>JAPVLO010000402.1:0-1308090 GCA_027257055.1 Cephalopachus bancanus
AAATTTAAAATGAATTTTTTGTATACTTAACCCTGAACTGTACCCATTTTTTTAAAGTTTAAAATTAAAAAAAAAAAGGCTGAGCACAGTGGCTCATACCTATAATCCCAGCACTTTGGGAGGCTGAAGTAACTGGATGGACTGAGCCTGCTAGTTCGAGACCAGTCTGGGCAACTTGGCAAGACCTCATCTCTACAATAAATAAAAAAATTAGCCAGGCACAGTGGCATGTGCCTGTGGTTCCAGTTACTTGGAAGGCTGAGGTGGAAAGATCACCTAAGCCCAGCAGGTTGAGGCTTTGGTGGCCGTGAGCATGCCACTGCATTCCAGCCTGGGTGACAGAATGAGACTCTGACTTAAAAAAAAAAAAAAAAAAAAAAAGAAATGGAGAAGTCACAACTAACCTAGTAAAACAAAACCAAAAACAAAATGACTGGAGAAGGGGAACTTGCTTTGATGAACATTCCTCAGTTTTCATGTAGTGAAAAACCTCACACTGTATAAAACTGTCTGATAGCTCTAATGGAGCCAAAATGTCAATAAATGCTTTTCCCTTAGAAGATGTTCTGAGAATTATAGAATTTAAAGTTGAAAGGAAGCTTAGCAGCCCTCAGTTCCCTCACTGTTTCACAGTGAAGAAAGTGAAGTCCAAAGAGAAAGGCTGCCTTGCCTCAGTTCATGCACTGGGCATTTGTGGTAGCCCCAGAGGAACAACAAAAAAAGAAATTTCTCCAAAATGGAGAGATGAATAGATAAAAGAAAATTTGACTCATTAATTGAGTATAAACCTGTTTATATAAATACATACAACTTTAGAAACACATTTATGTAAATATACGTATATATGTAAATAAATACTCTTGACCAAATAATAGAGATGAGCCAAGTTAGTATACCTGAGTTATTAGTATGGCAGAAATCTGTACCAATGCATGCACTTCTCCCTTGGTAAACAACAACACAGTTGAAAACAGCTGGGTGAGTCCAGTAGAAAAATCTGCAGAAAATGGGTGCTACCTCCTCAGGGATAGCACCCCCAGTAGCACCAGTTTCTTTTCAATCAAGTCATTAAACTACAGAAAGAAACTAATTACTTTCCTTTTTTTTTTTTGAATCGGAGTCTTACTCTGTAGCCCAGGCTAGAGTGCAGTGGATGACCATGGTTCACCACAATCTTGGTGCACATCACCATACCCAACTAATTTTTTGATTATGTATAGAGACTATGTTGCCTAGGTTGGACTGGAACTCCTGGGCTCAATCAATCCTCCAGTCTTGGCCTCCCAAAGTGTTGGGATTACAGGAGTGAGCCACCATGCCCGGACTACTTTCCTTTTTTAAATAAGCAAAAACAAAGATTCATGTCTGAGCACCACAAATAAAAAAAAATGCAGACTTTTCTTTAAAAAAAGATTATTGAGATTATCCCAAATACCTTCTTTAAGTGAAGTATGAATATCTTCCATATCACATCTGATTTTAGCTCTGCAATTTAACAACTTCTTATCCCAGGTTATTAAGACCTCCTTCTGACATACACCAACTTCTTCGTAGTCTAATTTAACTTTTCTGGACTGGAGTTCATCTCTGCTGGCTAAGAAAAGAGAGAAAGAGATAGAAAGAAAGAAAGAGAGAGAGAGAGAGAAGAGAGAGAATGAGAATTTGTGTAAGACCAATGTGTTTTTAAAACATAGCATTTTAAATATTTTATTGTATTTGTAAAACCACACCAAATGACTTTCAGAAATCAACCACTAACATTTTCTCAAAAAGAAAACTAAAACAAGCACACAAAAAACGAGGATACAGGCCAGGCTTAGTGGCTCAACCTGTATTCCCAGCATTTTGGGAGGCCGAGGTAAGTGGATTGCCTGAGCCCACGGGTTCAAGACCAGACCAGGCAATTTGACGGGACCTTGTCTCTACAATAAATCAAAAATTAGCCGGGCATAGTAGTGCGCGCCCAGCTACTTAGAAGCCTGAGCAGAAGGATCGCCGGAGCCCAGCAGGTCGATGCTGGGGTGGAGGTGAGCATGTCACTGCGCTCCAGCCTGGGTGACAGAGTGAGACTCAACTCAAACAAAAACAAAAACAAAAATGAGGATACGTGAAAGGGTTGCAAGTTGTGAGGCATTTTATGTAAGGAAAAAAATGAGGATCAACTTCCTGAGGAAGTTTCACCCTGTATCTTACTTATGGTAACTCTACAAACATAAAAAATGAACCAGGCTGGCTATTTTACAAATTTCAAGCTTTTGACAAATGTGATAGTCTCAGAACTGACAGTTCACATCATCCTAAACTCCATTACAGCATTAACATTGTATATATGCCATATGCGAAGGACAATGCCTTGTGCTAATGTTAACTTATGGAATATTTGACCATGATAGCTTGATACATTTTTATAACTATTTCCAGAGTTATCCACACTTCCCCATCAACACTAGGTTATGTGTTCTTCTGTTTATTTTTAAACTTAAGATCTTAAAAAGGAAAATTCCTTTCACTGAAGTTAACACTAATTCCACTTTTTAACTAATATAGAACTCTCTCTCATTTAATGGTCTAAAATATAGACCCAGACCTCATTGAAAGAAATCCCTATAAAAGCAACCATTGTGGCCAGGCAGGGTTGCTCATACCTGTAATCCCAGTACTTTGAGGAGTGGAGGCAAGAGGATTGCTTAAGGCCAGGAATTTGAGACCAGCCTGGGCAACAAAGCAAGACTCTGATTCTTAAAAAAAAAATCAACCATTATTACCTTGATTTGGTCCTTACCTTAAAAATTTGATTCGAAAAATGGAGAAGGAAATAGACAAATGAGTATAATTCTCTTTCATGAGGATCAAAATAGACAGGAATCTATCTCTCAGAGCAACCTGTATTCACTCATGCTCGCCATGTTCCCTTACCTTCTGCAATACAAATCTTTGTTATGCATCCAAAGTCCTCGACAGCACAGAAACAACAGCAGAATGAATGTTACTCTTTACTTTGGGTGTTTGAAACCATTTCGAAAGAATTAAACTTATCCTACAGCAGATGGTTTGTTACTCAAGCAAGGTCATACATAATTAAAAGATAAATCGCACTGTAAAAACATTTCTCCTGGATACCACTAGATGGCTTTCTAAAATAGTTATAGCTTGTTTCTTAGTATTTGCTTTGCATTTCTCTGACAACCAAATCATTTTTTTAAAGTAAGTTCATTAAAATTAACAACAAATGCAATCCTACATATAACTTTACTAATTATTTATTTTACAACAGACAAAGCATAATACTTCTTTGGATTTTTTTTTCTCCAACCCTCTCTAGATTATTGCTCATTTTAAATAACCTAAAGCATTACTATGTGCCAGCAGCACACCCTGAGGATAAAATGGTGAATAGGAGTAGTTAATATTTGCTCCCAACTGCTTAACCAGGCAAGAGTAAATAACCATCAAGAAATGATTACCCACTGGCTAGAATTTTAATAGGTTAAATTATGTTTGTCTTTGTTACATAAGCAGAGTAATGGAATACTGATAAAGGGTTCTGAGAATATATTATAAATGCTATCTCTTTTCCTAGTCTATTACATTATATAGTATAACTGGCCTCAGAATACACATGCAATCATTTATATTACAGTATTCCACATCCTTATACTAACACAGAGAGTTGAGAAAAACTATAGGGTACTGGGAAAAGTCCAAGAACCATGATGAATAAACCATGATGAATAAACCTGAGTTTTGGTATTTTCTCTGCCAGTTCAACACTGTCTAACCTCAGGTAAATTCCCTAGCCTTCCCAAGCCAGTCATTAACTCAGTTGTGGAATGAACAATCTAGGCAAATAATCTCTAAGGCCATTTCCAGTTCAACTGTCTAGGATTCTAAAACTATCCTTTGATATTTAATAGAAGATTTCATTTTTACATACTCCCAATGGAAATAAAATTGTATGCTTTACATTTTTTGAGGGAGTGATGACCATCTGTTCTTTCGACCTTTTTTTTGTTGAGTTGAGATGTAATCAATTGCTTAAAAATATGAACTTGGGGCCAGGCGTGGTGGCTCATGCCTATAATCCCAGCACTTTGGGGGCTGAGGTGAGCGGATTGCCTGAGTCCAGGGGTTCGAGACCAGCCTGGACAACTTGGTAAGACCTCGTCTCTAATCAAAAATAAGCCAGGTGTGGTAGCACATGTCTGTAGTTCCACCTACTTGGAAGGATCACCTAAGCCCAGCATATTGAGGCTGTGGTAGCTGTGAGTGTGCCACTGCACTCCAACCTGGGTGACAGAGTGACACTCCAACTCAAAAAAAAAAAAAAAAAAATGAACTTGACTGGGTGCAGTGGTTCATGCCTGCATCCCAACACTTCGGGAGGCCGAGGCAGGAGGAGTGTTTGAGTCCAGGAATTTCAGAAAAGTCTGGGTAACATCGCGAGACCTCATCTCTACAAAAATTTTTTTAAATAGCTAGATATGATGGTGCGTGCCTGTAGTCCCAGCAACTTGAGAAGTCAAGGTAGAAGGATCGCCTGAGCCCAGGAGGTTGAGGATGTGGTGAGCTGTGATCATGCCACTGTACTCCAGCCTGGGTGACACAATGAGACCCTGACTCAAATAAATAAATAAACAGTAAAAATATAAGCTCAATTTCTTTTGAAATCTTTGAAAGCTGAGGTGGACCATACCATTATCACACTGAACTTTTATAAGCTATGCCAATGAATTTTTAATTTTAAAGAAAAGAAAATGTACTTCCAAAGAACATTTGAAATCCTGTGGACTTTTTATTCTGCCAAGAATATAGTGATAAGCACATTACTCTTGGAAACTGAATATTGGTAAAATGAAAAATTGAATTGAGTAACAAGTACAGTAACATGAATCTTAAGGTAGATGATAAACTCAGAAATGTAGATATCTATATTAAGAAAGCTCTGTGGAAGACAACACAATAGAAGCAAGTAAGAAAAAAACCTAGCTTGTATATTTGTCAATAATCTTAAAAGTCAAATGGCCCATTAAAGGTGAATCTTTCATTTTACAGATGTAAAAACAAGGCCCTTTTGGGTTAAGTGATTTGCCCAAGATAAGAGCATGTATACAGTTTTCAAACTGTGGTACTCTGGACATCTCTTTGCAGGTGGTTCTGTTTGTACTAGGGTAAATTACATCACTCATTCCAAGGTTGAGAAACAAATTCTAAAGCATTTGGTAATCATACATTTAACTATGAAGTGCCACAAATAACACAATAGCTATTATAAATGTAATGATTTGAATATGATTTTGTTAAATAGAAAATTTACAAAGCATTAACAAAAAAGAGAAACAGAGAAACTTTGATTTGATAACAGATAATTATAATTAATAGTTGCATTGGATGTAATACAGAATTTATTTTAAATGGGCATATTTTTCCCATTATAAGTATAATTAAGCTGAAAGTTGAAAATCATATTTAAAAATTTTTTTTTCATATTTAAGGGTTTTTTAAAAGTAATGCACTATGATGCTAAACTCTCAGTCATAGCAAATACATTGATTCCATATTATCTACATTCTATTTTATCCAAATATATTTTGAGGGCCTCCTATGTTCTAAATGTTTAAAATGCAAATCCACTTAAAACAAAAGCACAAATAAGCTGGTCATCACCATATAATAACCACTGCAGAAAGTGGAAATAATTTAATCAGTAGATATTCTTGTTAAAGTATACATACAGTTCAAGAATGCGTGTGAGGGTGTATGCTTGAGGGGGAAGGGAGTAGGTTTAATCTACACCTTTAAATTATAGCATCATATCACATCATCCTGTTTGAATGGCTAACCTTCAAGTTTCTGGTTTTCTTTTTCCATTCGAAGCAACAAGATTTGTTGGTGTATAGCTTTTCTCCACAAACTCCTCAGTTCTTTTGACTTCTTTCTTTCTTCAACGTTTTCTGGGTCATCGTCACCAGACAGAAATATAACCAGTGGTTCCTCCTCCATGGTTGGAGTGAGAGGGGACAGTGGCAGCAACTCGTTCCTGTCCAGTCCATCTGCAGAGAAGAAAACAGTGAGAGGCATTCCTTCGTAGTAACCCAGACTACAAGAGTTTCTCTAGAATTAACACCCCCTCATCTGATCTTCCACACTTAAAGGTTCTCACAAAGCCACTTTCCCAGCAACTGTTTCTGGAACGAATGATTTAAGTAAACTCACTGGACTGAATTCCCCGTCCAGATTTCCCTCCCATGATGAAATGAAAGCATAGGACATTTCACCACTTCCTCATTCTACACAAAAAGATCTGTAAGGCAGGTGCTCCAAAATGAACTGGCCTTTCCCAGAGCCCACACTTCTGCAATTTACTCATATGTATTCCCTGGCTGTGCAGAACAAGAGGATTAAGGTCTACATTTGCCATCAGAATCCATCGAGAGGAAGGCAGCTGAGCAACGCCCGGCCTGTCTGGCTGAGCACAGCCCTCCCTCTGCTTCCTCCTGCAACTCCTTTCTAACAGATCTTCCGGTGCTCATTCTCTCCTGTTCTTCCAGGCCATCTTTCACAATACTGCCAATTATGTTCCTATTAACAAACATGATCACATTACTTAAAACATTTCAGGCCGGGCACAGTGACTCAAATCTGTAATCCCAGTACTTTGGGAGGCCGGGGTGAGAGGTCTGCCTGAGCTCATGGGTTTGCGACAGGCTGGGCAACTTGGTGAGTCCTCGTCGCTACAATAAATCAAAAAATTAGCCGGGCGTGGTAGTGCGGGCCTGTAGTTCTGGCTACTTGGGACACTGAGCCGGAAGGACCACCTGAGCCCAGCAGGTCGAGGCTGAAGTGGCCGTGAGCATGCCACTGCACTCTACCCTGGGCGACAGAATGAGACTCTGACTCAAAAAACAAAAACAAAGACAAAAACAAAACCTTTCAATGGTTGCTTATATCCCAAAAAATAAAACCCAGCCTACTGAGAAGAACATAAATCCCTTCAGAGATTCCTGAAATCCCTGGCAAGTCATCTTTCCAGTCTCATGTCTCAATCTTCCATCCTCTGATGAATTTCTCATGATTCTCTGACCTGGAGTTCAGTCCAGTGAGTCTAGAGGTTGTCATTCCCTCTTTCTGCAGCATGGTTCTCCCAGCAATGAGATTTTGGTTTTGTTTTTGAGTCTGGATCTCATTCTATCACCCAGGCTGTGGTGCATTGGTACCATCATAGCTCAGCACAGACTCAACTTCCTGGGCTCAGGCCATCCTTCTACCTCAGCCTCTCAAGTAGCTGGGACTATAGGTGTGTACCACCACAGGAGCTAATTTTTTTATTTTTTTGAAAAGATGAGTCTCATTATATTGCCTAGGCTGGTCAGCAATGAGTTTGAATAAACATCTAATTGTTCTATGAAGCTTTCTCTGACCACCCCTAGCAGAGTTAGTTTCATCTTTAGTAATGCCAGTTGTTTCATCTTGGTTATGAGTGTGTGTTTTCTTCACTAAACTCTGTCCTTACCCTTATTATTTATTTCCTTATGTTTCGTTGTTGTTTTTAAATTTTGTTCTGTGGCTCCTTTTCTAGCTTCTTGAGTTGAGAGCTGAAGTAAAGCTGATATTTGGCCTTCTTTGTTTTAAATAAATACACTCAGCCGGGTGCAGTGGCTCACGCCTGTAATCCCAGCACTTTGAGAGGCAGAGGCAAGAGAATTGCCTGAGCTCACAGGTTTGAGACCAGCCTGGGGAACATGGTGAGACCTCATCTCTACAATAAATTAAAAAATTAGCTGAGTGTGCTAGTGCATGCCTGTAGTTTCAGCTACTTGGAAGGCTAAGATGGAAGGATCACCTGAGCCCAGCAGGTCGAGGCTGCGGTGGCCATGATCGTGCCACTGCACTCCAGCCTGGGCAACAGAATAGACTCCAACTCAAAAAAAATAAAAATAAAAATAAGTACACTCATGGCTATTAACTGCCTTCTAAAGACACTCAATTTTGATATGTGAGGTTCTGATCATCGCTTTTTCTTTCTTCTAGTTTCTGAGAGTATGATTTTCAATTTCTAAACACATGTCATTTTGTAGTTGTCCTCTGATTCTTTCTTCCTATCTATCATTTTGGCACTGTGGTCAGAGAATATGAGTATAAATAATCATGATATCTGGGATTTATTAAAAAAATCTTTGTGGCCAGGTGTATACTTATGTTTTATGAATGTTCTATGTGTGCTACAAATGAATGAGTTTTCTCTATAGGGTGCACAATTCTGTATAAATATTAGATCAAGCTTGTTCAGTTGTGTTACTCAGATATTATCTATATTTAATTTTCAGAGAAGAATATGTTAAAATCTCCCACGAGAGCTATCAATTTATTTATTTCTCTCCAAAATTCTGTTAAGTGTTATTTTCTAGCTCTCAAAGCTACATCAGTATAAATGTCCTCATTATTATTATACCTTTTTTATTACTGTTATATTTACTTTGCCCCTTTGGATGCTTTTGCTTTAATTTCTAATAGGTTTAATAACCAAGAAGAGCTGTCCATGCTCTCTTTTGGTTGACAGCCGCCTAATGCATTGTATCCGTTTCTCTATTGATCAACATTTCTGGCCAGACTGGGTGGCTCACGCCTATAATCCTAGCACTTTGGGAGGCCGAGATGAGAGGACTGCCTGAGTCCATGAGTTAAAGACCAGACTGGGCAATTTGACGAGACTTCATCTCTACATTAAGTCAAAAAGTTAGCCGGGCATGGTGGCACGTGCCTGTAATTCCAGCTACTTGGAAGGCTGAGGTGGAAGGATCACCTGAGCCCAGCAGGTCGAGGCTGCAGTGGCCATGAGAGTGTCACTGCACTCCAGCCTGAGTGACAGAATGAGACTCAGACTCAAAAAATATAAAGTATAAAAATTAGCCGGGCTCAGTGGCTCAGCCTGTAATCCCACGCCTTGGGAGGCTGAGGTGAGTGGATTGCCCAAGCCCGTGGGTTTGAGACCCGCCAGGGCAACTTGGTGAGACCTCATCTCTACAATAAATCAAAAATTAGCCGGGTGTGGTAGTACGCGCCTGTAGTTCCAGCTACTTGGAAGGCTGAGGTGGAAGGATCACCGGAGCCCAGCAGGTCGAGGCTGCGGTGGCCAGGAGCGGCCACTGTACTCCAGTCTGGGCGACAGAGTGAGACTCCAACTCAAAAAAATAAAAAAACAAAAATAAAAAGTATAAAAATTGACTGACATTTCTATGTCACTCTGTTTTATGTGTGACTCATAAGGACTATGTTGCTTTTCTAAAAATAAAAAGATGTGTGACTTCTTTTCTGCACTATCATAGCTCCCTCTGCGTTTTGGAGTAGATCTAAATACAGGTTTTGGCAACTCATTCATTCATTCCACAAGCAGGTAATTAAATGTCTAATATGTTCTAATGATGCCGAGAAGTAAGTCTCTGTATTAGATACAGAAAGAGAAGTTATTTCTCTACAGAAGTCACGTAAATCTCTTTATACAAAAAGCATTTACATTCCATTTCCTAATTTCTGACACTGGTAAGGAGTAATTCCTTAGAGAGTACCACACAGACCTTGCTGCTGCATTGCTGAGGGAGATTTGTTCATGGGAGAAGCAACCCTGAGGAAGATGCGCTGCCGCCACGAGATTCGGCGAGGAGTGACAGAGCTTCCCCCGACACTTAGGGACTCATTGCTGCAGGTAGAAGAGGTCCTTTTTCTGCCTTCTCCATCACTGTAGAAAGTAAATGAACATGTAACTTGTAAGGAGAACCACAGAGGATGACACTCCACATGAAATGGGAGCACAAGCCATTCACAAGTTCCGCCATGGCAAGCACAAGCCACAGGCAGCATGGAGCAATGCATCACTAGGCACACCGGTCACCCAGACCACAACTTCCTGGGAAAAATGCAATCTAGGCCACAGTCCAGTCATGAGAGGCTCCCCTGTTTCTACTCATTCCTTAGTAAGCAACCAGTTCTCATTCGAATCTGAGGAACAGAAGCACTTAGAAGGAGGCGTGCAGGTTGCTTAGGTAATGAATTCATGCTTTGTAAAGAAAACATTAGTAGCTTATTCTAAACACTGTGAACATTCCATAAAAGGCTATTAAAGAGTTTTTCTGATAGCTCTTATAAAGTAGGTTGATAAAGATAGCTTCTTATTGCCTGCTACTGTTAATACCTGTCTTTGAATTGTTGGCTACCAGTAGCCAGATCATGGCAAAAAAATAACCTGAATATAGGCAAAAAGGGCAATCTTAGGATTACTACTAGGTGATATACTAAGAAAAAAAAAACTGGGGGAAAATAAGATTGAATTGGCTAAGTTAAAAAATATCAGTCAGATTTCTTTATAGCAGAACTTGTTAAAGACTTAATATGCTGGCATGCATTATGACTCTCCAACAGAGAAATAATATATAGAAATTCCCTAACTTATTTAAATTCATTGACAATAAAATCACCTCTCCCAATGTGGGGGAGGGGGTCAGTGGGTGTCACAGAGTTTTACATTAGTGCTTTGTGAAACTCACGTATGGAACAACTCCTCTGCTCTAAGAATTTCACTTCTGAGAAAAGATCACTCTGAGCTATGCTAGGCCTATCTGCAATAAAAGGTCAGTCCAGTTGAAAATTACTTTTGAGATCAACTATGTTTGCAGCTGGAAGACTACACAATAATTGTTGCTGTTAGTGGTAGGAATATTTTACATTTTTTTAAAGTTTCACAGTGTAGGAGATTTCCTGAGAGAATGACAAAGGTACCAGTATATATGGGCTATGATACCAACAAGTGAAGGCATAAGACTTTTGATGGAATTGAGAAGTTCAGTACATAGACCAGAAATTAAGTTCAGCTAAAAAAGCCACAACACCCTAAGATACTCTGAGGAACTCAACAGTCGGAGACAGTTAACACCGTGAGAAGAACAATTCAACACCTGTCTGTCATATTTTTATTTACGCTGTGTGTGCATACTTACAGTTATCAGGCAATTCAGTTATTTCTAATCTGGAACTTTTTTCTGGAAATATTACTTCTGGATTAGCCAGTTAAAGTTAGGAAAAGGATATACCTCAGAGAAGCTCTGCAGACAGCAAGTATCATGACAGGTGACGATACTTCAGAAAGCATAGTAAGCCGAGCATGGTGGCTCAAGCCTGTAATCCCAGCACTTTGGGAGGCTGAGGTAAGGGGACTACCTGAGCCCATGGGTTCAAGAACAGCCTGGGCAACTTGGCGAGACCTCATCTCTACAATAAATAAAAAACATTAGCTGGGTGTGGTAGTGTATGCCTGTAGTTCCAGCTACTTGGAAGGCTGAGGTGGTAGGATCACCTGAGCCCAGCGGGTCGATGCTGGGGTGGCCCTAAGTGTGCCACAGCACTCCAGCCTGGGCGACAGAGAGACAGAGAGAGATTCTAACAGTAAGGAAGGAAAGAAGGAAGGAAGGAAGGGAGGGAAGGAAGGAGGGAGGGGAGAGAGAGAGAGAGAGAAAGAGAGAGAGAGAGAGAACGGAAGAAAGAAAGAAAGAAAGAAAGAAGGAAGGAAGGAAGGAAGGAAGGAAGGAAGGAAGGAAGGAAGGAAGGAAGGGAGGGAAGGAAAGGAAAGAGAAAAAAGAAAGCAAGCACAGTAGCTGATACATATATCCCAGTATAGTCAAACCCCTTTGTTATGTATCCTGGATAAAGTTATAGCCCTCATATGTGTTCACTGTTCAAAACTCTCTGCAATACTATGTTCATCTTTACTTCCACTTCGGAAGTAAAGTAATATTAATGCCAAATATTTCTCTTTTAAAAATTGTGGTTCAAATGTTCTGTATATAATAGTTAGTTATATCCTGATAAATATACTTGAAGTACTCAGTGTCTTCATTTCCGGATTTTTGTTTGTTTTTGTCTTTGCGTCAGGGTCTCTCTCTGTTGCCTGAGCTGGAATATAGTGGCATGATCATGGCTCAACACAGCCTTGAGCTCTTGACCTTAAGTGATACTTGTGTCTCAGCCTCCCAGGTAGTTGGGAGTATCAGCATGTACCACCATGCCTGGCTAATCTTTTGAATTTTTTCTGTAGAGATGAAGTGTCACTATGTTGCCTAAACTGCTCTGGAACTCCTAGGCTCAAGCAATCCTCCCACCTCTGCCTCCCAATGTGCTGGGATTAAAGGCATGAGCCACTGCACCTACTCAGTATCTTCATTTTTGTAATACTATCTCACTGTCAGTTATTTGCAAAATGCCCAGTTCACAGGTATATTTCTAGCTTCTAGTGTAGTAATGGGCCAACAGCAAGTTCTCAACAAATATCCACTGAATAAATTAATATTTTATAAAATCAAATGGAATATTAACCCAGAGGGTTAAGTAAAACAGTCAAAAAATAATATTAGCTAGGCTAGCATGTAAGGAATAAATAAATAAATGATTACTACCTTCTTAAAACTCTTTGTCGGTAGTCATGGCTTTAAATCTTTCTGGCAGAAAGCCCTAATAACTTTGTTTCTTAAAAGTACAGAATGAGATCCTGATGGCACTGGGAGGTACAGACCAAGACAATGCCATTAATAAACAACAAAAAGCATCCATTTTTCTAGTAAGTGTTATTTATTTCCTACATAAGGACAAATTAGAATTTAAGCTTTGAAAGCTAAATGAAATGCCTACATAGAAGCACTTATTTCAATACTCCACAGGGTAAAACTTCAACAAATATTCATTTCTCTTGACTTTTTTTAGCAGCTCTAAAAAACAAAACTAGCATCAACCAAATCAAAAGATTCTGAAACGTTTGCATTTTAATGCTGGAATGAAAACATCTTTAAAATTATCTTCCAGCTCCCTGTAATGACAGCTATACTAAGTGTTTAGGAGGTACTGAAAATAATAAGCTGAGCAATACCCATATCTGTTTCATGATTGCCTGTAAAATACAAGCTTTGGGGGAATGTGTTATAAAACAGGTGCATAAAGTACCCCTTCATTAGCCCACTGACACACATTTGAAAATTTCATAACATCTGGATTTTTAAACCCTGTAATATAAATAAACTGCCAAGTAATACATTTCCTTTCCATGTCTGGAACTGGCCAGTTATAAGCCAAAAATTAGCAGTCAAAATATAAGATAGGAATATGCTGAGCCGGGCTCGGTAGCTCAGCCTGTAATCCCATGCTTTGGGAGGCTGAGGTAAGTGGATTGCCTGATCCCGCGGGTTCGAGACCCGCCTGGGCAACTTGGCGAGACCTCATCTCTACAATAAATCAAAAAATTAGCCGGGCATGGTTATCAAAAAATTAGCGCGCGCCTGTAGTTCCAGCTACTTGGGAGGCTGAGGCGGAAGGATCGCCAGAGCCCAGCAGGTCGAGGCTGTGGTGGCCGGAAACGGCCACTGCACTGCAGTCTGGGTGACAGAGTAAGACTCCAACTCAAAAAAAAAAAGGATATGCTGAAAGGAAGAACTTACACAACCAGCCACTGATCCTTTATCCATACTAAAAAAAAATGACATCCTCAAAAAGCAGTTTGGTTGCTGAGATAAGGTGAAAGTGGCACTGCTTCATTTAATAAGAGAACGTATTCAGGAGTCAGGTTCCAGATAGAGGTTTCTCCAGTCAATGCACTTTTACAGCTTATAACAGTTTACTGTTTGACATTTTGTCAGCTATCTGACATTCTTTTTGTTGTTGGAGTCTCACTCGCTCGCCTAGGCTGGAGTGCAGTGGCATGCTTACGGCCACCACAACCTCGACCTGGTGGGCTCAGGCGATCCCTCCACCTCAGCCTTCCAAGCAGCTGGAACTACAGGCACGCGCTACCACACCTGGCTAATTTTTTTATTTATTGTAGAGATGAGGTCTTGGCAAGTTGCCCAGGCTGTTCTCGAACCCGTGGGCTCAGACAATTCCCTCACCTCGGCCTTGACATTCTTAAGGTGGCAATTTCAGGAAACAAAACCATATGAAACATTGTGCATCAAAATTCCTATAACCCCACTTGGAAACCACACTGGGATAGGGGTGGGAGGGTTTATTTATTTTGTTTTTTGACTACAACATTATTTTTCAGTTTAATTTCTCTTTTAATTAATTTAGCATAATGTCTACTTTTTGGGTGAAAATAAAAACAAAACATGTGGTCTTTACTATAATGGTAGTAATAATAATAAATAATAAATAAATAAATAAAGCCAAGACTCACAAAAAAGCACATACTTCAAACAAGTATTGATTTTCTAAACATTTTACAAGCATGAATTAATTTAATCCTCACAGCAAATTTTCAGGATGTGTGTTGTTACTATTGTCATTTTCTGTGACACAACTCATTTAGAAAAAGGCTAAGTGACTTGCCCACAATCACATGAATAATGAGTGAAGGAGCCAGGATTCAAACCCAAGCAGTCTCGACTCTTAGGCACTATAGTTTATCGTGGCAATAAAAAATACTCTGTGCATTAGTTCTGACAAAGTTCTATAAAGCCACAAAAACAAAGCTGTCAGGACCCCCAGAATCCTCTGTATTTCTGGTAAAACAAACAAACAATCAGTCTCTAATAGCAATAAGCCTTTTGGTCAGGTTCTACCTACCGATCGATCTATCATCTATTTATTTTAGAGTTGAGGTCTCACTCTGCCACCCAGGCAGTAGCACGATTATGGCTCACCACAGTCTTGGACTCCTATTCTTCAAACATACAAGGTTTTGCTATGTTGTTTGATCTCCTGGCCTCAAATGATCTTCCTACCTCAGACTCCTGAGTTGCTAGGGCTGCAGGTGTGAGCCACTGTACCCAGCTCTTTTTATTTTTAATGGAATAATTATGTCTATTTCAGCAGAGTACTATTAGGTACATTACTTATGTAAACGTTTCATTTAATTTCCTTTGCTTTGAAATAAACTACATTCCAAAATGTATATTCTTTTTTACTTTAAATAGAAGCACTAAATCAAAAACACCTTAATATAGTAGAATATACATATATTGGTATTTTCATCATTTTTACATTATAAAGTGATGAAACAAATAAGCTCTGTTTTTCCATATAATCTTTTTCCCTCTTCTTTCATATTTTGGAATATAAACATATGTGTTTAAAAACTGTTTCGCTGGCAACTCTCTCGGGTCCCCTCCCACTGTGGGAGCTTTTCTGTCCTTCAATAAATCTTGCTTTCTAGAAAAGAAAAACAAAACTGTTTTCCAAGAGACATATTCAGGAAAGTATCCTATGCCAGCATTACCTTTATCAGAAATTTATGAAATTAAAAATGACAATCAGGGCCAGGCACAGTGGCTCACGCCTATAATCCCAGCACTTTAGAAGGCCAAGGTGAGAGGACTGCCTGAATCCATGGGTTGGAGACCAGACTGAGCAACTTGGTGCGACCTCACCTCTACACTAAATCAAAAAATTTTAGCCGGGGATGGTGGCATGCGCCTGTAGTTCTACCTACTTGAAAGGCTGAGGCAGAAGGATAACCTAAGTCCAGTAGGTCAAGGCTGCAGTGGCTGTGAGTGTGCCACACTGCACTCCAGCCTGAGTGACAGAGTGAGACTCTAACTCAAAAAAAAAAAATGATAATAATAATTATGACAATCAAGGAAGGAAGCACAACTTAGAGAACTCCCTCTCATTTTTAAATTGTATATTCTTTAAATACTTCCTATTACCACTCACCAATTAGTCAGGAACCACAATCTGAGAATATATCCCATGTTATGTGTATCACCATATAGGATAAGAGGGCTATTTCCAAGTTCTTTGTACACAGCACCTAAAAAAATGCTATGGATAGAATACGAACCTGCCAAAGATTCAAGATACCTTTAAATAAGCAGCTATAGCCTTCACCAGATTAACTATCAGATTAGCATCACAGTACTTTTTTTTTTCCTGAGTTGTAGTCTCACTGTCACCCAGGCTGGAGCACAATGGCATGCTCACGGCCACCACAGGCTCGACCTACTGGGCTCCAGTGATCCTTCTACCTCAGTCTTCCAAGTCACTGGAACGACAGGTGTATGTCACCATGCCCAGATAATTTTTTGATTTATTGTAGAGGCGAGGTCTTGCCAAGTTGCCCAGGCTGGTCTTGGACCCCGAGCTCAGGCAATCCTCTCGCCTTGGCCTCCCAGAGTGCTGGGATTACAGGTGTGAGCCACTGTGCCTGGCAGCATCATACTTCTTACGTCAACACATTTGTAATTAACATAGACTTTGTAATGCCTACTCGAATAATAATTCATTCACTGGCTATTGTACAGAATGAAGGTGCACTAATGACCACTCACAGAGACTCAACTTTTAGAAGGTTTCGGTCATGTTTTGTTTCCTGCCAGCTCAACATAGATAAGCTTTGTACAAAAGTAAACTCTTCTGCCAGGACCCGTTTTACAAATGTGTCCTGTTGTGGTGGTGCATGCCAGCAGTTCCAGCTACTTGGAAGGCAGAGGTGGAAGGATAGCCTATGCCCAACCGGTCAAGGCTGCAGTGGCTGTGAGCATGCCACTGCACTCCAGTCTGGGTGACAGAGTGAGACTCCAACTAAAAAACAAACAAACAAACAAACAAAAAGAGGTATCCTGCTGAGTAGCAAACTGCCTCTCATACTCCAACACTTTAGCACAAATGAAAACTCCTAGCTTCATAAAGTCCAAATATGTGACTACACACTGGGTAGTCAAAATCACAAGGGATTACATACAACTCAGGATAGCTAACAGAACTTTGTTAATGTGACAGCAACTATGTAATAGAAAACAAAAAGTTCTCATTTGTAAATGCCTTGAGAAAGACTGAATGAAACAACATAGTAATGAAACTTAATGTTTTTCCTACAGGATCCACAGTGTAGTTCAACTCATAATTGCATCAGGTGCATTAATAGTTTCTATAAGTCCTGGCTGATACACATCTGTTATCCTATGGAAAATCTTTACTAATTAAATAAAACTGAAATTAAACTTTTCTAGTGGAAATCAATATACACAATCTGAGTTACGAGTCAAAATAGATAGTAGAACAATATGTAGAAAAAAGAATGAAGAGAATAAAAAGTTTTATTTCCTAATCTCTACACACTAAATGCAGATTTTTAAAAAATAAGTTCTGGGCCAGGCTCGGTGGCTCAGCCTGTAATCCCAGCACTTTGGGAGGCTGAGGTGAGTGGATTGCCTGAGCCCGCGGGTTCGAGATCCACCTGGGCAACTTGACGAAACCTCATCTCTACAATAAATCAAAAATTATCCGGGCGTGGTAACGCGTGCCTGTAGTTCCAGCTACTTGGAAGGCTGAGGCGGAAGGATCACCGGAGTCCAGCAGGTCGAGGCTGTGGTGGCCGGGAGCAGCTATTGCACTCCAGTCTGGGTGACAGAGACTCCAACTCAAAAAAAAAATGAAAATAAGTTCTGGAAAAAAAATCAAATACCTTGGCATCTTCTTAACTAGAGACATGAAAGACCTTTACAATGGAGCCTTTGGGAGGCTGAGGTGAGTGGATTGCCTGAGCCCGCGGGTTCAAGACCCGCCTGTGCAGGCGAGACCTCATCTCTACAATAAATCAAAAAATTAGCCGGGCACGGTAGCGTGCACCTGTAATTCCGTCTACTCGGAAGGCTGAGGCGGAAGGATCGCCGGAGCCCAGCAGGCGAGGCTGCGGTGGCCGGGAGCGGCCACTGCACTCCAGTCTGGGCGACAGAGTGAGACTCCAACTCAAAAAAAAAAAATACAATGAAAACTACAAAACAGTGCTCAAAGAAATCAAAGATGATACAAACAAATGGAAAAATATTCCATGCTCATGAATTGGAAGAATCAACATTGTTAGATGTCCATCCTACCAAGGCAATCTACACATTTAACACAATATCCATTAAATTGCCAGCATTCTTCTCAGACCTGGAAATGATAATACAGAAACATAAACGACCACGAATTGCCAAAACAATCCTCAGTGGAGAAAAAAAACAAAGCAGGAGGTATCACACTCCCAGACTTTAAACTCTATTATAAAGATACAATAATAAAAACAGCCTGGTATTGGTACAAGAGCAGGCATATAGACCAATGGAACAGGATAGAGATTCCAGAAGCAAAACCTCAATTTCTCTACCAACTCTTCTTCGACAAAGCCTCCACCACCAACTGGGGAGAGGAGAACCTATTCAGTAAATGGTGCTGGGAAAACTGGCTGACCACATGCAGAAGATTAAAACATGATCTCTACCTATCACCATAAATAAAAATCAACTCTAAATGAATCAAAGACCTAAATGTAAGACCTCAAACTATAAGAACCTTAGAAAATGCAGGAGACACCCTTAGAGAAATTGAAACTGGCAACCAATTCCTGATCAAAACCCCAAGCACCCATGCCATAAGAGAGAAGATAGACAAGTAGGAGTGGGACTTCATCAAACTGACAAGCTTCTGCAAAGCCAAAGAAACCATCAAGAGAGCGGGAGACAGCCCACAGACTGGGAAAAAATATTTGCCAAATGTATGTCTGACAAAGGTCTAACATCTAGGATCTACAAGGAACTCAAACGTGCCAAAAAGAAAAAAACAAACAGCCACATCACAAAGTGGGCAAAGATATGAATAGACAGTTCTCAAAAGAAGATATATGGGCAGCCAACAGACACATGAGAAAGTGCTCAGCCTCACTAATAATCAGAGAAACGCAAATCAAAACCACACTGAGATAGCACCTAACCCCAGTAAGAATGGTCATCATTAATAAAACAAACAACAACAGACGCTGGTGAGGATGCAGAGAAAAGGGAATGCTTCTATAATGCTAACTAGTTCAACCTCTATGGAAAACAGTGTAGCGATTTCTAAAAGAGCTGGACATTGACCTTCCATATGACCTAGCAATCCCCCTACTGGAAATATACCTGGAGGAACTTAAATCATTCTACAAAAAAGATATCCACACATGCATGTTTATTGCAGCACTATTCACAATAGCAAAAACATGGCACCAACCATGCTGCCCATTGAAACCGAACTGGATAAAAAAAAAAAGTGATACATAGGCACAATGGAAATTTATGCAGCCATAAAGAAGGACAAGCATATGAACTTCACAGCAATTTGGATGGAGTTAGAGTCTATCATACTCTGTGATCTATCACAGAAACAAAGAGCTGAGTACCACATGTTCTCACTTATAAGCAGACCCTGAACATTTTCCATAATACTATAAGAAAGGGACTGGCAGTAGTGGGATACTGCTGGGGCGGGGGGTGGACACACAGCATCAATAAAGCAATAAGGGTACCTGATCTCAAACCAGGCAAAGTGAGGACTGAAGGGAGGCCCAAACTTTACCTGTATTATGTTCACTTGTATACCTAATCCTGAATTGTTGCCCACAGCTTTATAATTAAAAAAAAAAAATCAAACAAATAAATCATCTCAAACTAAAAAAAAAAAAGTTCCGTATATTATAATATAAAATGTCTCTGGATGACTCATATGTTTATTCATATCCTTATGATCTAAGATTTAAAAAATAATATCAAGCAAAATATATAACCTCTCTGGGGTTCAGTCTAACCAGGTATAAAATAAGGACACTGTAGACTAGATATCTCAAAGGTAATGAAGAGTCCTAAGTAGCACAAGGCAAAACTAGCATTTCCATTAGGCTTTTAAAAAGAGAAAAGAAGTATCATTTAAATGGTCTTACACCTAACCACAAAGCCATAAGTAAATTATGAGTTTCAAAAAAGTTAATTTTTATCTTACTAATGTGGCCAAAATAATTTTCTGAAAACTTTTTTCTCTTTGAATATCTCATTCTAGTCCAATCTTTAATACTATTTTTTTACTCCAGTTACAAAGAAATCTAAATGTTAGTGGCTCCACATGTATGTCTGTTTTTCACTGGGCTCATGATATGAGCACTGACCTCATGATATGAAAGTGAAACAAATCAGAACATCCTTTCCAGTTAGGTTGTTCAGCAGTGATTCTGGATGTCTACTACAAAAAAGCATGTGAGGCCAGGCGCAGTGGCTCACACCTATAATCCCATCACTTTGGGAGGCCAAGCTGGGAGAATTGCCTGAGCCTGCAGGTTCAAGACCAGCCTGGGCAACTTGGTGAGACCTCATCTCTACAGTAAATCAAAAAATTAGCCTGAGCCCAGCAGGTTGAGGCTGCGGTGACCAGGAGCGTGCCACTCCCCTCCAGCCTGGGTAACAGAGTGAGACTCCACTCAAAAAAAAAAAGAAAAAAGCATATGAGTCAAGAGGAAACAAGTCATCACAGATATGGTTAGACTTCCATTATAAGAGACTGAGTGTTTTCCTGTGTCCAGACAAATGTGAGGTCTTAAAGGGACCAAAGTGACAGGAATTATGAGGAACAGAGCTTAATAATCCTCCTCAGTTGAAAACCAGATTCGACTTTAAGAGTATGTTTCTTTTAGGATGCTCATTTCTACATCTTCTTGGCATTTGGAATAAACTCCTCATATGCACATATATCCTTCCCAACTAGCAAATTCATTTGTTAGTTTAACAATAAAAGTAGACTTTGATTGAAGGCTACAGCACAGCTCTAAGGTAATTTCAACATGGAATAGAGTAGAAACAGGATTTCTGCTTGCAATTAACATTTTATATGACTATCTGTGATCTTTGATTACACTAGAGGTCACATTTCCCTGCTATATAGACCTCAAAGCAGTCAGTAAGATGGCATGCATTCAAGAGAAAACCAAAGCTGCTTTTTAAACTAATAGTGGCATTCAGTTGGAAGAATCTATGATTTTTATAATGAAAATATTTAGACCTCTAATCACCTTGATTCTGAAGCACTGTCCTGTCTAGTACAACAGGAAAACAAGGAATGGCATTAGCACATACAGAGAGATATATGTCCACACTCAGGGTTTAGAATAAAGGCATTCCCACAAGTCAACAGTAAGTCATGGTAAGGTTACTTTTAAAATGAACCATAATAAATAATTATACACTTTTTTATCAGAAATCAAAACTGTATCACAAAGTAGTTCATCAGCAAAAATCTTATTTTCTAAAAAGTGTTATAAGTGAATAGAAGTAAAGGCTATCATTTACTTTTTTTGACTATCAATTACTTTTAACACTTTCAATTACTTTTTTTGACTATCAATTACTTTTTTTTAATTTCAATACAAATAATTGTTTAAACATAGGCTTAAAATCTGAGAAGCAATTATAGGAAGTAAAAAATATGCCTGTTGATAAAAGGATACAATATATTTAATAGATGTTATAAAAATATACCATACCCTCATATAAAATTATAGTTTATTAAACAATAAAATAACATTAAATTTTGGAAATTAGTTCAATGTAAGGCAAAATCAAAAATATATTTATTCACTCTTCTCTATCATTTCAATGCTGTGCAAATAATTCTACTAACTATTAAAATGATCTTGGCTCCTTTTTCTCAGCCTGCTTGCAAACAGTAACCTGACATATTTTTAATAATTCAGGAGTGGTTCTGGAGAAGGACGCCTAAACTAAATTTAAAATTAATATGCTTTTTAAAAAGTAATATCATTAGCCCATATCCTACTGCCTTGTTCCCTACTTGACTATGCATATTTAGAGAGTCATTTTATGCAACTAATAAGATATTAGGTACCCAAGTGACAAGAAAATTATAATTGATAGTATCATGAACCTCCTCTCCTCATTATCCTAAACAGTGCCAGATACCATAGTAATTGTGTGTGCATGATGTTCTTTCTGCAACAAGTGATAATGAGAGGTGTAGAGTTCAGAAACCACTGGATTAAAACTATGCTCTAGAATACTCTTGTTTTAAGGAAACACCCTAAAATAGTAACAGTAAAGGGATATGATGCATGCAACTTATCCACAAATGGCTTCTAATGAAGAAATATATACATATATGCATATATCAATATGCATATAAATTAACAAAGAGAATAATTAAGCAAATGTAGCAAAGTGTTAAAAATTGATTAACTTGGTAGGAGTCCTCTGTAATATTTTTGCATCTTTTCTCTAAAATTGAAATTATTTTATTTTAAAATACAAAAAAAAAAAAAACTCTCTCCAGGACTGTAACTGGTAAATTTACATCTAAGTGACTTACTAGCCAAAATAAACCTATTAAGAATGCATTTTTGCCTAACAATTTTACTACTGTGTAGTCACCAATAATGCCTATGTAGGAACAACTAAAGACACGTACAATAATAGTAAAGACACTACTCTTTTCAAAGCCAAAAACCTAGAAACAACCCACATGTTCATTCACAGGAGAATGGATAAGGTGATATAGTAAATGGAATACTACACAGCAATAAAAATGAAGTAAAGTGCACAAAAAAACAGAAATAAATCTTACAAACTAATGTCGGTGAAAGAATTCAGATACAAAAAAGAATATATGCTGCATCACTCCATCTATGTAAAGGTCAACCAGGCAAACCTACTCTGTGATATCTGAGTCAGCATGAAGACAGTAATTGGGTCAGAAAATGAGAGGGTGGCAGCAGGCATGCTGGTGGCATTCCATTTATTGACTGCAGTGGTGGGAAAATAGTGGATTCACTTTGTGATAATCCACTGGGCTTGGTGATTGTGACTGGTTTCCTTTTTCAGAAAAGTATTTTTTATTTCAAATATACTTTTGGCCTACTGAGTGTTTGCTGTTCAACTAAAAGAGTGTAGGAAAGTGTATAAAAAAGTATTTTGATTTCTAGAGTTGCTCACATGCAAGAAAATATTAAAAGGTACAGGAACCTAGAAAGAGTTTTAATGATCCTACACATATAAAAGTTCTTTATATTTTTAAACATAGCACTTCAAATAACATAGCTACAGAAAAGTGAAATTCTTCAACCCAAAACTAACATATATTTGCCCTCAATAATGCTATTCTATTGGAATGAGGCATAGACGGTTTCAGGAAGCTATTGGAAAGAATACCACACAACTAAGCAGAAATTCTTGAAAGCAAATGAATAATCTTATTTTAAACAGCATATGTAATGTTGTTTAAAAAGTCATCACTTTTGTACCCTACTTCCTATTCACAGCTGACCTTTAACTTTCTTAATGGCTATTCCTAATTGGCCCTTTAAGGCATGATTCCTTTTCAGGAAGGAATCTAGGATTCCACAAATGCTCGCTTGAACATATTAAAGATAGCAAATAGGTTTGATTTAAAGTGTTGTATTCTTACCAATAGGCAGTATCAGTAGAGATAAGGCAAACCGATATTTTTACACATATATATTCTTGGCTTTCTAAATTCATTTAATATTTCATAAATATTATACTATTTAGTGGCTAACTTCCTTTAAAACTTCTCTCATAAAATTATCCCTGAAAACACTTTAAAATAAATTCTTCACTTACCTTCTTCACTAGAAATCAAATTCAGTTTTTGAACATGAATTTTTATACTAATGCAGTAGAAAGTTCAGATTCAAATTACATTAATCCGATATTATTTATCTTTCTTAAAGTGAAAAAAAATAGGCACACATGGACAAAAGAAACTCAGAGAAAATTCAATGATTAGTCTAATTTAACTAGTTAGTAAGGGTTACCTAGTTAGATGCTTTTAGAATTTCCAATGTCTACAAGAAAATAGTCCAAAAGGATAGCCAAAAAGATTTTGGTAAAACACAGATAGGCTGGTTAATAACATGTATTCCTCTCCTGACTACAAGAATTGCCAATGATAAAGCAACTAGAAACAACCCAAATGCCCATCAGCAAGACAGTGAATAAACTGTAGTGTATTTCTTTTTGGAGTGGGGTCTCACTCTGTTGCCTGAGCTGAAAAGCAGTGGCGCAATCACAGCTCACCACAGCCTTTGACCTCCTGGGCTCAAGTGGTTCTTCTGCCTCTGCCTCCTGAGTAGCTGGGACTATAGGTGCGCACCTACATCATGCCCAGTTAGTTTTTTTATTCTTATTTTTGTTGAAACAAAATCTTGCTATGTTGCCCAGGCTAGTCTCGAACTCCTGGGCTCCAGCAATTCTCTCGCCTCAGCCTCCCAAAGACCTAGGATTAAAGGTGTGAGCCACCACACCAGGCAACTATTGAGTTCTATAAATATGTCTAGAGAGGCTAAGAAAAGAAAGGCATGTTCAGAGAAGGTTTGCTGAGTATGCGTTAGCACCAGTTCTTATGTTAACAATACAAAGCTTTGACTCTAGTATCAGAGGAAAATAAACATATCAATAATGCAAATAATATGACTCTAAAAGATAATTTTGTCATCAAAAAGCTTTGAAACTGCTAGCTTAGAAAGTTTCTTGATAAAATTTAAACCAATATATTAGAAACAGATTAGAACAAGCACAACAAAAGGATGCATAAATGTCACTCCAAAATTAATCGGTCACTTTTTAGTAACACATCAGTATAGCACTGCAGAAAATTTTGCTTTGCAAACAGAGGACACTGATCTCACCTGATTTCATTTTCATACTGTGGGGACAGTCTACCTGAATTCTGGTAAAAGCTTTTCAGGAAAGAGGGGGCAGTGAAGGAAGGGGCAGAGAAGGAAGTGTGAAGACTTGGAAGACTGGAGGAAGAATTAGTCTCCTTGTGCATGCGTCGGACTGACGGAAGAATGCTGAGTACAGAAAATACAGCAAATTGGTCTTAATTTATATTTTGGCAAAATTTGCATTCATTATGAAAAAGCATAAAAACAGGTTCTTGCTATTAATTTAATCTTTCCTTTCAAAGTACAGGGCTGAATCTTACATGGAAAAAAATAAGAAGCATGCAGGTCACTATTTAGGTGACTATGGCCTAATTTCACTCTCTGATAAACTGAATTCCTCATCTATACAGTATTTCTAGGCATCTGTGTTTGTTTCTAAAAAATTCTCAACTTAGAACAAACAGTGTTTGTTTTTACATGCAAAAGATACTTCAAGGGGAAAAAAGTAGGAAAGCACAAATAATTACAGGAAACAAGTTCCAGAAGGAAAAACTGATTATCAGTAGTTCAAAGACTTCGACTATTTTAAAGATATAAGCCCTTCTAAATATTTAAGAACAACATGTTTGGTTGCTGGAAAGCATCATAATAACTTTGGCTTGAACATTAATGCCCATGTTCTTTCCTGAAGACTGGAATTGTGCCACTATGGCTTAATCCAAACGCAAAATCTAGAAGATTCTTTGTGTAGCAAGTTTTCACAATGACACAAATAACATCTTTTTATATTGACAGAAACTGTTTGAACTTACACGTTATAAAATGTGGAAAATATAGGAAAGAAATGAACTATAATTTATAGTCTAAAATAATTGATATTTTTAACTCTTGATAACAATTTTTCCTGGAAAAAAAGTCTTATTGCCTTGCAAATGTTGCCCAGGCTGGTCACTTAAGTAAACTTAAGTGATCATTAAAAAATATTGGTATATACATGAGTATTTAACACTCTTCACACACATACATACACACAAATCTGAGAATAATTAATTCTGTTGATCAACTTTATCTTATAAATATCTTATTTTTAAATTTCTAATCATTCAGGAAACAACAATGAAAATAAGACTGCATTCTTAAAAGAAATGCTGGTAAAATTAATAAAACTTGATATAAAAATTAGCCCTCTCTTTTTACTTTGACTTTTTTTTTCTCTCCAACCAGGATCCTTGCCCAACTCTGTTTTCTGTATCAGACTTATAGGTAAAGAAGATAAATAAAATTAGTTCTAAGACATAAATTATGATCTGTGATACACAGTAAGAAGTAAATCCTTCTATAATTCCAGGGTTACCCCTTTATTATTTCTTACCAAATGTCAAACAACTATATGAAATTATTTTTTAAAATATCATGCAAGATTATTTCTAGTGGACATGGCCTTTAAATTATGGTGCATAGTCTTCTTTATAGATAGCACTTTATTCTAGATAAAATTTGCAATAATTTTCATATTTAGCTTTAATTTATTATGCATTAAAATATAGCCAAATATTATCTCATGCATAAGGGTAATTTGGGTGATTTTTTTTCACTCTGGTATTTTACTGTAGTCTAACAAGAAGTTCTACTGCTATGTTATTTTCAAATTTGCTGACTTTATTTCTCTAGAGTCATCATCAAGACACGAATAACATGTGTTGTCAGCGGGTTTTCAGACAAAACAACTGCATGATACCTTGTTTTTTCCATTTTTCTGAAAGGAAAAAAAAGTTTCCACACAAAACGCATTAACACTTCTCTCTGGGTGTGCCTTAACCTTGCCTTGTTTCCCTTCGTAAATGAGGCAAATTAATTTATTTTAATAATGTTTTTAAAAACTACAAGTTGGCTACAGTCATAATCCCTTTTGCCTCCAGAGTGACCAGAACAGGGTGACATGAGAATGTGATGTCTCATTCTGGATAGAAGGCTGGACTTACCTGCACTGCTCGCTGGAGCTCTGCCTCAGCAAGGGGGAGCGCATCCCGTGAGCCCGCCCATCCTGTAGATTCAGCTTTTTCTTGGTGCTTGAAGGTGGGTGGCTGAACGTGTGTGCCCGTCTCCGAAACTGCGGGGAGTCAGAATCCTCTTCAGGGAAGGTCTGCCAAGCTGAGGACAGTGGGGAGGCTGGCGGCGTCCCTGGTGGAGAGTCCCCTGGTGAATAGTCCTGAAATGCAAGCAGAAGGAAGGTCTTTCTGTCCTAAGTGGGTTATGGCAGACCTGCTGAAACACAGAGCTCTAAAGTGACAGCGTGCCTCATCTTCCTCCTGAGTCATGACAAAACTGTTTTTCCCCCCTTTTACTCAATCTATGCCGAAGGCTAATCAGTATCACCACCACAGCCCATTTCTTGCGATAAGCAGCTGCAAGACAGCATCCGTAAAGATAGGCCAGAAAGTGAAAGGGAGGATGAGAAAAGGTATTCTTTCCCCTGATACTTTGTGGTAAAATGCTACAGCTATTATACTTTTCTCATTGTTGCCAGAAAGATGAAAAGAGATCATGATCAAAAGAAGGTGGAGTCTGTGTTTATACGTGTCTCCTAACTTCCGTGACATATCAGTTGCATGCTTCCTGTACTGTCAAAAAATATCACAATGCCTAAGTGTCCTGGTCTCATGGCAAAGCCTTCAGGAAGGTAAAATAAAGCCTGTTAAGTATCTCTCTTCGCTGTGGATGTTTTCATCCAATTACATGTTCCCTGAGGTAAATTTCTTTTAAAACACATGAAAAACAGGAAATGAATGAAAAGTGAGCTATGCTGGAATGCATTTCAGATTGCATGGGTAGACATCATAAATCTTTCAATTTAGACAGGTAT
Source organism: Cephalopachus bancanus (assembly GCA_027257055.1). NCBI lineage: Eukaryota > Metazoa > Chordata > Mammalia > Primates > Tarsiidae > Cephalopachus > Cephalopachus bancanus. Next base: position 27,312 of record JAPVLO010000402.1, read on the forward strand.
GCTGTTTATACTTTCCAGAACAGGCACCACTGTAGAAATGGTTAGCTTGATAAACATGGGTTAGGGATAACAGACTCATAACTGGACTAAGTTCCCAATTCCATCAACAAAATGTTTAATAAAAACATTCTAATATTTTTCCATTTTAAAAAAATTGGTTGCATATGCCTCAGGTTATGTGTGTATGACACAGGAAACAGGAAACCAAACCTACAACCTAGAGCTGTATATGAGATAAAGTTAAGACCCTAATGTAGCAGTTAAAATGATTAAAAAATTAGGGAAAAAAAAGTGACAAGGGAAGGGAACAAAAAAAATTTACTATACTAGTAATTAGTAACTACATGGCTAGTACATACATTATTATATGGCTTTGAATCAACAGTTGTTGAAATACAGTCCTCTGAAGCTTACTATCTCCAGACAGTAAAAAGCCTGACAGAGCAGTTAGCCTGGAAAGGATGTGTTCTCCCACAACATGAAGAAGCCTAGCTGAATAACACTAGCTGATTACATAATAGTACTCAGAATCTTCTTATTTAAAATAATAAAGACTTGAATATTTATATTTTAAAAGTTATAAAGGAATCATAATAAAATAATGAAGCATGTATACTACAGTATCAGTATTGGCCTTTGCTAAGTCACAATTAGTAGTAAACAAGGAAGGTAAATACCTTCTCTGAAGCAAGACTGTTGGAGCGTTCAAAGCTATCCACACTTCCAAGTCGACCTCTCATTCTGTTAGCCCCCTGAGTGAAAGGAATAAAATGACATCCTTCATATGATTTAAAATTTGACTTCAAAACTATAAACAGCAGTTTCAGGTTGCCTCTTCATGCCATCATTAAATTAATCTTTTTGTAGTTCACTCAAATTCAGTGGCTATATTAACAGTCATCAAGCTTGGTTAACAGAACTAACCCCAATCTATTTCCATTATTTCTAAATCAGCTGTTATTTAACTAGATACTCAGCCCAAGCTTTTTGAAGTTAGTTTGGTTACAAGATTACACATTATTCATCCATAAGATCAGTGAGTGCCCCATTAACTCTGTCTTACACACAGATAAATACAGATGTGAAGAATACAGCAGAAACAAAGTTATAAAGAAAATGGTTTAATACATAAACCTCCATGGAACCCAAATTACAAACATCATAATTCACATTATAGGATTATAATAAAGGTAGGTTGAAAACAAAATAGAAAACTATATTCTAGAATCTACGGATTTTGCTTGAGTCATTATTCCATAATGTAAGACTATTTCAATAAGTCACTTCACTTAGTCTGCTTCAATACTGGTGAACTGGTTATTGATTTTCTTTTCACTTATGTCTTTGGTGTGGATTTTATAGATGATCTCAGAAGGAGGCACCTAAGAGATCACCTTGTCTGTTTCCCTCACTTTTCATAGGAAGAAACTGAGGCAAACTACTGAAGGAAGAAAGATACAACAGTAGGGAACCACATTATTTACAAGGTCTTAAGAGACAAACCACACCCTGAGGAGTACTACACAACTCTAAAACACATAGAAACGTTCTAAAAAGAATGACTGAAAACACAAGTCAGGTCGATGAGACAGTGACTTTGCAAAACAATACATACATACATACACACACACACACACACACACACACACACACACACACACACACACACACATATATATTTGCATAGTACTTTACAGTTTTAAAGTCTGTCTCCATACATTCTTGGATTTAATTTTGGGGAAGGAAGGGATTTTAAAAAAGAAAAACAGCTCAGAGCAGTCTGAGCTATGTGAGGTATGTCCAATTTATCAGGCCCGGAGAAACATGAGTATAGGACTCCAGTCCCAACCCCCCACCCACACATACACACCCATTCCCTGGGGCAATTTGTTGTTGTTGTTGTTCCTTACTAGTTGCCTCACCCATTATCTTTGTGTTCCTGGAATCTGATACAAAGAACAATATATAGCCAATCAATAACTTATGTTATTTTAATAAAAATTCTTTGCAAACAATTTAGGAACAGTATAATATAATAACTGTTTTCCGTTTAAAAAAACATCTACTCGTAACGCTGCTAATTGAAGTGTATACTCAGGACAACTTGGATCTACTAATATGTTCTTGGGTTGCAATCCTCAAACTTGGCCCACATAAGCTCTCTGCTATTAAATTTGGCTCAGCTTTTTCCTTTGGCTGACAGGACTAAATCTCATTTTAATTTTTAATCAAAGTAATGCTTACACAAAGTTTCAAAAGTCAAACTGTGCTACCAAGCTTACCACAAAAAGTGGTGATCACTAACCCCTTCCCACTCTCCCCCACATTCTGAATCCCACTTCCCAGAAGCAAACTTTGAAATTGTTTAGACAGATGGTTCTGGTATGCATCTTATACCATTGTTCCTTAATCTTTCCAATCTTTCCATTTTAGGCACTATCTGTTGACTTCCTAACTCTGGAAGATGCGACTTTAGTATTCTTACTTCATGTTCCACTTGCCCCTACCCTATCACCCAGCACACACACACACACACACACACACACACACACACACACACACACACACGCTTCTGCCATCTCTCTCAATAAAATGGCATCAAAAGTTTTACACACACACACACACACACACACACACACACACACACACTTCTGCCATCTCTCTCAATAAAATGGCATCAAAAGTTTTAGGTAAGTCGGTTAGTTTGTGTTTATTCTTATGACTTTGTAAAGAAGTCATATTGTACTATGATGTATTATGTCTGACTAGGTCTTATATCTTGAACATTTTGTTTTCACCGAGTTAATAGCTGCTTCAGCAATTCCGAATTGATTACAAAACTCTCTTACAGCTCACAATGTGGTCAAACATCACATAATCCATTAATTACAATTTTTTATCTTCCTTTAAGCACCCATTATGGAAACTTCTATGTTCTGGCCCAATCCAGACGTGTAATTTAGGTTTGCTCTACATATCTCACTAATATTTTCCTTCACTATCAACCTAGAAATTTCCTGACCCTCTCCTCTGTTGGAATTTGTTTCCTTGGTCCCATGTCTTCTTCTTTTTTAGTTTATTTCCTCATTTTGGTGAAGCACATTCTCCAAATGTTTTCTGAGAAAGGAAAAGTGGACAGTGTTTTAAAACTTGCATGCCCATTAAAAAAATAATGTTCTTATGCTATACTTATATTTCACTAATAGTTTGGCTGAATATTATATATCATTGTGGTTGGACATTTTCCTTCAAAATACATTAGCATTGCTAAAGTGTCCTTTGCTTCAGAAGTCTGATGTCATTGTGATCCTAGAACCTGTGTATATAACCTGCTATTTCTCTTTGGAACAGAATTTAAGTTTGCCCTTGGGCATTTTGAAATTTCACAACAATTTGCCTTAGCATGACTTTTACTCATTCTATTGTGCATTTTCTGAGACCACTAAATCTGGAAATTCATGTTCATCAGCACTGAGAAAAATTTTTGTTTTTTGGAGTCAGAGTCTCATTTCGTCGCCTACGCTGGAGCGCAATGGCAAGCTCATGGCCACCCCAGAGTCCACCTGATGGGCTCAGGCCATCCTTCCACTTCAGCCTTCCAAGTAGCCTGAACTACAGGTGAGTTACCATGCCCAGCTAATTTTTTCATTTTTTTTTTAATTGTAGAGATGAGGCCTCGCCAAGTTGCCCAGGCTGGTCTTGAACCCCTGGGCTCAGGCAATCCTCTCACCTCGGTCTCCCAAAGTGCTGGGACTACAGGCTTGCTGGGATTACAGGCTTGAAAATTTCCTGCATTCATTCTCTATTTCCTGCATTGGTTCTCTATTTCATTTTGGTTCCAGACTGATCTTTAACTTTGGACCCTGTTCTCCTATTTTCCTTTTTCTTTGCCATTTTGCTCTATGTTCTGAAAGAATTTTTCAAATCTAATTTCCTAGCTTTCTATTAATTTTTCTTCTTATGCCTGCTATCAGAAGGTTTTAACAGTCCTCTCTTATTCTCAGATGACTATTTTATATGTATGGTATCTGATCTTGTTTCACAGAAGCAATGTGAAACAGAGCATTATTTCTCAATGGCTCACTATATAACAACTATAGCAATAATATTAATAAATAGCTGCACCTATTATTACTGAAAGCTTATCACAATCCATAGACTACATTAAGCATTTTACACTACATTATCTCATTTAATCCTCACAACAATTCTGTGAGGTAAGTGCAGTTCTTTAGTCCAACTTCACAGACACAGAGACTGAAGTTCTGATAGATTATGTTACCCAAGTCTACACAGCTGGCTTAAAAAAAAAATAGCAATTTGAACACAGAAAGCACAATTTAAAAGTGAAGCTCTTGTCGGGCATGGTAACTCACACATGGTAACTCACTCTCAGCACTTTAGAAGGCAGAGGCGAGAGGACTGCCTGAGCCCAGGGGCTCAAGACCAGCCTGGGCAACTTGGTGACACCTCGTCTTTACAATAAATCAAAAAAATTAGCCAGGCGTGGTGGCATGCACCTGTGGTTCCAGCAACTTGGAAGAATGAGGCAGAAGGCTCACCTGAGCCCAGCAAGTCAAGGCTGAGGTGCCCGTGAACATGCCACTGTACTCCAGCCAGGGCAACACAGTAAAGACTCTTACTTAAAAACAAACAGACAAACAAATACATAAATAAATAAAAGGGAAGCTTTTAGATTAGGTGTGGTGGCTCAGACCTATAATTCGAGCACTTTGAGAGGGTCACTTGAGCCCAGGAGTTTGAGATCAGCTTAGACAACAAATGAGACCTTGTCTCTACCAAAAAAAAAAATCAAAAAATTAGCTGGGCGTGGTAATTCACACCCATAGTCCCAGCTACTTGGAGGCTGTAAGGGAAGCAGTGCCTGAGCCGAGGAGGTTGAAGCTGTGGTAAGCCATGATCGTTCACTCTAGTCTGGGTAACAGAGTGAGACCCCAACTGGAAAAAGAAAAGGTGGAGGGGGGTGGCTCTTGCTATTAACTCCCTCAGATAAAACTTTGAGAAAAATAGCTTACAAATAAAGCTAATTAGCCTACACAGGTTAAGTGGAATTCTGTAAATGTCCTAGGACTTCATGAAGATCTTTCCAGTTCTTCACTTCTATGCTATAACTCACTTACTGCCAGTAATACACTGTATTTGTGACTAATAAATTACTGGGTTCGTGTGTGTGGCCAAGAGGAAAATATAATAAAATGAAAGCTGTTTTCTGTTAATTTTAGCAACTGTTATTTCTGTTATTTTAGTAGCAACTCATATGCCAACCTGCTTGGTCATCTCAACCTGCCTAGTTATCTCTGTCATTTGGTCACAACAGAGAAAGTAGTCAGAGGGGGTATAAAACCATTTCCATTATTAGAAAAGTAACTTAAATCAGATATTTTACCCATAATGGTGTTTTCTCCACATGTGTTCTTTTGTTCACAAAGATAAACAAACTTACTTTAAAATGATACTCTGCCACTTTAGGCATTTCAACAACTAAAGAACTAATATTACTCTAATGAAATGGCTCTTTCAAAATACCAGTACTTGATACTGGTAAATATTTATGTTTTTGAAAACTTCAACTGAAGAAAAAGCCAAAGACAACATCTACAATACGTGATTCTGAATGTCCCCTTAGAACAGACAGCTTTTTCAGTTTTACTACATTATGATTTGGTCATTCATGCATCAGGCCCTTAAACTCACTTTTTAATGATTAAGAGCTGAGTTTCTAAGCATTTTAAAAAGCAGCAATTATGAGCTAAACTCTGCAACTGGAATATAAGTTTTCTCCTATACAACTCAGAGAAAAAGAAAACTAACAAGTTTTAGAGCACACAAACACCTTTTGCTATATAACTTTTAATACCACATGGGAAGTTGCCAACCTGTCCAACAAGTACAAGCAAGACCTTGTTAGGTCACAAAATTTATAGCATTTGGCATCGCTTTGGACCACAAAAGCTACAGTATCCACCTTAACCAAAATAGATTGGCTCCCCTTTGCTGAAAGAGTCATTACAGCAATTCAAGGCATGTGGAAAAGACACTGCAAAGTCTGCCATGCAAGTAGTATGCAGGATGCCAAGGTACTAAATGGAGATACAGAAAGTAACACTTTAAATACCGTATTGCCATTTTGTAAACAACAGAGGTGTGTGTGTGTGTGTGTGTGTGTGTGTGTGTGTGTGTGTGTAGAGAAAGGGGGTCTCACCACTTTAAATACCCTATTGTCATTTTGTAAATAACAGAGGTCTCTCTCTCTCTCTCTCTCTCTCTCTCTGTGGGTGTGTGTGTGTGTGTGTGTGTGTGTGTGTGTGTGTGTGTGTGTGTAGAGAAGGGGGGTCTCACTGTGTTGTCCAGGTTGATCTCGAATTCCTGGCCTCAAACGATCCTGATCCTTCCACCTCAGCCTCTGTGTCACACCCAGCAATGACAGACGTATTGAGCTTACCATTAAATATACCATCTCATATCTATAACACAGAATTTTCCTAACATACTGACATTTAACCCCTACAGTAATGTGAGGTTAATGGGTATTAATATGTCCATTTCACAAATGGGGAAACTATGGCTTAGAAAAGGTAAGTAATGCATCTAAATTCATAAACATCAAATCTGGTAGGGTCAAGTCCTGCATTCAAGTCCCTGACATCTACTCAAATGGTCTTTCTACTAAAATTTTCACTAACAAAAGTGTTCAATTTAGGTGGCTGATGCTGTTATGTGCTTTAAGAATTACACTTTAAGCCGGGCTCGGTGGCTCAGCCTGTAATCCCGCGCCTTTGGGAGGCTGAGATGAGTGGATTGCCTGAGCCCGTGGGTTCGAGACCCGCCTGGGCAGCGAGACCTCATCTCTACAGTAAATCAAAAAATTAGCTGGGCGTGGTAGTGTATGCCTGTAATTCCGGCTACTCGGAAGACTGAGGCGGAAGGATCGCCGGAGCCCGGCAGGTGGAGGCTGCTGCACTCCAGCCTGGGCGACAGAGTGAGACTCCAACTCAAAAAAAAAAGAATTACACTTCTGCTGGTGTGGTGGCTCACGCCTATAATCCCAGCACTTTGAGAGGCTGAGGCAAGAGGATTGCCTGAGCTCGGGGGTTCAAGACTAGCCTAGGCAACTTGGTGAGACCACATCTCTACAACAAATCAAAAAAATAGCCAGGCGTGGTGGCGTGCATCTGTAGTTCCAGCTACTTGGAAGGCTGAGGCAGAAGGATCACCTAAGCCCAGCAGGTCAAGGCTACAGTGGCCCAGAGCGTGCCACTGCACTCCAGCATGAACGACAAGAGTGAGACTCCAACTAAAACATAAATAAAAAGAAAACAATATACATTCGCAAACAGAGTTAAGTGGTTGCTTCAAAGTCCCCTCAAAGTCTAAGAATTTATCTCACCCATTTGCCTCTTTAAAGGCACTTGGAGATCACTGAAAATGTATTTATAGACGGAGGATAAAATTTTCCTTCTGTTTTAACAAAAAAGTCAAGAGACTTTTTTAAAAAGCCAACTAAAACACCTTTTGAGACTTTTCAAGGAGTCTGATCACCTACCACACATACAGTCTCACCACCTGTTGTTCACACATGCAATGTGCTAGGTACAGAAAAGAGCCTTTACAGAGAGTAGTACAATGGCAGTACTTCTGATCCATTCATAGTCTGAGCTATTTATTAACAAATGAAAACAGAAAGGAAAAAAAAAACAAACTGCATGAGCTTGGGGAGGTGTGTGTGATAAGCAAGTTTACAATCATCACTTTTTCTTTTTTCATTTTGAAGCAATCTCAAATGCAATGACAAGTTATAAGTACAGTTTTAAAAAATGTTTTTTTCCCTAAAACCATTTGTACATAATTTGCCAATATACAGTTCCACCATCCTGAAATACTTTATTGTATATTTTCTATAAACAAAGACATTCTACTATATAGCTAAATTACAACTTTCAAAACCAGGAAACTAACATTGGTAGAATAATACTATTTATGTTTTTATATTTTATTTTTATTTTTTGAGTCAGAGTCTCACTCTGTAGCCCAGGCTGGAGTGTAGTGGCACACTCATGGCCCCCACAGCCTCGATCTGCTGGGTTCAGGTGATCCTTCTGCTTAAGCCTTCCAAGTAGCTGGAACTACAGGCGTATGCCACCATGCCCGGATAATTTTTTTATTTATGTAGAGACGAGGTCTTGACATGTTGCCCAGACTGATCTCGAACCCCTGAGCTCAGGCAATCCTCTCACTTCAGCCTCCCAAAGTGTTGGGATTAAAGGCATGAGCCACCACGCCCGGCAAATAATACTATTTAATCCTCAGACTTCTATTTGCAGCAATCGTCCCAGTGAAGGTCTTTTTTGTTTTGTTTTGTTTTGTTTTTGCGTTGGAGTCTCACTCTGTCGCCCAGACTGGAGTGCAGTGGCCGCTCCCGGCCACCGCAGCCTCGACCTGCTGGGCTCCAGCGATCCTTCGGCCTCAACCTTCTGAGTAGCCGGAATTACAGGCATGCGCTACCACGCCCGGCTGATTTTTTGATTTATGTGTAGATGAGGTCTTACTGCCCAGGCGGGTCTCGAACCTGCGGGATCAGGCAATCCATTCACCTCAGCCTCCCAAAGGCGCGGGATTACAGGCTGAGCCACCGAACCCGGCCAATCAAGGTCTTTATGGCAAAAGGATCCAATTCATAATCTCCTGTTCCATTTAGTGTTCATGTTTTCTTATAGTCCTTCAGTATGGAATAATTCTTCAATTTGTTCTTGACTTGCTCGACCTTGACACTTTTGAAGATAGGCTTGTTTTGTAGACTGCATCTCAATTTGGGTTTGTTGACATTCCCGCATGATTAGATCCAGGCCCTGCCTCTGGCTAGAATACCACAGACACAGTGCTGTGTTCTTTACCTCAGGTAGCACAGGATTTCACTTTACTAAGGTGGCATCAGCCAGTCTTCTCCAGTGTAAAGTTACTTTCCCATTTGTAATTCATAAATAAATTACATACAGTAATTATCCTGTTCATGATCAAATTTCCAATGTCTTCATTTCTTTTTCGCTTCAGAATGGACTCATGGTATCCTATTTTATGCAACAGGTTAGATGATCTGTTGTTATACTGTATCTTGATGTCATATTGTCTCATCTGTCACCAGTGGGAGCTCTTTCAAGGATTTTATGCTTTTATGAAATAGTACCATCTTTTTTCTTTTTTTTTTTGAGTTGGAGTCTCGCTCTGTCACCCAGACTGGAGTGGCCACTGCAGCCTCAACCTGCTGGGCTCCGGCGATCCTTCCGCCTCAGCCTTCCAAGTAGCTGGGACTACAGGTACGTGCTACCATGCCCGGCTGATTTTTGATTTATTAGAGACGAGGGCTCGCCAAGTTGCCCAGGTGGGTCTCAAACCCGCGGGCTCAGGCAATCCACTCACCTCGGCCTCCCAAAGCGCTGGGATTACAGGCTGAGCCACCAAGCCCTGCCAGTACCATCTTTTTTTAAGAACTTCCTATCTAGAACACCAATATGTTCTGGGCTTGTCTTATACGTTCCCTGCAGTCCTGAAATTAGTCATTTTTCTCAGAATCTTCATTTCTTCTAGTGAACAAGTATATACAGAAACCAAAATCTGGGTGCTAGATACCACCCAGTGAGACTTATTATCTGATGTATACAGAAAAGTTGCTCCCAGGTTCTCTCAATGGGCAGAGCCAGGAGCTATATATACACACTTACACACACACACACACACACACACACACGCACGCATGCACGCACACACACACACACAAACACACACCAATGCATTACATATATTTATATATTTGTATATATATTTTTTAAAATGATTTATTACTGATAACTCTAAGTTGGATCCAACACAGGTTCATTCTCATTTTTATCTGTTTCATATTTGTAATTGCCTTCACTTTAGATCCTACTATCCTTAATTGACTTATTTGAGCAGTTCCAATGTATAACCACTGTCCACAATTGATATTACACAGACACTGTCCTCAGCACACCCCACAACAAGCTGTCACCTCAACACATGGACATCCTCAGCCTGCTCAGATTCCATCTTGCTGTGCTGGAACCTTACCCCATCTTGCTGTAAACACTGTACCCTGTCCACCCTGGCTCTGACACCCCACATTGGGCCTTCCCTCTGCAGGGATGTCTGCCTTCCCCAACTTGCCAAACCAGGTTGCCCTCCCCTTTTCACAACACGGGGTTCTACATCCACACCCTGTACCCCAATGAACATGTCTCCCTACTCAGAGCCACTGTGGCTCCCCCTCCCACAGCCCAAGACACCTACCAGGCTTGATTTCACCTAACAGCTCTAAGACAGAATGTTCAAGAAAAGGAAAATGAGAGAATCATTCTGCTTATTTTAAAATGAAATATATAAATTTACAAAATGGAATACATAATCATATTACATAATACATATTTTTAGTGTTCCCTGAACAGTACCTAAGAATGGACAAAAGAATTTCTTTATAACTTTACATGGGAATTTATTTTTTTTTGAGTAGGAGTCTCACTCTGTCACCCAGTTTGGAGTGCAGTAGCATGCTCACAGCCACTGCAGCCTCGACCTGCTGGACTCAGGTGATCCTTCCAGCCTCAGTCTTCCAAGGAGCTGGAAACTAGAACCACACGTGCGCACCACCACACCCAGCTAATTTTTTTATTTATCGTAGAGAAGAAGTCTCGTCGAGTTGCCCAGGCTGGTCTCAAACCTATGGACTCAGGCAATTCTCTTGCCCCGCCTCCCAAAGTGCTGGGATGACAGGTGTGAGCCACCATGCTCGGCAGGAAATTATTTTTAAAAATTGTTATAGTACTGGGTATTGATATTCTATTTCTCCCTTTCTATAAATATATATTTCTAGAAAATATATATTTAAATCTCTGTCACTCAAATTCAGATAATAGAGATCCCAGAATAAATCTAGATCTGAGAAGGAAACTTATTTTGAGAGATCATTTTAAATATGTTAATTAATTAAAGTTATCTTGGGTTTTTGTTCTTTGTTTTTTTTTTTTTTTTAAAGGAAATCTATGAGCCAGCTGAGAATAGTACTGGGTATTGATATTCTATTTCTCCCTTTCTATAAATATATATTTCTAGAAAATATATATTTAAATCTCTGTCACTCAAATTCAGATAATAGAGATCCCAGAATAAATCTAGATCTGAGAAGGAAACTTATTTTGAGAGATCATTTTAAATATGTTAATTAATTAAAAGTTATCTTGGGTTTTTGTTCTTTGTTTTTTTTTTTTTTTTAAAGGAAATCTATGAGCCAGCTGAGAATAGTACTGGGTATTGATATTCTATTTCTCCCTTTCTATAAATATATATTTCTAGAAAATATATATTTAAATCTCTGTCACTCAAATTCAGATAATAGAGATCCCAGAATAAATCTAGATCTGAGAAGGAAACTTATTTTGAGAGATCATTTTAAATGTGTTAATTAATTAAAAGTTATCTTGGGTTTTTGTTCTTTGGTTTTTTTTTTTTTAAAGGAAATCTATGAGCCAGCTGAGAACAAAGTAAAAGAGAAAACACACACATGTTTACCTAAAAAATGCTCAGTTGAATCTTACCCTTGAGAAGATATTTTCCAAGGAGCTAGTTAAGGATCTCTTGGCTTTATTTTTCAGAATGTCAAGTTTGAACCTTCCACCGCTTGTCACATTTTCTGGAATTGTACTATTTGAAATAGTCTAAGGAAAGAAAAACAGATAAATTATAGTTTAGAAATACTCAAGGTTAAATGAGGCTTTAAATATAGGTTTAAGATTAAGCCATTAAAATACACAAGACTTTTTTCCGGTAGCTCCATTAAGAAGTAACAATGGGAGCCGGGCTCGGTGGCTCAGCCTGTAATCTCGAGCCTTTGGGAGGCTGAGGTGAGTGGATTGCCTGAGCCCGCGGGTTCGAGACCCGCCTGGGCAGCGAGACCTCATCTCTACAATAAATCAAAAAATCAGCCGGGCGTGGTAATGCATGCCTGTAATTCCAGCTACTCGAAGGCTGAGGTGAAGGATCGCCGGAGCCAGCAGGTCGAGCTGCGGTGGCTGGAGCGGCCACTGCACTCCAGTCTGGGCGACAGAGTGAGACTCTAACTCAAAAAAAAAAAAAGTAACAATGGGCAGGGCGCAGTGGCTCTCTCACCTATAGTCCCAGCATTTTGGGAAGGGAAGGCAAGAGGATCGCCTGAGTCCAGGAGTTTGAGACCAGCCTGCACAATTTGGTGAGACCTCGTCTCTACAATAAATCAAAAAATTAGCCAGGCGTGGTGGTGTGCATCTGGTTTTCAGCTACTTGGAAGGCTGAGGCGGAAGGATCACCTGAGTTCAGCGGGTCAAGGCTGTGGTGGCCGTGAACGTGCCACTCCAGCCTGGGCAACAGAGTGAGACTCTGACTCAAAAAGAGAAAAAAAGAAGAAATAACAATGTCCAAAACTGTGAATACTAAGATTATAAGGAAAGGAGTTTGATTTTTAACAATGCAAACAATAATAAGACAGATAGAAGTTCTTTCCTTAATGCCTTATTTTCACTAATATATCCCTGCTGCATTTAATAAAAATTAAACTTAACATGTGAATTTTTACTGCTGTTATTCTGATTAACAACTATAACTATCCCTGTCCAAGGTGCATGTTTTATATCCAAATTACCAAGGAAAACATAGGACATAAATTCCAAAGAACAAAGCGTCTTCCAAACAAAACTGGATTCTGCTAGGATTCCGTTTCATTTGTGATGGGCCTTTTATCTTCTAGATCAACAAGTATTCACTAAGAGCGCCAAGCTGTGTGAGAGTCTATGGTGTGTTGACTACATTAAGTTCTCTTATATACTCCATCATTGAAGTAAGCAACCCCTGTGCAGATTACATGGTCCTTAGTGCCAGAAAAACTTTCAAAAGAGAAACCTTTTAATTTGCTTGGGAAGGGTTAAGAACACAAGTACATGTAAGTATCAAACATGAATGTATTAAAACTAGTTGTATGTCTCAGTGGTCAACAAGAAAAGGATACACAGGGTTCAGACAGGCAGCAAAAAAGGGATGAAGATGTCCCCAGAACTGGAGATGGTTGTTGCCAAACTGTAAAGACAATTGCTTAAGCAACAGACCAGCAGATGTGTTTGGGTAAAACAGAAGTAGTGGAGAGTAACATGAGAAAGTGAGGCTAGAGGAAGGATCTTGGCTGTGCTTCAGTGCCAGGTAAACAGGAAGAATCACGAATCCAAATTTATGAGTAGAGGGGAATCACTGTGAAAGTAATGTTTTAAAACACCTTAAAGAACTAGGAACTCAGAGACTGAAAGACCAAACTGAACTTGAGGCTTCAGCACAGTCCATGCAGGAGGCAATAAATGCCCATAGCAGTGCTAGCTCTATCTGATCATTTAAGAAGTTACTGATGCAAGAAATATGGGTTCCACCAAGTAAAGAAAGGAAAGGAGAGAGAGCAATGAATATAGATGTAGGCTAGACTGGACTTAGGGTGTGTACAAAGGACTGGGATTACTCATTACTCTAAGGCTTCCAGATGGATGACATGACAAAAATAGGGAAGCTGTATTGGCACCTAGCACAATACTGATGCATAGTAGCTGCTCAGTAAAGTACCAGTTGAATAACAGGAAACAAATATAGGAAAGGAGAGAGTGATAGAGGAAGAAACTTAACTGCTAGCAAGAAAATTTAAAATACTGTTAAAATCTCTAGGATGTTTTGCATCCTCCATCACAAAGAAATGCACATCTCACACACATCCTTTTTTGACTTCAAATCTATGCCAAAGCTCATGTCTTCCATATACATACACTATCAACTCAAATTCCTCTATGGGCCCCAAATCCATTTTTGTAATTGAATTGCATTTCCAAATTGAACTTTGACTTTTTATTCTAATCCCTTGCCTCATTCTAGTCTGCTTTTGTTTTATCAGTTCCCAAATCTGAAAACCTGAGGGTTCCCAGCAACTTCCTCTCCCTTCATTTACAGATCCTTTCAGTCAGTCACTAAGCGCTAATAATGATTATACCTCCTAAATAGCCCTTCAACTCAGTCCCTTCTTTATTTCACCAGGGATCTAGCTCAGCTTCTCCCCTGAGTCTAAGAATTTTTTTAAGACAGAATCATTCAACCTATTTATGTATCAGGGCTACCTCTGACTTGTACATACTTATATCATTATACCAATCAAATCATGTTTTAATTTATTTGATTACTTGTTGGTTTTTCCTCCTATACAGGTCCCAGGAAAGGGCCATCGTTATTCATCACCACTGCCTAGCATGCAGGTTTGTGAAATAATTAAACCACTTCTCGAATATTCTATCACAAAATTCTCCTAACTGGAGAATATGACTTCAGTCCTAGAACTCTCAATTCTTTGACCCGCCAACCTCCCCCACAAATCTGCCATCAGAACAGTAGAATTCTCTCTTTATAGTGCAAATCTGATCTCACTCCCTTGTTTGAAATCCCTCCACGATAGAGTCAAGTCCACCACTTAAGGCCTTTCCTCATCTCCCTTCTGCCTATTCCACTCTTGTTTTCCCCACCAGTAGCCAAGCAAGCACATCCTTAACAACCAGCACCTACTTCCAGTGTTTGCATGGAGTGTGTTGTTGCACCACTACATAACTTTGTGCCCAACATTTCTTTCTTAAAACACATTTCCTCAACTTTTCCAATAGCAAACTCTTTCTCTTCTAAACTTCCAGACACCACAACAATTCCATTCCTCTTGAATTATTTAATTCTTCCCTCCACCCTTACTCTTTAATCCAGCTCCAAAGGAAAGACACAGCTACTTTTATGCTGACAACAAATTATTTAAAAAGCGCTTATGGACTTTATTCTATTAATCTGTTTGGATTTCCCTTTTAAATATTTGAACTCTCCTCTAGGAAGAACATCATTCATTCATGACTTTCTTGTCACCCTCATCGCATATGTATTCTGTACTTGATAAAGGTGTGTGCAATGACTAAATTACTCCTCAAATATTCTATTATAAAATTCTCCTAATTGGAGAATGACCAGCTCATAGAAGGTTTTCTTTCTTCTTTTTTGAATTTATTATTTGAGTCAGGGTCTCATTCTGTTGTCCAGGCTGGAGTGCAGTGGCATGCTCACGACCACTGCAGCCTCAACCAGATGATTCTTCTGCCTCAGCCTTCCAAGTAGCTGGAACCACAGGCATGTGCTACCATGCCTGGCTAATTTTTTTATTTATTGTTGAGATGAGGTCTTGCCATGTTGCTCAGGCTGGTCTTGAACTCCTGAGCTCAGACCTCTCGCCGTGGCCTCTCAAAGTGCTGGGATTACAGGTTTGAGCCACCACACCCAGCCTTGTCTCAGCTTTTGATGAAATAAAATGTTCATATGAATTTAAAATAAAATAATAGATTAATATAACTAAAAATGTAATTCCATTCTAAATCAATAATATTTGTCATCACTGCTTTTCCATCAAAAGCCATACATTCTTTTAAACCATCTTGATTTTAGCTCAATGCATCAGAGCCTGCTAAAATTTCCCATAAACTACTAAAATGTTGGAGGAGTGGAGAAGGAACACCTCTGACAAAACTTTAGCTCTAAAGAAGATGAAAGCACAAAGGGAAGAGTATCCTCTCACATCTTAGGTAATAGTTTATCTAAATTCATAAACAAACAAATAAAGAGGTAAAGGAGGACATATCTCCTTACCAAGGGGCCTTCTCCAATGTGCATGTGTGTCCTCTGCTTGGCTTCACACAGCTGCCTCAGGTGTAATATCACAAGTTCGTTTTCTTCCTGGTCACTAACTGGCTTCATTTTCTGTTGAACAGACAAACCAAGAGCACACTATGGCAACACAGCTTCTCTCCTTTTATTTTATTCTGTCTAGCAGACAAACATAAATAAAGCTAAGAGTTTTAACTGCACTCAGAAGCAAAAGTAACAATGGCATTCTAGTTTTACCAAACAGTACTCTAGGACATAGATCTTTAACTTCAGGCAGTAGAATGAAAAAAGGAACTCATAAAAACAGGATTGCATTCTCATTCCTTATATCTTATTTATGAGACTGCAAATAATGTTACCTGAACTCTTTCAAAGATGTCAGCTTGCTCGTTATCTGTCAGAGATGAGAGATGCCTCTGTATCACCAGCTTGGCTCTTGGAGGGTAGAGACCTAAGGGAAATGATGAAGAAAGTATTAAACAGAGCTGGCGTGGAGAGTGGGTGTACATAATGCATTACACGTCACCTCTTCCTCAGCAGGCTCTGAATTTAAATCTCAAGGAGACGTGTTCCTGCCTACAACAAACCTTGGAACACTACAGTGAAATGATTAGGACTACAGGAAAAACCTTTCCACCAAAATCAACAGCCCCCTACAGTGATCCTGGAGTTACCATTACAAAAATTTCTAGATGATACCAAGTATGACCAAATAGCACTTATACTAACAAACAGCAACTGTAGAAACTCACAGATGAATTAACATTATTCTAGGACCTGGCACGGAAATAAAAAAGTAAATACTAGCCCTGGCCAAAATTTCTAACCCTACAACTTGCCATATGAAGAAGAAAGAGTAGCTAATGATATTACAAGGCAGGACTATAGTTTAGGGGTCTCTCCCCTTATGCGGCTCATATTCTCTGGGACTAAAGCTTCAAGGACAGTATTAGTATTAACACTTTTAGCATTATTATTTTGCCAGATTGTTTACTTCTTTATATTCTGATATTCATAAGTCTATTCCATTCTTGCACATAATTTATATAAAGTGCTCAGGAAAAGTTTTTTCCATAAAAACATTTGTTTTATTTATTTATTTATTTATTTATTTATTTATTTATTTATTTATTTATTTTTAGTTGAGTCTCACTTTGTCATCCAGGCTGGAGTGCAATGCCACACTCACAGTCACTGCAGCCTCAGCCAGCTGGGCCCAGGTGATCCTTCTGCCTCGGATTTCCAAGTAGGTGGAACTACAGGCACACATCACCATGCCTGGCTAATTAGTTTTTGATTTATTGTAGGGATGAAGTCTCGACAAGTTGTCCAGGAAGGTCTCGAACCCAAGGGCTCAGGCAATCCTCTCATCTTGGCCTCTCAAAGTGCTGTGATTATAGGCGCGAGCCACCACACCCAGCCTATATATATATATATATATATATATATATATATATATATATATATTTTTTTTTTTTTTTTTTTTAGGCGTCTCACTCTATTGCTCAGGCTGGAGTGCAGTGGCACGCTCACAGTCGCTGCAGCCTCAACTTGCTGGGCTCAGGTGATCCTTCTGCCTCAGCTTTCCAAGCAGTTGGATCTACAGACATGCACCATCATGCCTGGCTAATTTTTTTATTTATTGTAGAGATGAGGTCTCACCAAGTTGCCCAGGCTGGTCTCGAAACTGTGGGCTCAAGCAATCCTCTCACCTCGGCCTCCCAAAGTGCTGGGATTATAGGCGTGAGCCACCATGCCCGGCCTATTTTTTTTTAATAAAGATAAAGTTTAATTCACAATTACAATGACTCAAGTGACCATCCATTTTTAAACAACAGATTACCATTTACCTAAGTGCTATTAGAGTGTTGCTAATATATTTTGATTATAAAAAGGATATCTTCCTACATATAACATTTAATAAACCTTATAGATAACACAGTATTTTAAAGTCATTTGTTACAATAAGGCTGCCTTTGCTACCATTTTGGTTACAATACATGATGTTAAGCCATAATTTGAATGTTTACATATTTTTCTTTAATTAAGGAACTATGAAGACTGCTAAAGAGAGTATGAGACAGAATCATTTGAAAATACACTTTGTTTTAAAAGAAACAGAATTCACTTCATGATGGCCATAATGCATGCAGTGCTGACATACTAAAGCCATCCTGCCATTGGGCCTGCTTTAAACCACTGTACAGTACAGAATGGCATATGAAGAAAAGTTTCTTAAAATGTCTCAGCACCACCTTTTTTTGTACAGTGTACAGTAAAATTCTGCGAAAGTCTCTGTGATCACATACAGAAAACTAAAATTCATTTTGATGCTATGATACCACTCACTATCATAGTATATCATTTGCTGGGAAAGTCTCCTTTATAATTAGACAACAAATTATGATATTGATTCACATAATTGCTTTCATTGTTTATTACTCAAGCAACTGACTAACATGTGCAGGAGAATAAAAGATTAAAAGAGGAAAAGGAAATAGAATTAGCCAGATGCGATGGCTCATGCCTATAATCCCAGCACTTTGGGAGGTGGAGACAAGAGGATTGCCTGAGCCCAGGGGTTCGAGACCAGCCTGGGCAACTTGGCGAGACCTCATCTCTACAATAAACCAAAAAATTAGCCATGCATGGTGGTTTGCGCCTGTGGGTCCAGCTACTTGGAAGGCTGAGGCTGTAAGGATCGTCTGAGCACAGCAGGTCAAGGCTGCTGTGGCTATGAACATGCCACTGCATTCCAGCCTGGGTGACAGTAAGACTCCGATTCAAAAAAAAAAAGGAAAATAGAGTAGTTATTTGAAATACATAACTAAATTCATTGCCCAGGAAGTTTCCTTAGTGCTCTATTTCAGTCAAAGAATTATAAACAACTAGAGTTTCTTTCGAACTATACATTCTACCTCTACCATAAATCTGATTTGACTTTCTTCTTCCTGGCAATTTGGAATCACTGACTAGTGAATGTGAACAAATGAGAATCTGAAGGAGCCAGTCTTTCAATATGAACCCTAAGTGGCTAACTGGGCCTAAATTTAAAAGAGTCAAGCAGCCAATTGCTGACTACAGGTCGCATACTTACCCCAAGCTCCCTGAAAATCCACACTTCTGTTTAACTTTGGGACTTCCAGAGCTCACCTGTACCAATCAGAGCTCACATGAACCAACCAATCGGGGCTCAGCTGTGCCAACCAACCAGAACCAAGTGGTTCTGAATCCTTCATTTGCATAACAAACATAATTGGGAAAGGGGACGAGACTTTTGCTTTAAAATCTCAACGTTCCCTTTGTTCTTGGTTTGATACCCAGGTTTGCAAACTGTTCATTAGAATAGTCTTTCCTTCAAATTCCTTTTGAAAGAACTTTTGTTCACATGAGTTACTGATACTGAGAAGCATGTATATTATCATACAGCATGCACATTAGTGTAGGGAAACAAGATTAGTATAACTGCTCCATCTCCATGAATCTCAACACCACTTTCAAGTTCACACACTGAGGTTTCATTATCCAGAGATAGCGTCTCACCCCCTTGATTCACTTTGGTTCACAGAGATGGCTAGCTTTGTTTTTCCTGGTCTAAATGGTTGGACTTAGCACAGTTGCCACAGTAGATAGCTAGAGAAAAGTTAGGCAGACAGACAGGGAGGGTCCTCTGGTAGCAATGTAACAAGCTTCCGGGAGGT
The DNA here is from genome assembly GCA_027257055.1 of Cephalopachus bancanus. Lineage (NCBI taxonomy): Eukaryota > Metazoa > Chordata > Mammalia > Primates > Tarsiidae > Cephalopachus > Cephalopachus bancanus. The sequence goes on from JAPVLO010000402.1 coordinate 46,787, forward strand.
CTCTCAGGCTGATACACTAGCGCTGGAAAACAAGCACAAGCTAAAGCTTAAGTACTCACTGCAGGGATGAAAAAACAACCAACCAGCTTACTGCCAAGTACCGACCTATCAGATCACCATTAGGCCCTTACCTCCTGCCAATTGGTCCTTAGTACTGACTAATCAGTTCACAGCTAGTGCTAGCCAATCAGCTCAGTGTTAGGGCTATATAAGCACCAGGTTTCGGCTCCAGATCACAACCCCCTTGAGTCCCTTCCCATTGTGGTAGATTTTTCTGTCCTCTTAACAAATTCTGCTTCCTCACTTTCCAGGTGTCTGTGTCCCTCATTCCTCCTGGGTATGAGACAAGAACTCGGACCTGAAGAACTGCATTAGATTGTTGGAGCTTAAGAACCGTGCACCATAGAGGCTGGCTTGCCAGCCGATGGAGCCAACTGAACCAGGAGAGCTGCTGGAAGAAGGGGAGACTCCGAAGCGGAGACACTCCAGGGACTAGGCTTGCCAGCCCACTGAATCAGCAACACTCTCAGGGTTTGGTTTGCCAGCCAAGTAAAGCCAACGCACCCAGGGCTAGGCTTACCAGCCCCTCAAGCAGAGCCTCTCTGGGGCTCGGCTGGCCGACCCATTGAGCTGACACCCTGGAAGCCCAGGCTGACCTGAAAAATCTGTATCACAGTCATAGATGATGCGGGCTCATATCGCACACTTATCACTCTTACATTTTCATTAAAAATAGAACTCAGTGCAGCCAAATGTATTGACAGGAATACTATAATTCTTAATAAGTGAAATAAAATATTATCATTTAGGTACTTTTAAATATCTTTCTCAGGCTAGACAAGGTGGCTCAAGCCTGTAATTCAGGCACTTTGGGAGGTCAAGGAGAGATGATTGCCTGAATCCAGGGGTTCAAGTCCAGCCAGGCGAATTTGGTGAGACCTTGTCTCTACAATAAGTCAAAAAAAATTGCTGGGCATGGTGATGCAAGCCTGCAGTTCTAGCTCCTTGGAAGGCTGAGGTGAAAGGATCGCCTGAGCCCAGCAGGTAGAGGCTGCAGTGGCCGTAAACGTGCCACTGTACTCCAGCCTGGACGACAGAGTGAGGCTCTAACTCAAATAAATAAATATCTTTCTCAGTAAATTATTACTCTTCAATTTGTGTTCAGTCTAAACATAACTCTTCTTCCAGCTTTACACTTTGTGCCTAGGCCCAATCTTAGAATTCATGCTGCTATCTTACTTAGATGAAAATAACTTTTTGGGAAACACACACCAAGAGGCCTCCAGGTAGATTGTCTCTGAGAGTCCCTGCTTTCTAATAGTCATTCAGAGAGAAGATACCAAGTTGCTTTGGGAACAGATTGTAGGAGTACAAATCCAGGCTCTGACCCTTCCAGGCAATGTGAATATGGCAGTTATTAACCACTATGGGATTCAGTTACTTAATGTATAAAATGAGAATTAAAAACAGTACCTACCCTTTGTGTCTTTATAATATGGATGAAATGAGCTAACACATAACAAAACACAATAGTTCCTAATACATGGTGAGTCCTATAGAAGAATCTCCTTCACTGTTATTACTTTTTATTCTTACTCTCAGAGCACAGTCCTGTCTTACTGCTTTCTTTTCCTGATGTCAAAAACAGTAAGAAAAAAAAATTCTATAAGAGGGTGAGATCCAAGGCCTTAGGAAAACAATCTTTTGTGAGTCTCATGGACTCACAGTCAACATGGATTCTTCTTTTTGCTCCCTTCAGATATATGCACACCTTGGATGCTAGTAAAGCCTAAGTTGTAGAATTCTTTCAAGATTTTTGGGAGGGGCCCTAGCAATTCTGGATTTATATATTGTGGGGGGCCAGCCCCTGCAAGTTTTGGGGAGTCCCTTGGAAGATGTGGTGGCGTCAGTGAATCTGTAGGGATAGATATTAAAAGAAAGAAAGATGGAAGGATAGATATAAAGAGGAAGAAAGAGAAAGAAAGAAAGTGGACAACTGTTCAGTGAAATGAACAGAAGCCGTTTATTGAAAATTGCAGCAGGTATTTATCCCCAAATTTTACACAGGCAGTCTCACAAGTCTTTCACGTGAACACAAAGCCAGGTGCAGGAAGGGCGTCCCCCACCCACCAGATGCTTAGGTGTGAGGAGGGACAAACCCCAAGATTGTCTTATTGTTCCCTTTGTTAGTTAATGCTCTTCAAAAGCAGTGCAACAGTCCCTATTAGCCTAATGATGTTCTGATAATCAATAACTTCTAAAGCTCACTCAATACCCATGATGACTAACTTAAACTTTATTACCTTTCTATTCTATGCTAATACTACTTACACAATGCTACGGAAGCTCTTAGTTATAGCTTAAACCAATTCCTAAAAGAATGTAGCCCAGTATGCGCTGGGCTCTCAGGAATGTGGCCAAGCCCAAACTCTGTGGTGGGCCACTCTTGATAATCATCTATACCATTGAAAAGCTGAAAACAGCTCTCCATAAGTATATACTAATTCTACAAATATTCTTTTAAATCTTATAAAGAAGCTTGTACCGTATAAAAGACTCCCAAATGTGACCTGAATTTGAATTATATCTAATACCTAAGCCGAAACCACGGTTTATGGGAAACAGGAACAATGGGTTTCTAGAGTGAGCTATGCCTGTCACAGTCACATAGCCTTCAGCTTAGGCCAGTAGAGTTCCTTTAGGTTGTTTTTGTGCTGCATGGCAAAAGGGGGAGGAAAATGGGGTCTACGGCTCCCGAACACGTCCTAGCGGTCTCGGGGTCCACAGCCCACCCTGATCCCTAACGCCCAGTGGACCTCTGTGGCCGGCTCCCAACAATATATTTGTATTGTGTTCCTTTTTCTTTCTTTTTTCTTTTCTTTTCCTTTTTTATTTTTGTTTGAGTTGGAGTCTTACTCTGTTACCCAGGCTGGAATGCAGTGGCACACTCAAGGCCACTATAGCCTCAACCTGCTGGGCTCAGGCAATCCTTCTGCCTCAGCCTTCCAAGTAGCTGGAACTACGAGTGAGCATCACCATACCCGGACAATTTTTTTTTTTTAATTGTTGTAGCGACTCTATTGTAGATCTCACCAAGTTGCCCAGGCTGATCTCAAACTCCTGGGCTCAGGCAATCCTCCCACCTCGGCCTCGCAAAGTGCGGGGATTACAGACATGAGCCACCATGCCCGGCCCGTCAAAGGCTGGGTGATATCTAGATCATGGGCAATTAAGACCACTTATAAATCAAAAATAGTGGTGTAGCACTGTTTCTTTGATGGTGCGAGCCCAGTTGGCTTGGCGATCTCACTGTTGGGCAGCAAGAGTGAGCTACAAAATATATATATATATATATATTTTTTTTTTTAAGTGGAGCTGAGTGTGCTGGTATTCACTTTAGTCCCAGCTACTTGGGAGGCTGAGGTGGGAGAATCGCTTAAGCCCAGGAGTTGGAGCTTTCAGTAAATCATGGTAGAACCACTGCATTCCAGCTTAGGCAACAGAGCGAGAATCTGTCTCAAAAAAATAAAATAGCCCCAAAAACAGAAACATAAAGATGTTTATTTACTTCTCTGTTGTTTTTTTCTTAATGTGGGGTACAATTCAGGATACTTTTGTTGTTAGCTTTACCAACAGAGATCTGACTTATTTTTATAGTGTGTGATTTGAAACATAAAATTCAAAAAGGGCTGGCTCGGTGGCTCAGCCTGTAATCCCAGCACCTTGAGAGGCCAAGGCAAGTGAATTGCCTGAGCCTGTGGATTTGAGACCAGCCTGAGCAACTTGGTGAGACGAGGTCTCTACAATACATCAAAAATTAGCCGGGCATGGTAGTGTGCGCCTGTAGTTCCAGCTACTTGGAAGGCTGAGGTGGAAGGATCACTGGAGCCCAGCAGATGGAGGCTGGGGTGGCCGTGAACATGCCACTGTACTCCAGCCTGGGTGATGGAGTGAGACTCTAACTCAAAACAAAATTCAAAAAAGAAAAATACTACTCACCATTGTTCTAGTTACATTTGGGACATATTTGCTGCCAGGTTTTTTTCTATAAATATACATATTTTGTTTGTTTGTTTTATACAGATAGGGTCTTGTCTGTTGCCCAGGCTGGAGTGCAGTGGCACAATCATAACTCACTGCATCTTTCAAATCCTGGGCTCAATCGATCCTCCTACCTCAGCCTCCCAAGGAGCTAGGACTACAGTGCATGCCAGCATACCTAAGTTCTAAAAAATCACATTTTTTTTAGAAATGGAGTTTCACTATGTTGCACAGACTCATCTCAAACTCCTGGCCTCCCCCCTCACTCAGCCTCCTGAGACTGGGATTCTCTTTCACTTTATTTTTAATTACCCACATAATATGATAAGTTCTTTATTTTAAAAATATCAGAACACTGGCCAAGCACAGTGGCTTTAGCCTATAATCCCAGTGCTTCAGGAAGCTGAGGTGGGAGGATTGCTTGAGTATTTGTGTAGATTCAAACTACCTTCCCTAAAATATTTGTTGGCTATGGGAAAAACAATGGTACATTTACATGAAAAGATCTCTGAAATCCCCTTAGCCAGATGACAAGGCAAATGTCACCAGTAATAAAACTTATCAACATCTTGAGCCCCTGATAGGATGCATTGAGAAGGAAGAAACATCATTTCTATAGTACCCTTGCCAGAGATGAAAGACACCAGGCAGACCAAATTGAGGGACATTCAGCAAAATAACTGAGCAGTACTCTAGAGGGAATGTCAAGTACATGAAAGACAAGAAAAAAACTGACAAGAGGTTGCATGCAGACTTCAGGAGACCAAATCAACTATATAAACGTGAAACCCTGACTGGGATCCTGGAAAAAAAAAAGATTCATGGCCGGGTTCGGTGGCTCAGCCTGTAATCCCAGCACTTTGGGAGGCCAGGGTGAGTGGATTGCCTGAGCCTGCGGGTTCGAGACCCGCCTGGACAACTTGACGAGACCTCATCTCTACAATAAATCAAAAAATCAGCCGGGCGTGGTAGCACGCGCCTGTAATTCCAGCTACTCGGAAGGCTGAGGCGGAAGGATCGCCGGAGCCCAGCAGGTCAAGGCTGTGGTGGCCGGGAGCGGCCACTGCACTCCAGTCTGGGCAGCAGAGTGAGACTCCAACTCAAAAAAAAAAAAAAAAGATTCATGAGAAAACTAGTGAAGAACAAATGAAATATTTAGTTTGGATAATATCATTGAACCAATATTAATTTCCTGTTCTGATAATTGGACCATGGCTATATAAAAAGTTAAGAATGGGGAAAGAGGAAAAGGAATATTTGAAAACTCCAGCAACTTTTCCATAAATCTAAAAGTAGGTCCAAGTTGGTTTTTTAAAAAGAAATATATGGTATTATCCCATGTAGTTTTCCAGATATACCATATATACTGTTCATGTTACTCAGCAAATTATTTTTTATTCAACAATATAATTTTAAGATGTGTTCGTGTTGACATTGAGTTGTGATTTATTCCCATTAATTGCTTCATTTTATGAGCATACTTTCAATCATGCTGTTGACAGACATTTAGGTTTTTCTAATTTTCCATTATTTACAAAAAAACCCACAACCTTGAAAATGTTACTTTCTGTACTTATTTAAGAGTTTCTCTTATCAAGACATGGAATTTCTAGTTACAGAGTATGTACAATTTTAGATTAATGAGTTATATTAATTGTCCCCTAAATGACTCTATCAATTTATGTACCCATCAGTATTATATAAATACATTAATATTATTATATCACTACAGTTTCTCCGACAGTTAATGCAATGAGTATCTTATTGTTTTCATTTTTATTTCTCTGACATCTAGTGAGGTTCAGCATCTTCTCTTTTTCATTAGTGCAACTTTTTTTGAGTAGGAGTCTCACCTTGTCACCCAGGCTGGAGTGCAGTGGCAAGCTCAAGGCCACCAGAGTCTTGACCTGCTGGGTTCAGGTGATCCTTCCACCTCAGCTTTTCTTTTTTTTTTTTTTTTGAGTTGGAGTCTCACTCTGTCACCCACACTGGAGTGCAGTGGCCACTCCCGGCCACCACAGCCTTGACCTGCTGGGCACCAGAGATCCTTCCGCCTCAGCCTTCCAAGTAGCTGGAACTACGGCACATGCTACCGTGCCCGGCTAATTTCTTATTTATTGTAGAGATGAGGTCTCGCCAAGTTGCCCAGGTGGGTCTCGAACCTGTAGGCTCAGGCAATTCACTCACTTCGGCCTCCCAAAGAGCGGGATTACAGGCTGAGCCACCGGGCCCGGTCCCACATCAGCCTTTCAATAGCTATAACCACAGGCGTGTGCCACCATGCCCAGCTAATTTTTTGACTTATTGTAGAGATGAGGTCTCATCAAGTTGCCCAGGCTGGTCTTGAGTCCCTGGACTCAGGCAATTTTCACCTCCGTCTCCCAAAGTGCTGGGATTACAGGTATGAATCACTGCACCCAGCTGAGAAGTGTTTTTTTAAATATGACTTCTGCAATTTCCCATTGGGTGGTATAATCTTTTTGTAAAGGTTAAAGTTCATACAAATTCTTGATGCCAATCTGCTATCTTGCTTGTTACTTATATAACTTTCAAATGACCAGCTATTGTTATGTAAATGCTTTAAATTTTCATAAAATCAAATCTATCAGTGTCTTTAAATATTTTTTGCATTTTTGTCTTTTTTTTTAATTACAGAAAAAAAAGCTTAATTTCTTTATTTTGCTTTCTGACTCTGTGCTTGTGCCCTCAAAACTTTCACAACAATTTTCTGTTCCTTGATAAGAAAAGCATGCTTGATCCTGTCACAAACACATTTTGCATACATAGACCCACCATAGGCCCTACTGACATGTTTTTGTGTTTTGGACAACCTCATAAGAACTTTAGGTCTCACAGCATGAATCCCTCGAAGTCTGCCTGGGCACACACCACATGCAGACTTTGATGCTTTCCCAACCTTCTTGGTATTATAGGTAAACAATCCTATTACCAGGGGTTTGGGACAAACTCATTTTGTTAGAGGCTATATTGCAAGAAAGCCTACGATGGTATGTCAAATGCCAGACCATTCTGAGTGCTTTTACACAGCATCCCTGGAAGAGGAAAAAGGAAGTGGATTTTTGTGTCTTAATAAAGCCCTCTTCAAGGAATACAAATACTTTTCTTGTTTTCTTTTAATGATTTTAATATTTCGTTGGCTTACACTGAGGAATTTCCATATACAAGAATGTATATGGAATAGGATGTGTATAACAAATCTCTCTTCTTTTGTATAGCTAATTGATCTAGCACATCTTCTGAATAATTCAGCCCTCCCAAATAAAGATCTATAATGCTTAGCGGGTGCGGTGGCTCACGTCTATAATCCCAGCATTTTGGGAGGCGGAGGCAAAAGGATTGCCTTAGCCCAGGGATTCAAGACCAGTCTGGGCAACCTGGTGAAACCTCGTCTCTACAATAAATAAATAAAAATTATCTGGGTGTGGTGGCACACGCCTGTAGTTCCAGCTACTTGGAAGGCAGAGGTGGAAGGATCACTTGATCCCAGCAGGTAGGCGCTGCAGAGGCCGTGAGCATACCACTGCACTCCAGCCTGGGCAACAGAGTGAGATTATGACTAAAAAAAAAAAAAAAAAAAGATTTATAATGCTCCCTTTACTATACACCAAAAATGTTCTATTTTTGTAAATGCTTCATATGTGTGCATTCTGCAAAATTATAATTATAAATGTTTAAATCTGAATATCACATTGTAATAGTCCTTGATCACATAGTTGTGTGAACATTCAATAAAAACTGCTGTTCACTACTGATTAAGATTGTATAAGATTCTGCTGCCTACTGAACAGAAATCACAACTTGTATTTACAATGAACTAGACCATCCTCTGCTCTGCTTATGAATAATTCCAACTCTTCCCAACTGTGTCAACACATATCATACTGGATAGCATTTCTTTGTCCAGAAAGACTGTAGTCTTTCTGGAGGCACAGTCCATGTCTCTATCAATTCTGTATCCCTAATATCTAGTACATTGCTTAGTCTGGAGTGTAGACACTTAACAACTGCTGATTAAATTGTGTTTCTTCTCTTGTGAAGTACTTATCAATCTTTTTGTTAGTGAGCGACAACAAGAAGAAAGGGAGGTTGAGTTGCAGGTTCACCTCTTCCTCATGCCCCTCCCTCCTACTCAGAACATATATATTTTTTAACTGCTTCACGACATCAGTTCTATTATCTGTCATTCCCAAATGTCCTTCAGAAGCCAAGTAAGCTTCACAATAGTTCTACACTTTTAGGAAGGAAACATATCATCGAGGAAGAGGGGACAATAAACAGTAGACATTCTGTGATGGTTTTGTCTCTCTTCATTCAACAAGTATTTGATCAGTTCTCACTATGTACATAGCAGAGTCTTGAGAACTGTGGGAAATACAAGTCCCTTCTTTGAGTTTACCTTCAGAAAAAAAGAGAGAACGTGAGGGAAAGACAGAGAGAGAGAAAGTCAAGCACCTAGCAGAGACTGACAGCACACTCAAATTTGAGTGGACATGAGAAATGATTCTTTGGGCTCTTGTTTCAATCGAAACAAAGAACTATTCAGTGACAGCAGGGACTTTCTCATTGCCCAAATGCCAAAGCAAACTCGTCTTTTGCCAAGGCCACGTTATACTGTACCTTCAATCCTTTCACAGAGCTTATGCAAAGAGTGCATAGGGCAGGCCTCACACAGCTTAATCTGGGTCTTGGCACTCTGCAGGGCAGCGGCTGTACTGAAAGCCTGTTTCAGAGTCAGCATTACCTCATCAACCTACAAGAAGAAACAAAACTCAGGTCTACAAAAGTTGGCTTTCATGGTAACGTTAAAAACTCAACAGCAATGTGCGTCTTTGTTGATGCTGATTAAATAATAGAAATTTGATGACTACAGAGCTGGCAGAGAGAAAATATTAAGTTATAACTTTCATACACAACATTGAAAGCTGGATGAAATAAGACAATTTCGATGTGTGTAATATAATACTGATCAGTTACTTGAATGCTATTTTCCAATCTCACCGAGGGCTATGCTATCACAGACAATTTAATTAGTCAATCTGATCTTTGTTAATTAAATGGCTTTTCAGATAAACAGCCCTTTGGAAGTTTTGTCTGTCATATATAGGAAGCAACAAAATTGGTTCAACATTCACTTTTGTTAATAGGTATCCTATTTACTTTATTCTTCTGTGTTACTTTAGTGTAATAACAAACAAAACATGTTTAGGTCCTGGAAAAAATAGTTTCATTTGACTAATGTTGGGGAAAGCCTACGAACATTGCTGGTCGTATTGCTACAGCTTCTGACTGATTATCATTCCTTTTCTGATTTGTGACACTGAGAAGTCCTGACATTGTGGTTTCTAATAGCTAGGTCTCACTACTAGGCCAGCTGCTTGCAAAGGGTCAGCTATTTCTTTCTTGCTCTTCTATGGACCCAGTCAAGAAGTTTGAATCTAGCCTTCAAGTTTCCCCATTGCTTCTTTGAAACCAACTATCAGCTCATCCTCAGGGATTGTTGAGACGAGTTTCAAGTTTCATCTTGTTTTCTGTGATATAATAACCAATGTAAGGTGTGATTTTCCCACACTCTGTAGAACTTAGATCAAATTATAAAACCTGAACAGCCACTTATTTAGTATTAGGGCCTCATCTGAACCAGCTTTAATATTCAAAACCATTTACCATGGCTAAACGATGTTTTTATTCTCTTTTTCCCCCCTTCCCCGATGACCCGGTTTAAGAACAAGTTATTGGACCGGGCATGGTGGCTCATGCCTATAATCTCAGCACTTTGAAAGGCAAGGTGAGAGAATTGCCTGAGCCCATGGATTTGAGACCAGCCTGGGCAACTTGGCGAGACCTCATCTCTACAGTAAATCAAAAAAAGTATATAAATAAATTAACCAGGCATGGTGGTGCATGCCTGTGGTTCCAGCCCCTTGGAAGGCTGAGACGGATCGCTTGAGCCCAGCAGGTCAAAGCTGCAGTGGCCGTATGTGTGTCACTGCACTCCAGTCTGGGTGATAGAGTGAGACTCCAACTCAAAAAAAAAAAAAGAATAAGTTATTGTTTATGGAATTTAATCTACTTCTGTATTTGAATGTATGAGGAACCAGGAATAAAAAGAAACTTTACTTTTCTAATATTACTGATATCTAACACTAAGCAGTCAGTCATTATTCAAGTATGTTTTAGTATATTACCAAACTTAAAAGGGCTTATGAATAATTTCATATCATTCCGTGAATAAACATGAATTTTTTATAAAATACATTATTTTACACTGACCAAAAAATATATATAAGGATTTATAATTCTTGGAAATAAGAGTCTTACATGTTTAATGCCTTTACATTTTTATTTCATTTGCCTTGTTATTTGATTTATGCAGATGTTCATTTATTTCTATTTTCTTGTTTTTCATTTATTTAAGACATTAAAGAGGTTAGTCATCTGCTAGTAATATAAATAGCGTTCATATAGGTTATTTTTTTATTTAATAATACTGCCTTGTAACAGATTTCCAGCAGAAATGTTGAACTTTGATGTTTCTTTCCGTATTCTTAGATGAAACAATAGGTCATTTCAATGGTGTCTAAAATGTGGCTGTCAACTTCTCTTGGCCACAAATACTACTAAAAACTACTTTTGACTTTTAAAATGATGAATGTTTTCTTTTCTAAAATCCACTACTTTTTCCAGTTGACCTATAAATTATATTGTTGGATCAGTGCAACTAAAGTTCAAATTAATGCACCATAAATAACTTAATTATTTTAGTCTAGATACAACATCAACGACAAAAATCATAGGTCATGTCAAAAGGCTAAAAGCAAAGGAGTGGACAAAAGTAAATGAATTATATGCAAACAAAAAGAAAGTAAGTAACTATTCCTGGTATTACCATCAGGCAAAATTAAATTCTCAGTAAAAAAGCACAGATGTAACAAAGATGGCCAATTTATGATATCAGGAGGAAAATACATAATGAAGACAATGCTCATAAATACAGTATATACCAGATTTAGGTATTTTTAACATTTTACAGTAAGTCTAAGAATCACAGGATGTATAAGAACTTCAAGAGATTATCTAGTCTAAGTCTCTGGAAAAATTTAAAATTTCAAACTATCCAATAAAGAATAGCATCGATCCTATTTTAACAACTGTCAACAACAAGGCAGTGGTCTACTTCAGCATCTAACTGAAATGTTCCCCACATTTGCTAGATTTTAAGCCCATTTATCACATTCTATAGTTATATAAATTCTCACTTTAAGTCCGTTTGCCTCAAGTCAAGTCCTATACTTCTTCGTCCTAAGCTAAATGATGCCAATCACATTCATTTTTCTTCAGATGAGGAACTTCCTTCACAGTTTACTGCTCTTCTCTGAAACATCTGTAACTTTTCCTTAGTATGTAAAAATGCAGATGTCAAATCTGAACTTGTCTCTTTACCTCCGCACTTTGCTTGATTCTTTTTTTTTTTTTTTTTTGAGTTGGAGTCTCACTCTGTCGCCCAGACTGGAGTGCAGTGGCTGCTCCCGGCACCGCAGACTCGACCTGCTAGGCTCCAGCAATCCTTCCGCCTCAGCCTTCCAAGTAGCTGGAACTACAGGCACACACTACCACGCCCGGCTAATTTTTGATTTATTGTAGAGATGAGGTCTCGCCAAGTTGCCCAGGTGCTTAATTCTTAAATTGCTACAGATTTACTTTTACAAGTATACTCAACACCAGATGTAAGAGAAAGATAACTTTCTAGACTTTGTACCTTATTCTTTTATAAATATGCTAATATTTCATTTCTAATGAAACACTACGGCTTATTGCATTAACTATTTGCCCCATGCAAATTCTGTATTTCAGGTAGCTTCTGTCTTTTTTTTTTCTTTTGATTATACGCTCCCTGAGTAATTTTGTCTGTATCTGTGGAGTTTACTTTTTCTTCATCTATAAGTAACAGTTACCTGCAATTTTTTCATACTCTTTAAACCAATTTTGGAAAAAGTACTTTTAAAGAAATGGTATTTTCTACAAGTCTCAAGAATTGGTTAAACAAAATTAAGCTGCCTGCCTACAGCTATAGAAAGAAGAAAGGAAAGGAAGGAAGAAAGGAAGGAGGGAGGGAGGGAAAACTGAGCATCTAAACCTCCAGTGTAACCCCTTCAGGGACCATTGGAACATATACTATTTACAAATTCATAGCAATTGTTACAAGGAAGCAAAAGAAAAAAATGCTAACTGTGTATTCTTGGTACTCAGAGAAGATAAGTCAGCATGTGTGGTTTTGCAATACTTATCTTACATAAACCACATCAGTCCTAACACTGCTTAGACGGATAATATTTAATTGACTATTTTGCTTTGTTCTATATGTCAGCTGCTTAAGCTGTCCTCTATTATGCAGGAAATTTACATTTAATTTTTCTTCTAGTTTGAAGTTCTGATGCCCCACCATTCAGTTAAGAATGCTTAACTGATAAAATTAGAGTAAACAAGATTTTAAAAATCCTAGTACAGGCATGTTCTTAAGAATAATGATGCCAAAACTCAGATTCTGACACAGTATCAAGTAATAGGAAGGCATTCACAGCCAGTCTGGTCTGTTGCCTTAGTCACAGGGCGTGATGGAAAAATGCAGCATGTCCCCAGACTTTCTACTGTGATTCTCTGTTTCCAAAACTCATTCTACATGCATGAAGGCATAATGAAAATACAAAAAACAAAACAAAACCTGTAAAGGAGATTAGAAATAAGAAAGTTGCACATAGCTTTCCCGTCTGTGCAAGTTATCCAGTGATCAGAGATTCAGAGATTAACCAGCACCTAGAAAATGATTGCTTGAAGTTAAGAGGAATGCAGTCATTTCAATCACTCAAAATACAAAACTGTCAAGCCCCTGCTATCCTAGAAGCCTTGAGACACAACATGAATAAGAGATGGTCCTAAATGTGTGAAATTCATAATCTAGTAGATGGCTCTATAAACAGATAAGTGAATGTGGGATGGCAGAAACTGTCGGAAACCTAGGACAAGGTGTAGTGAGAGCACTGGCGACAAGTTGACTCCTAGGAGAAAGTTGTTAGGAATGGCTTTAGTAGGATGTGATATTCAAGCTGGGTCCTGAAAAACACATAGTAGAAAAGGAAGGGAAGGGTACTCAGAATATAGCAAAGCTGGGCCAGGCCTGCTTTATGTCCAATGGAGCAGTAAGAAAGAACATGTAAAAAGAGGTTAACTAAAAAACTGCCCAATCTCCTTGTTTAGTAACAGGGTGGGCCCTTGAGGCTGACACGGTCCCCTTCCCAGCCTGGCAGTATGAAAGGCAGCAAGCCCTGGTCTTTGCATCCTCCTCATCCGTGCCATGAGCAGTGACCTCTGAGTTTCAGCTGCACTGCTGTGAGGCACAAAAGGCCTTAAGAGAGCTGCTGCCACTCACATAAGTCCTTGATCTCATGCTGTAAACATTTTTTAAAATAACTAACCTGCTGCATTTGTGAGCAATGAGGGCTTTCAGGGAGCTGCAGACGCTCACCCAAGTCCTTAGGTCCCACACACTAATCACTGGCTGGCTTCAGTAGCAAACCAAACCAAAAGCAATATCACACTGACCATCAAACCAGCCTTTGTGGTCTGGCCCAGAGAACAGCTTGTGAGATGGAACAGCGTGTGTGAACCCAGTCATGAAAGGGCACGGCATTCTGGTCTAAGTGTAGAACAACAGCAGAGGAGCTGGAGAATGAACACAGCCCTGCTGCATTCTAGACCATCTAGATTTTGTCCCTTAATAGTGAAGCATAAACCAGATTCTGATATAGAAATTTTGTGAGAAATAAAACTCTACTATAATGTAGAAAAGGAAGAGATGGGAGATTAAACCAGTGGCAAAGAGACTTGTTATGACATTAATACAAGAGTTCAAGCAAACAGGATGAATGTCTGTAAACTTTTCTTTTTTTTCCTTTTTGTTAAATTTTAAAGATGTGGGGTAGAATTCAAGGTTAGGTACACAAATGTTCATTATGCGGGTACCCTTGTTGATGAGGTGTGCCTCCCCCAGGCAGTTTCCACTACTGCCAATCCTGCTCCCCCACCCTCCATCCCGCTCCCAGCAATTTCTCACTACTGCTTTTCTTATAGTATTACAATAGTTGTTCAAGATCTGCTTATGAGTGAGAACATGTGATACTTAGTTCTTTGTTTCTGTGCATCTGTAAACTTTTCAAAAAATGGTGATGTATGTATCTGAAGGTTTATGATAAAAATAATTAGGGAAGATAGCACAAGTAGAAGAAAAAGCAAAAACTTTGGGGAGGAAATCAACATATTTTTTAACCACTCAGACGTTATTTTCAAGTCAGTGTTACATATTTCCTTTCAAATTTCAATTGTCTCCATAATAGAGGCCATGAGAGGGGTAATGTTGGAGAGAAGAATTTACTTTAAAGTTCCAAAGAAAGTAAATAAAGGTTAAAGTAAACAAAGAATAAAGCATTTAAAATGAAGACAGAAGCTAATGAAACAAAGGAAAACAACAAAATGAGTTCTCCACACTGTTAATATAAGCATTTTTATATATTATTATTATTAGAATTGGAGTCTCACTCTGTCGCCCAGGATGGAGTGCAGTGGCACGCTCATGGCCATGGCGGCCTCGACCTACTGGGTTTAGGTGATCCTTTCACCTCAGCCTTCCAATAGCTGGAACCACAGGCATGTGCCATCACGTCCAGCTAATTTATTGCAGAGACGAGGTCTCACCAAGTTGCCCAGGCTGGTCTCAAATCCCTAAATTCAGTCAATCTTGCCTCCGCCTCCCAAAGTACAGGGATTACAGGCATGAGCCACCTCACTCGGCCAGCATTATATATATTATATAAGCAAATACTCTGATATGTTACAGCAATTAAGGAAATAAAAGGCCAGTGGCCTTCCTTATCTCCTCATAGGAGCAATGGAAAAAGTAACTGCTTTTCTCCTACTAATAGTCTCTTCCTACCTTTTAAAAATACTCATGGTTAGGTGACTAGGTTTGTTAAATCTAAGAAAGTATCTAGGCTTAAACATCACTGTGACAATTTGTTTTTGTTTTTCTAGTGTTATTGTGCTGCTTGGAAGGCAAAAACATTTTCCCACTGATAGCCATCTTGCAAGGCTTCGGTTCATAAAAGACAGTCCTCTGCTGGATGAGTGTGTTGGCAGGAGCACAGTGAAAGCAATAACATCACTCACCAGAGATTCGCTGGCACACTGGAACACGTAACAAATGTACTGGCTCAGCCCAGGCTCTGGAGACTCCCGACAAATGAAGCCGAAGTGATCCACATGCTTGATACCCTAGATGTAGGGAAAGAAGTGCAACACAGGATTTATGGAAATAGGTCCCTTTAGTCAACAATACAGAAATCAACGTCACTTCTATGCTTTTAGAGTTCTCTTTCACAGCAACAGAGGGGGTACATAACATCATGGCAAACTTACACAGCAGCCTGCTGATACATAAAACAAAGGGTAAACTGGGCGCGGTGGTTCATGCTTGTAATCCCAGCATGTTGGGAGGCAGCTGTGAGAGGATTGCCTGAGCTCAGGGGTTTGAGCCCAGCCTGAGCAATATGGCAAGGCCTCATCTCTATAATTAAAAAAAAAAAAATTAACCAAGCATGGTGGCACATGCCTGTGGTTCCAACTACTTGGAAGGCTGAGGCAGAGGGATCACCTGAGACCAGCAGGTCAAGGCTGTGGTGGCTGTGACCATGCCACTTCACTCCAGCCTGGGCAACAGAGTGAGAATGAGAATGCAACTTAAAAAGAACAAATAACAATAAATAAAATAAAAGGTGAAACCAACTCAGGTTGTTTTGTTTCTGATAAACACTCTGTGACTCAGGGCCCCAGGAGGAAAAATATTGATGATATGATCCACTTTATCTTGTAGTAAAACTGCAAGTAATGGAGCTTTTGACGTATTGCCTTCTTAGAATGGCAGTCTGATGATTTGTCATAAACTTTGTCTATGCGAGGCTAAGAATCTGAGAAAAATTAGAGAGTAAGGGATGCAATACCCTAAAGTATATAGAATACTAGAATATTTGTCTATTTATAGACACTCAAGGAGCCACGCTGTTAAAAAGACTAATATGTTAGTAGGGCATGGTGGCATGTGCCTGTAATCCCAACACTTAGGGCCAAAAATATAAAAAAATTTGTTGGCCATGGTGGCACACACCTGTAGTTCCAGCTACTTGGGAGGCTGAGTAGAAGACTTGCTCCCAGGAGGTCAAGGCTACGGTGAACCATGAGTGTACCCCTGCACTCCAGTCCAGATGACAAAGTGAGAGCTTGACTCACAATAAATAAATAAATAAATAAGTGCAGGTGCTTATTAACCATATTAACAAATCATTATACTTCCTGTGCTCAGGCAAAATAACCTCAGCTATTTAAATATAAATACTAAATTCAGAATCATTTGTGACTTTCATTTAGTCTCAATACATACATACTTATTAAGGTAAGTAAACAACACCTTAACAGCATGCACAGTACTTTGAAAAGCTGAGTAGACAAAAAATTTTAAATTGTCCTGAAATCATCTAAACCCAAGTGGGGGAACAAAAAAAACCAGGCTTTGAAGTCAAATCTATGCTTACATCTTGGTTCCGCTAATCTGCTAGGTATGAGACACTGTGCTGGGTTGCTAATAATTATCTCCAAGGACCCACTTCTCATTATAAAACAGTAGAAACAGTATCTGTTGTCAGGAATGCTTGAGATTTAGAACTAAAAAAATATAGTTCTAGAATGTTTGATAAATAGTAACCACTATTTTTGTTAGAATAAACTCAACCTATACAATAGATATAGAAAAAGGATATCAACTCTGGTAAAAAAGAAAGTCAGTAAGGAGGAGTGAGGTGGCAATTCATGAAATGAAAATAAGCCACCCACATATAACATACGTACAGATTACATTTACACTGTGACTACAAATCCTTCATGAACTTGACATAATCAACCTGAATTTTAATCTTTCCAGTCTCTTCTCATTTTCTTTTTTTTTTTTTTTTTTTGTGAGTTGGAGTCTCACTCTGTCACCAAGGCTGGTGGGCAATGGCACGCGCCTGGCCACCGCAGCCTCAACCTGTTGGGCTCAGGCGATCCTTCCACCTCAGCCCTCCAAGTACCTGCAACTACAAGCACATGCCACCATGCCCAGTTAACTTTTTGATTTATTATAGAGATGATGTCTTGCCAAGCTGCCCAGGCTGGTCTCGAACCCATGGGCTCAGGCAATCCTCTCACCTCGGCCTCCAAAAGTGCTGGGATTATAGGCATGAGCCACCATGCCGGCCTGAAGAATACCTTTCACTAGGTTAGTACTAAGTGGGAAAAATTCATAGGGCCTTCTTAGCTCAGCAAGTTCTCAGGCAATGCCAATGTTTCCAGGAAAGACAACCACTTCCTTACTCTCCATGCTTGCCAGGCAAACAGTTCTACAGATTTAGAAGAAAGAAACATTTGTAGGTGTACAGTTTAAAAAGCAGGCTATTCCTGAATATAATCACATTATGTTAATATCCGTTCAAATCTGTGGAAAGAAATAATAAGACCATGGAAACTCGGTGAGGAGAAGACAGTTAACCTGACAATTTTTCTGATGGAAAAAAAACCTTTCCACAAATTTTCCTCATGCTTTTGTTTAATTCTTTTTCTGAACCAGAATATCAGAATGCAAAACTTGTCTTAAAAAAAGAAAAGCGAAAATCATATTTGAAGATTTTTATTTCATTTTATTATTTTATTTTATTTTATTTTATTCTTTTGAGTCAGTGTCTCACTCTGTCTCCTAGGCTAGAGTGCAGTGGCATGATAACAATGATCATGGGTCACAGCAGCCTCTGCCTCCTGGGCTCAGGCGATCCTTCCACTTTAGCATCCAAGTAGCTGGGACTACGAGCATGCTCCATCATTCCTAATTTTTTTTTTAATGAGATTTTGCTATATTACCCAGGTTGGTCTCAAACTTCTGTGCTCAAGCAATTCACCTGCCTTGGCTTCCCAAAGTACTGGGGGTACAAGTGTGAACCATGGCACTTGACTTAAACTTTCAATTGTGTATATTTGGTTTGGCTCATTCTTTTTTCTATTTCTTTCTTTCTTTTTTTAAATTTGGATGCTCAATAAGCATGGCAAGTTTTCTTACTGGGAGGCTTGGGGAGTGTGCAGTGGGAGAAACAGCTTTGAAAGGTGCTCTGAGGGACTAGACCTACATTTGGTTCACACATCGATTTCTCTCCAGTATTTGGCACAAGGTACAACATGTGAAAAGTGCTCATTCATTCAATGTGTATTGAACACCTCAGGGTCAAGTATCTTAGTACATCTGATTCTGATGCCCTACAGAATAAGACAGCACAGCATATTAGACACCTGCCCTTATAGTACTTATGATCTTGCGGTGACTGCCAGGAAACTGGTAATTGTAAGAATGCTTAATACATGCTTTTCAATTAAATCTTTCTACCAAATTTCTGTGTCCATTAAACAGAAATTTAGAAATTTGCAATATATTCCTCCTTTATTCAACTCTGCCACACTCTAAGTTATTAGAGTAAAAAACTTTATCCATACAACATAATTCTATGTCTCCACATAATAAAAAATATATTAAAATATTAGAAGTGGGCCAGACACGATGGCTCATGCTTGTAATCCCAGCACTTTGGAAGGCCAAGGTAAGAGGTTTGCTTGAGCCCAAGAGTTCAAGATCAGCCTGGGAAACATAGCAAGATGCTATCTCTACAATAAATAAAATAAACAAAACAAAATATTAGAAGTGAACCATGTTAGTTAAGTCTGAAGAAAACATTACAAAAAAATAGATGTGGGGTACAAGTCAGAATTAGGTGCATAAGGTGGTCTATGTACAGGTGAAGTTTGGCCCTCTCACTGGTACTCACTTCACCTGGTTTAGGATTAGTGATGGTGATTGGTGATGCTATATGCACCTCTCCCAGCGGTGTCCCACGACTACCAATCCCTTTCTTATAGTATTGCGATAAATGTCAGGACTCACTTTTGAGTGAGAACAGTTCTTTGTTTCTGTGATAGATCACTGAGTATGATAGATTCTAAACCCATTCAAGTTGCAAAGTTCATAATTCTGTCCTTCTTTATGACTGCGTAATATTCCATCATGTAGATGTACCACATTTTTTTTTATCCAATTGAGGAAGACAATTGACAAAACACAGGAAAACTCTTCTGTCATCCTCAAAAGGGAAGGACATCTGAATATCATGCCTAATATGATAATGCTAACACTAAAATTTTAAAAAGAAAGAAAATAAGAAAAAAAGCAATGAAGTCATGATTTTTCAACATTAAAATATAAGTAGTGACCTCGGCAAGATCCAGCTCCTTGAAGGTGCATTAAGTCACCAGGCTAGAAAAGAAGAGAATTCTCAATTCCAGGAAACTCCTCAGGGGTACATTTTTAACCTTCTTTCATTTAGATTTAGATATTCCATCTATTCTGACATCTTCAAAAATTCTTTCTATATTTACAATATATTTAGGTAGCTCTAACTTTTGGATAGACATTCTAAATTATTACTATGGTCCTTAGGAACTAGTTTATACCTAATATTATAACCTTGTACATATTTGGCTATGCTCAACATTTAAAAAAACTTTTTTTTTGAGTTGGAGTCTCACTTTGTTGCCCAGGCTGAAGTACAGTGGCATGCTCATGGTCACTGCAGCCTCGGCTTGCTGGGCTCAGGGTATTCTTTCTGCTTCAGCCTTCCAAGTAGCTAGAACTACAAGTGTGCACCACCACGTCTGGTTTATTTTTTTTTTTTAACTGTAGATACAAGGTCTTGCCAAGTTGCCCAGGCTGATCTCAAACCCCTGGGCTCAGGCAGTCCTCTCACCTCAGTCCCCCAAAGTGCTGGGATTACAAGCATGAGCCACTGCTCCTGGCTGATCATTAAAAAAAAAAAACATTTAAACATATAGCTTGTGAATTAAAAAATAAATAAAAGAACAGAGATATCAAAATTTTCTTTTCCAAGTTGACCTTTCACATTAAAATACGTTGAAACTACTAGTTCTCCTTTTATACCCACTATGGTATAAAGAGCAAACATGACTTAGCCACACCCACAAGTCCCACGGCCCAAGATTCTGAGGAACACCAACTGTGAAGGTATTTTCAAAAGCGGTGGCTCACCACCACAAAAATTCCATCGGTGTAAGGGATTTGATGAAGTGGCATTATGAAGAAAGAGTTGACTAAAATGAAAACCAATGGTTATGATAGATACTAAGGGATCTAGACAGAATTTTGTTACTGGCATACACAAACATATGAGCACTCAGTTTGAGACAAATTCTCCGCAAAAAATAAAATAAAATTTTTTTAAATATTAAAATTTTAAGAGGTTCAAGAAGTTATTTTTGTGCTTAATTCTGAAATAAAATTTAATTGGCTTCTTCAAATACTGTAATACTCTATTATACATACCTGAGAACAAGAAGAGATGTCTTTAAAATTCTTTTCTAGCACAACTGATTTAGTGTCTGGACTGATAAGGTTAATCTCAAATCGCCCGACCTTAAAAATAAAAGCATTCCAATTAGTTTCATGTCACAAATACCTATCATCTTACTGGAAAATTAAATATTCAGTTAATAATACAGATTCTAACGTTACATACAGGCATGCCCATTTCACATGTGCTCCAACATCCAATCCAAACAATATTTTAACCCCAAAAATTAGTGGCCTCAAAATATTATCTCTCTTTGTTGAAAAATTATGAAATCTAAGACTCAACTATAAAAAACTAAGTTTCCAATTATAAAATGATGGAAAACATATTTTTTCAAATTAGAAACAATAGTCTTTTAAAAACACATGCAGCCTTTCCTCAATTCACAATTTCTTTTCTTTTTTTTTTTTTAAGTAGGAATCTCACTCTGTCACCCACGCTGTAGTGCAGTGGCACGCTCACGCAGCCTCGACCTGCTGGGCTCAGGTGATCCTTCTGCCTCAGCCTTCCAAGTAGCTATCACCACAGGTGTGCACCACCACACTCAGCTAATTTTCTTTATTTATTGTAGAGATGAGGTCTCACCAAGTTGCCCAGGCTGGTCTCGAACCCCTGGACTCAGGCAATCCTCTCATCTCCGCCTCCCAAAGTGCTGGGATTATAGGCGTGAGCCACTGTACCTGGTTACTTCACAATTTCTAAAAATATCAATTATTTGTTTATAAGTTATAATCATGCTTTCTCCCAAACGGTCAGCAAAATGACATATAAGGAATCAGGGTGGTAAGTTAGTTGTTATAAAAATAACCATTCAGAAAAATTAAAAGCAAGGACTGTGATTAACTATGAAAAAGAACAAATCTGATAGCCCAAAGAAAAGGGAAAACTCAATTAATGTATCACCAAGGACTGGAGACACTTTAATTACATGCCAGAATTAACAAAAAACAACAGCAATAAAAAACAAACAGAGCAACCCCCTCAGGTCTCCTCCCACTGTGGGTGCGTTGCTATCCTCTCAATAAATTCTGCTTTCTCAAAAAAAAAAAAAAAAAACCCCACAAGTTTCTGATAAATATTACTAGGACTGCTTGCAAAAATACACCACAAAATTTCCTTCTCAGGAGTTCTTTAAATAGGAAAAAAGAGCAGTACTTCATTTTTTTTCCCAAGAAAACTCAAATTTCACGGGTTGAGGACTAATTCAAGATTCTGCAGGGCAGTGTTATGAATTAAGTTCCTAAGTGGAGCTTGACATTTTCTATACCCTAAATAACATTCAAAAATTATTTTTAGAATTAAGCACTATCTTTTAGACCGTTTAACATAGCCGATTCAGGACATTTCAGGCCAATAGTGTTTCTTTAACCTTCTCTCTTGTATGACAGTCAATTGCTGTGCTCTCTACTGAAAATACATCTAGACTTTTCTTTTTTCCTCTCCAGAAAAATTCCCTTCTTTCTCATGCCAAATCATACTCTCTCAGACTCAACATCGTGAAATCGTCTATAAGACTGGCTTTCCACAATTATCTTTTTTAAAAAGCATTTACTTAAGAATCAACTGGTGACAGATAGTAACCTTCCATGTTGCTTCTTCCCACCATGCTTCCACGATGCTCCATGAAATCCTTTTTCCTCCTCTTCCTTTCCTGCTCCCTTACTTCTTACAATCCACACTCTCTATGTCTGCCTCTCGCCCCTTCTCTACTCTCCTGTGTTCTTTCTCCACCTGCCTTAAGTGCTTTTGAGGGGAAAACAAATACAAGCCGGATTATTCCCTGCAAAGACGAGGCCCCTGGGGGCAACCAGAATGAGGAACTGGGAGGGGCTGGCTGCCCAGCTGCTTCTGTCCAGCAATTTCTGCTGAAAAGCCCGGATACCCCCTGTCAGGGTACCTGAAAGAGCATTGTTCTGTTCTTCTCGGAATCCGAGGGCTGTACGTGACTGGGCGCGCTGGCGTGTCTCCTTCGCGGCTGTGATTTTTGGCTCTCGTGAACTTTCCTTTGCACTCCGGTGACACTGCTGCACCGGGACCGAAACTCCTGCAGCTCATCAAAGCCGGAATCTTCTAAAATCCGCTCGGGTAAGCAAACCCGGGAGCCAGACAGAGCAGGCTGGCTGGCCACGGCAGGTAAGCCCGGGGGGGTGTGGGTGCCATCCACCTCCTCCAGCAGGCAGTCTCCAGGGGACCCTGGCACTGCCACCTCGAAGACAGCCAGGTCCTCGCTGGGGTCAGCGCCCCGCTGCTCGCCCTGGAGCTTCAAGCGCTGCTGTTCGTGCAGGCTGAACTTTTCGATGCAGTCATCGATGAGGCTTGATGGGGCCTTCTTGTGGGTCACCGTCACCTTTCCACAGTACAAGACTTCGAATTTCTGGGAGTTGTAAAAGGCGTCCTCATTGTCTTTGCTGGGCTTGACATCCTCCTTCATGGCTGCCTTAGACAACTGCCTTATGCTGCTGATGACGTCAGGAACCTGGGGAAAAAGTTAAATTCTCATTCTAGTTGAATATTTTGAGACAATTTACGTTTACCTAGACCTGTTACTATCACATGGAATGTATTTTCATCCTAAATGATAGAATATAGGTAGTAATAGACCCCACACAAGACACAGCATAAACAAACTGCACTACCCAACATCAATGACTCAAGGTAAAATTGAAATTTAATGAAAGATCATTGAAATTGAAATTTAATAGCAGTATTATACTTTCCCATTTTAAATGAGTTTCCCAGAAATAAAACCATGAAACTATATAAGCTACTGTCAGCCTACAGAAAGTCAAAGTCAATCTTTTATTTTCAAAAGTTATTATGAACCTCAGCTGAAAGGAACCAAAGTTCCAACAACAAAGACAAAATAAGGTTTCTGAATGAAGAGATTAAAAACTCAACATCCTTCATTATCATTAGCCATCAAGAATAATGCAAATTAAAGCTGCAATAAGAGATCACCATACCAGCCCTGTGAGTTGGGTGTGGTGGCTGACACCTGTAATCCCAGCATGTTGGGAGGCAGAGGCAAGAGGATTGCCTGAGCCCAGGGGTTCGAGATCAGCCCGGGCAACTTGGTGAGACCCACCTCTACAATTAATAATTAGCCAGGTGTGGTGGTGCATGCCTGTGGTTCCAGCTACTTGGAAGGCTGAGAGGGAAGGATCTCCTGAGCCCAGCAGGCTGAGGCTGCAATGGCCATGAGCGTGCCACTGCACTCCAGCCTGGGCGACAGAATGGGACTTCAACTCTAAAAACAACAACAAAAAAGATATCACCATACCTCCTAGAATGGCTAACATCAAAAAATACTTAGTGCCATGAGGGACCTGAAGCAACTGGAAGTTTCATATACCACATGCAGAAATGTGAAATGACACAACCACTTGAGGAAGCTGTTTGTCAGTTTCTTAGGAGTTAAATACAGACCTACCTCACGACCCAGGGTTCCACTCTTAGAGATTTATCTAAAGACTGGAAAACATACCCACACAAGAGCTTGTACATGAATATTCATAGGAGCTTTAGTCACAATATCCCCAAACTGAAAACAACCCAAATGTCCATCAACAAGTGAATGGATAAACAAAATGTGGTACAAGAGAATACTACTCATTATCTTTCACCTGGTCTACTACAATAGTAGTAGACTGGTTTCCCTTACCCTTTTCAACCTACACTCAAAAACCAAAATGATCCTTTTTAACTTGGCATGTTACGTCAGGGGATCAAAACAAGCCACTCCAAAATATGCCACTTTGGCATATTGATTATCCTGAGTTAAAAGACACTTGAAAAACAGCACTCTGGCCTTCTTTTTTCTTCCTGAAAACAGGACATAAAACACCCTTATGAGAGGTGCCCTCCCTGTACCAGGAGGAAGGAAGACTTCTTATCAGCAGAGACAGGGAATTGGGGTTGAGAGAAACCTGACAAACCTTGTTAAACTAACCCTTTTCTTTCTAGTCACTTTTCCACAACTGCCCTAGCCCAAACCCCTTTGCCTTGTCACATTTTCACAATTTACTACTCTTTCTCCAACTTAGTATACAAGTGTTTAGCCTTAGATGCTTCTTTGTGTCTTCATTTTCTTGTGCAGGCTCCTATGCGCATGTAAAATTTACTAAATAAAATTGTCATGCTTTTTTCCTGTTAGTTTGTCCCTTGTCAGTCCCAGCTGGGGGCCCTAAGTAGGCAAAGGAGAAGTTTTACCTCCCCTGCATTCATCACCTGAAAACCCTCCAGCAGCTCCCCATCTAATTAAAAATAAAAATAAAAGACAAAACTCTCACAATGTCCTCGCCATCTATGTATGACATGCCTACAGATTAAATCTGCACTGTGACTACAAATCCTCCATACAACCTGTAGATAACCTGAATTTCAGTCTTTCCATCCTCACCTCATTTCTCTGCCTCTCTCTACCACACTGCCTTCCTCCTCCCCCTGCACCAGCCACACTGTCCTCCTTGCCATTCCTTCAACATGCCAGACACATTCCTTCGAGGTCTCTGAACTCCAAGCTTCTGCTCCAGATACCTGCATGGCTCACTCTCTCACCTCACCTAAATCCATGCTCTACTGTCACCTTGTAAGGCAGAGTCCCAAGGTGTCTCCCTACCCCAAATACGCACACACACACACACACACACACACACACACACACACACCACTCATACTCAGCAAGCATTCCTCTGGATTTTTTCCTGCTGTATTGTTCCCCATAGCACTTACCACCTTTAACACTGTTCAATTTATTTATAATGTAAGCAAGAATGTATGTTCTAGGAGGGTGGTGATTTCTGTCTTTTTCTTTTTTTCTTCTTCTTTTCTTTCTTTCTTTTTTTTTTTTTTTTTTTTTGTCTTGTTGGATCCTCAGATCCTAAAATAATTTCTGGTACATAGTAGGTTTTCAATATATGTATTGGTTCCAAAACACCTTTTTTGATAATTTTTATCTTTACCCAAAAAGAAGAGATCGTCCTATATTCAGGCTTGTTTTATATTCAGACATCCACAGTATGTCTTTAAATCTTCCAGCCCAATTCTAAAACTAGAATTTCTTTTCTTTAACATACAGTAGCCCCCCTTATCCATGGAGAGTATGTTCAGTGGATGCCTAAAACTGAGCATAGTATTGAACCTTATGTTCATTCTCATACACATATACCTATGATAAAGCTTAATTTATAAATTAGGTAGATTAAGACATTAATAATATCTAATAATAATATAGAATAATTATAACAATAACTGTAATGAAAGGTGTATTCTCTCTCTCTCTCAAAATATCTTATTGTACTATATTCCCCCCTTTTGTGATGAAGAAGGGACAGAATGGGACTGCATGAGATTCAAGCTACTCAGAACAGTGTGCAATTTAAAACCTATACATTGTTGTTTCTGTAATTTTCTACTTAATCTTTTGGAAAGTGGCTGACTGTAGGTAACTGAAACTGCAGAAAGAGAAACTTCAGATAAGGAGGGACTGTTGTAATTATTTGGGTTATACTGCTAGAGCATGCATCATTTAAAAATCACAAGAATTTCAGCTCGCTGGTCCAAGTATTTCTTATGAAAAGATAAAGTCCATATGCTATAGTTTCAACGACTTAGTCTACATACTTGACATATCTCAAGGACAAAGTCAGGTGTTTGTGCTAACATATGACTAGAAACCTTAGCCCTCTGTCGTTTTATTCTTGCCCTAGTATATGACTCACCCTATCTGAGAGAGCTAAAGCTATGGAGAGTAAGCTACCTGACATTAAACCTGCAAAAAAAGTGAAATGACTTAGTGTATTGAGCAAAGCCCAAGGAGAATGATCTCCTCCTTCTTACCAGCTGTATTCCACTGAATACTTTCATCTGATTTTTAACCCAAGTACTCCTAAATCTCCAAAAGAGTCTCTATAAAGTATAGAATCAGAAATATTCGCTGTAGGTTTTTTTTTCTCTGTAGATTTTTTATCTTATCACAAATATTTAAATGATTTCAGTTCAGCCTTGGAGTTTTAGTCTACAATTGAGATTGCAAATCTCCATTATAATGAGAGCTCTTGAGTGAAAACTAATCTGTGCCTGAATTTATGTAATTTCCCAGTATTCTTCCTCTGTGACCACAGGAAAAGGCAAGATACCTAAATGTAATAATTCAGTATATGACTCAATTTATATAAACAAGGCTTATCATCTTTTTTTCTTTAATCTATATTTATTTTAAAGATGTGTGGTACAATCCAGGATCAGGTATACAAGTGGACATAATACAGGTAAAGTTTGAGCCTCCCTTTGGTCCCCACTTTGCCTGGTTTGAGATCAGGTAAAAGCTTATCATCTTGAATTCTGAACAGCATGGGAAATATAATCTTCTAATAATTTGAAGTGTTGACATTGTACCACAAAACAGATTCTAGTTACCTTTACTGCTTTCTCTCAATTTATGACTAACCACAACTTTCGATGGCATGGCTCTGCCAATATTTTGCACAGGCTGCAGAGACTTTAACTGAGAAAATGATCTAACAACATTTGGTTTATTCTTATGTTTAAAACACAGTATAAAATTTTGCCTTACTACATAGCCCCTGACTACATACTCAGTTCACACCAAAAGGGACACACCAATCATGTAAAGACAGTAAACCAACCATAGTGGGAAAATGAGCTATCAGAAAACCATGAAAGGCTTATTAAAACAAAACAAAACAAAACAAAACAAACAGGAGATCACTCTGTTGCTCAGGCTGGAGTTCACTGGCATGATCCCAGCTCACTGCAGCCTCAATCCCCTGGACTCAAGTGATTCTCCTGCCTCAGAGTCCCAAGTATCTGGGACTATAGGCTCATGCCCCCAAGCCCAGGTAATTTTCTTTTTTTTTTTTTAAGAGATGAGGACTCAGCCTACAGACTGGGAAAAAGTATTTGCCAACTCTAGGTCTGACAAAGGCTTAACATCCTGGATCTACAAGGAACTGAAACGTACTGAAAAGAAGAAAACAAACAACCCCATTATAAAATGGGCAAAAGATATGAACAGACACTTCACAAAAGAAGACATTCGAGCAGCCAACAAACACATGAAGAAATGCTCAACCTCACTAATCATCAGGGAGATGCAAATCAAAACCACACTGAGATACCACCTAACTCCAGTCAGAATGGCAATTATCAACAACTCAAAAAATAACAGCTGCTGGAGAGGCTGTGGTGAAAAGGGAACACTTCTACACTGTTGGTGGGAGTGTAAGCTAGTGCAACCTCTGTGGAAAGCAGTGTGGCGATTCCTGAAAGCTCTAAAAATTGACCTTCCATATGACCCTGCAATCCCCCTACTGGGAATATACCCTGAAGAACACAAATCACTCTATAAAAAAGATACCTGCACACGTATGTTTATCGCAGCGTTGTTCACAATAGCAAGAACCTGGAAACAACCATGCTGCCCAACAAAAGAGGACTGGATTTAAAAAATGTGGTACATATACACGATGGAATACTACGCAGCCATGAAAAAGAACAAAATCATGAATTTCGCAGCAACCTGGATGGAACTAGAGTCTATAATACTGAGTGACCTCTCACAGAAACAAAGATCAGAATATCACATGTTCTCACTCATATAATGGACCTTGAACATCCAATGTAATACTATAAGAAAATGACTGGTGGTACTGGGAAATTATGGGGGGGAGGGGGATGGGATTAACAGTAGCTAATATCTATCTGGGACTGGGAAAACACCTCTTATCAATAGGGTGCCTGAATGAAACGTAATTGTACACCTAACCCTTAACTGTACCCCACAAAACGATAATAAAAAATACTGATTAATTTAAAAAAAAAAAAAAGAGATGAGGTCTCACTATATTGTCCAGGCTGATCTTGAAATCCTGGGCTCAAGCAATCCTCCCACCCTGGCCTCCCAAAGTGCAAGGATTACAAACATCAGCCACTGCGCTTGGCCTATGGAAACCTTTTATTGAGGCATTTATTTAAAGGCTCTATCAGAAGCAATGCAAGAGAAATAAAATATCTATCCAGTACTTGTACATACACACAATATTTTGCAATAACAATATTCTCCTACACCACAGTGTTAACTGACATATATTTACATATACATTTATAAATATTGTTGAATGAATTTCAATCCTTCTTGTAAATGTTGCATTTTTTCAACTTCCCTTTTTCCTGAACCGTTATGCTTTTAAGTGAAAGACTGAGTTGGGGTGATTTTGTTTCTTACCAGAACGCTTCCATCCGGCCATTAAGAAAATGGTCTGCACTCACGAGAACTTGAGTCAATGCTGTCAGCAAACAGAGTCATACTAATTGGAGTAAACGACTACTTTGAACTCTAAAGTCTTCAGGATTGAGACAGATTTAGCAAATTCCTGTTGATGACTCAAAAGATCTGCCGCCCCTCATATTGGAAAGTCGTGGGCTTCTCACTCTGCTCATTGCTCAGCCAAAATGATTGTGTATTTCCAAAATGTCTCCAAATTCTACACAGCACCTCAAGCTACATATTCTAGTTATTCATTTTCTAGTTGCAAGTAACTCCATTGCTTAGAATCTGCCTACCACCCACAAAGCCTGATGAGGACTGACACCAATTCAAGGCAAGGTTTGTATTCTGGCAGCATTTACTATTTAACACAAATGATGATACTAAAAGATTCCACCAAACTTGGGACTGAGAGGTTTATATTCTACCATACCTCTGCCAATATTTTGCTCAGTACCTTTGGAAAGAGGTGTTTCACCTCTGCTAGACACAGTTTCCTCGATAGTAAAATGAATGGAGAACTTGGTCAATAAGGTCTCATCTGGATCCAAATTCTGTGAATTGACTTTTGGATCAGTGCTAATACAGGAGCAAAATAATGTATATTCAGAAGAGAGAAAGTCATCTTTATTATTACACCAGAAATAGTTTAAGATGTTGAAATGAGCCGGGCTCGGTGGCTCAGCCTGTAATCCCGCGCCTTTGGGAGGCTGAGGTGAGTGGATTGCCTGAGCCCGCGGGTTCGAGACCCGCCTGGGCAGCGAGACCTCATCTCTACAACAAATCAAAAAATCAGCCGGGCGTGGTAGCGCATGCCTGTAATTCCAGCTACTTGGAAGGCTGAGAAGGAAGGATCGCCGGAGCCCAGCAGGTCGAGGTTGCGGTGGCCGGAAGCGGCCACTGCACTCCAGTCTGGGCGACAGAGTGAGACTCCAACTCAAAAAAAAAAAAAAAAAAAAAAAAAAAAGATGTTGAAATGATTCATTTCCATTAATACACAGAAATCATTCAACAAACAATAAGTGTCTCATGATCTTTAGAAAAAGCACAGTGCCATCTTTAGCTAGTATTTTGTAGTTACACCTCCAGTTACTTCACTACAATTTAGATTCAAGTATCAAGACTCAGACATGAAAGCAACTCCTCTCACTAGACAAAAAAAAAAAAAATTGCTACTAGATTCCTTGATGTCATGCCATTCTTTCTCATTAATTATCCTAATTACTTAGCACATGCTGAGAAACCTATTGGTATTTTAAAAACTACATTTCACTTGACTCCAAAAGAAAACAAATTCTACAACCACTACACACTGATGTTTAAAGACCTAAACAAACATGGGAGAAAAATCTGGACAGTAAAAAGCACTAAGGAAGAAACAGATACCTTTGATCAGGAAGCCAGTTGAAAATTAGAGTCGTCAACGAAGAGCAGTAATTTTGTCAGATTGATATTGTCCTCAGTATTAGCCCTTTGTTGCATTTAAGAAGGTCTCTTTCTTTCTAAGAAAGCCAGCAGTACTTTCATTGTGTTTGTTAAAGTCCACATTATCGTTAGGTGGCCAATCATAAGATGTCCACAAGCAGCCGTTATTGCTTCAAAAGTTAAGTATTTCCTGACTCTGCAATCAGGAAATACACAGATTGTGCAGACCTAAAGAGCAAAAGCCTTGGCTTTCTTTAAAAAGAAACATTCTAATTTTGATAACCATTGTCTTTCTTATGCTGTTTAAGTAAGCACAAGTGTCTAACAGGTACTAATTATGGAGATGAGAGGATTCATCTATATTATGATGTCTTTTTTCTTTGTAGATTCATTGATAAACAGATGAACTTCAATAAACAATTTTAAAGGGATACAAATTTGAATGTGAGAATAAGTTTTCTGAAACATATTTAAACAAGAAAAAAATAGATGAATTTTTTACAATTGAAATGAGCTTCACTGCTTGATTCAGTATTAATCTTTTTATAACAATTATAGTAGGCACAGCAAGATTTAAATAAGCATTAAAAAAAAGTTGAGGAAAAATATTAGCGAACAAGTAAACTGAAAACACCACCCAGTGAGAAGGACTAGCAATTTACACTAGTTTCACTCAGAGACAGTATGGCAAAGAAATATATTTGCTTTGGAAGTAATGCATGCCTTTAGGGGAAGGGTAGATTTCCTTTATAATTCTGCTTAGCTTAAGAAACAATGAAGATTAGTTTATAGATTATCCAGCAACACAGGAAAAGTATAAAGACATGAAGTAAAACTCAGCATTTTGAGAAATTAGTCATTTAATGTTATAATTTTTATTTGGCTTTTAATAATCTCATTTTCAAATAATGGAAAATGATAGGAAGGTAGACAGCATGAAACAGTTCATTTATATTAAGGAAATATTAATCATTCCCAACCATTTGTCCAACCCCAGTCTTGGAAGCACACATAGTCTGTGCTGTGGTTTTTAAGGTAAAGCTGTTTGGCAATCTTATTTTAACTTTTATTCTAAAATACTTCAGAAATTCTTATATTTAGTTAAAAATCTAAATTATGATTTCAAAGCAAATTTTCCACAGTAAAGCAGAAGTCTAATTTTGAATGAGTCTGAATTCAAAATAGAATAGAGTAAAACAGTGTACATTCTATTATATCACAGAACTGTCAAACTTAGGGTGCCTTTAAGGAATCACTGGTCCCCACTATCTTCTTTTACAGATGTGGAAACAAACTGTTAACATCAAAAGTTAAATCAATAATGAGAAAAATAATGAGATTACAAGAGACTAGACAGGGGCCAAAGAAAGCAGAGTATCTATCTCTGTGACTTAAGCCAGAGTCATATAAGCAGCTTTGTTTTTGATCCTTGGGCTATGAGCCAAGCCAGTTTCCTCTCAGACCAGGCTTTAGTTCTTAGATATTCTCAGCCACTATGCTCAAACCCATTTACGGTTCAGTTCTTCTCTAACTGCTGCTTCCCTGACAGCCTCTGAATTAGGCCAAATATCAGAGGGAGAATTTCTTGAACATTTTTCCTAAATTCTCTCATCTCATTCTGTCTCCCTGCTTATCTGGTTGAATTCTTTCTATGGGAAAGATGAGCTGTCCCTTCTTACCCTGTTACCATTACATATTTGCAAAAGCAATCAGATATACAACATACAGGAAAAAGCTTGAGAAATCATGTGATGTGATAAAGAGAATGAAATCTCAGAAGTGGCTGAGTTTAGTGCTAGAGAGAAATACAAATGCAACAAGACAGAAGATGAGGTACATTATAAGAAGTCAGAGGATGAAGGACAGTTACTTTCAGATTCCCTTCCCAAAGCAAAGTCAATATTTTTAAAGGGAAACAGTTCGTAGCATGAGGCATATAAGAAAAATCCACAACATGCAGTTAGAGGCTTTCTGCTTAAAGCCTCAGACCTGTACCTCTGATTACCTATAAAAAAGACACTATCCCCTCTCAGCGTGAGTTTTTTCAAACCACAATGCTTACCTCAGAGGTAACCTGGGAATTATGAATTAAATGTGCCAATATGACTAACACAGTGCTTGGACAATAAAAGTATTCAATAATGCTAAATCAAAATCAAATTCTAATTTGTGTTACATAAGAAGATGAAAGAAGAAGCTATTGCAAAATAAAAATTCTTGCCTTCATGAAATTCAAATTAGGAAGGGGGAGATAGTAAAGAAAAAAATAATAAGCAAGTAAAATGTAAGGATTTTAGTAAAATTTTCCAAGGAGGAAAACAAGCAAGGAAAGAGAAATTTTGGAGGGACAAAAAGTTTGGAGGGGAACAGTTGTAATTTTAGAGAAGGAACTCGCTATAAGATGATATTTGAGTAAAAGTCAGAAGTCAAGAAAGACATGAGCCATACAGATATCTAGGGGAGGAATATTCCAGGCAGACAGAACATCAAGTACAAAGATTCCAAAACACAAGTTTTCCTGGTGCAAATGGCAAGGATCCCCTGTGGCTCGATGCAGTGAGTGAGCACAAGATTATGGACAAGGTAGTTGTGGAGATATGGGAGATCTAAATCATGCAGGGCCTTGAAAGGACTTTGGCTTTTACTCTTGGTGAGACAGAAAGCCTCAGGTATAATGCTGAGAAATGAAATGACTTCAGTGGTGTTTTCAAAGGATCCCTTTGGCTACTGTGTGGAAAGTGTAAAAGAATGACAGGCAAGTGTCTACTGCACTGATCCAGGGTGCCCCATCGGTGGCTCACACAGGAGTGACAGCAAGGGACATGGTTAAGCATCAGCCAGCTTCTGGATATAATCTTTAAGGTGCAGACAGGATGATTTGTTGATGGACCCAATATGGGGTAGAGGCAATAATGACTTCAGGGGTTTGAGGCCAAAGGAATTAGGAAAATAGGGCAACAGGAGAACAGGAGAGAAGAGGATGGCTTAAGAGATCAGGAGCTTAGCTCTGGACATGTTAATTCTGAGAAGCTTCTAGATGTCCAAGGGGAGATGGCAGTAGGTAGTTGAATTTATGTGTCTGGAGCTCAGGGGAGAAATCAGGGCTCAGACAGAAAATTGGAAGTTATTAGCATATAGATGGTATTTAAAGCAGTGAGGTTAGATAAGTTCATTAAGAGAGTAAGTACGGAGGACAGAGAGAGAGAGAGAGAGACAAAGACAGAGCTAAGCAAAGAGAGATCTCTCTGGGACCAAGCCCTGAGGAGCACAATGCTTATAATTTGGAAGATGGAAAAATATTAACAAAGGAAAATACAGCAAGAGCCAGAGAATGGTATCCTGAAGCCAAGTGAGAAGGTTTCCAAGAAAGAGGGAGCAATCAATATGAGATCATAGGTGACTTTGACCAGAAAAATTCTGGTGGGGGCTGAGAGCAAAAGCCTTATCAGAGTAGGTTCAAAAGATATTTCAGGAATAAAATCCGAAACAATAGGAACAGACAACCTATTAGGGCAAGGGCTGGAGGAAGAAGTGAGTCAAGAGAGGGTTCTCTCGTAGATGGAAGAGATGAGCTTGCAATCAAGAATACCTAATAGTTCTGAAGGGGAAAGCGATGATCTCAAGAAAGAGGGTGGAACTACTGGAGCAACGTCCTTAAAAAGTCCCTAAGAGAACAGAATCTGGGGTCTTGGAGGTGCACGCAGGTGGGTGTTGGCAGAATTTCTCCTCTAACTGCTTTAATTTCTTCTGTAGGATAGAAAGTTCACTCGTTAGCTGACATGAAAATGGAGAAGAGCTCTAACAGAATAGGAATATCAACATTAAATTTAATCCAGGGCTCTCCGAAGACTAAATTGTGAAGTGAAGTTATTAGAACCCTTAGGCTACCCTTTTGGGGCTCTCTGGATGGTAAAATATGATACGTACATGAGGGCATTTGCATTTTAATCTAAGATTAAACCAGAGAGCTCAAGGATTTCAGGTGAAACTCAGGAATCAGCCAATAAATAAAAGACAAATTTTCACCCTGAAATGAAACCATGTAAGTAAACTGCTTTCTCTGCCCATAATAAGTCTAGGAACTAGCCTATGAAAGTAATATTTTCATAAGGAACAAATTGTGAAAAAGTCTGCATCTAGTTAGGCAAAACAAACAAAAAACAAAACACTATTCTGTACCTTCCCCAAATAAGAATAACAAGAATAATAAGAATAACTTTTTTTTTTCTTTTTGAGAAATAGTGTCTCATTGTGTCACCCGGGTTAGAGTGCTGTGGCATGATCAAGGCTCACCACAGCCTTAATCTTCTGGCGTTAGGTGATCCTTCTGCCTCAGCCTCCAGAGTAGCTGGGACTACAAGCACATGCCACCACATCCGGCTAATTTTTGTTATTTCTTATAGAGATGAGCTCTCACTTTGTTGCCCAGGCTGGTCTCAAACTTACGTACTCAAGCAGTCCTCCCTCCTTGGCCTCCAAAGTGCTGGGATTACAGACATGAGCCACCATGCCAGGCCTACCTCTAACTTTCAAGGAAATCTAACACCAAAACCCTTTTACAAAATAACCACAAACACAAGTATAAAGCCAGTCACATTTATATTAACAACCTAAATTCAGTGTGATAAAAGATGATATTTTTCAAAACAACGTAACTATAGCACAGGTTCAGTATGCTGATGCTCTGAGGATCCTGCAATTTTTTTTTTAACCACTTTTCTCTGCTTGAACCCCTGCAAATCTAGGTCATTGAACTTTACCTAACTTTGACATTTACATATTACAGCCACCTTTGTTCTCTTTATTTTTTATTTTTATTTATTATTATTATTTTTTGAGTTGGAGTCTCATTCTGTCGCCCAAGCTGGAGTGCAGTGGCATGCTCACAGCTACCCCAGCGTCAATCTGCTGGGCTCCAGCGACCCTTCTACCTCAACCTTCCAAGCAGCTGGAACTATAGGCGCCTGCTACCACACCCAGCTAATTTTTGATTTATTGTAGAGACAAGGTCTCGCCAAGTTGCCTGGACTGGTCTCAAACCTGTGGGTTCAGGCAATCCACTCGCCTCAGCCTCCCAAAGTGCTGGCATTATAGGCTGAGCCACTGAGCCTGGCCTATTTACATATTTGTATAGACACAAGAGAACTATAGTTTTGAATGCAGCATTATCTTCTACCTGACAACAAAGCACATTCAAGGTGAGATCAACCAACTACCTATTTATTTAACAGGATGCCTTTCTATTCATCAAATTATTTTTTATGGTATATACAGTTCAATACCACCCGTACTTGTTCCAAGAAACACTAGAGGGAGCTTTCCCACATGGACAAGTTTGAGCCCAAAAAAAAAAAATTTTTTTTAGTTTCTCATAATACTGAAAAAATGCTTCCACTGACCATAAAATATTATTACTACTACTTTCATTTTAGGCTCATTAAATTAACTACTGGCAAGTAAATTAACTGGAATTTTGACTGACGAGACAAGTTTGACAGTAAATTTAGTAAGTTAAAAAATAAAGTTAGACTGAAAAAATTAGAGTACAGCAAAATCAGGACTTGATGACACTTAATCCATTAGATATTTTCAAGCAAAATATAATAAGCCTAAGAAGGAACATGTTTTGGTCCTTCATCATGACACAGAAAAGTATAAAATCATCTTAAACAAAATGCTAACACTGGATACTTAAAGAGTTTTAATCTACGAATGCCTGAACTCCGGAGGAGAAAAACTTTTGAGCAAGGTTTAGTTATGCAACGAAATGGGCCTTGGAAAAAGGGACCAGGGAGCAAAGGCTACACTTAGAGGCAGTTAGACATGTCTAGTTCTAGCCCAGATCGGCAGATAAAGCCGTAATATTATCAGGAAACGAGAAACGCCATGCATTTCTTGGAAGCCTATTTTTGTCCTGGCCCTCCATATTACCTCAGATATTTATACCACCACAACAGATTTTTCACCTTGCAGATGAAAATAATACCACATTCTGGAACTTCCATTCAGAGACTTCAGTTACTTAGAAACATTATCAGTAGCTAAAGCTAAAGGGGAGTATGTCTTCCTTCTTCAAGGAAGAAAAATCCTAACTGCAGGACACCCAGGCAAAGAAAAAAATGAAAGCACACATTTGCCTCTTTTCAGAATTAGGCCGGAAGGAAGGGCAACAGCAAGCAACCAGATGCCTAATCTCTGACCCAGACATGCACTTTTCCTGGGTAAAGGAAAGTGCTCATCTCCACATAGTGGCTATTCATACTGAAGCTCCACACTGCACCATGGAAAACTCTCACAGTAGAGTTCAACTCCCAGAACAATGTGAGTCATAATGGAGTGTGCCTAATAGAGCTCCTCCTAGGGAATAAGAAATTAATGCTATGACATCTTGCAGCAAGGTTGCCTTTTGGGGCTGGGCACAGTGGCTCATGCCTGTAATCTCACCACTCTGGGAAACAGGCAAGAGGACTGCCTGAGCCCGGGTTTCAAGACCAGCCTAGACAACTTGGTGAGACCTCATCTCTACAATAAATAAAAAAAAGTTAGCTGGGCATGGTGGTATACACCTGCAGTTCTGACTACCAAGATGGCTGAGGCAGAAGGATTGCTTGGGCCCAGCAGGTTGAGGCTGCAGTGGCTGTAAGCATGCCACTGCACTCTAGCCTGGGAAACAGAGAGTGACTGCAACTCAAAAAAAAAAAAAAAAGAGATTGACTTTCTGGCCCTCAATCCTTTTTCCTGTTTGGGTCTGTAGTGAACATATCTGGGAAAGTTTCTGATCAAAAAAGACATCTTCACAGCTGATATTGACTGTTAAAAGGTATTCTTTGTTCATTAAATATTAGAGAACCACTTGCCTCCCCATCTCTTGTGTGGCCTGGCAAAACAAAACAAAGGAAAGTGTATAACGGTTTAGGTAACCAAATAACATGACTTTCCTGTCATATTTGATTGTAGGAAACAATGAAAAGCTTGAGACTTTCAGGATCCTGGACAAAGAACGTGCTACTTTCTATGCACCTCATAGGTATTTAGATATCTATTAATATCGTGGAACCAGATTAATGAATAGAATACTTCCACAAGTAATAACCTCTACCTTTGAAGTCTCTGAAATGTCACCGTATAACCTGAAAGTCATCTGGAAATATGCACTGTTTCATGACTATCCTTTTCCCAGTCCATGCCAGACCCTGCCCGCCTTCTGAATGTATGCCCAGTGGATAAAGATGGGTTTTCCTCAATAAACTCAATTACATGATGCCATTGCCTTTCAATTAAGTGCTCTTTCATGATTTGTAAGATTTTAAGTAGATTCTGGTAACTCAGTATACCAAAGCCCACCAAAAAGATATTTTTACTTAACAAATTATATGTGTGTCTATATATCATTGCCAATTTTAACTCCTCAAAGAAGCTCTGACTTTAGAATTTTAAGTTGAATTTGTGGCACTAAATATATATTTCAGGTTGTAATAGTCTTAATCCTCTAATATCCAAAACACTTCCTTAGGCCTACATTAAAAGGATTAATGATTACAGCGATGCTTTCATTATAATCAAAGTGACTGAAGATAAAAGAAAATAAGAGAATCTGTTCAGTGGTTAGTAATAATTAGCCTGTAGAATGTGATAATGGGGCATGAAATCATTTTCATCACTATTCTCAAACAAGGGATTTTATTTGAGCTGCAGTCTGGCCAAATTTCACAACATCAAAGTCAGAAACAAAATTCAGAGCAAACTAACAGCCCTCACTTTTTCACACATGGACTACTTTCAAGAAAGAATGCGATGATCCTAATTGTAAATCACTCATAAGTGACTTATTAAGCATAATAGACACCGATTCATCTAAATAGCACCCACTTCATTTAGAACAAATGTTTTCAGTGAATACTGCCAATCCTTGCACTGTCACTCAGGTCCAGTCTCCTCCCCAAAAAGTAGCCTCCATAAAGGGCATAAAATCCAAATTCAAACTAGTCCAGTGACAGATAAAGAATTGGGCATGTGATCAAAGCCAGGTCAATGTGAGTTGCTACCCAATATTTTTCTAACAGAAGGCAAAAGACAGCTATTTTCCATCTGAAGTATCAAGCTATTGAGAAAGTTAGACTGGTACCAGAGATGGCCATATTCCTTCAGTGGAGAAAGGCAGTCTGCAGCAACACGAAGAAAATCAGAATTAAAACCAAGACAGAGAGAGAAAGAGTTCTGGTGGGGTCAAGTCCCTAGCTGTAGACATCCTTGCAGTTGTGGTGTATGGTCTCTTGGTCTCCTCCATTTCTGGGGGTTACTCCTGCCCCTAACAGCCCTAACTAGTACACAAGTCTATGAGAATATTAAGATAGTTAAGGAATCATACACACACACACACACACACACGCACACACACACACACACACAACCTGCTGAACCCAATTGTTGAGACTGGGTTCATCTGCTATGACTGAAACCCAAAATAGCAATTGACTACACCAAACAGAACTTTGCTTCGCACATGAAAGTGCAGGGGCTGTTTTGGTATTCCATCTTGCCATTAAATATCAAAGCCTCAGGTTCCTTCTATCTTGTTTCTCTGTCTTAAGGACCTCAATCCAATGGTCTAAAACAGCTGCAATTGTATTACAGGCAGCAGGATGCTAAGAAGGAATGAATAAGGAGAAAAAGTTGGGCGTGGTGGTTCTCACCTATAATCCTAGCACTTTAGGAGGCAGAAATGAGAGGAATGCCTGAGTCCACGAGTTCAAGACCAGCCTGGGTAACTTGGTGAAACCTCATCTCTACAATAAATCAAAAAACTAGCTGGGCGTAGTGACTGGTGCTTGTAGTTCCAGCTACTTGTTAGACTGAGGTGGAAGGATCACCTAAGCCCAGCAGGTTGATGCTGGGGTGGCTGTGAGCATGCAATTGTACTTCAGCCTGGGCAACAGAGTGAGAATCCAACTCAAAAAAAAAAAAAAGGAGAAAAAAAGAAGGAGGGGCACACCCCAACACACACATAACAGACACTCTCTTACTTAATGAAGGTTTCTTAAGGAAGCTGTCACACAACACATCTACTTACATCCCACTGGCCAGAACTAGTGGAACTCTTAGCAACAAGAGAAGCAGAGAAATACAGGTTCAGACTTTAGATAGCCATGTACCTAGTTCAAAATTCCATGACTAAAAAGGAAAAGAGAAAAGACAACAAGAATAACTTGTATTCTTGTCATAATTATCAGTGATGCATTAGAGAAAAGGCATTAGTCAGAGCTCTTCAACCTAGAAAACCTGAAGATAGATGCAAGTCAAAATATTTAAGTCACGTAATGGTTCTAAAAGAAAGGACTCAAATCAAAGCTGCAGAAATATGTATGTAACAAAAAAAAGAATAAAAGAATAAACCTAGGTATTTCAAGACTTTTGAGAAATAGAAATCTTATGACCAACCCTCAATGACAGTCATGGGACTATTCCTTTTAACCCAAAGATAACAAAGCACTTCTGACGGTAATGCCAGTAAGCTACATCTGCAATTATGAAATTTATAAATATTTTTCCAAACAGAACCATGTCAGAATGGTGGCCTTTGAGTAAACTTTTATATTTCTATAGAGACAATGATTGAGCAATGACCCACAAATAACAAACTAAAGCTTATTTCAACTGGCCATATGTTTCTGCATGTATTATTCTAGTGAATTCACAAAGCAATGTAAGTAATTAACAAATATAATTGAGTTTAATTTCTTAATTACGTTTCAGGTTAGGAAATATAAATCAATTTATTCCAGTAGGCCAAACATAAGGAGTCACATCATGTTTTTTTTTTTAAAGATGTGGGGTACAATTCAGGGTTAGGTATACAAATGTTCATTCAGCAGCTAACCTTGTTGATGAGGTGTGCCCCTCCCTTCCCTGGCAGTTTCCCTCAACTGCCATTCCCCCCCTGCCGCAGCAGTTTCCCACTATTGCCAATTCCTTTCTTACAGCATTATGATAATTGTTCAAGATCTGCTTATGAGTGAGAACATATAGTGCTCTGTTCTTTGTTTCTGTTATAGATCACTGAGTATGATAGACTCTAAATTCATCCAAGTTGCTGCAAAGTCCATATGTTTGTCCTTCTTTATGGTTGCATAATATTTCATTGTGTATATATATGTACTACATTTTTTTTTTAAGATGTAGGGTACAATTCAGGGTTAGGTATACAAATGTTCATGCATCATGTTTTTAACTAGCATTTATCTTGTTACAAGAATTGACTAAGCAACTGTTGTTGCAAGCTGATTTTTTCTATCACTTTCCATTTTAATCACTTGGAGTAGGTGTTATATACATTTCTGTCTTCATGAACAGTATATATTAGGCATAATACAAATTTTTCTGTCTGATTTAAAGAGTGAACATCATGCCTTCCATGTAAGACAGTAAGGATCTCCAGTTCCTAGTCAGCAGCCAAATTAATGTCAAAAGCTGCTTGTGTAGCAAAGAGCCTTGAACTTCAAACACAGTGATGTAGTTAAATGTCAAACAGGCCCTGGATTTGAGGTTTTCATGCCTTAAGAATTTTGAAGCCATATATTACAATTATTATACTATGTTAAAGAGTAGTTCATTAGCACTATGGTTATGTATGGCATTTTGTTAGTGTAAAAATCCATCAACACGATTTTACTACTTATTCTTTGTTCAACTTTATACCTGTTTTCCACATATACCTTGTATAATAAACATTCATCAATATATTCTTAAATTCTATTTTATTAAAAGTTGATTAAAATTATTAAAAATTCTTCAAGTGAATATTGCTTTTTATTAATAGTTAGAAACTGTTTTCAGATGTTTTGTTTTAAAATGATCAGCATATGAAAAATATCACAGAAATCACCTATTCATTCTGATGTTGCTTACCCTAGATGTCTAGATTTTCATAAGACTCTCCATAAGTGCAAAAAATAAAATCATTAAATGAGAGAAAACATTACATGATAGAACAGATTTATTGTGGCAATCGGTTATACAGCTAGACATTTGGGGATGACAATACAATTTTTTCTTTACTAACTAAAAAGATAAACAGATACCTACCTCTCCTTCAGTGCAGGAGTTAACATAACCATAAAGGATAAAAGTTGATCACGATAATAATGGCTGGTTAAAAAGGAGGACTTGTGCTAAGATTTTTACATTTAATAATTTCTACTCTTACCCTTCTCCAAGATAGGCCCTATTAATCTCATTTTCAAAAATAAATTGGCCTATCTTCTCAATTTTTCTGTACACCTAAATGTGCTAAAAAAAAATAGTCCATTAAAAATAGTCATTGGAAAACTGATTAGAGAGATCATTAAGTGTTTAATTGTTTCAAATTTAGAAGATTCACACCAAATGGATGTGCAGTTTAAACAACAAATAAGGTTTTTAATATGCTTTAATTTTTTTTGAGTCAAAGTCTCATTCTGTTGCCCAAGATGGAGTGCAGTGGCACACTCAAGGCCCTATTTTGGAATTTCTACAGTACCATTCAAAGTTTCATATCTAAGCTTCTGAAAAACATTCAAAATTTCCAGTATAGCAGCTTTATAATTATTGATACTAATTGAGTAAATGTATTAGTTAACAAGTCTTAGTTTCTACTTTCAGGGACAAAATGAACTCAGATTTTGAGAAGCATTTCTTAAAAATCAGCATGTCAATATCTTAAATAAATAACACCATGACTGAATTTAACATCAAAAATGTTAATAAATATCCTCTATAAATTACTCTATAATAAACAAGAAAATGAAAAGCCAGAGAAGCTAAATGACTAGCTCCAAATCACAAAGCTAAATGATTGCCTTTATAAATGTGAATTTTTATACACACACTCTACACACGTAGTTTTTCAAGTTGCATCTATTTAAAGAAGATAAATCTCCAATGTTCAATGAAATCAACATTTTCAGTACTAAATATTATCACAGTGTATGAGAAGATTTTCAACTGTGTCTGTTTCAAGTCTACCAACCATACTAAACTTCAAGGAATATGATAGTAGGAAGATGACTATTTTGTTCATCACTAAACAATCCATGTCTGCCACAATGTCTAATATGAGTTTAGTATTCAATAAATATTTGATGATTGTGATGGAAAGTTTTAAGAATTCAATTATGTAATATGAAATCTTATATACCAAAATGTCTATGTGACTTTTATCTATTACAAACAGAACCGACCAAGATATTGAACACAGAGTAAACACCATTAAAATGTTTGATGGTTAATTGGTAGTAGAACTCCTTGAGGTCTTATATAGTTTATTTCAGAAAATGGTTCATCAGCTTCGAAGAGCTATTCCCTTTTCTGGGCCAGTCAAAACTCCCAGTTTTAGTTGATACAATCCACTAAAGCACACATTTATCATTATTTATAAAAATTAAGATAGCCAAACGAAAGTTGGTGTTTAAGTGTATCAGTTTTGTTCATCTGACTCTTCTGGTAAAAGGCACACATTTAAAAAATCTATCTCTAAAATGATAATGAACTAAATAAGAGTAGATATTTTTAAATCTTCAAGAGCTGTAACACTGAATGTATGAACAATCAATTCCCCATTTTTTTAAATCTTCAAAAGCTGTAACACTGAATGTATGAACAAATTGCAGGGGGTAACATAAGCTACCTATAACTAGTTGTAGGATTTTTAAATCTTCAAGAGCTGTAACACTGACTGTATAAACAATCAATTCCCCATTTTCTTCACTCCACCTCCTTGTCACTTTATGCTCCTGCTCTTTAATTATATCTATTCTTTAAGAAGAAGGAAAAAAAGCAAGTGGACTCAACATTTCTTGTTTTTTATGATGGTTTCCATAAAACTCCCTCCTATGGGAGTCCTGACCAATTAAGTCTACTGTAGTCCCCCAAATTTCTGGTGTTATGTCACCGGGAGAGTTTTCAT
The DNA here is from genome assembly GCA_027257055.1 of Cephalopachus bancanus. NCBI lineage: Eukaryota > Metazoa > Chordata > Mammalia > Primates > Tarsiidae > Cephalopachus > Cephalopachus bancanus. The sequence goes on from JAPVLO010000402.1 coordinate 90,042, forward strand.
CATCACCATCCAAATGAATAGAAAAGCATTTCTGTTCTAGAAAAAAGTCTTTACATCTTTCTCCTTTTTTTTTTTAAACTCCAAAATGCCCTCTCCATAACATCGATACTGCCCAATTACAACTGGGTTGCAAACTTTACAGTAAGACAGATCTGGGTTTCACTCGCAGTTCAGTCACTTACTAGCTATGTGATTTTAGGCACACATTTTAGCCTCTCTTAACTTCAGTATCTTCATCTATAAAACAAAGATAATATCTGTTAACCTATAAAACTATTAGAATAAAATTTACATAAAGCATTTACATTGTATCTGGCATAGGCAGTTCTTAAAAAATATTAGCTATTTTTCTATTCCTCATTATCATCATCCACCCAATTCTTCGATTCATCCACCCTTCATTCTGAGGAAATCATCATTTTCCTATAACACAAGTCCTTCTGCATGGTCCCTATTGTCCAGCAGATGGAAGGGATATAACTACCACTCAACCATTTTACAGTGTAAATAACTATACCTAGCTTTCACATTTAGCTTCAGGATTCCTAGTTTTAAACAAATTGCAGGGGGTAACATAAGTTACCTATAACTAGTTGTAGGATTTCTCAAATTAATTACATTTGTTCTATATGCTGAAAAAGAAACATGAGAATATCAGAAACTGTTTCAATTTTTTGCTTCTACTTTTCCCCAATAAAAATCTTACTTGAAACTTCTGGCAATTCACCTTGAATGCTTCTGCATTATTCAAATATATACCAAGGCTACTGGCATCTCCAAATCTACGCCATCTATAAACTGCCATCATTCCAGATCCACTCAAGTGAAAAAACATTTATCAAATTCCTTCTCAGGACAACAAGAACACAAGAGGCACTGTGCACTAGGTGCGTATGTAAACATGAAAACAAAATGGTCCCTCTTTTCTGATAGCTCAAAGTCTAAAATGAATACCAATACAAAGTAATATACAATAACACAATGAAATAAGTGCTATACTTATGTTTATAGTACCAATATATGAATATAGATGTGAAATTAATAAATAAGATAATAGCCAACAAAATACTAGAAACACAACATAATATTTGTAACAGAATAAAAAGGTAGTTGAACATTATGAAACCGATTGATGGAGGCTGACTCAATGGAAAGGAATCTTTTTAGAATGCAGATCTCCTGAGCATTTCTACTTTAAGCTCTCATTACATTTTTCTACCTAGCTTTAGTTCTTTATTAGTGTCTTTACCCAGTATCTCCTTTCCCTTGCCTCTCAAATCCACCATAAAAATAATATATAATAATAAATAATACAGTCAGATTAATCAGTCTAAATAAAATATGCAGCCTCTTATTCTCCTTGTCAGATTTTTTTCCCCAATAAATTTATTCAGTAATTACCCTATGTCTAATAAATGAAGTCCAACTTTGGAGACCCTGCATCCAGGTCCTTCCAAATATCATTCCAGATTTCTCTCCCAATACTGCATTTCAAATAAACTATACTGGGCTGCTTGATCTTTTTGACTACAAAAACTGTCTTTCCAGTCTCTTTAAAATTCTGTTATCCAATATAGTAGTTTCTAGCCACTATAGATGGAGATGAGCCTAGTGCAATGAGGGAAAGGATTTTTAAAATTTTAATTAATATACACTTAAATTTTAAAACAGATGTCCTACTCAGTTTTTAGAATACTTTGAAGTATGATTGAAATAAACTGTTTAAGTGTAACTTATTTTACAACTGTGAAGTTTTGTGAACTCTACTTACAGATCAAGTATTCCCAATGAAAATTTAGTTTCTAAATTAATAAATGCTGGATATGTAAAATATATAACAGATTTCAAGGACTTAGTACAAAAAAAAATCTCAAGAATTTTTATACTGACTATATTCTGAAGATACAATATTCTGGACATACTAGGTTAAATAAAATATACAACTAAAAGTAATTTCACCTGCTTCCTTTTATTTCTTTAAATGTGGTTACTAGAAAGCTTTAAATTACATATGTGCTTCACATTTTATTTCAATTGGACAACACTGCATCAGAATTATATCTTCCCTTCAAGGTTAAGTTAAATGTCATGTACTCTATTAAAAACCTATCCTGAATTACTTAAACAAAAATCATCTCACCCTCCATCCATCACAAACAGTAGCACTCAATAAATTTACTGAATACATAAATGGCTAAAATATTTTGGCTTTATCCTCATGGTATTTAGTATATTTTGACTTGTACAATAATACCTCTTATCTGTGGTTTTGCTTTCCACAGTTTCAGTTACCCACAGTATAGTACAGTAAGATATTTTGAAAGAGAGTTTAATAATTGTTCTATTTTATTATTAGTTACTGTGGCTAAGCTCTTACTGTGCCTATTTTACAAATTAAGCATCATCGTAGATATATATAAATACAAGAAAAAACATGGTATACACAGGGTTCGACACTATCCATGGTTTCAGACATCCAACGAGAGAGTCTTGGAATGTATTCCCTTCTGGCGAGACTACTGTATCTAATTTGTCTTCTTGCTTTGTGTCTCCTACAAGATTCTAGACTTCATGCTTAGCACTCTTTCTTACTTCGTTATGTATGTCCTGGGCACATGGTCTGTCAGCTTTCCTGAACTAGTCTTTCTCATCTCCTGCTCCCCAGTTCTTAAACCATTTCAGAACTTATCTCCAGTGAGCTACCTTCTCCTTTCTAAACACTCCTGCAGCACTGCATTCAACCTGACAGAAACTCTCCAGTTTCTCAACAATTCTACTTCAATTTGGGAATGTGAAAAGATGAAAAAAATTGGGAAAAAAATGCTACTGCCAAAAAAAAAAGAATATGAGCCAAAATATTTAAAAACTCAATGATAATAAAAGATTTTTTCATACAGATACAGTTAAATGGTTTTCTTATGATTAATCTACAAGGTTGATTCAGAAAAAAGAATTTGGGAAAGGTCATTCCTTCAACATCTCTGAAATAAACAATCTAAAATAATCCTTAAACTTTTAAATACTCCAGTTATGGTTAAAAGAGCATGAGAAAAAATATACCTGATATCTCTTTGCTTTTATCAAATATTCCACATCATTTTGAATGACCTAGAAATATTGAGTAAACATATATGCTCTCCTTTAGCCTAGTGAATAGAATGTGAAGAACATAAAAAAGGTTAACAATAAATCTTCCATGCAAACTGCCTGTAAGGCATATCAGCAGATGATAAGATGTCCTCGGAAAGGAGGGAACAATGAGAAGAACAAAGTGTACACTGCTCTTCAGCCTCTATGTCTACGATTACCCCCAGGGAAATTTCCCTCCATGGCCTTTTCCAACTGGCACCCTACCCTGGAGCCCCAGAGCAACAACACACCTCCAAATCGCCCACAGCACCTAACGCTCCCCGCTGAGAGCACTTACGGAACTATATTTAGTCACCCAAAGGCATCTGTCTCTCCCACAAATGTGTCTCACGCCTCTTACCCATCACTAGCACAATGCCTAGCACATGGCTCACCCTCAATATATGTTTGCAAAATGAGCGTGCAAATGAATGAGCAAAGATTCAAAAAGAAAAAGGGGGTTCTGGTCACCCTGCTAGATCACAGAACTAAGCAGGTTCTTGCCTGAACCCAAAGTGTTTTTTTTAAATGAGAAAATAGTATTAATCAAATGAAAAGTGTCACCTGAAAAGCAGGTGACTGCTTTAAAAAGAGAAGCTGATAACAGCCTTTGCGTGACCACTGCTAATGTAAATACATGAACAATTTGTAAGTGAATATCTGAGAAAGTTAGCTCTTTGTAAATAATATGTGCTATAGACTTACTGTGTGCACTTTCTAGATAATAATAGCTATCATTAATTGAGTACTTATATGCTAGGCACTGTAAAATGCTTTTGTGGGTTTTATCTCCTTTAATTCTCACAACCATCCTTTGAGGTAATTCTATTATTATCCCCATTTTACTGATAAGAAGCTGTCCTAGATTCTGATTTATTTAACTCACTCATAAAATCATGTTAACTGAATCAAGAAAGTGAATATGACATCTTCCAGTCTTGAGAGAAGGATGACATCAAAGACAATGCGATTATACCAGAAACGAGACATGAAACACTGGGTTCCTGTGACAGTGTTTGTTTATGGTTAACTATGCTCCATCAAGCCCCTGTGTCCTGCTATGATCTTGAATGATTTATAATATTTTTATAAACACCATAAGTTTAATTCTACCCTAAGTCTTATCCATAAAGACTAAACCGAAAACAAAAAGATTAGTAAAGGTGGCAATGCACTGCTGCATTATCAAATATCTATGTCAATATCTACTGGGTCAAGCTACCAATAACACCACCTTAAACACATAAATTCAAATTACCACATTAAGTGTTAGATAATAAGTTTGGCCAAGCTCGGTGGCTCAGCCTGTAATCCCAGCGCTTTGGGAGGCCGAGGGGAGTGGATTGCCTGAGCCTGTGGGTTCAAGACCCGCCCGGGCAAGTTGGCGAGACCACATCTCTACAATAAATTAAAAAAAAAAAAAATTTAACCGGGCATGGTAGCGCACGCCTGTAGTTCCAGCTACTTGGAAGGCTAAGGCGGAAGGATCGCAGGAGTCCAGCAGGTCAAGGCTGCGGTGGCCGGGACCGTGCCACTGCACTCCAGTCCAGGTGACAGAGAGAGACTTTGACTCAAAAAAATAAATAAATAAATAAATATAAAAAAATAAAAACCCAGATAATAAGTTTGGATTAAAATCCACAACTACTATTTAGTATCTTTTTTTTTTTTTTGAGTTGGAGTCTCACCCCATTGCCCAGGCTAGAGTGCAGTGGACACTCAAGGTCACCCCAGCATCGACCTGCTGGGCTCCAGGGATGCCTTCCCATCAGCCTTCCAAGTAGCCAGAAGTATAGGCACGTGCTCCCACGCCTGGCTAATTTTTTTTTTTGATTTATTGTAGGGAGGAGGGTTCGCCAATTTGCCCAGGCTGGTCTGGAACCCGTGGGCTGAGGCAATCCACTCGCCTGGCCCTCCGAAGTGCTGGGATTACAGGCTGACCCACTGAACACAGCCAGCATCTCTTTTTGAAAATGCACTATAAGAACAGTGTTTATGAACACATTATATGCTTTTGATATGGTTTCACAGTTTTTATAAGAATGACACATGCTATAAAATAATAAAATGTGCTTTCTACTATAAGTTTGCTTTTTTTAATGACATATGCGTATTGTAAAATAATAGAACCATAAAGACAAGTACAAATAAGAAAATCCTCATCCAGAAAAAAACACTACTGTTAAGTCACTCGATGTTAAAAGTTAATATATGTATAAAATTTTGAATAAGTAGGGTCATTCCAAACACAACGTTTTGTGACTTCCTATGTTTTCCTTGCAAACACTGCCTAGGCATTTTTTTTCTGTCAATGATTTAGTTCTTTAGCATCAATTTTAAAGTGCTTTCTAATGTGGCTACAATCAACGTCAAAGACTGCAGCCCTGAACAATTTCTTTAGCCCAGACACCTCTGGGCACAAACTCCCTTCCCTCAAAGGCCCTTAAATATACCCAGTTCTTGGCCCTTGGAGGCCACACTTGCCTCTGAGTGTCTGCCCCTTTCCAATCTGTGAAAGGTGAATAATAAACTTTACTTCTTTCTACTTCTCAAAAATAAATAAAGTGCTCTCTAGAATACCAATTCTCACTCTTTAAAATTGTTGCGAGACCCCTAAGAACTTTTGTATGTGTGGCTGCATCTATCAATACTTATCATTTTAGAAACTGTAACTGAGAAATTTCTAAATATTTATTTTTTTCACTTAAAATAATCATAAACAATTACATCTTAGCCTAAATGATATGTTTTTATAAAAATAAGCTTTTTTTCTAAACAAAAATTTTGTGAGAAGACTGGTATTGTTTTACATTTTTGCAAATCTCTTAATGGTTGATTTTAAAGGTAGCTGTATTCTCTTATCTGTTTCTGCACTCAGACTGCCATAACATGAAGAAAATCCAGCCTCTCATAAATATATATAAAAGGAAAAGGGAGAATTTTAAGAGCTTTTTTGGATAATGATTAATATTCTCTTTTGATACTACCTCCAAATCCAATGTTTCTTAAAGGTTATGGCAATGTGAAATCTGAAACTATATCAATGAACTTTCCATACTCTGTTCCATTAAAATCAATTTCTTTATCTTGCACTTCAAAAGGTTCTTTTAATGATTCATGACTTTGTTACTCAGGCATTGGTCTTTTGAAAAATATTAGTTCACTAGAACTTTGGCGCCCTCCCCTACCTTGGGGAGGTGAATCTCCTCTCTCTCTCTCTCTCTCTCTCTAATTTGCTTTCTAAATAAACTTCACTTGAAAAAAAAAAGAAAGAAAGAAAGGCCAAGCTCGGTGGCTCATGCCTGTAATCCTAGCACTTTGGAAAACCCAGGTGAGTGGATTACGTGAGCCCAGGGGTTCAAGACCAGCCCAGGGCAACTTGGTGAGACCTCATCTCTACAATGAATCGAAAAATTAGCTGGGCATGGTGGCGTGCGTTTGTGGTTCCAGCTACTTGGAAGGCTGAGGCAGAAGGATCACCTAAGACCAGTAGGTTGAGGCTGCAGTGGCCGTGGGCATGCCACTGCACTCCAGTCTGGGAGACAGAGTAAGACTCAACTCAAAAAAAAAAAAAAAAAGAAAAATATTGGTTCACTAAGTTATGCAATTTTTGACATATTTTATTAAATGCTATCAAACTATCACATTTGTTCATATCACTACCAATCTCATCAGGGTCTTTAATATCGGCAAGGTATCAAACTTACAGTGACATATATAAGTTCTTCCAAAATTTTATTTTTTAAATTTTTATTTTTCTATTTGAGTTGGAGTCTCACTTTGTCACCCAGGCTGGAGGACAGTGGCATGCCCCTGGCCACCGTAGCCTCAACCTGCTGGGCTCAGGCGATCGATCCTTCCACTTCAGCCTTCCAAGTAGCTGGAACTACAGCCATGTGCTACCATGCCCGGCTATCTTCCAAAATTTTAAATACTGTCGGTTGTTTCCTTAAAGTGCCAAGGTCACTTTGTTCATTTTCAAGAAAATATCTGCCAAATACCTAAGACTGACAAAGCATATTTTGTTATGAGTCATTCTTGTAAGTAAAAATGGTATTCCATCAAAAAGAGGCTAGTTCAGCTCACAACTTGTATTAGTTTTCTGCTGCTGCCCTAATAAAGTACCACAAACTTCATTCATTACCTTACAGCCCTGCAGGTCAGAAGTCTAATTCAAGTCTCACCAGACTAAAGTCATGGTGCTGGCAGATTGTAATTCTTATTGGAGTCTCTAGGAGAGAATTCTTTATTTATGACTGTAGGACTGGGGTCTCCATTTTCTTCCTGGCTGTCAGCTGATGGCTGTTCCCAGCTTCTCGAGGGCACCCACATTTCCTGGCTTGTGGCCTCCTTCTTCCATCTGCAAAGCCCGCAACAGTGGGTCAAGTCCTTCTCACATCACATCTCCTGACATCATCTGTCTTCCTCTTCCCCTTTTGAGGACTCGTGATTAGATGGACTCACTTGGGTAATCCAGGATCATCTCTGCATCTCAGGGTCCTGAACTTTAATCAACTCTGTAGAGTTATGATATGCAAAGTAATATATTCACAGGTTCCCAAGATGAGGGCGTGGACATATTTAAGGGGCCATTACTCTGCCCACCACACAACTCATACAATTGAACAAATGCTTTACTTCTACACAGCTACTGTATTTGGTATGCAGTTCCCATTTTGTCATAGATTATATTAAAAAGATGTGTTCTCAAGGGTCAAATTTTAATGAATTGAATCATTTCTACTGATTCATCAAGGACATTCTCAAGCAGATTTTCCTTTTTTTAAGACTAATTCTTGATCACGAAGAATACAGTGATCTCTAGTAGAGTTCGATGCCATTGCTTTAATTCATGCTAAGACATAGCGGTTTCACCTACCATTTTTTCACATCCTCTATGAAAAAGACACATAACATCTTAAAATTATGATGAAAATAGTTTTGACTTACTGACCCCCTGGAAGCATCTCAAGGAATCCAAGAGTTCTGCAAACTACATTTGAGAACCATTTGATTCTACAGTCTTCTCACATGCCCACAGCAACAAACCTAAGTTACCTGCATGCATTTCATTCAATTATCTGCTAAACTTATGGACATATAGGTTATAATTCAAATTCAATGTCTTCTAAAATTGTTTAGACAGGCTCACCAATTAACTAGCTGTGGGGCTGCTACAAATTTATTATTAACAGCTCTAACTTTAGCTTACTTTATGAATAAAATGGCTTACTGATATGTACTTCAAATAATTGGTATAAGGATTTGTGAAAATAAATGAAAGCATATATGTGCTTGGCACATAATAAGTGCTCATTAAAATGTTAGCCATAGTTGCTCACCACCTATTCTGGGTTTCAATTTTTTTGCATGCAATTTTTTTTTTTTAGGAGTCAGGGTCTCACTCAGTTGCCCAGAATGGAGTGCAATAACATGATGATGGCTTACCACAGCCTTGACCTCCGGGACTCAAGCAATTCTCCCTCCTCAGCTTTCTAAGCAGCTGGGACTACAGGCACATGACACCATGCCTGGCTAACTAAAAAAAATTTTTTTGTATGTAGTGACAAGGTCTCACTATGTTACTCAGGCTGGTCTCGAACTCCAGGGTTCAAGCAATCTTCCCACCTTGGCTTCCCAAAGTGCTGGGATTATAGGCATGAGCCACTGCAAGCAGCCAGAATTTTTTTTATTTTTAAGTAACAAACTGCATTATTCCAAACTTTTCTTAACTTGTCACACTTAAAACAGGACAGCACCATGCTTACTTGACTCCCATATATTTCCAGGAGTACTCACAGTCTGATCCTGTTTCTGTCTGTTGGCTATTCTGCCACCAAAATGAATTATAAACAACCGTGAAAGGAGATTTAGAAAAAGACAAAAGAATTAATCATAGTATTTATGTTTCATATTAACATTAAGTCACAATTATATCTCTTTTGTAGGTATTTTTATTTATTTGAGAGGCTACTATTAGGGTGTTTTTTGTTTTGTTTTGTTTTGTTTGCTTCTTCAGAAAAGCATTGTATTTAAAAACAATAATTTGTAGAAAAACTTAGTTTTATTTCACTATTATAGTTTCAGAGTTGGTTTTTGTTTTTGTTTTAATCCTGTAGATTATGAAAGACAGTTAAATGGCTAATAAATAATATCCCATTTTTAAAAATCATATTTTGACTGATTGAATCATTCTATAACTTTAAGAAATCATTCTGGAAAATGGAGACATAGCAACATTACAATTTATGGACCCAGTGAAAAACATTCCATCAATTATGTTACACTGGTTGAATAATGTGCACCAATTCCAGGCATCAAGAGAATCCCTATCTTACTAGCTCTATGGGGCACATTTGACAGAAAAGATCATTTCTCACCTTTGGTTTACTTTCTTCGCTTGGTTTCCATGACACCACACTATCCAAGGTTTTCTCCACTTTCCTGGCTCTCCGTTTTCAGTTTCCTTTGCTTATTCCTTCTGATTTCCCAGAACTCTAAACCTTGGAGCTACTCAGGGCTACGTGATCGGTCCTCTTCTCTCTCCTACACACTCACTCCACATAGTCATTTTCACCTAGTCTTGTGGCTTACAAGTCCCTCCTGAACATCTGATCCCCTCCTGTCACTTCAAGCTCCTCTCCTGCCATTCTGCTCTTACTCAGCACCCCCCAGTCAAACAGCCTCCTAACTGTTCCCGCACAGAGAAGTAGGCTTTCTCCTCCAGTCCCTCAAAGTCTTGACCCTCTCCTTCACCTTAGATCTCTACCCCAGCTGTTGTCTTCTCAGTGAGAACACCATTGGCCATACTCCCTAAAACTCTCACTTTCTCACATTCTTTCTCCAGTCTTTCTTTCTCTCTCTCCTTCTCTTTCTTTCAACTCCTTCCTCTCATCCCTTCCTGCAAATTTTTCCTCCTGAGCACTTCTCACCATTTTGCAAGCTACATATTGCATTTCTTTGTCTTCTCAATGCTTATCTTCCCACACTAAAATATAAGCCCTGTAAAAAAGATTTTCAACAAATATTTTTGAAATAAACAAATACATCTTTGTTAAATAAATAAGCAAGAGACCATATTTTAAAATGCACACAAAATGACCACAAAAAATAGCCCTATTTAAAAATTCAGACAGTATCTTCCAAATATTACCATAGACATCACCATATCGTCCTTCACGCTTTATTTCTACTTCCTTACCAACATTCTCCATCACATCCCTCAGCAGGCCATTTCCCATATTTTCATTTATTCTCTAGTCATCTGAATCCTAAGACAGAAGAGACGGTCCTCACAGCATACAATCTACTTTTAACTCAGACACTTGCGAGACCACTTGCATAAAATGTCTCATGTTCTTGCATAATGTTCTCATCCACTTCAATATTTCTCTCTCTTTACCTATTTTCGCATAGTTTACTCTAACCACAAAAGAAATTTTTCTCCTCTTTTTCAGAGTTAATTCCTCCACCTTTACTGAGCCCCTGATCCATCTCTCTTTCACCAGGACTCCAAATCCTACAACATACCCTCTTAAGACCTGCAATCACTTCTTCCCTGTGGGCTTTATTTCTCTCTTTTGTAATCTTAAAAATTGTAGTCTCTCTTACCACACTAAAATATAAGCCCTATAAAACCAAAGATTTCAACAAAAATATTTGCTGAATAAACAAATAAATCTTTGTTAAATAAATAAGCAAGAGATCATATTTTAAAATGCACACAAAATGGCCCTACTTAAAAATAATAGAGATATTGCTAGGAAATAATACAGATATTTAGGGTTTTCCTAGAGGAAGAATATGTGTCAGTCTATCACATGATTTGGTTTCTGAAAATGCCTGCATGAATTGTGAATATATGAAGATTATATAACTTGGTAATTATAACCTTACTATACTTAACCTTGATAGCTTTCAAAATGCTTTTCAACTAATTTTAAGTTGACTCTTACCATTTACCTTGCACATATACAAAATGGAATATTACACAGCCACAAAGAAGGACAAACATATGGACTTCACAGCAACTTGGATGGATTTAGATTCTATCAAACTCAGTGATCTATCACAGAAACAAAGAACTGAGTGCCACATGTTCTCACTCATAAGTAGAGCCTGAACATTTACCACAATACCATAAGAAAGGGATTGGCAGTAGCAGGACAATGCCAGGGAAACGGTGGGGGAGGGGGATACATAACACTACTAAGGGTCCCTGATTTCAGACCAGGTGAAGTGGGGACCAACGGGAGGCCCAAACTTTACCTGTATGATAACCACTTGTATATCTAATCCTGAATTGTACCCCACATCTTTAAAATAAATAAAATAAAATAATTCTTTATCTTATGAGGAAGGCAGGACAAGTATAATCAATTTAGAGAAGGAAAAATGATGCAACTGGTAAACACACAACTGATACAAAAACTCTGATTTTATTTGTTTATTTATTTATTTATGAGGTGGAGTCTTACTCTGTTGCACAGACTGGAGTGGGCTCCACATTCTGGGCTCAGGTGACCCTTCTACCGCAGCCTTCCAAGAGGCTGGAACCACAGGCACCACGCCTGGCTGATTTTTTGATTTACTGTAGAAATGAGGTCTCACCATGTTGCCCAGGCTGGTTTCGAATCCCTAGGATCAGGCAATCCTCTCACCTTGGCATCCCAAAGTGCTGGGATTTCAGGTATGAGGTACCCCGTCGGGCTAAACTCTGATATTTAAAAGGTAAGTTTACTGCCATCTCAGACTCACTAACTTTGAACTCAAATTCACATCACCATTTTGATTCCTTATTTATTAACATGGTTTAGCAGAACCATAGTTTAGATTCCACAGATTTTCGATCTTGACATAGTCCTAGGGAATTCTAAAAAAGAAATAACATTAAAAAACACAAGAGATCATCAAAAGCATTGACATTCATAGGAAAAACAATGGTAACTCTGACTGTGACTACATTAAACCAGATTGTATAGTTTAAAAACATTTTAAATCGGGCTCGGTGGCTCAGCCTGTAATCCCACGCCTTTGGGAGGCTGAGGTGAGTGGATTGCCTGAGCCCGGGGGTTTGAGACCCGCCTGGGCAGCGAGACCTCATCGCTACAATAAAAATCAAAAAATCAGCCGGGCGTGGTAGCGCATGCCTGTAATTCCGGCTACTTGGAAGGCTGAGGCAGAAGGATTGCTGGAGCCCAGCAGGTCGAGGCTGCGGTGGCCGGGAGTGGCCACTGCACTCCAGTCTGGGTGACAGAGTGAGACTCCAACTCAAAAATAAATAAGTAAATAAATAAAAACATTTTAAAGAAAACCCCAAAAAAGAAAATGAGAATGCTAAGAGAAAATTATCTACATGTCAAATACTTGCCAACATATAAACTTTATTATTAAATATTATAAATAATTATATTTCATACTTCAAATACAACAGAAGCTAAATTTGCCAAACAATCTTAAACAAATTGAAAAGTGTATGGTAGTTGTTTTGTTTTATTTATTCATTTATTCATAGTTACTTCTTAGTATAAGTTGCAAATCAAATGTGTTCTTGCCATTGATTCTGAGCACTGGAAGCAATGTTATTGTGCTTCCAAATACAGTAACATAGCCCAGATTAAAAGAAACAACCACAGAAACATAATTGTAGCTCACTAATTTCATTCAACAAACATTTATTGAGCAACTACAATGTGTAACACCCTTACTTACAATGTGGCTAAAGAAATCATTCCCTCTTAGAGAATGCATCCAGTACAGAAGGAGCCAAGAATTTTTTAAAAAATTATAATCAGAGTGTAGGCACTAAATACAGAAGTGTGTCTATATGTAGATGTGCAAGAAATTTTAAAAATACGAATTTATCAAATTTGAATATATTTTCTAAAAAGAATACTGCCATTTCTTTATGTGTTAAAGTACTTCTGTGACAGAAATTACAGGACACAAGTAGAGGGTCCATGAAATGTGTCAGCAGTGGGTAAGAACGGGCATAAAAAAAACATGCATCCTCCACTGCTTCCTCCCTATAGACTCCTCACCATGGAAGCTGTGCCTCTTAACTCTGCGGAAAATCTAAACAGGAACAAGCACATAAAAGATTGGGTCCAGACTAAGAAGACCTCTTTCACAAACCTTTTTAAAGTGAGTGGCGAATTGCAAAAGTCATAATAAGAAATTCATTCTTCCAACATTATAATACAATATCTGTTTACTATCAAAGGCTGTGTATAAAGACTCTGCCTTGTATTTCTCTATGAGTTACAGGAAATAGAAAAAGAGTTTATGGAGTTCACAATCCACTAGCAAAAACAAGTGATACATTGGGATGTAGCATGGTTCTAGAACTTGTTAGTTTTTGGACTCCCTGCACTGCAATTGGTGGCTTGTTTAAACTTCCTTACTTATACACAGGATCAGGTTGGTTTTGCAACCCACTGGCTCTGGACTTCTGCAAAGCCACTCATTTGTCTCATGACCTGTTATTAATGTAGCTCCTGCTTTAAAGTAATGTTTCATGAAGGTTTATTTCACTTGCTTATAATTTATGCAAACAGCAAATGTTTAATCCAGTTTCCTTCATTACAAACCACAAGCTGCAAGTATCACATCTCCATAAATGCAGAAAAAACTCAAGACAGCCTCCCAGACAGTTCCATTCATTATACTAAAACAATAAAGTATATTTTTCTTCTAGTCATGAATGCTGCTATTGGAGCTTATATCTCAACCTTTATCATCTCAGGCAGTGATTGACATAAAGAGCACCACTGCCCAAAGGTCTGAAGCCTTTCTAGATCTTATTGATTGTGCTTTTAGAAGGTAAAGCTCAAGTTCCCCGACAGAGACAAACAGCTTCCCGAAACAGTTTTAAGCAATTCAGTCTTATCTCACCAGGAAAAAGCAAAGAGATTCTTAAATAAGGATTAAAAGGGGTAGATACTCTAAACATTTTGTCATTATTTCTAGAAGAGGCTTATTTGCTTCACCATAGTGATTTAATAGTAAAGCCATTTAGGAAAAATCTCACGAGTTGGTTTTTTGTGTAATTATCAATTTTAAAAAATAACTAATGTCTGGATGCAATCTTAAAATTCAAAAATATGCACATCAAAAACAAAAAATTAATAGGCGTGGTGGCATACACCTGTAATCCCAGCACTTTGGGAGGGCAAGAAAGGAGGATCACTTGAGCCCAGAAGTTGGAAATCAGCCTGGGAAAATAGTGAGATACCTGCTTCAATTTTTTTTTTTTAAAGCAAGACAAAAAGAATTAACTAGCAATGAAAAGCAGAAATGTAAGATCATAACATAGATTTTAGGAAAACAAGAAAAAATAGTAATTATACCACTTATATTTATTTAAGGACTAGAATATTTCCTTTCCTACAATGCTGAAAAAAAATTCTGATCACAGATCAGACACATTTTCAGATGAGAAAAGATTCAGAAAGTTTATCCATAAAAGTGTGTTGAAGAAGTTTTTCAACAATATACTGGAACAAAACAAAATAGTAAAATAAGAAACAGGAAGCAAAAGGATCTAAGTAACAGAGAATCCAGCATGGAAGATTCAAAACCAACAGTCCCAACTGAAACAGGACAACTAAGAGCTCTATCTGAAGTACATCTAGAAAATGAGTGGATTTCAGCAATTAGGTAATATGCATGTAATGTTAGAACTCAAGGGTCCGATTAAAGCAAAGAAAGAATGCAAGAAAAAAGTGGTAAACAGTGACTCTGGGAAAAACAAAAAGCTGAAAAACAAAAGTATAGTCATAGCACAAGGACTCTTTAGTGAATATTTATACAAACATCATAGAATAAAACCTATTACTATGGCAATGATCAACTCTTAAAATCAGCCTACAAAAGTGTGAAATTAATTATGGACACAGCATGATATAATGATATCAATTTTAACAGCACAAAAAAAAAGGCCAGATACCAGAAACTGGAAAGTGGAAGTGAAAGAAAAGAGATAAAAAGAAAGGTGGTAGAAAAAGAATAGAAACTTAAGACATACCATTATAATAGATGAGACTGGATAACCGGTCGAAGATGTGAAAATAGTAAAATGACTATTGTAGGAGAGGGGAAGTCAGTCGGTCTACAACTCAGGCAGGACTTGGTGCTTTACCTTTTTTTGTTTTGTTTATTGTTTGATGTTTGTTTGTTTAGGAGTTGATTTCTTTGATACGTATCCAGAAAACCCAATTCAAGGGAACAGTATCATAATCTATGCAAGTTACCTAAACCAGAAAAACCTAATACAGTGGATTATCCTAGAATACAGGATTAGACATAGCTACAAATTATTTGTAGTTCTCCCATTGAAAGATAAGGAGGCTATTTGCTTCCCCCTGAGTAAGGGCTGGCCCTATGGCTGCTTTGACCAACAGATACAGTCAAAGTAACCGTCTAAGCTCTCCAAGCCCAGACACTAAGAAGGCCTGGCTGCCTCCATTTTCATACTCTGAAAAAAGCTATGACAGAAGTCATGACGACCACAAGACCACCATGCCTGCAGTACAGAAGCCATATGGAAAGAAAGAGATGCCCAGGCAGTCCCAGATGTCCCAGCCATCCAGCTGAAGATTCGGTCATGAGAGAAGAGATGCCACCCTAGACGTTCCAGTCCCAGGAGACACCATGCGGCGAACACACAAACTGTTCTCACGAAAAAGATTCCAAATGGCAGAGGAGTGAGTAAACAAATGTTATCACTGCGTGCAAACCTACAATGATCTCAAAATTAAAAGTCTAATTCTAAAAAAAGGAAACTGAGCTTCTTGAGGAAATGGCTGATTTCAGGGTTGAAGCAGGGAAAATATAAGATGAACCTGGAACACTTTGTGCTTAAAAAACAAGAAATGCTCAAAGAATGAGGGAACCCAGAAGCCACACTGGATGGGGAGGCCACAACAGGGACAATTTAACTATGAAGATAAATAATGGCAGTAATACATTACAACCTAAACACACATACCCATATTCATATTGATAAAAAAGCAATGAATCGTAAGTTTAATTAAGTATGGGATATTCACACAGTCTTAGTCTCCACAAAATGCTTATTAAATACAAAAGGGAAAAGAAACTCAGGTAGGGAAAAGTTCTCTGCACTATACTTACAACTTTTCTGTTTGTAATTAATTATTTAAAAATCACATATATACATCACAGAAATACCAATTCAATTCTACTGGTTGAAACAGAGTCAAAGGTTTGAAAAAATTCAACCAAGCATTTCTAGTTTTTCTGGTAGCTCTTTCCTTTTGGAACTTTCTAATCCTAGCCAATTATTGGAAGGCACATTAAATAATAAAACAAATCATTTCTAAGGGAAAAATGTTATCATCTTAAGCCACTAAGGGGTGCGGGGGGGGGGTTGTTATGCAATGAACAAGACTAAAAATCAGAATCTAGAAGCAGGTGCTGACATAACCTAAAACATGTGGCATAGACTTTGAGAGAGCGCTTTGGTGGAACCCTCCAGGCCTCGGTGACTGCTGAGGGAGCTGAAAGTGGGAGTTGCTAATGAGGAAACGACTACTGAAGGCTGGAGAATAGGGGATGCAAGCTGTGTACTGCCAAAGCAAAGAGCAAACTTGTCATTTACAGCAAGGTGCAATGAACTTGGGGATCAACTTAAAGAGATTTCCGGGCAGAAAGCTGAAGTCTAACTGGCTTCCTTTAGTGGCCTGTGATAAAATATGGGAGAAGCAAGATAAATTAAGAAGGAACTGTGTGGTTCTCAAGCAGAAATTAAGCTAAAAAGGAACTGTTCGGTTCTCAAGCAGAAATTGGAGGAAATATAAAGGACCCAGGAAGTTATGGGTCTAGAGCAGAGGTACCCAACCCCCAGGCCATGGCCCAGTGCCAGTTCATGACCTGTTAGGGAATCTGGCTGCCCAGCAGGTGAACATGAACAGGTGAGCAGGGGCGAGCAGAGCTCCGCTTTCTGTCAGATCAGCAGTGGCATTAGATTCTCACAGAAGCCCGAACCCTATTGTGAACTGTACATATGAGGGCTCTAGGTTGCGGCTCCTTATGAGAATCTAATGCCTGATGACCCCCCTCACTCCCTCCACCGTCCATGGAAAAACTGCCTACCACGAAACCGGTCCCTGATGCAAAAAGGTTGGGGACGGTTGCCCTAGAATAAAGCTGCCTTCCACCTTGCAGTCTCTCTCAGCAAGCCACTCAAAGTGTAAACAGGTTCAGGGTAAAGACCAAAATGGGGCTGGCTCTGCCAGTAAAAACGGCCTCAAGAAGTAAGACTCCTTTATTTAAAACCTCAGAGGTCTGAGGATCTATCTTCCAGACCCACTAAGCTCAACAAGGGAGTTTCCAAGACTTAAGGGTGTTGGCCCACAGTAACCTGACACCCAGCCTAAAGGAGAGAAGAATCAATCTACCTCAGAGATATCCTGGGGACGACTTTTGTCAGAATGAACTGTAATACAGAAAACCCTTTAAACTTGGGGGAGCTATACCAGCTTGGAATAAATGAAATGAGACATTCCAAAATGAAAAGAAACTTCTTAAACCCCTAAATTCCAAAGTCAGGAAGCAGGCTGAAAAAGGTTCAGACGCCAACATAAGTTGTTTCTTATTGGAAAGGAAAGATAAGACAAAGGATAGAGCCAAGAACTGCAGAAAACCATTCTCAGTGAGAACTGGGATGTAATCAAGATGTAGTCTCTGCTCCAGAAGATAAGGAACTAACTGAATTTCAGAACCGCTATGGACCAGAACCTGTCACATGACTCCATAACCCACTCTCACATATCCATTTGGAACAGCAGTAACTACTGTGCTTATATTGTCCCTGTGCACCCATTTTACATATGGGGGAATGAGGGACAGATAACTTGTCCCTTTAGTTCACAGGTTTCTGTACCTGAAAAACCATATCCAATTCACTTCCTCTACACCTAAACATGACTTACTGAGTGAAATTTTGATATGTGAGTCTGAGCCTGGTGTGGTAATGGGATGAGACAACTGGACATCTTGGGAGTGAGTGTATTTTCCCTGTGAAAAAATGCAAATAAGTTGTGGCCGGAGGGCAGGCTATGATGGATAAAATATGTGTGCATACATTCTTTGAGGGGAATTTCCCCTCATCTTGAATTTAGTTTGCCTCTGTGACTATTGCAATAAAATGCAGGGGAACGAATGTTTTGGGACTTCTGAAGAGCTTTAGCTTCTACTTCTGAGCTCTAGGAAAAGCCAATCTCCATGTAAGAAGTCAGATTACCATGAGACTGACATGCTGTGAGACAGGTAATACTAGCCTTGGGGAGAGACCACAGGAAAGAGATTCCGGTCAGCCCCTAGATGACACAGCAAACCCAGCTGAGGCACCAGCCAGAGAAGAAGCCATCTTGAAAATTCCAGCTGTGGCAGATGCCACAGGGAGTACAAATGAGCCTGCCTCAGAAATCGCTGACCATAGTACAGAATAGTGAGCCAATAAACAACTAATCGTGGTTTGTTATGTACTCTAGAAAACCCAAACACTTCATTTTTTCTCACCTTTCATCCTGTTCTGCCACCAAAATCCCAATAATCATTAAATCCTATCTCTTTGCCTTTTTAATATTGCTCTAACAAGTTCCCTTTCTTTTCATTCCCACTGTTTATATTTTCCCATCATTTTTTGCATGAACTATTGTTAGTAGCTTCCTAGTAAACTTTCACCCATTCACTACCTCCGAGACACCCTATTCTCCAAATCACAAAGCGTGCTTTCTAAATACAAACATAACATCTTGTTCATGCTTCAATTGTCACTAGCTCTCCTTCACAAAGAAAGTTGAAATTCCTGAGCACAACACACAAGGCCATCTACCACATGGTTTCAGTTTTGTGTCACCACCTGTCATGGGCAATAAGCAATCCAGAAATACGGTAAGTCTCAGAGGATAAACCCGGAACAAGTTTCTAGAATCTAGATGCATATATCCTGTCACTAATTAGCCATATGTACTTGGGCAAGACACTTTAAACAATCTTCAGCTTCGTTTACATAATACTAGTGTTAGACCAGAACGAGATAATCTCTTGATCACCTATCCATATCTAATATGCTGTACTGCTCAAAATGCTTTCAAAAATGAGTCAGAAAAGAATGAAAACATTTTCAAAAAGGAAGTTCCACACACCCCCTTTCTCCCTGCCCCACTTATACCCTCAAGCCTGCATGAGACCTTTTCTCTAAGAGCAGTCCCCTTGTCTGTCCTTAATTTCCCTCTTTCACCCTCTAAAGTCCCAAGTATCTTCCAAACCCCAAGCTTCCTTATCATGAGGGCTCCCTCAATAGTAGAGGATTGCAGAGTGATGTAGGACACCTGATATAATTTTTCTATGTGAGCTGTTTTTGCATCAAGGACTTCACAGTCAAGAACTACCTGCATTACTACCTTCAGTCAGTGTCTAATACTGAGTAATCTTGGCATTAAGCAGAAAGTGAGATGTCACAGGAAAGATCACAGCACTTCACCATCACACAAGAAATGCACAATCAATTTCTTCCTTTCCCGAGTTATGTACTAAATACAAAACACAATACTCTGACAACAAGAGAGTTTTTTTTTAACAGAATATATAGATTATCTCCAAATAATGAAGATGATTTGGATTTGAAGCTTTTATAGCTATTGGAGAATAAAGGTAACAAGTTCAACTAGTTTTAGAATAGCTCACCAAACTAGAAATCAAGAGGAAAAACTACACTGTAAACTTCATGAAGACATACATTTTTTCAGACCTGGAGACTGAAGCCTTTATCGCACGAATGAAGGAATGTTTAAATTAATGGATAATGAACATTAAGCAGTGAGGAATTATCCAAATCATGAAAACTTGCTCAAGTGAACACTTCAAATATACATTCTGCTCCTCAAACATGTAGATCTTGAGCCGTTTCTGCTCCATCTATCATAAAATAATGTAAACTTAGCTACGTGTACTCTCTAGGGTGGGTAACCATTTGTCAAGGATGTCCCAAAGTCAAGAATAAACACAGCACACACATAACTACTAGTAGAATCATTCTGGCTTACATATTGGAAAGAAAAGAGTTAGATAATTTTACAGCTAAGCAAGTTAAAACATGTTTATGTTAAAATAAAGATGTATTATAGAATAAACTAAAATCTGCATTAATTCTTAATATACACCACGTTGTCAAAGTAATTTAGAGCTAGAGGCAGACTTACAAGGATTTCGCCCCCAGTCTCCCCAGGGATACACCTTCATTCTTCCCTGCCTTTAAGCTTTGGTTGAAACATGCCAAAGGACCGAAGAGAACATTTCACCATTCTCTCAATACAAGAGCCAACCAGTTCTATAATAATGACTCTAGTATAATAAATACTTCTACTCTCGGTTTAATAGCTTCAAAGAAAAGGACAAAATATTTAAAATTGAACATTCCGATCACATTCCCCATTTAAAAGGTCATTTGTCTCTCCCAATCCATATATTTTATTTGGTACATATACTTTAAAATCCATTTTATTTTCCACGTAATCTTCCACTCTTAGTAAATACACACACACATACACACACACACACATACACACTCTCAAAATGGATCATGATCCATGATGAAAAGACTTCTAATGATTTTGAATGTGTATTTAATTCAGGTTAGCACAGAATAAAGGGTAAAATGTATGAAGGAGGTAAGAGTAAGAGATAGAGAAGACTTTCTACATCTAAAAATATATACTGCCTAAGCTCAAAAGGGGACAATGGAGCTCACAGAACGATTAAGTGACGCACACTCAAGGCATCTAACATCTTCTGTCCCATCAAAATCAGAGGCAGCTGTGAAGCCTGCCAGCCTGGGTTAATGAGCTTGACAGTCCGGTTTCACAGTGTCTGACATTTGCAGTCATGAGGAAAGAATACTCAGCTCCCGTGTTCTCAGCCCCCGTGCTCTCAGCCCCACACTCAGGGATGCTTCCAGGCATGCAGATCCAAAATTATAGTATTATAGTATTATTTTATTATAACTATGTATAGTATTATTATAAGAATTGTTTAAAGGATTTATTTTATTTTATTTTAGAATAGTTTTAGCTGGGTGCAGTAGCTCAAGCCTGTAATCCCAGCACTTAGGGAGGCTGAGGAAAGAGGGTTGGAGACCAGCCTGGGCAACTTGGCAAAAAATAAATAAATAAAAATAAATAAAAAATAGAATAGTTTTAGACTTACAGAAACATAAAGATAGTACAAAAAGTTTCCTTATAATCTATACCCAGTTTTTCCTATTGTTAGCAACCTTCTTTACTATGGTGCATTTGCCACAGTTGCCACAATAATCATATTTGCCACAATTTGCCACAATAATCATATTGATACACAATGATAACCACAGTTCGTGTTTATTTTTTATTTAATAATCATATTTGCCACAATTTGTCATAATAATCATACTGATACATTATGATTAACCAAAGTCCATACTTTGTTAATCATACATTATGATTAACCAAAGTCCATGTCCTTAGTTGTTTTCCCCGAAATGTCTTTTTTCTGCTTCAAAATCCCATCCAGGACACTCCATTACATTTAGTCGTCATGTCTCCTTAAATTCTTCTTGGCTATGACAGTTTCTTAGACTTTCCTTGTTTTTGATGGCCTTGACAGTTTTGATGGGTACGCAAAAGGCATTTTGTAGAATGTTCTTAATTAGGATTTATCTATTGTTTTTCTCATAAGTAGGCTGGGGTGATTGGTTTTAGGGAGGAAGACCACAGTTGTGAAGTGCCACTTCTAACAAATTGATTTAATAGATGGCATGAAAAAAAATCATAAAATGTTATCAATAATTATATCTGGGTAAGGAATTATATCTGTAGATAATTCTTTTCTTCTCCACATTTAATTCTTTTCTTCTCTACATTTTCTAAATCATTTTTAAAAATATTTCACTAAAATCATTTATTTAGGTCTTCAAAAGGAAAACACGTAAAGAAAAGGCCTTAAACTATAGTTAAAAGTTGAACAAAAGTAGAA
The DNA here is from genome assembly GCA_027257055.1 of Cephalopachus bancanus. Lineage (NCBI taxonomy): Eukaryota > Metazoa > Chordata > Mammalia > Primates > Tarsiidae > Cephalopachus > Cephalopachus bancanus. Next base: position 112,206 of record JAPVLO010000402.1, read on the forward strand.
ATATGCCCATCTGCTGTCCCTCCTTCCATGGACAGAAACGAGGATGGTTACACTTGTCCACCAGCTGTTGCCTCTCCTCCATGTCACTGGCAGCCATGCAATTGATTTGACAGCTGTTGAATGACTTCTGCATCTTGGCATATCCATTTAGGATAGGGCTTGAGAAGGCCAAACTATCAGAGGAGAATTGTAGCTCATGTTGATATCTTTCTTACATATGGACATCATGTATCTAATACTACTATTGATAAAAAAAAGAAAGAATTTCAGCTCATTAAATCTCCTCTACATGGAGAGAAGACCATAAACTATTAGGCGAAAAAAAAACAAATTGCAGAATAGTAAAAATATAAAGATATCATTTTTATAGAAAGATACAATTTATACATCACAATAAATGTACCATAGTAAAGAAGGATGCTAACAATAGGAAAAACTGGGTATAGATTATAAGGAACCTTTTTGTACTATCTTTACGTTTCTGTAAGTCTAAAACTATTCTATTTTTTAATTTATTTTTATTTATTTACTTACTGCCAAGTTGCCCAGGCTAGTCTCCAACCCTCTCGCCTCAGCTTCCATAAGTGCTGGGATTACAGGCTTGAGCTACTGCACCCAGCTAAAACCATTTTAAAATAAAATAAAATAAATCCTTTAAATAATTCTTATAATAATACTATATATACAGTTATAATAAAATACTACAATAATATAATTTTGGATCTGCATGCCTGGAAGCATCCCTGAGTGTGGGGCTAAGAGCACGGGAGCTGAGTATTCTTTCTCCATGACTGCAAATGTCAGACACTGTACGTACACACACACACACAAACATGCATTTTTTAAGTCTAGAAGGGTATGCATCAGTCTATAATTTCCTGAGAAAAAATTGAGAGAATTTTCTTTTTATTCTTTTTTTATACTTTCATATTGTATAAACTTGACCATAATCATCTTTTATTATTACCCAAAAAAAGGTTGTAAATAATACAGAAAAGCCCTAAGCCAAACATTAATTTATCTATATAATTAAATTAACCAATATATACAAAATAAGGCACAGTTCAAAACAACAGACCATAAAAAAGTAAGTTTCAATAAACTTCAAGTAGGGCATACTGACATTAGAATTAAATGTCATTTTTCATGTTGATTCCTTGTTTAAATTGAAATTAAATGAAGCTGGCTGTATTCCTTGCACATCTCTTTTCCCTTGGCTACCATTATTTTAAGAAGGATGCTCATGACAAGCACTAACAGGGGAGATATAGGTTTCTCAGCCATAATTGAATTAGTTTGCTCAGGCCTTTCAAACAGCTGCAGTGTCTAAAAGCATCCAACTGTGAGGGTTCTATGCCTTCATGTTTCTTTGCTTTTTAACAAGCTGATTTGACACACATATCTTGAAAGAATCTATTAAGAAACACATCCAAGAGTCTAACCCAGAAGTGAAACCCTAAACCTCTTCACAGCCACTCAGAGAGTAAACACTGTGTTTCTCGTAATTTTATTATTTACATACTTTACTTATGACCAAGATCGCTGGGCATCACCCAGATTTGAAAAATGTCAGAGGTATTCAAATTTCCACCCAACTCAACTTCTTTGACCTAAAGCATTGCAAGTCTTTGTTGAAGCACAAATAAATATGCTGTCTTGAACAGAGAGCACATTTTATCCCTTTGTCCTCCATATTAATCTCAGCATAATGTTCTCAAAGGACATACAGTGACAACTAAACTGACTTTTTTCCCTTTCATTGCCAAATTCTTAACTTTGAATATGATTTACTCGCCAGCCTGACTCTGGCAGATAAAGAAGGAAAAATCAAAGTATTTTCTCATCCATAAAAGAGTCTTTTGGGGATTCGGGCATCTTTTAATACAATTACCTGCTCTGTTTGAAGTCTACCACATATAAAACTGTATCTCCATATCAAGAAACTCTGCTACCTTATCTTCCTCACGCTGCCCGTTTCCCTTACTGTTTTCATGGTTCCTTATAATTATGCTGACCAGTTGTCAGTCAGAAAACCTTTGAATCCACCTACAGTCTGCAGAGCCCCATTTGGAAATATCCTGCCTCCCTAGACTGAACCAGTGTAAATCTCACATGTATTGATTTATGGTTTCTTGTAACTTCTGTCCTCCTCAACTGTATATAACCTAGCTACCATTCAGCCATGGCGGGCACACATTTTCAAGGCTTCCTGGGAATGAATGCCATGTCTTTCTCAAGATGGCCAGAAAAAAAACCATCCTAAAATACTTTACAGAGTTTGGCATCTTTTTGTCAACAATAGCAAAAAAGAACACCAAGGAAATGAAGCCTTAGAAGGTAGGTATTGCTGAAGATAAGAGGATAAGGAAGAATTTAGTGCACCTAGTATCTGATCCAAGGCGATCTTGAAATCATTTCAGAATATAAGGTCTTTGAGACATACAGTTCTGTGAGACATACAGTTCTATTTACTAACTTTTTTACTGCTCATGGGAGGACAGAATAAAAAAAAGTAATTTATTAGAGAAACAGAGAACTCAGGAAAAATCAGGCAGCTGTCCCTCATTTCAGATTGGAAATATCCTGCAAGACTGGACACTATTTGTGATTTGTTTACCCACAAGCAGTGTTTGGGATAGTTGAAGGGAGTTAAAGGAGAAAAGGAATCTAAAGGCATGGACTTTTGGAACACAGGTCCAGCACCTTGGGTCAATTAAGGGTCTAGAACACTTACATTCAGGGGCATGTAGGATCTGAGCAACTTGGATCATCAACATCCTAGTGAGACTAGAAAACCTAACATTATAGTTATGGATCATTTCAGATGCTCTTGATAAACTGAGGCATGTAAAACAAAATGCTGAAGAGTTGATCAAAGCTTCAGAAGGATTTCTGATCTCCATGTGCAAGGAGGGGAAACTGTTCCTCCAGGTCCCCTGGATATCAACACTGGTAAGCGGATACTCGCTATAAATTCTAGTTCACCTCATTCAAGCAGCCATTCTGCACATCTACATTTGACATATTCAACAACATTCAACAAATATTTATCTGGGTGTTTACAATGCCATGGTCTTTCTTCCTTTCCAATCTATATATAAAAAGCCAAAAGAGGCTGGATTTTAAAAGATTAATAAACCACAAGTTCTTTCCTCAAAGACATTAAAATCTCCATGGCAAAATCATCTGTTTTCATCAGACCAATTTCTTCCAAATCTCTTCCTCAAACTGTCTGAAAGATTATACTTCTGATTTCTAGAATGATGGCAGCAACGATAAAAGCATAATTCTTGGTACTTCTCAACTCTCCACACAAAAATTAAACAACTGACATCAAAACCAAAACCCATGGACAACATTCACTACAAAATTAGTTGAGAAAGTATCCTCTTGAATACAAAAATACAAATGGGTTTGGTACAAACCACATACAAGAAAGACTTGCAGAGTCTCAACATCGCTGAAGAAAAAAAAAAAAAAAGCACAGGAAATTTACAAGGTGACTAATGGGCCAGAGAACAGGGGAACGCCAAAGCAGCCAACAGGTTCCCACTGTAAATCCTGGCCTGCCAATTGGAGTACAGCAGCCAAAACTGGAAGGGTTTGCTCCAATTTTCAGGTGAGTGAGACAGGCTCACAGCAAAGTTCAAGGGCTAAACTCAAAACTGACCCTTCAGGACTCACATCTAAGAAAGGAACCCACACTGACAAGAAATTGCTGGGCGTGGAGTCAACCTTGAGCAGGACAGAGAAAACAGGAAAAAAGAAAAGCAAAAGTCCAGATAAAAGAGAAAGATGGGGAAAAGACAAGAAATCTTAGAAAATAAGCTACCATATTTTTTAACAGCTTTATAAACATATAGTTTATTTATCATAAATTCACCTTTTTTTTTTTTTTTTTTTGAGTTGGAGTCTCACTTTGTCGCCCAGACTGGAGTGCAGTGACCGCTCCCGGCCACCGCAGCCTCGACCTTCTGGTCTCCGGCGATCCTTCCGCCTCAGCCTTCCAAGTAGCCGGAATTACAGGCACGCGCTACCATGCCCGGCTAATTTTTTGATTTACTGTAGAGATGAGGTCTTGCCAAGTTGCCCGGGCTGGTCTTGAACCCGCGGGCCCAGGCAATCCACTCACCTCAGCCTCCCAAAGGCGCGGGATTACAGGCTGAGACACCGAGCCCAGCTAAATTCACCTTTTTAAAGTATACAATTCACTGGTTTGAGTATGTTTACAAAGCTGTGCCCATTGCCAATCACACTTCAATACCTTGACCCTATCCCCTTCCCCAATTCTGGCAAACACTGATCTAATTTCTTTATATAGGTTTGACTATTCTGGACATTATATATAAATATTCAAAAAATATAAGTATGCAGTCTTCTGTGATTGACTTATTTACTTAAACAGTTTTGAAGTTCATCCATGTTGTTGCATGTATCAGTACTTCACTCCTTTTTACTGCCAAGTAATATTCCTCTGTACGGATATACCATATTTTGTTTATCCATTCACCACTTGATGGACATTTGAGTTATTTTCACATTTTGGTTATTATAAATACTGCTACAATGAAAATTCATATGTGAAAGCTTTTTTGCATAAATTTAGGGGTCACAACTGCAGTTTTGATACATGGATATATTGTGTAGTGGTGAAGTCTGGGCTTTTAGTATAACCATCGCCTGAATAGTGTCAGTGAGTACTTACATAGAGTTACATCTTCATTTCTCTTGGTTAGATACCTAGGAGTGGAACTGCTGAGTTATTTGGTAGCTCTATGTTTAACCTTTTGAAGTACAGTCAGACTGCTAAGCAAAGTAGCTGCACCATTTTACATTCCCATCAACAGTGTATGAAGGTTCCAATTTCTCCACTTTCTCATTAACACTTGTTATTATCAGTGTTTTTGATCACAGCTGTTTTGGTAGATGTGAAGTAGAATCTCATTGTGATTTTGATTTGCATTTCTCTAATGACAAATGATGTTGAGCATTTTTAACATATTTATCATCATTTGCATATATTCTTTGGAAAAATGTCCATTCAAATATTTTGCCAATTCTTTAATTGGATTATCTTTATTGTTAAGTTGTATGAATCCTTTACATATTCTGTTTTACAAGTCCCTTCAGATATATGATTTACAAATATCTTCTCCCATTCTGTAAGTTGGTTTTTCACTTTCTTGGTGGTGAAAACTAAAAACACAAGTTTATAATTTTTATGTAATCCAACTTGTCAATTTTCTATTTTCTCCTTTGTGTTTTTGGGGTCATATCTGAAAAATTCATTGACTAATCCGAAGTCATGATGATTTACTCTTATGTTTTCTTCAAAGAGTTTTAACTCTTACATACAGATCTATAATGTACTTGAGTTAAATTTTGTGGTGTGAAATAGGGTCTAAAATCATTCTTTCACATTTGAATATCCAGTAATCTCATCACTATCTGTTGAAAAGATAATTAATTCTCTATTGAATTGTTTCAACACCCTTGTCAAACATCAATCAAGGATAAATGTAAAAGTTTATTTCTGGACTCTCAATTCTGTTCTGTATGTCTACCACACTTCCTTGATTACTGTAGCTTTGTAGTGAATTCTGAAATTGGGCAGTGTAAGTCCTCACACTTAGTCCATATGTTTCAAGATTGTTTGGATATTCTAGGTCCCTTGGCCTTACACATAAACATAGAATCAGCTTGTCAATTTTTCCAAAAAAGCAGCTGGAATTCTGACAGGGATTCCATGAAATCTGTAGATCAATTTGAGAATGACATTTTAACAATATAATGCTTCTAATCTATAAACATAGGATGTCTTCCCAGGTAGTTCAAGTGACTCAATTTTAAAATCAGAAAATAATGGCAAAGTTCACAATGTTCTTCAATGTTTTCTTATGTGTGTAGTTTTCATTGTACAAATCTTGTACTTCTTTTGTTAAATTTAATCCTAACTATTTTATTCCTTTTGATACTATTATGAATAGAACTGTTTCCTTTTTACTTTTGTATAGGGTTTTTTAATGTGGTTTCTGTATCCTGCAAATTCGCTGAACTCATTTATCGGTTGTAATAATTTTTTTAGTTGCCGGGCCGGTGGCTCAGTCTGTAATCCCAGCACTTTGGGAGCCGAGGTGAGTGGATTGCCTGAGCCCGAGAGTTCGGGACCCACCCGGGCAACTTGGCGAGACCTCATCTCTACAATAAATAAATAAATAAAAAATTAGCCGGGCATGGTAGTGCGCGCCTGTAGTTCCAGCTACTTGGAAGGCTGCGGCACAAGGACTGCCGGAGCCCAGCAGGTCCGGGCTGCGGTGGCCGGGAGTGTGTCACTGCACTCCAGTCTGGGCAACGGAGTGAGACTCCAATTCAAAAAAAAAATTTTTTTAGTTGATTCTTTTGGATTTATACTACATACAAGAATGTGTCTTTCGTGAAGAGAGACAGTTTTATTTCTTCCTTTCCAATCTATGTATAAGAAGCAGAAAGAGGCTGATGTGAACACCAAAAGTGTTAAGTGCCAGATGGAAATTTCAGGTCTCAATAATTTCATCTAGAGCAACTCTACAAATATATGTATAATATTTACATACAGTTAAATATATAATTATTTATAGATGATTTTTCAGAAAGAGCTACTGGTCAGTTATCAGAATGCATACATATATTCATACAAATATGTGTATTTTCTTAAGGCTAGAAATGTATATACCAGAATCTCTACAATATTCATATTAGAGTGATGACTGGTTGTGAAGAATTTTTTTCTTTTTTGCTCGATACCTTTAAATTTTTTGTACAATAAAATTCCAATTTTAAATTTATATTCATTTGAAACAGTGTGTTCTCACTTCTTCCCAGGAAGTTCAAGTGACTCAATTTTAAAATTGGAAAATGATGGCTGAGTTCACAATTACTTTATTATTCCATTTCAGCAGTCCATTTTGAATCAATTCCTTTCCAATGTAAATTTATTCATAGACTCTTTAGGGTTTTTTTTTCCCCTTTGAAATGCCCTAGCTAATAGATAATTATTGGATTTCTCCTGATGTTTTGTAAATTAGTTTAGTTCATTCCACAGTCTGATGCAGACTAACCCTTGATGAAGCTCCACAGTAAAATGAAGCAAAAAATTCTAAATATAATTTCAAGGAACAGAAACACCTATCTCCTTAATTCCTTTATATTCTATTGTCAACAAAGACCTTCAAGGAGGCAATATATTTTCTCAGCAATTCCAGCTTCTCTGTAGACGTTTATGTTATTTCAATTAATAAAGTCAGCAAACCCATTTCTAGATGGCTATAAAAGTTCCTTCTACTCTTAGGATGTTAAGATACTAATGCTAATGTATACTTGCCCAGTTATGCCACCTCTGAAGAAAATGAATTTGAATGCAAAACTTCTTTTAAAATGTTCTGACCCACTTAAGAGAAGTTTTCAAGAACTTCTCCAGCTGTAGCATGTTTTAATTTGCTCAAAAATGTGTTCATTTGTTTATCTTATCCTGATTTGCCACTTACCTTAAAACTCAATTGCCTGCCTTATACAAGGAAAATAACAGCACTGTACTGCTTTAAGATTCAACTAAGTTAAGTTAATGTGCTCATGATAATCACTCAATAAATGGTAGCTACAATTAGTAATATTTAATGCATTTTCATCACGTTGCATTTAAAAGCTTTCTTATATCATGATCATCTCCTCCTAAAAGTTTGTATGTGGTCAGACTACCCTCCACTTATCAGTGTAAACCACACCTACCACCATGCACACAGTAGTCCAGCTGTGGACACACCTCAGTAGTATGCAAATGTCAGGACAGCGTTCTTCTGTCTCCTCCACCTCAAAGCTAACCCTTAAATATCACAGCCCATCACCCTTATGAATTATGCCCCAAATAAACCAGAAGCCAATGGAGACCAGAGGTCAAAACTATAAATAAACTCTACACGTGCTATATTTGCTTAAGATGGGTCAGGGCACACTGCACAAAATTAACACCGCTTACAAGCAGATCTATATTTGGTCACCGAGAAATTAAACATCTTTTTTTTTTCAGAGATACCACATGGAAATAAAAAGTGAAAATAACTACTTTACAAATACTGAATGGGAAAATTCATAACCTATATTTCTAAGCACAGATATAAAATATTTCAATTAATTTCAAATGCCAGACATTTCACACAGACCACGAGTCCAAGTGACAAAGGGTATACCAGAACACAGAGATAAAGAAGCCAAAAGTGCCCTAACATCATGCCACATACTTTACAACAAATGCTTTAAATGTTCTTTTCCACAAGAGCTTCTTTGTTTTACTCAGCCTAAAAGACAAGCATATATAAGAACTATGACAATATTTCAAATTCTGATGTAGATAAGTAGAGTAAAATGAAATACATAATTCCATTCTTTCCTCCTTTACATAGTAATGCAATAAAATGGAACTAGTTACCACTTAGTATGAAATAAAAGGTCTCATGTAAAACCCAATTAACACTCTCATTATGTCTGTCCCATGGGTCTTTGATATCTTTCTCAAAAACCACAAACATTTGGAGGAAAGAACTCTTCCCCAAAATACTTCAATGCAGGGACCACTTGATCAAAGTGTTTGAAAGAACAATGCAGAGATTGTGATATGAGCTGTAGCGGAGACCCCTACTTACTGAGTCAAGCAACTACAGGATGCTGACAGAGCCTTTTAAGTCTCTTAGGACTCAAAAAGCAGATTCAGAACCAGTTCGCTAGGTAAATAAACACCCAGAACTGGCCTCCTTATTGAGTACCAGCTATTTTATAGAAGGATGATCTGGATTAAGCCAAATACCAGAAGGTGATCAAGTGTTTATATTCAGTGAGCATCAAATATATCGAATATTCTATTTTCAAACCTCAAACACTATCTACTCAATTTTTGCCAGCATCTGTGTTAATTAAACCCATGACCACATGTGTAGTTATGCTATTTTAAGAATAAAGAGGCCAGACTACTAGTCTTAAGAGGACAGAGTTCCTTCTGGGCATCATTGCATGAAACACTTGTTATTACACTGTCAAGATTTTAGTTATATAACCTGATGCTTCATTGGTGTATGAAAACTGATTCATAGTACCCCAGGCCTATACTCCACAGCGGTTTGGTTCCTGGAGCATCTCACTTCAATGGTTACAAGGCTTCCTTGTTCCCTACAAGATCTCAAATGACAAGAACTAAACATGATTCTCTTTTTTCTTTTTCTAGCGCTTCTTCTATACATGGTTTCTAAGCTGGGCTTCCACAATGTCAAGAGGGGTTTCACAAGAGATTGCGCTGAGAGTAGGAAAAAAAAAACATAATTTTTTAAACTTCACATGTTCCCTGTGATGCCTTTGCTTGCAGTGATGTGCAGTGATCAAGCAACTCCCTCACCAATTAGAAATTTTACTCCTTTATGGCAGTGCAACATTACAACCACATTCATGTGGTTGAGTTCATTCTCAATTTTTGACATGACAGCAGAAGGATTCTAAGCCTAGGCCACTGAACAATCCTGAATGAGTACTGGATGACATCACAAAAATAGCTGGCTTTGTTAAACAAAGACTAGTTCATTCTGCAGAAATTCTTGGTAAAGAGTGCATAAATGTTCTCCTACATGCAGAAAGCCAGGGGCATAGCAGATCAAGAGTTTTCAACCAAATAAACTGAAAGGTGAATTACCCACAAAATTGGACTAAGAAGTCCAGATCACATCCTATAAGCAAAAGGAGCCACCTATTGAAACTTTTTTAGCGTACTGAAGTGATGGAAGTACTTTAGGATGATTCATGGGACTGAGCAAGATCAATTAAAACATGAGAGAGAGAGAGAGAGAGAGAGAGAGAGAGAGACTGTGTGTGTGTGTGTGTGTGTGTGTGTGTGTGTGTGTGTGTGTGGTGGAGGGAGGGTGTGCAGGAATGTTGGTGTGTGTTGCATGTTGTGTGTATAAGAGGTGTGTGTGTATGTGTCCATGTGTGCCTGTGTTTTGTATGGAGGAAGGGTATAGGGGATGGTGTGTAGGTGTGCTCTGTGTGGGTGTGTTGGTGTGCCATATATGTGCATAAGTGTATGTGAGGAAGAAGTGAAAATAGAGGAAGGTAGATCGGTTAGGATGCTATGTCAATATTCCAGATATGAGGTGATCTTAAAACTAGGGATTTAGAACTGAATAGGAAAAACAACATTCGAAGGTCATTCAAACTCAACAAAGTGAAGACTATATAAATGTAAGATCAGAAAGAAAGAATCAGTGATAAAATATGAGGCTTGAGGCTAGATCACTAAATTATTATCATAAATCGATATGGGAATTTCAAGAGAAATACTCAAGACCTAAAAAGGTGAATTGTTTTGCATATACTGAGTTTGGAGTGACAGAAGACATTCAATTGTAGACATGTACCAGTGCTGGTGGCTGGTAAGCTGTGGAGTACTAATGATAGTGCAGAGAATGGGTGACACTAGAAAAATACTAGAACTAAACTGCCAGTGCGGTGATTAAGTTGTCTTCAAAAGTAAGTTCATATAGGCATACCATCTGAGAATACTTCTAGTCTCATCATTGTTTACTTTAATAATTAAAACTGCACTTGTGAGCATATAAATATTAAATAAAAGACCCTCAAATGTGGTTCTAACAAACAGTAATAAAGTATGTATAACACTAACACAAATTTATTCCATTTCATAAATTTATTTAGAGGCTTTTGGCTTTTCAAGTATTTTTCTTATATTAACTTACTTTTCTTTTGTCATTCTGTGAAGAAGGTCACAAAATTTCTTTGAATCAGAAATACAAAGGCTAGGCTGTATTTAGAGGACAATTTATTAGGTTAAAAAGTTTTATTTAATCACCTCCTGATATTTTATGGTTTTGTAAAAAACCCCTGAACTAAAAATAATCTTAACTATTAATTCATGTTATCTCTGGCAACATGAATAAAGTATTCCATCAAAGACTAAAGATGACAGTCTACACAAATATCAAGTTCCTTCTTGGCTATTTTAAAGAAAAGCATAACTACTTTATGAGTCAAGGGTCAAAGGACTTAGTCATATGACTCACTAGAAATTGTACAATACTCTTTGACTTATAACATAAATTAGGAAGCATATTCCTTATAGAAAGCAAACTTTTTTTAAAGTTAAACAAATAGTATAAAACCTATATCAAAGAATCAAAATGGCTACACTTTGATATAAATACTGTGGCATTCTTTCCTTTACTATCTTATTCTGTAAGAAGCATAATTTGTATAAATAAAAAGTAATCACTGGTTCATTGGTAGTGACAAGTATAACATACGAAGGTAATAATGCTAACAAGTAAACCAGATGTGAAACATGTGGGAACTTTGTACTATCTTCATAACTATTCAATAAATCTAAAGCTACTACTCTGAAAGGGAAAACATCCTTTAAAAAAGTAATCATCATACTTTTTTTAAAAGAAAGATTATATTTCACATAATTTCACAAACCATTTAGTCAACAAATATGTATCAAACAAATGGGTGCTCAGCTCTGTACAATTTACAAAGATAACTAAATGCTAATGTCTGAGACATCAGCTCCCTCTAATTTCCAAACTGCAGCAATCAAGGAGCTTTAAGTCTGCAATCAAGGAGCTTAAAGTCTAGCAGAGAAGAAATGAGACCCAGGGGCATGGAAAGAGCAATACACAAAAACCCATAAAGCAACTTTTTTCCCTCCACAAGCACCCCTGGAAACCTATTCCACCAGGCTAGATCTTCCTCCAGCCCTGGATTAAATCTAAAATAGGCCCCATGGTTAGGTGCCATGTGTTGGATCATAAAAAGTCCTTAAAAGAGTCTCCATTTGGTAATTAAATACCTAGTCCATGTAATAACCAAGCTCTGGACTTCGTTCAAAAAGAGAGTGTCATCCCCTGTCCCCTTCCACTGGTTTAGGCCTGCTGCAGGACAGACTCAGTTTCCTTTCTTCACTTGTTCAGCCCCTGTCGCCTACTGGCTGACAAACAGTTGCTTCTGACTTCTGAGGGAACTAAAGGGGCAGGGAAAGTCAAACTGACCTGAAAATATCTACCCTGGTTTTCTATGCAGATGTTCATTGCAGCCTGCTGCCCTCATAGTTGGGGTCTCTGCCCCATCCTTGAAAAGCCCAAATGCACCTTCTCTGGGTGGTCACTTATAATGCCACCCAGTACCTCTGGCCCACTGTCAGCAGGAAGGAAGTTACTTCCAATCCACCATCCTCCAATCTCTGCCACTGGTACGGCTCACACAGCGTAACCGATCACCAAGCCTCAGAGCCCGTATGCCAGACTATCCTTGCTGCCATCTCACTGGGACGGGGCTCACAGCACACTAGCACTTGCCCTAGAGACATCACCTCCTACTTTCCAAATCTTCTCGCAGTCTTATTTAGAGGCTGAAGGTGGCTATGGAGCTGGCATCCCCCAGATTGTGTCTCATTTGGAAGGGGTAACATGACCCTTTGGAGCATGAGAGTGGTATGCACATAGATCCTTAACTCAAACTGAATGTTATCTTATCATTCTGCTGAAATTACAACACTAGATAGAAAATAGGACCTATCAAAAGAAAAGCTCTGCATGGTTTCAGAATAAGATCCTGCTTCTACCTTAGGGGCTCAGGATAGGTTTAATTAAAAGACTTCATTGTGAAGAACAGGGGGAAGGGGAAACAGGTAGAGGAAGTGGGCATGCATGAAAAGATGTGACCTCCTTCAAGGAATAATCAATTGTGTTTTGTTTTCCACATAGGAAAGAGTTAAGATATGGAAACCTATGTTAACTGGTAGTAGTTATTCTTATTCCAGTGATCATGTGCTATCAATATTATAAATGAATGCCTCAGATGGCTGCTTGGCTTTTTACCTTTTAATGCCAACTCTATTGACTGACAGATAAGCTCAGAAATCTGACAGACCTAGGCTCAAATCATGCCAATTACTAGTTATGTGACCTTCAGTAAGTCACATAATTTCTCCCACATATTTCAATGTGATAATAATACTAATATCAATATAGGATTGTTGTTAAAATTAAATGGAAGTGAGTATAATCACAGTATATGAAATATAATGTATTCTCTGTATATGTTAACTAAATTAGTATTTATCATTGTTGATGACTAAAAACCAAACATTTCTCCTGCAATCATAAAATATTAGACCTGGCAAGAACTGACTTGAAAATCATCTAGTGAGATTCATTTGAAATTAAGGTAATCTAATTTCCAAAAATGTTTAATCCAACCAGGGTTTGAGGGCTTGTTTTTTGCCAATATCAGTACAAAGTCCCAGAGACACAGCATTGAGTATGCCATGATATTTATCCTTACTTTTGGGAATTACAGAATATCAAGATAAATTGTAATAAAATGTGTGGAAAGACCTGGTTAAATAAGAATTCAGATGGAGGGATAATTACTTCTCCTGCCAGAAAGGAGATGGATCGGGGACAGTTACCTGCAGCATGTGGCATTTGAGCTGGACCCTAAAGGACACGTAGAGCTTGCCAGGTGAACAAGGGCAGAAGATTTCTAGCAAATGAAAGATCCTAAACAATGAAAGACATACACTGAGCTACTGGGTCAAAATGTCTTGTTAATTAGTCCAACAGGTCACTAATAAGTGTGAATAATCTGTCTCAGAAGGGCCAGCTCTGCTTACACTTTCTTTCAAAAGTTTGTCTTTTCTCCATTTTTGAACTCACAGATATTCTAAAAGCTCCAAGTGCTATGTTTGAATTTTCTTTATTTACTCCTTACTCCCTGCTGCAACTCCCTCCCACCCCCCAAATAAACCCACATAGACCTTGTTCCTATCACAGCAGCAGTTATGGTCATGCTAAAAGTACACTGAACACTGAAACCAAACCACACACACACACACACAATGGAGATTATATAACAAAGCGCAGGTGTGCACATGCGCGCGCGCGCACGCACACACACACACACACACACACACACACACACACACACACACACACAATGGAGATTATATAACTCAAAGTACATTTACAGTAATTCCAATTGAATATGACTTTGCTTAGCCCCTTTACTATAAGCAACCAATTTTTACAATTCCCTCAGATAATTACATAAGAAAGTTGTGCTGGGAGTTATTTTGCTGGTCAAGTTCTGTTGCAATCTAAGACATGTTTTAAAGCAATCATTCGGCCTCCTTATAGTTCGGGCCTCTTCCCATTCCAGTGCTGGAGGAGGAAAAAAAGTTGTTGGAGTCTTATGCAACATTCTCACTCCTAGTCTGGATTTCTGTCTAACAATGTGTGTATCTAGTTAAGATCACAAATTTTTATCAACTTCTTAGTTTTAGTAATCTATTACCAGTTTTAAAAAATACAGAAGGCAAATATCTAAGTTTGAATTAGACTTACCTCTAAGTTAAGCAGAAAACAGAATTTAAAATAATATTAAATGAGGACAAATACTCTTTCAGATATTCTAATAGATGTATTTCTTAAATTAAGACAGGAAATGAATGAGTACCACATAGTAGTGTAAGGGCTTATAACAATGTATAGTCTTCCAAAAGCTGAGGCTTGAGTAGACAACATGCATTAACTATGGTCTCCCAGTCATCACCATTTGGTACATGGTGATATATGTGAAACTCCCAAATTGCATTAAATTCAAATATCTTCACGGAGTGCTTACTATGTGCATGTTCCATATTACATACTACAGGAATATAAAAATAGATCACGTAATATAATGTCTCTAGTCAGGGTTGATAAGACACACAAAAAAAAACCACAGTAGAATGCCAAATATGCTAAGCGCTGAAAGAACATTATACCACTAGCAGAGATTAGAGTTTCCAGAAGCATCAGAAGGCCTCATGCAGGAAGTGGCATTGGAGCTAAATGCTAAAAAGAAGAGCAGGATTTCACTGGGCAGAAATGAGAAAACTGTGAACGAACACAAAGAAAGAGGGGAGGGAAGAAAGGAGAGGGAAGAGGGCAAGTAACAACATGTCTTGGCAGAGAGAGGATAGGCCAGAGAATGTCAGACAGCCTGGATCTAGGAAATTCCTCATTGGTATACTAAGAAGTTAGATGCCGCAGGCTACCATAAGGGGTGAAGGATTAGCACCAGGCAGAGCAGTGGAAATAGGAATGGGCAAAAGATGTTTCTTATCTGAGATACATTTGACCCCAGAGAAGTGGTAATGAACGTTCACCAACTGTAGCTAGCCTTCTGCATACATGGTCTCTGCAATCTAGAGTGCCATAGAGGTAGTTGAAATATAGGTTACTTTATGGTATTTAAATCATCAGTCCATACTCGAAGTCAGCATACATATTAGCTTTTAAAAGACTTGAGTGTATTTTTAGAGTGCGACATCATGAAGTCAACAAAATCTACTCGTGTATCTTCCCTTCTATAGATTCAGACTACGTGAACCTCAAGTGGGGATTTGTCAAGGTAAATAAGCAAGGAATTCAGAAGTCCTTAAAGCAATCTGAAATGCAGACACTTCAAAAGTGTTTTCAAGAAGATAAACAGGAGTCATAATCAGATCTCTATTAAAGTTTTCCAGAACATAATCAGATATTACAGATTTTTCAAATAACCCCACACAATTATGCTTCCTGTGATCCTTGTGAATTCCACCCATATTTTACCCATATTTTACCCATATTCCAACAATAATTTAACAAGTTATGCCTAATATAGTGGGATATGCAGATGCCATGGGGAGAAGGGGACAAGCTGTCCTAGAAAACATTAAAGCAGGAAATCATTCAGGGGGTAAGGGTGAACAAATTCTAGAGAAGAAATGTACTCTCTATAAGAGCTGAACGACGCTGTTAGAAAAGAGAGCTCGAGTGAACAGAAAATGCAAAGCAGTTATTAAAGTGAAAATGATTTAAGCAGATTTGCACAGGGTTAACAAGAGCCCAGGCTTGGATGGTTAGGCACAGCGGACGAATAAAAACATCTCTCTCCTTTTAAAATTCAGAGGATTACTTATCAATGGAAACACTACTCAATTATCTACAATGAAATGCTAATCTCCACAGCTCTTTTTTTCTTTTTTTTTTTTTTTGAGTTGGAGTCTCACTCTGTCGCCCAGACTGGAGTGCAGTGGCCACTCCCAGCCACCACAGCCTCGACCTGCTGGTCTCCCGGCGATCCTTCCGCCTCAGCCTTCCAAGTAGCTGGAACTACAGGTGCACGCTACCACGCCTGGCTAATTTTTTATTTATTGTAGAGATGAGGTCTCACCAAGTTGCCCAGACGGTTCTCAAACCCGCAGGCTCAGGCAATCCACTCACCTCAGCCTCCCAAGGCGTGGGATTACAGGCTGAGCCATCGAGCCCGGCTATCCTCCACAGCTCTTGCTAAGCTTGTTTCCAAGTTTTTTTTGGAGAAATGTTAACAGGAGAACAACAGGGTGGCACCACCAAAGCACAGAAATTTGAGGTGCTTCTCACTCACTATGGCATAGATGATGTCTCCACAGTGACAATAAAACAAAGTATCTTCTTGCAAACAAAGAAAGCCTTTTCTGATCTTGTAGACACATGTAATCCTTGGAATCATTGATGTATTTGGTTTTAGTCTCTTCTATCCCATTTCTAGTCTCCCTAATTGTGTGATTTTATCCCCCAACTGAGTTAACAAAAGTCCCTGAAGATAGGAGTTGGGTCACACTCATTTTTGCAATCCCTGAAGGAAGGGAGAGTCCTCAGTAATTTCTTATTGGATTGGAAACTCTGTTACTAAACATTTCCTTGGAGTATATTTACACATGCTTTCCTGTTACACAATGTTCTATGACAAGAACTCCAGAATAATTATTTTCTCTAAGAACAGTCAAACTTCAAAGGAACACTAATGATATTCGATTGGTTGTATGTACAGTCTTGGAAGAAAAACACGATATGAATCTTCACATTATAAAGTGGGCAAAGAAAAAGTCTCTGATAAAATATGTTTACAATAAAACAATTTTAGGCTTAAAAGTGCACCTCATAGCCAGGCTTGGTGGCTCAGCCTGTAATCCCGCGCCTTTGGGAGGCCGAGGTGAGGGGATTGCCTGAGCCCACGGGTTCGAGACTCGCCTGGGCAACTTGGCGAGACCTCATCTCTACAGTAAATCAAAAATTAGCTGGGTGTGGTAGCGCGCGCCTGTAGTTCCAGCTACTTGGAAGGCTGAGGCGGAAGGATCGACGGAGCCCAGCGGGTTGAGGCTGCGGTGGCTGCGAGCATGCAACTGCACTCCAGTCTGGGCAACAGTGAAACTTCAACTCAAAAAAAAAAAAATGCACCTCATTTCCTTTAGTATTAAAAATAAGGAAGTATTTTATTTCTTTATTTCTTTATACACACACACACACACACACACACACACACACACACACATATCTTTTTTTTTCTGAAACAAGATTTCACTGTGTCACCCAGGCTGCAGTACAGTGGCACTATCATGGCTCACTGTAGCCTTGCACAGGCTCAAGCAATCCTGCTGCCTCAACCTCCCTAGTAGCTGGGACTACAGGAGTACACCACTCTGCCCAGCTGATTTTTCAATTTTTTGTGGAGACAGTGTCTCACATTGTTGTCCAGGCTGGTCTTGAACTCCTTGCCTCAAGGAATCCTCCCGCCTTGGTCTCCCAAATTGCTGGAATTACAGGTGTGAGCCACTACACCCGGCCAGAAAGTACTTTAAAAGTGACAGCTTTTTAGCAAAAGACAACCATGTGCTAAATCTATAAAAAGATATTTGTTTTAAAGTTAATAACTGTGACTAAATCACTAGTATTAGGATGAATACATCACTTATGTTTTTTGTTTTTCCATTTCATCAAATGTTCTACAAATTCATTTTCTGCCCCATACATAGGGTACAAAGATTGTGTACTCAAATGCAAATTTAGTATATTAAATGTCATGTTTAATGTCACCTATTCTAATACACACAAACCTTGTTCCAAAAGGCTAATATTGCTGACCCATATTGTGAAATATTGAACAAAGATGAGTTAATCTGCCTCCCAATCTCATAAAGTTTCTAGTCCTGCAGTGGCTTCCTAAATTCAAGCCACTATCTATGCCATAGTGAGTGAGAAGCATCTCAAATTCCTGTGCTTTGGTGGTGCCACCCTGTTGTTCTCCTGTTAACATTTATCCAAAAGAAACTTGGAAACAAACTTAGCAAAAGCTGTGGAGATTAGCATTTCATTGTTTTTCAAGTTTTTCAGTTTAAAAAAAAATACAGTGCTAGAAAACACTGTGGTGAAAAAAAATCAAAATAATTCAGGCTTGAATTTAGGAAGCCACTGCAGGACAAAGTCAGAATGTGTTCTTTCTTTTTCATAACAAAAATGAGAAGCTGTAACACAAAATCAGAGATACCAGCTCATTTATCTCCATCATAAAATCTTCTGAAAAGCATCTTTGTATCAGGCAAAAAGTCGTTATTCAAATGGAAAATTAATTTTGAATCACAGAAAAAACTGAAAGTTCATTTTAAAATATTAAGAATTTTTACTAGAAATCTTTCATTATCAAAAAAACCTTCCAAAATTCAATTTTTTACAATATTTAAATCCATCTTTTAAAAAGCTGCTGTACCTCTGTTACATGTTTCTCAAATTACCTTTTATAACTATGCCAGGAAGACTGTGGAAAGGATCTTCTCTGGGCATTAATGTTAAAGATAATATTCACGTAACATTTATCCTAGTAAAAATGGGGACTTAGGGAGAAAAGAAAATCCTCAATGCACTTTTAAATGTCACAGAATATTTAGGATTATCTTTACTTTGATAATGTGTCTATACAAGCAAAATAGAGAATTAAATCAATTAATTAGCTACTTTGGGATCTTTTTAAAAATAAATTTTGCTTTAGTTTTTCATTAGTTTGTATGTCAATCAAGTACTTAGCTACTTTTGGATTTAAAAAAAATAAGTTTTGCTTTAGTTTTTCATTAGTTTGCATGTCTAGTCACCATCTGTTTGTCAATTCCTCTTTAGTGTATCTTATGGTTTTTATTTAAATTAAACTTCAAAAAATTTTAGAATTTTGGAGCTGCATTCCATACTAGTTAGACTAAATGACTCAGGAGACAAAGAAAACATAATGACATTATACCAGTTAGCCTTGGTGGGAAAAGTTTCAAAAAGCAGCAATTCTCTAAATTGGAAACGATAAACATTAGCCCAAAGTTCTCACAAATTAGGTCTAAATAGAGAATTGCTATTTGCTCTCCATCGATAGAAAGTTGCTATAGCTATATTATATCTACATTAATTTTTAACTTACGTAGTTAAAGACCTCTATGTATTTAAGCATTTCTTCTCTGATTAAAGCAAACTGGTAAGTTTTCAAGAAATGTCTCAGCAAGTTGCTACATAACTTACTTCCAAAAGTATGATAACATGTATTTTTCACCCAGTTATTCCAGCAGTAAAAATACAAGGAAGCACTGTTTCTAACAACAGATGGCTTGTTAGGGTCAACACCTTGGTACAGAAATTAAAATGTATTTTAAGAAAAAGAGAGAGTTTTCTCTTTAAACTGAGGGAATGGGCTGCAGTAAAAGGAAAGAAGGAGATTAAATAACACAGTCAGAAGAGATTAAATAACAAACTAAAGCAGGTGAAGACATCAATCAATTCCAGACATGTTAATTCCTCTACTGATTCTAGGTATTGAAGGCAGGGAAGAAAGACTTCTCTATAAGTCTGTAAACAAAAACTTCCATTATAGAGTAAATTTACAGCTAGTCTTCTGTTTAGTCTTCATTTTAAGGTCTTCCTAATATAGTGCCTTTTAAGGTCTTTGCTCTACTTTTAAGTTACAGGTTTATATCTCTCTTGATAAAAAGTAATTTTTTAAAATAATGGATGGGCTAGGTGGAGAATGGGAAATTATTATCCACTGGGTACAGTTTCAGTTTTGCAAGATGAAAAGAGTTCAACAGACTACACAACAATGTGAACTCACTTAATACTAGTGAGTCATACACTTAAATATGGTTAAGGTGGTAAATTTTATAATATGAGTATTTTACCACAATTTGAAAAAATGATGGATGGAGAATTGCTCCTCCAAAAAATTATTTAATAAATTTAAAATATTTTAATAATATTGGATTCTTTTTTTTTTTTTTTTGAGTTGGAGTCTCACTCTGTCACCCAGACTGGAGTGCAGTGGCACGCTCCTGGCCACTGCAGCCTCGACCTGCTGGGCTCCGGCAATCCTTCCGCTCAGCCTTCCAAGTAGCTGGAACTACAGGCATGCGCTACCACACCCAGCTAATTGCTCAGGCAATCCACTCACCTCGGCCTCCCAAAGTGCTGGGATTACAGACTGAGCCACTGAGTCCGGCCATTTATAACTGCTTTTTAAAAAATGCAATCCCTATCAAAATTCCAGTGATGTTTGTCACAGAAATAGAAAAAAAAAAAATCTCAAAATGCATATGGAACCACAAAAGACCTGGAATAGCCAAAGCAATCTTGAACAAAAAAAGCAGAGTCAGAGGCATCACACTACCTGGTTATGAAATCTTACTACAAAGCTACAGTAATCAATACAGCATAGTACTGGCATAAAATTAGACATACAGACCAATGGAATAGAACAGAAACCCCAGAAATAAACCCACAGGGTTAGTTAATTTTCTTTTTTTTTCTTTTAAAAATGTCGGGATACAAGTTAGGATTGGGTACATAAGTAGTTTACATACAGGTGAAGTTTGGGCCTCCCATTGAACCTTGCTTTGCCTGGATTAAGTGCTAAGAGAAAACAATAAGGAGAGGACAATCTCTTCAAATTGATGGTGCTGGGAAAACTGGATATCCATATGTCGAAGAATGAATTTAGACTTTTCTCTCATACCATATACAGAAATCAACTCAAAATGGATTAAATTCTTACAAATAAAACCTGAAACTGTAAAACTATCACAAGAAAACAGGGTAAAAGCTCCATGACATTGGTCTAAGCCATGATTTTTTTCTAATATGACCCCAAAAGCACAGGCAACAAAAGCAAAAACAGACAAATGAGATTTAATCAAATTTAAAAGCTCTTGCATAGCAAATGAAACAATCAATAGAATAAAGAGACAATCTATGGGATGGGAAAATGTATATTCTCTTAGCACCTAATCTAGGCAAACAATACATCTGATAAGGGGTTAATATCCAAAATACATAGGAAACAACTCAATAGTAACACTACAAACGATTTGATTTAAAAATAGACAAAGGACTAGAACAAACATTTCTCAAAAGAAGACATACAAATGGACAAAAGTTATATGAAAAAAACACTCATCACTAATAGTCAGAAATATACAAGTTAAAACCACAATGCCTCACACCTGTTAGAATGTCTATTATCTAAAAGATAACTGTAACGAGGATATGGTAAAAAGGTGGGAAAGTAAATTAGTACAGTCACTATGAAAAACAGCATGGCGCTTCCTCTAAAAAATTTAAAATAGTACTACCATGTGATCCAGCAACCCCACTCCAGGTATATATCCAAAGAATTTATCAGTATGTTGAAGAGACATCTACATTCTCATGATCATTGCAGCACTATTCACTCAGTAGGTTGAAGAGATATCTACATTCCCATGATCATTGCAGCACTATTCACTACAACCAAGATTTCCACATTTACCTAAATGTCCATTAACAGATGAATAGATAAAGAAAATGAGGCATATATACACAATAGAACACCATTCACCCTTTTAAAAGAAGCAAATCCTGTCATTTTGTACAGGATGAATGAACTTAGAGGATATAATATTACATGAAATAAGCCAGACACAGAAAGACAACTACCACATGATCCCACGTATATATGAAATCTAACACATTCTAATTCATAGAAGCAGAGAATGGTGGTTACCAGAGGCTTCGGTATGGGAGAATTGGGGAAATTTTAGTCGAAGGGCACAAATTTTCAGTTTGGAGGAATAAGTTCAAGAGACTTGTACTTCATAAGAGTTCACACACGCCGGGCTCAGTAGTTCAACCTGTAATCCCGCGCTTTGGGAGGCTGAGGTGAATGAATTACCTGAGTCCACGGGTTTGAGACCCATCTGGGCGACTTAGCGAGACCTCATCTCTACAATAAATCAAAAAAATAGCCAGGCGTGGTAGCGCGCGCCTGTAGTTCCAGCCACTTGGAAGAATGAGGCAGAAGGATCGCTGGAGCCCAGCAGGTCGAGGCTGCTGTGGCCAGGAGCGTGCCACTGCACTCCAGTCTGGACAACAGAGTGAGACTCCAATTAAAAAAAAAAAAAAAAAAAAAAGAGTTCATACCACAAAAAAAAGGTAGGTGTGTGAGGTGAGGTAGTAGCTTGATTTAGCTATTCCACAATGTATACAACATGTATCAGAACATCATGTTTTATACCATAAATGTATGCAATTTTTGTCAGTTAAAATAAAAATTTTCAATGGGCAAAATACTTGAATAGACATTTCTCCAAAGACATATGAATGGCCAACAGGCATATGAAAAGATGCTTAACATCACAAATCACTAGGGAAATGCAAAGTCACAACACGGTATCTCCTCACACCTGTTAGGATGACTATTATTGAAAAAAAAGCTATTGCCTCACATACCTAACATTTTTTGTGTGTGGTGAGAACTCTTAAAATTTACTCTCTTAGCAATTTTCAAGTATATAAAAAGAAAAGAGATAAGTTCTGAGAAGGATGTGTAGAAAAGGGGAGAAATCATTTTTGATAGTCCTCTCATTTGGTCAAAAACAATAGTGAGTGGAATCACTAGTGAAAACAAGCATCAATGGGAAGAGGTCAACCCTTTGTGTTATAATCAGCTACAGCTCAGTCTGTGATTCTAGGCATATTAGGATCAATGCATATGTGTTAAATAATGATTGCTCTTATTCACCACGTATTTGAATGTATCCCCTAGCAACACTGGTATGAGACCCAAGAAACCAGTCAGCCACTGGCTCAACTTCTAACCTGATGGAGTAAACACCTACATGAGTGTGGAATAATCTTGTGCAATCCAGTAGTCTACTAACCACAAGAAACTATTGATGCCCAAAGCTAAATGAAACAAAAATTTTCCCTAAAACAAAAACCTTTAAACAAAAGTAAAAAGAGTGAATACCTGCAAAACGCTAACTTTTAAGTGACTATATGATTCAACAACATTAAGATGGAATTTTTCGGAAGCAGCTAAGTCAACCTTGAACCACCATGAACCACCCTGAAACACCTTGAAGCTTGAAGCTGGCTCCTGTGTTTAGAGCTCCCTCAGCACTTGCCCTCATCCCTGCATTCACTCTCAAATTATTAATAGCCATTGCTCTCCTTCACTAGACTTATAAAATCCTGTAGGGCCTGAGACCACTGGTCTCACTCATCTTTGCATCCCCCACACATTTACAACTGCAATTTATTCACTTTTTAAGTGAAAAAATTTTTTAAAGCCCATGTCTGTCCTTTTTTGCTTTATGTCGCCTAGAAGTACAAAAATAAAATGCTAAATTACTTTTCTCATTAATTCACCTTGCAATCTATATATTGGTTTCTGATGTACTTTGGGAAACACTCCTGTAATAATTTTTCACAAGAAGAAAGGCTGAAAAGAGGGATAGACTGTAAGGAAGAACAATAAAAGTAATGTCAGAAAGCAAGTGTTTAACACCTGCTGTTCTCTATGTGTATTGAAACTTACAGGGGATATAAAGCACAGTCTTCGTTACTGGAGTGGTTCACTACTGTGGGGCTTATTTGTTGATTATGTTCGGGAGGATTTGAGGGGATAGAGGGAGAGGGATAAAAAAAGCAAAGCTCAAACATTACAGGATAAATGCTTCTTTTCATGAGACAGATCATAAACATCTATCTGCTTTTGTACCATTCTATGCTAAGATCTGATGTGAACTACCAAATAAGACTTTGAGTGGCAGAAAACTAATATTTTACCTGGGAAATGTTCATTTTTTTTGCATACTCCTCCATCATGTTTTGTCATCAACTCTTCCTTTGGTAATCATATACAGATAAATAAACATTGGAAACCCCAGGTGATGTTTGCTAGATTTTTCTAGAAAAACAAACAAGTCAAGAATTAATGTATAATTGTTTTCTTTAGCTTTCATGAATAAAATCAATACCTGAGTAAGTTAAATCATTCTATATAGAGAACCAGGAACTGAATACAACATAAATAAAAATATAATAGACAAATGAGGAAACGTTTTCTTCCAAAATGGCTTTTGGCAACACAGTTCCCTGGATTAGCTCATCTAGTTCATTTTGAAATGAAATCACTCTTCATCGCAATACTGCAAAAGTCTTTGCCTTCTTCAGAGAGGGGCTTGCCACAAACATAAACAGGGCAGATTACGGGTGCAATCAATAGGAGAACGCAGTCCCTTGCTAGAAAACACTTCATCACACATTTCCTGCACTCCCCTATTTCCAACCATGACAACGTTGGTCTTTCATGGAACAAGGTCAACTTTCAAAGCACTATGATGGCAGTAGCCCACCACCTATATTGCCCTGCATCCTATGGAGATAAGAATGAAATAACTGTGGAAACTGTCACTGTTGAACCACTCAGCCACCACAGAATTTCTGATACTACATACACAGGTTATCATTACACAGAATCATAAGTGATGGCAACCCTAGTTTTGTGTCAACAGTTATTTGTGGTTTATTTTTAAGTAGCAATGAGAAATTAAAACTTTTATATCATAAAATCACATGCTAGAGAAAAGAATGAAGCTTACAGTAGGAGTCAAGTCCCTAATTCACAGTTTATAGCATCAAGAAATATCACAATAGCAATTGCTCAAAATTAGTATTTTATGTTTCTATGTACTAATATGTGTACATGCATACTTGGATACAGACATGTTTATATAAATCATTCATAAACACAGAGGAAAACAACGAAAAATATACATGACATTTACTCATGTTGGAAGTCATGTCCACTGCCATGGTCATGGATGGGAAAGAGCACGCAATCCATTCATGTTTGTAACTTCTCATAGGTTTATCATTTACCCATACCATCGCACGGACTGAAATAAAAGTACGCCTACCTACCCAAGTCTATTCACTTCCTGAGTATGAATAAAATATATTTTGATAACTAGAGATATTATCTCTATTCCAGATTACTGAAAAGACCCATCCTCTTCTAAGGTCAGGTTTTCCCTCTGGCTGTAAATTTCCTTTCTTGTTTTGTTCATCTATGACCAATGAAGAATCAGTTCCACTTCACTGTGCTCAAGAATTTAGGGCAAACTCTACAAAGACTATACACAAAACATAAAATCTAATATTCCTTATTCTGCTCAATGGTTAATTCTGAATTTCCAATCTAATCTTTCACATTTTTTCAAAAGGTATATCATGCAGAATATATTAGGAGCTATAATAATACAAAAATAAAACAAACTAAAAAGTTTGTGAGCAATCCAATTTTGATTCACACATTTAAGTAGTATTTTTGTTTAAATTACCTGCCTGGTGATTTAAAAAAATCAACTCTCAAAACTGAGGTATGCCGGGCTCGGTGGCTCAGCCTGTAATCCCGCACCTTTGGGAGGCTGAGGTGAGTGGATTGCCTGAGCCCGCGGGTTCGAGACCCGCTTGGGCAGCGAGACCTCATCTCTACAATAAATCAAAAAATCAGCCGGGCGTGGTAGCGCATGCCTGTAATTCCGGCTACTCGGAAGGCTGAGGCGGAAGGATCGCCGGAGCCCAGCAGGCGAGGCTGCGGTGGCCGGGAGTGGCCACTGCATTCCAGTCTGGGCAACAGAGTGAGACTCCAACTCAAAAAAAAAACCAAAAAAAAATGAGGTATTATACGAAGATTTCTAGGAGGATCCATTAATCCTATCAATGACATTCGTGGCTATAAATTTTAATTAATAGTAGTATATAAGAGTATTTTAAGCAACCTAAAATATTGATGATTTTTTTTTTGCATATTCTGAAGGGAAAGTGAAAGAATGGTCTGAAAAAATTATCACACCAAAATAAAAAACTAAGAAAGGCAATTGTTTAGCAAACAAACCTTATGAGAAAATACTGAATATGTTGGGGGGATAAAATTAAATGCTTCTTAATAAATGAATGAACCAAGTGGGCAAAGGAGAAGGTTCAGGGACAGCTATTGGAAAGAGGAACCATACAATCCTAAAGCTGCAGATGATTTCAGATGCCAAGCTGAGCTCTGCCATCCATCCTGAATCACCAGCTTTGGACCACTCCTTCCTGGTCTCCACTTTCATTAGGCAATGATCCAGAAGACCCAGAATGAGTAGGGAGGTGCTCCCTAGCAAAGGGAACACATTTTCACAACAAACCCCATGGCTGAGGTAGAAGACTGATGACGGCACCAACATTGCCTTTTGAGACTCTCATGTGCAAGTGATTATACCACCCTTTTAATCGAATGTTAATAAGCCAAGTTACCAGTGTTTATGGATGTTGGTTATTTAAAGAAATCCTCCATTGTGATTTATTGTAAAGTTCAGTATCTTTCTATGAGATTAACAGTCTCTATTGTAGAAGAAACATCATTTATCAGAAACAATAATCAATACAAATAATCCCCATTCTGTCACTAAAGCTGCTGTGTGATCTTCAGCATGACCCCTTACTGTCACACAAAAGCTTGTCTTCACATCTATAAAACTGAACTAAAGACATCTGTCTTGACTCCTTACCAGGTTGTCATTAAAGTCAAATGACATTATTTATATGAAAGTGTTTTAAAAATCTTATCAAAAAATATTAGTTACTACCAGCAAGGTTAAGACCGATTGTCAACAGAAAAACTACTGTTTGAATGATGGTGGGTAAGTACTAAATTGTTAGCCCATGCTCAGTTCTAAAGAAAAATCAAGCCTAATCATCAGAGAAATGCATATCAAAACCACATTAAGATACCACCCAACCCCAGTAGGAATGGTCATCATTAATAAAAACAAACAACAACAGATGCTGGCGAGGATGCGGAGAAAAATGAACGCTTCTACACTGCTGGTGGGAATGCAAACTAATACAACATCCTTGGAAGACAGTGTAGCGATTTCTGAAAGAACTAGAAATTGGCCTTCCATATGACCCAGCAATCCCTGTATTCGGAATATACCCAGAGGAACTTAAATTATTCTACAAAAAAATACCTGCACACGCATGTTTGCTGCAGCTCTATTCACAATAGCAAAAACATGGAACCAACCATGCTGCCCAATGAAGCTGGACTGCATAAAAAAATGTGGTACATATACACAATGGAATAGCATGCAACCATAAAGAAGGACAAACACATGGACTTCGCAGCAACTTGGACGGATTTAGAGTCGATCATACCCAGTGATCTATCACAGAAACAAAGAACAGAGTACTTATGTTCTCACTCATTAGCAGACCTTGAACAATTATCATACTACTGTGAGAAAGGAATTGGCAGTAGTTGGAAACTGCCAGGGGAGGGTGGGGGTGGAACTGGCAGTAGTGGGAAACTGCCCGGGGACGGGGGTGGGGAACACACTTCATCAACAAGGGTACCTGCATAATGAACATTTGTATACCTAACCCTGAATTGTACCTCACATCTTTAAAATAAAGGGAAAAAAAGAAAAAAAAAATCAAGCAATAGTAAAGCAAAGAGATTCAGAAATACTACATTGTAGAGAAGGGTTCATAAAGTAAGTCTCATAATAAAAAATAGAACACTTTAAAAAAATTTTTTACACTGGATGCTTTAAGTTATTTATCATTAATAATATCTATGACATTCTTAGGCTTGATGATTTTCCCTTTCAGGTAACACAGTAAAAAAAAATTAACTATGTGTAAATGTCTTACTCTATAAAATAAGCCAATATGGATCAATAGCCTAGAGAAGGCAAAGCAAAATCCTCCCTCTTCATAATCTCAATCACCAAAGGTGAATCTAATTTTCATCTAATCTCAAGGGAGATTTCCACTCCACAGTCCAATTAATAAACTTGAAGTCCTAACATGAAACAGAACTACTGGAATGTGCTTATAAAACAGAGTGATCCAGGGTTGACCCAGAACTATCTGAATCTTCTGGTCTGATTTCGCAACATCTAAGGCTTCAGGGCTTGACAAATGTGGTGACATTTGCTGAGATTTTCATTTCCAGGCATTTATATTTCTATCACATAAAAAATGTTGATGCAGTTTTTCTTCCAAAACAATACTTGATAAGTTAAAATAAAAGGTACTAATTTAAATGATCCCAAAATGCTTTTTAAAACTTATATGAGTAGAACTGCTACTTTCTAATAAAGGAGAACAGAAAAAGAAAACAACTGGATCATATGGGGGAAAAAAACTGAGAAAAAAAAGATGAGAGAATTTTTTTTAAAAGTCAGACAAAAAAAAAAAAACTTAAGACACTGAAATGCAAAGAGGAACTCAGAAAAAATTTAGTCTGAGAAACCAGAGGACTTTCAGAGCATGCAATAGTTTGCAGAACTTGAATAGATTGCTAGATGTTTGTTTTATTTATTTATTTTTTTTTTTTTGAGTTGGAGTCTCACTCTGACACCCAGGCTGAAGTGCAGTGGCACATTCAAACCATCACAGTCTTAACATACTGGACTCAGGCAATCCTTTCACCTCAGCCTTCCAAGTAGCTGGAACTACAGGCATGCGCCACCGTGCCCAGCTAATTTTTGGATTTATTGTAAAGATGAGGTCTCACCTAGTTGCCCAGGCTGGTCTCAAATCCATGGGCTCAGGCAATCCCCTCACCTCGACCTCCCAAAGTGCTGGGATTATAGGCGTGAGCCACCGCGCTCAGCCTAGATGAATTTTACCATGTATATAATAATGTATTCGAAAAAAATACCCATCTGAAAAATGAAAAAAGCTAGCATTAGTCCACACAGAATGAGAAAGATTAGATAAAAGTATTTCACTCTGAAGCACCAGAGAATTAAGCAGAACAATTTACTCATTCACTGCAGAAAGCAGCTGTTGAACCAAAAGACAGAACTTATAACAAATATACATGACAGTTGACAATCCAGGTTTACATGAAATATTCTCAAAGAATCTGTAGCTGTAGATCACCACAGATTTATAAAATTCTCTCTGTAATCTTGAGAGTTTACAAAAATTACAGACTTTTAAATTGGAGGACATTCCTCCTTCTGAACTGGGAAACATACGTAACTTTAAAGGTTGACAACTTTCTACTCTGAAAAACAAATCAAATTGTTTCATGTCATTAAAAAAATTAAACAAATGGCATTTTTGTGAATTTTAAATTAAATAAGTCATTTTCAAAACAATCCACCCTGCTCCCTCACCCCATTCCAAGTACACACTTCAAAATCTCTCTTCTTTCTTGATATTCCTGTTTTCTTTCCAAACATGACCAAAGGGTCACTACTTGAATTTATAAAGCAGAATAAGAAACTGGCATAAATAGGGAAAATGGCAAGGGCTTCTCTTGTTAAATATCGCTACTTTATATCAGTTTAGTACTCCAGGCTCATCAGTGGACAGATGGAGAAATTGCAACTGACCAAATGTTTATTATATGTGCAGATGGCTGTTTCTGTTTTTAATCTTCCATCTTTTATTTCCCCATTGATTTGTGTAGATATGAACAGTTGCTCCCTGAAGGCTTTTTCACGTGTAATGAGGGCTCCTCTGGCAGAGCACTCCACTCTCTCTCCACCCACCCCTTCCTTTTAACGTGGCCAGTGCAGCCCCATCCTTGAGTGTGTTTGCTCACATTTGCCTTCCCACACTACTACTGCACCCACTATACTATCCTGCCATCGGAATGGAGAAAGTCCTTGCTGATTATCAAAGACAAAGCGAACCAAAGCTTTGTGACTTAAAATGCACTGGACCCAAATCAGCTCCTGAGGGATGGCCAGCAAATGAACACTCATGGCAAGCTTAACCTAAGCTATTTTTAAACATGTTCCAGAGAGAATAAATGCTCGAAATGAAGCTTCAATGGGATGTTCAACAGCTTTACTAAATTCCTTTAAACAATCAATAATAGAAAATTATCTAAAAATTATCTAATAACTGGTGTAATTTTCTAGCTGATATGTAGAAGGTAGGAATAAAACACGCAAATTATTATTATGAGCAATCTGAGATTTGGTTTTGTTTGTATGCAATTTTCATTCTTGACAACTTTGAGGAAACAGGTGTCATAAGTCTATCAAGTATCTGGGTGGAAGAATTATAGAAAACTTGGTCACTCATTTTGTTTTCTAAATTTTCTAAATGATCTTCACTACTTTATTTATTTAGTTAGTTAGTTATTTTTGAGTTGGAGTCTCACTCGGTCGCCCAGACTGGAGTGCAGTGGCCGTTCCCGGCCACCGCAGCCTCACCTGCTGGGCTCCAGCGATTCTTCCGCTTCAGCCTTCCAAGTAGCCAGAATTACAGGCAAGGACTACCACACCCGGCTAATTTTTTGATTTATTGTAGAGATGAGGTCTCGCCAAGTTGCCCAGGCGGGTATCGAACCTGTGGGCTCAGGCAATCCATTCACCTCAGCTTCCCAAAGGCACGGGATTACAGGCTGAGCCAACGAGCCCGGTTGGTCTTCACTACTTTAATTATCAGTTAGGCCAACAACTATAATGATAAAAGTAAATAGAAGGAAGTTTATGCTGCATTCTTGTTACCAAAGATCCTTATTAAGGAACTATTTGCACATAGCTCAGGATAAGGCAAATAATTGCCTTCCAGTGAATTAACAAATATTCATTGAATATCTACAATGTGCCTGAATCTGTACTGGTAATAAGGACTTAGGCAATTTATATTTTAGAAATACAATATAGTAGGAAGCATTGGCTTATATACATAGAAATTTTATAAGAATATATTCCATATTAATTAAAAAGTACTGAGAGGAACTATAAAAAGAATAGACTCAGTCCAGTCTAAGGGTTCAGAATGGACTTTTTAGAAGAACTGATTTTGTATGAACTAAGCCTACAAAGTAAAATTCGGTCAACGGGAATGGGAAAGAGAATTCTAGACAAAGTCATACTCTTTGGTGAAAAATAACCCAGACACCCAACTCAAACTAACTTAAATACAGAGAACTTATTTTCTTTGTGTAACCAGAAGGAGTCAGTGTGACGTTGACTTTACAGACAGCTCAGAATAGGACCCTTCCAGAAAGGCTGGGCTCAAGTGTGAAATATCCAGGGAAGAGCTCTCCTTGGTCTGACTTGTCCCTGGAGGCAGCACCTAAGCCAAGGAGTCAATGTACTAACTGCCCAGATGCAGTTCTATGGCCTCAGGGATCAGTTAGGACTGTGACTAAAAACTCCACTGAAACTACATGTTCTGAGGTAGTAGCTTCCAGTAGCAAACTGTAGTTTTGAGTAGACAAAACAATAATGTCTAAAACACAGCAGGAATGCCAACAACCACCATGAGAAATGAAAAATCACGGTTTGAGTGGAGAGGAGTGTTAAGAATAATAAAGAGGACAGAGTAGCCAGTCCTCTGCTACCACTGGATAAGAATGTAAAGTTTCAGAGATGTAGGGATTTACAACTGTTAGATAGAAGATGAAATGGCACAGAGCATGCAGTTCAGAATGTGGAATACATGAAGTAAGCTCTTATGTGTTCAGAATACTTAAACAGAATAATTCTTTACAAGAAGCAAAACAGGGAAACCAATATTTTTGAGTATTTGATACTTTTTGTAGCTGTACAACTATACCATAAAGTATTATTCTTTTCTTTTATAGAAGAGCAAACTAGCCGGGCTTGGTGGCTCAGGCTGTAATCCCGCGCCTTTGGGAGGCTGAGGTGAGTGGATTGCCTGAGCCTGCGGGTTCGAGACCCGCCTGGGCAACTTGGCGAGACCTCATCTCTACAATAAATCAAAAAATTAGCTGGGGATGGTAGTGCGCCTATAATTCCAGCTACTTAGAAGGCTGAGGCGAAAGGATCGGCCGGAGCACAGCAGGTCGAGGCTGAGGTGGCCGGGAGCAGCCACTGCACTCCAGTCTGGGTGACAGAGTAAGACCCTAACTCAAAAAAAAAAAAAGAGCAAACTGAGAGTGAAGATTTTTTTAAAGCCTGCACTCACACAAAAAAATACAGTTGTCAAGAAGTGGAGTTGGCACTAAAAATCATGCCTGTTTCAGCATAATGTCTATCTTCTTCGCATGCTGCCTCTCATAAGGATTGGAACAAATAACCAAAAGATAAACACAACACATAAGAGCTTACTTCATGTATTCACCGCCTCAAAGCTCACTCACCATTCCATGCCATTCAATAAACACTGAGTACCTACCATGCAAGAGTCATTTTTCCCTGTTGTGCCACAGTGACTCACAACTTGCCACCCATCCTCAGCTCTGTCTCAGGGGACAGTGGCATTCCCCAGTCTTACTCTCTCACACACTGTGGGGAATCACAAGCTGCTCCTGTCCCCTTATCCAAAAGGTTCTCCAAAACATACAGCCCTACTACATAGGACTAAGTATGTGTGGAAGTAGGGATTTGTAAAAGGGCTTATAGAATTTTTTGCATAATATGTTCCCACTCCTGTCATAATACATCCATCCAAAGAGCGTATAAGTCACAAAATAAAAATAATCTACTGTCCCTTGTTTGTTTGTATTTTTAATATAGAACACTTCATGAATTTCCTTGTTATGAAATGAAAATACTAGATGATTTTTCCCTCTGACAAACATCAAGGCATATGAGTATAAGACAAAGGCATGAAATAGCCACACGTGCTGGTGCATACTTTAGTCCCAGCAACCTAGGAGGCTGAGGCTGAAGGTGAGGTCAAGGCTGCAGTGAGCCATGATCCATGCCACTGCACTCCAACCTGGATGACAAGGTGAGACTCTGACTCAAAAAACAAACCAAAAAGATACAGGCATTAATACTCTTTAACCCAGTAAATAAATTACCTGCAAGAGAGACAGACCTTTCCTAACATACTTGATTCATCTATTATAATATACATAATACTTATACCATATCATATAGATTCATACTATAGAGTGGAAGTGACTCAATGGTAAACTGAAAAGCTTCAAACAGACAACTAAAAATACTCCACGTATAATATTGTTAAATGTTTTAACAATACACTCAACCAGAAAAATAATATAAGCTACCATGTTTCATAATCTGCAGAACAAAAAGTTAGGAGAATTTCACAGACTTAAAAATGGTTCCTTTCATTGCTTCTAGTTATATTTGCCACATTAAGAAGAGGGAAGTAAAAAAGTTTATTAAACATACACAATTATAAATAAAAGAAAAAAACTCTACTATCAGTTATATAATTAAAACATTTTCAAGAAAGCCATAATGTCATTTACTCTTTCTTCAAGGATAACTTCACTAGAAATAAATAACTCTGTAACGGGTTTCTAATTTAATCTTTACAAGTTTTAAATATTAGATATTAAAATACAAAGACAAGCAACAATCTTTATCACAAGGACATCATGATGTTTCTAGATGTAGATAAATGTGTATGCACAAACATACATACATTTTACAAGTCTGTCTACCAACAGATCCTAGAAGCTAGGACACACAGTGGCAATGAGCATACAATATTTTGAGTTTCTAAATTCCATTCTCCACTAAGAAAAAATCTAGAGTTCCTTGAAGAAATGGCTGGTTTACAAGTTGGGGCTTGTAAGTATAAAAGGAGCCTAACAACATAGTGAGACCTCATCTCTACAAAAAAATTTTTTTTTAATTTAGCTGGGCTATGCACCTATAGTCCCAGCTATCTGGGAGGCTGAAGCAAGGGGATCACTTCAGCCCAGGAGTCTGAGGCTGCAGTGGACCATGAACCCAAACCTGGACACTTGGTATGCTCATTGCTACTGTGTGTCATAGCATTCCAGCTCAGGCAACAGAGTAAGACGCTCACGCCAAAAAAAGAGACTGAAACCTATTTTTGTGTCGAATAGAATTGCTCAAAGAATAATGAAAGTATGGCAAAAAAGACACAAGTCAGGATAAAGGAATTTCCACTGGCCAAATCTGGGAATTTTGTTCTTCAAAAGTAATAATGACAGTAATAGATGATAGTCCATTGACCAAAATAAGAATCCATGAATCCACATAAACAAATATAAACAAACAAACAAGCATACAGGAAGAGAAGGCTCTACTTTATATACAATGCCAACTAATTCATGAAGGAGAAAACATGAGATTAAAAACTACCATTTCCCAACCATCATAGTAATAATGAATTCATGCAAAAACCATCCATGAACACTAATGAGTAAAAGTTTGAAAAGTATCTCCCCACAAAATACTTCCTGTTAATCGACAAGTACAAAATTCTTATTAACTTTACATTGGAAAGACTTGAAAGACACCATCTTAATCAAGTGATAAAAGTTAACATCACCAATCATGGAACAAATCAACATCTCATGCCACCTGATATAGGTACTGAGGAAAAGACACTTCTGCAGTGTTCCTCCCAAAAACATGTCATGTGTATTTAACAATTAGAAAATATTAGTCAAACCCAAGTTGAGAAATATCCTAAAAACATCTGGTTAAAACTTCACCTGAGTGCAGCCTACTTGTGTAGTTAATCCAGACTTGTACCCCACCATCTCTAAAATAAAATAAACACTTCACATGTCCCTCAAAAAAAAAAAAAACCTAATGCTCTCCAAAAATGGCAAGATAATGAAAGAGCAGAAAAGACTAAGAAAACTCTAGATTAAGGGAAGCTTAGAGAGACATAACAAACTATTGGGTCGGACATGGATCCTGGACCTGAAAAAGGTATTATTGACATCACTGATGAAATGTGAGTGGGGTCTGTGATTAAATGGTAATAACAGATCGATATTTATTTCAATTTTGATAGTAGCACTGTGGTTATCCAAAAGTGTCCTTCTTTTTAGGAAAAACCTAATTACGTATTAGGGTGGTAGTGAACCAACATGTCGGCAACTTACTTTCAAATAGTTCAAAAAAATTATATAACATGTAGAAGTACATTGTGAGGGAATTATAAGCAAATTTGGCAAAATGTTAAATGTGAAATTTGAACTAAGGGATTAAGAGAGTTCTTTGCACTAACCTTTCAATGTTTCCATAAATCTGAACTTACTTTAAAACAAAAAGTTTTTAAAATCTACTTTAGTTGTCCACAGTATGCACAGTCCAGAAGGAAAACTATTCCTACTATTCAAAGAGTAAATTCCTTGAAGTGATATTATTTTCTTTTTTGAGATGGGGTCTTGCTATGTTGCCCAGGTTGGTCTTAAACTCCTGGTCTCAAGAGATGCTCCTGCTTCAGCCTCCCAAAGTGCTGAGATTGCAGGTATGAGCCACTGTGCCTGGTCCTAATATTTTCATTATAAATATTTTTTATAAGGATGGGGTTATTTCTAGCTCCTCCACAAAACACAAAAATACAACTCTAGATTTGATATATTAAAAAGTAGCTGATACATTTAAAAGTCTGGCAGGTCTCCGGTGGATAACTATCAAAGAATAGCTAACTCACCAGTAGCAGCTAATTCCTCTATAAAAGTGAGCAAGCTATTAAGTGCCCTGACCTTCCCAGTGAGAAGTCACTGCTATTCAGTGTGAACTACTTATAGATGCATTAGCTCTTTCTGATTGCTGGCAGAGAATGGTTGCCTAAAGAGTAGAATTATGTTTGATATTATTAATAAAACTGTTTTTTAAAATTATTTCTAAAGACTTTCAGAGAAAATACATCTGCAATTATTATTACAATAGAGGAAAATGTCCTTAGCCTAGAAGATATTCTAAAATCTAAACAAATATGGCAAAAAGAAAATCTGCAGGCTCTCCCGTCACACTCCAATTTTCCAATGCCTTAAACTTCTTTTTCTCATGTTGATATACCCAATAATTAATGTGATGGCGAAATGCTCTTTTTTTTTGAAGGTGAATTATTAACTTAATTTATTAGGAATTTAATTTGGGAGTTATTTTCAAAGGGATATTGGCCAAAGCAAGAACAGTAACATTTTAATGCATAAAAACACTCAAATGACTTTAAATAGGCAGGTAAGGTATTTTCAGTGGAAACAGATATTTCTATGCTTTAAATAACAACAATTTTTCAAAAAAGACCTAGTTTCAATATAATCAGTAAGGAGTATGTTTTTAAGAGGAATTCAATTCCAAAAGTAGTATTGCTTCTCATTGATGGGCATTGTGTCATTATTTTACAAAGTAGGTTTCATTTCTAAAATAACTGCAAAGCTGTTTTTGATAGCAGGGGAGCTTTTCACTGTTAATTTGAGTCATTAAAACCCAGAAATCAGGCTGATCAAAGTGTCCCTGTTCTGATCATAGCAGACAAGCTGGGTCACAAAGGTTTCTGAACCCCATGAACCGTGGGAGTCGTGTGTGTGTGTGTGTGTGTGTGTGTGTGTGTGTGTGTGTGTGTGTGTGTGTAGTTATTCTGTAGCCTAAACTCAGTCTCCTTTCCCTGGTATGAAGAAGATATAATATCATTGCCTTTAGTGGATCGGGTGAACTGCTCTTTCAAGAGACAACTTTCACCTTTTGAATTCTCACAGTCAAGTTTCCCTCTTGAAACATGACCCTCTTGC
The DNA here is from genome assembly GCA_027257055.1 of Cephalopachus bancanus. Lineage (NCBI taxonomy): Eukaryota > Metazoa > Chordata > Mammalia > Primates > Tarsiidae > Cephalopachus > Cephalopachus bancanus. The sequence continues at coordinate 148,899 of JAPVLO010000402.1, forward strand.
ACACATCTCATTAATTAGATTTTCCTTGTAACCCCTAGAAACTTATAATTGAAAGAATAAAGCAAATAAGTGCTCTATTAATCTAGCCATGCAAAACTAACAAACAAATCATGATTCACTTGAACAATGCCTATGCTCAATTTTTTTCTAGAGACATTTCATTAACTACGCCTTTGAATATTAGTTGGTCCTAAAATACCATCTTATAAAAGCCAAGTCACCTGTAAATGCCTAAGGATGAAAAAAAAGGAAAAGAAAAGAGCTTCATCTTGCAAGTACACAAAAAAGGTAAATCCAGTCACTGTCCTCCAAAGCGTCTGTTTAGGAAGCCTGGTCAGCTAAATTCTGTAACAATGACAGATCTACAAAGAGAGAATATGCCAGGTCTTAACACACTGAGAATTCAAATTATAAAGAGTAAAACAATATGGAAAACTTTTACAAGATCAAGACTTTTGATCCAGAAACATGGCATGTCTCTTCACTTATTCTTTGAAGCAGTTTAATGTCAATCTCATGCACTATAGATAAATAGTAGCTAATCCAAATCTCTTAAACTCATATTTTAGAAAATCTTGAAATTGTTTTCTACGGATATGTATCTATGTAGTTAAAGGGGCATAGGATGAGATCAATGTATTTACTGTTTAAGGTAATTTAAGTGGAAAGCTACTTTTTTAGTACCAAATGTTTCATACAATGTGATGTGGGGCATATATTTTGACAACAAAGAGCTTAGCTGCTGCAGCAGAAGATAAGCTCAAGCAACCCAACTATGAATGCTTCTCTTTAAAAGTTCTATAATTATGATTTCCACAAAGAAAATCTCCACAAAATTTGTCTTGTTCCTCATCCAAGAGGTAATTCCATTTTCTTAATGGAGACTTTAAGTGAAATGTGCTGTATCTAAACTTCTTTACATTAAACTTTATATATAAAATTTTGTTCTTACAGTATTTGTGCTGATGTTGATTCACTCAAGGTGACTACGTGGGTATTATGATTAAAATTCATAACTTTTACTTTTCACAGTTCAAATTTTATACTTTGTCATCTGCCTGAATATGCTACTTATAATTCAGTGAGCCTAACATAATTACTCTTTTTAAACTTGTGTTCTTTCTTCAATGAAAACCATACTGCTCAAAGATATTATACTAGCTATACAAAACAATAAGATTGTTTGATATGGAGAGTATTTAACAGAAATTTTAAGCCACTGAGTATATCATACTCCTGGTATAAACTGATAAATACTTCATTTGTGCTTGCTTAGAACATATCCCTCAGTCTATGCTTCTTTTTGTTTCAATTACTATTATTGCTTTTCTCCCTGTTTAGAAAAAAAGTAAGTTTTAAGAAAGTTTAATCAGTGTGTAGGCAGAATAATGCCCCCCATGCCCAGAGATGATCATGTCCTAATTCTTGAAAAATTAATAGGCATAAGGGACTTTGCAGGTGTGATTAAATTAAGGATCTGTGGTGGGGAGATTAACCTGGATTATCTTATGGGACCCAATATAATCGCAGGAGTCGTTATAAGGGAATGAGGGAGGAAAGAGTCATAGAAAGAGATATGAAAATGGAAACAGATGTCAGAGTGATGCAACTGCTGGAAGGTGGCCTCAAGCCAAGGAATGCATGCAGCCTCCAGAAGCTGGAAAATGCAAGGAACAGATTCTCCCTAGAGCCTCCAGAAGGAAAGCAGTCTTGCCAACACATTGCGGTTAGTCCCACAAGACCCATTTCAGATATCTGACACCCAGAACTATAAAATAATACATTTGTATTGTTTTAAGCCACTAAGTTTGCAGTAATTTGTTACAGCAGCAATAGAAAACTAATACAGTCAATTTTGTTAATTATAAGAATAAGTTGGGTCAGTAGGAAAATTAACAGGTATATATACAATATTCCAAACTACTTAGAAAATAGTATAATAAATATTCAGACTTTACTCAGCATCTTTTACTAAAAGATTCTTGTATACTTAAAGAGCATAATAATTTTGCAGGACTCTGAGGACAGAACACAATAATTAGACAAGCATACTTTTTATCTACTTTGTGTCAGACACTGGTAATTAAAAGATGAATAATATAAAAATATCAGGGCAGAAATTCCCACCTTTATGTAGTTCCAAAGACACATACAAGTGAATGAGCAGTTAGGATAATGTGATAAGTGTTACAATTAGGAAAAAAGAGAAGATTGTTTCATTAGGATTAGACTGTATAAAATGAGACGACTAACTCTTCAAAGGGGGACTAGGACCCTGGAGCAGCCTGGGATTAAGCTGAGCCACGTTATATCATAACGCAGGCAGTAAGCCACACACAAAATTGGACTTCATCCCTCAAGCAGTGAGAAACCAGAAGGGGGTTTTAAGCAATGGGGTGATGGACACAATTAAATTTTAGAAGAAAAAACAGTCTATGATGTGAAGGACAGGAAGACCACCCTGAAAACAAAGGAACAAATACAGAAGAGTAAAACAATTATTAAGAGTCCTTTGTTTATACCACAATGTAATATTAATTTACAAGCATTCAGTTATTATTTACCTTCCATAAGCTGGAGCTATGCTGAATGCTAGGTGGTTTTTTAAAGAGAAGACATGAATTAGTGCCCTTGAAATATATAAAACTAGAAATTGTACATACAAAATGTGTACAACGAAAGCAGTTATCTTTAGGGGATTCATTTGGAAACCATGTTTTGAAGAGTGGGATCCAAATTAATAAGTTAAGAAACCATAAATCAATATAAAAATAATTATTATATGCATGATTTTCAAAAATCTTATCCATTTCAAAAAATTAAAACGGAGAAAATGGCATTCTTACCAAAAAGAGAGAGTAATCCAAATAGTTTTCCCTCATAAGTAACTTTAAAGCACTATATTTTTAATATTTCTAAAAGGATTAAAAGTAGGACTTCTTATCTTCTTTAGCCCAGGAATGTCTATGCACCACCTGTACTGACTATATACAGCACCTACTTTGTTGGAAAATTATGGAGTCATAACAATTTGAATCAATTTAAATCTGCAAGCTTTAACAGGATCTGTTAAACTCAGAACCAGCATGACAACCCTCCAGCTTTCCCCAATCTTGCCAGTGAAAATCAATCACCTCATTCTCTGTTCCCATCAGTTTTCCCTCCTGAATTGCAGCAGCCAGCACAATCTGATCTGCATTACAGCTTAATTGTGTAAGTGTCTGTTTCATCTAGAAAGAAAACAAATTAGAATCTTACACTTCTTTGTACCTAACAGTATGGTGTAGCTGTTCTCAATGTTTATTCTCAATCAATGTGCTGAAGAGAACTGAGCTAGAAGAGAGCTAAGCTAAATCTACTTAATTAGCAATGAGTAGTCATCATTTCCATTTCAGGGCTACTCAAATAATGGTTTCAGAAAATACTTGGGCAATTTATAAGTATTGCAACATATACTATACACATACATTTTTTTTCCACTTCCTCAATTATACAGGGTAACCTCAAAACAAAAAATGTTAGGTCTCAAAGAGGAGGAAGTGGTATTTTAAATGTTAGTTTTTGGCAAATGCTTTTACTTTTACATTTAACTGCTAAAGAATCTCTGTTTCAGCCACGCGTGGTTGCTCAAAGCTATAATCCCAGCACTTTGGGAGGCTGAGGTGATAGGACTGTCTGAGTCCAGGGGTTCAAAAGAGCCTCGGCAACTTGGTGAGACCTCATCTCTACAATAAGTCAAGAAAAAAAGGCTGGGCATGGTGGCACACACTGTAGTTCCAGCTACTTGGAAGGCTGAATCGGAAGGATCACCTGAGCTTAGCAGGTCGGTCGGTGCTGCAGTGGCCCGAGACTGCACTCCAGCCTGGGCAACAGAGTGAGACTCCAACTCAAAAAAAAAAAAAAAAATCTCAGTTTCTTCATCTATGAAATAGAGCTAATAGCAAAACCCACTACAGAACCGGTTTAGAGCTAAATTTTTTTAGGTGTTCAGTAGAGAATCTAGCAAATAATCAGTTCTCAATAAAAATTAGTGGTAATTATCACGATTATTGTTATTATTATTAAGATCCTAATAATCAACAAAAATAAAATAGTGCAACGTTATGGAGATCCCGAAACAGAAGACAAGTTTAAAGTCACTTAAACTTGGCTCTGGAATCACATAGTCTAAAACTAACATTTAAATTTGAGTGTGAGCTGGGCATGGTGGCTCACGCCTGTAATGCCAGCACTTTGGCAGGCTTAGGTGAGAGGACTGCCTGAGCCCAGGAGTTGGAGACCAACTTGGACAACATGATGAAACCTCAAAAGTTAGCATGGCATGGTGGCACACTCCTGTAGTCCCAGCTACTTGGAAGGCCGAGGTGGAAGGATTGCCTGAGTCCAGCAGGTCAAAGCTGAGGTAGCCTGACTGTGCTACTGCACTCCAGCCTAGGCAACAGAGTAAGATGCAGACTCAATCAATTAATTTGAGTGTGAATGATTTAGTAGAGAAAAAAAATGAAGAACAGATAGTGAAGGGTGAAAGAGCAAAGAAACAAAATAGTCCAAACTCCCTGCCAGTCTGGGCTGAGAACTACTCTCTGCCCAGCCTATGCTAAAAATAGTATCACCACTTAACCTGATGAAAGGCACCAGTAACAATAAACTGCTACATGTATCATTGCTCTGTTCATTTTATGAAGTTTATCATAGCTCCTCTGGGCTTAGGTAAGTAATTCATTATTTCAGTTCAAAGGCCCCTAGTTGGATGCAGCCAGATGCCAAAATGAATACAAACAGGGCCTAGGATATGTCACTGACAAATAACTGTTTCACTACTTGTTTCCCTGTTGAAGTTAGCCATCATGAATTAAAAGGCATCTGGGCTTGGTGCCTCAGCCTGTAATCCCAGCAGCGCCTGTAGTTCCAGCTACTTGGAAGGCTGAGGCGAAAGGATCGCCAGAGCCCAGCAGGTCGTGGTAGCCGGGAGCAGCCACTGCACTCCAGTCTGGGCGACAGAGTGAGACTCCAACTCAAAAAAAAAATAAAAATAAAAATAAAAAATTAGCTAGGCGTGGTAGCACATGCCGGTAGTTCCGGCTACTTGGAAGGCTAAAGTGGAAGGATCGCCGGAGCCCAGCAGGTCGACACTGGGGTAGCTGTGAGCATGCCACTGCACTCCATCCTGGGCAACGGAGTGGTACCAAATTAAAAAAAAAAAAAAATTGAAAGGCACATTTTGTCACAGAGCTTCTAAAGTTTACTAAATGAATATTAAGAATAAGAATCAGCCAGGTGCAGTAGCTCAAGCCTGTAATCCCAGCACTTTGCGAGACCGAGGTGAGAGGATTGCCTAAGCTCAGCGGTTCAAGACCTGCCTGGGCAACTTGGTGAGACCTCGTCTCTACAATAAATAAGCTGGGCGTGGTAGCGTGCGCCTGTAGTTCCAGCTACTTGAAAGCCTGAGGCGGAAAGATCACCTGAGCCCAGCAGGTGGAAGCTGCGGTGGCCGTTAGCGTGCCACTGTACTCCAGCCTGGGCAAAGAGATTCCGACTCAAAATAAAATAAGAATAAGAATCAGAGACACAAAAGCAGCTAGATTTGCCAGATATCTCCTCTCTAACCAGACAATGAACTTTCCATATGAATTTGGAAAGTGTTTCAGTATTTTGGTTTCAATCATCTGAAAGTAATAAATATAGGATTAGATAATACAAAAATGTAATTATATATAAATCAAGGCACTCTGCCAAGTGTGGGCAAAAATCAGGTAAATTGTTACATAAGTCTTCATCTTAAGACATCTGGAACACAGGGAGTTGGGTTTTCCTATCAGAAAAATAAAACATCTATCAGACATAGCCGGACAGACACCATTCCAAAGCAGAAGTTAGAAAGAAAGCAGTGGTCAGAGGACTGGTTCCACCTTCCCTTTCTCTACATTGGTGATTCTCAATGAGGGGGAAAGGAAGAATGTCAAATCACAGAGGATTTTTTCCACCCCAAATGGCTTTCCTTCACCCTGGAAGGACAATATAGCCCCCTGAGAACACCACTCTGCCTTGCCACCGAGCCCTGTCCTTACTCAGAATCACAGCTATCTGCAGAGACCTAGAAAAATGGGGATGTTTGTCATCCACCTGCCTTGCCAAGTCCAATGAGTTTGAAATCCAGGTAGTGGGAATCAGAAGAAGATAGAGACATGACAACAGGGTAACTTTCGTAGTTTTCTTAAAGCATTTTGCAAGCAGATAATAGAAAAAGTAAACATCTGAAAAGAGCTGTAGATGCTAGGGTAACAGGGAGCAAAGACAAAGTAACTGCTGTTACTAGACATCTCCAAAAGCTCATAAAATATATTTAGTTGTTGAGGGGAAAATGGAACAATGTAGTTGTAGAAATCAAATTATATCCTTTAGTAAAAAATTAAATGCTGGTCGGGCACAGTGGCTCAAGCCTATAAACCAAGTGCTCTGGAAGGACAAGACAAAAGGATGGCTTAAGCCCAGGTGTTTGAGACCAGCCTGGGCAACATAGTTAGACCTCATCTCTTAAAAAATAAATTTTTGGCAACCCCTTTGGTCCCCTCCCACCGTGGAAGCTTTTCTGTCCTCTTAATAAATACTGTTTCCAAAAAAATAATAATAAAAACAATTTAAAAAAAAATTGGCCAGATGGTGGTGCACATTTGCATTCCTAGCTACTCTGGAATACAAATTGAGGCGGGAGGATCACTTGAGCCCAGGAGTTTGAAACTGCAGTAAGTCATGATCACAGCCTGGAAGACATAGTGACACTCTGTCTCTAAAAAAATAAAAATAAGTAATTAAATGCTGTGATCATCAATTTTGATTAGAGAACAATAAAGTGCAAGGGAAGAGACAAAGGACTGAATCAAAAAACTTTAATAATTTCAGTGTATAAATAAGAAATCAACTTTTATTCACGTGTCATGCTTTTATTTTATTGCATGCCTCAATGAAATCTAGAGTCCTGGCTTTAAAATAATTATGGTACATTCTCCAGATTTTCTGTAAGCCACCTTAGAACTAACAAAACAACTTTAAGGAGAAAGAATAAGTAAAATAAAATACCTCTCGCTTTGAGGTTGATCTTTCATTACTGCAGTCTGAATGTTCGTTCATAAACCTATATTTCTTTCTTTTTTTAGATTCAGGGGGTTATGTGCAGGTTTGTTACATGGCTATATTGCATAATTCTGGAGTCTGGGCTTCTATTGAACCCATCACCCAAATACTGAGCATAGTACCCAGCAGGTAGTTTTTCAATGCTTGTCTCCCCCTCTTTACCTCCCTTTCTCCTTTGGGAGTCCCCAGTGTTTACTATGCCATCTTTATGTCCACATGTACCCATTGTTTAGCTCCCACTTATAAGTGAGAGCATGTGGTATTTGGTTTTCTCTTTCTATGTTGATTCACTTAGGATAATGGCCTCCAGCTGCATCCATGTTGCTGCAGAGAACATGATTTCAGTATTTCTTATAGCCACATAGTATTCTGTGGTGTGTGTCTGTACCACATGCTCTTTTTCCAATCCACAACTGAGGGGCACCCAGGTTGGTTCCATGACTTTGTTATTGTGAATAGCGCTGCAATGAACATATGACTGCAGGTGTCTTTTTTGTAGAGTGTTCTATGGGTATATATGTTTCTTTGGGTATATACCCAGCAGTGGGAAGGCCGGGTCAAATGGTAATTCTATCTTTAGTCCTTTGAGAAATCTCCAAACTGCCTTCCACAAGGACTGAACTAATTTACATTGCCACCAACAGTGTATAAGCATTCTCTTTTCTCCACATACCAACATCTGTTATTTCTTTCCTGTTTAATAATAGCCATTCTGACTGGTATGAGATAGTATCTCATTGTGATAGACCTGTATTTCAATGTTTGTGTTGGTATAGTGTTACTATATTAACATGTCATATAAATTGATTATGACATGGGTATTCATTTATCTACTCTACTTTTTATTTCAGTATTGGAAGGAGATGATATTAATGATTATCACTTACTGGCTGCTTACTATCGACCAGTCAGTTTTCTAAGCACATTATCTCATTTAATCTTCACAAAATCATCTCTGTGAATAGATACATCTCTATTTTCCAAATAACAGTTCTAAAGAAGTCACTTGCCCAAGGTCACAGACATTTGACCATTGGAAAAGCTAACTGTTGAACCCCAAAGCCCATACTTTTTCCTCAAACTGCACTGGAATTGGAATTTTCTAATATTATTCAGACACACGAGAAAATAATCACACAGATAATTACTATTTCTCAGTTTCATGTTTCTACAGAATTTTAAATAATCTATGGGTATATATGTTACAGACCATACAGCATATAGAACAATGCATAGAACTATTCTCAAAACTGCTCAAGTTGGTACTGAATAGTCGGCATCTTAGATTATGGAGAACAGTACACTTCCTTGTCTACATGATGCATTGGACTTTTTGTGGAGACTCTAATATGCATTAGCTATGAACCTTGGTTGAGCACATTATTTTCCCACTTGCCAAGAGGATAATAATATCTGTTGTATTTTCCTCAAAAACCACTGTAAGAATGCAATGAGATATATATACAAAATACTTTCTAAACTGAAAAACATTCTATAAATCTAAAGTCCCAGAGCACTAAAATCAGCAATCTCATCCAGAGCAGCATTTAGTATCAGAGTAACACTTCATCTAGTTTGTTATCTGTTATTGGCATAAAAGAGAAGAAAAATTTTGCATTTGGCAAAGCTTAAAATTTATTGACATACAACACACTTTGATTGAAGATAGGAATGTTTCAAAATTTGCTACTTCCTACACCCTAAAAAATGGAAACAGATAAAAAGTTGTTCACTGTTGCTGTAAAACACTTCACTGTTACACTCATAATCTGGTTTGATGGTTGCGACTTCACCAGGCCTGAGTCTGCACCTCAAAAACTTTGTTTTAAAGTTATTTCAGGCAATTCTAAGTTACAGTTGCTTTGAGAATCACTTCAATAAACCCTCCTTCATACAATTACTATCCTCCTCCAATTCCAGGGTCCCACACATTTTAAGACACATTCAAACTACTCAGATATTAGAAGGCAGGAGGACTTGCGGCAGTGTCGAGAGCCCCACCCCCTTTCTCTGCGGAATCACCATGGCCGCTGGGACCCTGCACACGTATCCTGAAAACTGGAGGGCCTTCAGGCCCTCATTGCTGCTCAGTACAGCGGGACTCAGATCCGCGTGCTCTCCACACCACCCCACTTCCACTTTGGCCAAACCAACAGCATCCCTGAATTTCTCCGCAAATTTCCTGCCAGCAAAGTTCCAGCATTTGAGGGTGACGGTGGATTCTGTGTGTTTGAGAGCAATGCCATTGCCTACTATGTGAACAATGGGTAGTTGCATGGGAGTACTCCAGAGGCAGCGGCCCAGGTGGTTCAGTGGGTGAACTTTGCTAATAGCGACGTAGTGCCCCCAGCCAGAACCTGGGTATTCCCTGCTTCACGTATCATGCAACAAACAGGCCACAAAAAATGCAAAGGAGGAGGTGAGGCGAATTCTGGGGCTGCTGGATGCTCACCTGAAGACAAGAACTTTTCTGGTGGGCGAACAAGTGACACTGGCTGACATCAGTTGTCTGCACCCTGTTGTGGCTCTATAAGCAGGTACTGGAGCCTTCTTTCTGCCAGGCCTTTCCCAATACCAACCGCTGATTCCTCACCTGCATTAGCCAGCCCCAGTTCCCTGCTGTCTTGGGAGAAGTGAAACTTTGTGAGAAGATGGCCCAGTTTGATGCTAAAAAGTTTGCAGAGAGCCAGCCTGAAAAGGACACCCCATGGAAAGAAAAGAGTTCACGGGAAGAGAAGCAAAAGGCCCAGGCTGAGCGGAAGGAGGAGAAAAAGGCGGCTGCCCCTGCTCCTGAGGAGGAGATGGAGGAATGGGAGCAGGCCCTGGCTGCTGAGCCCAAGGCCAAACGCCTGTTTGCTCACCTGCCCAAGAGGAACTTTGTGTTGGATGAATTTAAGCTCAAGTACTCCAACGAGGACACACACGCTGTGGCGCTGCCATATTTTGGGGAGCACTTTGATAAGGAGGGCTTGGTCCCTGTGGTATTCTGAGTATCACTTCCCTGAAGAGCTCACCCAGACCTCTGTGAGTTGCAACTTCATCACTGGAATGTTCCAGCAACTGGACAAGCTGAGGAAGAATGGCTTCGCCAGTGTCATCCTCTTTGGAACCAACAATAGCAGCTCCATTTCTGGAGTCAGGGTCTTTCAAGGCCAGGAACTTGCCTTTCTGCTGAGTCCAGATTGGCATGTGGACTACCAGTCACACACATGGCGGAAACTGGATCCTGGCAGCCAGGAGGCCCAGACACTAGTGCGAGAGTACTTTTCTGGGAGGAGGGCTTCCAGCATGTGGGCAAAGCCTTCAATCGGGGCAAGATCTTCAAGTGAACTTCTCTTGCCATCGCCTAGCTGCCTGCATCTGCCTTTCAGGGAGATGGGGGTCATTAAAGGAAACTGAACATTGAAAAAAAAAAAAAGAAGAAGACAGGAGGAAAAGGTGCATTTTAGAATTATCAAAATATAAACTGCAGATTCACACCTTTATTTTAGGATAACCCAGACCACTAGAGGGCACCCAATTTAGTAACACTCTACTTGCACTTGTACAATCTACACAACTCTGAACATACCATAGTTTTAAAATAAATCAATGCAAATCTTTTGTTTGTATTTTTATAATCAGTTCAAATTACTGTGACTACTTCTGCAGAAATTGACCACATTACTCAACTTATTTGTTGTCAAAATAAGTGATTATTTATAATATCAGGGTCAGTTGGTCAGGCTTTGAGAGATTTTCTAAACACAGACTTGTGTTATGTGACCTTGACAAAATCATCACACCCCTCTGATAGTTATTTCATCTGTGAATAAAGGGGATGGGAGTTGACTATTTCTAAGGTTCCCACTGGATTTAAATTTCAACTTCCCTTGTTAGTGGTCTTAAATTGCTGCTTACATACCATCTTGGTATCTCCAAACAATCAGTTCCTTAAGAACAAAGACTTCAAATCACTTTCTCCAGAATACACACACACACACACACACACACACACACACACACACACACACACACACACACACACACACACACTGCCTGGTATAATCCTGGGCTAGATGTCTGCCTGACGAGCACTGGCCTTTTCCTTTCAAACTACTTTTCAAGCTTGGGATCCTCTCCTCTTGAGACATGGACATGCCTTCCCATGCAGAATTTTGTATCACAACCTCAGTGGTGAAAGAACAAATGCAAACATCTAATCCCCGTCCTTGATTTTATTACTCTTCTAGCTCTTCCAACAATCTTGTACTTTCCTGTATTAAATCTCTTCTGATTGAAAAACCCAGATTGGTAGCTGTTCCCTACAATAACCCCTAATTAATGCAGTATTCAATTTATATTGTTTACATATTCAAACAAAACAATATAAAATGTATCAGGGTTTATTTAGTTGGAATCATCAAAATACCAAAATACCACTGTATCACTGTCTACCTACTCTAAAAAGACTATGTAATGTGAAAACTATAAATTAAAACTATATATGTTGCCAGGCTCAGTGGCTCAGCCTGTAATCCCACACCTTTGGGAGGCCGAGGTGAGTGGATTGCCTGAGCCCGCGGGTTCGAGACCCGCCTGGGCAGATGAGACCTCATCTCTACAATAAATCAAAAAATTAGCCAGGCGTGATAGCGCACACCTGTAGTTCCAGCTACTTGGAAGGCTGAGGCGGAAGGATCGCCGGAGCCCAGCAGGTCAAGGCTGCGGTTGTCGGGAACGGTCACTGCACTCCAGTCTGCGTGACAGAGTGAGACTCCAACTCAAAAAAAAAAAAAAAACTATATATGTTAAAACTGTGTGTGCACGTATATGTGTGTGTGTGTCACTTCAAAGACAGCATTACAGTAGTCTCCCCTTATCTATGGTTTCATTTTCACAGTTTCAGCTACACAAGGTAAAAAAATATGACAGTGACACTCCACAATCCAAAAATATTTCATATAATATTTTGAGAAAGAGCACATTCCCCTATCTTTTACTATAGAATCGTGTTATAATTGTTCAATTTTATTATTGTTGTTAATCTCTTACTATGCCTAATTTATACATGTAACTTTACCATAGGTATATATGTATACGAAAACATACAGTATATATATATGGCTCAATAGTGTTTGCAATTTTAGGCATCCACTGTGGGCCTTCCAGCATATCTCCCACAGATAAAAGGGTACCACTGTATACACATACATATGTTGGCAATAAATATGTGTTAATGCTAAGTAATATAAATGTAATTGATATATAATTATAATCAGATACACAAAATTACACATATATGCAGCTCAGATATATGAATGCATGTACATAATTCTTCCCTTTGTGTATGTGAATTTCAAAAGCTATACTACGAGTGTCACTTTCACATTTGAGGAGTCAGTGACTGGACACCTATAAACATCTTCCAACTATTTCTACATTTGTCACCCACCAAGTCCATTAGACTAGAAAAAGTTAACTCCCACCCACATGCATTATTTGTGTATCTTTGTGTGCAGTGAGGCTAATATTTTGTAGCATCTACATTTCATTGAATAACAATATAAAAAAGACTCTAGTCTTCAATTTAAAATATTCCACTATTAACTGCAAAAAACATATCCTACCCCTGGCACAACCTGGTCTCACCCTCCTCAGGACCTACTGAGGCTGCTCATGAGGGTTTCTAGGGGCTTCCTTACAATTTCACATTTTACTTGTTTGTAGTTTTAAAAATTATCTGGACTAATTTAAGATCAAGCAAGTAGAGGTCAGATATTTACGGTTCTGCCATCTCTAACATTTGCTTTTATTGAAGGTTATTATGGAAAATGCCATATTAAAAATGCTTCCATATATACTGTGAAACTAGTCACTCAATGTCACCTCGAGACTCAATTGAAAAATTTCCTTTACAACTGAGTGTCAAAAAAAAAAAAAAAACCCACCAACAACCAGTTTCCTCTGAAGAGCTGGAATTCTCTGCTTTTGGATAACTTATCAGCTGTAACTTTATACTCTGTTGCTGGAAAAGCTTAAGTGTCAAATCTGACCTTGAATAAAAACCACACTAATACTTACTTGCTTATTAGCTTCCTTCTCCTTTTCTTGATTCTGACCTTCCATTTCTATTTTTATTAATAGCCCTAATTAGAAACCACTCCCGAGCATTTTTTTTAAGAAAAAATAGCACAATATAAATAAACTCAATAAGCACATTTAAAAGTACAACATAGTGATGAAAATATTTGCATTCTTGTTGATAACTGCACAAATATTATGAATGTACTAAATGCTACTGAATTGTATACTTTATTTAAAATAGTTCATTTTTATGTTATAAGAATTCTACCTCCGTTTTTTAAAGGCACGGCACAATTCCAGCAAATAGCATATGATTAGCAAACAAACAATCTTATTTTACATTCTTCTCCTTTTCACTGTGCTGTGTGGAGAGAAAATTAATCTCTCCCCTGCCATCTATCTGTATGTCTCTTCTTTGCCACTACTTCTCTCGGTTCTAGTATCATTTTGTACTGCTCAGTTTATGTCCAAAATACATAAACATACTGTTATGACAGTAGTTTCCAAACAAGCCTGGTTTGGGGACCGAGAGAATTCTTTTTTTCAAAGGCTGTCTTTCATAGAACACCAGTATATAAATCAAATAAAGCCAGCTGCACAACATGGTTTAAGACGTTGAGTAAGAGGCCTAAGGTCTCAAGACACTATACCCGGCGTCCTCCTTGGGTTTCCCCATTGCACCAAGAGGCCACATGGGGAGGTAGAATGGACACTTTATTAAGAGAAAAAAGACTTTCATATGACATGTCTAGATAACCACAACTAAAACATCATCTTCTCTCCTGTGATCCAGATAACTACTTTACTCCAGTACACTCACATACAAGGGACTCAAGTCTTTGAAGATATAACATTGTAGAGTTCAACCTCCACTGGTTTCTTTGTTGAAAATAACTTGTGGCAATTTGTAACAATATCTATGGAATGTGGATTAATGTTTAGTCATAAAAATTAGTTGACAGTTTCTTAGAACACTATGAAATAAAAAGAAGTTTTCTGTAAACCACTTATTTATATTGCTTTCACTGCTACAGTTAGTAAAAGTTTCAAATTACATTTCTCCATTTCTTAATTAGTATTTTAATTTGGCTTTGTCAATTACCAATGTGGCAAGTTTTAGAAAGATATGTCCATAGTTTTACATAGGCTCATAATCTGATAGATATGCTCATGTCATATGACCATAGCTTCTGAACACATGGAGCTTTCACAAATTAATTAGGAAATTTTTGGCATGAAAAATATTTAGGAAATTTCCAAAATAGTATCTTTATCTTCTATGGAGGATGTACAATAACTTCTGGGGAGACAATAGTATGCACTGAGTAATCTCAAGCATTATAAACTGATTATAAAACATCTCTTATAAACAGTGAGTTTACCTGGAAGGAAAAACACAAACATGTATATTAAAAAATGTAAGTAACAAAAAATATATATATATATGAGGTAACTGGTCAAATATCAGGCAACATATATATCAAGTATGTCACAAACATGTACATTAAAAAATGTAAGTAACTGAAAAGACATATATATATCAGGTAACTGGCCAAACATCAGATAACATATATATCAGGTATATCAGGTGAGTGGTCAAACATCAGGTATTAGAAAACAGTCAAGAGAAAAATGATACAAAACTAGTCAAATATGGCCCAAAAGAGATTTATTTACTTAAAATCACATTCTGCATTGGGGAATTAATTTACAGGTATCATCCAAGAATATAAAATTAATTCAAGTACAATAGTTTAAAACACTAGTAATTATTTGTTTTGCTTCACAGGAAATGGACAGATATCAAAACAATTATATTACTGGTTTCTTGGCTAAACTCTCATTTTAATATATATACATATATAACATATATTATATTTATATATTTAATATTTGTACTTATAAATATATTTCTGATATACTATAATACATTATATATTATGATATATAAACATAAATTATAATATTTAGCACATATAAATATATATAAAACATTTATTACAAATATTAATATATCATGAATTCAATATGCTACATAAAATATATAATAATATATATTATAAATAGGAGACGACTTAGATGAAGAAACAGTACTAGTTGTACTTATAAGTAACAAACAAAAGTACTAGTTGTATACTTATAAGTAACAAATAAAATTGTCTACTGATGCTTTTTTTTTTTAATCTGAATCTCACTCTGTCACCCAGGTTGGAGTGCAACAGAACAATCACAGCTCACCACAGCCTCAACCTCCTGGGCTCAGTGATCCTTCCACCTGAACCTCCGAGTAGCTGGGACTACAGGAACACAACACCATGCCCAGCTAATTTTTTTTTATTTTTTTGTAAAGATGAAGTCTTGCTGTGTTGCCTCTGCTACTCTCAAATTCCTGGGTTCAAGCAATTCTCCTGCCTCGTTCCCCCAAAAGTGCTGGTTTGAACTGCCGTGCCTGGCCAGATTTTTTAAAAATACAGCATTTGATTACCGTGCAAACATGCACATAATGATAATAGTTATTTTATAGAACACCTTTTATGTACAGACATTCTGTAAGGCATAAGGAACTTTATTTTTTCTCTAGTAAGTAGGTGTTTAGCTCAGTTATACAGACAAGAAACTGAGATTTAAACAAGTTAAGTGATTTACCTAAGCCACATAACTAGTGGCAGAGGAAAGTTCTAAATTAAGAGCCCTTGATGCCCAGTACAATTTAAATATGGCAAAGAAACAGTACATGGTTCAATTTTTCAAGCACCTAATAACATAAGACATACGATACTTTTGAGAGAAATAAAAGAGCATGTGATAAGAATTTTTTTTTTGGGGGGAAGCAGGATTTATTGAGAGGACAGAAAAGCTCCCACACTGGAAGGCGACCCAAAGAGGTTGCCCGTAATAAGAATTTAACTGGTCTTTGTAGCAATAAATTAGCAGTTACCTCTTGAAAAATAACTTCTAAATCCTTGGTATTTCCCTATTGATAGGAATATATTTGTTATTCATGGCAGACCCCTCAAACCACACTTGATAGTTTACACTAATGTGGTAGCTAATGAGATGGCTTACAGATAGTTTACCTTAATAAGATGTCTCAGAATGAGGGCTGACCAAGCTAGAAAAACCAACCATATAATTAGAGGTTGCGGGTTTGGGCCATGTGATATCAGGCCAACCTCTGGAGAGGAAGAGAGGTCAGGAGATTGAGTTCAATCATGTGTCCAATGACTCAGTCAAGTGTGCTTAAGTACTGAAGTCTCAATAAAAACTATTGGCCATTTAGGCTCTGGTTAGCTTACCTGGTTGGCAATATTCTTTGTATACTGTCACATACTGATGTTCCAGGGAGTAAATCAGAGTACTAATCACAGTGTTATACACTGCAAGAAGAGGTCAAAATTACTGATTTCATCTCTTCCATTTGTCATTTCCTGGAAAAAAGTCAGATAATATATCTGCATGTGTTTGTGTGGGTCTGTTAAAACATAAATAAATGTCAAAGGTGCTATCAAAGCCTTAACACTAACATGCCTGACATCTCTTTCTGAAATTATAAAATACATACAGCTTTCAGAAATGCTGCTATTACATTAAATGTTGCACGGATCTAGAGGAAAATGGAAATCCTGACGCTACATAATAATGAAGAATAACAAAGCAAAATAAATGAATGACAATTATGACCACTGTGATGTAAGTAGGGGTTCAATAAACACCAGTTTAAGAAATTCATAAAATGACATTTATGAAAATATTGACCTTAGTAGATTTCAGCCTTTTCTGCCAAAAAGATAAGCAAAGTTTCAGGAAAATTATTTTCAAATGCATTAAAACTTTACCAACTTGTGAGAGTTTTATTCCTGTATTTCCAACGTACTTAGCACAAATCAGTCACAATAAATAACTCCTGAATTAATCAAATCTGATATTATATTGCTTTATGAATAGTATAAATAAGATGTTAGGTAGAATTCTTTTTGCTTCCATGTGTCGTCAAGTATTGCACAGCACATTAGAGTTAAGTCAGTCACAAAGTTGTTCCTGGCTAATCAAATTCCCTAAGAATCGCTAACAAGAAAAATCTTTCATAAATCATAGCCTTTATTTCCAATGCTATTGTCAAATTTTACAATTAAAACTAAATCTGGACTTTTTTCACCAATTCATATTTTTCTCCCCCAAATAATGCCAAATAGTTAAGTTCCATTCAGACATACTTAAAACAAGCTATTCAATTCCCTTAAAACAGAGGCTGGACATGGTGGCTCATGCCTGTAATCCCAGCACTTTGGGAGGATTAGTTTAGTCCAGGAGTTCAAGACCAGCCTGGGCAACATAGAAAAAAATCTCATCTCTACCAAAAAAAAAAAAAAAAAAATCAATTTCCTTAAAATAATATTAACTTTAAGTATAGTAATCCATATGCTTCTACTAGGGATAGAAAATATTTCTATTTTTTAAAAATATGTTTGATTAATAATATTGAACAAGAAAAATTATGTGTAGATCCTGGTACCTGGCATCATCAATAGTAAATAAGTCTAAAGTCAACTTGGATGGAATTGGAGACCATGATCTTAAGTGAAGTAATGCAGGAATGGAAAACAAACGCCACACATTCTCATTCGTAAGTGAGAACTAAACTAAGGAACCACAAAGGCATAGAGACTAGCATAATGAACACTGAAGACTCAGAAAAGGGAGGGTAAAAGGTGGAGTAGGGATGAAAAAAAGTCACCTATGGGGTACAACGTGCACAGGTGGGGGTGGAGGGTACCCTTAAAGTCCAGACTTCTCAATTATACCATGCATCCATGTATCCAAAATCATTTGTACCTGCTAAAGACATTCAAATTTTTTAAAATGTAAGTCAATTTTGAAAGAGAATATCTTAAACAGTAAATACAGATATAGAAGACAGAAGAGGTTAGGAAGGTTTAAGAAGTTAAACAAGAAATTAAGCAGATTGGGAAAATCATAAGATTATTCATTGAAAAAAAGGAAAAAGAAGACAGGATAGGAACAAAAATAAACAAATGAGTGGGACAAAAGTGAAAATAAAAGGACTATCTTGTGGAATATAATTATTTTTAATAACCCATCCTATAATAAATCTCTATTGTGATTCTAAAAAGAAGTAGATAGTCTAACATTCTGAAATGTAGCTTAAAATACCTACTCCTATTATTTAATAAGGTTCTTCCCAGGCTTTAATAAAAAGATTGATACAAATGTTAGCATAGATGTTCTATTTTAAATTCTTACAAGACTTCTACAATATATAAAAATACTGTTCACGTGGAATTAAAGCTGCATGCAAAAATTGCTTCCAACTTTTAAGTAAAGGATGTTATCATATCCAAAATTAAATACAGATTCCACCTTGCTATATTTATTCAGTTTCCACAGAAAACATACAGGAGCTGCTAGACTTTTATTAAGCAACAGGCAGCTCCAAATTGGCAGATTGCTTTCCGACAGAATTTATGGGGTGGATTTTGGCATGTTAGCACAAGGTCTACTCCAGATAAAAACAAGCAAGACCTAACAAGAACCTGCAAGTCCCAAACCTTTTTCCCAGGGTTTATAATGATTTGATCGAAACGTAAATGGACATATTTCTTTTGAAATGTGATCTTTAAAGCACTTTACATAACTACACTGGAAATATACTCAAATATAACCTTAATCAGATTCCTCTATCAAATCCCAAGCTATTACTTCTAACTTCAAAATTAATCACTCTCTAGGAAAAAGGCAAACATGAATATATCAGTGCTTTCCCTAGTTAAATGTATGACTTCTCTTTCATCTGCTTCTGATTCTTCCTTTTGTTAGAGGAGGTAGAGATTCTTTCTATGCAACTGATCAAAATATCTGGCTTTCCCTCCCTTTCATGCTGGCTTTCAAACTACATGGTTCCCTGAGACGCGCAGAAGCTTATCATTCGTCCCATAAATGAGTTGATGAATTAACCCTTGCTCTCCACTCACTCTGTCAAACACGCATGTTCCACGTGTCCACAGCCCACTGGCGACTGGTAGCTAGGAAACCCCTCCACACACCAAAGCATCTCGGTCCTCTGAGTTGAAGCCTACACTTGCAAGTCCTAGTGTTTGTCCCAGTCCTGTTTGCATTCACTATACAACTATTTTAGGCCGGGCTTGGTGGCTCAGCCTGTAATCCCACCATTTTGGGAGGCCAAGGCAAGTGGATTGCCTGAGCCCACAGGTTTGAGACCAGCCCCGGTAACTTGGCAAGATCTTGTCTCTACAATAAACCAAAAATTAGCCAGGCATGGTAACACATGCCTGTAGTTCCAGCTGAGGCAGAAGGATTGCCAGAACCCAGCAGGTCGACGCTGGGTGGCCATGAGTGTGCCACTGCACTTAAGCCTGGGTGGTAGAGTGAGACTCCAACTAAATAAAAAACAAAACTATTTTAATGATATTTATGTCATTAAATATAACATAAACTGATAAAATACAATCTAAAAAAAGGTCTTAAGGACACAAAACAAAAAAAAAAACCACAAAAACAAGAAATTTTCAAATCAGGTATAGACAAAACAAGCATAAAATAAAATGAGAAAAAATTATAAAAATTTAGGTAACTCTGCATTCAGATCAGTTCACATGTGTTTTCACATTGTAACACCACTATGAAGGTACATTTAAGATATGATTCAGAAAAAAAAAAAATGCAACAGAGACTCCATTCTCACTAATGCGCCTATATGCAAAGACAGTGCATTAACCTGAATCTGCCTCAAAAGACTAGTAAAAAATTAGTTTATTATGTTTAAGAAATGCATCTTTCTGATAACCTACATTAATAAAAATATTAACCAACTGCCTATCCCAAATTGTCAAGTAAAAGGACTTCTAACATGCATACATTACATATATAATACATACAAATATCAATCTGCTACTTATATAAGCTTTCCCTATTTAAACCATCTGCATTACACCAAAAGAAAAAAAAAGCCACAATGTCTTTAAAACTGGTTCACTACAAAAGGCCGAGCTAATATAGGGACCTGAACATTAAAAGACTGCATATTTACATATTTGGGATAGGCAAAGATTTCCTGAAAAGGAGTAACTATAAGAGAAGACTGACAAATTTGATTTCATTAAAATTAAGAGCTTCTGTTTCTCAAAAGCCAAAAGATAATGAAAAGGCAAGCAACAAACTAGAACATATTCACAATCTCTCTCTGTATATAATAGATAGATAGAGAGAGAGAGAGAGAGATCTGGAAAAGGACTGATATCCAGAATATACAAAGAGTTCCTAAAAATCAGTAAGACAAACTTTTTAAAAAGTAGCCAAAGACTTCAACAAGCACTTCACAAAGTCCAATACATTGCATGAAAAGGTGCTTATTAGCACATCACTAGTTATCTGGGAAATGCAAATTCAAACGCCCATGAGATACAACTATACTGCCCACAAGAATGGCTATAATGTAAAAACTAACAATACTAGACATAAGAAGAATGTGAAGTTATTAAAAACTGTCATACCTTGCTGGTGGGAGTGGAAGTTGGTCCAACACTCTGGAACCCTGTTTGGCAGTATCTACTGAGGCCAAACAAGCACTATCCTAAGGTCCAGCAATTACCCTTCTAGGAATATATGCAAGAGAAATGATTGTCTATGTTCACCAAAAGACATAAACAGAAGTGTCCATAACAGCTTTATTAATAGTAGCAACCAAGACTTCATTTGTGTGGCCAAAACCTTGGAACAACACAAAGCTCATCATCAGTAAAACAGATCATCAAATAGAATAAAAAAGGAGAAATTTCTTCTATAGGCAACAATAGGAATATGCCTCTCAAACGTAATGTTGAGCAAAAAAAAGCCAGACACAAAAGACTGTACACCATATGAGTCTATTTAAATAAAGTTCAGACACAAGCAAAACTCATCTATGGTGACAGAAATCAGGATAATGATTTCTAAGGTACAATGAGGATCAACTGGAAGAAGGTACAAGAAAGCCCTGTGAGTGTTGGAAATGTTCTATATCTTAATGTAGACTGTGGTCACATTGATATATACTATACCTCAGCCTAAGACGTCTCTAATTTATTTAGTTATTTATTTATGGATTAATACAGAACAGACCTTAGGAGTTAACCATGGTTTCTTGGCCTTTGTACTCTTGATATTTTGGGCCAGATAATTCTGTTTGTGGGAGACTGTCCTATGCACTATAGAATATTTAGCATTATCTTCAGTCCCTCTACTCATTAGATGCCTGTAGATTCACGGCCTCAGTATGACAATCAGCTATTTCCAAATGACCCTCGAGGAACAAAAATCACTGCTGGTTGAAAATTCCTGTGTTGAACTATTGGTCTCAGCTGGAGAGTAAACCTTCCTTATGGCCTCACAAAGTAGGAACCAGAATACAAATAAGGCCACGACTTAAAAATTACATTCTACTTGACCTACAAGAAGGACTTAAAAGTATTTCATTTGACACAGGCAAATATATATCCCAAGTAGACTAATCACATGAAGTACCTAGGATGCTTATAGACATAAATTCCTAGGCGCTTGCCCTAGAGATTCTATTCACAAGGTCTGGGGTGAGGCCTAGAAATCCCTATTGTCCAAGCACCTCGGGTGATTTTTATAAACAAGTCAACCTGAAAACAGTGCTTTAAGACCACTCTAATATATATATACCTTAGATAGAAAATCGTTTGACTATATTGCATGACAAAAATCCTGAACATTTCTACAAGGGTAATTTTTTTAAGGTTTTCTTTTTTATCTTACACTTTAAAGAAAATAAATGTCTACCAATGGCTGAAATACTGGATATTGGCATTAGCTAACACTGCTAGACAAGTCAAACAAGTGGCTATGTGCTCTCCTAGGGGTTTATGAAATTGGCATCATTTCAGGATCACACCTAGGGCCTTATAAAGAGAAAGCACTAGGCAGATGTAAACTGGGATCTTGCTTCCTATCCGTTCAGCCATTCGTTCGCCTCCATCCACTCCTTACCTCCACCGCTATATTGCTTATCACAATCTGCCCCTGCTGCAATTCCCCATTTTCACCTTAACCTAATTACCAGCACACCTGCTTCCACCAGCAGGCCCTGGGCAGGTCACACTCTGTGACTGGCTCTAGCCCAGCAGGAAGTAGATCATTTTTTTTTTTTTTAACCAGCCTTGGGCAAGCAATGCCTTAGCTCCAAGGTCGTTCTTTTTCACTAGTTCTACGTGTTTTGTTCTCAACTGCTCTTCAAACTTCCCTGCCTTTCCCTTCCCTCAACACTGACCTAATTAATACCTGCTCATTCCTAATTTCCTGTTGAGTAATCTGATCCCTCACCTAATGCTTTGTCTTCTCTAACTGTGTTTATGATTGACTCTCTGGCTTCACTTTCTACAGTTCCTTCACAAAGATGTGTTTTTACTCCTTGGTTGTGGGCACTGTGCTAAATGCTTGACAGGAATTATCCTATTTCTTTTTCATAATTCTGTGAGACAGGGATATGCATACTTTCTAGACAAGGCAAAGAGACTAAGTAATGTGCTAATTCTCCTAATTCTAGTCTTTGTACTTTGGCACTGTGATGTCTTGCTTTTCCTCCTGCAAAACACATGCATATATTCTATCCCACTTCCCTTGATTTATCCTTTTCTGTATAAATAAAACATCTTTTGCCTAGTTCTCCATTGAGGAACTATATGCTTTCTCCATGTTCTTGTACTTAAAACAGTGGTAGTACCATTCACTGTCTTTAATTATTTAACAATTACCATGTGTCTCCTTTCTCTTCTAATGACGATATACTCACAAGCCTCTTTTTCTTTTTGAGTTGGAGTCTCACTCTGTCACCCAGACTGGAGTGCACTGTGGCATGCTAACAGCCACTGCAGCCTCGACCTGCTGGGCTCAGGCAATCCTTCTGCTTCAACCTTCCAAGTAGCTGGAACTACAGGCACGTGCCACCACGCCCAGCTAATTTTTTTATTTATTGTAGAGACGAGGTCTCACCAAGCTGCCCAGGCTGGTCTTGAATCCCTGGTCTCAGGCAGTCCTCTCACCTTAGCATCCCAAAGTGCTGGAATTTTAGGTGTGATCTACTGCGCCCAGCCCCTCCTAAGCATCTTAATACACAGGTCACAGCTTCCACTTCTTGTATCCCTGGACACATAGCACAATCCTTCTCAAAAGGAAACACTCAAAAACAATAACAAAAACAAATATTTTGTCAAAATTATTTCAACAAAGCATATATGGAATATATATTAGTCACTGTGCTAGATGCTAAGGATACAAAAATGGAAAAATCTCCACTTTCAATGAGTTTACAAACTAGTGGTGAAGAAAGACTTGCAAATCAACAATAAAAACACCAGACAACTGTAATAAAGCTATAAATAAGGGCACACAAAGGAAAAAGCAACCTTCAAATGGAGGGTGCTGGTTGATATCAGAGAAGAATTCACAGAAAAGCAAGTGATTTTTGAATAGTATCTGTAAAGAAAGATCAGGAGACCAGGAGGGTGGATAAGAAGCTATTCCCAAAAAAAGATAAAAAGACCAGTGTGTACAGAGATGTGAAAGGCCAAGTGAGCTTGAGGAGTGGTAAGAAGTTCCGAGAGCTGGAAAGCGGAGCTGGAGTTCAGGGTGTGGAAAAAGAAAAGGAGCAGAACTACTAAGCAATGGTAAAGAGCTTGGGTACTCTCACAGACTAGGCATAAGAAAGGAGAGAGACAATGGCTAAGTATGCCTGAACCAAATTTACTCCTCCAGTGACTCCAGAGTCTTACACACTGGACATTAACAATATACAAGATTAAGCTGCATCCTTTCATATGTCATGTGCTTCTGTGAACAGCCAATGTGATTTTTCATCATCACCTTCAACACCATCATGGTCACATAAACCACTAGCTTGTTGACAGAATGAGTCTAAATATTCTGCTGTATGTTTAGGAACCATTGTGTGTCTGTCTGCAAAGCAATTAGGAGCTCAAATTCAGTTTAGCCACTTTTTAAAACTCTTTTTTTTAACCTCTTAGCATCTACAATCTATAATGGCATGAAAGAAATGCAAGTAATGGTTTAAAAGAAAAAAGCTTGAAAGACTATCTGTGTTTATTTGTTCCTCACCTCATTCCAGAAAGAACTCCCAGTGAAGGACTATCAGTGGATTTCAATTATCATATGCTCTCCAGATCCATTTCCATATATAACAGAGCTATAAATTTCTTTAATACTACAGCTTCAAAAAATTACAAGGTGCTATAAACTTTCCAGCTCTACCAAAAAACTCTTTCAAAGCAGCATGACTATAGTCTAAGCAACATGGAAATCACCATGAAGCCATTTAAAGTTATGTTTAACTTGTTTAAACCCATAAATGCCACATTCTTTACAGAAATGTAAGAATGACAGAAGAAGCACTACCATTAAAATTTCCTAATCACTGAGTTCTTATTTCCTATACCCAAGTAGCTATACTGGCTTTTAAGTCATTGACAGATCAAGAGAGACATTTCATTAAAGAATGAAAACCTGCAAAAAGCTAATATGTTAATTATTTATCATTTTTTTCCTTGAAAAACTCCTGAACTAGACCCTGAAACTTCCACATTCCTTGAGACCAATTGCAGATCTCATGTCAGGGAAGATGGAGTGTCCCAACAAATGTGTATTCTCTTAACAGCTCCCTTCGTAATTAACGTGAGCTTCAGCTACTACCAGTGTTTACCTGTTTCTGTAGAAATCACTTACACCTCTTATTCCTGGTTGCTAACCCTGCTAATCTTATACCTGATTAGCCTCAACCAATATTTGCTAGTGGCCATGGTGGATCTGAGGACAATGGTAGTGACAAGAATGATTAAAACACTGAGAAAGCTATAAGATTCTCATGGCTCTCGTCTAATACGCAACCAAAAATTACACTCTGAAAATCCTGTGCTAACACCATTATTATTTTTATTATTCTCAGATCAACACTATTTTTTAATACAGAGGCCAGTTCAATTCTGAATAGCAAATGAACCAGAGGAACAGATGCAAATGCGTCCGATGTCCTAAAGCTTAATATTTAGCAAAGCTAAGATATCTTCCAAATTGCATATTACCTCAAATCATAGATAAACAAAAAGAAAAAATGTTATATTTACATCTTGCTTTCTTTCTAGGGACGTCCAATCAGAAGCCTGTCTCTTACTAGATAGAAGAGTTCATATGTTTCCTCCTTCCAGTACTAAATGTTCTTCCACCCCTCATAAACCAATGAAGGTGGAGAGTAGAGGAAAAAATAAAAGGAAAACAAAAAAATCTGGTAACACAAAGCTAAATCACCTCCCTCCTCCCAGCTCCCACCCAAACATCTAGAGTATCATTTTCCAAACCTGAGAGAATCATTACTACCTTGGGCAAGTTGGCTTGTTGCCAGTGCAGCCCAAATGACCATAAATAAAATCTTAATTACATTAATTAATTTCTTCCTGTAGATCATCACATTCTTTGGGTGCTCTGTCTCAGTCTTGGAGCCAGTACCCTCCTTGACTCATCACCAACACAGATCATCCTACCTCTCCACTGCTTGTGGTAGGTTTCCTAATTTTGCTTCCGTGTGTCCTAGATGAATTTTTTCTCATCATCTGAAAACAGACCTCATCCACTGGTATTATCTAGCTTTGGCAAACTTTGGGAAATAATGTCCACACGATGACTATAGAACATAGCCTTACGATTAGAGGCTGATCTATCACCTGACTTCTCATGAAAATGTGCAGCTATTGATATGCAAAGTGATATTTTAACTGCTGTTTAAATGACAGATGTTCTAATAACCATCAATCAAACACCAAAGCACGTGATAACTGTGAACACACACAATATTGCCAATAAGTCTACAGTCAGAGATAGTGTTATGACTATCACTATAGAAAATAAATATGTCATAATAATTCCACCAGAGATTTGGTATCAAAAAGCAGTAGATTAATGACGTCATTCACAGGGTTTTCAACAAGACTGTAATATGACAAATCCAACGACTCTTGCTGTTTCCTGAGTTTAAGTTAACTGAAATTGGTTCCTGGAGTTTTCATCCAAAACCCTGCACAGGAAGGGGACTTGCGGTGTTTCTCTAAATCGCAGCTGCATTAGCTGACTCCATCTCAATTACCTATCTTTAAACAGAGATTCCTAGGGCCCACCCTAAAACTAAATTCAACATATCTGCAGAATAACTCAAGAAATGATCAGACACCACATCCTCTACCAAGATTCTGATTTCATCAACTCTAACACTGACAAAAATGGTTGCCAATTTTCTAAAAATTCTGATTACCGATGGAAAGATATCTTAGGCCAGAAAAAGGAAAACACTGCATATTACTGCTAACATCCAGCCGTCTAGTTTTAGAAATGAGAACTCCTGACTTTGTCCCCTTAAGGCCTGTTTCTTCCCCACCCCCCAACCATTCTTCCTCATGTCTGTAAATGGTACCAATCCACTCACTAATAAAAACCAGCCAACCTGTAAGCCATCCTTCACTGTCATCTGCACTAGAGGTCTTCTCTGACCCATGTCTTGCTTTTGGCTATAAACAGCAGAAAAATCTAATCCAACTCATGTAAACTGAATAAAGTGTACAGGAGGAGGTTATCGGGTTTGTTTCTATCAGAATTCAGGTACAAACTTTTTCAGTTCTCAAATTGGTGCCCTCCACAGTGTGTTAACCTCGTCATCACTCTGCTCTACTAGTGAAATAACATAAGAGTTACCGTTTTTAAATTTACAAGCAATAATCAGAGAAAAAAACTATCTCAGGAGCCCCTAGCAAATTTCCCTTATCTTGCCTTTCCCAGAACCACTGGATCTTCTGGTACAAACTTACAAACTGGCTTAGACTTGGATTCCTGGACAAATCAGTGGGAATTTCCACCTTTGAGCTTGGATGGGACCAGCTTTCCTGTAGTAGATGGGCTGAGTGACAGAGGGGGAGACAACTACATATTAGTTTAAGATTTTATTAGGAAAAGAGGACTGAAGAATTCCTCAACTACAAACCTAATCAAGAGTAAGTTTTCCCTTTTATTCTCTCATCACTTTCTTTTCCTTCATAGCCTCTATCACCATTTGAAATTGAGTATTTGTAGATATGTAGCTAACACTGACACAGCACTTACTATATGTCACTGTTCTAAGTGATTTATACAAATGAATTTACTCGCTTCTCACAACAACCCTGTGAAGTCGGCACTTTTGTCTCCTCATATTACAGATGAGAGCATTCAGGTACAGAGAGGTAGAGGAACTTATCCACAGTGGCCACAGTGGTGGAACTTGGAGTCACAGCAGTCAGACTGGGAGTCCAAGCACTCAGCTACTACACTAGGTAGTTTTTTGCGTAGTTTTGTCCCACTGCTCCACAAAACTATAGGATACATGAAGCAGAAAATGCATTTGCTTTATACACCACTCCATATCAGTGTCCAACACAGTATCAGACACATAGGAAACATTCAGTTGGCTACACAACTGAACAAATGAATGGATGGTTGAGGAAATGAGTGAATGAATGAACAAATAAGGTAATGAACAAAGAAACACCTAGAAAATCATGATCCAGATCAACTGATGGCTCACATTGCATGACTAATTATGGGTCCAGAGCATCAAGCTTTTGGGTCCAATCTGGCTTCTCAAGCTGGAGTTTTATTATCCTTGCTCCACAAGGTCACACATGAGTTGTCAATTATAAGTAGTCCTTTCCTTACAAATCCACCAAACATCAAATGAAAATTCAAGCAGGAGTCAGTCACTTCTTTTCAGATAGATTGTAGTGAACATGTTCAAAACACAATGATGTGAGTCGAGGATGGGATTTTCTTGCACTTACCTTACCTGTATTACAAATGAATATTTTGTTCATTGAGAGCAAGAACCAAAAACCGAAAATATATATAAAACCCTAAACACTATCAGGTACTGAGGACATTTAGCAAACTGTTTTTTTAAATCAATAATTTTTAATAAGCTAATCAGCTCAAAGTCTCCACTTGAATCATGGAGATGTGAGTATATACAAAGCATTTGTTGAAATTTCCTTCCATAATAGTAGCATGGCTTTTAAAAATAAATCATCTGAAAAATGTAAGCAGCTAAAAAAAATCACAGGGCATACATGTCAGTTCCCATTGTCAACATCCAGGATCAATTCTGCTCTCAGAAGAAAACTCATAGTAAACAAGATTTCCAGAGAAACTGTTAATTGGTACAATCACATGCACACGCGCGCACGCACGCACACACACACACACACGCACACACACACACACACACACACACACACACACACACACAAAGCTGTTAAACCTAACTGGTTCCTAATAAACAGGGCAATATATTACAATTCAAATGCAATGCTAATAAATATCAACCCCCACTTAATATGCACATTACAGCTTGTCCCTCTACAGAAATGATTTGTGAGTTTACCCTCACCTCCAGAAGCAAAAGAAAACAGCCTTAGTAAATAGGCAAACATGTTATGAAACTGTCTATTTACATGTTTGCCTTTTGCCTTAATAAGTAGCTATATTTGCTGTTTTGAACAATGCACCATCAGCAATATCTATGTCTTCAGGTCAAGCTTACTAATGGAAAGTAGATTTTCAAAGATCACTCCAATTATTACAAAAAACAACGACAAAACAGAGAAACTCATAAATAAACCACAGGCTCCTTTATCAGTGGAGAAAAAGGAAAGCTGTGTAGAATTCATTACTGTAAGAAAGTCTCCTACTGCATACAAGAGGGCTGAACGCTGAAGACGTGGAGATGAGTAGCGTTCATGGTAGACAGGCTCTGAATAAGAAGAACATACCCCTTTGGGGCGGGGCGGGGAGGTGAAAGCACAGTGTTTGTATTCATAAAGGCATATGACCATGGCACTTTTTAGTTTTTCCTAGAAAAATAAAGTCTTCTTCCCTTGCATAGTTTTTTTTTTCTTTTTCTCTCTTTCTTTTTTTTTTGAGTCGGAGACTCTGTCGCCTACATGGAATGCAGTGGCACAATCACAGCTCACCACAGCCTCCACCCGCTGGATTTCCATCTCAGACCCCCTACCCACCCGCCCCAAGTAGCAGGCACTACAGGCATGCCACTAATTTTTTGATTTTTTATAGAGACGAGGTCTCACTATGTTGTTCAGGCTGGTCTCAAACTCCTGGGCTCAAGCAATCCTCCTGCCTTGGCCTCCCAAAATGCTGGGCTTACAAGTATGAGACACTACACCTGGTCAGTTTTTTCTTTAACATAGAATCCCAAACCACAGGGATACTGCAGAGCATGAATTCCTTCTTACTTATAGCTTGGTTCATACCCCAGTGGCCATCAAAAATTAGAATCACCCTACAAAAAGCTCTTATTATTGGATAAAACAGGTGCAAGGGCAATGATTCTTCTGTCACAATGCTGCTACACATCCTGCATATTATAGTTGGTAATAGTTTGGTGTGGACAGTGGACACAAGTTTTTTAAGCTCAGGTTTCACCCAGGAGGATGTCCTCTCTATTCATTTATTTCCCTTTTTGATTTAAAAAGAACTCAAGCCAGCTGTTAGGCCTTCTTTGTCAATTTGTTAGGATAGGCCTTAAAAATCAATAAAGAAAATGGTCAGCTGGATGTGGTGGCTCACGCCTGTAATCCCAGCACTTTGAGAGGCCAAGGCAAGACGATTGCCTGAGTCCAAGTGTTCGAGAGCAGCTGGGGCAACATGGTGAGACCTCGTCTCTACAATAAATCAATAATTAACCAGGCATGGTGGCATGTACCTGTAGTTCCAGAAACTTGGCTGAAGTAGAAGAATCATCTGAGTCCAGCAGGTGAAGGCTGCAGTGAGCATGCCACTGCACTCCAGTCTGGGCAACAGAATGAGACTCCAACTCGAAAAGAAAAAGAAAATGGTCAGATTTAGATTTGCGACTAGAAGTCTCAAAGAAACGTGCAGAAGACATTCTCAGGCATCGTGTGACTAGACAGCCTTCCACTGTAAAGCCTATATAACTGAACTCAAACTGAAAAACAATCCAATTATTGCAGGAATATATTCCTAAAACCACTCTAACTGATCATTTCTCAATCCCAGAATGCTCGACTCACACAGGCCACAGAGACACCCACTCTCCAGTTGGCAGCTTTAATAAATTTTCTGTGTTTTCATTAGGAGAAGAAAAAAAGCCTTTCTCAAATTAGTCTACAAAATAGTTTCAGAAACTACGTAAGTATTTTAAAATACCTCCTTATAATCTCATTTAATATAGGTGTATTTCTAAAATTGTAAGTGTCCATAACAAAAAAATGTGCAAACGGAATAGAGTCATCACTTGTTAAAATAACGATAAAAAGCAACTAACCCTGAATTGTATTCCACCTCTTTAAAAATAAAAACTAAAAAAAATAAAGCAACAAAGGCAGAATGCAGTGGCTCACATCTGTAATCCCAGCACTATAAGAGGCGGAGACAGGAGATTGCCTGAGCCTAGAGGTGCGAGACAATACTGAGGGACATGGTGAGACCTCGTCTCTGCAATAAATCAAAAAATTAGTTGGATGCGGAGGCGGGCAACTGTAGTCCCAGCTACTTGGAAGGCTGAGTCAGAAGGATCACCTGAGCCCAGCAGGTGGAGGCTGCTGTAGTTGTGAACATGCTACTGCACTCCAGCCTGGGCGACAGAGTGAGACTCCAACTCAAAAGAAAAAAAAGCAACCAAATATGAAAACATGCCTATATCCTTGCCAGTAGACCTTCACCTCTGCCTGAGGACTTAAATTCCTTGAGGGCAGGAACCAATTCTTACTCAACTTAATTCCAATTGGTTGGAATGAACCCCTTTCTATGAAACTAGGTCCTGGCACACAACCACGAACAGACAAGATCTCTCTCAGCATGGAGCTTATATTACAAAGGTAGTGACAGCACCCCCAGAGGGTGTAAAAAACAAATTTAATTTTATATGTCTAAGTGTCAAAAGGAAAACAAAGGACTGAGAAGTGAAAGACTGGATTACTTACCTACTTGAGATAAAGGGTCACTGGAGAACAATCTGAGAAAGAGATATTTGCAATTTAAACAGAGAACTGAAGCCTGAGGGTGGGGAGGGGAGGAGCTAAGAATAGGAGCTGCACACGCAAAGGCTTTGAAGTGATCTAAGAGTGGAGCTTGGTTAAGGATGGGGAAGATTCGTCTGCAGGCAGGAGAGTAGTAGTCTAAGACCACACAAGGGAGACAAAATGGGTGGGGGGGTGGGGAGTCACACAGGATCACCTGGAAAGGAATTTGCATATCATTCCGAGTACAAAAGGAACCTGATGTGATTTGTATTTTATAACATTCCAACTGCTCCGTAAAATAAGAAACTGATGAGACAGGAAGATGAGAGCAGGGAGAATAGGTGAGAGGCTGTTTAATAGTTCCAGCAAGAGATAAGGTAGTTAGATCCAGGTGGCGGCGGTGGTGATGGAGAGAGGTAGACATATTAAAATGAATTCTGACAGAAGAATCAACATGACTTGCCTCAAGGACTGAAACTGGGAGCGAAGAAGCAGGACCCAAAAATAATCCCTAGGTTCCAGGCATCAGCAATTACATATTCAGGTATAAATGTCAAGTTGATACTGAAAAAGGCAGGGGCTCAGAGGAGAAAGCTGGGCTACAGTGATAAATTTGAGAGTCATCAATAAAAATTCATAATACAGGTTTCAGGAAGTACATGGGGTTTGGAATCCCAGATCTGCCACTTACTAGCTTGTGTCTCTAGGAAAACTGTCTTATTTTCTCATCCTCAAAATGAGTATTAAGGCCAGGCGCAGTGGCTCAAGCCGGTAATCCCAGCACTTTGGGGGGTCAAGGCGAGAGGATTGCCTGAGCCTGAGGGTTCAAGACCGGTCAGGGCAATTTGGTGAGACCTCGTCTCTACAGTAAATCAAAAAATTAGCCAGGTGTGGTAGTGTGCACCTGTAGTTCTGGCTACTTGGAAGACTGAGGCAGAAGGATTGCCAGCACCCAGCAGGTTGACGCTGGGGTGGCCATGAGCGTGCCACTGCACTCCAGCCTGGGCGATAGAGTGAGACTCCGATTCAAAAAAAAAAATGAGTATTAAAATACCTTCCCCCCCCCAAGATTGTCCAGAGCAGGGATTACTGCATTTTTTCTGTCAAGGACCAGATTATAGGTCACAAATACTCAACACTGCCATTGTTAGCATAAAAGCATAGATACGATGTAAATAAATGAATTGGGCTGTGTTCAAATAAACTATATTTACAAAAATAAAATGCATAGTTTTGACAACCCATGGTCTAGAGCAGTACTTAAAGTGTGGTCCCCAGACCAGCAGCATCAGCATCGCCTTGTTAGAGATGCAAATTAAAGACTTCACCCCAGATTTACTGAATGAGAAACTCAGCAATCAGTCTTTGTAGCAAACCCTGCAGGTGATGCATGCTAAAGTTTGAGGACCTCTGGTCTAGAAAATAAATATAAAAGTAGTAGTTACTACTATTATTAATACTATCAACTTGGCTTCTAGAAGTTTAGGAGATAGATCCTAGAATAAAACAAATGCTGGAGAATTGTGGTAAATCAAGTAAAAGAGAGATAACAATCTTCTGTTACAGTGTAATTTGGGCTTTGATGAGAATTCTTGAGAAATTAAAGATTGTTTTTATATATTCTTTATTCCAAAGAACCTCTCTAACTTTCTCATATGTTAAGATAGATATAATTTTGTCATGCTCTCACTCCACTTATTGAAATGAACAATAAAATTTTCAAATATGTATCTCCAACCTAACTTCTGATAAAAATACAGGTTATATGCCAATTAATTTCCAAATCCCTAATGGTAGATAAACTATTAGTTGATAGTCTATTGTTACAACTAACACACTTTACTTACGCAAACAGATAATAAACAAATTTATCAAATATTATTTTGACAGAATGATTTGACCATTGGAAAGATTTAGGATCAATGGGGGAAGTTAAAATATAAAGGGCTGTCCATAGACAGAATATACCACCACCGTTTTCATACTGTTTTAATACTGCTATTAGAAACTAGACAGAGATCTGCCTACCGAGCCTGCCTCAAATCAGATAAAAGAATTGTGGACAGATATAAAAGGGTCATGCCCTCCCTCACCATTATGTTCATGCCAATAGATCTTCACAAAACTCCATAAGAAAACCAAAATAAAATCTGTACACAAATAAAATCTGTACACAAATCTGTACAAAATAAAAACCTATCAACAGCCTTGGAAGGCTAACAGGAAGAAGTGAGGGCCAGACACCAGATCCTCTCTCAGAACAAAGACCAGCTTCCATGATGAGGAAGAAATCCAATCAGGCAGGTAATGCACAATATTTAAAGGGTGGGGCATCAGGTGGTTTCAAAGGGAGCAGCAGGAACAGGGAGGACCAATACGGAATAATGAGGTATCCCAATGGCTATCCCAAAGAACATGCTACTGGAAATCTAGATGCAAGAAATACCTGGAAAACCAAACAGAAAGGCCCACCAGTTTTATTCAGGTACACTCAGAAAAAAAAAAAAAAAAAAAAATCTCTCAAGCTGCTCAGGTGATGGGAATTAAATGGTTGAAACCAAGGCAAGAGGTAAACTGAAAAAGCAAAAAGCACCTGGGCATGGTGGCCTATAATCCCAGCACTTTGGGAGGCTGAGGAAGGAGGATCACTTGAGCCCAGGAGTTGGAGAGCAGCCTGGGCAACAGATAATGTCTCTAATAAATAACAGATAATGTCTCTAATAAATAAACAAATAAATAAGGTAAAAAATAAAAAGCAGAAAGCCATCTTAGGGACTTAAAAGATTTTGCTTATTGATCCGTAAAAGCCATAACTGTCCAAATCATATAATCCATTACTAAAAATGTATATGAAGATACAATTGTGAGATACAAAAGAAGATACAATTGTGAGATATAAATGATTACTGGATTTTCTTAACCAGAATCACTGTGTTTGACCTAGAAACTGAAATTGATAATAAACTACTCACACATTATATAATAGTCATACTACAAAGATCCCATAGTTTTAATTTTGAGAATTTTAGAAAATCATGTGAAAATTCACAAAAGTTTAAAAATGAAGACTATTCAGCTTATTAAAAGCACCCACAAAATAAAAGAACTAGCACAGCAAATTTTGGCTATTTTTAGCAAGGAAGATTCCATTACTTGGAGATACTCTTACCAACCCCGACATCTTGCAAAAAGCAAAACTTGGAAGAGATCACTAACTTTAAAAATAATAATAACCCCAATATCCTTTCAGTGGAGCTGTAAAAACCTATGTCAAGATTAACTGAAATTAAACCAAATTTAAATTTCATATTTTGTCTTGTTCTGTCATACAATCACAGACACCAAAGACATATTAAATAATGCCTGAAGGTTTATACTCGGTGCTTTCCAAATTTGTGTTGCTCAGGACCCCTTTAAAGGTAAATTAAGATGCTAACATAATATTGTACCGTTATTTAAATATGTTCATAAAAATCTACACAGTTCATATTCTTATAGCTCTAGCTTTTTTTTTTTTAAGAGACAGTGTCTCATTCTGTCACCCAATTCAGAGAGTGCTGTGGCACAATCAAGGCTCACCTTAATCTCCTGGGCTTAAGTGATCCTTCTGCCTCAGCCTCCAGAGTAACTGGGACTACAGGCACATGCCACCACATCTGGCTAATTTTTTTAATTTCTTATAGAGACAAGCTCTAGCTTGTTGCCCAGGCTGGTCTCAAACTTGCAAACTCAAGCAATTCTCCCTTCTTGGCCTCCAAAGTGCTGGGATTACAGACGTGTGCACCCATGCCTGGCCTACCTCTAGCTTTCAAACAAATCTAACACCAAAACCCATCTACAAAATAACCACAAACACAAATATAAAACTAGTCACATTTATATTAACAACCTAAATTCAGTGTGATAAAAGATGACATTTTTCAAAACGACGTAACTATAGCACAGGTTCAGTGTGCTGATGCTCTAAGGATCCTGTGATTTTTTTTTAAATCACTTTTCTCTGCTTGAACCCCTGCAAATCTAGGTCACTGAACTTTACCTAACTTTTACATTTACATATTACAGCCACCTCTGTTCTTTTCTCTTTATTTTTTATTTTTGAGTTGGAGTCTCACTCTGTTGCCCGGACTAGAGTGCAGTGGTGCACTCACAGCCACCCCAGCATCGACTTGCTGGGCTCCGGCAATCCTTCTGTCTCAGCCTTCCAAGTAGCCGGAACTACAGGCACATGCTACCACACCTGGTTAATTTTTGATTTATTATAGAGACGAGGGCTCACCAAGTTGCCGTTCTTTTCTCTTTAGACCAAAGTAATTAAGATAGCATGACTTGGTTCCAATGTTTCTTGCTTTATTGTGTGTTTTATAATGAAGTTAAGATGCATTATTTCCATATTTTATAATTTTACACTTCACATTATTTAATTACACACTTTATATAAGTATAGTTCAATAATTTGCCATTTATACTCTGTAATACTTTATAATACGTACATACTTTTAAATTCCATAAAATATATTCAAATGCAAGGTTGTACATGTTCATAACTACATATTCTAATGATTTTTTTTATTCTAAGCTAAAGTTATAAAGGTTACAAATACTGTAGACTCATGGTTTATTTCCCTGCCATTCCTAAAGACACTAAATAAAAGATACACCAGAGTTCAGCTTTACCAGCCTAACAAATCACACAGACTTTTTCAGTTCCCATTAAAACAAAAGTACATACTGGCATAACTATATACAGAAATGCATTTAGCATTAATTATCATTTTACAACTTTAAGAAACATATTTAACTGTGGCGATGGTTAGGAAAAAGTGATTACATAAAAGTTTATAAGACTGACAACCGAAAACGAATTTTCAATAACTGCATTCCAGCAAGTACAAGAATAGACATTAGAACCCACCTGGATTGAAAACTGCTTCTACCATCACAAGTCTTGTGACCTTGGGGAAATAATTTAACCTTTCTATACCTCACTTTTCTCAACTGTAAATGGGGGAAATATTGGAACATACTTGACATAGTCACTGCAAAGCTAAAATGTGATTATCTAGGAGAAGCAGTGAGAGCAGTGCTGTCACCCAGCAAGGGCTCAATAAAGCTTCACTTTTAAGGAAATGCACTAAGGAGCTACTCAGACAAACTCTACAGTGTAATGTGGACATATCGTACCACAACCTTAAAGTAACAAGCCAATGACATCCTTAATGGAGACATACCAGTAAGTTGTTAAATTTGTACTAATAAAAATAGTGGAAAAGGTTTTTTGTTTTTGTTTTTTTTGAGTTGGAGTCTCACTCTGTCGCCCAGACTGGAGTGCAGTGGCCGCTCCCGGCCACCGCAGCCTCGACCTGCTGGGCTCCAGCGATCCTTCCACCTCAGCCTTCCAAGTAGCCAGAATTATAGGCATGCGCTACCACGCCCGGCTGATTTTTTGATTTATTGTAGAGATGAGGTCTCGCTGCCCAGGTGGATCTCGAACCCGCGGGCTCAGGCAATCCACTCACCTCAGCCTCCCAAAGGCGCGGGATTACAGGCTGAGCCACCGAGCCCGGCTGGAAAAGGTTTTAAAAAAAATATTAATATGTTATGCAGACCATGTTTCAAGCAAAATCCTTTTCCTGGTCAAATAATTCTGAATATACTATTAAATCAAATCATAACTGATTTGGCCTTCACTTTACAAGGGGTATATCCAAGTAATTTTATATTGGCTTGGCTGAGATATGCCCACATAGCCCAAAGGAAATGGGACTCTAAGACAACCATCCAGATGTTTTTAACAAAACATTTTGAGATTTAAAACAAAAAAAGTCAATAAAATTGTCTGTAATAATTATTTAGGCTGGTCATCATTTTATTCACCAAACTGCCTAATTCTATTTCTTTTTGCCTGATTTTCTTAATTGCCAATATACCAAGCATGCTGATATTTTTCTGGCATGTATCCTTTGCCTTTGGGCAAACAACACATCAGATAATGTAGAAAATTCACAAAAATCATCAGTTTCCTCACTGAGCAATTAATTCACTCATTCCTAACTGATAAAAGGGCATGTGAATGTGAATAGAGTAAGCCCTACTGAATGTTGCTGTTTATCAGGATGCAAATAATAAACCTTTAATTTTTGCAAAAGCTTTCATAACTTGACATTAGGATATATAGGTTGAGTACCCCTTATCCAAAATGTTTAGGAACAGAAGTGTTTCAATTTTTTTTTCAGATTTTGAAATATTTGCATATACATGATGAGCTTGGAGATGAAGCCTAAGTCTAAACATGAAATTCATTTATGAAGGTAATTTTATACAATATTTTAGATAATTTTGTACATTTTGTCAACGATTCACTGCATGAGATCAGATGTAGAATTTTTTATCTATGGTGTCATGTTGGTGAAGATTTCGATTTTGGAGCACTTTGGACTTCAGATGAGGAATGCTCAACCCGTTTTTCCCCCCAAAATGAACTGTTTACTCCACTCCTAAAACTTAAACTCTTGACTGAGAGGCAAAGTTTTCATTCAACATACACATGGTCTTAATATGGGTCATGTTTTTATCTTTTAAATGACTGTTTATACCATAATTGAGAGATATAATCATGCTGTTAAAATCATCTGAAATAACAATAACAGCTGCTTTTTTATTGTGGGAATAGAGGAAAACATAAAACAACTCCTTTTTAAGAGAGAAAATGAAGTAATGCCACACAGAAATGGTCATATAGTCAGCCAAATGAACAAAATAACTTGGGGCAGTGGTTCTGAAACTGTCCCCAGGCCAGTAGTCTGAGCATCACCATGGAACCTCTTAGAATCAGAAATTGAGGGTAGGGTTCAGCAGTCTGTATTAATAAGCCCCCAGGTGTTTCTGACACACACTCAAGTCTGAGAATCTCTCTTTTTGAAAGTGGATAAATATTTGACCTACCCTCGCTGTTAGGGAGAAAATCAGATGTTCTTGGTTCCTTGGTTGTAGTTTTAAGTCTACAACCCACTTTTTGTCCACAGGATTAGGCCCTTTTCTTAGTTGAAATATCCAAGTTCTGTTGAAACGTGCTAAGCCTGACATTCCTCCTGTATAGGACTACACAGGCTTGCATAAATAGGGACAGATCTGTGTTGGCATACATCTGATCTCCTCTCTTTGCACATAGGACAAGTTACTATGCATCAGGACATCCTGGCTGAAGGCTTCTGACACACACCCTAAGTTGACTCTGACCCAACAGGGAGGTATGGAGCCAAGAGGGCCTATCACTGTGGCAACTCCTGACAACAGCCCTCCCAACTCTGAAGTTGCATGCAGATCCACCCTCCAAAAAGATATGTGAGTAGATATTCTTCAAAACAATATCATTTTCTGTTAGAAACCACAATCCTCCAACTCAGTGGCTCTGCATGAACACAAACTTTGCTATTGACCTATAGCGACTAAATGTCCCAGATTGCTCTGAACAGTCCAGGGGTACTACCCTTTAGGCCTGTGTATGAGAAGGAAAAGGCATGGGAGACAAACAAGCCAGAGGCAAGTTTACTTGGGGAAATTTGCAGGCCCACTGCTCTAAGCTGCCTTCAATATTTTGTTCAGTGACTGTGGAAAACACTTAGGAAACCCTCTAACAACAATCTCAAGTAGAAATAATTGTCCACTTCAAATGCAGAACTCAGGATAAAGCAAACAGCAGGGTTTCTTCCTTCTTATTTCAAGGGTACTAGAACCCCCAGAGCCCACTCTGTATGAAGCACCCTCCTGGAAGATAACAATGTTGAGTTTACCCTTGTAACATGTGCAGTTGCAGAATCACTGCTTTTGGGAATTTTACTTGTAAATTCTTCCAAAATGATGACCCCAACCCTCACTACTGTGTCTAGTGAACTCAGATGCTCAAAAGGAAACATGACAAAGAGCACACAGTGTCAATGACTGCCCTCATCCACTCAACAAATATTTATGCCAAAGATCAAAAGTGGTAGCCCATGGATCTCTGAAGCCATCTCTCAGATGTGTATTGTATGGCCCTGATAGGGCTGACATTCCATCCATGGACTCTTCAACTGCAGTTAAGTGGCACTTGAGAAAGGACACTCCCTATCCAGTCCTGCCTGGGTCCTCCCTCATTCAATCCTTTTCCCAAGCGTTGGAGTGTGTAACCCCTGGTGAATGGCTGGAGATCATCCTTAGGGAGACTACATCTGGCTTTTCAAATTAATGATCCTCTGTCAGGGGTTCTCACAGTTCAGAGCAAATAGGAATTCATATATTTAGATCAAGACCTTATCTGGGAAATGGCAATAAACAGGAAAGTTAGTTTGTTTGATTTTTTGGGGGGAGGGGTTTTTTTTTTTCTTCTATCGAAAAGCAATTCTCCTGCTCCCACTGAACTAAAATGAGAAAATGAGCCTCAGCATGTTAATATTTGTGAAGTAACAGCACATTTATCCTCTAACATTTAAATAGATAATAGATAACACAGGAAAATAAAATGATGTTTTTAATTGACCTCCTACCAGTGAGTACAGGCAAGATTGAACAATAGTGGCTGAGAATTCAAGGTGACATGACCATCAATGAAATTAGTAATAATGTATCATGTATCAGATCTAAAGAAAATAACTTGAACATAAACTCCCAAAAGTAATGACAAGTTCCTTAAAGTCCTGGAAAAATGCAATTGCTCCTTCTTACTGCCAGAACCATAAAATTTTAATACGTGAAAGTTAAAAATAAGTTTCAAACAAATGATCACAAAATGAAATTCATTTAATCATGGTTAGTATTCTGAGATAATATGTAGTAAGATATTTTTATATCTATATATAGTAGTAGTAATCACAAATTAAAATTGCTCTATTTACATAAGGAATTCTGACTCTTAAGATATTAAGCTATTTTACAAAGTAACTGATAAAATGTAAGACAATGAAGTTTTATTTTCTTCAGTTCAGCTACAGTCCTTTTGTGAAAAACTACTGAAGAAACAGAAAGTCATTCAATTACAGACACAGGAATTATGAAATAAAAAAATTAAAGCTTTATTTATAGGATGTTTTTCTCATCTTACTATTATTAATTTCCCAGCTACCAAAAGAAAGTCACATGGTGCAACTTGAGACTTTATTTATTTATATTTAGACAACTCTATTTCTCCAAAGGACCTAAAGTACTTTGCAAACATGAAATAACCATTTTTAAAACAGTATTTTGACATGGAAGAAAAAAAAACTCTTTACACATTAAAGGAAAAACAGCCTGTTTCCAAATCCACAATCATTGTAGTAAAGTTTTCCTCTCCAGTTCGATAAGGACCTTTTAAGGAAATAAAAGTTCACTGGTAACAGAACACTTCGGT
The DNA here is from genome assembly GCA_027257055.1 of Cephalopachus bancanus. Lineage (NCBI taxonomy): Eukaryota > Metazoa > Chordata > Mammalia > Primates > Tarsiidae > Cephalopachus > Cephalopachus bancanus. Next base: position 189,585 of record JAPVLO010000402.1, read on the forward strand.
TTAGTAAACTCTGAAGAAATGATATTAGAAACAAAAATTTTTTAATGATTTTTTTAAAATATTAGAAGCCTCTTCTACTACACTGATTTTCAAATCACCCAAGTATGTATTGATTCTCTCTCCAATAAGCGGGTAAAAAATTGCTCCAAAAAGGCCCTCCCGCTCAATATCCAGATGCAGAATTGTACTTTGCTGCCAATCTGATAAAGTCTGGTAACTTTCCCCTAAGCCCCGCTCCGAAATCGCCTCCGGACCGGAGACCTGCAGGTACTGCGGTGACCATGAAGCGACTGGCCAAATGGATTAAGGTGCAAGACTCATCCGAGATTGAGCACTCATGAAGACCTCTAGGAACCCAGCCTTGTCCCGTGTTCCATCTTCCACACGCACGTACACATATGCACACCCCGGCAAGTCCGGTCACATCCCAGACACCGCGATCCTCCCCGGACGCCCGCTTCCTCCAGCATCCTCCTCGGATGCACTTCTCCGTCTCCCACTCCCCAGATCCTGCCAGCCGGCCGCTCCTGCCGCTCGCCCAGCCCCCGAACGCCTTATTCCCCACTTCCAGGTCCCAGGAGAGGGACGAGCCGGCGCTCAGGCGCGCCACGTGGAGCGCGCGCGCCTGCAGCTAGACCACAGCAGCTCCTTCAAGTGGGCTCCCCGCCCTCCCTGCACCTCCGGCCCTACGCCCGCTGCCCCCTGGGCCGGGCCCGTCCCCGCACCTCCGAGCCCGCGTCTTGCCTGGTTGGGGTCCGTGGCGCGGAAAACGTGGCAGGCCATCTGCGACTCGGGGTCGTCGGGCTGAGCCTTGATCAAGTAAGCAAAGTAGGTGAGGTCGTGGCTGTTGTGGATGAAGCGCGAGATGTGCTGCGCCTTGTGCTCGAAGATGAACACCGCCGGGTTAGGCTGCGCGGCCGCGGGGCCGGTGCCCCCAGCCGCCCCGGCGCCTGGCGCCGGGACGCAGCGCAAGAAGGGCGCGCTGAGAGCCAGGACCACCTCGCGGGCCGCGGGCGCCCCGCAGCCGCCCGCCTCGGGCTTCTGGCTGCGCCGGCGGATCTCGGCCATGAGCCAGGGCAGCATGGGCAGCGTGGTCCTGCGGTCCAGGCACGACCCCCCCACGTACCACAGTCGGAACCGCTTGTCGCCCGGCTTCCCGGGGCCCTGCTGGGCTGGGGAGCCCGGTTCGGGCTCCAGGGGGTGCGGGAACGGCTCATCCTGAATGCAGCTGGGGGGCTCCATAACTCACGGCGCCCGAGGGCACCGGGGAGGCCGGCCGGGCGCGCCGCGCCCCCGACTCCCGCGCGGAAGGAGCCGCCGAAACTGTGCCAACTGCGCGCGGACACCCACGTCCGCTTCGGAGCGGCGCGACCCCGAACTCTGCGCTTCAGCGGCCCTGCCCCATGCGGCACTTCCCGGGCGCGGCTCCCAGGCTCCGGCGGCGGGCACCAAGGCGAGCGCCGGCGGCCAGTCGGGCAGGGAGGGCGGGTTAAACAGGCACGCTCCCTTCACGGGCCAGCGTCTCGGGGCCGGACCTGCCCTTTCTCCGCCGCGGGTCGGCCGGGTGGGTGGACCGCGCCGAGGGCCCCGCCGCCGCCGCCGCCGCCGGCTCCAGCGCTGCAGCCCCGCTGCGGCCGCCGCGCGCGCCTCGGGCAGGCTCCGGCAGGCTGGGCGGGGAATGGGCTGTGGGCGGGAGGGGGTGACTTGGGCGGAGCTGACTCCTACCAGGGTGACCGGCTGTCACCTGGAAGGTCGGGACCGCCGGGCTGCGGAGCGGCCAGTCCTCGGGAATGGCCTCCGGGAACTACTGCGATGGAAAATAACAAAAACAAAACGTGGCCTCGCGGGGGCCGCGCCTCCTCCCGCCGCCGCGGCAGCCCCGCTGGCTGCTGCTCCTCCTACTGTTCCCGTCCCTCCCTCGCTCCTTCCTTCCTGCCTTCCAGGCTGCTTCTTTCATCGGGCCGCCACCCCGCCTCCCGTCCGGCGGGCGGAGAGCGTCGCCGGCGGAGGCTCGTCTGTGAAGTGGCTTCTCCGCCTCCTCCTCCGACCCCCGCGCCGGGCCGCAGTCCTGCGCCTGGCGCGGGCATTGCCCCCCACCCGCTCGGCCTCTCTCGGGTCGCAGCGATCTCTGTCCCCTCCTGGGCGTCTCTGCTGCCCCCTAGAGAGGGGGCCACTCGCAGTGGGGAGCTGGGATTTTTTTTTTTTTTTTAACAGTATGTGCTTGGTTTCAGTTCTTTCTAAAGCCTGCACATTAACTTCCGAATTCTCTTTTCTAATAATCTCAAAAAATAATCGTTTTTAAAATCATAACATTATAAAATATTTTCATTCCAATTTTCAATGCAGCCGACCTCTTAAAATATGGAAAAATCACATTTTATTCATTATGTTTAGAGCTAATGTAGAGATTTCTCGTTCTTTCATATGTGTGGTAATATACATTTCCAAAAAACTCAAAAATATGGTACAGATAATTTGATCATTTTAATTTTAGAACACGTTCAAAAGTATATTCCTTTTCTCATTTTAGCAAAATGGACTCATTCTCTCTTATTTTTACTGAATGAGAATTAAGAATTGGATAAGAGGTAAACACAAAATAAATGGGAAAGACACAACTTCTGGAAATTCTCTCAAGTGCTTACACGATGAATGAAAACTCTGGTTTCTCACTGTTTTTTAGTTTAATGATGTTCTCACTTTCTATGGGACCATTTTTTTCTCCTATTTAGGTAAGATCAATATGACCAACTGCCATTAGTCCTATGCTGAATTTCTGGTTGCACCCTGATAGTTCTCTTGTTAATGAGCCTCTATGCTCAAAATTGAGACGTTAAATGATTAGGTTAAGTCTCCACTCCAAAAACCTTTTGCAAAATAGAACCATGTCTTCAAGAAGCAATGAAAAGTTCCTGGAACTTAAACTGAGACCTTCTAGAACCTTACCAGAAACTCCCTTACACAGATCCCATTTCCTTATGCTACATATCTGAGACATATAAAAGAGAATGAGAGGAACAAAGATGTGGAGAAAGCATGGAAGTTTTGTAGATTCTGCCAAGTAAACCATCCTGGGAGCTCGGATTGAATCTGGAGCCCCACCAGGCCAGTTTCTACTGGCATAATAAAGCAAAGCAACAAAGAACACACTTTCACTTACTGACAGAAAAACAGGAGAACTATCTTTTATGACATGACATGCTGAGTATGATTGCTTTCTGCTCAGGAAAGCCCTTTGCCCTTTCTCTGTAACATTTCTGTGATGTTTCTCTTTCTGTATGTTGGTGAGCATTATTACTGTATATCAATATCTGATCCTTTCTGGATCCTGACACACGAGAAGATAGCTCTTTCCTCCCCCACCCTTGAAGCTAGCCATGGTCATAAGACTTGTTTTGACAATGAAATGTTAACAGAAGTGACTTGGGTCATGTCATGAATACAAGCATTTAATTGCCAGGAGCCGAGGCTCCTCCTGTCCATTCTTCTCTCCAGTGGTCATGGTGGAAACATGTCCATATGGAGGTGCCTTGTAACCAATCAGCCCGGAATGCTGAGCCAACACACTTTAGACACCTGTCCTGGAGAATCTCCCAGGCCCACAGCAGACTCCTTATGAGGAAGAAAAAAACTTTTGTTTTGCTAAGACACTGAGATTGTGGGTTGTTCACTACTTTGTTACCAATCTATCCCGTCAAATGAATTGTTGAACTCTAGTATATAATATGTTTCTATAAACTGTTTTATAATCATTTATACATCTGACTGAGTACAGTACATACATGAACAAAATGATATGCTATTAGTTTTCTACCACCATATATCACCTGCAGAACTTTACAGAATTGCATACATATAAAATTTCCCTGACTTGGCGTGATGGCTCACCTGTAATTCCAACACTTTGGGAGGCCAGTTCAAGACCAGCCTAGGCAACATAGAGAGACCTTCTCTCTACAAACATCAAAAAATTAGCTGGGTGCAGTGGCTCACACCTGTAGTCCCAGCTGCTCAGGAAGCTGAGGTGGGAGGATCGCCTGAGCTCAGGAGGTCAAGGCTGCAGTGAGCCATGAGCCACTGCACTCCAACCTGGGTGACAGTGTGAGAGCCTAACTAAAAAAAAAAAAGAGTTCTCAATTATATATTTAATCACTTGAGTTTTGAAAAAGATAAGAGGATAAGATACAACTAAAAAATATTTGGTAGGCATTACACAGAACATGCAAGTCTATGTTTTATGCAAGTCTATGATGTTTATGAAGCAATAAATCAACCTCTGACCCCAGTCCTTTCACTCTCCACCCTACCCAAAATAATTTTTAAAATATGCTCACGAAAACCTCTCCAACAACTTGATGGAAGAGCAGTTTTCTAGGTATCTCTACCTATAATATCCAAAAAAGGTGCACCTCTATTATCCTAATCTAAATTAATGGTGTCAAATAATAGTTAAAAGTTGTACAAAAATACAGTTAGATAAAAGGAATAAAATCGAATGTTAAGTAGCACAACAGGGCAACTATAGTTTATGATTTACTCTATATTTCAAAATAACACGAAGAATGTAATTGGAACATTCCTAACACAAAGAAATGATAAATGCTTGAGGTGATGGATTCCCTGGTTACTCTGATTTGATCACCATACATTGTATACTTGTATCAAAATATCACATGTACCTTATAAACTATTATGTATTCATAATTTAAAAATATATTTTTTAATGTATGATGCAGTCACATCCTAGTTAAAATGTTTATACCACATGAGATGTAATATATATATGGGGTGAGCCAGGGTTATAGTATAAGATTGGGAACTGGGCGTGGTGGTTCACTCCTGTAATCCCAGCGGCTCTGGAGGCTGAGGTGGGAGGATTGATTGAACTCAGGAGTTCGAGACCAGCCTGGGCAACATAGCAAGCCCCCATCTCTACAAAAATAAAAAACAAATTAGCTGGGTATGGTGGTGTGTGCTATAGTCCCAGCTACTCAGGAGGATGAGTCCAGAGAAATCATCTGAGCCCAGGAGTTCAGGTTGCCATGTGCTAAGATCTTACAACTGCACTCCAGCCTTGACAAAGCAAGACCCATCTCTAAAAATAATAAAAATTAAAATTTCTGAAAGACTTGTTGTAATCTCGTTTTCCTGCTCCCAAGCATAAGTGTGCTCCCTTGTGCGCACACACTCTCCCCTTCTCCCTCTCTCTCTCCTCTCTCTTTTCCCTCTTTCTTCCTTTTCTTTCTTCTCTCTCTCCTCTCTCTTTGCCCTCTGTCTTCTCCCTTTCTTTTTCTCTCTCTTCCTTCTCTCTCTCTCTCTTCCTCTCTTCCATTCTGTGCCCTTCCCTCCACGCACAACTTTTCTTTTCTCCTTAGAAATCTCAAAATCTAGACACATTTCCTAAGCACAAAGCTGGAATCTTTCTAGTTACATTTTCCGCTCCCACCACCCTCTCACATCCAGACAATTTCTCTGTTCCCGAGCATATTACAGTACATGCACACGTCATTATGAGGCCTTACCAGTGTCTTCCTCTCCCTGACTCCCTCCTAGTCCCACTGCCCCACAAGCTGAATTTCTCTGTCCTTCACTACTTGAACATTCATTCATTCAAGACCCAACTCAAGAGTTACCTCTTCTGCGAAGTTATTTCTTACTTTCATGCCTCTCTTCTTTGCCCTCTTTTCTGTGCATTCCACTATGATGACTCTTCTCACTTTCTTTATGCCTTTGGGTGACTTGTTTGTGTTTCTACCAGAGGAAGAGCACATTGAGAGAAAGGATTATTGTTCCCCCACACCTGCATCACAGTTCCTTTAAAAGGATTTGTAGCCGGGCTCGGTGGCTCAGCCTGTAATCCCGCGCCTTTGGGAGGCTGAAGTGAGTAGATTGCCTGAGCTCGCGGGTTCGAGACCCACCTGGGCAGCAAGACCTCATCTCTACAATAAATCAAAAAATCAGCCGGCGTGGTAGCGCATACCTGTAATTCCGGCTACTTGGAAGGCCGAGGCAGAGGATCACCGGAGCCCAGCAGGTCGAGGCTGCGGTGGCCGGGAGTGGCCACTGCACTCCAGTCTGGGCGACAGAGTGAAACTCCAACTCAAAAAAAAAAAAAAAAAAAAAGGATTATTTGTTTGTGTCGTATTTTCCTCCAACAGAAAGTACGGTAGCTGACACTAAGTAAATGCTGAATGAATGGAGTTGAATAAATAGCATAGTAGAATTTAAGATACTGAAGATTCAGAAGGGAGTCTTAATATCACAGAGTTGATACACCAAATTATTAATTAGCTAATTTTACTTTAACATACTAAATATATCCACCAGCTAATTATAAAATCCTAGAAAATAATAGACTGTCTCCCAAAAATTGTGATGGCAAACAGAACCCAAGCATTGTGACTGAATAGAATTTTAAGATATTCACAGGGTTTCCCCCCATTGTTCCCTGTGTGACCTTCCCTCATCCCAGCAGCCAGGGCATTCCATCTTCCAGCTTTAGGGAAAGGATGACAAAGCAGAACAGAGAACAAAAGAGTCTGTTATTAGCTTTCAGGATCCAAAACCTAAGGACGTGGCAAAGGCAAAAGATTTAAAATGTATGCTCTAAGAGTCTGTTTCTCTTGCTCTAGATACTAAAGGAAGTCTCCCCAAACTTGGGAGATAGAGAATAAAGAGAGAATAAAAGGGTTCAGGTTCTGTGGGTCTCCAGGGAGGGAACCTTGACTCTGTCTCCCTTGGCTGAGTCAGTGAAGGGGACCACAGATCCCCAGAGCAGAAGCATGTGCTGCCCATCTCCTAGAGTAGCCCAAAAAACCTGCAAGACCTTGGAATTTCCCCATGCCTATCTTGGAGAGGAAGCAGGAGAGAGAGAGAGAACACACAGGCTGAAGGAACACAGAACAGTCTCTGGCTATGACCTATATAACCTGCATGGCAAAAGGAAAAGCAGTCCTTTTGTCCAGAACCACCATCTTCTGGTAATTCGCCAAAATGATGAATACAAAGGGAAAGAGGAGGGGTACCCAGTACGTGTTCTCTAGCCTGTTCAGAAAACATGGAGTTGCTCCTTTGGCCACATACATGCGAATCTACAAGAAAGGTATATTGTAGATATCAAGGGAATGGGTACTGTTGGGAAAGGAATGCCCCACAAATGTTACTATGGCAAGACCAGGAAGAATCTATAATGTTACTCGGGCTGCTGTTGGCTTTGTTAACAAACAAATCAAGGGCAAGATTCTTGCCAAGAGAATTAATGTGCGTGTTGAGCATATTAAACACTCGAAGAGTCGATGTAGCTTCCTGAAACACATGAAGGAAAATGACCAGAAAAAGAAGGAAGCCAAGGAAAAAGGCACCTGGGTTCAACTGAAGTGCCAGCCTGCCCCACCCAGAGAGGCACACTTTGTGAGAACCAACAGAAAGGAAGCCGAGCTGCTGGAACCTATTCCCTATGAATTCATGGCTTAATAGGTGTCAAAAATAAAAGACCTCTGGACCATTAAAAAAAAGTGGGGAGGGGGGACTGCAGGCTATTTCCCCAAGCAGCCAAGGAAAGAGCGCAGAGAAGCCAGATTCAACAAACAAGAGGTCTAGCAGTCAGGACTAGGAGGACAAGGCAGTTACCATGTTGGCTGCTGCACTGGTTACACCTACCAGGACATGCGGTAAAGGCTTTGGATGATAGCCCTAGAAACCATCCAGCCCAGCCTAAAGCAGGAAAGCTGAAGGCTCCAAAAGGAAATTACAAAGAATAATAATAATAATGTGTTTGTGGTTGGGCAGAAAAGAGGGAAGATGACATAGAATATCAAGTATAATTGAATTTCTGGTAAATATGACAGATTTGCTTGTCTTAGAAGGGCTTCCTGTTTACCTATGGTTCAAATACATTAAAAATGCTAGATATAATTTTTTTTAATTTAAATAACTGAAAACAAGAAAGAGAAATTTCCAGATGCCAGAATTGAAGGGTTAAGCCAAATCCAGAATAGTAAGTAGCAGTTGAACCAATGGTTTGTGAGACTATTGGAACTGGAAATAGGCCTGGGTAGCTACGACCATAATTTCCTGTCCATGCAGGATTAGAGATGAGGCTAATAGGAGTTGGGAGCTGACACTGAACTCCCTGACTAGAGACAAAAACTACTGACTGACAAGTTTTTCTACAAAGAGTAGAAAACTCATCAGGCATGCTAAGGAAGCAGCAAGAAGTCCAACATAGTCCAAATTAACTTTATGTGCCTCGTGAGAGAGATTGAAGTTAAGAAAATAATTTTTAAAAAGTATTGAAGTAGTGAAAATGGAATCTCTTTCTGGGATCTCCACAAACAAGTCTTTGGAGAACCCAGTCCTTCTTCATGTCTCAATTTTGTTTTCCTCTCTGTTGACCCCATTTTTAGCTAATAAGATAGGCTAGACTGCAAAGGCTAGTCTGAGTTCAAATATTGGCTATGATGTTAACTGGGAATTGGTTGATATTGTTTTCCCTTTAACCGTTGAATCAGTAAAGAAACCTTGTAAAGTCAATATTACATATCACCAGGGTGTGTCTTAAATTACATGCTCTTAGTAGCCCATATGTAGTGAGGAATCAGACAGGTAAGAGATTCCCAGAATCTCAAGGGACCATCCTCTTACCATTAGAAGAAATTATTGCTGCTCCACAGTTGAAGACTAGCATATTATATTTGTGTACATATATCAGGATTGGCCGTAACTCTTCCACAACTCTTTCCTGTCCCTTTGAGGTTGCAAAAGCTTGCAGTAGCTCCAGGTTAATATCCTTACACCTCCAAGTACAGCAGAAAAATGAAACACTTCCATCCTGGTTGCTCAGGAAAAAGTCTTAGATTCAGTTTTGGATGGACTTATTTGGCTCGGCTTAATCAAATGTCCTTTCCTAAAGAAATCATGGTACCGCCGGGCTCGGTGGCTCAGCCTGTAATCCCGCGCCTTTGGGAGGCTGAGGTGAGTGGATTGCCTGAGCCCGCGGGTTCGAGACCCGCCTGGGCAGCGAGACCTCATCTCTATAATAAATCAAAAAAAAAAAAATCAGCCGGGCATGGTAGCGCACGCCTGTAATTCCGGCTACGTGGAAGGCTGAGGCGGAAGGATCGCCGGAGCCCAGCAGGTCGAGGCTGCGGTGGCCGGAAGCGGCCACTGCACTCCAGTCTGGGCGACAGAGTGAGACTCCAACTCAAAAAAAAAAAAAAAAAAAAAAAAAGAAATCATGGTACCAAGGCGGTTCAGTACTCAGGTTGGCCAAGCCTGTGTCTCATAGCCACCTGTTGAGATAGCTTCAGGGTAAGTTCTAATGATATTCAATAAAAAAAGTATTTATATTATTTTAAATATTCTTGTGTGAAGGAAAAAAGGTTGATCTTGTAGAAGTAGAAAATAGAATGGTGGTTATCAGCTGGGATGTTGATCAAAAGTTGCAAAATTCCAGTTAGATAGGAGAAATAAATTCAAGAAACCTATTGTTTAACATGGTGATTATAGTTATAACAATATATTGTATTCTTGAAAAGTGATGAAAGAGTAGATTTTAAGTAGATTTTGTGATGAGAGAATTTTGGTTCAAATAAGGATCACTGTCCATGTGTGAACAGGTTGTCGTCTACTAGGTTTTACATGAAAGAGAATAGCTTAGAAGAGACTAGCTGATCTACAGTGATAGTGATGCAGATTTTTCAGGTCAGCCTGGGCATCAAGAGTGTCGGCTCAGTGGGTCAGCCAGCAAAGCCCCAGAGAGGGTCATCAAGGGGCTGGTAAGCCTAGCCCCGAAAATATCAGCTCTGAGAGTGTTGCTGGTTCGGTGGGTAGCCAAACTTAGCCCTATGGGTGTCTCCGCTTCGGAGTCTCACCTTCTTCCGGCAGCTCTCCTGGTTCAGCCGGCTCCGAAGATCTTCTGCAGCTCTTCAGGTCACAGCTCTTCAGGATCAAGGTTCTTATCTCATGCCCAGGAAGAATGAGGGATATGGCCATTGGCGAAGTGAGTAAGCAGAATTTATTGAGAGGACAGAGAAGCTTCCACAGTGGGAGGGGACCCAAAGGGGTTGCCCATCTCTGGGATGGAAACCTGGTATATAGCCCTAAGTCCAAGTTGACTGGCTAACACTAGCTGTGAGCTGTAGCTGTTCTGATTGGTCAGTATGAACGACCAATTGGCAGGAGGTAGGAGCCTAATGGTGAGCTGATTGGTTGCTTTTCGATCCCAGCAGTGACCTAAGCTCTAGCTTGAGAGGCTCACAGGGAGCTTGTTTACCAATGCTGAGCCAGAGGGACCTGCCAAGAGTTCCCTACACTGTTACCAGAGGATCTGTCTGTCTGTCTGCTAGCCTTTCTCTAGCTATCTCCTGTCACAATAGTTATTAGAGTAATAAAGATCGGATAAAACTTAACAAAGACAGTTTTAAAGGGGCTTTAGGAATTAAAAACTTTATGCATGTATTAAATAATATTTATCAAATACCTACTATGTCACAAAATGACAACTATGTGAAGTAATGCATGTATCAGCTCCATTTGGCCATTTCATAATATATATATCCCAAAACATCATGTCAAACACAATATATTATAACTTTATCTGTCAATAAAATAAAAAGAATTAAGACTGTGCTTGCTACATTAAAAAAAGAAAAGAAAGGAAATAGTGATAATTTCAGAAATTAGGAAAATAGGGAATAGAAAAAATAGCAAATATTCAGTAGTCTTTTCATGTTTATTGGTCATCTAGATTTCCCCTTGAAGCATTTGATCTTTTACAAAAGGAAGGATCTTTTGCCTATTTTTAAAACTGGGGTCAAATGATAGAATCTTCCTATATTAGGGATAGTAGCATTTTGCCCAACATATGTTTCACATATTTTTCTTAGTTTACCATAATCTTTTTTAGACACAAAAAAGAGAATACAGATTTTTTTTTCCCCAAGAACTTATGGAATATTCAGAGAAATTAACCACATCTTATCTTTTGATATTGCTTACGATGTCTTGACAAAAATTTAGGTAATTATTCATTTAATTCAGCCCATTCCCCAAACAGGTACTACTTCTTAATGCCCCTGACAAATAAGTGATTGACAAGAAATTTTAAACTGTTATTGTTTTTTAGATGAGGAAATTGAAGTAAAAAATAAGTGGGCAAAAAGAGTAACACTATAAAGAATGAATGGAATACAGAACAACTGATTACTAACCAAATGAACAATGTGATTAATAAATGCCTGGTCAATTAATTAATTTGCTCTCTCTTGCATATCAAAGAACAGAATCAGTTTGTTTCAGAAGTTAAATATTTCTTTTCTTTTTTTTTTTTTTGAGATGGAGTCTCACTCTGTCACCCAGACCGCAGTGCAGCGGCAGCTCTCAGCCACCGCAGCCTCGACCTGCTGGGCTCCAGCGATCCTTCCGTCTCAACCTTCCAAGTAGCTGGAACTACAGGCGTGCACTACCACACCCGGCTAATTTTTGATTTATTGTAGAGATGAGGTCTCGTCAAGTTGCCCAGGCAGGTCTCGAACCCGTGGGCTCAGGCAATCCACTCACCTCGGCCTCCCAAAGCACTGGGATTACAGGCTGAGCCACCAAGCCTGACCGAAGTTAATTTTTATGGAGAAAGTTGATTTTTTTTCTCCCATTATAGGCTGGAATCATTTTTACCAATACCCACTTTTGTCCTGCTGCATAATTTCAGAAGTATGTTTGGTTGACATTTAAGGCCTTCTATGACCTGAAAACTCTATTTGAGGGATGAAAGGAAACATAAAATGAACATTTATTTATTGCATACTTCCAGGCTAGACAACTCCACATCAACCAAGCATGTGAGATAAACCACAAATTGTAAAATACTGTATATATGAATGAGGGTTTTATTGTGGACAGATTAAACACTTCTCCAACTATACACTCCTTTTTATGAGTGAAACCTCACATTTATGCTCTTCAGAATTATATGAATTTGTATTGATATCATCGACTGTTTTCTCTTTAACCTAATGAAAACATTTACAACTAAAAGCAGTATTAAGGCCTCAATAAAATCTTCCCCCTATAAAAGTGCTTCTTGTTTAATTGCTATTTCTAATGGACTCTAAAAAGCTTAAAAATATAAATTTGTCATGAATGAAATATTCTAAGTTTTTATTGCTGTTTTAAAAATTTATCAATCAAGCTATTAATGATAGAAATTAAAATGAACAATATACACATATTATTTTTAAGTTAATCATTGTTTTCAATAGGTAATACATGCAGATGGTACAATATTCAAAACTTACCAAAAAATATGTACAGCAAAAAAAAGTAAGTCTTCTTTCCACTCCTTTCTCCAGCTACTCATTTTCATTCTGGAATCAGTGTTACAAGTTTGTTATGCATGGATCTAACAATGAAATAATAATAATAATAATTCTTCCTCTATACCAAGCATTCTCACAATAATCATGTAAGTGCTACTGTGATCCTTATTTTACAGATGAAAAAATTGATTCATATAGACATTGAGAATCTTTTTAAGAATCATATTTTATGAATGGGAGAATTTCGGTTCAAATAAGGGCCACTGTCTATGTGTGAACAGGTTGTACCCTATAGGTATTATACGAAAGAGAATAGTTTCGAGGACATTAGGTGAACTAGAGTCATAGTTACTGGGGTAATAGAAATTGGATAAAATTTACTAATGAGTCCTTCAAAAGGTTTTTAACAATTAAGAATAACTTTATTTATTTATTTATTTATTTATTCAGTAATATTTACTGAATACACACTATGGTCTAGGCACTAGAAACATTCCTACCATTCTCATGGAGCTCATGCATAAGAACAAAAAGAAACTGCAACGCTACACAGTGTACAAAATTGGGATGGTGCCATAACAAAACTCTAAAATATGTGACATTGATTCCAAGACTATGTGGCAGATGGAAAGAAAACTGTTAGTGGAAGCTGGAAACTGTTAGTGGAGCAAGAAAACAGTTGCAAGAGACTGGAAAAAATGGTGAAGAGACTGATATAAAAGCTGAAAAATAGTGACCCATGTCGAGCAGTGGTAAAAGTATCATACAGAAACTTGAAAGATAGTCCACCCCATAATTTGATGGACTTTCAGATTTGAGCAAAGAGATTTCCAAGCAGAAATTTGAGAGTATCAGCTGGTTTATACAAGCTGCATATAAAAAAGAACTTCAAGAAAGAGACTAACTCAGAAGAGAACTGGTCAGTTTGCAAGTAGAGTTCAGAAAATTTTATAAGGGCTAGAATTTCCCAGTCTAGAAAATAAATTATCTTTTATTTCCAGCTTCTTAAGCAAATACAAGATTCTCGAATTATCGAAAGGCCTAAGGGCAAAGATCAAAAAGATCAAAAGTATGACTATAAAACATTTTTTAAAGGCTTCTAGGGAATTGAGTTAGTGCTCCCTCTTTGGAACAAAACGGCTTCTTGAAAGCTTAAAGACATATTTCCATGGAAGCCTAATCCCAAACTAACAGTAAGTCAGTCCAAAAGAGAAGCCTGTATTGAAACTAATTGTGGGTTTGGCTTTTAGAGCATGGCATGAATTCTAACCTGATATATAGAAAGCCTCCAAAGTTCTTAACAGAATTGTATCAGCAAAAGTACTGCCACTCAGGACTAACAGGGACCATGACTATTCAGATTGTAAAGAGGTTTCTGAGCTCCCAGCTTCATACAGATAGGAAGAAGACTGAGAAAGTTGTTCAAAGTACATACAGCAAGATGAACTGGAATTGGGCATTTGGAATTTTAAGTATCTGTGGAATATCAGCAGAAAAATCAAAGGAGTTGAACATATAATTCTGAAACTTAGGAGAGAGATCTAGGCTACAGATATAAATTTGTGAGTCATTATCACATAGTAAACATACAAAATTAAAAACCCAAACTTTCAGCCTAGGTTGAACAATAGGTAAAACCTTGGGGCTCCCACATCATGGTGTTATTTAATGAGAACACTTATTAGAAGCAAAAAATGTTGACATAAGTGCTTTTGAAACCGCAAAGCATTAGGTTAGTTTTATATAACAGTCATGTCAGTCAGGTTCCTGGAAAGAAAAAAAAATTTACTCTAAATGGGTTCAAATTAAGGCTTTAATGGCTGGGCGCAGTGGCTCATGCCTGTTATCCTAGTACCTTGGGAAGCTGAAGTGAGAAGACTGCTTGAGCCTAGGAGTTCAAGACCAGGGTAGTCAACATGGTGAGACCTTTTCTCTACAATGAAATTTTTTTTTAAAGTTAATGGTTTGCACCTGTAGTCCCAGCTACCCTGGAGGCTGAGGCAGAAGGGTCACCTAAGCGTAGTAGGTCAAGACTGTGGTAGTAGTGATTGTGCCACTGAACTCCAGCCTGGGTGATAGGGTGAGTCTCTGACAAAAAAAAAAAAAAAAGACTTTAATGAAAAAAAACTACTAGAAGAAAGATGTGGGCAGAATGGATAAATCAAACAGGGAGTACTGAGACACTGAAAGACTACAGTGGGAAACCATTATTACTCCTACAAAGTACTAAAAAGTCAAGAGTAAAACAGTGTTGCTCGAACCCAGTGGAAGACACTGTGCAGCAGAACCTGTAGCTGAGACAGGGCACAGCTAATGCCAGATATACAACACTGAGCAGGGAGGGGGCAGAGGAAAGAGGACTTGACCTTTTTTCCTGTTTTCCACCTCCTGCTGATATATCTCCCATCAAACAAACAAAAGGAGCACAGGTGTTACACAGAGGACAATGTCCCAGGGCACAAGGCAAGGGAGAGAAAGACAGAGAATGTGTCTGGATGAGCAAATGGAGAACAGCTAGCATAGGTCTTAAGGTAAAGGGTATCTAACAATACTTAGAAATCGGGTACCATAAATGCATAAAAAATATTTAGCACTAGCCAGGTGGTGAGAAGGCCACGTTGTATGTATGTATGTATAGATATATATAAAATTTCTGTTTATATATATAATTTGTCTTATTAATTTAAATATGAAACACTGGTCATTTTGCTAAGAAGAAAAAAAAGCCTGTCTTGTGATTAACTACAAAAGGTTTATCATCATCATCTTCTTTGGAATGTAGCCCTACTCAAGGCAAGAGATACTGTAAGTTTTGTTTTTCATGTTTGTTATCATAATGTATTTAAGTGCTGCATCACTGTTACATAAAATTACATTTGTCAGAATCTTTGTTGGAGGAATTGACTCTACACATCTAAGTTATGTATACCCAGCATTGTCATGACTAAAACACTAACTATAAACGCAATAAGTTTGTTTTGTCACCAGTTTTACTTATTTATAATTTTTTGACAACCAAAAAAAGGAAATTTATTGGTTTTCATAATAGGAATCTTAACATTAGAATTTAGATATGGCCCAAATCATTATTAATAACCTTTTTTAAAAAATCATCAAGAAGATTGGTTTTCAATTTATTTTATTTTTCACTTTTAACTGTTATGGGTACCTAATATGAGGAGGAACCAAAAAAAAAAAAGAAAGAAATTATCTTTTGGAGGGTAGACCTCTTCTAGTGCAGTCTTAACCCTGCTAGGTAAGTGATCTAGGAACTCATCGACATCAAAGTACTATCTAGCATTGTTGTGAGAGGCTGCCTTCAGCTTCAGTTAATTTGGGGGGGGATTGTTTGTTTTTGGTAATTCTTTCAATGTGTTTGCCCATTTCATGATGGATGATTTACGAGTGTATCTGCTCACACCGTGCTGAATGTTCAGTTTTTAACCAAAAATGGCATGAACAGCCAGGCTCAATGGCTCAGCCTGTAATCCTGCGCTTTGGGAGGGTGAGGTGAGTGAATTGCCTGAGCCCACGGGTTCGAGACCCACCTGGGCAACTTAGCGAGACCTCATCTCTACAATAAATCAAAAATCAGCTGGGTGTGGTAGCGCGCACCTGTAGTTCCAGCTACTTGGAAGGCTGAAGCGGAAGGATCACCAGAACCCAGCTGGTCGAGGCTGCAGTGGCCGGGAGACTCCAACTCAAAAAAAAAAAAAAAAATGGCATGAACCCCATTAGTCACCCAATTTCGCCCCAAGCCATTTTTTAAAAATTTCCCTGGTTGAAAAAAGTCCTCAAAGGGAAATGTTTTGCTGATATGGAAGAGGCAAAACAAAAAACAGCAGAAACACTAAAAGGCATCAAATTGACAAGTTCAAAAACTGTTTTGAGCAGTAGAAAAAGCAACTCAGTAGGTGTATTGAATTAAATGGAGAGTATACTTTAAAGGTGACTGAAGTTTAAACATGTAAGAATAAATATATAATTTTAAAAAATAAATTCCAATTTTTAATTACAGCCCCCTTGTAGTTGTCTATATTTATGGGGTATATGTGATGTTTTGACACAGACATACAATGTGTCATGATCAAAGCAGGGCAATTGGGGTGTCCATCACCTCAAGCATTTATTATTTCTTTTATCATTTCTAGCATTGTATTTAATTGGCATGAAATTGGTTTCTGATCAGAATTCATCCATGTATTTTGCTTTATCTCCATAGAACTATTTAAATAAGACAATTTTTGCAATTCTAACAACTTAATTCCTAACACAATATCAAGTGTGTTTTTTGTATGATATTGATGATAATTACAGTGTTAGCTGCTGATGACAACCATAGAGAGTGCCAACAATGATGGAAAGATTGCCTAGGAAACCCAAAGGAACAGCAACATTTAAAGGAAAGACAGATGAAAATGCACCTTGCAAAAAGACTGAGAAGGATGAACCAGAGACATAGGAGTAATGCGGTGTGACAAAACCAAGTGAAAAAAGGAAAAGGTTCACATTTTAAGAGGCTGCTTCCAGAACAATTAAGATGAGGACTGAAATGATTCCATTCAATTTAACCACAAGTAGGCTCTTGGTGACCAAAATTAAAGCACTTTTAGTGGGACTCAGAAGCAAAAGTTAGATTGCTATGAGTTGTAGAATGAATGAGATATGAATACATGAAAATACTACATATAGACAATGTTTTAGAGATGCTGGTCTCTGAAGAGAAGAAGAAAGATAGGCTAGTAACTGAAGAAGGGAGTGGGGTGGAAGGAGGATTTTTCTCAATTAGTTCAGGTTTTAGTTTTTAACTGGGCAAAAGCATTGAGTATGGTCAAATGCTAATGGGAGAGACCCAGTGGAGAGAGAAATTGAATCTACCAAAGAGAAAGGCAGTACTCACTCAATGAAATATAGTGCCTGTTACTCAAGTCGATGTTCAATAAATATTAATAAATAAATGAGTAGATTCCTTGAGAAGGCAGGAAGATATTTGCTCCAGAGACCAGGTGAAGGAAATATCTGCAGTTTAGAGGCAGGGTATCTCTTCCATCAAAAAGGCTAAAGAGGAGGAAATAAGTGGGGATGCAAGTAATCTGGTAAATGTGGTATCAAGAACTTGAGAGAGTTCTCTCAGTTGACTTCTATTTTCTCTGTGAAATGAAAGATTAGGTCATCTGGGGGAAATAAAGGAGCAATGCTTGATTGGGAGGATTGAAAAGAATTAAAAGGTTTATGAAACAATCTCTTGTGCTCTGAAAGGATGCTTCAGAGAAGAGCTCCTTTAAGCAGCTGCTGGCCTTTGCAGCATGTGCAGTGGTAAGTAAGGAGATCTCTCAGTGGATGCTCTCTGTGTTGGGCCTCAGTTCTGAATCAGATTAACTCATCATCACCAGGTACGTTTTCCTGTCCCTGTAGGCCTAAATGTCAATACTTGTTCTCTCCTTCGTTTTCTTTGCATTACTCCACCAGATTGAATACATACCGATAGCTCCCTAGGAGCTCATAACCTTGAGCAATCGATCCTCCTTACCTGGACAGTGTTGTGTTGTTCTGCCTTGAAAACATTTCTTGGCTGCGTATGGTGGCTCAACCTGTAATACCAGCACTTCGGGAGGCAGAGGTGAGAGGATTGTCTGAGCCCAGGGGTTCGAGACCCGCCTGGACAACTTGGTGAGACTTCATCTCTACAATGAATCACAAAAACTAGTCCGGCATGATGGCATGAGTCTGTAGTTTCAGCTACTTGGAAGGCTGAGGCGGAAGGATCACATAAGCCCAGCTATGAGCATGCCACTGCACTCCAGCCTGGGCAACAAGAGTGAGACTCCAACTCAAAAAAAAAAAAAAAAAGAAAATATTTCTTATAACTCATTACAATTCTAAGACCTGAGTATGCATGTACTGACTCCACCATCAAGGTACTCACCAACCTTCAAAGGAGCAGCCTAGAAATTAGTTATAAGAAGTGAAGTGCTATGGACTGAATGTTGGTGTACCCTAAGTGCATCTATTAAAGTCCTAATCCTCAATGTGATGGTATTGGAAGGTGTGGCCTTTAGGAGATAACTAGGTCATGAGGATGAAAACCTCATGTTAAGATTAGTGTCCTTGTAATAAGACACACAGAAGAGCTTGCTTCCTCTCTCACTCGGCCGTGTGAGGATCCAGGGAGAAGGCAGCTGTCTACAAACCAGGAAGCAAACCCTCACCAGACACAAGATCTGCTGGCATTTTTATTTTGGACTTCCTAGTCTCCTGGAACTGTGAGAAATGTTTGTTGTTTAAGCTTGTGAGAGCCGCCCAAGCTGACTAAAATGTGGAATAGGTCTGCTTCATTGTCTACTCAGTCCCTTCTCATAGAGATCAGGTCATCTTTGGGTAGAGAAGCCAGGGCAATGGAAGCCTGCCCGTAACTTCCTGCTCCAGCCTCTGAAGGGCATTAAGTCCCTCCACATTCTCAGGTGGTTGACAATGAAAAGGAATATCTGTTTGAGCAAATAGCTGTCAGTGTTGAAACTGATGATGGAGATCACAAGACAAAGGTTCCCAATACCCTAAAAAGACAGCAGTATTTTATGGCTCAGGAATGATGCTGTAAGTATGATGAGACTTGTTTGATGTGAATGTCAACACATGAAGTTAGATGAAGTCCTTGGGAGGTGGAGTCTATTGCACTTACTGTACTACTATAATGTAAAAACATCTGGTTGAAATAGCAAGAATTTCCATCACCTCCTCTCTAATTGATGTTGTTCTATATCAATGAATTAACTCTTTCATAGTTATTGCCTCTGTTAACTTAGATTCAATTAAACAATCAGGAGCATGCCTCTAATTCTAGAAGTAACAAAATCCTCAGTTGGGTTTGCAGTATAAGGTAAAAAAGATCAGAAATGATTCTCCACGTACAGGTACCTAGTTTAGAAAGTTTTAGGTGCCTTTACATCTCTGCTCTTTTGATTTAATACACATGTGGCAAGCATTTATTATAGCAATAGTAGCTTCACTATTACCTGTTTTTCCTAGTCCTTTCCCCCATTATATGTGCCTTATTTATTTATTTTATTATTATTATAAAGATATGGGGTACAGTTCAGGATTAGGCATACAAGCATTCATTATGCAAGTACCCTTGTTGGTGACGTATGCCCCTCCCTCCCCTAGCAGTTTCCCTCAACTGCCAATGTGCCTTATTTATTAAAGCACAAAATTTATGTAGGGAAAACTGAGAAAACTCAACACATAATGTTAAACATTTTTAAGAAAACACAAACTAGAAGGTACACAGAGCAAATAAAAACAACAAAGAACGTCTCAATAGAAGTAGAAGGTTACAAGTGAGACCTTGTCTCTTAAAAAATAAAAGTTGAATATTAAAAGGAGGAAAATGTTAAAATAAAAATGAAATGAAGAAAGAAGTGAAAAGATCTGAGAGAAAGTGTCAAATATAGAAGATAGTCAAAGAGGAACTTGCATATGTATACTAGGAGTATACAAGGAAGAAAACCAAACCAATGGAACAGAATAAATGCCGGGGACCAGCTCCAGCCAGGTTCAGGGTACCCCAAAGGTGGAGACAGCGTCGGTGATTGGGGGGAAGAAGACAGAAAGAGAGAGAGAGAAAGAAAGAGACTGGACTCCAGTCTAGTGCAGAAGCGATGTGTGTTACTGGAAATTACAATGGGTCTTTTATACACAAAGTCAGATGTGGGAGGGGCGTTCCCCACCTACCAGAAACCTTAATCCATGAAAACTAAATCAATGATTGCCTTTAAACCCTTTTCATATGATAATCTTAAAATCCCATAACAAAGGATAACCTAATCCGTGACTGATATATTCTATAAACCTTTTTCATCCTAAGCTGATTGATTTATGCCAAGTTAAACAATTCTATAGTAGCTTAAGTATTTACTTTACAAATGAAAGTGGCCCATCCCAGAATGTTTGGAATGTGGCCCAGTCCACAGTTCACAGTGGGCTACCTGCAAGTAACCCAGTCGCATTCTTTCAACAAAATGGCTGTCTTCTAAAACTATATTCTACAATTTACACCTTCAATAAATCCTAAGATCATGACCCAGAAGCCTGTGACCAATACTAAGGCTATTAGATGTGACACGAGTTTGAATTATAAGTTGTGTGAAAGCCAAAACTGCAGTTTGTGGAAGAATGGGAGCAATGAGCTTCTAAAGTTAGCTTGTGTTCATCCCAGTCTCAGAGTTTTTATGTTTTGAGCTCACAGGAGCTTAATCTGGTTAGTGCTGAGTAGAAAGGGGGAGGAAATGGGGTCAATAGCTCCCGAATGCATCCTAGTGGTCTCAGGGTCAACGGCCCTTCCTGATCCCTAACGCTCAGTGGGCCTCCGTGGCTGGCTCCCAACAAATAAATATTAAAATTCTGTGAATCGTCCAGGCACGGTGACTCACACCTGTAATCCCAGCACTTTGGGAGACTGATGTAGAAGGGCATGAGTCTAGGAGTTCAAGATGACCCTAGGCAATACCGCAAGATGCTGTCTGTAAAAAGGAGGAGAACTACAAATCAAGAAAATTTTCCTGAAATTAATAAAAAAAAAAATACTAGAAAATACATATTGTGGCTAGACGTGGTGGCTCACATCTGCAATCCCAACACTTTGGGATGCTGAGATGGGAGAATCACTTGAGGCCAGGAGTTTGAAACCAGCCTCAGCAACATAGTGAGACCCTGTCTTTACAAAAAATAAATTAGCCAAATGAGGTGCTGTGTGCCTGTAGTTTCAGCTTCTCAGGAGGCTGAGGATCCCTTGAGCCCAGAATTCGAGGTTACAGTCTTAGCTACATGGGAGGCTGAGACAGGAGGATTGCCTGTGCCTGGGAGATAAAGGCTGCAGTGAGCTATTATCATGCCACTGCACTCCAGCCTGGATATCAAAGCAAGATCCTACCTCAGAAAAGAAATCGACCTCAAGTGGGCAATACCAAGACATATTCTAGTAAAAACTATGGAAGTTTGAAGAAAGATTTTAAATATTCTATTTACATCCAGACACAAACCCAAATGACAGACAAGGGAAATGATAAATTGTCATCAGATATTTTTACAGCAACCTTTTATGCTTGAAGATACTAGATAACATATTTAACATATTCAAGGCAAGAAAATCTGAGCAAAGGATTTTATACCCTTGCAAACTGGTATTTAAGTAAAAGGATCATAGGCTATTATGAGCATTCAAGAACTTAAGGAAGCAAGGGTCAGTGGCTCAGCCTGTAATCCCAGCACTTTGGAAGGCCAAGGTAAGTAGATTGCCCGAGCCCGGGAATTCGAGACCAGCCCAGGCAATTTGGTGAGACCTTGTCTCTACAATAACTCAAAAATTAGCCAGGCATAGTAGGGCACACCTGTAGTTCCAGCTACTTGGAAGGCTGAGGCAGAAGGATCACTAGAGCCTAGCAGGTCAACACTGGGGTGGCCGTGAGTGTGTCACTACACTCCAGCCTGGGCGACAGAGTGAGAGACTCCAACTCAAAAAAAAGAACTTAAGAAATCTTGTTTCCATATCCCTTTCATCAGTATCTCCTGGGGAATGAGTTTCAAGCAACTCAAATGACTGGAGAGACATCAACACAGGGGCTGATAGTGAGCAGGAAATATCTATCGACCTGTGAAACTAAGACTAAACAATAGATATAAAGAAAACAGTTGTTGGGGCCATATTAGGTGAATATGAGGGTATTCCAAAACAGTTATTTGGAATAAATAACTGTGAGGGACTAAAAACTCCCTCACAGACAGTGCTGTGTAAGGTGGCACATTGTCATGATGCAAGAGCTCCTTCAGGACCATTTTTACACATACCTTTCTCATGCCAGGATTTCCAGTTAAGACTTTCCTGTTTCTCTATCAGTGCTTATTTGGTCTGCTATTCTTCTCACAAGCAGCTGACAATTTTGATGCACAATTCGATGAATTTTTGCAATATTTTAGTCAGTACTGCTCATTACTGGTCATCCTGAGCTTTCTTCATCAGTGAACTTTCTCGCCCCTCAGAAAAACATCTAATCCATTTGTACACTGCCATGTTCTTCATGGTATTATCCCTATAAATTTGAACTAACATGTTCCTAATTTCACTTCCACTCTTCCCAAGTTTAACAAGAAATTTAATGTTTGTTTGTTGTTCTAATTCAAGCTCCAGCATTCTCAGGATGGCACACAAAAATATATAACAACAATAATGAATGCCACTCCACAAGACCTTGCCACATGTCCACACAAACACAGCTGTGAGACACTGATATACTAAGGTTATGAAACCTTACCGAGTTGTTTGTACAGTGCTACCAATATAAACACATGGTGGTAAATTCACAGACTTAATTGTTAGACCTTGTAGTAAAGGGGTCCTAAATTCCAATGCCTGTTGGGAAAAGACACTGAAAGGAGCTAGCTGCACCAGGCCAGGTGTGAAGGCATTTGCTGTGGTGTGTGTGTGTATACATGCACATGCATACATGTGGGTAGAATTCAAGTCCCACCTAAAAGGTAGCAGTTACTACTAAGCTCTAGCTAATTGTTAGCATGGAGAATATAGGCCCAGTGCTTCTGTGTCTTCCAAATTTTTGATGGAATCTCAAATTAAGGATTTAAAAAGTTGTGGAAACCTAGCAAAATATTTCTGTTGAACCACAAAACGTGTGACCCTTGAAATGGAGCTTAAAGAAAAATCACTATTTATTTTCCAGTGCTATTGGCTGAAGTCTTGACAATGAGCACATAACTTGTAATAAGACATTTCAAAAAGATGATCACTTGCTTTTATTATTTTTGCAACTTTATTTTTCACATATACTTGAGCCTTCAAAAGTATACCATAGCTTGAGAGGGATTTTTTTTTTAATGTCTAGATTATTTATGATGTTCATTTTAACACAGCACTCTGTCCTATTTTTTGTTCAGTTTTTTTGAAAAGCATTTAAAATATTTTAGTCAAATTCGTATTTCCAAATGATTTTAGTGTAAAACTACTTTTGGTAATTTGTTGGAGTCAAACAAGCATCTCTTACTGCCAGTATAATTATAGAGCTAACTGCTTACCAATTCATGTATCACTAGTCAAAATATAAAAAGCACATCATCTGGCTCAAAATATGCTTTAATATGGCAGTGTTCTGATTTAGCCCAGCTGCATAATAAAAATTACTATATGTTATATCTTCATTTCCCATGTTGGGCTATGAAGAAATATATTTGTAAACTACAATGTTGTCTTGATTTTTTTCCTAAGACGTAGTAAATTCCCAGGATTTAAAAACATTTGTTATGGAAAATTTTCACACAAATAAAAAAGACAATAGAACAATGAGCTCATTACCAAACTCTAATATTGATAAATGGCTAATCTTTTACCTATGCCTCCTTTCATCTCTCCTATGGTACTTTCATCTCTCTCCAGTAATTTTCAAGCAAATCTCATTCACCATATCATTTCAGCTATAACCATTTCAGTATCTTTTAAAAACCCATAATACTACTGTCATAACTAAAAATAACAATTAATATCAATATCCACCTGGTCTTCACATTTCTCTAGTTGTCTGTCCTATAGTTTCTTTTGCGGTATGCTTGAATCAAAAGTTAAATAAAGTCCATGCAATGAAATAGGTGGATGTATCTCTCAATTCTCTTTAACCTATTGATTCCCCCACCACGTCATTGTTTTCTTGCATTTTTTTTTTTTTAAATTTTAGAAACTGGCTGGTTTGTCATACAGTGCTTCTCAGTCTGGATTTTGGTAATTACCTCCCTGTGATGTCATTTAACACATTTGTTTGTTCTTATATGGGGGGAACACCCCAATAAAACCAGACTTATTGGAGGGCAGATACCTTCTAGTACAGGCTTCTGTCACTAGGTAAAAGTTCTCAGAACCCACTGACACAGTGTACCAGCTAGCATTGTTGTTAGAGGATGTGTTCGGTTTCAGTGATTTTTTTTTTTGTGGGGGAGTGGGGGAAATTCTTTCAACCCATTTGCTTATTTTATGATGACTGATTTAGAAAGCACTTGCCCACACTGCACTGAGGGTTCTCAGTTAGTTTTTGACCAAAACTGGCATGGCCCCCGTTCCCCACCCTCCCTATTCACCCAATTGCTCCCCAAGCGACTTTTTTGTTTGTTTCCTCAGATGAAAAAAGTCCTCATAGGGAAAAATTTGCTGATATGGAAGAGGCGAAAGAAAGAAAACAGCAGAAGCACTAAAAGGCATCAAAAAAAATTGAGGGGTTCAAAAACAGTTTTGAATAGTGGAAAAAGTGTCTCGATAGGTGTATTGCATCAAACAGAGTACTTTGAAGACAGCTGAGGTTGAAACATGGACAAATAAATACACAATTTTTTATAAATAAATTCTGGGTTTTTGGGGGTTCCCCCCTCTTATTTCCTGGAAGTTGCTCAGTGCCGTCCTAAAGGACTTCCTGGCATGATGGACAAACTGCCAAGTACAGCAGCTACTATCTACATGTGGCCATTACCTGGGCAGCTGAGGAACTGAATTTTTAATTTTTATGTAATTGTGATCCATTTATTTCCTTTTTTTCTTTGTTATTTCCAGAGTTTTAGAAGGTACAAATATTAATAGTTTTTGTTTGCATAGTTATATTGTATATTGGCAAAAAATCTGGGTTTTAAATGTACCTAACACTCCCACCTGTGCATATTGTACCCAATAGGTGATTTTTGATCCCTCCACTCTTTCCCCTACTTCTGAACCTCCAACATCCAGTATGTCATTCTCTATACCTTTTCAAGACCTTAGTTTAGCTCTCACTTTTAAGTGAGAACATGAGATATTTGGTTTTCTGTTTCAGAGTTAGCTCACTTAGGATTATGTTCTTCAGTTCCATCCAAGTTGCTGCAAAAGACATTATTTCACTCTTTTTGATGGCTAAATAGTATTCTATAATGTAAATATACCACATTTTCATTATCCACTAATTGGCTGATGGACATTCAGGTTGGTTCTACATCTTTGCAATTGTGAATTGTGCTGCAAAGAAAAAGCGCAGGTGACTACTTTATATAACAATCTCTGTTCCTTTGGGTACATAGCTAGTAGTGGGATTGCTGGAAAAAATGATAAATCTACTTTTAGTTCTCTGAGAAATCTCCATCAACAGTGTATAAACATTCCATTTTCACCACATTCACATCAGCATCTATTTTTTTTTTTATCATGGCCTTTTGACTGGTGCAAGGTGGTATGTCACTGTGGTTTTATTGTCCATTTCCCTGATTATGAGTGATGTTGAGCATTTTTTCACGTTTGTTGACCATTTGTATCTCTTCTTTTGAGAGATGTTTATTCATGTCATTTACCCACTTTTTAATGGAGTCATTTGCTTTTTTCTTGCTAATTTGTTTGAGTTCTCTGTAGATTCTGGATATTAGTCCTTTGTCAGATGCATAGTTTGTGAATATTTTCTCCCATTCTGCAGATTGCCTATTTGCTCTATTGACTATTTCTTTTGCTGTGCAGAAGTCCCACTTCTTTATTTTTGTTTTAATTGCATTTGTCTTTGGAATTCCAGCCATAAATTCTTTGCCTAGACCAATGTCTAGAAGAGTTTTTCCTAGGTTTTCTTCTAGGATTTTTATGGTTACAGGTCTGACATTTAAATCTTTAATTCGTCCTGAGACAATTTTTCATATGATGAGAGATAAGGATCAAATTTTAATTTTCTAAATGTAGCTATTCAATTATCCCAGCACCATTTTTTAAATAGAGTGTCCTTTTCCAAGGGTATGTTTGTGTCTTCTTTGTCAAAGATCAATTGGGTTTATTTCTGGGTTCTCTATTCTGTTCCATTTGCCCATGTGTCTGCTCCTATGCCAGTACCATGCTCTTTTGGTTACTATGAACTTGTAGTATAATTTGAAAAGTCAGGTAATGGAATGCCTCCAGCTTTCTTCTGTTTAGAGGAGTCTTTAGGATTCTTTAGGTGTAAGATTATGTTGTTGACATACAAAGATAGTTTGATTTCTTCTTTTCCAATTTGGATACCCTTTATTTCTTCCTCTTGACTGATTGCTCTGGCTAGGTTGTCCACTACTATGTTGAATAAGAATGGTGAAAGTGGGCATCTTGGCCTTGTTCCAGTTCTGAGAGGGGTGTGTGTTCAACCTTTCTTGGTTGAGGATGAGATTGGCTGTGGATTTATCATATATGGCTTTTATTATTTCGAGAAATGTTCTCTCTATGCTTGTTTTGCTGAGGGTTTTTATCATGAATGGATGCTGGATTTTATCAAATATTTTTCTGCATTTATTGAAATGATCATAAGAGTTTTGTTTTTAATTCTGTTAATTTGTTGCATCATGTTTATTTGAGTGTGTTGAACCATCCTTGCATCCTTGGGATAAAGCTTACTTTATTGTGGTGGACTTTTTAAAATGTGAATTCTGTTTGCTTATATTTTATTGAGGATTGAGTCTAAGTTAATCATGGATATTGGTCTGTAGTTTTCTTTTTTTTGTTGTTTTGATACTGGCTTTGGTATCAGGGTGATCCTGGCCTTGCCGAATGAGTTAGAGAGAATTTACTTCTCTTCACTTTTATGGAATATCTTCAGTAAAATTAGTACCTATACTTCTTTTTTTAAAATATATTTATTTTGCCGGGCTCGGTGGCTCAGCCTGTAATCCCACGCCTTTGGGAGGCTGAGGTGAGTGGATTGCCTGAGCCCGCGGGTTCGAGACCCGCCTGGGCAGCGAGACCTCATCTCTACAATAAATCAAAAAATCAGCCGGGCGTGGTAGTGCATGCCTGTAATTCCGGCTACTTGGAAGGCTGAGGCGGAAGGATCGCCGGAGCCCAGCAGGTCGAGGCTGCGGTGGCCGGAAGCGGCCACTGCACTCCAGTCTGGGCGACAGAGTGAGACTCCAACTCAAAAAAAAAAAAAAAAATATATTTATTTTAAAATTGTGGGGTACAGTTAAGGGTTAGGTATACAAATATGCATTGTTCAGGCACCCTGGCTGATAAGGGGTGTCTCCCTGTCCCCAGACAGATATTGACTACCATTAATCCCACCTCCCTTCCCCTCCCTACACCCCCCCATAGTTTCCCACCACTGTCAATCCTTTTCTTATGCTGTTATGATAGATTTTCAAGGTCTACTATATGAGTGAGAACATGTGATACTCAGATCTTTTTTTCTGTGAGAGGTCACTCAGTGTTATAGACTCTAGTTCCATCCATGTTGCTGCAAGATTTATGATTTTTTTCTTTTTTATGGCTGCGTAGCATTCCATTGTGTATATGTACCACGTTTTCTTAATCCAGTCCTCTTTTGATGGATAGCATGGTTGCTTCCAGGTTCTCACTATTGTGAGCAATGCTGCGATAAACATATATGTGCAGGTATCTTTTTTATAGAGTGATTTGAGATCTTCAGGGTATGTTCCCAGTAGTGGGATTGCAGGGTCATATGGGAGGTTGATATTTAGAGCTTTTAGGAATCGCCACACTGCTTTCCACAGACGTTGCACCAATTTACACTCCCACCAACAGTGTAGAAGTGTTCCCCTTTCACCACACCTTCTCCAGTAACTGTTATTTTTTGAGTTATTGATAATTGCCATTCTGACTAGAGTTAGGTGGTATCTCAGTGTGGTTATGATTTGCATCTCCCTGATGATTAGTGAGGTTGAACATTTCTTCATGTGTCTGTTGGTTGCTCAGATGTCTTCCTTTGTGAAGTGTCTGTTCATATCCCTTGCCCATTCTATAATGGGGTTGTTTGTTTTCTTCTTTCAGCACATTAGAGTTCCTTGTAGATCCAAGAAATTAAGTCTTTGTCAGACCTGGAGTTGGCAAATACTTTCCCCCAGTCTGTACGCTGTCTCCCTGCTCTCTTAATGGTTTCTTTGACTTTGCAAAAGCTTGTCAGTTTAACGAGGTCCCACTTGTCTATCTTATCTCTTATGGCCTGTGGGTTTTGGGTTTTGTTCAGGAATTGCATGCCAGTTCCAATTTCCATGAAGATATGTCCTTCATTTTCAAAGGTTCTTATGGTTTGAGGTTTTACATTTAGGTCTATGATCCATTTAGAGTAAATTTTTGTGTATGGGGATAGATAGGGGTCCTGTTTCAATCTTCTACACGTGGTCAGCCAGTTTTCCCAGCACCATTTACTGAATAGGTTCTCCTCTCCCCAGTGGTAGGTAGTGGAGACTTTGTCGAAGATGAGTTGGTTGAGAAATTGAGGTTTTGCTTCTGGGATCGCAATTCTATTCCGTCTATATGCCTGTTCCTGTACCAATACCAAGCTGTTTTGATTATTGTAGCTTTATAGTAAAGTTTGAAGTCTGGTAATGTGATACCACCTGCTTTGTTTTTTTTGCTGAGGATTGTTCTGGCTATTCTTGGATGTTTGTGTTTCCATATGAATTCCTGTGTTGCTTTTTCTAGGTCTGAGAAGAATGTTGCTGGTAATTTGATGGGTATTGCATTAAATCTGTATATTGCCTTAGGTAAAATGGACATCTTTACAATGTTGATTCTTCCAATCCATGAGCATGGGATATTTTTCCACTTGTTTGTGTCATCTTTGATTTCTTTGAACAGTGTTTTGTAGTTTTCCTTGTAAAGGTCTTTCACGTTTCTGGTTAGGAAGATGCCAAGGTATTTCATTTTTTGTGTGTGGCTATTGTGAATGGAATTGTGTTTTTTATTTGGGTTTCTGTATGTTTATTTTTGGTGTAAAGAAATGCAATTGTCTTTTGCACATTTATTTTATATCCTGAGACTTTGCCAAAGGCCTTTATCAGTGTAAGGAGGTTTTTGACAGATTATCTTGGGTTTTCAAGGTACACAATCATGTCATTTGCAAAGAGAGGTAACTTGACTTCCTCTTTTCCTATTTGGATACCCCTGATCGCCTTCTCTTCTCTGATTGCTCTAGCCAAGACTTCCAATACTATATTGAACAGGAGGGGTGAGAGTGGGAATCCTTGTCTTGTTTCAGTTTTCAGGGGAAATGGTTCCAATTTTTGTCCATTTAGGAGTATGCTGGCTGTGGGTTTCTAATAGATGGCTTTTACTATTTTGAGGTATGTTCCCTGTATGCCGAGATGTTCACGGGTTTTTATCAAGAAGAGGTGCTAGATTTTATCAAAAGCTTTTTCTGCATCTAATGATATAATCATGTGGTTTTTGTTTTGACATCTGTTATGTATTTAATTACATTTATGGTTTTATGAATGTTGAACCAGTCTTGCATCCCAGGGATGAAGCCTATTTGGTCATGATGGATGATTTTTGAGATGTGTTGTTGAATTCGGTTTGCTAGGATCTTGTTGAGAATTTTAGCACCTGTGTTCATCAAAGATATTGGCCTGTAGTTCGTTTCTTTGTTGGGTCTTTACCTGGCTTGGGTATTAATGTGATGTTAGCTTCATAAAATGATTTGGGGAGAGTTCCATCTTTCTCAATCGCCTGGAATACCTTCAGTAGGATTGGTATCAGCTCTTCTTTAAATGTCTTGCAGAATTCTGCTGGAAAGCCATCTGGTCCAGGGCTTTTTTTTGTAGGTAGATTTCTTATTATGTAGTCAATTTCCTTGATGGTTATTGGTCTATTTAGGGTCTCAATTTCTTCTTGTTTCAACCTAGGCACATTGTGTTATGACAGAAAGTCCTCCATTTCCTTGAGGTTTTCAAGTTTGTTTCCATACAAGTGTACATAGTAGTCTCTAATGATCTTTTGTATTTCTTCAGGGTCAGATGTGACTTCATCTCTTGTGTTTCTGATTGTGCTTATTTGGGTTTTTTCTCTCTTTTTCTTGGTCAGTCTAGCTAGGGGACCCATCGATCTTGTTTATCCTTTCAAAGAACCAGCTTTTTGTTTCATTGATTTTTTTTTTTTTTTGTATTATCTTTTTGTCTTCTATGTCCTGGATTTGGACTTTTATTTTGGTGATCTGGATACTTCTGCTGAAATTAGGGTTTTTGTGGTCTTGTTTTTCCAGCTTCCTTAGATGGCTTGTTAGGCTGTTAATTTGTGATCCTTCCATTTTCTTCATGTGTGTTTGTAGGGATATAAATTCCCCTCTTACTACAGATTTCATGGCATCCCAGAGATTTTGGTAGATGTTTCTTCATTTTCATTTGTTTCCAGGTATCTTTTGTTCTCTGTTTTGATTTCATCATTGACCCAGGAGTTGTTTAGCATCATGCTGTTTAGTGTCCATGTCTTTGTGGGTTTTGGGGGGAACTTGTTGGTGTTAATGTTTATTTTTATTCCACTGTGGTCCGAGAAGGTGCATGGTAAAATTTCGGTCATTTTAAATTGGCTTATGCTTGATTTATGGCGAAGTATGTGGTCAATCTTAGAGTGCGTTCCATGTGGTGATGAGTAGAATGTGTATTCTGTGGTCTTTGGATGGAGTGTTCTGTAGGTATCAATTAAGTCCATTTGGTCAAGAGTCACATTGAGGTTCTGGATCTCATTGCTGGATTTTTGTCCTGACGATCTGTCTAGGGTTGTGAGTGGGGTATTGAAGTCCCCAGCTATGATGGTGTTAGAGCCAATATCTTTCTTGAGTTTTCCTAGAAGCTGCTTCATGAAAGTTGGTGCTCCTATGTTGGGTGCATATATGTTTAGGATAGATATTTCTTGTTGATGGAGTGAACCTTTTATCATTATGTAGTGGCCTTCTTTATCTTTTTTAATTTTTAACAGCTTAAATGGTATTTTGTCTGAAATTTGGATCATGACTCCTCCTTTCTTTTGTGTTCTGTTTGCCTGAAAATTTGTTTCCCATCCTCTACTTTGAGTCTGTGCATGTCCTTTCTAGTGAGATGGGCCTCTTGAAGCGAATGTATTGTTGCCTGGTGATATTTTATCTATTTTGCCATTCTATGTCTTTTCAATGGTGCATTTAGCCCATTCACATTCAGGCTAATTATTGAAATGTGAGAGTTGGTCCCTATCATAAAGTTCTTATAGAGTTGTTGTTGTTCCTCTTTGTTTGTTGTCTTTCTTTTGGCTTTGGGGTTGGTTCATGTGTATTTTACTCTTTTTCCTGTACTCTTGTGAAGAACGTTGTTATTTTTTCCTTTTCTTCGGTGTTGAGCACTTTCTTAAGAGTTTCTTGTAAAGGTGATGTGGTGGCAGCATATGTTCTTAGGGATTGGATATCTGGGAAGGGTTTTAATTCTCCCTCACTGATAAAGCTTAGCTTGGCTGGGTATATTATGCTTGATTGAAATTGTTTATCTTTTAGAACTTTGAAAATAGGGCTTCAAGCTCTCCTAAC
This sequence comes from Cephalopachus bancanus, assembly GCA_027257055.1. Classification (NCBI taxonomy): domain Eukaryota; kingdom Metazoa; phylum Chordata; class Mammalia; order Primates; family Tarsiidae; genus Cephalopachus; species Cephalopachus bancanus. The sequence goes on from JAPVLO010000402.1 coordinate 221,203, forward strand.
CTGCAGGGTTTCTGTAGATAAATCTGCTGCTATTCCGATTGGTCTTCCATGGTAGGTGATGTGGCCTTTTTCTCTTGCTGCCTTTAGGATTTTTTATTTTGTACCTACTTTGTTTAGGTGAATTATTATGTGTCTGGGAGTTGGTCTTCTCATTTGTTTGTCTTGCAGGAGTTCTTAATCTTTTGTGTTTGAATTTTCACGTCAGTGATGAGATGAGAAAAGTTTTCTTCAATAATCTCATGACATGTTTGTTCCAATGTGGCCTCTGTTTCTCTTTCTGTTTCAGGAAGGCCAATTGATCTTAGGTTCTTTCTCTTGAAGTAATCGCTCATCTCGTGAAGGTTTTGTTCTGTCTTTTCGAGCTTCTTTTCTATGTTTTTGACAGTTTGGGTTAGTTCTATATTTTGGTCCTCAAACTCTGAGATTCTTTCTTCTGCTTGGCTAATTCTGCTTTCCTTGCTTATCAGTTTGTTATTTATTTCATTCACAGTATTCTTTATTACTGTTATCTCAGTTATGACCTCCTTCCTAGTTTCTGCTTGTCTCTCCTCATTCTTTTTAATCTCTCCATTAATGTCTTGATATCTAGGTTTGTAGTTTGAGACCAGTCATTCTGGGGGCTCTTCATTGTTTGCATTCCAAAGTCAGTTTTCTCAATGTCTACCCTCCCAGGGGTCTGGGAGAGAACCATATTCTTCTTTTGGTTTTTCTTCATTTGTGTCGATTTTTCTCTCTCTCCCCCCTTTCCCTCCCCTTCTTTAATTTGTTTTTCAGGGAAGGTGTGGTTGCTTTTACTTCATTTGTTCAATCTCCTGTTCTTCCTTATGAGGGTCCTCTGGCTTTGTTCACTTTTGAGGCTGGAGTGTGGGCTGGGAGCTATACTTTTTGCAGTCTTGAGGTTTCATTGAGGGAGATGCTGTGATTCAGAATCTATCTGCTGATCCTAGTATCCACCAACAGGTGTATGGGCACACTGGAACCTATTTTCCACTGCCTTACAATCTGTCCATGCAGTGGGGTGTAGGTTTGGTCCCTGGAACAAAAGGTTTGGTCCCTGGAACAATATGAGGTATGAAAAAGGAAACTAATGGAAGAAGGGGGAGTCAAGAGGAAGTTAGAAAGAGAGAAGAGTAAGAGGGAAAACAGATATACATACCAACTAATGGGTGAAATAGAGACACAAGGCTAGAAAAGAGTGAAAAACAGACACACAAACCAAATTCCCTAAAGCACACCAGTAACCATACAAAGACAGTCCAATAAAATCATGCCTTTTGATGCATTTTCCCTAACACAAACAGGTAGTCTAAATCAAAAAGCAAACAAAAGTGAGCAAAACAAATAGTTAAAATGATAAAAATCCAAAGTCAAAATAAGAAACCAGACTAGCTCTAGAATCTTTCCTGAGTGTCTAAAGTCTCTTCAGCTCTGATCTCTAACCTCTCCCCTTTGCTTTCACTGCAGGCAGATAGATTTATTCCCAGCTTGTGTTTGTTCCGTTAACTTACTGCCTGAGAGGTCTGTGACACTGAGTTGCCTGTATCTGATTCAGCGTAGGGGAGGGGCTTTTGTCTCCTGTTTAGCGACGTTACCTTAGAAACCTAGGTGGAGGCTGCTGTTAGGTGGGCAGGGCAATGCAAATCTCTGCCTGGAAAATGGCCAAGGTGGGCAGCTCCTCTTTCTCAGATCTCCACCCATCCTTTCTCTCCACTCATCCGGATCCGTGGGCAATCCACTATGACTGGCTGTGGTGGTGTGTGAGGCACCGGGGGGTCAGCAGCACAGCTGGGCGCTGGATCTGGTGTGCCACCAGCGGCCTGGGGTGGAGGAGGGAGCTGGGAGTTCCCTCTTCTGGAGCTGAGAGTTGAGAGCGACTGATCAACACCTCCTTAAAATATACTGTTCCCTTAGATAACCATGGGGTCGCACGCTGGGTGCCTCAGCCAGAATGGGACCAGAGCTCTAAAGTACAGGTGGTGATGGTGAGAGCGGCTTTGGGGACCGCACAGGGCACTTCAGCCAGACATGGAGCTGGAATCTCTGAGGGGCGGGTGCCTAGAGCCTCCCTGGGTGACGGCGGCTTGAATTAGGTTGGGCGGGGGCCCAGAACCCAGTGTGGGGAGCTGGAACTCTGAGGAGTGAGCACTGGGCCACTGGGCTGGAAGTCCAGTCAGGGTGGGAGCTGGCAGCAGCTGAGTGCCAGGCAGATCAGTGTCGCCAGCAAGGGAACCCAGATCTCCACAAGGTGGTATCCAAGGGCCTCCACAGGCAGCAGCTTGGTGCTGGGTGTGACGTTGTAGCCCGGGAGGAAGTTGGGATCTCCACACGGCCAGGTCCGGGGCAGCCTATAGTGGAGCAGCAGCAGCCGGGGGCCTCAATAACTGGCCTGGTGTGAGACCAAGGGTCTCCAGGCCTCAGACCAGTGCGGCTGACAGTGGGCAAGGGGTTGGGGGAAGGAAAGTAAGAGTCTTTTTGGGAACTCATGTTCAGAGAATCTCACAGTTCCACCTATGCCGTCGCCATCTTACCAGAACGCCACCTATTCTTTGAAAGTCTGGTACAGTATGGCTGTGAGTCAGTCAAGGTCTCTGTTTCTGTCTGATTCAATATTAGGAGATTGAATTTCTCCAAGAACTATCCATTTCCTCTAGATCATCTAGTTTGTTTACATAGAAGTATTAATTATAATCTCAGATGATCTTTTGTATTTCCAACACATCCGTTGCAATGTCTCCATTTTCATTTCTGAGTGAGCTAATTTGAATTGTTTCTCTTTGTTTCTTAATTTATCTAACTAGTGCTATATCAATTTTGCTTATCTTTTCAAAGAACCAATTTTGTGTTTCATTGATCCTTTGTGTTTTTTTAAATTTCAATTTCAATTAATTCTTCATTATTTCTTTTCTTCTGCTAGATTTGAGTTTGGTTTGTTCATGTTTTTCTAGTTCCTTATGGTGTGATGTTAAATAGTCAATAGCAATCTTTCGGTTTCATTAATGTAGGCCTTAAGCATTGTGAATTTTCCTCTTAGCACAACTTTGGCTGTTGTTTCATTGCTGTCATTCATTTTGAGGCATTTTAAAATTTCCATCTTGATTTCATTGTTGACTCATAGATTATTTGAAATAGATTGATTAACTTCCATGCTTTTGTTTGGTTTTGGAAGCTGTTCTTGGAGTTAATTTCTAAATTTAATCCATTGTGGTCTGAGAAGGTGCTTGATATGATTTTGATTTTTTAAAATTTATTCAGACTTAATTTGTGGCTAATCATCTGGTCTATCTTGGAGAATTCTGCATCCAGTTTAACTCCAAATTTTCTTTGTTGATTCTGCCTTGATGATGATCTGTCTATTGTTGTCAGGGAAGTGTTTTAGTCTCCTGCTATTATTGTATTGCTGTCTATATTTTAGGTATAGCAGATTTTTTAGGTATAGTAGAATTTGTTTTATAAAGCTGGAGGCTCTGGTGTTAGACACATATGTACATAAAATTTATATGTCTTATTGATTGATTCCTTTGTCATTACATAATAACCATCTTTGTCTTATTTTGCTGTTAATTTAAAGTCTGTTTTATCTGACATGAGAATGGCTACCCTGCTTGTTTCAGGTTTCCATTTGCATGGAGTATGTTTTTCCACCCCTTTACCTTGAGTCTATAAGAAGTCATTGTGCATTAAGTGGGTCTCTTAAAGGCAACAGATGTATGGATTGTTGTTTATTTGTTTGTTTTATCCATTCTGCCAGTCTATATCTTTTTAGTGAGGCATTTAAACCATTTACATTAAGGATTAATAATGATATTTAGGATACTATTCTTTCATCATGCTGGTTGTTATCTGATTGCTTTATTTATTTATTTATTCTCTTTATTCTCTTGATGTTCAATAAAACCTGTTGACTTTATGATTTTCAACATTTTTCTACTGGTGTATTTTGACCTTTTGTTTCAGTATTTAGAACTTCTTTGAGTATTTTTTATAGAGCTGGTCTAGTGAAGACAAATTCCCTTCGTGTTTGCTTGTCTGCAAAGGAGTTCATTTCTCTTTCATTTATGAAACTTAGTGTTGTGGGTCACAAAATTCTTGACTGACAGTATTCTGTTTGAGGAAATTGAAGATGGGGCTCCAATACCTTCTGGCTTGTAGAGTTTCTTCTGAGAAGTCTACTGACAGTCTGATAGGTTAACTTTGTAAAAGTTATTTGATGTTTTTGTCTCCCTGCTCTTAAAATTCTTTCCTTCACATTAACTTTGCATAACCTGATGATTATATGCTATGGGGATGACCTTTTTGCAAAGAATCTTCTGGGGATTCTTTGGGCTTCTAGTATCTGGATGCTTAAATCTCTGGCAAGGCCAGTGAAGTTTTCCTCCATTATTTCCTCAAATAGGTTTTTCAGAAATGTTGTTTTCTTCCATAGGAACACTTATGATTCTCAGGTTTCGATGTTTTACATATTCCCATATTTCTTAGAGACCTTGTTCATTTACTTGATTCTTTATTATTATTATTATTGTCTGAATGGGTTAATTAGAAAACTTTGTCTTCAAGTCCTGAAGTTCTTTCATCTATTCATTCTAGTCTACTGTTAGAACAAAATGTTACATTTTGCATTTCCACAAGTTATTCTTTCATCCAGAATTTCAGCTTATTTTTTTAAGGTGTCTATCCCCTTGGATAATTCTTTTTATTTATTTTTAATTTATGTTAAAGATATGTGGTACAATTCAAGACTAGGTATACAAATGGTCATCATACAGATAAAGATTGGGTCTCCATTTCACCTAGTTTGAGATCAAGTACCCTTATTGATGCTATGTGCCCCTCTGCCTCCCCTGACAGTGTCCCACTTCTACCAATCCCTTTCTTATAGTACTATGATAAATGTTCAGAGTTTGCTTAAAAGTGTGAACATATGATACTCAGTTCTTTGTTTCTGTGATAGATCACTGAGTATTATAGACTCTAAATCTATCCAAGTTGCTACAAATTCCATAATTGTGTCCTTCTTTATGGCTGTGTAATATTCCATCATGTATATTACCACTTTTTTTTAAAATCCAGATGAGTTTCAATGGGCAGCACTGTTGGTTCCATGTTTTTGCAATTGTAAACAGTGCTGCAATAAACATGTGTGTGCAGGTATCTTTTTGGTAGAATGATTTGAGTTCCTCCAGGTATATTCCCAGTAAGGGGATTGCTGGGTCATATGAAAGGTCAATTTATAGTTCTTTTAGAAGTATTTTTTATTCATATCCTGAATAATTTTAAAAATTTCTTTATGTTGGTTTTCAACTTTTCCTGAACCTCATTGGGCAATTTTATAACCAGCCTTTTAAATTCTATTTTTAGAATTTCAAAAAGTTCATTTTGGTTACAGTCCATTGCTTAATAGTTAGTGTGGTCTTTTGTGGCTCTCACAGAACTCTGTTTCATACATATTGTCAGACTTGTCTTTCTGGTTCCTTCTAATTTGGGCAGACTATTTCTTCTTATTTGATGTTTTCAGGGGACTGATGTAAGTAATTTATGGTTCCCTTGGTTATGTATAGCCTTGATGTGGTGACTTTCTCAGTTGTCAGCTGTGGCAATCCTGTACTGCATACCTGCACAGGTTAAAGATGTCCCAAGTGGCTAGTATGGCTTTGATAGTGGTGTTAGCTTGGGTCTGAGATCAGAACTTTCCCAAAGCTTAGGTATTGTATCCGTTGTGTTGGTTTGTGCTTTTGACCTCTGGCCAGGTGGTGGCACTTGCGGGACAAAGCTAGCTGCAATGGTGAGTTTTCTGCCTGACCTGTGCTGCTCCAAGGAAGTGCCCAACCAACCAACTCATAGTTTTCTGTCTTCTTTGAAATTTTTGAGAGGAGAATGCTGGGGGAAGAGAGCTCAAGCTCCCCATCTGTGTGCACTGTTGGCTATCCCAGAGGGTGAGAGAGAGTCCCTGGCCACTAGGTTAATGCTGATGTGTCAAGGTTACCAAAAGAGTTTACCTTGGGAGTGAGAAGTTGCTATGACAAAGAGTCCCACCAAGCTCCCCCATTGTAGCCTCAGGCAATCTGCATTCCAAACAAAGTGCAGCTCACCTCAGGGCCTAAGGTGTTCTCACAGTAGCCAGACCCATCATGAAGTTTGCTGCTGGGGCCTGTCCCCTCCCAGGCTGGCTAGAAAGCTGCTGCCATAGCAAGAGTCAAGTTCCTGGGATATGGATGCTGGCTTTTTTTCCTGCACCACTCAATATAGGTTTAGGCAGAGCATGGCTGTGGGTAAGGCAGCTTCCTTTGAGAGACTGGGTTCCCACAAAGCTCAGGGAGACCTCCAAGTCTGTGGTAGAAGCATAGAATTCCTGCATTTCCTTCAATCACCTTCCCCAGGGTGTCTGGAGGCTGCTTATGGTCTGTGCCATGACCAGTTGCAAGTCCGGTCAGTTCCAACCTTGGTGACCAATTAATTATTCACTCCTAGCCGGGCTCGGTGGTTCAGCCTGTAATCCTGTGCCTTGGGAGGCCAAGGTGAGTGAATTTCCTGAGCCCGCAGGTTCGAGACCCACCTGGGCAACTTGGCAAGACTTCATCTCTACAATAAATCAAAAAATTAGCTGGGCATGGTAGCGCACACCTGTAGTTCCAGCTACTTGGAAGGTTGAGGTGGAAGGATCTCTGGAGCCCAGCAGGTCGAGGCTGTGGTGGCCGGGAGCAACCACTGCACGCCAGTCTGGGTGACAGAGTGATACTCCAACTCAAAAAAAAAAAAATTATTCACTCCTTTGCAGTATGTGGCTATGATCACTTCTTTGATGATTTGTGGGATTCACTGTTGGTTCCACTCCTGTCTGGGTGCCAAGGAAACTATTTTTGTTACTGCATAAAAGAAACACTCTAACTGCCTCTAGTTGGCCATCCTAATCCTGGTCTCTTAAATAGTCACATGTGGCTACTGGCAACAGTATTATAAAGCCAAGATGTATTTTTAATTTTAATTTTAATTTTTTTTTGAGCTGGAGTCTCACTCCGTCACCCAGACTGGGGTGCAGTGGCATGCTCCCGGCCACCGCAGCCTCGACCTGCTGGGCTCTGGTGATGCTTCCGCCTCAGCCTTCCAAGTAACCGGAATTACAGGCATGCACTACCACACCTGCCTGATTTTTTTTATTATTATTTATTGTAGAGATGAGGTCTTGCCAAGTTGCCTGGGCGGGTCTCAAACCCACGGGCTCAGGCAATCCACTTACCTTGGCCTCCCAAAGCACTGGGATTACAGGCTGAGCCACCAAGCCCAGCCATCTAGAATCTTGATCAGACTTAGGGTAGAGTTTTTTGCTTTGAAATAGGGATCGAGCACTTAATTCACAGACACTGACACCAAAAGTACAAGTTATAAAAAGCAGAAGTTTATTAGCCAAGAGCCAGCCAGCAGCCACTTGCCTGCTGAACATGCAAGTCCCACAGCAAGGGCCCCCATTTGCTGTAGGGTCTTGCTTAAATGGGGCAAAACCACATTGGGACTTTCCAAGTGGGCCAAACCACAATATCCTGGAGGCCTAGGTACTTTTCAAGCAATGCCAGTGGTTTTTACAGAAGTGAAAAAAAAGGCTGTTAAACAGTTTAACCTAACCAGCGGGTGCTATTGCCAGTTTCCAGGAAGGGAACTTTTTAACCGTGCAAAGGCTGAGTTTATGCTTAGCCTAATTTTTGACATTGTAGATTTTTTTAAGCCCCCTTCCACATTTCCCCCTTTCAGTTGTTTCTGGAGTCAAATTATTGACTCTTTATACAGGGGATTATATTGCGTTCTGAGGACCATTAATTTTACTGATGAGACACTATTTTTAACATAACCAAGGAGGCTTATGTATGGGTCTTGGTTTTTCCAAGGAGCAATAGTTTTGCACCCCCATGCAGCACAGTGGTATTGTCCTGCTTTGTGGCAATGGGCTGGTCCTGATGCTGGGCAAGCATAAAAACCAACAGATTTAAGTCCTTTTTCATAAGCTAAGGTGCCGCATTTGTCAGTGTGTGTGCCCCCGAGGGTTAGATCTGGCCATAATTTACAAAGGTCAAAATTAAAGACAAGCTGCCCGCTTCCTCTGTAGGTGGCAATTATGGTCCCAATGATGGTATTTCTCAGTTCCCAGTATTAGCTCCCTGGAGTATAGGGATTACATGGGTTAGGCCAATAGGCCTTAAGCTGGGGAAAGTATGCAAGGAATATGATTAAGATACTGGGGTCTGCAAAAGTCTTATCTTTAGAGGATTTTCTTGTCTGGTTTGATGACTTCTCATGTTTCTGGGAGTGCGGTGGTGGCTGCCTTTACTTGTGAATGATGAATCCAGGGGTGGACACTGCTGACTTTGACGGCCGTAGGAGTAGTAAGGATTACTATGTGGGGCCCTTTCCACCTTGGGGTGAGAGCCTCAGCTTTGTGCCATTTTACCCAGACCTGGTCACCAGGCTGGAATGGGTGTGGATGTTCTGGAACAGGTTTCCAGAAGGCTGCCTGCATGGTCTCAGTGACAGCTTGCTGAACTCTTTGAAGAGCCTGCAGTGACTGAAGTAAATTATGGTTAGACAGTTCTAGTGCTTTTTCCAGTCCAATTTTTGGAAGTAACGGCGGGGGCCGTCCAAACAGAATTTCAAAGGAGGTTAGACCCTTGATGTAGAGGGTACACCTGGCCCTTAAGAGGGCATAGGGAAGGAGTGTTACCCAGGCTTCACTGGTCTCCAGGGTTAACTTGGTCAAGGTTTCTTTAAGCGTCAGATTCATTCTTTTTACCTGTCCTGAACTCTGGGGATGATAAGCACAATGTAAGTTCCAATTTATCCCCAAGGTTTTTGCAATACCTTCAATAAGTTTAGAAATAAGTGCTGGGCCATTATTTGAGCCTATTGAGATAGGTAGATCATATCTTGGTATGATGTTATTTGGGAGTTTTTTTTTTTACTGTTACAGAAGCAGTTTCAGTTTTTGTAGGAAATGCCTCGACCCATTCCAAGAAGGTGTTTACCAAGACCAATAGTATTTATATTTATATTGCCCAAGTTTGACTTCTGTAAAGTCTATTTCCCAATGTCTCCCAGGGGTTAGTTTCCTATCTCAGACCCCGTGGGTGGATACACTGACCTTAGAATTATTAGTCTACTAGCATGACATGCAGCCTAGAATGAGCTCCTGGGCAAACTGGTCCAGATGAGGGAGATAGGATTCTTTCAGTTCAGTTAGTTTTATTCTTCCTAAATGAGTACCTTCATGGAGCTGCCTTAGGATTTGTTGTCCCAGGACTCGAGGGAGGAAGGTTTTGTCATCCTGAAGTTGAAGCCATCCATCTAGGTTTGAGGTTGTTTGCAATTTTGGTGCAGTGAGAAGGTCCTCTTCTGTATATTTTGGTGACTCACATAGAACCAGAGGAGGCAACGCCAGCAGGCAGGTGGTTCTGCGGTAAGCAGCTTCTTTGGCTGCTTGACCTGGTTTTTTATTTCCTATTGCCTCTTTTGAGTTTTCTTTTTGGTGGCCTGGGCAATGGATGATGGCAACTTGTTTGGGGGCCCATATTGCTGCCAGGAGGCCTAAGACCTCCGCTTTATTTTTTATAGTTTTCCCCTCTGCGGTGAGCAATCCCCGTTCCCTGTAAATTGTTCCATGAATGTGTGCAGTTGCAAATGCGTACCTGCTGTCAGTGTAGATGTTGACAACTTTTCCTTCACCAGCTTTTAGGGCCTCAGTTAGGGCAATCAGTACTGCTTTTTGGGCCGATGTTCCCTGTGGAAGAGGCTTAGCCCAAATAATTCCCTGTAAAGTGACCACTACTGCCCCTGCATACCTTACCCCATTCTGGATGAAACTGCTGCCATTCGAGAAAGCGTTAGGTCGGGGTTTGTCCTTGGGACATCATTTAGGTCCCAGCACAGCTTCTGGAACTCAGTTGTTTCATAACAACAATGCAGCGGTCCCATGGGACTTTCTTCTGGTAACAAAGTTGCAGGGTTTAAGCTGGGGGTATGCTGGAACTTGATGTGGGGTTGATCTAAAAGCAGTGCTTGATAATGGGTTTTTTGGGCATTCGACATCCATTTGTCAGGGACCCCTTGGAGTAAAGACTCCACTGCATGCGTGGCCATGACAGTCAGATTCTGCCCCAATGTTAGTTTGTCTGAGTTCTTTACTAACATGGCAATGGCTGCTATAAACTGCAAGCAGGGCGGCCAGCCAAAGACTACTGGGTTCAGTTTTTTTGACAGGTAGGTGACCTGCCTGTTCCATGGGCCAAGTTTTTGGGTTAGGACCCCGCGGGTGACACCTCATCTTTCATCCACATAAAGATGGAAAGGTTTTTTAATATCCGGCAAAGCCAGGGCCAGAGCTGAGACCAGGGCATTTTTAAGGGCTTGGAAAGCTTTGTCCTACTCTGGTGTCCATTTAAAATTAGCCTCTGGTCCCTTGGTTATTTATAGAGGGGTTTTGCGAGTTTAGCAAACTTAGGGATTCATAGTCGGCAGTATTCTACAGCTTCCAAGAATTCCTGGACATGCCTTTTGCTTCCTGGGGCCAGGATGCCTTCTATAGCCTGAATGTGCTGGGCAGTCAGGGATTTTTTACCTCCTTTGAGGTTACACCCAAGGTATGTGGCTACAGTTACACAGAGCTGAGGCTTTTTTGCTGACACCCGATACCACAGAGTTTGAAGTATTTTTAAGCAGGTGTCTGGTGGCACGCAGCCACTCACCTTCTGATGTAGCTGTGATTAACAGATCTTCTACATACTGTAGCAGAGTCACTTTAGTGTGCTATTGCCAGAAAGCTCGGAGGTCTTGGCGGAGATCTTCATTGAACAGCATGGAAGAGTTTTTAAATCCTTGTGGGAGTCGTGTCTCTAATGGGAGGGTCTCCAGGCCACCCCCAGGTGGCCCAAAAATTTGTCTAAGGAAGTGAGGTAACTCAGGGCCCACAGGAATCTCCCATGATTTTTCTGGAATACCTTATGGAGGCCATTAGGTTAACTGGTCATTTTCCCCTTTTTCAGGATCTGTCCATTCAAAGGCAAGCAAGGGTTGGCTCTGCTTAGCCAATGGGATGCTGAAGAAGGCATCCTTAAGGTCCAGGACAGTGTATACCTGCCTCTCTGGAGTTAACCCGCTGAGGAGGGTGTATGGGTTGGGGACTGTGAGATGGATATCCTCCACTCACCTGTTGACCTCCCTGAGGTTCTGGACAGGGTGGTAGTCTCCTGTACTCACCTTTTCAACAGGAAGAAGCGGGGTGTTCCACGATGAATGGCACGGCACTAGGATTTCAGCTTCCCAGAGATGCTGGATGTGGATTGCTATGTCTTTTCAGGGCTCTGGGGATATAGGGTACTGTTTTACCCTAATGGGCATTGCCTGACTTTTGACAATGACTGGTGGTTGATGGGATGCCAGCCCAGGGGAGTTTAATTCGGCCCAGACTTGGGAAAACTCAGTCTGCAGCTGAGCCACCAGTATGGCGTTTGAAGAGTCAGGAGGGGCCCCACTTTCTGTTAACATGTATTCCTCACTTAGGGGAACAGTAACAAGAATTTTTGATGCCCCTGGTGGGTTTAGGCTTACTGCTGCCATGGTTTCCTCAAACCCTATGTTGGCCTTAAGCTTGTGTAACAGGTCACATCCCAGGAGCAGGTACAAGCAGTCTGGCATTACTAGGAATGAATGAGTTACTTTCCTTTTTCTCAAATTCTTTAATTTTCTGCAATTTCTTTCTTATTATCAGGGGCTGACTGGGAGACAAAGGCTATAACTAAAGCCCTCCAATTTTCTGGAGCCTCTGGGTCTATGGGAGTATACGTCCGATAGGCCTCCATAAGGTGTTCCAGAAAAATCATGGGAGATTCCTGTGTGCCCTGAGTTACCTCACTTCCTTAGACAAATTTGTGGGCCACCTGGGGGCGGCCTGGAGACCCTCCCATTAGAGACCAGTGATAGGTAGTGAAACACTCCCTACCGTGATCGGTGTTCGAGTTTCAACTTAGCCTCTCAGCAGGGAAGACACGGTTCACACAGTCCTGCTCTGCCGGTCTGCCGTCCTGTCCCAGGACCAATTTTCTTGCCTCCTGACAGATTCGTTCTCTTTCCTCTGCAGTAAAAAGGGCTTGGAGGAGCTGTTGGCAGTCATCCCAAGTGGACTGGTGGGTGAAGAAAATAGATTCTAAAAGGCCTATGAGGCTCTGAGGTTTTTCAGAGAATGCCAGATTTTGGTGCTTTCAATTGTAAAGATCACTAGTAGAGAAAGGGACATAAACCATAAAGGGCTGGCCTCCCGAACCTCCTGCATCTAGTCCTGGGGTCTGTCTCAGGGGGAGTGCTGTGAAAATTTGTGGTCCTGAGTTCCTCAAAGGTGAGTCAGGGCTAGTTGGTTTATCGGGGGCGGTTGGGCCCTCAGGAGAAGCATGGGGAAGAGGGGGATAAAGGGGCTGATACGAGGACCCATTCCTGGTGAGTGACTGGCTGAGAACCTTGTAGGCCCCCTGCTCCCACTCAGATGTAGAGTAGGGTGGGGGAATTTCATCGTCCTCCAGTGGGCTCTGGAGGACTGGGAGTTTGGCTTTTGGAGTTTCCTGTAGGGCTAAAACATGAGAAGAATTAGCTTTCTTTTCAGTTTTCTTCATCCATGATGGCTGCTGCATTACCAGGAGGTACCAGGCAGTGATGTACGAGATCTGGTGGTGTCGACAGACGAACTGTCAGACCTTCCCCACTATGGCAGGGTTTAAGGTCCCCTCTGGTGGCCAGCTGCACTTAGGAAATGTGGGCCATTCAAGGGAACAAAAGGTGGTTAGGTTTCCTTGGTTTACCTGATAACCCGACTGCTGTGCCACTCCTTGGAAATTCTTGAAGTGGCATAAAACCAGTTGCAGAGGGGTGTCAGGCTTAGAGCACTGCTGCACCATAATATTGATAGCAATGACAGATACAACAGTGACTAACACTGAACAAATAAAGACAATAACACAAACTCAACAGACAGACCTAACTGCCTGAGGGCAATACTGGAGGGCCCAGTAACGTAACGTCTCACTGGGACCTCGGACCCAGGAATTAGTGCTGCATTCAGCTTTCCTGTGGGTCCAACTAGAAGTGCACACAAACAGAACAGGAACTTGACTCACCTCTCAGAGGGCTCTGGGGACGTTGTGAGTCTGTCAGAGATGACAATCAGCCATTTGTGACTTCACAGACTCACCAGGTCCGACAAACACTGAGGTTCGCAGGTATGCAGACCCACAAGGTCAGCTGGTGATTAAGGCTGGGGATTAAGCTCTTGGATATCCCGGATGAGACCCCAAATGAAATAGGGACCGAGCACTTAATTCATAGACACTGACACCAAAAGTACAAGTTATAAAAAGGAGAGGTTTATTAGCCAAGAGCTGGCTGGTGGCCATTTGCCTGCTGGAGGTCTAGGTACTTTTCAAGCAATGCTAGCAGGGTTTACAGAAGTGAAAAAAAAGCTGTTAAACAGTTTAACCTAGCCAGTAGGTGCTGTTGCCAGTTTCCAGGAAGGGAACTTTTTAACTGTGCAAAGGCTGAGTACATGCTTAACTGTTCAAAGGCTGAGTTGATGCTTAGCCTAATTTTTGACATTGTAGATGTTTTTTTCAGCCCCCTTCCACAGCTTGTGCTTTGTTTTGGTTTTGACAAGATCACTTCATAGGCAATGTTTCATACTTTCAAGAATACACGTCTATCTTAACTTTGAACATAATTTCCTTGATCTATAAATTCTTAGGACTTGTGAAATTTTATTATATTATGGAAAATGAAACATACATAAAAGTAGTCAGAATCATATAATGAATTCATGTACCCAACAACCAAATATTAGTAAGTTGCCTAAACTATAACCCTGCCTACTTTTTTACTGTTATTGTAAATGAAATTCCAGATACCATACAATTTCATTCATAAATATTTCAGTATCTCTAAATACTGAAGCTAAAGATGCTTTTTAAAAATAAACATAATCTTCATTCTCACATCTTTAAAAAGTTAATATTTTCTTAATAGCACCAAATATACAGTCAGTGTTATTATTATAAACTCCAGATTTAAACATATTTGATGTGTTTCACTTCATCTAAGTTATTATTCTTACTGGTGTTCAAATTGTCTCCTCTTTGGGCAATTAGACCTCTTCCCCAATAGTTGGTTTAACAATATGTTCATCTTTAAATTTCCTGCCCTAGACTATGAATCTACCATTTCTCCAGTTCTAGTTTATTCTTGCTACACCATAGCAGGGGATATGTGATAGCAACATGATTCATAACTTGTCATATTAACCTTGACCAGGTGGTTAAAATAGTGTTTGCCAGGTTTTTCCACTCCAAAGTTACTATTTTTTTTCTCTATTCATATTCTATTATTTTTTGAAATCCATTATTAAGTCCAGTCCACACTCAGAGATGAGGAGTGGGGAATAAGTTCCAACTCCAGGAGGGGGAAGAGTATCTACATATAATATCTGGAAATCTTAGTAAGAAAGATTTGCCCCTTTTCCCCAGATGATTTATTTATTCAATCATTTATTTATAGCATCCTGGATTTGTGAATATTTATTATATTTGGTCTGTAACCCAATATTGTGTTATTTATTTTGTTGCCCAATTTGTTTCAGCTTTGGCAATTGTGAGCTCCTTCAGATTGAGTCCTGTATTCTTTCACATGTCCTACCCTTCCTCCCTCTTCTTGTTAGTACTTCTTTGCTCTTTAGTATTATGAGATAGTCTAGGTTCATCTTGTATTGTACCTGTTCCAGTCCTAGAATCAACCATTTCTCCACAGAACTTGTAACAGAATTTTTGCATATCAAGTTATGAGAGGCTATGATTTTACTTATGATATGTTCAAATCTATGTGATGAATCCTAATAGCATCTTAGTGAATTATATCCCAGTCATCCTGTGCCGACCTATGGGTGTCCTTTCTCATCATAGAAAACTCATTATTCTGATCACATGGAGGAATTAGAAGTCTTAAAAGAGATTTTAATTCTGATCTGTCTGAAGTATCTTCACATATAGAAATTAATAGATGCTTGTATTTCCACTTTAATGTGTATAGTGCCATCTCTTGCCCACAATATAAAATCTGAATAATACTGAATGAACATGGTTTTGGCTGTCAGTCCAGAAGGAATTAACAGATTTATTGGGGCAAATATTAAAGTGATTTCTAGTAATGAGTCAATGTTCTCAGTAATTGCCAAAGATTGAACTGCACCAGCAGCTCTATAAATTTTCCACTGATAACAAAATAACACCATAAATCACCTCTGAAATAAGAATGTTTCAGTGTAATATGGCATTGCAACTTGAAAGTTCTGTTGGGCTGACAAGCTTTTCATATTTAAAAAGTTAAGTATGGAACAATTAAATAAAAAATTAGTGTTCCTAATATCCACACCAGAAAAGCAACATGAGGCACTAAGCAATTGTTCTATCTTGTTCAATCGTATGACTGTTGCCAAAGTAATTGATTTTACAAATGCTGATTTCATTCTGCTGATGCTTCCAAGTTTTTAACTTCTGAAATCTCCTTTTAGGAGACTGACTCACTTTGTCAAGATAAATAACATTGCAACTTTCTAGGGATGCATAATTAGCCAGTTTCCTCATCAAATCTGATTGCTACCTTCAGCAAGGTCTTTAATGCTGCTGTCTCTCCTTGTGCACATATCTGTTAATTTCCCATTCTTCTAAGCAGTAATTCAAAACCTTTGTCACTTTCTACAAGCTCTAATCTAACCTCACTCCTCCTCTTATTCTCAGAACAGTGTTCATGTTCCATTAATTATGGACAAGAGACCACCAGACATCACTTTCTGTATCAGACAATTGCAAACAAGAAACTAAGCAGAATAGCTTACAAGCTCTGAAAGACAGAGTCAGACTCGAAATTTATAGAACTAACAACTATGCCCATTATACTGAAACTCTGATGTTGCCATGGGTAGAGAGGATTTATTATTTGAAAATATTTTCTCTTCTCTGCAGAAATTGTATATTCTCCCACCTACTGTATTACTACTGTATTTGAGCTTAGTAATATGACTTCCTGTCAGATTGAATGTGAGTGGAAGTGATGTTTATCCCTTCCCAACACAAATTTTAAGAGCCACTGAGTGGATTTACTGCCCCTCTTTTCCAGATGCCACAAGACTTGCAATTCCATAATAGCAGCTGCTCCTGGAATGAAACTAACAGGGAACAGAACATGAGTTAAACAGGGAGAGACACCTCACAGGAATTAGAAGACTAGGGAGTTGTTCGTAACTGCAACATAATTTGGGTGAACTGGCTGATAGAGAACAGCTGAATAAAGCCACAAAGCCCATTGTGGATGGAAACATCAGCTCAGGGAATGTTCCTTAAAAGGCTGATATATTCATAGCATTCTAGAATCTGAAATATGATTTGTGTATTAAGGTCAAGATCGGTGCCTTAATTATCCAAGTATGATGAAACCTTGTAAACAAAATATTTTCCCACCCGAGTTACATGCTATTTTACATTTTTATTTACTTTTAATTTTTTGATGAGGGGTCTCATTCTGTTGCCCACACTGGTTCTTTTATGCTTATAAATTGAAGAGGTGACTTGTTTTGAAAAATAGTATTCTAAACCACCATAATATTCCTCAAGAAAGTGACAATTGATAATGTTTTTATTTGTGAACCCTGAAATAACCAATTCATCAAGACAGAGCCTGAGTGGCTGAATGAGTCTAAATCAAACTGGAGCCAAGTGCCCCTTGCTGACTATAGGTCACACACTTACTCTGCATTCTGAGAAAACCAACACTCCCAGTAACTATGGGACTGTCATAGCTGTCTGTGCCTGTTTACCCATAATCAGCAGCTGGGGAAAAAAATCCCATTTCTCCTCCTGCACCTAACCAATACACTGTGGCCTGCTTCAACCAATCAGAACTAAACAAGTATGCATCCCTCATTACATAGCTAATCAGAGTGGAAACCTGGGTAGGAACTTTCTGTATAAAAGACAACCCCTCAGTCTTCCAAGTAACTAGAACTACAGGCACGTGCTGTAACAACAACAAAAAGACAACCCTTTTCTTCATCCTCTTTGAAAGCACATTTCTTTTGTACAGAAGACTTGCAAATTGTACACTAGAATAAAATCTCTTTCCCTTTTAAAAAAGAAAGTCCTTTTTAGTGGATTTGTTGACATATTGCAAAACAATTCTCACTGTAGTTCAGAGACTTTCTGAGCAAATGGAATGAGCATGACAGTGCTAAAAGGGATTCAAGTAATTCTGTATCCAATTACTCATGATGTATTTAATTACTTATGATGAAATAGAGGAGGACCAAAAGACAATTGGAAATGCTTTAAGTAAAAAGCAAATATTTTATGAATGCATAGTTATCTGTAGCACAAAAAGATTCATGTTTTCAGTTCTCACTTCAAAAAATAAAAATAAGAGAAGCCATTTCTAAAAGGATGTCCTTCTGGGCTCTAAGAAAGACAAAATCTCACCTCTGTGATAGTCCTGCCAAAGATGTAAAATTGTTTCTAACCATAAGGAAATATCAGACAAACCTAAACTGAGAAGCATTCTACGAAATAACTGACCTGAACTCTTTAAAAAATGTGTCAGTATCATAAAAGACAAAGACAGACTGAGGAATGTTTCCAGATTAAACTAGGTTAAAGACACATGCAACTAATTGCAACACATCCTCTTGGATTTTCTTTTGCAATAAATGGTATTATTGGGACATTGGCAAAAATTGAGTAAGAATCAAACATTAGATGATAATACCAATGTTAATTTTCTGATTTTGATGTTGATTCTGTGGTTACATAAGAGGCCTTCTTCATTCTTAGAAAATATGCAATGCAATATTTAGGGGTGAAAGGTGAAGTGTGAAGACTGTATGAGAATTATTTGTGCTAGACCTGCAACTTTTTATGAATCTGAAATCATGTCAAAATAAACTGTTAAAATAATGAAAATGAAGGGATTGAAATGGGGAGGAAAAAAATCTTAAAGATGTTGATCAGGAGAAGATCATTTGAAGGTAATAGAATCACAAGTATGTCCTTACCATTAGGAAGTCCATAAGAACTTAAAATAGCAGCTGGAAAAAATTTTTTGTTGTTTTGAGTCCGAGTCTCACTCTGTCACCCAGGCTGGAGTGCAGTGGCATGATCACAGCTCACGGCAGCCTCGACCTCCTGGGTAAGGCAATCTTCCTGCCTCAGTGTCCTAAGTAACTGGGCCTACAGGCATGTGCCAACACGTCCAGCTAGCAGCTGGAAATTTTTGCATACAAATCTGATCACCACACAATAATGACACCAACAACACACTATATCTTAAGACATCTTTTGAAAAAAAGATATTATTTCATTCTCAATTTTTCATGAGTAATTTTTCATTTCATATAGCACATGGTTTGCTATTTTAAATAATTTACTATATTAATTATATCTGCAAATGATTAATTTCTAGGATAATACAGTGTTCATATTTTTATAAATGTTTTGATTTTTAAAATATTATAGATTTTTGTATTTGAAATATGTTAGATATTTAGTTCCCTGTACTTTTGTTTGGATTTTGAACCTCTTTAAAAAGGTAATTGTGCAATTTTGGTATTTAACAAAATAGTACAAAAATGTGAAAGTGTCGTTTTCTTCTGGTACTGTAGTCACTTGTGCTTTGAAGTCTGGTACTGATGCACCTGTTTGGCAGAGTCTAGGTATATGCTGGCAGCCTCACTGCAAGGGCAACTGGGATGGGATGTTAAGTATCTGGGAGGTAGTACTGGTGTCAATTTTTAAAATTGTGGTAAGAACCCTTAACATAAGATCTACCCTGTGAAGTTTTTAAGTGTATAATACAGAATTGTTAACAATGCAGCAGTGTCGTACAGATCTCTAGAACTTAAGCATCTGACATAGCTCAAAAGTTACACCCATTAATAATTATTAGCAACTCCCCATTTCACCTTCCCTCAAGTTCCTGACAACCACCATTATACTTTCTATGTGTTTGACTATTTTAGATACATCATATAAGTGGAACCACGCAATATTTGTCCTTTTGTGACTGGCTTATTTCACCTGGCTCAATATCCTTAAGGTTCATTCATGCTGTCACATAACAGGATTTCCCTCTTTTCAAAGGCTGAATTATGTTTCATTGTATGCAAATACCATATTTTCTTTATTCATTCATCAATGAACAGTTTAGTTATCTCTTCAGCTTGGCTATTGTGAATAATGCTGCAATAAACATGAGAGTGCAAATTTCTCTTTGGGATCCTAATTTAAATTAAGATGAACACCCAGATAGTATTTCTCTTTTTTACTTTTTGAGGACCATCCATACTGTTTTCAATAGCAGCTGCACCATTTTACATTCCCACCAACAGTCTACAAAGGTTTCAATTTTTCCACATCCTCAACAACACTTACCTTTCTTTTTTCTTTTTTTTTTTTGAGTTGGAGTCTCACTGTCGCCCAGACTGGAGTGCAGTGGCCGCTCCCGGCCACCACAGCCTCGACCTGCTGGGCTCCGGCAATCCTTCCGCCTCAGCCTTCCAAGTAGCTGGAACTATAGGCACACGCTACCATGCCCAGCTAATTTGATTTATTGTAGAGATGAGGTCTCACCTGCCCAGGCAGGTCTCGAACCCGCGGGCTCAGGCAATCCACTCACCTCAGCCTCCCAAAGGCGCGGGATTACAGGCTAAGCCACTGAGCCCGGTCAACACCCTAATTTTTAAAGAATCACTTAATTTGAGGATCTGTAGTTTGTACCCCAACATAAGAAATAGTATATAAATGATGTACTAATTAAAAATAGAAACTCTAAGCATTATAATTCAAGAATCTATAACAATTGATTATAACTGCAACTCTTATGATTTTGTATCAATGCTACAAGCCATTGATAAGGAATTCTCTTTTAACTGCTGTCAGGATGTTGTCCACAATGACATCTGACCCATTATAGATTATGAGGCAGGATCCACAGGCAAAATTCAGATCTCTGACCTTGAGTAAGTTAGGCTTATCTTGAACTATATGTTGACTTTTACCTTACAGTGACTCTGAGTGGCAGTTTTTTTTTCTTAACTTTAGAAAACTCAAATTTGCAATCCAACCTAAACTACTGTACAGAATTACCTATACGTACATTTCTCTGCACTAAACTCACCTTAGATTCACTATTTTTTTTTTTTTGAGTTGGAGTCTAACTCTGTTGCTCAGGCTGGAGGGCAGTGGCACACTCACAGCTACCCGTGTTGACCTGCAGGGCTCCAGCGATCCTTCCGCTTCAGTCTTCCAAATAGCCAGAACTACACGCGCACGCTACCACACCCAGCTAATTTTTGATTTATTGTAGAGACAAGGTCTTGCCAAGTTGCCCGGGCTGGTCTTGAACCCGCAGGCACAGACAATCCACTTGCCTCGGCCTCCCAAAGTGCTGGGATTACAGGCTGAGTCACCGAGCTCGGCCACTATTTTCTATTCTTAATGTCCTGATTTCCTCAATGTTTTTCTAACTCTTTGTATTATATGTGTTATTTTTAGGCACATCAAAACCTTCCAGATTATCCATAAAGGAAGACAGGAAGGAAGGAAGAATACGGAATCTGTAACAAGACTGAAGAAATAATATGTGAGAAAAAAATGACAAAAGTGGAAAACTATTATCATGAAAAAACTTGTTTTGTAAATTCAAAAGATAAATGTAAACATGCAATTTAAGTTTCAAATATATCACCCACAGGACTCGAGCCAGGTGCTAACTTTGGGTCTCTTTGCATACAACCTTAAACCTAGAAATGCTACACTGCACATGGGAAGGGGAAGAGTAGAGAATTAAACTGCTGAGCACCATGGCTCAAGACAGTAATCTCAGCACTATGGAAGGCAGAGGCAAGAGGACTGTGCAAGCCCACATGTAAAGACCAGCTTGTGTAACTTGGTGAGACCTCATCTCTACAATAAATCAAAACATTAGCTGGACGTGGTGGCGCATGTCTATAGTTCCAGCTACTTGGAAGGCAGAAGTGGAAGGATCGCCTGAGCCTAGCAGGTCAAGGCTGTGGTGGCCATGAGCTTGCCACTGCACTCCAGCCTGGACGACAGAGTGAGACTCCGACTCAAAAAAAAAAAAGAGTTAAACTGGAGTAAAGAGGACAAAGGGACCTTATGCACAGTTTGAGAAGGCAAGTATGCTGTTTTAACCCAGATAGAGAGGTTTTTACTCTTATTCCTCAGAGTACAATCAAGTTGGTACCCCACAGGAAAGGAAGAGATATAGAAGGAGACTTTCATTTCTCATAATTCTAGAATCATTAATATGCTAGTGTCCAGAGTGTGGGTAATAGAAATGTCTGTGGTCAGTTGGTAGACACAAATGGTTAGTCAACTAACTCCTCAAGCTGGTGGGATCCCGAGTGCACAGGTAGGCTGCAGCAGGCAGCGGACCTGGACTCTTCACAGGACTGTACTACCTAGCAGGAAAAAAAAAAGAAAGTAGTTCAGAAAGGGGACCTGCAGAAATGCCAACAGGTTCTGAAGGGGATATAAATTTCCTCTGTGGAGGATAAGAATGCCTTAATCTGTTTCTAGGCCACCTATTCTATTCCAGTGACCCATTTGCTTATTCCTAAACCAATGTCATACAATGCTATGGCTTTAGAAAACATTTTAACAACAGGTGTATAAATTTGCATTCAGGAGATCATGTAACACAATCAATAACAGGTTAGCGCAGTTATTCAGAGTATAAGATATATATATTCAGAATAAAATATATCTTTCCAAACCCACACTTTTATTTGAACTTTCTACAATAATTGAATGTTTGACTCATACAGGATAACGGAGAGAAAAGAAGCCTCATTCTTCTCACTGATTGCTGTTAATAGGTCAATGTCATAAAATTAAATTCGTAAAGCTATCCTAATCAAATACTACTTTTCTAGTTCATTTATATTTTATATTAGACTGATGCATAAATCTGTGGCATGTCAACACTGCTATGTTGGGAGATTATTTGTCATCTGAAGTGATAACGTGTTAGTGAATACACCTTGCATTTTACAGATTTGACAAAAGTTTGTGCTACTTGTGGGCTAAAGAAGATGGAGTGTCAAGTGGAAAAAAAAACACTTCCAACATATTATGTTTGAGTTCAACAGAGGAGTAAAGGTAGCAGAGGTGGTTCAAAACATTAGTGCTGTGTATGGGAAGAATGCCATTGGGGAAAGCACAGCAAGAAAGTGGTTTTGTCATTTCAGAGGGCCACTTTGACCTGAGGGATTCTCCATGTTCAAGAAGACCACTGAGCCTTGATGAAGACCATTTAAATGCTTTAATCCATGATGATCCACATCAGTCAACCTAAAAACTGGCAAAAATGATGACTGTGACCAGTCAACCATCCTTTGACATTTGCATTCCATGGGCAAGTGAATGATGCTAAGAACTTAATGCATCAACCCAATATGTACGACTCCACGTACAATTTGCTTATAAAATGGGTTCCATAACTAGTACGTTTTAAGACTATGGTTCTAATACATAAATGTGCATTGCCTTCAATATTATTCATTCACCTGTTTGATTTTTTGGAAATATAATTCATATACCACAAAGTACACTCTGTAAAGTATTCAATTCAATCCTTTTTAGTGCCTTGACAAAGTTCTGCATCGATGACCACTATCTATTCTTGCTTGAGTGTTTTATTATTTAAAAAAGTGAAAAAAACCAAAGTGCAATTTTCATTCAATAAATATCATTTGATCCTTATGCGGTTTTGTTGCAGAAAATGAAGTTCATGATTTTAGAATGATGATAGCAATCTATCAATCAAATAATCCATTTTCATACAGTTTCAATAATTGCAGCAATTTCCTTGAACTGTCTGTAGAAATTCTGGAGATAAAGGGAAAAAATTATATTAATTTGCTTTTAAGGGGATATCAAAATAGTTATTTTAATTATGTCTGACTATCAGACATAATACTAATACTATAATGTATTAGCTTGCATTTTAATGTTATATCATCAACTATTGAAGATTGCTATAAGAAACAAACAGATGCAATTTGGTACAGCAATCAAAAGTACTATTGGATAACTAGCTTATGACTACATTTAAAAAAATATTTATTGAATATCCAACACTGTCATAGACACTGAAGTTAGAAACAAAAAAATGGTAGGCCTCAAAGTTCCAGGCCTCAAAGACACTTCAAATCTAGTGAAAAACTGTACTTAAGAGTGGTAGGGGCTGTTTTATTTAAGATTACGGGTTCCATAATAATAAGCGAGACTCAACATTTACAATGGCGTGGCAGAAATTAATTCTTCTGTCATTTTAAAATTGAGCTGGTCTACTTCAGAAGATCCCAAGAGTTAGAGGCCACAGTGAGCCTTGATCTTGTCACCGCACTCCAGCCTGGGTGACAGAACGAGACCACAACTCACCAATAAATAAATTAATTAAATAAATAAAGCTGATGTGGTAGTTATCCTGTAGAATTCACCTTCTATTTTCAAAATCTTGAGTAAGAGAGGAATCAAACACTTTGAAAGACATAATTTTTATAGGTCAATTATACCTTAATAAAGCTGGGGGGTGGAAAATTTGCTTCATTTGTGATTTTTTTCCCTATAGGAAAAAAATATTCTAGAGGTGGAATCGGAGGGCATGAATGCTATACAGAAAAGTAAGAATTAGGCTGATACTACAAATTACAGAAAAGATTGAAACCCATATTCTCCTTAGAAGCAGATTCGGCCCTTATATTCAGCTGAAGGCTAGTCCCTATCACAAATACCAAGTCACAATTCCTTCCAAGACACTAATCAACATTAATAATGTTAAATCTGTGACCCTTATTTTTGTATTAAAGCAGGGATATATATATTTTTTAAAAAACAAAGGGAAAGAAATCTCTCAAAGTATAGTTTATTTTAAAAAGAAATGAAAAGTATTATGACATAGTATACGAAAGGCTTTTTTTAGGTCAGGCACAGTGGCTCAAGCCTGTAATCCCAACACTTTGAGAGGCTGAGGCAAGAGGACTGCCTGAGTAACTTGGCGAGACCTCATCTCTACGACAAATAAAAAAAAACTAGCTGGGCATGGGGCCTTGCGCCTGTAGTTCCAGCTACTTGGAAGGGTGAAGCGGAAGGATCGCCTGAGCCCAGCAGGTTGAGGCTGCGGTGGCCACTCCAGCCTGGGCAACAGAGTGAGACTACAACTCAAAAAAAAAAAAAAGGAAGACTAGGACCAATCCATTTTCAGCCAGTTTAACAAAGAATTCACTTTTTATTTTAATTTCATTTACAATGGTTGCTTTTCTTTGACTTTTAGAGTACTTACTGCTATAAACATTTTTATTTATTTACTCATGAAAGGTATCAAAACAAACAAATGCAACTGTGTAGGACAGTAAATGACAAAACATCTCCTAATACGTACTTATAAAAGTGTGATTGCCCACACTTTTTTCTTCTTCCTTGGTTACAGAAGAGGTAGAATGATAATATGAATATTATAATTCTAAGCATAAACTATGATTACTTAAATCTCTAGCTGATAAAACCAGTCAAGTACAGTTGCTCTGATCTGCATTTCGTAAACATTACTAGTCAGAAAATTCAGAGTCAACATTATTCAAAGCAAATTCATTTAGCTTAACATTCCTGAGTATTAAGCCTAAAGAAAGAAGAATGAAAGTTAAATGCAAAGTAAATATCCTGCCAGAGAAGATGAAAATTTCCTAATTATACTCAGAGGAGTACTCTTCAAGCAATCAAATGGCTCAGTACACAAATTGAGCACATTTTATCAAAATAATTTATTAAATTCCCAAAGAAAAAAATGCAGATCTTTGGTGTGGACCACTAATAAATGTAAGGCACATCAATTTACAAATAAGAATTAAAATTTTTCTTAAGAAATATTGTCTACATCTTTATAAACAATAATGAACTAAATTTTTTTACAGAAAAATGAACTGTAGTTGAATGAGTTAAATCACAAACCTGAAACTGTGGAATTGTCATTTCAAAGGACTTGGTCTTCACTTGGCCTGAGTGATCTGCCACTTTGAGCATCACTGTCACATAAGGATACTTGAGAGATCTGCAACTGTCTGAGCTCACAGCCATTCCCAGTTTCCATTGAAAATCTATAAGCTTTAATGAAACAGTACCAAAAAATACATTAGTAGTAATGGCACTTTGAAAGGAGATATTCAATTTTACTGCTCTCACACTCAACTTTTAGTTTCATAGTAAAATATCTTTCATTTTAATATTGTCAGAGGAACAATAATCAAATAAAAATGGAGAGGTAGTAAGGAATAAAGAGTTAGAAAACACTGTCGACGTTAAAAAAGGAAAAAAGCAAAAAGTGAAAAAAACCAAAGAAATCTCTACCCAGCACCTAATGGAAGGGGAACAAAGATGTGGCAGTATCAGTTTTCTTTAACAGGCTTAGACTTTGCTCCTGCACTTCAGGGGACTCCAATGCTTTGGAGCATCTCTTACCTCACTTTCCTGTCCCATGTATGCCCTCCCCCATTCCATCCCAAAAGTCCTAAAACAGAAGATGGGTTGTATGATCTTCTTAGTTGATTGAGGCACAAATGGGAACCATTCCATTTCTTTCCTAACCATAGTCCTCAAGCTCACACCTTACATTAGCATAAGTAGTGATAAGGTTTTGAATTTTATCAGTGTTCATGATGAATACATGCCCCAGGTGACATGCTATGCAGTTCATATATTAAATATGTCACAGAATCACCATATTACAGGTTATTATTTTCATTGAGCATATGAAAATCCAATTTTTTATAGAGCACTTAGGAGGTTGTGCAGGTTACATCTTTCTGGAATCAGAATTGAAACCAAAGTCTGTTTGACTCCAAAGATTACATGCTTATTGACTACTGACTGCCTCAACACTTTTTAATCTAACTCCTGTCAACGATTGTTCAGTGATGTCATGGCACAAAACAGGACTGGGTAATTGCAATTCTTAATACAGACTCTGCAACATAGGACTGTGGGTGGAGGAATCTTGTCTGTCTTGTTTCCAAAGCTGAGGCTGGCACACAGCAGGTGCTCAAAAAGTGCTTGCTCATTGACTAATACCTTTTGCTACCAAACTAATGCTGACTAAGTAAAAAGTTTTGCTTATTAATACATTTCTTTTTAAAAGGTGGGATTGGTATGTGGACCAAAATTTCTCCTGTTTCAGACAAGTTTTGGACCTGTCTTCTACATCGTTAACGCCAAGCTGGTGCTGATAAAAGGTTAAGTAAAAAGACTGTATAAATTCATTTTAATAAAATTCTCCACATAAAAATAGAGAACAGAAGGTAAATCACAAAATAACTACAAATGGCTACTAAACATGAAAATGTGCTCACTTTCATTAAAAAAACAGGGAAGTACATGGCAAGACCTTGTCTCTACAATAAATCAAAAAATCAGCCAGGCATGGTGTGGCACATGCCTGTGGTTCCAGCTGCTTGGAAGGCTGAGGTGGAAGGCTCACCTGATCCCAGCAGGTCAAGGCTGCGGTGGTCATGGCGTGCCACTGCACTCTAGCCTGTGCGACACAGTGAGACTACAATTCAAAAAAAGATAAAAAAAGGAGGGGGGGGAATACAAATTAAAGCCATAATGTGACACCACTATATACCTACCAAAATAGCAAAAATTTAAGTTTGGTAATTGCAAGTATTGGCAAGGAAGGATGTGAGACAACGGAAGGGTCACATGCTGGTGATGGAAGTCTAAACTTGGCCAGTCTTTGAAAAACAAACAAACATAAAAACTGGCTTTACTTGCCTAGTAATACAGGAGTTATACATAACATGTTACAACAATTCCACTAGAAATATGACCTAGGAAAACTTGTGCATATGTACACAGGATACCTATATGGGAATGTCCCTAATAAGTTTATTCATAATAGCCCTAACCTGAAACAACTCAAATGTTCATCAGTAATAAAATAGATAAATGAGATGCTCTACAGCAATGAAAATAAATGAACTTCAGTTCACTCATTTAACAGAACTTAACACCAAAAATGTTAAAAGGAACAAGTCAAAAAGTTATATAAGTCTGTTTACTTACACTTGAGAAAACAACTGGTAAAACTATAAAGAATGTGATTACCACAAGAGGATAATTGCAACACTAGAGTGGAGGGAAGGAGGAGTTGATTGGAGAGGGGCATGTGGTAGGTTTCTGGAGTATTGGTAATACTCCATTTTTTGACTTTTGATTGTGGTTACACAGGTGTTCACTTTTAAATAATTCATTAAACTGTCCAGTTTATGAACTTCTTAGATATATATGTTATCTTACACATATAGTCAGGGGAGAGACAAATACAAGTCAGTAGGTATCATATTTTTGGCTGAAAGGAAAAATTTACTGAAAACTTAGATTAAGAGTGTGCTTTATAGAGGAGATAAGCTTTATGCTTCATTTTGAAAAATAAACTGAATGAGAACAGGAAAATGTGTTTTATTTATATAGTCCATAAATATACAGCTAGCAAATAAACACATAATAAGCATGAAGCTGATCCAACTACAGATGCAAACAGTAACATCTGGTTTAGGGACAAAACATGTATTCATCTTAAAGTAGAAGGCATTTGTGAGGAATTATGGAAAATAAAGTTGACAGAAGAGATTTTTAAAAAGCTAGTAATTCTTTACAAATTGATCTCTCAGAGGTTTTCAAAATAGTCTCATATACTTTACCTTATTATGGAAAATTGTAAACAGTGAGGACTCACTGAAAGTTTGAGTAAAGTGAATATCAAAGTATTGATTAAGAAATATTCATCTGGGCCAGGTGTGGTGGCTCACGACTGTAATCCCAGGAGTTTAGGAAGCTGAGGTGAGAGGATTGCTTGAGCCCAGGAATTTGAGACCACTCAGGGCAACACAGCAAGACTTCATCTCTACAAAGTAAAATCAGTCCCTCAGGAGGCTGAGGCGGAAGGATCACCTGAGCCCAGGAGATCGAGGCTACACTGAGCTGTGATCATGACGCTGCACTACAGCCTGGGCAACAGAGTAAGACCCCGACTCAAAAACAAAACAAAACAAAAACACTAAAAGAAATATTCATCTGATGGCAGCAGATAACAATAATCTAAGCATGAGGTTCTAAGTGCCTAAATTAAGGTGGTGACAAGTAGGATTAAGCCTTAGCTAGGTCTTGAAGATTGTCTACATAGTTATGGGATACAACTATAAATAACTAAACATTTGAGCCTGGAAAACTGGAAGACTGCTGATATCATGTGTCAATCAGGAATTTATATATTTTAAGTCCAAAAGTATCATTAAGAGACAATGTTAGGGATATCTCAATACGAATGTTAGGTAAAGTGGCTAAAAGTCCAAGAACACAATTCAGGTAAGTTCATGAACATAGAACGTTTTTACTTCAGTTCAATAGTGAGATCAAAAAATCAAACCGGGAATTTCTTATTCCTAATATTATACAGTCTATACAACTCCTTGATGGAAGACGATCCATTTTTACCACCCACATTAAAATGGTAGAGGAAAACATTATCTACTTGACTCTCTGAAACAAAACTAGATTATCTAGAATATTGCAAGCACAAAAGCAATTAAGGAGCACAATGTTGGAATTCACTGACCATTAAACAGTAAAGTTGTAAGACAAGGAAATAGGGAGAGCTGCCATCAAGACACTTACTGTGTCAAGTTAGTATTCACAAGTTTAAGAAAGCTAAATTAGGTTTATAAGATGAGAGTTTCCAAAATTCTCAACTCAATACTTAGATGCAAATTAAAAGCAAATCTACTAATAAATGTGGTTTAGCCTTAAATGAGAATTAACTGTAGAGGCGATTTTTAAAAAATAATAAAAGAATCTAAAAGAAAAAAATCAGACGAGAGCATGATTACAATTTACATGGTAGTTCCAAAATTCTTGTAGAATGAAGAAAGTTATTTAAAAAGAAAAACATACAAAGGAAAAAAGCTAGTAGTGAAAAAATACAAAAATATCCAGAAGTAAAATGAATACAAAGAAAAAGAATCAGAAAGTATATATAAAAAGATAAACAAAGAAATTAGCCGTAGTCACACTAAAAATTAACTGAAATATAAAATAATATAAGAATATCACTATAAAAAGTCCACAAGCCGGACACAGTGGCTCATGCCTGTAATCCCAGCATTTTAGGAGGCTGAGGCGAGAGGACTGTCTGAGTCCAGTGGTTCGAGACCAGCCTGGGCAACTTGGTGAGACCTCGTTTCTACAATAAATCAAAAAACTTAGTCAGGCGTGGTGGCACACACCTGTAGTTCCAGCTAGGAAGGCTGAGGTGGAAGGACTACCTGAGCCAGCAGTCGGAGATTGTGGTGGCTGTATGCCACTGCAATCAGCCTGGGCAACAGAGAGACTCCAACTAAAAAAAAAAAAAAGTTGCCACAATTCACATATTTTGAGTAAGGAAGAGAGGTCCCATTATTCACTAAGTATTTACTAGGTAATACTATGTTCTAGTCATTGGTGGTGTAAAAAATAAAAGTTCCTGTAAATTCCAAAGATAGACAATAAACAAATATATAATAAAATTATAGTAAGCATTATAAAAAGTGTAAAAAATGCAGGGTAAGGTGATAGAGTGACTAGAGAGGCTATTTAGCTAGAGGCTGGCTCTTTGAGGAGGTAGCTTTTCAGTAGAGAGAACTGAAGCAGGGCCATTGCCTTGCTAGACTCTGGTGTGGCCATGTGCTCTTTGAGCTATGACTGTCGCCATGCTTCCTGGCTTTGGCCTCCTCCCCCATCTTGGGGAGGTGAATCTTCTTTCTCCCTTCTAATTTACTTTTAAATAAATTTTTCTTTAAAAAAAAAAGAAAGTTTGAGCAGTGGAGAAGCCTGGTCTAACTTAGATTGCAAAAGGCACATCCAGTTTAAGAGAGAAAGCAGGAGACCCAGTTAGGAGGCTACTGTATTCTAAAAGAGTATGGTGGCTTAGACTCAGGTGGCTGGAAAGGGAGATGAATTTAGATTATATTTGTTTTTAAGTAGTGAAAACAGTATGCTGATGGACCATATGTGAGGTATGAGAGAAAATGAGTTCCCAAGATTACAACAGATATAACTAATATTTAAGGCAGATAGATATTAGCTTGAATTCCTTGAACTACAGTGCTTGCTTGCTTTCTTTAAACAATTCTTATATGAATTAGCAAGGTTAATTGGAACCACACCTGCAATAAGTGGCCAG
The DNA here is from genome assembly GCA_027257055.1 of Cephalopachus bancanus. Classification (NCBI taxonomy): domain Eukaryota; kingdom Metazoa; phylum Chordata; class Mammalia; order Primates; family Tarsiidae; genus Cephalopachus; species Cephalopachus bancanus. Next base: position 251,545 of record JAPVLO010000402.1, read on the forward strand.
AAAAATGAAAAGCTAGTAATTAAAAATCAATGTTCTCAATACTGTTACTAATAATAGCACCACAGCTACTATAATGGGTCCTGAAATTAAAGCTCTTCAATGGAAAATAAGTATACTTTTTTTTACGAAGAGTCTGTTTTTTTGGTTTTTTTTTTAACTAAGAGTTAATGTAAGAAAGGATTTGGGAACTGTTAACTGACACCGAAGTCCTTAAGAAACTTTGAGGTTAATATTACCTTGGGGAACTGTTAACTGAGAGCGAAGTCCTTAAGACACTTTGAGGTTAATATTACCTTGGGGAATTAGTTAAGTTGCATTCATAAAGAAAAGGCAGCCATAATTTTGGAACTTAGGCTCTGCTTCAAAAATTTTTGATTTGCTTTAACTCAGCCCTGCTCTCTTCCTTAAAGTTATTGATGTTGGTAAATGATAGCCACTACATTTCCCTAAATAAATTTAGTTTACATTTTTTGCTTTTCAGTCAATAATAATGTTTGGTCACTAAAATTGTTCTGAGAGATGTATACACTAACAAATAAGTGTCATAATAACCCCAAGGGTGAATAAAGTTATCCTCATTTACTTACTTTTCAGCTCTTTCTTACTTCTCTCTCCAAATCTTGAATATTACTCCCTCAACCTCTGCTGATGACCCTGCTTTTATAACTTAATCTCACAATAAAATAAAAAAATTAGCCGGGCATGGTAGCACGCGCCTGTAGTTCCAGCTACTTGGAAGGCTGAGGTGGAAGGATCGCCGGCACCCAGCAGGTAGAGGCTGCGGTGGCCGGGAGCGGTCACTGCACTCCAGTCTGGGTGACAGAGTGAGACTTCAACTCAAAAAAAAAAAAAGAAAGAAAAAAGAAAATAGAAACACCTAGAACAGAATATTCTCATTTCTCATCACCACATTTAGCATTCTGCCTGCCTTCCTTCTCTGCCCTTTCTTCTGTAATTATGGTCTAAAGCCAACCTCTCTCTTTCTAAAAAAAAAAAAAATTTATTTTAAAGTTGTGGATTACAAGTCAGGATTGGGTACATAAGTGGTTTAGGTATAGGTGAAGTTTTGGACCACCCATTGGACCTCACTGGATTAGGATCAGGCACCTTTACTGCCTTAAATATTAGCTATATCTGGTATATTTATAAAGCCCATACAGAGACTTTACGATGGAGTTACATCCTGCAAAGCCTGTAAACTGAAGATATCATAAGTCAAAAGTACATTTCAATACACCTAGCCTACCTTTTAATCATGCTCAGAACACTTAAACTAGCCTACAGTTTGGCAAAGCCATCTGGCAACATGACATGCTGTACAGCATAGGTTACTTACCCTTGTCATTGCAAGGGTGACTGGAGTTGCTGATAGCTGCTGCTGCCAGCAATATACGAAACTGCCCTACCACTTTCTATGGAATGCATATTGCTTTCACACCATTGTAACACCAAAAACGTGTAAGTCAGACCTTCATGAACCAGGGACCATCTGAATTACAAACCTAAGTGACTCGTAGCTAGGTACTGGATTTTCTCCCCTCTATAACTCTTGAAAACGCATTACCATTTTGTCTAGCAGTCTATTTAAAAACACATCATGGGCAGGGCGCGGTGGCTCACACCTGTAATCCCAACACTTTGGGAGGTCTAGGCGGTAGGGCTGCTTGAGCTCAAAAGTTCAAGATCAGCCTAGGCAACATAGTGAAGATCCGTCTCCACACACACAAAAAAAAATTAAAAATTAGTCGGGTGTGGAGGGCCGCATAAAAAAAATATGCTCTAAAAAGTTAAAAATTAAGTTATACTCTATCTTCAAATAATTTTCTTAAAAACTAAGAAAATGTTTGCAGTGCTATCTTTGTCAACTGTAATAACTGATATCTATCACATTCTAAAATACTGTGTTCCCAGCTTCAAACAAGTATTGCCAAATGAAACACGAACGATGCGTGGTCTGTATTCTGAGCTGGGATGGGTGGGGGAGCTTTAATGACAATGGCGGCCACTAGCAGCCCAGGTGCAGAGGAAGGCGCAATGCCGGGAGGCGGGCTGAAGATTGCAGCTCACGGACAGGACCTTGCCGTCTCGCAGCTGTGTGAGGCGAGCCCGGTGCTGCCGCCCACCCCTTGTCCAGCGGAGGCCGGCCGAGGACAGGACGGGGCGGCCACTCACTCACCTGGTTGGTGACCTGAAACGGAAGCAGAAAACATAATGTAGGAAAAGACCTTTCTTGCTCCACAGCCCAGCTGTCCCCTCTCCTTCCAGGCTGTGACTTGCCTGGGACTTAGCATCCAGCCGCGGCTCGCTAGACCCTTCCATGACCAGAGACCAAAGACTGCGCCGCGGACTCAGGTAGACGCCAGCCAACACTTCCGCTTCCACTTTCTGCCCCTCGCGGGCCGACGCACGCAGAGGACGTGGGGGGGACAGAAACAGGCATCTTTGTGTAACGCACCTTGTGTCATAACTAAACATCAGCTTTAAGGAAACACTGAGTAAACGTTAATAACTGTGGAGAGAAGGTCCAAAAACTTGGGAGGCACTTTGTGAAGGGAAGTACTATTTAAATTGAGGATGTCGCCTCCCCCATCGAAGGCCGTAGACGTGGGTTCTTCCAAACCGGAGCTCCCCCCCCCCAGCATGGCCTCTGCGCGTGCGCGAGCGTGTGGCTTCGCAAGTAATTGATCCTAAGCAAACGTGGAAGTAGTTCGGTGATCGCACCTGAGACTTGTAGAGGATTGTCTTGCGGGAGAATTGCCTGTGGGAACTATAGAATGAGCTTCCATCACTCGGATTTACTTCCCTAGACTAGCTGTGTGCGGGGGACGCTTTTGTTTATCCCCGCCGTCACTGTCCTACTCCAGTTCCATCTTGACTTCAATACCTTTCCATCTGGGCTTCCCACTTCTATTCACCTCAAATTCGTTCTACACAAAACAGATAAAGTGATTTTTTTCCTCGCTAGATTTTGTTTAGAAAAATTTTTAAATTTATCCAGAAAAGCCCCAAAATAAAATGTCAATGAATCTCCATATACCCTTCATCTAAATTCTCCAACTGTTAACAATTTACACACTTGCTTTATCTCTGCCTAGGTACATAGCCGTGATGTTACTTCACCCCTAAATACTTGAACATGTATCTCTTAAGAACAAGGGCATTCTCCTAAAGGACCACAGTATGACTTTATACGTGGGAAATTTAACATTGATGAAATACTATTATCTAATAAATAGGCCAAATTGAAATGTCCCCAGTTGCGTCAACATCATTCTTTAAAATTATTCCCTATCCCATCCACCACCTGAATCTAATCAAGGACCACCTTCAATCTAGTTATCATATCTCGTAGTCTTCTCTCGTCTAGAACTGCATTGGCAAAGTTTCAGCAAGTCGCTGTCCCTTATTGGAAGTTCTGGGGAAGAATCTGTTTTCGGGCTCATTCTGGTTGTTGGCAGAATTCAGCTCTATGCTGTTGTTTTCTTGCTGGCTTTTGGATAGGGATTCTCAGCTACCAGAGGCCAACAACACTCCTTGGCTTGCAGCGCCATTCTTCCATCTTCAAAGCCAAGCCAGCAATGACAGGTCAAGTCCACCTTGCAGTTTGAATCTCTCTGATTTCCTCTTCTGCATCATCTCTCTTGTACCTTCACTTATCACATCTGACTCCTGCCTGGGAAGGTTCTCTATTTTTAAGGGCTCAGGTGATTATTAGACCAGGCATCCCCAAATAATCCAGAATAACCTCACCGTCTTAAAGTGCATAATTTTAATTATATCTGTGAAGTCCCTTCAGGTTAGTGCCTAAATTAGTGTTTCATTGAACAATCAAAAGATGAAAATCTTTGGAGGGGAGCATCTTTAGAACACCACTTACTGCAAACAGCCTCATAGGACTGTTGGAAAATTACATTAGTTAATGCAAGTTAATCTCCTAAAACTATCCTTAGCGTGTGGCACTAATAATCTAGACAACAACAACTACTGACTCAAGGTTATTGGACCAGGTTAAATGCACTAATTAACTTGGGAACATAGTCCTTCAATGAGTCAGATAATTTCTTTCTCATGCAAGTCTGATGAAAAGGTAGAACACTGTTGTGCATCCAGCTTGTCAGTACATCCATTACATTAGTCAGGAAGTCTTTTTCTTAAGTTCTCGGTGCCATCAAATGTATGCTTCATGGTTGGGGGGTGAATGTACACATGGATCTCAACTTTGTAAAAATGTTTCAAAAAGTGAAAATAAACAGATTTCAAAAGTTAATTTTTGTTTCTTTGTATTTTTTAATGCATTCTTTAAAAAATTTTTATTAGTAGTAGTATACAACATGAGTGCTCCTTTCAAAAAAACTATTGATCTAATTTGAGGAGCATAAAATGTCAGTACCTTTTAGGGCAATTTTGGTCAATTGTTACTCTTATTTTTTGTGCGCTTTACCCTCCAGTAACAATGTGATGAACCTATGTGATATGAGTTTTTTTGTTAATTTTTCAGACCTCCATCTTACAAGAGGTCAGAACTTATACAAACGTCACACTTGGGAAATACAGATTTTATGAATAGAGTCAAGAAAAATGGTAAATATAACTTTTGTTTTACTTATATTTATTTTTACATTATGACATGTAAGTAGAACACATAAATCAGAAAATGCTTTTAGAGCTCTTACAATAAACTTACTACTGTTGTATGCATGGGAGAAAGTCCATAGAACTATGATATAAACTCTGATCGCATGAGGATTATAGTGCAAAGGAGAAAACAAAATTGGCATATATGAAGCAAATAATACTTCAGTTCAAGCACTTATTTTTATGAGCTTTTTTGTGCCAAGTAATATACAGTCATTTCTCAGTATTCAGAGGACTGGGGACTGGTTCCAGGACCCCTGAGTGTACCAAAACCCAGGGTTATTGAAGTCCTGCCTTTAGCCCTAAGAAACCTGCCTACAGGAAAAATTGTCCCTCTGTATATATGGGTTTTCCATCCCTGAATGCTGTATTTTCCATCTATATTTAGTTGAAAAAAAAAATCCCTGTAGAAGTAGACCCATGAAGTATTTATTGTTCAAGGGCCAACCATAATTCCATCTCAAGGTATCATAAGCAAAATAGCAGGCATGATTGTCTCACAGGGCAGCCTCTGAAATGTGCAGCCATCTGCAGGATCAAGAGAGTTGGAAGATTTGAATAGCAAAAGTGCCAGTCTCTGCTTCAGAGTTGTGATCTGGCCTTCTACATCTCTGTTGACTTCTCTCTTCAGCTTCTCCACATGTTGTTGGGGAGGGTATGTGTCTATAGACAAATGACTTTGAAGGTGTTGTCAGTCAGAGGCTCAACAGGGAGTTGCTGGGCTGATGTCCTCAACATGACCACCATCACTAGGGTCATAGCCTTATAACTCAATCCAAGGACAAAACAGTTGACCTTTCATCTCGATTCTCAGAGAAGGACTCTGATTGACATACTTGGGTCATATGCCCTCTCCTTGGACAAATATTGGGTCTAGGTGATGCACTATTATTTTTGTCCCATTTCCCTTATTGTGTCCATGAGGGGTAGAGTTGTGTTATCAGAAGAGTCACGAGCAGCAAAAGGAATGAAAAGATGTGTCCTATAGGAGATAGAGCTGAGGATGATATGACAAAACTCGGATAAGGTACTAGAGAAACAAAAACAATAAATGTCCACTAAACATTTACTGTACTATATTATACTATACTGTACTGGCCTATATTATTAATGGATGTGGTATACAGAATAATGGCCCTCCAAAGATGGCCACTTTCTAATCCCCATAATCAACAAATATGCTGTTGCATGTCAAACTAAATGACAAACAGAGAGAGCCTTTCTAAAAGAAAATGATATTTACTCTAGAATAGGACATTGCAATGGGAATGTGCATGCTATAATAAACTGTGTGTGCATTAAGGGAGGCAAAGGAAAACAAGGCTTTTTAAAGGAAAAGTGAGGAGAATCATATAATTGTTTTGAGATAATTATTCTTGGCTATAATAATGAGGGGGAAACCCAAAAAACCTGGAATCTATTTATTTTAAAATTGTGTATTTATTCTTGTATGTTTAAACTTCAGTCACCTTCAAAGTACTCTCTGTTTCATGCAATACACCTACCAAGACGCTTTTTCTACTGGTCAAAACAGTTTTTGAACTCATCAGTTTTGATGCCTTTTAGTGCTTCTGCCATTTTTTGTTTCACCTTTTCCACATTGGCAAAATGTTTCCCTTTGAGGATTTTTTCCATCCAGAGAAACAACAACAACAAAAAGGCACTTGGGTGATATCGTTTGAATAGGGAGGGTGGGGCACAGGGTTCATGACATTTTTTGTCAAAAACTGTGAACACTCAGCATGGTGTGGGCAGGTTGTTTGTGTACATTACCCGTCATAAAATGGGCAAACACACTGAAAGAATCTGCAAAAAGAATTCATTGAAGCTGAATATAGCCTCTCACAACAATGCTAACTGGTACACTGATGGGTTCCTGGAACACTTACCTAACAGGGGTAGCTTGTACTACAGAAGACCTACCCTCCAAAAATAATTCCGGGTTTTTTGGGTCTCCCTTCGTATGTATAACAAGGGCGTTGCCAGTCAGAGACTGGATAGGCAGTTGCTGGACAGATGTCTTTAAAGAATTATTTTTTGTGTAAAGGTGTAATGGCCTTTGTGCAAGATGGTGGTTTGGGCAGAGTCTTTTGTGATAGTTTTTGTTATCAGGCATTTACACACGAAAGTCCTCTCTTCATGGTCTTCCCTGGCTGTTTGTCAAGGTTTTTTGTTTGCTTGTTTGTCTTTTTAACACAAGTGACTCTATTTTTATTCAGACAATTTTCACAATTACATGGCAAGGGGGAATTAAAGATGCTAATCAGTTAACTTTAAAAGAAGGAGAGTTTCCAGATTATTCCGGTGAGTCAATGTATTGACAAGGGTCCTAAAATGTGGAAGATGGACACTGAGCAGTTAGAATCAGAGAAAGAGTGTCAGAGTGATAAATACCATGTAAGAACAACTCAGCTAGCCTTTGCTAACTTTGAAGATGAAAGCAAGTCAAGAGTCAAAGCTGAGACTGCCAGCTGGAATAGGAAACAAAATGGATCCTCCCATATATCTCCTGTATGGGTTCCAGAAGGAGAACAGCCCTGTCAACCCTTTGATTGTAGCCTAGTGAGACCCATTTTAGACCTCTGACCTTCGGAGTATACAATAATAAATTTGTGTTGTGTTAAGCCGCTAAATTTGTTAGCAGTAGGAAACTAATACAGTGGAGAATGAAAGTGTGACTTCAGTGAAGTCAGCCTTTCTGAGCATCAGCTTTCTTATCTGAAAATTAGGGTTATCGATATTTGTCTCACCAAGTTTTTATGAAAGGATAAGTTCGATCTTGTATGTAAAGCATGTAACAAAGTTTCTGAATACATTAAGTGCTCAATAAATACTAGCTGCTATTATCATCATAATGTTTGTCAATTGTCCAAAGACGCCTGTAAGATATCTAGATCATACCTTCTCTCCATTTTATGGGTGAGAAAACTGAAGTGTGGGGATGTTAAGCAACATCACCTGGTTAATAGGTAAAACTTTAAAGTCAGGTTTTAATTTACGATCTGCAGTCTAATTTCAGATAGCTCTGGAGGGATTCTAAATTCTCAGTGTATCTCCTTAAATGTTTCTCAGTTACTTTCTGCTAATAGAATGTTTTACCTGTACTCCAGGTTATTCAAAAGATGAGTGATTCTGTGTGTGTTATGGTGATCAGTGAATAGCATAGACAGGATGCAGAACTGGGAAAAGCATGATCACGAATCATAGAATCATAGAGGTGTCAGAGCTTAAAGTTGGACTCAAAATTCCTAGCCCTTGGGCCAAATCTAGCCTGCCTCATATTTTTTAAAAAAACAACAACAATAGTTTTGTTTTTTCCTCATTCGAATGCAGTGTGCCAATAAGTGTGCCAATTCACACCCTTACTTGAAAACTTCAAGACAGTTTTCCACCTTTGGCTGTTAAGATAAATAATATAAGATAGTAGTGAAGGCAATGTGCCATGAATGAGTTACAGGTGTTTGAGAGACTGACCCCACCCTACCCCCATATCCCTAGGGGCAACTGTGGGGGACATGAACTTGGAAGATTCCTGGGCTGGTTACTACTGTAACAAACAAGTCAGGTGTGTGTACACATACTGAACTGCATCAGTTTTTAGACATGATGTTTTTCACATTTAACATCTCAGGAATTATAATGCACACTGCACCAGATGGCTTCTTACAGTGAGGGTTAACTGGGCAGCAGTTAGGACTCAGTTGTTTTTGCAGGTGCATGTGTGAACTGGGTCACAGTTCTTCTACACTTCTGTTTTGAATATTGTTGACTCTATACTTATTGTGTTTAAGTGTAATTTTTTTTTTTTTTTTGAGTTGGAGTCTCACTCTGTCGCCCATACTGGAGTGCAGTGACCGCTCCCGGCCACCGCAGCCTCGACCTGCTGGGCTCCGGCGATCCTTCCGCCTCAGCCTTCCAAGTAGCCGGAATTACAGGCACACGCTACCACGCCCGGCTGATTTTTTGATTTATTGTAGAGATGAGGTCTCGCTGCCCAGGCGGGTCTCGAACCCACGGGCTCAGGCAATCCACTCACCTCAGCCTCCCAAAGGCACGGGATTATAGGCTGAGCCACTGAGCCCAGCTAAGTGTCATTTTAAATGTCTTTTAAAAGATGATGCTGTGATTTGGCATAACAAAAAGTTACAGGGTATGGAAATGGTATGGAAACAGAACAGCCAGTTGTAAACTTGTATTCATGAGGCAAATATGGGTTACTGGAGGAAGAGCCACAATTCCATGTTTTCTTGAAGCAACTAAATAATTTAAAATTCCTAAATAAAAAAAGGAGGGGGGGACGGGATAGCTTTGAGCAGATAAAGCAAAAGAGTTGCTTATTCCAGTTTAAGGTGGGAGAAATCACCAAATCCCTCAGAATATAAGAAAGACATTCATAAGGATGAGAGAACAATTTTTGAGTCACAGGTATTCTTATTAAGACATCAAACACTAATTTGTCAAAAATGTCCTGCAGTCTTGACTAGAAGCTACTAAATTTCTAAAAATGTATGATTCATTAGTTGCTGAAAACTGTAACATAATACAACATGAGACCTCATCTCTACCAAAAAAAAAAAAAAGCCATACAGGGTAACCCACAGCTGTAGTCCCAGCTACTCAGGAAGCTGAGGCAAAAGGATCACTTGAGCCCTGGAGGTCGAGGCTGCAGTAAACTGTGATATTATGCCACTGCACTCCAGCCTGGGCAACACAGTGAGACTCCAAATAAAAAAAAAAAGAGTAAAATATTTATTAAAATTTTCCCCTATGATGATATTGCATATACTCACAAGATGCAACGTTTTAGTTGATGGTATGTATAGTTGGCATGAACACTGAACTAACAAATACTGAGCCATTGCTTCTAGTGGAAATACAGGTTAGATTCCTGTGAGCCCGTGGTCACAACATTTTATTAGTCACTCAATACATAACTTTGTTTTATGTGCATTTATGTTCAGAGAACCTTAATATATATTGTTGATTCATTAACATTGAACTACAGCCAATAGCACTGCAACTCAAAGCCTGAACTAAACTTATCCAACACACATAATTCTTTATAAGGCACATCGTAGCTTTCTTGGGCTTAGAAACACTAGAAAGCACTTGAGAATTATGTTTGGGGACCATTTTAAACAGTTAATTCATTTTAAAAAATGAGAAAAATAGCACCAAAAAGAAAGGGACATTTGTTTACAGTAAGAGAAGGTTAAAAAATTGGGACCAATGATTCCAAACTTTGGGCTTCATCTCAGACTTATTGAATCAAAACCTGCATTTCAGATTCCCCAGGTGTTTGCAGACCCACTCAAGACTGAGAAATACTGCCCTCAATACCATGGTAGGTGCATTCATGCCAGAGGTGAAAGTTAAACTGTACCAAGATTAGAGACTTGCTACTTTTGTAAAGTTTTTATGGGTCCAAAGGGCTGGGGTTTGCTAGGACAACCTCTTCAAAGTTCAAAGACAAGTTACTGTCCCCTTGCAATTCCAGGAAAGAGGCATTGGTGGGCTTCTTTGGCTTTCGGAGGCAACACAGCTTCAACACATTAACTGGGTGGCATAAGGCTGCCAGTTTGAGAGCATTCCAGAGAGAGTGTCCTGTGGTAAATCCATGCTGAGATTCAAACTGCCTTGCCATTTGGACCTATGTTCAGCAGACCCAATGGCGCTAGTGTTTATGGTGGATAAGAATGCTAAGTGGAATCTTGAACATGTCCTTACAGGAGAGTCACAGTGCAGAGCCTCAGGGTTCTGGAGCAAGGCCATTATTTTGACAGTAAGTCATTTGAAAAGCAGACCCTGGAATGCACATGAGATCTGGCCATGCAACACTAATGATAATGCAATTAGGCCCATCATAAGCTAAACATTGCCAGTTTTACGAAGTCAAAGTGTTGGGTGGGTATAGCAGCAATCCATCAGGTAGATAAGGAGAAAGAGGAATTAAGGGACTGAAATGCCTTTGAGGTCAAAGAACAGTGGCCAGAAGAACATGGGTGGGAGAGCTGGAAGTTCTCTAGAAACAGCATGTCCAGCATAATAAAATTATCTTTTTCCTACTCCCTAATGCCTCTCTCCCTGAATTTCCTCTATGAGGTGCAGGATGGTAATATGTATACTACCCCAGATCAAATTTCTGGAATTTTCATGGATGACTCCTGCTCACCAAATAAATAGTTTTTTAAAATAGTATCTCTTTAATCTGTGCCTGCCTTTCCTTCTCCATGGCTACTGTCTTAATTTTTTCAGCATTTCTTTCATGCAGATTTTCCCTATTACTGACAAATGTTTTTTGCATATTATGTATGTATGTGTATGTATGTATGTATGTTGAGGTCTTACTCTGTCACCTAGGCTGGAGTGCATTGGCCTGATCATGGCTCACCAGAGCCTTGATCTCCTAGGCTCAGGTAATCCTTCTACCTCCAGAGTAGCTGGGACTACAGGCACCACCACACAAAAAATTTTTTGATTTTTTTTTTTTTTTTTTTGTAGAGACAGGAGCTTGCTATATTGCCCAGGCTGGTTTGCATATCTGGTTAACCCATTTATTCTTCAAATATTCACTGTATATCAGGTACTGGGTTAGGTCCTGGATAAACCATATGAAGAAGAAAAAAGACACTGCTGCTGGCCTTCTGGAATTTACAGTTTGGTGGAGAAGAGATAAAAAAATATTCTTCTTAACATCCTTCAGTGCTTCTCTGCTGTTTTCAGGATGAAGCCCAGATGTCTTGATCAGGTTGCCTCTGCTTATATCACCAGCATCAGTTTTACCCGGGGCCATTTCCTCTAACAAACTCTGCAGGCACCGTGCACTTTCCCTTCTTCAAATATGCTCCTCTCTGCCTAAAGTCTCCTATCTCTTAAAGTCTCCTATCTCTTGAAGTGGATTCCTTTAAGAGAAACTTTCTGGACACTCTCTTTTCCTCCTTGCCTACACTTTTTCTGTAATGCTAGTACAGCTCATGCTATCACTACCACATACGTTTAATCGTGATTCTCATTTGTCTTGTCCAACGCCTGTACCCCGAACTCAGCTTCGCGTCCCCAACACAGTACAGTGTCCGATGTCAGGTACTTAACATTTTCTGTCAAAAGGAACTGAATAGATGTATATAAACTCCTCCACCCGCCGCAACAGCAGACAAGGCCAACACATCACTTCTGCACCCTGACAAAGGGGGCACAGGGCCATGATTACAGGGCGTCCTCCAGTCTTCCAGCTTTCTGATGGATAGGAAACCTGGTCCCTATCTCTCAGAATAGGACTCAACGGCGCGCCCTCTAGCGCCTCCAGCTGATACTGCAAAAATGGGAGGGCTCCGGCGAGCACGCGGTCCCAGACCAGTATACGGCGCATGCGTAGAACGAAGCGCTGGGCTCTGCTAGGGAGAGTTCAAGTGTGAGGGGAGCGGACTATGGATTCCTATTCTCTTTTCCTCCCGAAATAGGGATGTGGCTCCTGTGTTTTTCCTCTCCGCCTGTTCCTTAATTGGAAATATAAGGCTCGACCTATAGCTTTGCAAGGAGCGGTTAAGGGGGCTAAGAGTGTTGTCAAATTCTTCTTCGTCCCCTGCGAGACGGCGGGTTGGATAGTCCCAGGTCAAGGCGCGCGGGGGCGGAAGAGGCGGTGGCGGCTGTCAGAGCTGGAGAGGGGCCGGGCGGAGCAGCCATGGAGGGTCAACGCTGGCTGCCGCTGGAGGCCAATCCCGAGGTGAGCGCGGCTCGGGTCCGGCCCTGGGGCCGCGGGCAGGGGCGGAGGGAACCGGGCTGCTGCGACGAGTCCACGGCAGTTTGTCTCTAAATCGTGTCCTCTCTTTGGTTTTCAGGTCACCAACCAGGTGAGTGAAGTGTCTGTCGCTCGGGACCCCGGAATCCTTTCTGTCTGCTCGGTGGGCCAGCTTCCCTGCTGGCCTCCCCCTCCACGCTCCCAAGGATTCTGGGATGTCATTCCGCGAGGGCCCCTCTTGTGCTCCTCAGGCGGGTCCGCCCCTTTTCTCCCTGCCACCTGGCTCCCGGGGATGCACCCAGCTCCTCAGCCGCTCCGGTCCCATGCCCCGGCCATCACGTTTCCTGGGGATTCCGGGTCTGAGGTTTGAGGGACTTTTACCCTGCATCCCTGTTCCTCTTCCCTCTTCGTTTTGCCTCCTGTAAGTGCCGATTCCATGATTTACCTACTCGTGCACCTTTTGGATGACTAATTTGCCGACACTTCCTGACTCCAAGCTTTGTAAACTCGCCCACCTAGTCCATATAATTTCATCCACCGCCTGAACTATGAAATCATCTTCCAACCATCTTCTCTTGCCCCATCAAGTCACTTTGCCGCCACGCCCCCTTTCTCTTCCAGTCTTTTGGAACTGGAAATTTAGTTGCTTTTATACCGCTGGAAGCTCAATTCAGGCGTTCCCACGCCATTGTTTGCCATCTACAGCCCTTCAAATTCCATCTTGGTATTGGAGGTTGGGGGTTTAAGGAGGGAAGAGGGAACATCTTCCAGCCACCTGATTAGCAGGGCTACCATACATGCACTTTTGAATTGCTCAGGTGTACCTTGTCTTGTCCTGTTTTTTCACTCTCAACAGCTCGTTTTTTTTTTGTTGTTGTTTTTTTTTTGCTGCCCTTTTAGTTTATCATGTGGCATACTCCCACCATCCCAAGCTTCCTTCTCACCACTAGGGAATAAAGTTTCATCTTGTACTTAAAAAACTCGTTTTGGGTTTTCAAAGCTTGTAGCAAATTCCCTGGAGAGAGGGACATTCTTGTCTTGCTATCGATCTTAGGGCAAAAACATTTGCTCTTTCTCCATTAAGTATGTTAGCTATAGGTTTTTGGTAGATGCGTTTTATCAGGCTAAGGAAATTCTCTTTTTTCCCTAGTTTCCTGAGAGTTTTTATTATGGATCAGTGTTGAGTTTTCTCTTGATTTACTGCTTCTTTTGAGATGCTTATTTAAGAAAGCATACCAATTCTACCTAGTATAAACCCATTTATGGCCAGTAAAGCCAGACAAGTCATAGTAAGAAAAACTGCAGACTAATATCTTTCATGAACGTAGACATAGAAATTGTCAACAAAATAGAACACAGCAATAAATATATCAAAAGAGTAACATTTTGTGACCAAGAGCAATTTTTTCTGGTGTTACAAAGCTGATTCACCATTCAAAAATCAATCATTGTAACTAGCCATATCAATAGACTTTTAAAAAGTACTGTTTTTAGATGATATTGTTTTAATGAAATATTAGCTTGTATAGCTAGAAACATATACTGTGATTCAGCTTTTAGTGAACCTTGTTAAACTGTCTTAATAAGCTATAAAATAGCTTATTCACCTTAAATAATATTTGGGGGGGCACCTTTTTTAATGCCAGTAGTCTGAGCAGGAGGTGGTTATTCTTTGATTGCTAAAAATGTCATAGTTTTCTCTTTTCAGTTCAGTGGGAAAACAGTAAACAAGTAAGCAAACATAATTAGCTGTTGTTATAAGAGCAGTGAAAAAAAATTCCAGGGTGCTGTGATGGAGATCATCAGGCAATATTTAATAGGTTAGATAGTGACAGGAGATCTTTCTGAAGTGACAAATATCAGAGAAAAGACTATATTTAGTATATGATTGTACACAATGACATGCTTTTGTGTGGTTTAATTTTGAATTGTTTATTAAATAATGTGCTTTTTAGTGAGAGAATGACCAAATGTCTAAGAAGTGGTTAATTTTAACTAAAAATTTTGTGGTTTTTTTTTCCTTATTCTTATGTATTAGAAACAAAACTAAGAGTAGAAAATAAGCAGAAATTTAATTAATTGACTTAGGATTTGGAGAATTAGTATACCCCAACAATATCCATCCCATCTTCTCTTATTTCCTCAACTTAATGGAATTGTAGGATGTTGATCTCACTCTGTTACTATCTGGTAATTGCCTATGTTATTATTTTACTCTTGGTTTAAGCAAATTCTGCTTTATTCTCTAATGATGTCTAGTGTTGTAAAAGAATGGTCATTACATGTATGCTATATGCAGATCAGTATTAATTGCTAGACATTATCTAGTAACCATGGGTCCCAGTAGATGTAAGCAGTGATTTCTCTGGTTGGTTAGGATGTTGTCAACTGTTTTTAATGATGTTTAGTCTTGCTACAGGTAGGCATTACTTAGAATAAAATCAGGTTAAGGGATTAAAAAAATGACCTATGCATTTAAAGGGGTAAAAGCCACTTGCAACTGATGGAGAGTTAATTAAGCATCAAAAATTATAACATTCTTTAAAGTACAAAATGTGATGTGGGCAGTCATTATGATGTATGACCACACTAGAGTTTCACTGTGATTATTTTTTGTGATTTGAGTACAGCATAGCCACATTATATGTATTTTATGTATTGTGTTTTAGAACCAATGATTGTTTAATATGGATCCCCCCCCCGCCAGAGTTATTCCTAATTGGGATTTTACTTAAGAGGAAACATGTTTTAGCACAGGGAAATAAATTTACTGCAGCATAACTGCTCTATTTAGCTTAGATGCTTAAGAGTTAGAAAAAGAATTATAGATCATCTGCTGGATTATGCCATGAATTATATAAGAATTCTCTAGTTAGTAGATCCCACTTTAGGAAAGAAACCCTTGCTATCCTGTCCTCCTTGAGCTATTGTTTCATTTCTGTTTCTCTCCTTTTTAAGCTTTCTGCACATAATTGTCTATATCTACTACCACTACTACCTCATCTCCTGTTGTTCTTTTTCTGTATTCACTCATATAGCTTGCTCCTGTTTCTACCATTTCATAGTCACCGATTTTGTCAGGTTTACTAATTATCGCTACTTTACCAGATCCTGTGGTCACTTTTCTTTAACTGTATTTCTTGACCTCTCAGCAGCATTTGGTAGAGTAGCCCAGTCTATCCTTTTTGCTGTTCTACTAAGGAAAATAGTCTTTTTGTGGAGGCTATTTCTCATTAAGAACTTGGGGACAGCATAATAATACATGTGGAACAACCAGTAACTGCTCAGGTCTACACAGGATCATTCGCTCAGTGTAACTGTAAACAAATAAATAAGCTATTTGAAGAAACCATAGCAATTTAAAATCATTTATGTAATTGTTAGCTAAATGTTTTTCAGTAAGTTGTAATTCATTAATCATTATCTTTTCTTGGTTTGTGTGATAATTTTGGTTTTCCTCACATTTCCCTGACTACTTCCTAGAGTCTCCTTTGCTAGGTCATCTGCCTTCCAACTTCTCAGGAGCTCCTCAGGGCTTCATCCTAGACTGCTAATCTTTTCTATGTGCATTCTCTCCCTAATGAGTTTTTTTGCTGTATAGGTTTAATACCATCAATTGTCATATAACTGATCCCATGTTTCCTGACTTCTTCACCAATTTGGAAACCTGTGTACTCAACTACCTCTTTGATATCTCCATCCAAATGTTTTGTAGGTATCTCAGACTTAATGTGGCCAAGAAAGAAGTCTAAATTTTTCATCCTTCCATCTGTCCCCTAAGCCCATTTCTTTCCCAGTCTTCTATCCAATATTCATGTGATGCCATTGATTCTTCTCCCTAACTATGCTGGTTTGAAGAGGCCATAGTGTATTGATTTGATTCGTTGGATTGGAATCTCTGCTCTGTCATTTACCAGCTCTGAGGCCAGGGGCAGTTATCTAACCTCTTTGTACTTTAGTGTTTTAATTTCTTATAATCTCTCCTAATTTTGTAAGGTTGTTGTAAAGAATAGATAAACTACTACATGTAAACTGTGCAGAACGATATCTGGAGCTAAGCATGCTCTCCATGAATGTCAGTTTTTAATATTATTTTTCTCATTCCTCAGATCCAATTGATCTGCATCTCTTCTAGACTCTTCTTTCAAAACCTCTTCCAAATCTGACAATTCTCTTCATTTCAGCTAACACAATGCAAGCCACCATTATCCTTAGCTTGGACAACTGCAGTAGCGTAGTTCTTTTGCTTCTCCTTTTGCTTCCTTAAAACCTAATTTCCATACACACCCTAAGTGGTCTTATAAAAATGTGAATCACATCTTGTGACTCTGGCTTCTAATGGTCTTCCGTTCTTTGTCCTTAGAATACGCTTCAAGCTTCTTACCATGGCTGAATGAGGAGGTACTGCCCATCTCTGTCCCACTCATGCTGTGCTGCAGTCTTCAAATGCCAAGCCTTTTCCTGCTTCAGTCTTTTCACTTGCTCATCCTTTGCTTGAATCATCTACTTCGAGTTGTTTCATGGCTGGTTCTTTCTTGTCATTTGTGGCTCCACTTCAAGTCACCTCCTCAGTGAGTCTTTCCTCGACTACACAGCTAAATTATGCCCCACCCCAGTTCTGTACTGTCATCCTGTCTTGTTTTATTTTCTTCATAATACTTCCTACATTGTGGAATTTTCTTGTTTATTTATGTGTTCACTTGTTTATCGTGTGTATCTTGCCACTAGAATGTCAGTTCTTTGAGGTCAGGGATGTATCTGAATTACCAAGAATTACCTGACCCATAGGGGACTCTCCACAGATAAGTAGTTACCAAGTGGAAGAATGAGTAGATCTTACAAGTCTGCTTTCTTGCTCCAGAAATCTTTCCCCAAAATTATCTTTAGTGTGGTCATGAATGTTTTGCCTGATTTTTTTAATGAGCATATTCTATTTTGTAAGGTGGTTGAATTTTTTTCTTATAATAATAAGAATAATACATAGGTAGACGAATTATATTTATTTTTATTGAAACGAAATCTATTTTCCTCCAGCTATCTATCAGTCTTTTCCTATGAAACCACACAGAGTAAATCTAATTGCTCTTATTTTTTGAGATGGGGCTCTCACTATGTTGTCCAGGCTGGACTTGAATCCCCAGCGTCAAACAGTCCTCCTGTCTCCTGAATAGCTGGGCCTACTGGCATGTGCCACTGTTCCCAGCTCCTAATTTCTCTTTTATGATATTACTAACAATAACTGGTGACAGGGATCATAATAATTTTAAGTGTTCCCTGAACATGCTCAGAAATGTCAGCTGTGATGTCTTCTAAAACCTTATCGTTCCTGGTCACTTTCCATTGGACTGTCTTCTCTTGGTCATTGACCTTCATAAAATATGCCTGCCAGAGCTGATATCATATTCCATGCTGAGTAAACTGTGCTGAGAACAATGGGCTATTCTATTCTCCTAAATGATCCTTTTAAAGCAGACTAGCGTTGTATCTATCATCTTTGTTGACAAATTTGTAGTTAGTCCATATTGAGGCCCTTTTTTCTTACTCCCCACATAAAATATTTTCAGTATTTCCATTCTATACTTAAATAATTTCATTTTTAAAAATTCAGTTGCTATTAAAATTCATTTTTACTAGTTTCCAAGCTGCTATTTTCTCACTTAACTATTACTTATTTTTCTAATTCTTTATCTAACAGTTATTACCAGTATACGCCTCCTGGTAGTAATATTAAGCATTTACTAGATAAGTATAATAATATAAGTATAATAAGCATCATAATTCAAGTCATTAATAAATTAGTAACAAGGCAGAATCTGTGGCTGCCCTTAGCAGACCATTAAAGGAGTGACTTGAAACAAATTTGGAAGGACAGCGAATCTTACTTTTCTATTTTTAAAAATTTATACAGAGTTTTTGTTATTTGACCATCATCTAAAGAATGAGGAGAAATTTGTTATAAGTTAGAGATGGGGACTAACAGTTTTTTAGATGAGAATTCTAGTTTGTGTGCAAAACCTGGAGGAGAGAGGTTGTTATGGACACTTTGAAGACTCTTAAGATTTTGTTGTGGGAAAGTTAGAGACCAGGGTATAAAAAGGATACTCTAAGCAGAGAGAGATGAAGCTGGAAAAGTAAATAGCTATCAGTGTCCAGAGGCTTGACTGTGAGTTCTCCAGGGGGTGACCTTGAAAAATCACTTAATCTCCCTGGCTTGATTTTCTTATTGGTAAGAGAATACCGTGAAACCTGCCCTGCCAGTGACAGTCAAGGTGAAGTGGGTAAAAGCTCCTAGCTCCTCACACATGATAGTCTCAAAAAATATGTATAATTTTTTTTTTTTGACTTGGGGTCTCACTCTGTCACCCAGACTGGAGTGCAGTAGCATGACAGCTAATTTTTTAATCTTTTTTTTTTTTTTTAGAGGCGAGGTCTCACTGTTTCCAAGGCTGGTCTCAAACTCCTGTGCTTAAGCAACCATTCCTCAGATTCCCCAAGTACTGGGATTACAGGAGTGAGCCACTGTGCTCGGCTTATAAATAACTTTAAGTATTCTTTACCTGATGAAAAACTAGTCATTGGGCCATTGAATAAAATGAATAAGTTGACTAAAGATTCCTTAATGGCCACTTATTATTATTATTATTATTATTTTTGAGTTGGAGTCTCACTTTGCTACCCAGGCTAGGGTGCAATGGCATGCTCATGGCCACTGCAGCCTTGACGTGCTGGGCTCAGGCGATCCTTTTGCCTCAGCCTTCCAAGCAGCTGGAACTACAGGCGCGTGCCACCACACCTGGTTTATTTTTTGATTTATTGTAGAGATGAAGTCTCACCAAGTTGCCTAGACTGGTCTTGAACCCCTGGACTCAGGCAGTCCTCTGCCTCAGTCTCCCAAAGTGCTGGGATTATAGGCTTGAGCCACCGTACCTGGCTTAATTATTTTTCTTGATTGGCCAAAATTTTAGCAGCATTGTGAAAATTTAGTGAGCTAATGAGTCAGAATTTTTTTAATACTTTGTTACCCATTATTGAAATTAGAAAAGCCAGAAAACATGGTATTAGAAGTTATAAAACCCTTTATCCTCTGCTTGATGTGAACAGGATGCTTCTAATTAAGTGTATAGAGATGGCTTTACAAATGCATATATGGATAACTCTGTAAGTAGTTTGGAGAGATGTTTTTGGTATTTAAGACTGTCATTTTTGAATTATTCCCAAATTTTCTCTCGTCATCCCACACAAGTTCTCCACCTTCAGATGAACACATTACTCTAGAAGCTGGTCATGTCCATTTGTATATCTAATCCTGAATTGTACCCTACATCCTTAAAAAAAATATATATATATATTATATATATAACATATATATATATAATATATATAATATATATAATATATATAAAATTTTAAAAAGACTGTCATTTTTTATTTTCTCCAATTTTGTAAATTTAAATAAACTACATATTCTATAGACTTATAACTTAAAACTATGTATAATTATTGTAAAAAAGAACACATTGCCCAAGTTAATTGCTGTTAACATTTTAGAAAATTTCCTTATCTTTCTCTATTTGCATATGATCATTTTAAATACAATATGTTTTTCAAAATTATAAAAGTAGAGCATTTTCATGTTTTTTTTAAAGTGAGAGATAAAAGTTAAAGACCCTTAGCCTTTCTCCACTTTCCAGAGGTAGTTACTTTTTTTTTTTGAGTTGGAGTTTCACTCCGTCGCCCAGACTGGAGTGCAGTGGCGCGCTCCCGGCCACCGTAGCCTCGACCTGCTGGGCTCCAGCGAGCTTTCCACCTCAGCCTTCCAAGTAGCGGGAACTACAGGTATGCACTACCACACCTGGCTAATTTTTGATTATTGCAGAGATGAAGTCTCACCAAGTTCCCCGGGTGGGTCTTGAACCTGTGGGCTCAGGCAATCCACTCGCCTCAGCCTCCCAAAGCGCTGGGGTTACAGACTGAGCCACCGAGCCGGCCGGCCCGTAGTTACTTTTAATAGCTGCTTTTCGGCCCGTAGTTACTTTTAATAGCTGCTTTTGTTCTTTATATTCATTTGATGACTTCCTATGAGTCTGACTTATGGTAATCAGACTCACAGGGTGTAGTCAGACTCCAGAGTGTAACTAATGTATTTAATAGACATTAATTGAATTGAACTTCTTTATTTCATTTGATTATTGATGTGAATAAAAAGAAAAAATATAATTCTGGTTAAATTTAACCAATTTACGATTTAATTTAATCTGCTATTTAATCAATAATTGTATCCTCAGTTTGATACTAATCAGTCTAATTATAGTTGCTTCCTCTGGATCTTGGTATTTTTTGTATTGTTAGTAATGAAATGATTCACAGTACTTACCAATATTGTCTAGACTTTTTTCTAAAATATTTTAACTGTTACTTTTAGTTTGCAGCACAGATGTGAAATTGCTCTGTTATATGCACCATCTTGTTTTATAACTTTATAATCATATGACTTTTGGGGTACATAAATTTACATTTAGCTTTTTAAAAATCAGGGTTCATGATACTTTTCCTTGTGGTACACCTTGTAGATCTGTCAGTCCTATTTTGATGTTATTCAGAGTTGATTAAATGGATGTCAGGTTTTAGATTAGGACCTAAATACAGGGGATGCCAAAAAATGTATATACATTTTAAAAGATGTTATCTATGTATTACTTTTTGAAGTTGAATTAAATTATGGTAGCAATGTATAGTATAACGTTTGCTCAGCCATACTTCTGCCATTTTCCTTGGCTCCTGCATGGCGACACTAGCATTCATTTGATTAATGCCATCTTTTGAGCAAACATCATACTTAAAATGTGTATACATCTTGTTGGCACCCCCTGTATGTCTTTTCTACCTTTTTAACTTGGCATAAATAAAAATAAATATAAAATATTCATTATAAACAGGCTTAACTGACACTTGTAGACATACAGATGGCTACATTATCTATTAAAGTAAAGGTGTACTCTTTAGTTAGTTCAAGAAGTATAACTTGGAGGTCTGTGGTTCAGACAGGTACGGTGCTAAGCAGTGGGATTAAAAAGGTGAATAAGAGACCCTTTTTTCTATAGTCAGTTTTTATCCTTTTTGATACCTAGGTAGATTTGAATACTGAAAAGGTCCTAGCTAGAAAGTGTACAGAAGGGAGAGGGAAGTAGGTTGGAATTCTTTAGTGAACTTTCTAAAATTCTGGAATCATAAATAGGAATCAGATGAAGAATGAATATACTGTAGAAGAATCCATTGATCTCCACAGCTCAGGACTATTCGTAGGGCTTGTGACTCAATTCAGGAATGGACTGAATAAATGCTGAGCACATTAAACATACCTAGACCTTATTTTTAACCAATGATATTGTTATTAAGTAGAGTCTCTTCTGCAAGCAGAAAAATGGAGAGATAAAGGGTGTTGCCCTCTAAACATGAAGATCTTGTCTTACAGAACACGAACGTGTGTGAAATGAGTAATACTTTTTATGTAAACTGGCATGGCTTCCATTGGTTTTACATTTAATGATCTAAGTACATGTGATCATTCTTTAGGGGGAATTGTCTGGCAAACCTTTTTTTGGAGTGGGGCGGGTTTCAGGGTCTCACTCTTTTGCCCAGGTTGGAATATAGTACCATGATTACAGTTCACCACAGCCTCAGAACCTCCTGGGCTCATGTGATCCTTCTGCCTCAGCCTTCCAAGTAGCTGGGACTACAGGCACACACTTCCATACCTGGCTAATTTTTGTGATTTTTTTTTTAGAGACTAGGCTGGTATGATGGTATACTTTAAAAAATTACCAGTCTATTTACAGACAGTTATTTTGAACTTGTGAAGTTGGTATTATTCTTGTTATTTTTTTCTATGTGATAGATTAAGATTTGACATTTTATTTTCCTATGAAATTGTAAGGGTTGTAAAGAATCATTAATCTTTTGGTATAGCTGTCTTGCCAGATAATAAGAGAAGCAATGAAGTCAATGACTAGGTTTCATTGAGTAGTAGTGGTTAGGAAGCCAGTAATTTACTTTCTGTGATAAGCATTTTCTGTGGTTTATCCAAGTCACTTTATTTTTTGGCTTATGTTACTCTTTGCTCATTGATATAATTCTTAGTTATTCATCTGTCTTTAAGCCTGACTTCATTTTTGGTAAATAGGGTAAATTATGTCGATCTTCTACAAATGATTATTTATTTACTATAACTGAAATGTCTCTCCTTAAAAATCAAGTGCTGGAAAGGAGTTTAGCATATCAACCAAGCCTACTTGTTTTTGGTGAAGTTCTGACTTATTATAGTCAATCTCAAGGTAATGAACTTTGAAAAAAAGGGGCTTTGTTTTACATGTTATAAATTGTAAATGTTTGTTACATAAATAAATAAATAGTTATCTCTTCTCACCCTATTCATGGAAAACCTGCTTTATTTACTGCATTCTCTACCCCTTCCAGCTTTATTAAAGTACGGTTGACAAGTAAAAATTGCACATATTTATGGTGTACAATGTGGTGTTTTGGTATCTGCAGCTTTACTGTGTCCTTACTGTACATCAGTGATGTTTGTACTATATCCCTTCATATATATTAGATACAGAGTATGTATTAGTTGATCCTTTCCCTGTTAACAATATGTAGTTTTTTCTTTTACCAACTAACATTCTACAGTTTTTTTTTTTTTCCTTTTACCAGTTTCTCAAACAACTAGGTCTACATCCTAACTGGCAATTTGTTGATGTATATGGAATGGACCCTGAACTCCTTAGCATGGTACCAAGACCAGTCTGTGCAGTCTTACTTCTCTTCCCTATTACAGAAAAGGTAAGTGTTGAGTAAGATATCAAGTGTCTTGTAAAGAGAATGATTTTGTTTTTGTTCTTACAAAGTCTTTGGTTAATACAGTCTTTAGCAACAAATGTCCTTCTTGCATAAGATCAGATGATCTAGGCAGTAAGGAAATCTTAAACATGTTTTATTAAAGAGGTGATATTTAGATTTTGATATGTAGATTGACAGTAAAGCCCTAGGTTAGTCTTTTAAGCTTGGATAGTTTCTTCTTTTATAAAATATGGTTAGTTTGCATCAATTGTGGTGTGATGTGACATTTAATCACATTTTGATTTACATATTTCAGAAATTTTAAGTACCAGAATACTCTTTTTAAAAAATTAGGAAATATAGCTTATTTAGAAAGTAAATTTGAGAGAAAAAGAGAGAAAGGAGATTCACTTCCCCCAGGTAGGGGTGGGGGCCAAAGCCAGGAAACATGCCCTGGCCATAGCTTAGCAAAGCAATGACCTAGACTGCTCTTAAATAAAATTATTGTAATATACATTAAAAATGAAAGCTCTTTAGCTTATTTTTAGGAGGTAAGGGTAACTGGTAATGTGAGTTACATTATTTTCAAACTAAACATGATTTGGTTGGGAATCATTATTTTTTTTTTAAAGACACAAGTTCTTGCTATGTCACCCAGTCTGGAGTACAGTGGCATGATCATAGCTCACTGTAACCTTGAGCTCTTGGGCTCAAGTGATCCTCCCCATCAGCTTTCTGAGTAACTAGGACTACAGGCATGTGCCATCACACCAGGCTTTTTTTTGTTATTTCTGTTTTTTATTTTCTATAGAGATGGGGTATTGCTGTTGCCTAGGCTTGTCTCGAACTCCTGGCCTTAAGTGATCCTCCTGCTTTGGTTTCCCAAAGCTTTGGGATTACAGATATGAGCCACCTCATTTGACTAGAATCACTAATTTTAATCACGGTTTAATTGGTAGACTTAGAATGTGTTGGGTATTATAAATAGCTATTCTTAGATCTCTGTATTTAAATTTAAATAGTCATATTTTAGTCCATCTAGAATGATGTCATATATGCATACAGTGTGGAGCTGAACTTTTAAGTACATTTTAAAATGACTTTTGAGTCTATATTATTTGGACTTTTAAAAAAAATTTTACTTATTTATTTTGAGTTAGTGTCTCACTGTGTCACTGTAGTGCAGAGGCACAGTCACAACTCACAGCAGCCTTGACCTCCTGGGCTCAGACTATCCTTCCATCTCAGCCTCCTGAGTAGCTAAGATTACAGGTGCATGCTATCATGCCCAGCTAACTTTATGAACTTTTGTAGAGATGAGGTCTTGCTGTGTTGCCTAGACTGGTCTTGAACTTCAAGCAATCCTCTTGTTGAAATCCTTGGCCAAAGTGCAGGGATTACAGGTGTGAGCCTTGGGCCTGGACTGATTTTTATTTTTAAACTTAGAAACAAGAGAATGAATTCAGTAGTTGTAAGAAATGAGGAAATAAATGTTTAGGACAATGTAGAATAAATATGGTGTTGATGATTTGGCATATACATGCTCAGGTCATCCTTCAGAGGGAAATGGAGCCAAATCTCACAGAAATTAAGAATCAGGCTTTGCTCAATCCTAGAAATTCCTGGATCATTTTCTTTAGGCCATCACTAATTTAGCCTCAGTTAATTTACTCCTACTTAAAGGTTCTACAAAACAAATTATTTAATAGTATTAATAAAAGAAATAGTATTTTTGTATATTTGCTACTTGTAATATTCATAGAAATTTAGAGTTAACATTTTTCTTAGTAATTATCCAGTATTAGACCAAACTCTTATTTTTAGTGGTAAAGTTGTGATTATTCTGAAATTTGTAGAAGAGTAACTTGTTTACTTTCAATCCAGTGTTACTTTCACTTTTTTTTTGATTACTAAAGTAAGCCAGTAGGTAATTTTTTCAGGACCCCAATTATAAAGAGCAGGAAAGAACTGAAAAAGTCTCTTAAAGCTTAGGCTTTCTAGTTGATGTGATACAAATATGAGTTTATTGTTTGAATTGGAAATTTCAAACCATTAATTTTAATTACCTACTTTTTATTTGGTAAAGAATAAATTAGCTGGCCACAGTAGCTCACACCTGTAATCCTGGCACTGATATTTAGCCGGGCATGGTAGGATGTGCCTGTAGTCTTAGCTACTTGGGAGGCTGAGATGGAAGGATTGCCTGAGCCCAGGAAGTCAATGCTGCGGTAAATTGTGATTGTGCCTCTGCACTACAGACAGAGTGACACAGTGAGAGGACTGCCTGACCTCAGGGGTTTGAGACTACCCTGGGCAACTTGGTGAGACCTCATCTTTATAATAAATAAAAAAATTAGCTGGGTGTGGTGGCACGCACCTGTAGTTCCAACTACTTGGAAGTCTGAGGCAGAAGGATTGCCTGAGCGCAGCAGGTCGAGGCTGCAGTTGCTGTGATCATGCCGCTGCATGTGAGCCTAGGTGACAGAGTGAACCTCCAACTTAAAAAAAAAAAAGAATAAATTAGATTTGATCTTTTTCATTTTGTGAGGCATCAGTATTTAAAACACATGTTATCTTTATTGATAGGACTTCTTTGTTTAGTAGATTATCAGAACAAAAAAATTCTTGTTAGGAAGAACATAATTCTAAAGTATTTACGTTTATATGAGTAGAGAATTTATGTAAGTATATAACTAAGTGTAAATACTTATATAGGTAGAGAATATAAGTAGCATGTACTACTTTTTTTTTTTTTGAATTAGCATCTCACTCTGTCACCTAGGCTAGAGTGTCATGGCACATTCATGGCCACTCCAGTGTTGACCTGCTGGGCTCCAGTGATCCCTCTGCCTCATCCTTCCAAGTAGCCAGAACTACAGATGCACGCTACCATGCCCAGCTAATTTTTTATTTATTGTAGAGACAAGGACTCACCAAGTTGCTCGGGCTGGTCTCGAACCTGCGGGCTCAGGCAGTCCACTCACCTTGGCCTCCCCAAGTCTTGCGATTACAGGCTGGCATGTACTACTTTTTGTTGCCGCTTACAGTTTTGTAGATCCCTATTTTAGCTCCTAAGTGACATATTAAAAGTTATTCACGACATCTAGTGCATGTTTTAGGAGATACAAATTAGTTGGGTCTTCTAAGTTCTCATTTAGAAATTGAATGTGTAGTTGTAAATGACTTAATCATACTAATAGCAAAGGAACTGTCATGGATACCTCATTACCCTTTAAATGTCAATGATGATAGTTTTTTAAAAAAATAATTTCATTGTGTATGTTTGAAGTTTACAGCATTATGTTATGGAATTCATGTACATGTAAAATTCATATACATGTACATGTTTATAGAGGTAAAGCAGATTAATATATCTGTCATCTCACATAGTTACTTTTTTGTGACAAGAACAGCTAAAATCTACCTATTTAACAAAAATCCCTAATACAATATAATTTTATTAATTTCAGTTTTCATGTACGTAAGAACCCTAGACTTGTTTACCTACATACTTGCTATTTTGTGTCCTTTGACCTACATCTCCTCATTTTCTCCCCCTGTCCCATTAGTTTACATTTAGGTTGCTTCCATATCTTGGCTATGGCTACTAATGCTGCAGTGAACAGGGGAGTGCACATGTCTTTAGGAGGTGGTGATTTTATCTCCTTCGGGTATAATACCAGAAGAGGCATTGCTGGATCATATGGTAGTTATATTTTGCATTTCTTTAGGAATCTCCATACTAATTTTCATAATGCCTACAGCAATCTACATTTCCACCAACAGTGTACTAGGGTTCCCTTTTCCCCACACCGTTGCCAACATTTGTTATCTCTTGTCCTTTTGATAATAGCCATCAGTGATAGCATTTTGAATGTGTCCTTTATAACAGTGCACATCAACCAGTGAGTAATAGATAAAGAGGTGATAAATTTATTTCTCTCTGATATTTATGTCTCTTGATCTTGTGTTTTCTCTTTGGTCTGCCATAATTTTCCTTTTTTCCTATATTTTGTATCATTTTAGGATTTTTTCTAAACATTAAATCTTAGGAGGTTATCAAATCTTTTTTGCTTTTTAACAGGAACATGAATATTTACAATCAATTAAATTATAGAACCATAACTTTTTAGTGTAAAACTTTAATATACTGAAAGTTTTTCAGTTTTTATCAATTGCACTTTATATGAATAAGTTAATATTGGTTTATTCTGAAAATATTGCTTAAAGGTTAATTTAGAATCACAGTCATAAAATTCATATTTTAAGCATAATATATTTGTTATAAGAAGCAGTTTCTTAATTCTGGGTTTTCTCTAGACATCATTTGTTTCCTTTATTTCAAGGATCAGCAAAATTGTTCTGTAAAGGGTTAGCTGGGAAGCATTCTCAGCTTTGGATATCTTAAAATCTCTACTGCAACTGGTCAACTTTGCCTTGAAAATAGTTGTAGACAATAAATAAATGAAATTTTACTTGTGAAAACAGGCAGTGGGCAGATTTGCCCCATGGTCTGTAATTTGCTGACTGTACTCTATTGAAAGCTGAAAATTATAGAAAAGCAATAAACAGTAAAATCATCTTTCTACTTCCCCTTCTCCCATTTTTTAACCTCTTTTGTTATTTCTTTTTTATTTTTTTGAATTAGGGTCTTACTCTGTCACCCAGGCTGGTGTGCAGTGGCAAAATTATGGCTCACTGCAGCCTCAACCTCCTGTTGAAGAGATCTATGTCAAATGATCCTTCCATGTCAGCCTTCTGAGTAGTTGGGACTTCAGGCATGCACTACGATGTCTGGCTAATTTTTAAATTTTTTATAGAGACAGGGTCTCGCTATTTTGCCCAGGTTGGTCTCAAACTCCTGGTTTCAAGCAGTCCTCCTGCCTTGGCCTCCCAAAGTGCTGAGATTACAGACATGAGCCACCACCCATCCTAACCTCTTTGTTATTTTTAACCTTTTTTTTTTTTTTTTACAATTAGAAAACAAATACAAAGACTTTAATTTGCTGAAGTCACACAGCTCATAGTGGCTAAGCCAGGATGTAGGCCCAGGCACTTATTTTTCTACCCTATTGTTTTTATAATCAGTTATTATAGATAATGGTTAATGTTACTTATGAATAACATAGGATTATATAGTATACATTTTTATTAATATGGTATGATTTTTTAAAAGGAAAAATATTTTTGCTAATGATAAATATAGAAATGTAAAATAGAAACAATGGAAGGATCGTTGAACCCAGGAAGTTGAGGAAATTAGAAAGTAGAAGTCCTCCAGTAATCTCTTAGCCCAAAGATAGCCTGTTATGTTTTTGCATATCCTTTCAGATGTTTCTATATATATAAATATTTTAGAAATACAAATGGGAATCACATTAACATGTGCTGCCTATAATCACTCTTAGTCATGGACAGAGTTCTAAGTCAGAATATGTAAATCTGCTTTATTCTTTTTAAAATGCTTTATAGTATTCTATTATGATGTGCCATAATGTGTGTTAACTAAATCTCCATTGATGGATATTTAGAATTTTTTCAGTTTTATGTTCTTTGAACTGTATATATCATTGTACATTTTTAAGATTATGTCTTACACTAAACTTCTATAAAGGAAATTGTTTGTTGGAGGATATGAGCATTTAAAATGTTAATACATATTACTATATGCTTTGTAGCATGGTTGTACAAATGTATACTTTTAATAATGCCTTTTTACTATATCCTTACAATCACTAGCTACTACTACTAATTTTTCAATCTTTTGTCAGTCTGGTAGGTGACAAATTAATTATTTTATTTTAAACCTTTTTAAAAAATAATTTTAATTATTTGCATTTTTTCTTTTACAAATGGAGTCCTTTTTAATGTAGATGTCCACATGTAGATGATTGACTTTTTTTTTTTTAATAGTATGAAATATTCAGAACAGAAGAGGAGGAAAAAATAAAATCTCAGGGTCAAGATGTTACATCATCAGTATATTTCATGAAGCAAACAATCAGCAATGCCTGTGGAACAATTGGACTGATTCATGCTATTGCAAACAATAAAGACAAGATGCACTTTGGTAAATAATTTCATTACTGCTGTTTTTCCTCCTTAAGATGTAAGTTAATTTCATTGAACAGTAGGTGGTGCTCTAATTCTTCCTTTCAAATTGTAAAACAAAGCCTGCCTCCTTTTTTTTATAGTGGGAATGTGTATACTATTAGAATAAATGTTAATCCTTCCCATACTTCTATTTTGTTGATAGAGGTTCAACAAATGAACAAATAACTTAAGGCCTGTCATTTATATGAAGATTCTTATATTTCTACTTACCAGTGAATGGGTTTTACTTGAAAAATAGTATCGGTTTCTTTGCTATCAAGCCTTTTTAATTTTATCTTCTTTGATATTGTTAGAATCTGGATCGACCTTGAAAAAATTCCTGGAGGAGTCTGTGTCAATGAGCCCTGAAGAAAGAGCCAAATATTTGGAGAACTATGACGTCGGTACCTTCTTTTTATCTTGATCTTATATGTGGGAAAGTTTTGTGGAATTGCAAATTCTGTGGGGGGGGTTGTCTTGAAACCATAGTTTTGAGCAATTATGGATTTTATTGTATCCATTAAGGCCTTCTGTACTTTTCAGATAACTTTATCTGAAATATCCATAAATGTTGACAAATTGCCACTTCTTTTCTCAGTCCATAACTAACTGAACAGATAAAAGGAGTTTGATTAATTAATATAATATCTCATGATTGACTATTCTTTACCTTTTCCTCTCCATAATAAATATATGCCTGGTGGTGCCCTACATCTTTTACTGGGAATTTGAAACAAGGCTGAAGACAAAAGAAAAAAGCAAATGTAGGCATTAGGCCATTCTCTAGCTATTTTACCAGTTTAATAACCAGGCCATATAAACTAGATGTTATATATAAAATAGATTATATTTAATGCAGGTGGTAATGATTATAGCAATTCTTAGGACTGTTTTAAAGCAATTTTTAGAATGTGTGACTTTTGGAATCAATTTTTATTTTCAAGTCATGTTACCTTTTAATACCATTATTAAATAGACAGTAAATTCTTTGAAATTAGAAACAATATAATCTGCAAGTTATTTGGCTAGAAAAATGTCTTGTGTAGAGTTTATGCCCAATAAATTAATTGATTTGATCTTGTTGTTTAGCATTCTAATATACTTTGAGTATTTTAAATTGTTTTTTCTTAATAAAAAAAAAGAAAACCCAAACTGGAGCTATAATAAAACATCTTTATTATACATAAAAATAAACTAACAGCATGAAAGTCACCAGTAATCTTACAGTGAGAGGTAGCTAAACATTAATGCTTTTATAGGGAGTAGACAAGTATATACACAATTTTTAAAACAAATTTGATCACACTGTAATATTGTTTTATAACTTGCTTTTTTCACTTAACTTATCACAAACGTATTACATACCAGTAAGTATATATTTGATATTATTTAATGACTGCATAGCTTTGTATTATATAGTATTTTATTTAACTGATAAATTGCAGTTAAGAATTTAATCATTTTTTCTCTTTTTCACTATTAAAAAAATACTACAAGGTACATCATTGTAGCTAATTATTTGCAAATATCTTTAATTATGTATAATTACGTATGAGTATATGTGAACATATAAACTCCTAGAAGAGAAATTGTTGGATCAAAGAGTTTGCATGTTTTTAAGGCTTGGGTACTTAATCGCTAAACTGCTATTCATAAAGGTTTTACTTTCATCTATAATTTACTATTGTGCCCATTTTTCTGCATCTTTGCAAATAGTGGGTATTATAAGAGCATTTTATTTTTTAGTTCAGGAAACTAAATTCTCTAGCTTCTAATAAATGCATGCTTTTTGCTCCACATTTCTAAATTGCCGATTGAAACTGCATGATTAAGCATAAATACAGCCAGAGCTACAGAGGAGCATGGAACCTGGAGAAACAGATGAGATAAGCTTCTTCAGTCTCTTGTCTGTGAGATGCTGACTTTGTTCTAGTCTCAGTTGAATAAAGTGTTAAGTGTTAATTCTAAATAAGTTAAGTGCCCCCTACTTACACCCAGAAATTACAAATAATCAGATATTCATTTTCCTAAGTCTTCAGAAATTTGTGGGTTAGATAGTACAGCAATTCATTTGATTACCCAGATGTCATTCTTAAATACCCAGTGTCAAGCTGTTCCTAGATTTTTCCAATTTGTTGTTTCTTTATAAGACTTTAGATGTTAAAATTTAACTTTTTGTTGCTTTCATTTAAAAAGTTGAAAATAGTCATTTTTTAAAGTATAAATTCCTTGTATTCTTATTACAGGCCATTCGAGTTACTCATGAGACCAGTGCCCATGAAGGTCAAACTGAGGTATTTCACATCTTTTTTCACAATTTTTCTTGCTATATATAAATTTAACCATAGTGTTATTATAGGACATGTAATTTTAGAAAATCATTTGGCCTTTTTTTTTCCTTTGAAAAAATTTGCTTAAGCAAAAGCCATCATAAAGTAGCACAAGAGCATGTTTTGACAGGCTGTTGGTGTGCTACTATCTGCCATCTGAGTTTATCTAATCATTTAGATGCAGATTGTGTGGTTTTTGTGTGGCTAACAGTTGGTCTATGTCTCCCCATTACATTCCTATGACTTGCAAGTATTTTGAGAAAAATACCTGCACTATTGTACAGTTAGATAGCCTGTGTGATTTTTAAGAATCTTTTATCATGCCCAGCATCCAGTAAAAAATCACCTCATTCTCTTTGCTTAATAAATTTTTTCGGGAGTAATGTAATATTCTTTACTATCTTTACTCTGTTAACTAGTTCGGCAGGGTGGCTTCTCCTTTCCTTCTGCTTCTTTTTTCATTTATTGGTTTCTTTTATTGTCCCATTTTTTCTTTCTTGTCTCCTTTTCTTCCAGCCTTTCACTCTACCTTTATGAAGATTAAGTTTTGTCAGAAGTCAAAGTGAATAGAATTAAATTAAAACTGCTTGGTGTGTTTATAGCACATTTAAATGTTACTATAATAACAGAAAACTATAGATTTTCTTCTTTCTTATTCCATATGTTACTTGGAACCACATTTTTTTATGTACAGGATAACATTACCTTTATACTCTAAAAATACTTGAAAAAACACTGGGTTGAAAAATATTTATTTCAAATATTCACACTGTCTTAAACGATGTTTTTAAGGAGCAATTTGATGCTGTGACATAACTGCAGTTATTCTTAGATTGAACTGGATAATTGTGAATGTTTATACTGAAACCATTTAGGAATTGAAACAGTCCTCCCTGAAATTTTATTATACCTTCCTGGTTGCTCTAGGTGCCCCTATAGAAGGTGTGGTCTACTGTTTTTGACTAAGTTTAATACATACACACACAGTGGCATGTCTGTCTGTAACGCTAGTTTAGAAATTAATGAAATGCTCTGTGTTTTTAATTGCTTTATATGATCCTAAGCATACTCTTTTTTTTTTTTTTTGAGTTGGAGTATCACTCCATCGCTCAGGCTGGAGTGCAGTGGCACACTCACAACTACCCCAGCATCGACCTGATGGGTTCAGGCTATCCTTCCGCCTCAGCCTTCCAAGTAGCTGGAAATATAGGCGCGTGCTACCATGCTCAGCTATTTTTTAAAAAATTTATTGTAGAGATGAGATCTCTCCAAGTTGCCCAGCCTGTTCTCGAACCCATGGGTTCAGGCAGTCCCCTCACCTCGGCCTCCCAAAGTGCTGGGATTACAGGTTGCATATTCTTTTTTTTTTTTGAGTTGGAGTCTTACTCTGTCGCCCAGACTGGTGTGCAGTGGCCGCTCCTGGCCACCGCAGCTTCGACCTGCTGGACTCCAGCGATCCTTCCACCTCAGCCTTCC
Source organism: Cephalopachus bancanus (assembly GCA_027257055.1). Lineage (NCBI taxonomy): Eukaryota > Metazoa > Chordata > Mammalia > Primates > Tarsiidae > Cephalopachus > Cephalopachus bancanus. Next base: position 284,653 of record JAPVLO010000402.1, read on the forward strand.
GAATAACCAGAATTACAGGCATGCGCTACCACACCTGGCTGATTTTTTGATTTATTGTAGAGATGAGGTCTCGCTGCCCAGGCGGGTCTTGAACCCACGGGCTCAGGCAATCCACTCACCTCAGCCTCCCAAAGGCACGGGATTATAGGCTGAGCCACTGAGCCCAGCTCAGGCTGCATATTCTTAATCTTCACTATGCATTGCTGTTTTATTTGCAAATATGTAGTGTTAAAATTAGTGCTGATGAGGATCAGCATAAGTTTATTGTAAGATACAAAAACAATTACTTGTTATAAAGCAGTTGAATGTTTTAATACATAGGTATTAAAAAATATTTAGTTTTGTGATACTTCCTCTTGCCCTTTTTCGGCGTTTCATCCATTATTTTACCTGTTTCTTATAATAGCTTCACCATTTATCTTTCCTACTGTAACTAATCTAATAAAAATCTGCTTGACTTCTTGAATGGAAGATCATTCTTATGCAGATTCTTAGTATTCTAAACTTACTTCATTTTACACAACGCTGAATCAGTTGAGTACTCAAATTTTTCTAGAAGCTTCTTAATGCGTAGAACAGTGTATTCTCAAGGTGGACAGGAGTTAGCAGTTAGGATTTTCTGGAGAGCCTTTTTAGACTACTGTATTCTCCCACAAGAATTAATCTTTTCTGCTCCTTTTTCATTTCCCTTAATTTAGAATCACTACTAGAGCAAACCCTATTTTTAGTGTTTATTATACATAAATGCTAAAATGGGATCTTTAGGCTAGAAGTCCAATATCAAGGTGTCATTAGTTGTTTCTAGTGAGACATTTCTTCCTAACCGTTTTCCTTTCTAACTTTTTTTTTTTTCTGAGTTGGAGTCTTACTCTGTCGACCTGCTGGGCTCCGGTGATCCTTCCGCCTCAGCCTTCCAGGTAACTGGAACTACAGGCGCGCACTACCATGCCCGGCTAATTTTTGATTTGTTGTAGAGATGAGGTCTCGCCAAGTTGCCCAGGCGGGTCTTGAACCCGTGGGCTCAGGCAATGCACTCACCTCGGTCTCCCAAAGCGCGGGATTACAGGCTGAGCCACCGGGCCCGGCTCTTTCTAGCTTTTTGACAGTATTTCTCTTTAGATATTTCTTTCTGGCCATCCCTGTTTCATTATTGCTGTTCTAGCAGTACCCTCTTTTTGAAACGATTCCTTCCCTCTATCTCTGCATTTCCTACTTGTACCCATTTTCCAAGACTCAGCTTAAATGTGGATTTCAACATGAAATAGTCCATGATACCAGACCTGGATATATTTCATCCTTTCTATGAACTTTTTTATATGACTACGCCAACTATTTTCATATTCTTTTTTATTTTTTTAAGATGTGTACTTTTTCACATTTTAAAAACTGAATTTAGGATATATCTTAAAATTGATTTCATAGTTTACTTGGTGTTAGTCCCTTCTTTAGTGATACATAAAATGATATGTTTTATAACTGATGGTGGCTTAGTGTGATGCAATATGGCATCCTAGCTCCCTTACTGTGCCTCTTAGGCCTGGGTTTGGAGTCTGATTTGTTTTTGCATGCTCCAAATTATCCAACACCATTCCTTGCATATAGGCACAACTCATATATAGTACATCACCGGAATTAGAGCTGTTTTGGTGTAGTAAGAACTACAGAAAATGGCCAAATCTTAATTTTGTTAGTTCCTTGAGGAAATGAAACGTATCTATTAGCCATAACAGGAGAATGCTAACATTTTGGAAAGCATTCAATTCTTTGTTGTGTGGTATTGTTTTGTGCATTCCAGAGTGGAATATTGTAGTCCCGAGTCACTGAAAGAACAAAAAACCTACACTATATGTTTCCAAATCTAGTTGCCAGTCAACTTAAAACCATTGCACCAGGGTCTATTTTTCTAGTCATCTCATTTCAGGTTCATCCAGGGTCTTAAGAGTCTTTGATGTATTATTATCTCCATTGCCCCTAGATTCCAGTCTACTGATTTTTGTCAGTTCCTATAAAGTACCTAGAATTTTTCTGTCTATATTAGTCTGCTTAGGCCATCATAACAAAATATTAGTGGGTGACTTAAACAGCAGAAATGTGTTTTATCACATTCTGGAGCCTAGAAGTCCAAGATCAAGGTGTCAGCAGGGTAGTTTCTAGTGAGATGTTTCCTGCTGACTTGTAGACAACTGACTTCTTGCTGTATCCTAACATGACCTTTCCTCTGTGTGCCCATGGAGAGAGAGAGAGAGAGACATACACACACACATACACACACACACACACACACACACACACACACACACACACACACACAGACAGACTGATACCTATCTGGTTTCTTTTCTTATAAAGACTTCAGTCCTCATGAATTAGAGCCACCATCCTTATGGCCTCATTTAACTTATTACCTCCTTAAGATCCCTATCTCCAAATACGGTTACATGGGACATTAGGGCTTCAACATAGGAATTTTGGGAGGATACAGTTCAGTCCATAACACCATCTTTGCACTTTCTAACAACTCAGTACCCTGGGTATACCCCTCCCCTTTTCAGAGTTGGTGCCTTCTCTTTCAGGTCTTACCTTAGAGGTAATTTTTCAGAGAAGCCTTCTTTCATGATTGTTAAGTAGGTCCTCTTGTCTTATTTTCTATCATAAAATCCTGTTTATTTTCTTCCTGGCACTTTTTAATAGTAAGTTTTCTCTATAGTAAGTTTTACTTCCTTTTGTTTATTTGTTTATTCTGTTGACTTATTAGAATGTAAATCCCATGAGGGCATAGGCCTTGTTTGTCGTGTTTACTTTGAATCCTCAGGAAAATGCTGGAAATATATGGGCATTTATAAGAAATCACTTAGACTGAGTATAGTGGCTCTTGCCTGTAATCCCAGCACTTCGGGAAGAGGAAGTGAGAGGACTGCCTGAACCCAGAGGTTCAAGACCATCCCGGGCAACTTGACGAGACCTCATCTCTATAATAAATTAAAAAGTCAGCGGGATGTACTGGTACATACCTGTAGTTCCAGCTACTTGGAAGGCTGAGGTGGAAGGATCACCTGAGCCTAGCAGGTTGAGGCTACGGTGACTGTGAGTGTGCCATTGCACTCCAGCCTGGGCAACAGAGTGAAACTCCGACTCAAAAAAAGAAAATTACTTAATATAAAAGTAAGAGCATGGGATATAGGTTTGTATGCTGACTCTAGTGCTTATTACCTTAGATAGGACACTTTCCTCAGTGTAAAATGGAGATGACAGCATCTACCTTATGGGATTGCTATGAATTCATGAGTCAATCATATAACTGCTTAGAATATTGACTGGCGTTTAATGGACATTCAGTAAATATTAGGTGGTAATTTTATTTTGCTAGGCATTCAGAAAAATCTGTCTGAATAGCAGGAGGTGAGGGCCGAAGTAATAGAGTGAAACCATATCAAGGGGGGCATGAATTTTATGGATGGTGAGCCCCCGCAGATGGTATGTCTGATTTCCAGCTTATTATATTTAAGGTGAGTTGTTTGGGCCATCTGTGTAGGAATCTAAAGCTGAGGTGGAATATCCGAAGTCTTTTGTATTGGGGTAGTAGTTAGAACCTTGAGCATTCTGTAGAGGGAGGATAGTGGTGAACCAACAATAAATCTTGGGGGAATGTAGGTATTAGGGAGTGGGTAGAGGGTGAGGGACCAGTAATAATCCATGTAATAGCAATTGCAGTCATCGCTGACATCACTGGTACTTTCTGTCAGAACATTTTCAGGAATGGAGGAGGCAGAACCTTACTATGTGCTGAGATTTGTAGACTAGATGAGAAATCAGTAAGTTTGGGCCACCAGAATAATGGTAGTTTTTTCAGAAGATTGGCTGTAGTGTACTGCTATAGAGTAATTGTTTACTTACATGTTTTTCCCTATCCTACCATGATTGTCTAGTTTACATAGGCTAATCCAAAAATTTGGGTAGTAGCCCCACCTCACTTATGCTTCATTAACTTATACTGAAAAGTAATGCTTTCATTTTTCACTTAAGATCAAAAAGATAAACAGCAATATGGTATGAGGAAATAATGAAGAAATTAAATTATTAGTGTCAGAGAGAGTTATTTTTTTCCCCCTTTAATTTTCTACTTGCTACAGCCACCATTTTGTGCTGGTGAGGATAAAATAGTGTTATTGGATTTATATCTCTTTAATAATGGCTACAGAAGTTTGATGTTATGTGTTATTTAATTCTTACAGCAGCCCTATAAGGTATTACCATTATCTCCCTTTTACAGATGAGGCACAGAAAGGTGTAGCTATTTGCCACAAAGCCATAAACCTTCTAAGAGATAGAGCCAGAATTTGAGCTTGGGTGGTCTGGTTGCAAAGTCCAATTTCAGTCCCTCTGTCCTCTCCACCCCCCCGTTCTCTTCATCCCTCAAACAAAGACTTTTAATAAAATTTTTTTGGCTGGCCAGGCACTGTGATTCAAACCTGTTATCTTAGCATTTTGGGAGGCCGAAGTGAGAGGATTGACTAAGCTCAGGGGTTTGAGACCAGCCTGGGCAACTTGATGATACCTCATCTCTACAATAAATCAAAAAATAAGCCTGGCATGGTAGCACGCTTCTGTAGTTCTAGCTACTTGGAAGGCTGAGGCTGAAGGATCGCCTGAGTCTAGCAGGTCGAGGCTGCAGTGGCCGTGAGTGTGCCACTGCACTACAGCCTGGGCAACAGAGTGAGACTCCAACTGAAAAACAAAAAAAATTTTTGATAGCTCATTTTGTAGCTATTTTGTTGGACCAGTGCTTTGTATTAGTCTAAAGCTTGGAATAGGAAACGGCAACAGATTGAGAAATAGTAAATTGATAGTTTTCGGTTACTCCTGAATTTCATCTTTCTGTAGTGATTTCATGATTTGTTTTTGAAGTGCTATGTTAGAAAAATTAATAAGAGATATATAAAGGCAAGCTCAGTTTAGAAATTTACAAATGAATGCGTACAGTTGGCCCTCTGTGTCCATGGGTTCCCTGTGGATTCAACCAACCACGTATCAAAAATATTTGAAAAAAAGATGGTTGTGTCTGTACTGTACAGGTACAGACATTTCTCCCCTGCCATTATTCCTTAAGCAATACAATATAATAATTATTTACATAGCATTTGCATTGTATTAAGTATTATAAGTAATCTAGAGATGATAGGAGAGTATGCGTAGGTTATATGCAAATATATCATTTTACACAAGAGACATGAGCATCCATGGATTTTGGTATCTGCAGGGGGTCCTAAAACCAGTTGCCCATCTAGGGATGATTGTATATTCATTCCAACCAAGTCCTTTCAGAATGCTTGTTTAATTATAAGTTGGCAGGAAGTTCAAAGGTGATTTGTTCTGGGCTTCCACTAAAGTATCTAGCAGATTTAAAAAATCTCATGTTAAGGTTTTTCTAGTCACAGAAGATTTTAATAATGTGTTTTTAAAATTGTGCACAAATATCAGTGATGCAATAATGGAAATAGTCTGCAAGTTAATGTGAAGTCAAGAAAAATCCAAAAGAGTATTTTTATTTGCCTTTAGACCCTACTATTATTACTTCATTGACACTTGACTAAAAAGTAATTTCTAAAATTTGTGATTTGTTTGTATTAATCTAGGAGCTATCCCAGTTATGAATAGAGATCTCCTGATAATATATTGTTTAACTTTTTACAAAAAGAGTAAGTTTATTGTACTTTTTAGAACCCTCCATGTAAGTTAATAGTAATAATGAAAAATAGAAGTAATAATAGGAAGCACTATTGCTTTATTTATGTTTTAAAATAAGCATGCCAGTATGAAAAATATAGCAAAAAACATATTTAACGTGTATGTATATTTACTTCTAATTTTACTTTTAGTGCATTTTTAAACTAGTTGAGATCAAGTAAATTTATAAGATGTCTTTCTTAACATATTACCACGAGCATTTTATTGTTTTATCCACGTCTTCATAAATAATTCTTTGTAACTGTATGTTGTCAGGTGAGTGAATCATAATTTCCTTTCCACTTCCTTAACTTTTCATGTCTAGAGTATTTTCAGTTTTTCAAGTTAAAATACAACTTCATTGAATATCCTTGTTTATCCAAATATTCATCAGGTTCTTTATTTATGATAGTTCTTATAGGTGAAATTGCTGAGTCAAAGGGATGAACATTTTTATAGTTCTTGTAACGATGTGAAATTGTCCTTTATTTGATCAATCAATAACCTGTTTGCATACCTACTATACTAGACACCGTGTTAGGAATTGTATATACACAGATGAATAAGACATAGTTGTGTCTTCAGATATTTTTTTACTTCAGTGTTAACAACAGCTTCAAAAATAGCCCTTGCCAGTTCTGAATTCTATTTCTAAATTTTTGCTTGTTTGAAAGAGGGAAATAATGTTTACTTGCTATTGATACTTCAAAGATGTTTAGTAAAAGTTTATAAAATTAATTTAAATCATGAAATAAACTTTATTCTTAAAACTGAAAAATGCTCTGGGAATTTCTAACTTGCTTCTGTCACTCTTCTCTTTTTGTTTTTGATTCTTTGGCATATCATTCCCTAGATAGACGTTTTCCCCCTTCCCCTTCCCCTTCCCCTTCTCCCACACTCTTTTCTTCTCTATCCCTCTCCTTCTCCCACTCCTTTCTTCTTTCAATCTCAGAGTTTTAGAAATGGAGATATTAAACTTTACTTATTTTAAAGAAAAATTCTTAGACCAAACTCATCTGTTTGCTCTTTCAGGTCTGACTAGATGTAACTCATCGGTCTAAAAATGTCTTCAGCAGTAAAAATAGTATTGAGGTAGTGTTTGGTGACTGTGAGGTTTTTCTGTTTGTTTTGTTTTAAATCACAACTTTCCAGAAAAGAGGGTTATGTTAGTATTTAATATTTTTTTTATTGTAACAAATGAGAACTTTACTGAGGGCTACTCTTATATTATAAAGAAAGGAACTTCTGGGAATTAGTTTAAGCAGCTTAGCAATAGGAATCTTGAGTTTAACATAATAGGTAGAGATATGGATCATTCTATTAATAGAAAATTTCTAACATGGAAAATTCTAAACTGAAGTGAGAAAACATAATTGTTAAACCAGTAAAGGAAAAAAAGTCTTTTAAGAATTTAAATCTTGAAGTCTGTGGTCATCTTGATTTATTAGGTGAGCAAAATGAAGAAACTTGCCATTATTCATATTTTCCATGGACTATGTAGTGGTATTTTGTGTATTTTGATATCTAGCCCATATTTAACTTTGACTTCTTTGCCAAGTGAACATGGATGCCCTGTAGGAAAGTTTGCATCTTTTGCATGGATCTGGTTTTTCTTTCCTATTTTAAATTTGAACTTTAAATTTCTATAGTCCAATAAATTGTACTGAAATTGACTCAAATATGTACATAAATCCATTTATAATTTTGATTTTGCACTCTTAATGTTATATATGTATATACGTGTTCTCATGCATGTACACACACATTTATAATCTTTTTATAGCATTTGGCAGCCCTGGAGACATTCCCAGTTATTTTCTTTTCTATGTGCCATATTCAAGACTCGTGTCTCTTTCTTTTCTTTTCTTTTTTTTTTTTTTTTGAGTCAGGGTCTCATTCTGTCGCCCAGGCTGGAGTGCAGTGGCTTGCTCATGGCCACCCCAGCATCGACCTGCAGAGCTCAGGTGATCCTTCTGCCTCAGTCTTCCAAGTAGCTGGAACTACAGGCGCGTGCTACCATGCCCGGCTAATTTTTTTATATACAGTAGAGACAAGGTCTCACCAAGTTGCCTAGGCTGGTCTTGAACCTCTGGGCTCAGGCAATCCTCTCGCTTGCATCTCCCAAAGTGTTGGGATTACAGGCTTGAGCCACCGCGCCCAGCCTCGTGTTTCTTTCTCTTAGTTGGGCGCTCTCTCTGTCACCCAAGTTGGAATGCAGTGGCATGGTCACAGCTCACTGCAGCCTTTATCTCCTAGGCTCAGGCAATCCTCTTGCCTCAGGCCCCCAAGTGGCTGGAACTATAGGCATGTGCCACCGTGCCCAGGTAATTTTTAAATTTTTTTTGAAAGACAGTGTCTCACTATGTGCTCAGGATGGTTTCAAACTCCTGGACTCAAGCGATTCGCCCACATCGCCTCCTAAATTACTGTGATTACAGGCCTGAGCGACCATGCCTGGCCTTTTTTTTTTTGAGCATGGGGGAATCTCACTATGTCTCCCAAGCTGGTCTTGAACTCATAGCCAAACAGTCCTCTCACCTTCACCTTCTGATTAGCTGGAATTACAGGTGTGCACCACTTTGCCTGGCTAGATTCAGTGGTGTTTTGTTTTTTTTTTTTATTTGGAATCACACTGGTCTCCCAGGCTGGAGTGCAGTGGCATGTTCATGGCAATCCTTCCACCTGAACCTTCCAAGTAGCTGGAACTACAGGCATGCACCACCACGCGTGGCTAATTTTTTTATTTATTGTAGAGATGAGATCTCATCAAGTTGCCCAGGTTGGTCTCTAACCTGTGAGCTCAGGCAATCCTCTCCCCTCGGCTTCCCAAAGTGCTGGGGTTATAGGCGTGAACCACCGTGCTCAGCCTCAGTGGTGTTTCTGAAGTCTAAAAGGACATGCCACATTCAGAAAATAACTATTAAATTTAATTGTCATGATCAAGTGTATATTTTATTAAAAAGTCAGTAAAATGAATTGTGATTCTAATAATCATGTTATGAGTAACCAAGATTCTTTTTTTCAAATTAAGGAATTTGTTTTTTATTCCCATTTCTACCCTGTGAAGGTATTGTGAAGGCAGTGCATAATGTTCCCTACTAGAAATCCAAAAATGTTGTAGGCCCTCGATCCAGAAGAGTCTTACCACGAATTGATAAATTAAGTAGCTAAAACAAAAGAAAGAAAATTAGATTTTTAAATTTAATTTTACCCTGAAAGCAGCTAATAATGTAATGCTGGTATGTAATAAACTACAAGTGATCATTGAGAGTTGTGCTGAATACTTTTTTTGTTGTTCTAACAGCTAAGTCACTTCTTAGTCAGTGTAGTAAATTTTTTCTTCGTTATACATGAAGTCTTACACATAAACCAGCCATAGTCTTTGATATTCATGTTACATATATTTTAAAAAACAGTAATTATTTTAAGTACCTACTAACTATTGATTCCTACATGTTCAGGAAATTACATGGTTATAATAATTTTTCTTAATAACAGTATGTCAGTTTAAACAATGCTTTTGGGTGTAAACAAAAATTTACATACTTTATTTTAGTATTTCAGAATAATTTAGATTTAAGCACTTGTACATACCAAACACTTTATTTCTTAATAGAGAAGTACTTTTAGGCAGACCCTTCCCTACCCCCCATTTAAAAAAAATCTGGGTCATTTCTTTTTTACCTTCACAACACTTCTAGTATTTTTGTAATTATTAAACAGTTTAATGAGTAAGTTTTTTATGTTTTTGTATAAAAAAGTACTTGCATATTAACTGTGAAGGAAAAGTAATTTGACCTTTTAGGATCTGAGTGGTTGTTTTTTTCTGATTAGTTGTAAGTTTGACAACTAGAAGATTAGATTTGAATTGTTTTAGAGAATACAGATAGAAATAGTAATAGATGTGTCTCTATGAATCAGTCATATTAGTTGACAGTGGGTCGGTAGCTCTGCGTATAATGGAAAACACTGAAATTGGAGCCCAGGTTCATGGGTCTGCCTCTGGCTTTCACAGGCAATAGTTATGTGACTTTGAGCAAGTCCTCGTGCTTCTGAATATGTAAAAAAGCAAGCAAACAAACAAAAAGAACAAAACAAAAACCCTGTAGTTTGCTCTCTTTCTGTGAGAGAGAGAGAGATATTATGATTTAAACTGAGAGGATTTCAGTCAGAATCAAAATGTTAAAAATCTCTTAAAATAAATGCCTTTGCCTACTTCTTTCATGCAACAGTTACCAAATTTCTTAGCATTCTTCTGAAGAGAAATAACTGCTTTTGATCTGCTTTTAAAAATGATTGAGCTTTCTGAAAAGCTTATTCTAGGTTTTTTGAAATATAATGAAGAGATAGGTTTATATTCCATGGAAAGTGGTATATAAAGTCACACAGTACTGTTGCAGTACGCATACAGTCAGCAGAGGGAACATGGGTTCACTGTTAGTGTCCTGGCAAACACTGTTGTTATTAATAGTTTTAATGAAATAATTGTTGGCGATTTTGTGTTCCTCATCAGAACTGAAAAACTGAGGAAGTAAGTTCTTTATTCAGATCCTCTAGAAAGTAAGCTCTTTATTACAATTCTTCTGAAAGACTCAAACCGTAGATATTTAATATTTTCCAATTCGTATGGAAAATACTGAAAAATTAGATGTATGTAGTTCAAGATTCAGCTCCAGTTGTCATATCTGAAAGCAGGGTTAACTTAGATTAGATTACTTAAGCAATTGCGTTGGCAGCTATATTTTAAAGGTTAAACGTTGGTATATATGTCCCTAGTCTTTGTGATTCTAAGAAGAAAGTCTAGAAATTTTAAGGCTTCATAATACCATGCTTCATTTCAAAGTCCTTCTATCATTTAAAATGATACTTCTTGGAAATCTTTTCCGAATTACCATGTAAACTTTCTTTGAAAATGAAAATATATGATGTATGGTATTATGTCTATATTATTAGTTATCTTTACAAATTGTACAGCTGGAAATATATGTAGCTTGTGCTATTTAGCATTAGAAGATAGAAATAAGCATGACTAAAAATTTAGAATTATTGGTTCTAATGCTTAACATTTATTTTTATTTTTATTTTTTGAGTTGGAGTCTCACTCTGCTGCCTAGACTGGAGTGCAGTGGCACACTCCCGGCCACCGCAGCCTCAACCTGCTGGGCTCTGGGGATCCTTCTGCCTCAGCCTTCCAAGTAGCTGGAACTACAGGCGTGCGCTACCATGCCCGGCTAATTTTTTTATTTATTGTAGAGAGGAGTCCTCGCCAAGTTGCCCAGGTGGGTCTCGAACCCGTGGGCTCAGGCAATCCACTCACCTCAGCCTCCCAAAGCGCAGGATTACAGACTGAGCCACCGAGCCCAACTGTGCTTACCATTTCAACGTATGTATTTATTAATGATGTTTAATATGCTGTCACTGGGGCAGTAAGATAGTGGATAAAAGCTTTGCCTGCTCACAAGCCTTACAAAGTAATTGCAAATAAAATAGTTGTAGTATAGTGATGTGCCAACCTATTTTGAATGTTGTAGAGCAGTGGCTAGATTCAAACCCATGCTCATACAAACTTTGATGTGTGAAGCTCATTCAACAGGGTATACTTTTAGACCCTTTCTTTTCTTATTTCTTCTTCTGTTATATAAGGTGTTTTGGGGTTTGTTTTGTTTTGTTTTGTTTGAGTTGGAGTCTCACTCTGTCGCCCAGACTGGAATGCAGCGGCTGCTCCTGCCAGGCTCTGGCGACCTGCCAGGCTCTGGCAATCCTTCCGGCTCAGCCTTCCGAGTAGCTGGAACTACAGGCATGCGCTACCATGCCTGGCTAATTTTTTGATCTATTATAGAGATGAGGTCTTGCCAAATTGCCCAGGCGGGTCTCGAACCCGCGGGCTCAGGTAATCCACTCACTTCAGCCTCCCAAGGCGTGAGATTACAGGCTGAGCCACCGAGCTCGACTGTTGTTTTTTTGTTTTTTTTTTTTTGAGTTGGAGTCTCATTCTGTTGCCCAGGAGTGTAGTGGCACGCTCATGGCCATTGCAGCCTTGACCAGTTGGGCTCAGGTGATCCTTCCACTTCAGTCTTCCAAGTAGCTGGAACTACGGGTGCATGCCACCACATCCAGCTAATTTTTGATTTCTCACCAAGCTGCCCAGGCTGGTCTTGAACCCCTGGGCTCAGGCAGTCCTCTCGCCTCAGTCTCCCAAAGTGCTGGGATTATAGGCTTGACCCACTGTGTCAGGCTTTGTTATATAAGTTTTTATTGGAATATATAATGATCAAAAAGAAGGCTAAAATCACTCATATATAATGATAATGTTTGAGAAAAAATTTTATCTTCATTTTTAAAATAGAAATGATCAGCCGGGCTTGGTGGCTCAGCCTGTAATCCTGCACCTTGGGAGGCTGAGGTGAGTGGATTGCCTGAGCCTGCGGGTTCGAGACCCACCTGGGCAACTTTGCAAGACCTCATCTCTACAATAAATCAGAAAATTAGCTGGGTGTGGTAGCGCGCGCCTGTAGTTCCAGCTACTTGGAAGGCTGAGGCAGAAGGATCGCCGGAGCCCAGCAGGTTGAGGCTGCGGTGTCCAGGAGCGTGCCACTGCACTCCAGTCTGGGCAGCAGAGGGAGACTCCAACTCAAAAAAAAAAAAAAAATAGAAATGTTCAAAACTTGTAACATAGTGTTGTGAAAATCTGTAGCATCTATAGTTTAGTTCATCTGGCACATGATTGTATGCACTCAATGTTAGCTATTATTATTGTTGACTGATGAACATATAAAAATACTTGTGTATTTTCACTAAAGCATATTTTATAATTATAGAAAACTAGAAATAATCTAAAGGTGCAATAATATATTTATGGTACAGCTATTTAAGGAGTAATATGTTGCCATGAAAAATGATGTAGAGATATACTTATTGAGATGGACAGAGGCCCAAAATATTATGGGTAGTGAGACAAAATAGTTAAACATTTTTAAAAATAGCAAAAGGTCAAGTGTAGACTCCCATGAGTCTGTAAAATCCCTGTAAGCAGTCCCTAAGGGAGAGCTCACATTCACCATAGACCTCAGTGTGTCCTTGTGAGATAAACTAGGGAAAAGCTGAGAGAGAGTCCTTAATTGCAGGCCTACAGGAACAGAGTAACTAGGAATTGTAAGCCTTCATAATAGCTTCTTTTCAGTCCTTCTATCGTTTGAAATGATACTGCTTGGAAATCTTTTTTCGAATTATCATATAAACTTTCTTTGAAAATGAAAATATATGATGTATGGTATTATGTCTATATTATGAGTTATCTTTACAAATTGTACAGCTGGAAATATATGTATGTTGTGTTATTTAGCATTAGGAGATAGAAATAAACATGACTAAAAATTTAAAATTATTGTTTCTAATGCTGTACACCTGGGACAGAAAACCCTCCTTGGGGAAGGGAACAGATAAAACCACCCCTTTGAGGGAGGGACAGGAAGCTTCTATGAGATCTACTACTAGAGGAGGAAAGGATCCCTGAGAAAACCTTGTCCTTTGTATCCATGGACAAAGGACCTACCTATGACAGGCTGAACCAAAACAACAAACAATGCTTCCACATACCGAACGTTAGACTAGCAGGCACCAATAAACAAGTGTCAAAATAGTGGGAATGGATCAATAACATGCAGAGAGACCTTCTCTGAGGCACAGGCTCTGAGCAAAATCCTAAAATTGAGGATGGAACAAGAATGTTGAAAAAGAAAACATCCAGCATCCCAGCTTCCACCATAAGCCCGAGGTAATGCCAGATGAATTTTAAGCAAGTGTTATGCTGAGGGTAGTAACCATAGCAATAATAAAACCCAAATAGCTCAACTCTTGACTAGGTAGGCTCATCTCCACACACTAGTCCTAGTAGAAGATGAGGCCCGCCAATTTCCAGGCATAAATATTTATCTCAGTCATTATGCTCTTTTACAAGGTTTCTGACTTTTAACCAAAGATTACAAGATAATAAGAAAACAAGATAAACACCAATAAAGTGTTAAGAGAGAAAGCAGTGATAGAACTAGACTCAGATATAATCCAAATGTTGAACTACCAAACAAGGAAGTTAAAATAATTGTGTTAAAAGGTCAAGTAGAAACAGTGGAAAACATGTACCAATAGGTGGAAAATATCAGCAGAGTTGGAAACTATAAGAAAGAATCAAATGGAAACAAATGCTAGTAATGCAAAACATGGTACCAGCGATGAAGGTTGCCATTAACAGATTCACTGGTAGAATCAACCAAGTTGAGAAAACAATCAGTGAGCCTGATGATAAGTCACCAGAAACAACCCAGACTTACCCACAAAAAAGGGAAAAAAAGGAAAAACCAAAACTAGCCGAGCATTCAAGAGCTGTGGGGCAATTTCAAGTAATATAATATGTGGAATCCCAGAAGGAAAAGAGAGTGGATAAAGGTGGTGGGGATGAGAGTGGCTGGGGCATGGGGCCTTGGGACAGAAAAGATATGTTAAAGTTTAATAACCAACTATTTAAAAAAAATAATTAAAGACATCAAACCACAACTTTAAGAATCTCAGAGATTCTAGGTAGGATTAATACCCCAACAATAAGTTGGGGTATTAGCAAGGATTAATACCCAGATTCTCAAAAAAACAAACACAAACACACACCCACTGAAATACATAAAATTCAAATTGCTAAAAAACAAAAATAAATAGAAAATGTGTAAGGCAGCCAGATGAAAAAGGCACATTAGATGTTAAGAATAATAAGAATGATAGCAGACTTCTTACCAGAAGTTATGCAGGCCAGAGCCCAATGGGAAGATATTTTTAAAGTCGTAAGAGTTTATACTTTCTAAGTATAACAAAAATAACTTTCAAAAATAAATAAAAACTTTGAGACAAACAAAAACTGAGAGAATTCATTACCAACTTGTCTACACTACAAGAAATGTAAAGGAATTTCTTCATAATGAAGCAGTATAACACCAGACAGAGACTTGGATCTATGCAAAGAATTGGGAAATGGAGCAAATGATGGTAAATATAAAATAAATTATGTTCTTATTTTAAATTTCTCTAAAAGATGATTAGGATGACCTAAATAAAAAATAGCAGCCATGTAATTTAAGTTTATAGCGTATATAAAAATAAAATATGACAGTAGCACAAAGGATAGGAGGGAAAAATTTGTATAAACTGCTGTGAGCTTCTCACACTACAAATGTAGTGGTATAATATTATTTGAAGGCACACTGTGACTAAAGATATATAGTAAAACCTAGGGAATTACTGAAAAACTTAGAAAGTATAAACAGTAAGCCCATAGTGCAGATAAAATAGAATCATAAAAATAATCCCTAAAAAGCAAGATAAAGAGCAGATGGAAATAACAGATAACTGACAATATAGAAGACTTCAATCCAACCATATTAAACATTACATGAAATTAATAACATGTAATGGTAGATAGATATAGACATGCAAATTGAAAGATTATTAGCTTGGTAAAAAGCAAGACTAAATTATATGCTGTTTACAAGAAAGTCACTTTTAAAGACACAGGAAGATAAATAAAAGGATGGGAAAAGATATTCAATGCAAACACTAATCAAAAGAAAGCTGAAGTAGTTATATTAATATGAAATGAAGCAGACTTTGGAACAAGGAATATTACCAGTGACAAAGAAGGCCATTAGACTGGGCACAGTGGCTCATGACCTGTAATCTTAGCACTTTGGGTAGTGGAGGCAAGAGGATTGCCTGAGCCTATAGGTTCTAGACCTGCCTGAGCAACTTGGCAAGACCTCATCTCTATAGTAAATCAAAAAGTTAGCTGAGTCTGGTGATGTACACCTGTAGTTCCAGCTTCTTGGAAGGCTGAGGCAGAAGAATCATGTGAGCCCAGGAGGTCAAGGCTGCAGTGGCCATGAGCATGCCACTGCACTGTAACTTGGGTGACAGAGTGAGACTCTGACTCAAAAAAATAGGAGGTGGGGAGGGGAGCCATTAAAAAAGATTAAAGAGGCTACCTCACCAAAGTGACATAGCATGCACATAACATAAATACATGGCTGCAGCTAAAAATTAGAGCCTTTAAACATATGAGGCAAACACTGATAGAACTAAAGGGCAAAATAGACATTCATAATTAGAGCTGGAGATGTCAATACATAATCTCAGTAATCAATAAAATAAACAGGCACAGAAAATTAGTAAAAACATAGAATACCTGAACCATATTGTGAAACAACTTGCCCTTTGGTATTTATAGAATACTCCATAAATAGAGAACACAATAACTGGGTATACATTCTTCTCTAGTGCACATGGGATACTCACAAGGATAGACCATATTTTGGATTGGAAAGTAATAATTTTTTAAAAATCTAAATCATAACCAGGAATGTGTTCTATCCATAATGGAATTAAATTAGAAATCAATAACAGAAAAATATGTGAAAAATCCCCCAAATATTTAGAAAATTAAACAGCACACTTCTAAATAACTCATGGATCAAAGAAGAATTCACAATGGAAATTAGATAACATTTTTAATTGATTGAAAACTTAAAAATAGACCAAAATTTGCAGGATGCAGCTAATAAAGTTGCTAGAAATAAATACATGCTTATAGTAGAAAGGGAAAAAAGACTTCAAGTCAATGATTTTTACTTTAAGGTAGCAAAAGAGCCAGGCTAGGTGGCTCAGCCTGTCATCCCATGCCTTGGGAGGCTGAGGTGAGTGGATTGCCTGAGCCCGCGGGTTCGAGACCTGCTTGGGCAACTTGGTGAGACCTCATCTCTACAATAAATCAAAAAATTAGCCGGGTGTGGTAGCACGCGCCTGTAGTTTCAGCTACTTGGAAGGCTGAGGCGGAAGGATCACTGGAGCCCAACAGATGGAGGCTGCAGTGGCCGGGAGCGGCCACTGCACTCCAGTCTGGGCGATGGAGTGAGACTCCAACTCAAAAAAAAAAAAGGTAGCAAAAGAAGAGCAAATTAAATTCAAAGTAGAAGGAAGAAATAATAAGGATAAAAGCAGAAATCAATGAAATTCATTATTGTACTAGAGTTCTTAGCAAACACAGTAGGGCAGTAAAAGGAAATAAAAGGCACATAGGTTAAAAGAGAGCATGACTTTTAAAATAGAAGATGGGGAAGGGATTAGTTATTTAAAATGTCACACACACACACACAAGACTGTTAGGAATGTTCCAGGTTAAAGGATACTAAAAAGACAAGATGAGTAAATTAAATATCTGCTCCTAGGTTAGATCCTGGGGGAAAATGCTGTGATGTACATGACTAGATTAACTGACAAAATTAAAATATGGTGGGAAATTAAGCAAAAGTGTGATATCAATATAAGTTTTGAGGGTGATAACTGCACTGGTTTTAATGTAAGATAATTTCCTTAGTCTTAGGAATTACTCAAGAATTTACAAGGAAAGGGTCTTAATGTATGTAACTTACCTGCAAATGATTCAGGGAAAAAATTATGTAGACCAAGAGAAAGAGTTAAGTGCTGGTCATAAAGCAAATACAGACAAAACGTTACAGGCAAATCTGGATGTTCCCTGTACTATTTTTGTTTTTGTAACTTTTATAAATTTGAAATGATTTAATAAAATAATTTTTCAGAAGGTTCTTCAAAAATGGCAAAAGAAGAAGGCCATCATATGAAGTTGGAAATCTCATTTCTCACAGGTGTGTTTGTGGTTAGCAACCTTATGGGATGTCTTTGCCTCCAGGACAAAAAGCAGATTTGCTTACTGCTTGTTATAAAACAGTGGTTTCCCCAACTCAACGCTCCTTCCTGTAATGCAACCCGCTGCCTGTGTAGCCATCCGTCCTGGCCCTGTCTGTTACCTTTATGTGAATTGACACAAGCATATTGACGTTCGTGCTCCTTGCTGTGCTATGAGTAATAAAGTCTTTTTTCTCTGACTTTTTCTCAGCACTCATGAAAAGTAGCAGGCTAATTTATTAAGTTGAAAGGGTAAAATCAAATTACAGACCTGATAATCTAGTCTTCTGAGCATGTCCTCCTTGTTTCTATTTCTGTTTTTTCTCACACTGGATTCTTTGCCAGGAGTACCTCTTCATTTCACTTGTCCTAATCTTATGTATTTTTTTCAGTGTACAGTTCTGGCTTACATTCTTAGAAAAAATATTTTTCTCTAGTATTCATTAGTGACCTCTCCATCCCTCTCTTCCTTTACTCCATTTCTTTTTCCTTTTCATTCATTCTCCCTCCCATTCTCTCCTTCTCTCTTCCTATTACTTGAATGTAATCAGATCAAATGTGACAGACTTACGATTAGACTCTGTCTGTGAGAGCAGACACTATTATAGACACTGTTGTCCCGATTTTTGTAGAACTAAGTATAGGATTCATTTACTTATTTCTGATTTGTTTTTATTATGAGCAGCTGGAGTGTTCAAACATATTTTGTAAAACCCCAACAAAAGGATAGCTTTTTTTAATGTTAATGTGTTGTTTACATAGATTGAAAGTACTAAGTAGGATTATAGAATTTTCAGGGTTGAAAGAGTTTTAGAAATCCTTCAAAGAGTAAAACTCTTCATTTTCCTAAAGAGAATAGGTTATGGTTAGTGAAATCTATTATCAGTAAGCAAGGACTTATGACACTATACTTTTTATTCCTTCCCACTGTGCTTATAGAGATTGTAATTTTTTCATATTCCTTGAAATTAATTTTATGTATTGGTGTTATTAATTGAAGGTAACAATTATAAAGTCATTTAGGTTGCCACTATTAAATTAGTTATTGTACCCTAGATTATTTTATGGAAAACTGTTGGCCAGGTTTGGCTTTTGTGGTACAATAGTGTTCAAAAAGATGATTTCCAAAATATCTAACTTTATGAGAATTATTCCTCTCCTTATTAGGGTCTGCTTTAGTATGCTAGTATTAAAACATTTTTCTTTGCTACTTAGGCTGTACACCATAGTGATTAAAATCATTGGACTCTAGAATCTAATTTCCTGGGTTTGAATCCTAGCTCTGCCACTTGCTGGCAACTTAACTTGTTTGTACTCTGATTCCCCATTTATAAAATGGGGATAGTTGTACCTATGGGTACTGTGAGGTTAAATGATTTGATAGATGTAAAGTGCTTAAAGTAAAAAGTACCTGACATAAAATAAGAGATACATGTTTTAAATGATGTTATTGTTTACTAAAAGATAGCCAATAGGCCATGGTATTTTCCATGACAGCCTAAGTAGAAGGATAGTTTATTCAGGTCTTCAGCTTTAGAAAGGTTAATTTCACTCATGTTTATATTTTGAAGTTTTTTTTTTTCTCCTTGGAGCATATTTCCTTCAGAAAATTCTTTTTACCAATGCCTATCATCATATAGTTTTCTTCTACATATTATTCTTCATGTGTTTTGTATTTGTTACATGGTTCTTCTGTGTGTGTTGCTTTTTAAAAAAAATTTGATGTAATAATTCCATTTTAGTGGCTTTTCAATATTCAGCTCCCTGAATCTATGCAAATGAGGATATGTGAATATTTCAAATGTGCACTAACAGGACTATAGCAAATAACCTGATACTTGGTTATATATTTTTACTTAACCCGCTTTTAACCAATATTCATATGTGGTCCTTTTGCTAGATTATACTTATTAAAGGTAGTAGACCATATGAATATAAGTCATGACCATACGTTGCTTTTAAGAATACATGATCACCTAGTAACGTGGTCTAAGTAAAATATTCTCTTTTTCAATTATGTAGTCCTCCTCGCCATCCTCATCACAGCCTCATTCTAGCCACTGCAGAACGAAGGCCTCATCATTGTGTCACCATGCATCCCTGCCCTGGGTCAAACGTAACCATGTAGGCCCTGCAAAGGCTGCCAGTCCATCTCTCCGTCTTCGTCGCTGGCGACCCTTCTTACGCCTACCATCTATGGGTCTCCATTCTGTTGTAAGTGTAGTCAATCTTCCATCTCTTCTTCCAGTGACAAGGGCAGTCTGTATTTTTTTTTTCCTTAAACGTCTTCAGTCTTCAGAGTGCTTTTCTCTTGGTTCACTCAACCATTAGCTTTTTCTCCCCCAATAAGATTGCAAGCATACCTCTATGCTTTGCAGTCTGGCTTGACTTGCGCCAGTGCCTTGGTGAACATCCATCTTTCCATTCCATATCCTGCCAACATAAGGGTACCTGCCTTTTGATGATTACTGATTCACATTTGTGATAATGTTTAAGTTCCTTTTAGTTATTAAAGTAAATATGTGTTCTCTTACCCTTCAGCTTTCTGATTTCATTTAGTTGACTCAGGTCAACAAATGCTATGTACCTTCTGAGTTCTTTGCCATCTATTTATTTTTTTCATGTTTCTGAGCATGACTTTAGTCTCTTGCCATGCTCTGGGGTCACTTTACTTACTCTATCCTCAATCTAAATCCTTCATGGTGTAGGGTGTTTCATCTAAGATATTTTATTCCCTGAGGTGGCTCAGGTACTTGGTTTAATCTTGATCCGATCTTCCCTGCCTATTCAGTTTCTAAAGATCTTTTCCAAGTGGGAGATGAAGATTTTCTCCTTCTGTATTGACGTAGGCTTCCCACAAATTTTATGATTTCTCTTTCATAGGCTAATAATATTTGCAAACTATTAAAAAGTATATTTTTCATATAATCTTGCTAATTATCTTAAATGTTGAGGTTGACGATACAATTCTAGTTCCCATAATTGAAATAAGTTACAGGATTAAACAACTACAGTTCTTGTCTTTGTGATGTTTTAGACTATGAAAGGCATGACTGTTTGGCATAGTATACCTGGAAATGCAGTATCTAAAAGCTTTGATGTGTGCCACACCTTTTTAAGAAACTTGACATTTCTGTAAATCATCATGACTTTTAAGCCAGAGGAAGTCTAATTATGCATACATTTAATACTTAAAAGCAATTAATAGTCATTGTCAAACATTCTTTACTTCTCCTTATTTAACCTTCTAGAATTATATCCAAACTGTGAAGTGGAGTCTTTCCTTAAACATTTGCTTTCACCAGATATCAGCATAGCCATCCATTTGTGCCAAATATCAACAAACTGGTCTGTCTCTCTTTCTCTCTCTCTCTCTCTCTTCTCTCTCTCTCTCTCTCTCTCTCTCTCTCCTATTTCATTATTCTCATTGGGTCACAACATTCATTTGTCATTTTTTTTTTCATTCATCCATTTGATATTTGTTGTCTCCCTACTGTGCTATGCACTGTTTGGCACAGTGAGAGATAGAAGGTGAATTAGATGTCCAGGGAAAAAGCCTAAATTTGTGAATTCTGACCTGGCACAATTGATTCAATTCTAAACATGAATAATTTCCTTTCTATTTAAAAAATACTCTAAATATAAATGAGTGTCATAAAATTTGGCATTTTCAGTTTTATATGTCTTTATATGTTGATCTTTGCTCCATATTAATTCCATTGCCTTACAGCTTTAAATATGTTCATGGCATAGTGGTTAAGAGCATGGATTCTGGAACCACACCGCCTGGGTTTGAATCCAGATTCCATCATTACTACCTGTATGACCTAGAGCATATTACCTAATGCCTCTGTGCCTCAGTTTTCTTGAGAGTAAGATGGATATATTCATCTTACCTACCTTATTGGGTTTATACAAGGTGCATATCCTTCATCTAAAAGGCTTGGAACCAGAGGTATTTTTTGGAATAATTGAATTATACTTACTGGTTGAGTACCCCAAACCTGAAAATCTGAAATGGTTCAGTGAGCATTTCTTTGAGTATGAGGTTGGCGCTCAAAATTTTTAGATTTTGGAGCATTTTGGACTTAGGGTTTTTGGATTTGGGATGCTCAACTTGTATGACAATTAATTGTTCGATACATATAAAACACTTAGAACAGTGCCTGGTATATATTAAGTGTCATGTAATTATACATTTAATTTAATATGTATTTTGATCATCTGAAATTTATATTTAATATGTAATTTCTAATTGATTTATTATACCACTTTTTAATTCATTGAGATAACTAAGTGTTGTATTCTAAATTAAGGAATTAAAAAATATATACAAATATAAGCAAAAAGATCCAATCCATTGCCTCTGTATTTTGACCTTTGTGTATTTATTGGTTTGTCATTTTTTGAAACAGAAGACTTGCTGGAATTTGCTTTTTATTTGTTGTGCTTGTTTTTAGTGGAATAATTTTCAAGTAAAATTGAATAATTAACAGATTGAAGACTCTCAGAGTAATTGATATTGACCAAAGGAAAAGGCTTATAAAAGGTACTGAGGTTTTGTGGAAGGGTTAAAAATTTTGAGATTTACTTCTCTTTTATGATAGTTTGAAGACTTTTCATACTCTCTTTTGTATTTTTAGTATGCACTTTTAATGGTACAGTGACACACAATTTTGAGTCACTAGATTTGGTCATTGCTTACATTTGTGTTAGTAGAGTATTACTATTATAATGATACATAGGCTGGGTGCGGTGGCTCACACCTGTAGTCCCAGTACTTTGGGAGGCTGAGGCAGGAGTTTGAGACCAGCCTGGGAAACATGGTAAAATCTTTTCTCTACAAAAAAACTAAAAAAAAAAGACAAAAATTTAGTTCAGCATAGTGGCACGTACCTCTAGTCCCAGCTACTCAAAATGCTGAGGTGAGGCCAGGCTTGGTAGCTCAGTTTGTAATCCCAGCACTTTGGGAGGCCGAGGTGAGTGGATTGCCTGAGCCCACGGGTTCGAAACCAGCCTGGACAACTTGGCGAGACCTCGTCTCTACAATAAATAAATAAAAAATTAGCCGGGCATGGTAGCATGCACCTGTAGTTCTGGCTACTTGGAAGGTTGAGGCAGAAGGATCGCCTGAACCCAGGTAGAGACTGCAGTGGCGGGGAGCATGTCACTGCACTCTAGCCTGGGCGACAGAGTGAGACTCCAACTCAAAAAAAAAAAAATGCTGAGGTGGAGGAATCACCTGAGCCCAGCATGTCAAGGCTGCTGTGAACTGTGATCATGCCATTGAACTCCAACCTAGGTGAGAGTGAGACCACCAACTCAAAACAATAATATGTAAAGTTTACATAGCACTTAACAAATTACCTTCATGCATCTCACTTAAACCTCAAAATGGATAAGAAGCCAACGCTTACTGGTATTGGGTACATATTCAGTTCTCTGATTCCAGTGGTATTACTTTTACCTCTAGCATGATTGTATTTACTGGCAAAATATGAAAAATAGAAGCTATAAGATGTGTAATTCTTAAGAAGAGATGGTGTTAAAGCAGTTGATTATTTATGAAAATATAAAGCTCAAAAGATTTAAAATATTTGATATCCTGTTGGAAAATGGCCTTAAAAATAAGTAAAACGAAACTATTTCCCAGTTGAATGAAGAATTCTTTACTGCATTTTTGTTATAGAATTAAAGTTATAGTATGCAGAATTGCTTAGGTTTAGCCTTGAAAAATTGGATTCTCTTCTAGTCATTGATAAAATGAAGGTATTGGATTCAGATCACTAATGTTTTCTGATTCCCTAACCAAGAACATAAGGGGATCATTATCACTTTCTTTAAGTATTTGAGGAAATATGTTCAGGAGGGATTAGATTTTTTTCCTAAAATGGTGGAAAAAGCAAAGAGACGGCTAAATTTTTTTTTCTTTGATTTATTGTAGAGACGAGGTCTTGTCAAGTTGCCCAGGCTGGTCTCGAACCCATGGGCTCAGTATGAGGGAAAGTTCTAACAAAACTCCCTCAAGGGAATGGATTGCCTCAAAACCTAGGGGAGGTCCCCTGTAATTAGAAGGGCTACCACAAGATGGCGCTGTGGTAGAGAAGAGTTCAGTATTGGAGCAACAGTAACCTTGTTCCTGCCAAGTGTGGAATTCTGTGGTTCTAGATTGAGGTTAGGAAGAGCTAGTTTGCCACATCAGTATATGTTGAGTTTCTTCCTTTCATAATTTTAGGGAAATTATGAAGAGTAATATGAAATTAGATGAGTCACTGTGTTCTATAAATGTTTTAGAAGTTTTCTATAAATCCAAGATAGTAATGTTTATTCTGTGCCCTTCAGTATCTGCATCAGAAAACTTTGTATTACAACCGCCTGAAAATATGTAATCACTTGAGAGTGAAAATACAGGGGGTGACAAAAAATGTATATACATTTGTGAACATTATGCTTAAAATGTGTATATACATTTTTTTGGCATTCCATAGGTATAATTTTTTGAGTTAAGATGCTATCTATGTGTCTTCCTGAAAGGATTGTAAGTAAAATGAGATATGATTGAAAATATTTGTCTCTAAAATTTGTGTTCTACTTGTATTTAAGTGACTGTTTTTCGTTTCAGACTATTTAGATTTTATATATAGCTAGCACCTATTATTGTTGGCTGCATAGTTTCTGCATATTACAGACAGTGCCAATTCATCAGTGTATTGACATTGCATAAGTTATTTGGATGTCTAAGAAATGTATGTATTGCTCATGCAAACTGAATGTGATAAGCTAAGTAAACCTAGATCTAGTTTCAATTTTAAGCTGTTTATTAAAAGTAAAAGCAGAGATAAGTCACAGGCTGTAATGAATTGTACTTTAAATTGTTCTTATCCACTGGGCTCGGTGGCTTAGCCTGTAATCCCATGCCTTTAGGAGGCTGAGGTGAGTGGATTGCCTGAGCCCGTGGGTTCGAGACCCGCCTGGGCAGTGAGACCTCGTCTCTATAATAAATAAAAAAATCAGCCGGGTGTGGTAGCGCATGCCTGTAATTCTGGCTACTCGGAAGGCTGAGGCGGAAGGATCGCTGGAGCCCAGCAGGTCGAGGCTGCGGTGGCCGAGAGCGGCCACTGCACTCCAGTCTGGGTGACAGAGTGCGACTCCAACCCCAAAAAAGAAGAAAAATTGTTCTTATCCGTCCCCACCCCTTTTAATCTTCTGGGTTATTTTCCTGCATCTATTCATTTTTAAGCTTTTAAAATCTAGAGTGAGTTAAGGTACTTATTTCACTCAAAGACTGCTTACACTGCGTTGTTCAAAACATGAGATTATCAAGTTCAAGTCATTAAAGGAACAACTTCCTTGATGTCTTAAAATTTAACTTGAAAAGAAGCTTTTAAAAACTGCTTATGCATTATTAAAAATGTTTTAACTATCTTTTTGCAAATTTTAAAAATTATACAGATAAGTTAATGCATTTATTTTGCTCAATAAGTATGCTTTATGCATATGCTGTGTACCAGGCATTGTGCTAAGTGCTGAGGCTTCCAAGGTTAACGAGACTTTTGGTTTTTAGATCAGTTGAGATTTAGAGAGATGTGCTTTTAGTCAGTGTTTTCCTTGTTGGTGAGTGAGCACATTGTCACCAAACATAGGCATGGTTACTCTTTGTCTACTATATCAAAGATTAAGCCTTGAATTATAGTGAGTAAATGTTCTCTTATATCATTTGGTGTTATTTGTATGTATTTATATATAGTTGATTGATTTGTTTGACTACTACTACATAATATATGTTTTTCCTTCCTATTGCAGGCACCAAGTATAGATGAAAAAGTAGATCTTCATTTTATTGCATTAGTTCATGTAGATGGGCATCTCTATGAATTAGGTAAGAACTGTTTTAATTTGTCCTGGGGAGAGAAATGGTAAATGTGGAAGTCTCTATGATAAACAGGGCTGTTGATATTTATTGTAATTATTTAAATTAATTGATTGCCCTATAAAGTTGAGTTGACTTAATGATAGTGTTCCTTTTAAGATATTTTACTAGAAAAAAATCATTTTGTTTAAGCTATTTATAATTCAAGAATATTTGCATTTTAGCAAAGCAAGAAAATAAAAACTATTACAGGAAACTTTGGCAAGCCGCTCTGGCAGTTGCTACTAAGTTGTTGAATTATTATCATCAGCATCTAGATGAGTTGCCTTTAGTTTTAAAACATAATGTAATAGTTACAATGGCTTGATTTGGTAGTCAGTAATGAGTGTCAATTTTGTACTGTCCCTATATATTCCATCTGACTTTTTAAAAAGACTTCACAGGAGCCTATGTTTTCTGGCATTGGCTCCTACAGGCATATGTCAAAGTACCCGTGATTAATTACTTGTTACTTGGGCCTATACCTGCATTCTTTTTTTAAGTTTATCTATAGGTGGACTATTTAGTGGCATGTTGGAGGACATCCACATAATTTTAGCTAATTTATTCAGTCAGAGGAAACTTCTTTTATTTTTTTCATAATTGGTATACAGTTCTTATTGTAAATCCTTCTAATTCTTTTTCATAAGACTTCTTGAGTTGAAAAAGGCCAAATAAAGAAACAAAAAAAGGAAAGCCTTTTTCAGTAATTCTAGATACTATAATTTTTGGTTCTCATACCTCTCATTTGCTATTTATATATTAACTTTCCACATTCATATTCCTTAATCTATATAAAGGCAGAGATTTCTGAAAGAATTCAGATTGTGACTGTAAATGTGATCCATGAATTTTAGGTGGGTTTTGTATTTGGAGTAGATCATATATTTTATTTTTAAAATGGCTCTATCAAAAGGAATGAGGAAAAGAAAGAACATTTATAGAAATGTACAACCCTAAGGGTTGTCTACAATAGTTGAGTTATTTGAGTAGGAATCAAACTTAAAAGAAGTAATTGTTAATGGGAGTATATTACAGATTTGCAGAATAGTTTGGAAGACATGCTTTGCTAGTTCAGCCTACAAAATTTACAAAGAGATAAAATTATGCAGGACTTCAAATGTCTAAATGATTCTGGAAGCAGAGTGTCTACTCTTAATTGTGAATAACAAGGAATAATTAATGAAAAAGGAAGTAAAGAGAATGCTGAGACTTATCAGACACATTCTGTTGACTTCAAGAAAGATTTGGGAAAGACCAGAGCAAAGATAAACATGATCCATAACCAAGACTATAAATGTGATTGTGACTTTCAGAATGAGAGACTTATACAGCAACTAATACATCTAAAAGATATTTGTAAAAATATATCTATATCTAATAATCTCAATGAGAAGGAAAGAGTTGTCTTTAAAAACTGGGTTTGCCTGGCTAGATAGTTCTCTGAGCTCAAAGGCTAAAAGAGCAGTTAGAAGGAAGGATATATATGAATAGTAAGCTATGCATGAAGAATGATGCTCTTTTGGAGCATTCCAAGATCAACCAAAAAGGATTTTAAAATTGGTTTGAAGTAAGAATTTCAGAGAAGAAACAGAACTACTGAGGTCTTGTTTGGTTTAAGTATTCTTTATCAAGAAGAATGAGCAATATGACAGAGAGAATTAGAGGCCTGTTGGGATTAGATTTTTTAAATGAATTTAAAGAATTTCAGAGTTGTCAAGACTGGCCATAATCTTTGTGATGTCATGTAGAGCAGGGATAGGTACAAGACAAATGAAGATGGGTAGTTGCTGATTACATTGCAAGAGAAATTGACAGTAACCCTGATGTGGCTCTATTACAATCAAAGGAATATTGAGCAACAGTAGTATTGAGTTAGTGAATAGAAAAACAGACCACGAGAACAGCAGCTGGGCACAGTGTCGTGCACCTGTAGTCCCAGCCACTCAGGAAGCTAAAGCAGGAGGATGGCTTGAGCCTAGGAGTTTGAGGCTGCAATGTGCTATGATTGCATCTGAATAACCACTGCACTCTTGCCTGGGCAGCATAGCAAGAGATGTCTCAAGAAAAGAAAAGGAAGGGAAGGGAAAGGAAGGGAGGGAAGAGGAGGGGTATACAATTTTTAAGGAAAAAAATCATTTCAAAGTACAATTTGCCTCCGTATCCACTGGTTCTGCATCAATGGATTCAATAAAATGCAGGTAGAAGATGATTGAAAAATAAATAGCACAACATTAAAAAATAATAATTTTAAAGATACAGTTTAATAGCTATTTACATAGATAGCATTTACGTTGTATTAGGTATTATAAGTAATCTAGAAATGATTTAAAGTATCTGGGAGAATTGTGCAGATTATATGCAAATACTACACTATTTTAGGCATTGTATGTCAAGGGACTTGAGAACCTCAAGGTTCTGGTATGGTGGTGGGGTGGTGTCCTGGAACCAGTCCCCCATAGATACCAAGAGATGACTGTAACTTTATTTTTAAAAATAAGGCTAAGCCGGGCTTGGTGGCTCAGCCTGTAATCCTGCGCCTTTGGGAGGCTGAGGTGAGCGGATTGCCTGAGCCCGCGGGTTCGAGACCCGCCTGGGCAGCGAGACCTCATCTCTACAATAAATAAAAAAATCAGCCGGGCGTGGTAGCGCATGCCTGTAATTCCGGCTACTTGGAAGGCTGAGGCGGAAGGATCACTGAAACCCAGCAGGTCGAGGCTGCGGTGGCCGGGAGCGGCCACTGCACTCCAGTCTGGGTGACAGAGTGAAACACCAACTCAAAAAAAAAAAAAAAAATAAGGCTATATGATTGTAGACATGTGCAAGTTAATTTCTGTAAGATAATTATTTAATGGAGGATGCTGGTAGTCTTTCTTATATTCATTCCCTACTATACTAAATTATAAAGTTACTGATGAAGAGGTGTGAGTTATTTCTCTTTTTGTTACCACTCCTTCTTTTTCCTTGGGGGCCTCATGTAGTTCCTGGCATATATTAAAAGAGGAAGAAGTACTTATTTTAAAATAGATGTAATGACTCCTTGTAGATTAACTGGGTTTGGAGATGAATTCAGAAATGAACAATCCATTTAAAAACTTTTCACTAATGAATTATTGTCTACCTGAAGTGATAGGAATGCTTTGAAACATTTTTAAATTTTTTATTTTGAAATAATTGTACATTTTCAAAGAAGTTACAGAAATAATACACAGAGCTCCCATACATCCTTCCCCAGATTACCCAGATTCAGTTGGTATTTCTAAACTGTTTGAAAATAAATTATAGGCATGATGCCCCTTTATCCTTTAATACTTCTGTGTGTATTTCCTCAAAACAAGTGGATACTCTCCTACATAACTACAATATGATTCTCAGAATCAGGAAATTGACATTCATCTGTATTACCATCTAATCTACAGATCTCATTAAAATTTTGCTGATTATCACAGTAATGTCCTCTGTAGGTTTAGTAGCCAATCCAGGATTTGTGTTGAATTTTATTGTCATGTTTCTTTGTCTCCTTTAATCTGGAATAGTTCCTCAATCATTTCTTGTCTTTCATATCTTTGACATTTATTTTTAAGAGCATAAGGCAGTTACTTTGGTTATCTGGTTTTCATTATGGTTTATACGTTTTTGGCAGGAATACCATGGAAGTGATGCTACATTCTTCTCAGTGCATCATATCAGGAAGCATACATGTCAATTTGTCTCATTACTGGTGATGTCAACTTTTATCACCTGGTTTATATGATATCTCTCAATTTCTTCCCTATAAAGTTAATAAGTATGAATAGATATTTTTCAGAAGGTTCTTCGAGACTATGTAAATGTGCAGTTTCTCATTAAACTTTAATCCACCAGATTTTACATTTATTGATGATTCTTGACTGAATTACCATCGTGATCATTTCCAAATGGTGCTTTTTTAAAAAAATTCCTCCAACATAGGATGCTTTCCTTTTCCCCCAATTCATTCATTCATTCATTTATGCCAGAATGGACTCATGGGTTCATATTTTACTTAGAAGATTATAATTCATTATATCCTAAATAATTTTATTATGTTTTAAGTGTTATATACTAAAATTATCCCAGACTTGGCCTTTGAAGGGAGCCCCTTTAAACTGACCCTTGTTTTGTTGTTGTTTTTTTAATATTCCTGTCATTCTTTGAGCACTTTCAGGTGAAACAAGATGTTCCAGGCTCATCTTTTATTTTTCATTTCCCAGCCTTATGTTCAGCCACTTCTCTAAGGAACCATGTTCCTTTAAGTGGAAAATGGTACTGAGAACCAAGATCTGGGTGCTAAATGTGTTCATTGCTACTGAGATCTCATTGCTTCTAGACCCTCTCAGAGGACAGAGCTAGGAAATATTTTTCAGTATTTTATATATATATATATATATATATATATATTTACACACATGCGTGAATATGGGTATACATGTACACACAATTACATATCTGTGTACATTAAAAGGCACTTATCCACACTTCAAATTCGAATCTAATTCCATAGATTTATTGTAGAATTCTTCTTGCTATATGTGACTCCCTTTTCTGAAAAGGAGAAATCTGGCTGCTATTACTCTTTGTGTATTTTCTGGTTTACCCACTCTCCCTGTATGTAAACAAACTCTCGGCCATCCTGATCTAGAGCTCATTCCCAGACACAGTGCTTCCTGCTATCCTGCACACCAATCCTGGCCTGGCCCAGAGAAAGCTATAGCTCTCTAAAGTGGGCAGCTACTTTCTTTCTAGTATTTTGCAAATTCTAGCTGCCTCAGTCTCCTTGAATTCTGCGCTCTTTCTCCTGAGCTCATTGAGACTTTTGTGCTTTGCTTGGGTTTCCCTTTCTTGTACTGGGGTCAAGTAAATGTTTCCTGGCAAAAAGCTGGTATTGTAGGGCTTTCCTGTAGTTCTGGACAACCTGTTTCCCAATTTCCAAACAACTGTTTCATATGTATTGTCCAGGTTTTTAGATGTTTCAAGTGGGAGGCCTAGTCCAATACCAGTTATTAAATCATGGCTGGAGGTGGAGGTGCCCAAATGTTATTTCTTAACTTCCCTAAGTGGAAGATAAGGATTTCACTTCACCGCCCTCTTTTCTTACTCCTTCTTCCCAATCACAAAACACATACTTTCCTTTTTCCTCTTCCCCCAATATAGTTATGGTTGTTTATCTTACTCTGACTACAGAAACATTATTTGCAGCTGAACCATAACTAATGCATTTTAACTTTTTAATTTCTCCAGAGTTCTTGTTTTGCTTTATGGTTTTTTTTTGTTGTTGTTGTCTTACATACTTAAAACTAAGTCTTTCCCAGGCTGTTTTTCCATTGCTCTAAATCTCCTTTCTGTACATTGAAACATCTGGCATCTGGCATTCTGGGTGTCTCTCTCAGTGCCTCCTTGTCTGCTCCAGTCAGGACAGGTTGTACTCTAGGACTTGTACTCACTTGCTGTCATGGGATGTCTCCTGATGATCATCCTCGAGATTCCATTTGATGCATTCCTCTGCTGAAGCTCCTGTACCTAGATGCCATGTCTCTCTTATTCTTGTTTACTCATTTTTAAAAATTACCTCCTCCGGTAGTTCCCTGAAAGGGAAGATGAGAGGGAGGCAAATACTTTTAGACTTTAAAAGTATGACCTTGCATAGCTTGGAATACTCGAAAATCCTAAATTGGAGAATAATTTTCTTTCAAAATATTGATGGCACTGCTCTGTTGTATTCTAACTGTTAAAAAATCTAAGGTTATTATGATTCCTGATCCTTTGCATATGACCTATTTATCCCCCCCAAACCTTGCAAACTTTGTGTACTTTGCTTCTGTTTGGTATTTATCCTGTTGCATATCAATAGATCTTTCAAGTGGAAAATCTGCCCTTTACCTAGGGCAGAAGTGTCTCCTAGTTTAAAATATTTAAGTATGGTGGTAACCAATGCAGAACATACTTGTATGTTGAGTTCTTTCATAATGTGATGCAAAGATTTGGTTTGAATGACCCTTTTCTCTCTCTGTGATGATGATCTATTGCTTCTATAGTAGGTTAAAACCCACCAGATTTTCTTTTTTGTTTTTGAGTCAGAGTCTCACTCTGTTGCCCAGGCTGGAGAGCAGTGGCACACACACAGCCACCGCAGCCTGTACCTGCTGGGCTCAGGTGATCCTTCTGCTTCAGCCTTTCAAGTAGCTGGAACCACATATGCACGCCACCACGCCCGGATAATTTTTAAGTTTATTGTAGAGGCGAGGTCTCATCAAGTTGCCCAGGCTGATCTCGAACTTGTGGACTCAGGTAATTCTCTTGCCTCTGCCTCCCAAAGTGCTGGGATTACAAGTGTGAGCCACTGTACCTGACAGGATTCTTTTTTTTTTTTAAAACCAAAGTAGTCTGACACTGTATGGAAATAAATCTTTGTTGGGGTCCATTTTTATCATTAACATTGAACTTAAGTGGATCTTCTTACTTTGGAAACTCCTGTATTTCAATATGGAAAATTTTCTTTCTTTGGGTTTCTCTTCTGTTTCCCTCTATTCTTGTTTTTTTGGAACTCCTTATCATTTCGCTCCTATTTTTCATTACTCTGTCTCTTGTCCTTGTTTCTGGGATTTTTCTTTAACTGTATATTCAAACCCCTTTCAAGTTTCTAAATTTTTCTATCATATTTTTAATTTTTTCAGAGCTTTCCTGTTCTCTGAATTTTTATAGCATTTGAAAATACTGTTCCTTCAGTGGCTCAGATTTTAATCCTAGCACTTTGGGAGGCTGAGGCGAGTGGATTGCCCGAGCCACTGATTCGAGACCAGCCCGGTCAACTTGGTGAGACCTCATCTCTACAATAAAATAAAATAAAAAATTAGCTGGGCATGGTAGCGTGTTCCTGTAGCTCTGGCTACTTGGAAGGCTGAGGCGGAAGGATCACTGGAGCCCAGCAGGTCGACGATGGGGTGGCTGTGAGTGTGCCACTGCACTCCAGCCTGGGCGACAGTGAGACTCCAACTCAAAAAAAACCAAAATACTGTTCTTTAATGTATGTAGTATTTTCTCATTTAGGGTAATAATAATACAGGCATACCTTGTTTTATTGTACTTTGCTTTATTGTACTTTATAGATCATTTGTTTTTTGAAGATTATTTATGGCAACCTTGCTTTGTGCAAGCAAAGCAAAGGTCGTCATTTTTCCGAAAACAAGTGTTTGCTTTGTGTCTCTGTATCACATTTTGGTAATTCTTGCAATATTTGTAATATTTTCATTATTATGTTTGTTATGTGATAAGTGATCTTTGATATTACTATTGTAATTGTTTTGGAGTGCCATGAACCATGCTCATATAAGATGGCAAACTTAACTGGTAAATGTTGTGTGTGTTCTGACTGCTCCACCTACCAGCCATTCTCCTGTCTGTCTCTTTTTCCTTGGACCTCCTTATGCTCTGTGACACAGCAATATTGACATAGAGAACAATTAACAATCCTACAGTGGCCTCAAAACATTCAAGTGAATGAAAGAATTGCATGTCTTTCATTTTAAGTCAGAAGCTAGAAATGATTAAACGTAATGAGGAAGGCATGTTAAAAGCTAAGAGAAGCCGAAAGCTAGGCCTCTTGCACCAAATAGTAGGCTAAGTTGCGAATGCAATGGAAAAAAAAGTACTTGAAGGAAATTAAAAG
Source organism: Cephalopachus bancanus (assembly GCA_027257055.1). Classification (NCBI taxonomy): domain Eukaryota; kingdom Metazoa; phylum Chordata; class Mammalia; order Primates; family Tarsiidae; genus Cephalopachus; species Cephalopachus bancanus. Next base: position 317,709 of record JAPVLO010000402.1, read on the forward strand.
TGCTACTTTAGTGAGTACACAAATGTAAAGAAAGCAAAACAACCTTACTGCTGAACATGGAGAAAGTTCGAGTGATCTGAATAGAAGATCAAACCAACCACAACATTCTAACCCAGAGCAATGACCTAACTCTCTTTAAGTGTTTGAAGGCTGAGAGAAGTGAGGAAGCTGCAGAAGAAAAGTTTGAATCTAGCAGAGGTTAGTTCATGAGGTTTAAAGAAAGAAGCCATCTTTATAACATGGTACAAGGTAAAGCAAGAAGTGCTGATAGAGAAGCTATAGTAAGTTATCCAGAAGATCTAGCAAAGATCTTTGATGAAGATGGCTATACAAAACAAATTTTCAGTGTAGACAAAACAGCCTTCTGTTGGAAGACAGTGCTATCTAGGACTTCTGTAACTAGAGAGGAGAAGTCAATGCCTGACTTCAAAGAACAGGCTGTCTCTCTTTTTAGAGGCTAATGCAGCTGGTGTCTTTCAGTTGAAGCTAATGCTCATTTGCCATTCCAAAAATTTCAGGATGCTTAAAAATGATGCTAAGTCTACTCTGCCTATACCCTATCAATGGAATAAAGTCTGGATGACAGCACATATGTTTATGTCATGGTTTACTGAATATTTTAAGCCCATTGTTGAGATCTACTCCTTAGAAAAAGATTCCTTTCAAAATATTACTACTCGTTGACAATATACCTGGTCACCTAAGAGGGCTAATGGAGATGTATAAGGAGATTAATATTGTTTTCATGCCAGCTAATACAACATCCATTCTGCAGCCAATGGATTGAGGAGTAATTTCAACTTTCAAATCTTGTGATTTAAGAAACAGTTCACAAAGCTATGGCTGCTGTAGATAGTGATTCCTTTGATGTGTCTGGGTGTAGGTAGTAAATAGAAAACCTTCTGGAAAGGATTCACCATTCTAGATGCTATTGATAGCATTCATTATTCATGGGGGAGGATTGAAACATCAACATCAACAGGATTTTGGAGGACGTTGATTCCAGCCCTCATGGATTCCTTTGTGAGGTTCAAGACTTCAGTGGAAGGAGCAACTACAGATGTGGTGGAAATAGCAAGATAACTAAAATTAGAAGTGGAACCTAAAGGTGTTACTGAATTGCTGCAGTCTCATGATGAAACAGATGAGGAGTTGCTGCTGCTTTTTTTTTTTTTTAATAGAAACAGAGTCTCGCTATGTTGCCCAGGCTGGAGTTCAGTAGCACAGTCATACTTCATTGCCTCAAACTCCTGGGCTCAAGCAATCTTCCCACCTCATCCTCCTGAGTAGCCAGGACTACAGGTATGCACCACCATACCCTGCTGACTTTTTTTTTTTTTTTGGTAGAGTTAGTGGTCTTGCTGTGTTGACCTGACTGGACTTGAACTCCTGGCCTTAAGAAACCATCATGCTTTGGCCACCCAAAGTGCTGGGATTACAGGTGTGAGCCACTGTGCACTGTCAGGAGTTACTTCTTATGGATGAACAAAGCAAGTGGTTTCTTAAGATACTCTACTCTTAGTGAAGTGAAGGTGTGTTAAAATGACAACAAAGGATTTAGAAGATAAAAATTTAGTTATTAAAGCAACAGCAGTGTTTGAGAAGATTGACTCCAATTTTGAAAGAAGTTCTACTGTGATTAAAGTGTTATTAAACAGCATCACATGCTGCAGAGAAATCTATTGTGAAAGGAAGAGTCAATTGATGTGTCAGACTCCATTGTCTTCTTTTAATAAGTTGCCACAACCACCGCCACCTTCAGCAACCATCTCCCTGATCAATCAGCACCTATCAGCGTTAAGGTAAAACATTTTCTAGGAATACAGTATTTTTTAGTTCAGGTGTATACATTTTATTAGACATAATGCTATTGTACACCAAATAGACTATAGTATAATGCAAACATAACTTTTATATTACACTGTGACCCATTTTATTGTGATATTTACTTTATTGTGGTGGTCTGGAACCAAACCTGCAGTATCTCTGAGGTATGCCTATACTTTTTATTTATTTTTATTGTTAAGTCTGTTTTTTTAATTTTAATTTTTAATTTAATTTTAAAGATATGGGGTACAATTCAGGGTTAGGTATACAAATGTTCATTATGCAGGTATCCTTGTTGATGAAGTATGCCACTCCTTCCCCTGGCAGTTTCCCTTAACTGCCAATCCCACCCCCTCTCCCCTGGCAGTTTTCCACTACTGCCAATTCCTTTCTTACAGTATTATGATAATTGTTCAAGGTCCTCTTATGAGTGGGAACATATGGTACTCTGTTCTTTGTTTCTGTGATGGATCACTGAGTATGATTGACTCTAAATCCATCCAAGTTGCTGTGAAGTCCATATGTTTGTCCTTCTTTATGGCTGCATAATTTTCCATTGTGTATATGTACCACATTATTTTTTATCCAGTCCAGCTTCAATGGGCAGCATGGTTCCATGTTTTTGCTGTTGTGAATAGAGCTGCAACAAACATGTGTGTGCAGGTATCTTTTTTGTAGAATGATTTGACTTCCTCTGGGTATATTCCCAATAGGGGAATTGCTGGGTCATATGGAAGGTTAATTTCTAGTTCTTTCAGAAATTGCCACACTATCTTCCAAAGAAGTTGCACTAGTTTGCATTCCCACCAGCAGTGTAGAAGCGTTCCTTTTTTTCTGCATCCTCTCCAGCAACTGTTGTTCGTTTTATTAATGATCGCCATTCTCACTGGGGTTAGGTGGTATCTCAATGTGGTTTTCATTTGCATTTCTCTGATGATGAGTGAGTCTGAGCACTTTTTCATGTGTCTGTTGGCTGCTCGTATATCTTCTTTTGAGAAGTGTCTCTTCATGTCTTTTGCCCACTTTTTAATGGGGCTGTTTGTTTTTTCTTTGCGGCGTTTTTGAGTTTCTTGTAAATTCCAGATGTTAGGCCTTTGTCAGATATAGTTCGCAAATATGTTTTCCCATTCTGTGGGCTGTCTCCCTACTCTCTTGAGGGTTTCTTTGGCTTTGCAGAAGCTCGTCAGTTTGATGAGGTTCTACTTGTCTATCTTATTTCTTATGGTATGGGCACTTAGGGTTTTGGTCAGGAATTTGTTGCCAGCTCCAATTTCCATGAGGGTGTCTCCTGTGCTTTCTACGATTCTTATAGTTTGAGGTTTTATGTTTACATCTTTGATTAAGCGCCATCATTTCATTTTTTAGCTGTCCTTGGACATTTAATGATACTTGATACTTGGTAATCTGAACTATAGGCATTTTATTGTGTTGTAGTATCTGTTGTGTCTCCTGTCTCTTGTACAGCTCTCTTGCCTGTCTTTCTCTGGGGTCTTGTGAAAAAGACAAGATCTGAATGAATTGTTTAGTCACTACCAAAGGGCTGGGCTAGCATCCTCTTTCCTGTCCAGCCTATAAAAGGTACAACCCATTTGGACTGAGGTTACTGGGTCATATGACCCACGGACAAGGTACAGCTTTTTCTTGCCTCTTTTAGAAGGGGCCTTTAGGTTTAGCAGTGTCTGAGCCTCATGGATTCTTCTCTGGAACATACATTTACTTAAATTATACCCAAAGTTGTTGAGAAGTAGCAGTTTTGTGGTAGTGGTGGTTAGAACAGCAACTTTTAGATTTTATTGTTTTGGCAAAATTTTTCTGTGAAGAGCAAAGTAGTAAATATTTTAGGTTTTGTGTGCTACACACTTTATCATATATTCTTCTTTTTTTTAAATAACCTTTTAAAAACATAAAAACAAGTCTTAGCTTAAATGAAGTATAAGTATAGGCTGAAAGCAGTATTTGACTCATGAGCTGAAGTTAGACAACCTCAGGATTAGAACAACAATAAAGATAATTATTAGTCTTTGCTCTAAACTGTTATTATAACAAAAAACAATACGGTTTCTTTTTGTTTATATTCTTTTGACATTTCAAGATAAAATGTTTAATAATTCTGAGTCTATAATAATGTCTGAAATTACTTATATATCACTTTAAACAGTAGTTGCATATGAAGGAAAATCTTTCACTATAGTTTACTAGCTCACCAGTCTATTGAATGATACCAAAAAGTAAATGATAGGAACTAGAAAATTATGTATATTTAGCTAGGTGCGGTGGCACACTTGTTGTCCCAGCTATTTGTGAAACCGAAGCAGAAGAATTGCTTGAGCCCAGGAGTTCAAGTCCAGCCTGGGCAACATAATGAGATTGTCTCTGGGAAAAAAAAAAAAGAAAAGAAAAAGAAAAAAGAAAAACATATATTAATACATAATTTAGTTGAGAGAAAAACCTACATTGTTTATTTATACTTTACTTTTATGCAAAAATTTAAAAATAAAACCATACAAAATGAGTCAACACATAGCAAATATAATAAAGTCATATAAATTTAGATTAAATAGTCTACTGAGGCCTATGCCTTTGCCATAAAAGGATATTTTTCAGGAGATGTTTTAGTGTATATTACTGAGAAATACGCATTACAATTAGAAAAATAGGTTTATAGAAATGTGGATAAATAAGCATACCTGTGTAATATTTAGTAGGAAAATATTTCCTTTACGGTTCTTGTAAACTTTAGGAATAATATCTAGGCACTGTAACTTATGTTTCTTTTGGATTTTGAGTATTTATTTCAATGTTAGCCCAAAAATGAGGATCACAAATGCTGATGGTATAATTAATGCAAATTAATGTTACTTTATGTGGAGATTTATGTGCCAATTTTTACTCATAATTTTTATTTAAAAATATGTCTTAACAACCAAGTCTGTCACTATGCATGCATCTTCATACATTTTTATTATACTTAGAAACTGTGTAATTGTAGAAGGGGCTGTGTTTTATGGATTTAGCTTGATGAAGTGCCAATTATAGATTTGGATATAGAGTATCAGTTAACTTTGGGTTAGCATGAATTTATGTAATTCTGGACTTTTTCATTTTTTTTCACAATACAGTAGGTCCCTTACATACAGACCTTTAAGTTATGAACTTTAATGATACACACCTACATTTTTTTATGTATAATTTCTCTCTGCCAGGTTCAGTATAGCCTGTTAGATACATATTGTACTATATAACCAATTGTGTTGGTTACCTAGGTTGACTTTGTTGGACTTAACAAACGTGTTCTTGGACTGGAACTTGTTCGTATGTTGGAGACTTCCTGTATTGTAAAGTATTATTTAGCTTGATTGTGAATTTGGTTATTTGTTGTCAGTAAAATAATCCTAGGTTATTTGGATTATTGCTCTATATTACTGCATTGGTAGTATACAATTATTAGTAGCATTATATAAGCCATGATAGTGTGGCTCCCTTTCATTGGGGTAAACATGTCAGTCTTACTTCCTATTTAAAATGAAAAAAGAAATTTAAAAAATTTTAAAAATAAAAGCTGGGGTAATAACTTTTTTTTAATTGCCTATTAATTTTGCATATTCCTTTCTGGAAATTAAAGCCAGTATTTATTTGTAATAAATTCTATTCATGAAGATAAATAATTTAGGCTTTTAAGCATGGAAGCAAAATTCTAATAATTATGAATATTACAAAATATTCATAGGTAGCACATATAAAATATTTGTTTTAGTATATATTTTTAAAAATATCTTGTAACTTGTCTCACTGTGAGAAAAGGAAAATGGAAGTTTGAAATACATTACCCTATAAGAACAGCTAAGCATTCAACTGTTTGTCTGTTTTCCACAGATGGGCGAAAACCATTTCCAATTAACCATGGGGAAACTAGTGATGAAACATTATTAGAGGTAACAATAATACTTGTTGGTCCACCTTCAGTGTTATTATTATTTTTTTTTTGAGTTGGAGTCTCACTCTTGTCACCCAGACTGGAGTGCAGTGGCACGCTCCCAGCCACTGCAGCCACGACGTGCTGGGCTCTGGCGATCCTTCCGCCTCAGCCTTCCAAGTAGCTGGAACTACAGGCGCGCGCTACCACGCCCGGCTAATTTTTGATTTATTGTAGAGATGAGGTCTTGCCAAGTTGCCCGGGCGGGTCTCGAACCCACGGGCTCAGGCAATCCACTCATCTCGGCCCAGTGTTATTAATATTATGTCATCTTTAAAACATCTCTAGCTGGGTGTGGTGGCTCAGGCCTATAGTCCCACCACTTTGGGAGACCAAGGAAAGATGATTACCTGAGCCCAGGGGTTTGAGACCAGCCTGGGCAATTTGGTGAGACCTTGTCTCTACAATAAATTTTAAAAAATTAGCTGGGCATAGTGGCGTGTGCCTGAAGTTCCAGCTATTTGGAAGGCTGAGGAGGAACGATCACCTAAGCCCAGTAGGTTGAGACTGCGGTGGCCATGAGTGTGCTACTGCACTTCAACCAGGGCAACAGAGTGAGACTCCAACTGAAACACACACACACACACACACACACACACACACACACACACACACAAACAAGTCTGTAAAGAGCACTTGTATAACACTTTCTCTGTATTTGGATGCTTCTTTATTCTTGCTCTCTTCAGAAAATCTAAAAGGAAAATTTGAATTAGTGTTAAAAGTCTACAACAAAGAGATTTCCAGAGCTCTTTCTGTGAACAAGTGTCAGATTTGAAAAAGATGAGAACAGTATTTACATTCTATAGTCTATTGAGTCCAAAATACCATTAATCATATCTTGATCCTGATTTTAGAGATTTTAAAATGTGAACAAATTGTGTAGGTTAGAATCAATGCAACATGTAATATTTCCTTAAAAGCATTTTAAGAACACTTACTGTATCTTACATTTTTGTGTTAAGCAGACTAGAGTACCAACTGTTCACTCTCTTGGTGGTCTTTGTCATTTGGAAAAGGAAGTTTGCCATTTAAAGTTAGTATGAATTAGAAAAATATGAAATGCTTGTTTGTCATTTGTAAGTAAGTCACATGGTTTTTAAGCTAAAAAATTATACTTTTTTTTCCTCATAGGATGCCATAGAAGTTTGCAAGAAGTTTATGGAACGTGACCCTGATGAATTAAGATTTAATGCGATTGCTCTTTCTGCAGCATAACTTATTGATAATGGAAACACCAAATACTCTATTATTTGCAACAAAATTTAAATTCCTGCTGCCATACACTAACTCAAAAATTTTGATATTTTCATTAACTTGACTGATTAAACTTTATGTGAATTAAACTTTGACTTAGCCTGTGTTTTATTTTTTGCCTCAAGTTAAAGCTGCAATTCTTTCCTTCCCTTTCATTCTTGTGAAGAATGTATCTTGTTTGATAACCAGCAATGGCTTTCTTATTCTTTTCAGTTTCATAGGAAATTTTGTATTGGGATACCAAGCACAATTCCTATCTGCACAGTATGAATATACATTATATCATATGTTAACATATTTATGTATTTATTTTTATTTTTATTTTTGAGTTTGGGTCTCATTCTGTCACCCAAACTGGAGTGCAGTTGCACTCATGGCTACCGCAGCCTTGACCTCCTGGGCTCAGGCGATCCTTTCACCTCAGTCTTCCAAGTAGCTGGAACTACAGGCATGCGCCACCACACCCAGCTAATTTTTTTTAAAAAAATTTATTGTAGAGACAGGGTCTCGCCAAGTTGTCCCAGCTTGTCTTGAATCCCTAGCCCAGGCAATCCTCTTGCCTCCTCCAAAATGCTGGGATTACAGGTGTGAGCTCAACCAGCATACTTATTTGTTAAGCATCTATTTGAAATGATATGAACACTGTTCTGGGTTAGGAGTTAAAGCAGTGAACACTGTTGACAAATTCAATAGTCATAGAGTTTATGTTCTTGTGAGACGAGATAAATAACAAACATGTAAGGAAGAGAAATACCAAAGATAGAGACCATGTAGAGAATTAAAGTATGATTTATGTTAGGGAATGGCTGAGCAGATCCTTTAGAACGTGTTGTTATGGCAGGCTTCTGTGAAGAGGTCATTCTCTGAAGTTGAGATCTGAATGGCAAAAAAATAGTCATATAAAGGTGGTGAGGAAGAGCAGAGGAAGTAACTAATGCGGAATCACTTTGTTGTTGAAATATTTTTTTTTCTTTTTTCTTTCTTTCTTTTTTTTTGAGTTGGAGTCTCACTCTGTCGCCCAGACTGGAGTGCAGTGGCTGCTCCCGGCCACCGCAGCCTCGACCTGCTGGGCTCCAGCGATCCTTCCGCTTCAGCCTTCCAAGTTCCAAGTAGCTGGAACTTAAGGCGCGCGCTACCACGTCCGGCTAATTTTTTTTAATTTATTGTAGAGATGAAGTCTCGCCTGCCCAGGCGGGTCTCGAACCCGCGGGCTCAGGCAATCCACTCACCTCAGCCTCCCAAAGGCGCGGGATTACAGGCTGAGGCACTGTGCCCGGCTCTTTTTTCTTTCTTTTCTCCTTGTTCTTTTAAAAAAAATTTAATTTTAAAGATATGGGGTACAATTCAGGATTAGGTATACAAATGTGCATCATGCAGGTACTCTTGTTGATGAGGTGTGCCTCCCCCCTCCCTGGCAGATTCCCACTACTGCCAATCCTTTTCTTATAGCATTATGATAATTGTTCAAGATCCACTTATGAGTGAAAACCTGTGATACTCAGTTCTTTGTTTCTGTAATAGATCACTGAGTATTATAAACTCTAAGTCCATCCTAGTTGCTGTGAAGTCCATAATTTTGCCCTTCTTTATGGCTGCATAATATTCTGCTGTATATAGCCAATCCCTTTCTTATAGTATTATGATAATTGTTCAAGGTCTGCTTATGAGTGCGAACACATGGTATTCAGTTTCTGTTTCTGTGATAGATTGACTGAGTATGATCGACTCTAAATTTATCCCAGTTGCTGCAAAGTCCATATGTTTGTCCTTCTTTATGGCTGCATGATATTCCATCGTATGTGTACCACATTTTTTAATCCAGTCCAGTTTTGATGGGCAGCATGGTTGGTTCCATGTTTTTAATGCAGAATCTTTAAGGTGGGGACATCCCACAGTATTGTAGGACCAGGAAGAAGGTTCATGTGACCAGAGCATAGAAGGTAATGGGGAAAGTAGCAAGAGATGAGGTCAAAAAAAGAGGAGCTTAGTGATACTGGAAAAGGTATTTGGATTCATTACAAGTGTAATGGTGAACCATTGTCAAGTTTTAAAGCAGGAAAGGGACCTGATTTGATGTGAATTAAATACTGGGTGGGGGTGGGTGGGTAAGAATGGAGGTGGGGGAACATGTGAGGAGCCATGTAGTCAATGAGAGGTGGTGAGAGGGTCTTAAAAGTGGTAGAAATTAAGGTGGAGGTACGTGAGTGAATTTGGGTTGTGCTTCTTTTGAGTCTTTAAGAATAAGTAGAAAGACAGTGGAAAGGTGAAAGGGCATTTAAAGGGTGGGTCAAAATACAGGGTTGATGGCAGTGTTCTATGTTTTGGGGGAGTAGTGGTTACTCAGATATGTACATTTATTAAAACTCTTTGAATTGTACATTTAAAATCTGTACTTCACTCTATACATGTTTTACCTAAACAAAACAAACCAGGGTGGATTGAAATGAGTGTAGTAAATTAGGAGAAAGACAAGATTGGTCCAGAATGAAGTTCTGGACTGATAGAGTATAGTTGTGTTTATACATGACTCATTGAGTTAATATGACTTCCTGAGGTGGTAATATGAGAGAAGTGGTTTTGAGGCAGTGGCTTACAGGATGCATTAGCTCTCTGTTATTCAAAATGTGGTTGTCTGGGAACTTGCTAGAAATGAAAAATTTCAGACCCCATCCCCAGAACCTGTATTGTTAACAAGGTCCCTGGGTGATTATTATATATTAAGTTTGGAAAGCACAAAGTTTGAAAAAATAGACTCTAACAAGGAAAGTAACTTTGAAAGAGATTTAAGTTTACCACCACTCTATGGTGAAGAGGGCCTGGATAAAATTATGGCAATAAGGTTGAAAAAATAATTGAAACAATTTGATAGCTATGTAGATGATGCTTTTGTCATGCCAGTAACAACAACCATGTGTTCTGCTCTTGTTGCATTGTTTTCATTTTGTACTCACATCTGTTTTGTATATTGTCTTAAGTATTTCAAAGCAGTTCTCTGTTGCCCTGCTAGATTTCACCTACTTATACAGTATAATTTCTTAATGGATCCTAAATCAGTGGCACATTACCTAGCATTTACACAGTGTCTCTAAGTTTGCCAAGAGGTACACTATTTGCAGATTTTTTTTTTGTTAAGATGGGTACAATTCAGGGTTGGGTATACAAGTGGTCATCGTACAGGTAAAGTTTGGGCCTCCCTTTGGTCCCCATTTCACCTGGTTTGAGATCAGTTACCCTTATTGATGTTCTATGTCCCCCCACATCCCTCCCACTTTGCAGATTTTTTTTTTTTTTTTTTGAGTTGGAGTCTCACTCTGCTGCCCAGGCAGGAGTGCAGTGGCACGCTCATGGCCACCCCAGCGTCGACCTGCTGGGCTCAGGTGATCCTTCCACCTCAGCCTTCCAAGTAGCTGGAACTATAGGCGCGTGCCACCACGTTCAGCTAATTTTTGATTTATTGTAGAGATGAGGTCTGGCCAAGTTGCCTGGGCTGGTCTCAAACCTGCAGGCTCAGGCAATCCACTCGCCTTGGCCTCCCAAAGTGCTAAGATTACAGGCTGAGCCACTGAGCCCAGCCCCCTGCAGATTCTTAATGGGAAAAAAGGTATGTAGTCAAGTATCTTGAAAACACTGGATTAAACAATTTTTTTAGAATCTACATATATAAGAGGGGACCCCACAAAACAAATTATTTATTTAAAAATTGTTATTTATTCTTACATATTTAAACTACAGTCACCTTCAAAGTACTTTCCATTTGATGCAATACACCTATCATGACACTTTTTCAACCGCTCAGAACAGTTTTTCAGTTCATCGATTTTGATGCCTTTTAGTGCTTCTGCCATTTTTGTTTTGTTTTGTTTATCCTCTTTCACATTGGCAAAACGTTTCCGTTTGAGGACTTTCCTATCAGGGAAGCAAAAAAAAGTTATTTGGGGCAAGATCGGGTGGATAGGGAGGGTGGGGCATGGGTGGTTATGCCGTTTTTGGTCAAAACTGCTGAACACTCAATGTAGCATGGACAGATACATTTGTAAATCACCCATCATGAAATGGGCAAATACGTTGAAAGAATCACACACACACACACACACACAAATTCACAGAGCCGAACGCAGCCTGTCTCAACAACCCCAGGTGGGACACTGATGCCGATGGGTTCCTAGGACAGTTACCTAGTGGGGTAAGCCTCTTCTACAAGGGGCCAGCCCTCCAAAAAATAATTCCAGTTTTTTGGATCCCATCTCATATATTTGGTGGAGGGCAACTGCAGACTGCCTCAATGTTTAAAAAAGTTATCCTGTTTTATGAATAACATTTTCCAAACATTTTAAGGAGCAACAATTAGGACTGGCATTCTTTCTCACACACTTTAGGGTGATAGGCCCTTGTGGAACAGAGAACCTGAAACATTTCTCTTGCTTCTCTCTTTTTAGGTTCCTATTCAGACTTTTAGTCCCCACTCAACTCTATTCCCTACAGTGCTCTGTTTAGTCACTTTCTTAAAACTTGGTACTTGTAGAAGAAATTAGTAGTTTACTTGGTATGGAAACTCATAGAGGTGGAAAGGTTGATTAAGTTGTGGGTCACTTCTGTGTATTGCTGTTAATGACCATGATAGATTTGAAGGAAATGGAACTAAAATGAGAACAGAAATTAAATGTGTTTGCTTTGTGGGCTTTTGGGAACATCATCTTTCACTGGGTATAATGGTTTGCTTTAAACTATTGAAATAGAGCAGTTTTTGTGAGCCTCATAATATTTAACCCTAATATTTGCAGGTTTCATTTGTGATTAAAACAGAAATTATCTGTATTCTATAGCAAATAAAACTTTAAATGTTTTAAATGAAAATCATCTTTAATTCCTTATTAAAATATTTCAAGAAATCTGATTTTTTAAAAAAATCTTTTGAGTTGGGTCTTACTCTGTTGCCCAGGTTGATCATGGCTCACTGCAGCCTTCACCCTTTGGACTCAGGCAATCATTCTGCCTCAGCCTCTCTAATAGCTGGAACTACAGGCACACACCACCACACCTGTCTAAATTTTTTATTCTTTGTAGAGACAGGTCTATGTTGCCCAGGCTGGTCTCAAACTCTAGCACTCCTCCTGCCTTGGCCTCCCAAAGTGCTGGGATTACAGGTGTGAACCACCATGTCTGGCTTTCAGTGTCTTTTTTGTTCCATCTTTGATTTGTGTACAGTGCTTTTTAGGTAAGTTTTGTCACTGGGCTATGTACAGCATACAACCTGCTTATTTAATGAAAATAATACAGTTTAAAAGATATTTTTAGGCCAGGCATGGTGGTTCATGCCTGTAATCCCACCACTTTGGGAGGCAGAGGCAAGAGGATTGCCTGAGTTTAGGGGTTTGAGACCAGCCTGGGCAATCTGGCAAGACCTTGTCTCTACAATAAATCAAAAAATTAGCTGGGCGTGATGGTGCATGCCTGTAGTTCCAGCTACTTGGAAGGCTGAAGTGGAAGGATCACCTGAGTCCAGCAGGTTGAGGCTGCGGTGGCTGTGAGCATGCCACTGTACTGTAGCTTGGGTGACAGAGTGAGACTGACTCAAGAAAAAAAAGACATTTTTAGCCATTCATGTTTGTCTACTACTATAGCTTTCAAAAGAAGTATCTAAAGGCTTAGGATTCCTCTATTGGTGCTGGTTAGAATTGCAAAGAAAAAAAAAACTTGTATTTATAGAAATTTATTTCCTTTAGAAAAATCTTATTGTGCACATATGTATACCCATATATACATGTATATACAGAAGGTGCCAAAAAAGTATACACATTTTAAGAAAGGAAAAAACTATCAAAATTGTAATACTAAATATATACCAATAACAAAAGATGAATACAAGTCACTTGTATTCTGCAATTACAAGAGGTGCTCAAAGTGGTTACCATTCACGTCCAGGGACTTCTGATTATGGCAAACAGCTTTTAAAATGCTTATACATTTTTTTGGCACCCCCGTATGTATATGTGTATATGTATATATGTCTATGTACACGTATTCACACACACTCATATCTTGAAAAGGCAAATAGCTTTGGGCCTAAGTTATCTGTATTATTTAAATCTTGACCAAAGTTAAACTACTTTGAAACGTGTAATTATTGCATAAGGTATTTAGAACTAGTTTAGAGGGATTTATACACACATAAAGTTTAATGGTTAATGTTTTTATCTTATAAGATTCTCTAGTAAGATCTTAAAATGAGATTCCTTGTACTCGCAACCAAATTATTACTAAAAACTAAGTGGGGTGTATACTATTTGCAGGGAGCCCCAAATGTTTTTTCATTTCCTTTGCTTCTATTGATTTCAAAATTTGACTCCTTCAAGCGCATAAGCTATTATGTTGGAGAAAATTCCACATCATGAAGGGCAGTTGTTTTCTTGGTGCCAATCAGACAAAGCTACCTTAGTTTCATGCATATTCTTGTTTGTTTTGCTTTTGAATAAAATTTATTCTCCTTCTCTTGGCCGCTTTGGGAAAGTGGTTTTGTACCTGTCTGTTGCTTCTATCTACTTGATAGTTGAGTGTCCTCAGTATGAGAATTCTGTAGTCCACAGCCAGGTATTATAAGGGAGATTGTAAACACAATAAAAGGCTGTATATTATAAGTAATTCCTTATTGTCTAATTGATAGTATGTTTGGAAACCCATGGTTTAGGGGCATTAAATGCACACAGCCTATACTGAAAGCTATTTTGCAAAATGAATTAGGACTGCTTAGAAATATATAACGTAGCCGGACTCAGTGGCTCAGCCTGTAATTCCAGTTCTTTGGGAGGCCGGGGTGAATGGATTGCCTGAGCCGGCGGGTTCGAGACCCCTCCCGGGTAACTTGGTGAGACCTCATCTCTACAGTAAATTAAAAAAAAAAAACAATCAGGCGGGCGTGGTAGTGCGTGCCTGTAATTCTGGCTACTCAGAAGACTGAGATGGATCGCTGGAGCCCAGTGGGTCGAGGCTGCGGTGGCCGGGAGCATGCCACTGCGCTCCAATAAGGGCGATGGAGTGAGACTCCAACTAATAAATAAACAAACAAATAAATAAATAATGTAACTCTTGTAATCTACAAGGTAGATACGAATCTAAACAGAATTATTTTTTTAAAAAAAGAATCCTCTCAGATTAACTGAAGGACCAGTAAAAATAAAAAGAGTCCAAACAGTTAAGAATAAAGCTGAGTGATGTGAATGGCATAGTTTAGCTTGGTTCAAAACTGTGTTCTTTATCAACATGTGAACATGTCGGTATTAAAATAAGTTATGTTTAATAGTTTTTTTGTTAAGAGTGACAGGATGTGTCTTGCACATGTTTTGTGACTACAAGATGAAAACAGATTGCTTGAGGTTTTATTTGTACCTTAAACATGAAAGACTTGAAGTACATGCAAAGAAGGAAAACTAGACTATTCTTTAAAAATGTAGTAAAACCTGTCTGATGAAAAGTTGCATTGCTTACCGAGCATTTAACTACCTGTGTTAGAAGATGACCAAAAAAAGTGTCTTTATTTTCCTAAGGAGACAAAAAAAAGTGTCTACATTTTCCTAAGGACTAAGTAGAGAAAGTAATTTTTCGAGCAGGGTACTTTTCTTTATTCTCCCTGAATAAAAAGCATTTGGAACCAAGAATCTCTCTCTTCCTCCTCCACCACCACTGTAGAAGTATACACGTTTGACCATAGTCTGTGCAGTTCATGGGAAGGTTACATTGTACATATTTTTTACCATCGAGACCAAAATATGATTTTTCATGGTCTGGGTATAATTTAATAGAAGCATTCTTATGAAGAATTGATTTCTTTTTTTAAAAATGCAGATGCCTTAAATAGTTCTTCATTTTAATATGATAAAGATATTTGTTCTTACAGCCATATTCTGGCATGGCTTGATAATTAGGTACATATGAAGTATTCAAGATACAAGCACAAAAGTACTGCTTTTATTTTTAACAGCTTTAGAAAATACGGCCTTTGGACAATGTAAACTCAGAGAATGTTTAAAGCGAATTATTCACCTTACTGTTTCAGTTTCTATCTTGTTTTTTCCATTTTATTTCCTTTTTTTTTTTTTTGAGTCTGTGTCTCACTCTGTCACCTTGACTGGAGTACAGTGGCACATTCATGGCCACCGCAGCCTTGACCTGTCAGGCTCAGGTGATCCTTCTGCCTTGGCCTCCCAAGTAGCTGGAACTACAGGCATATGCCACCACACCCAGCTAATTTTTTTATTTATTGTAGAGATCTTGCCAACTTGCCCAGGCTGGTCTTGAACCACTGGACTCAGGCAATCCTCTCGCCTCTGCATCCCAACATGCTGGGATTACAGGTGTGAGCCAACATGTCTGGTACTTTTTCCATTTTCACAAGACTAAAGCATATACTTCAGTTGCCACAAGTATTCCAATGAAGGCCTTTAGTTTTTCAGGACTAGTAGCCATCCTGTTTTCTACTCCACATGGAATGCCTAGTGAAAGTACCTTCTTTAATTAAACTAGCAAAAAATGCTTAGGCAATTTATGCAAAACTGTCACACATTCTGTAGTTGAAACTTAAGTGGATATTGAGGATTTGTTGAGCAGTAAACCTGGTTTTAAAATGGAATTCAGTTGTTCTCAAACTGTCTGATGTTAGGAGCCCCTTGTACTTTTTTATTTATTTATTTGTTTGTGTGTTTGAATTGGAGTCTCACTCCATCACCTAGGCTGAAATGCAGTGGCACACTCACTGGCCACCCCATCGTCGACCTGCTGGGCTCTGGCGAGCCTTCCGCCTCAGCCTTCTAAGTTGCCGGAACTAAAGGCCTGGCTAATTTTTTATTTATTGTGGAGACGAGGTCTCGCCAAGTTGTCTGGGCTGGTTTCAAACCCACAAGCTCAGGCAATCCACTCACTTCAGCCTCTCGAAGTGCTGGGATTACAGGCTGAGCCACCAAGTTTGGCCAAGGAGCCCTTTATACTTTTAAAAATTGTTGAGGAGCCCAAAGAACTGTTGATCCACCAGGCGCAGTGGCTCACACCTATAATTTCAGCACTTTGGGAGGCCGAGATGAGAGTATTGCCTGAGTCCACGGGTTCAAGACCAGCCTGGGCAACTTGGTGAGACCTTCTCCACAATAAATCAAGAAAAATTAGCTGGGCATGATGGTGCATGCCTGTAGTTCCAGCTACTTGGAAAGCTGAGGTGGAAGGATTGCCTAAGCCCAGCAAGTTGAGGCTACAGTGGCTGTGAGCATGCCACTGCACTTCAGCCTGGGTGACAGAATGAGATTCCAACTCAAAAATAAAAATAAAAAAAAAAACTGTTGATCATCTATAAGTACTAGAGATTAAAACAAAATTTAAGAATATGTGTTCATTTAAAAATGCAAATAAACTTACCAGATGTTAACATAAATAGCATTTTAATAAAAATTATTTTCTTAAAAATGTTAGAAAAGTAGCACTGCCTTATATTTTGCAAAATCTCTTTAACTTCTGACTTTAGGAAGACAGCTGGATTCTCCTGTTGAAAATGAATGAAAAGTGGTTACTGGAATTGGCAATTTAAGAAATCAGTGATCTATGTCAAAGTAATTTCAGAGATGGTCATTCAAGGACAAAGACTATGTCTTTCTTGTGCACCATTTTATCCTCCGAATCTAGTACAGTGCTTGGCATATAGCAGTGGCCAAATATTTGGTAGTGACTAAACCACTGCAGTAGATTGAGAAAAGAACAGGAGGAGAAAGTATTCAGTGAGTGCAAAAACCTCCTTTAAGGCACCTGGTTGAGAAAAGAAGAGAAATGAGATCATAGCTGAGGGTAGGGAGTGCAGGATCAGCAGAGGGCTTCATAAAAGAATTTTTCTATGTGAGGAAAAAAAAAACCAATAGAGAGAAATTGAGAACATGGGAAAGAAATGGAATGATTGAAGAAACCAGGGTGGGGCAACGTTTATTATCTGCACTTGATCTCAGCCAGAAGGCCAAGAAGCCATACATGTATTATCTGGCAGAGCATCTCAAACTTTAATGAGCATGTGAGATCCTAGATCTTGTTAAAATGCAAATTCTGATTCACCCAATAAAGGGTGCCTGGGATTGCACATTTCTTTTATTTAAAAAAATTTTTTATTATAAAGATGTGGGGTACAATTCAGGGTTAGGTATATAAACATTGATCATGCAGGTACCCTTGTTGATGAGGTGTGCCCCTCCCTCCCCTAGCAATTTCTCTCAGCTGCCAACCCCACCCCCATCCCCACAGTTTCCACTAATGCCAATCACTTTCTTATAGCATTATAATTGTTCAAGGTCCGCTTGTGAGTGAGAACATATGGAACTCTGTTCTTTGTTTCTGTGATAGCACATGTCCAGCAGCACTAAGGCTGTTGGTCCCATGGCCACACTTTGAGTAGTGATTTTCCAGAAGCCGTTCAGAGAAGTGGATCTTGGGCAGGAGTCTCCAAACCTTCCATTGAGTGTAGAGATCCCAGCTGATGAAACTTAAGAGAGAAAATTAATTTTTATAGTATCCAATGTATACCCTTTCCCACTAAGTGGCTGCGTAGTAAGTACTGCTTCACTGTGAAATTTCTGGTGTTGATAATATAGAATTTCAGTATTCTCACAGTGCTTGGTTGAGAGCATGATATTGAGATTATGGCACAAAATATAGTGGTTCTACAAAAAAGAGAGATGTCATCGGGATTTGTAACAATTATGTAAAAGCTGTTGCTTCATGAACAGAGTTCAGGCTTTGGTATAAGACCTGGTTTTATTCTTTGCTCTGATTCTGAATGGTCTTGGACAAATTATTAACACCTTAAACCAAAGTATTCTCATGCAGATTTTGTATGAGAATTATAAATGAAGTACATAAAGACCAGCACTTACAAATGATAGCTGTTATTATTACTGTCATCCTAAGACTGCAGTAAACTATACTGAAAGTAATCTCAAAGTTTGATTCATCAGATTCACCTAACTTTCAAAAGAATTTAAGGAGGTAGAATAAATAGACTGCATTTTGTTTCTGTGCACAAGGGAACTGTGCATATTTCTTTTGTGACTCGGAAATGGTTTAACTTAAAAAAATCCCAAAATAGCTGAAGTTAGCAGACATGCAATTTAGCAACGATGATTGGAATTTTGGTCTTTCCTGTAATAATACTATAGCACACTGCTCATTAGGAAAACATTTTTATCTGAATCTTTTACTCTTGGGGACAAAGAATGCTGTTTTTCTTTTTGATAACTGTGTTTATAGAATCTAAATCATCCTGAGCAATTATTTCAACATTTCAAGTTATTATTACCATTCATGCTTCAAGGTCAAATAAGTTCGATATAGGGGTCGGGTAAGGTATAAACCTACTTTAATTTTTTTATTACAACTGCTATGAATTTACAGTTGAACTTCCTGTGATGTTCTCTTCCAGAGAACAGAGCTCTTAGCTTTGGAATTTTGGAGTCCATTGTTCAGTGCCTATGCCTGCATCTGTGTGGGTTGGCTGTATCCTGGTGGGTAGTCAGCACAGAGACGATAGTAACAATTATTTGAATACTTATATATTGTTGCTTTGAAAGAACTGAGTCAGAGCATCTCCATTTGGCTTTTCTTCAGATGTAGTTGGAAAAGAAGTCAGGAGGAGGGCAAAAAGTAAATACTGCAACTGAGACAAAATTAAGTCAACTTTACAGACTATCCCCAGGCATTTTCAACCTGAACTTTTATTGTCGGTAACCACGAGATTGGAAATATTTAACTCCCTCTTACCAGTTTTATAATCATTGTTCCCTTGCACTGGTGGAATATGCCTGGATGGTAGAAGATATCAGATAACATAAAGCATGTTGTAGTTTGTAAGGTGCTTTTACATACTGTGGTCAGGGCATGCAGAAACGTCAACTAAGTTACCCAGCTCATTTAAGTTTGTGTGTCCGGTATTATTAAGTCCGGCTGGACTTTGCTTTGAAAAGTTTTTTTCTTGTTCTTTTTCTAAATCTTGTAATTGTCTGTAAGGACTACCTTTATAATTAAAATGTTCTACTCTAATCATGCTTTTAAGTACTTTAAGAATTATAAGCTTAGAGCTCCTTTCAAGGGATCAAACAAGAAATGGATGCTTTGGGCAAGTGTCACGTTGATTTACAGCCACTATCTGTTAACCTGACATTGGATCTATTCAACAGATCTGGCAATAAGCATAGAGGATACTAATGTCTGATTTTGTGTAATTTAGTTGTGCATAAGAAGAGTTTATTTTCTTTCATTGTGTTGGTTGAATATGTCAGGATACCAACTGAAAGCAGATCTTAAAATTAATAACCCCTGCTTTTTTGTTTAACAGTCAGTAAGCTTCTCTTTGGCCACTAGTACTTAATGAACAAAATGCCTCTTTGGTAAATAATTTTGCTGACATGAAATAGTACTATAAATTATTTTGTTGGCTGGGTGTAGTGGCTCAAGCCTGTTATTCCAGCACTTTGGGAGGCCGAGGTGAGAGGATTGCCTGAGCCCACGGGTTCGAGAGCAGCCTGGGCAACTTGGCTAGACTCATTTCTATAATAAATCAAAAAATTAGCCAGACGTGGTAGCGCGTGCCTGTAGTTCTGGCTCCTTGGAATGCTGAGACGAAAGGTTTGCCTGAGTCCAGCAGGTCAAGGCTGCGCTGCCGATGAGCATGTGACTGCATTCCAGTCTGGGTGATGAAGTGAGACTTGAACTAAAAAAAAAAAAAAAAATTATTTTGTTGTAGAAATTAAAATGAAAGAATAGACCAGGCATGGTAGCTTATGCTTGTAATCCAAGCACTTTGGGAGGCAGAGGCAAGAGGATTCCCTGAGTCCAGGGTTTTGTCCTGAGCAACTTGGCGAAACCTTGTCTCTACAATAAATTAAAAAAAAATTAAGCTGGGCTCGGTGGCTCAGCCTGTAATCCTGCGCCTTTGGGAGGCTGAGGTGAGTGGATTGCCTGAGCCCGCGGGTTCGAGACCCGCCTGGGCAGCGAGATCTCATCTCTACAATAAATCAAAAAATCAGCCGGGCGTGGTAACGCATGCCTGTAATTCCAGCTACTCGGAAGGCTGAGGCGGAAGGATCGCCGGAGCCCAGCAGGTCGAGGCTGCGGTGGGCGGGAGTGGCCACTTCACTCCAGTCTAGGTGACAGAGTGAGACTCCAACTCAAAAAAAAAAAAAAAAAAAATTAGCCGGGTATTGGTGGTGCACGCCTGTGGTTCCAGCATCTTGGAAAACTGAGAACGAAGAATAACCCAAACCCAGTAGGCTGTGGTGGCCGTAAGCGTGCTGCTGCACTCCAACCTGGGTGACACTCCTCCTACTCAAAAACTAGAATGAAATGAAATAAAATAAAAGATTAATTTTACATTTTAAAATGTAAAATTAATGTTACTTTTAAAATGATATGAAATTTCTGCAAGCCACTAGAAAAGCAAAATTATTTTAAGTGTGTCTAAACTTTGAATTAAACTTTAAATATTGTTAGTATTTTACTGGATACATAATTGTGTTAGGCTTTTTTTGGGACCAGCATTTATTCAGTTTTGCATCTGTTAGCCAATATGGTGCCTTGGAAACTTGCGGGGGCCCGCCCCGCAAGGGTCGTGGGAAGTGTTGAAGGAGAGACGGATAGGCGACAGACGAAGATCATATACCGGACACCTGCTTCTTGAACAGATGACAATTTAATGCTAGTTAATACAGAGCTTTTATACCATTTGTGAAGGGGCAAGACAAAGAAAATTCTTTCACATACATATCTTTTAAAAGTTATCAGCTAAGTGATCTTAGTAGCGAATAAACCAAGATTTCCATAGGTCTTAGTAGTAAACAAACTAAGATTTTTATAGGCCTCTAGACAACGTCTTATTTATAAAGCCAACAATGACATTAGTGTTGTCTAGAGCCATCCCTACAATCAATAAAATTTAGAACATTTTTAACATTCCCCAAAGTAATCCCATATCCATTAGCAGTTACTTTTCATATCCCTTTAACCTCCCCAGCCCTAGAAAACCATGAATCTACTTTCCATCTCTATAGATTTGCCTATTCTGGATATTTTATGTAAATGGAATCATACAATATGTGGTCTTTTGTGATTGGTTTCTTTCACTTAGCATAATGTTTTGTTGTTTTTTTTAAATTTTTTGTTTTTTGTTTTTTTGTGTGAGTTGGAGTCTCACTCTGTCACCCAGACTGGAGTGCAGTGGCCGCTCCCAGCCACCACAGCTTCGACCTGCTGGGCTCCGGCGATCCTTCCGCCTCAGCCTTCCAAGTCGCTGGAACTACAGGGGCTACCACGCCTGGCTAATTTTTTATTATTTATTGTAGAGATGAGGTCTCGCCTGCCCAGGCAGATCTCGAACCCGCGGGCTCAGGCAATCCACTCACCTCAGCCTCCCAAAGGCGCGGGATTACAGGCTGAGCCACTGAGCCCAGCTTTTTTTAAATTTTAAATTTTGAAGATGTGGGGTACAATTCAGGGATAGGTATACAGATGTTCATTATGCAGGGACCCTTGTTGATGAAGTGTGCACCCCCCATCCCACTACTGCCAATCCCACTCACACCCTACCTCCTTGGTAGTTTCCAACTACTACCAATCCCTCTCTTACAGTATTATGATAATTGTTCAAGGTCCACTTATGAGTGAGAACATGTGGTACTCTGTTCTTTGTTTCTGTGATAGATCACTCAATATTATAGATCACTCTGAGTCTTCTCAGGCACCCTTAGACATAAGGATCCACACAGAAGTGCGTACTCCAGAGTCTTGGTTGCAGTAACAGTGGTGAGAATGGTGGTGCAGATCTATAGCAGAATAGTACAGGATGGCTGTCGTCGTGAGAAATGGGGTCTGTGATGAAGTCTCTGGGCTGGTAATAAGTAAACTTGACCTTTCTTATTTTCTTGATTTCATTGGATCTTCTCTGAATGCCTTTTAGATAAAACACACATTCCCGTCCCAAGGTCAAACAGTTACTCTCAAGGATTGGACAGTTTAAGTATATATTCATGGAGAGAAACAGTTCTCTGAAGCTCATGTACTAACAAAGACTATCTCCTTGCACAACGCATGGCCTTTTATATTTATGCAGCATAGCTCAAGCCATTCCGCTGAAAGTTTTCAGATTATCTAAAACAAGAGTGTCCAACCTTTTGGCCTCCCTGGGCCTCATTGAGTAAAGAAGAATTGTCTTGGTCTGCACATAAATTAATAAAAAAATAGTTAGTGTATATATATATATATATATATATATATATATAAGACTTTATTTTTATTGTAAAGTTTAGAAAAATTAGAACAATATAAAACTCTTGGGAAATTTGACCTTGTTTTTATAAAATTAATCTATCAATGTCTGCTTTGATAGAAGTACTTGCAATTTTTAGTGAGTTCTCAAGGTGCTTGCCAGAAATGTTTGAATTTTGCTCTTCGTGTGCTTTACAATTGAAAACATCTGCTTACAAATATATGCACAAAAACAATGCATGAATAAGGTTCAGTGATAGTGAACTTCAAAAATGGAATTATGCATGGGGTCATGAAGAAAATAAATGCTAAAAAACACATGGTGTTAAAAGATTTTGTGGGACTGCATTACTAGCGGGTTGAACATGCCTTATCTAGATCATGCTCAGAAATCTATCTCTGCAAAAATAACATGGAGTCCATGGTACATCTTTAAAGAATAGAAACTTATAGTCCTGATCACTACCTTTAACTATGCAAAGATCTAGTAGAAGATACGTGTGTGTGTGTGTGTGTGTGTGTGTGTGTGTGTGTGTGTGTGTGTGTGTGTGTGTCTTGATCCATATCAAAGTCTTAGGCATGGCTTCCTCCTCAATTTTCTCAGTAAACAGAACTGGAGCAGTAAATAGATGTCTTTTCTTTCTGTTCAGAAGAATTCCCATGGATATTTTTTAAAATTTCCATTACATAGGATTGGAATAGTATGGTCTCACTGGTCTATTTCTCTCCACAGGATACAAAGAGGTTTATAATAGAGTCCTGGGTAGGACATTCCTAGTTCAGGAACTCATGAGAGACTTTAATGGTTTACCTTAGAGACCATCTGATTTTGTTTATAATCCTTATGTGCATTCTAAACTGATCCTCATGTTCAGAGAAACCCCTCACCTTGTTTCACAGAGAATCTTCTGATGGAGCAGGTGCCAAGAATTATGATTATCTCCAACTTTTGAGGTAGTAGCAGACTTGTCTCCATACTGGTCATGCTGGCCATACATGGCCATACTGAAATCTGAAGAACAGCCAAGAGCTTCATTTTATAGCTATTTGTAAGGTTTTTTCACACTGCATAGAGGTGGGGGTGAGATTTGCATGAGATAACTGATTTTTATAATGGAGACCCAGATTAGAAGTAGTGGTAAACCCAGGAATACAACTTGGATCTCTTTTTGTTGTTGTTGTTGTTGTTTGTTTTTTTGTTTTTTTTTGACAAGTAGAACTTCGTTAAACTAAAAAGCTTATACATAGCCAAAAGAAACTTTCAACTGAGTAAATAGACACTCCACCAAATGGGAGAAAATATTTGAAAACTATGCATCCACAAAGGCATAATATTCAGAGTAAGTAAGAAATTTAAAAAATCCCAGAAAGAATCAAATAACCTCATAAAAAAGTGGGCAAAGAACATTAACAGACACTTTTTTTTTTTGAGTTGGTGTCTCACTCTGTTACCCAGACTGGAGTGCAGTGGCCTCTCCCGGCCACCACAGCCTCAACCTGCTAGGCTCCGGCGATCCTTCCGCCTCAGCCTTCCGAGTAGCTGGAACTACAGGCACATGCTACCACGCCCGGCTCATTTTTTGATTTACTGTAGAGATGAGGTCTCGCCAAGTTGCCCAGGCGGGTCTCAAACCCGTGGGCTCAGGCAATTCACTCACCTCAGCCTCCCAAAGGTGCGGGATTACAGGCTGAGCCACTGAGCCCAGCTAACAGACACTTTTTATTATAAAACATATAAGCAGCCAGCAAACAAATTAAAAGAATGCTCAACATCACCAATCATGAGAGAAATGCAGATCAAATTCCCAATGAGATATCATGTCTCACCAGAAGGATGGCTATTGCTAATAAGTCATAAAATGACAGATGTTGATGAAGTTGTGCAGAAAAGGAACACTCATACACTGTTGGTAAGAATGAAAGCTAGTTCAGTCCTTTGTAAAGCAGTTTGGAGTTTGTTCAAGGATTTAAAAATAGACTCACCATGAGACCTAGCAATACCAATACTGGGTATATATTCAATGAAACATAAATTCTTTCACCAAAAGATGCCTGCATACGTATGTATGTTGTGGCAGTATTCACAGTAGAAAAGACATGAAATCAATCTTGGTGTTCAGAAGCAGTGGATTGGATAAGAAAAAACATAGTACAGATACACTACGAAATGCTACACGCCATAAAAAATGAAGTTACATCTCTTGCAACACCATGGATGCAGCTAGATGCCATAATCCTAAGAAAATTAATGCACAAATAAATCCAAATACCGCTTTCTCTCACTAATACAAGAGAGCTAAACACTAGGTTCATATGGACATAAAGATGAGATGATGGCTCAGCCTATCATCCCAGCACTTTCAGAGGCCAAGGTGAGAGGACTGCCTGAACCCGGGGGTTCAAGACCAGCCCGTGCAACTTGCTGAGACCTTGAATCTACAATTAAAAAAAAAAAAACAACAACAAAAAAACAGGCATGGTAGCACATGCCTATAGTTCTAGCTACTTGTAAGGTTGAGGTGGAAGGATTGGCTGAGCCTAGGCAACAGAGTGAGAATCCAACTAAAAAAAAATAAAAGAGATGATACTGGGGAATCTGATGGGGGGAGGTAGAAAGGGGGGTAAAGATTAAAAAACTATCCATAGGATACCACGTTAACTACTTGGGTAAGAGTTTCAATAAATGTCAGAACCTCACTGTGTAACAAACTTGAATTAAAAAAAAATTATATATATAGCCACACAACACCCATAAAACATGTGGGATCAAAGACAGAGGAAACAGAAATATGTTCAACAGGAAACTAGCAAAGTGCAGCGCCATCTTGACATTTTCCTAAAGTGAAAGTGAAATGAGATAACTTGCATATAAAAAGGATCAAAGTCATCTAACTGGAAAAATTTTTTTTCATAATCAATATTTTTATTATGATATTGTGGGGTACAGTTAAGGGTTAGGTATACAAATATGCTTTGTTCAGGCACCCTTGTTGATAAGAGGTGTCTCCCCGTCCCCAGACAGATATTTACTACTATTAATCCCATCTCCTTTCCCCTCCCCCCACCATAGTTTCCCACCAATGTTAGTCATTTTCTTATGGTATTGCATTGGATGATCAAGGTCCACTATATGAGTGAGAACATGTGATACTCAGATCTTTGTTTCTGTGAGAGGTCACTAGGTATTATAGACTCTAGTTCCATCCAGGTTGCTGCAAAATTCATGATTTTGTTCTTTTTTATAGTTGCATAGCATTCCATCATGTATATGTACCACATTTTTAAAATCCAGTCCTCTTTTGATGGAAAGCATGGTTGATTCCAGGTTCTTGCTATTGTGAACAATGCTGCGATAAACATACGTGTGCAGGTATCTTTTTTTATACAGTGATTTGAGATCTTCAGGGCATATTCCCAGTAGGGGCATTGTGGGGTCATATGGGAGGTTGATATTTACAGCTTTTAGGAATCGCAACACTGCTTTCCACAGAGGTTGCACCAGTTTACACTCCCACCAACAGTGTAGAAGTGTTCCCCTTTCACCATACCTTCTCCAGTAACTGTTATTTTTTGAGTTATAGATAATTGCCATTCTGACTGGAGTTAGGTGGTATCTCAGTGTGGTTTTGATTTGCATTTCCCTGATGATAAGTGAGGTTGAACATTTCTTCATGTGTCTGTTGGCTGCTCGGATGTCTTCCTTTGAGAAGTGTCTGTTCATATCCCTTGCCCATTCTATAATGGGGTTGTTTTTTTCTTTTCAGCATGTTTGAGTTCCTTGTAGATCCAAGATGTTAAGCCTTTGTCAGACCTGGTGTTGGCAAATACTTTTTCCCAGTCTGTAGCCTGTCTCCCTGCTCTCTTGATGGTTTCTTTGGCTTTGCAGAAGCTTGTCAGTTTAATGAGGTCCCACTTGTCTATCTTATCTCTTATGGTCTGTGGGTTTCGGGTTTTGTTCAGGAATTGGATGCCAGTTCCAATTTCCATGAGGGTATGTCCTTCATTTTCTAAGGTTCTTATGGTTTGAGGTTTTACATTTAGGTCTCTGATCCATTTAGAGTTAATTTTTGTGTATGGGGATAGATAGGGGTCCCGTTTCAATCTTCTGCATGTGGTCAGTCAGTTTTCCCAGCACCATTTATTGAATAGGTTCTCCTCTCCCCAGTGGTAGGTGGTGGAGGCTTTGTTGAAGATGAATTGGTTGAGAAATTGAGGTTTTGCTTCTGTAATCTCAATTCTATTCCATTGGTCTATATGCCTGTCTTGTACCAATACCAAGCTGTTTTGATTATTGTAGCTTTATAGTAAAGTTTGAAGTCTGGTAATGTGATACCACCTGCTTTGTTTTTTTATGCTGAGGATTGTTTTGGCTATTCTTGGTCGTTTGTGTTTCCATATGAATTCCTGTGTTGTTTTTTCTAGGTCTGAAAGAATGTTGCTGGTAATTTGATGGGTATTGCATTAAATCTGTAGATTGCCTTAGGTAGGATGGACATCTTCACTATGTTGATTCTTCCAATCCATGAGCATGGGATATTTTTCCACTTGTTTGTGTCATCTTTGATTTCTTTGAACAGTGTTTTGTAGTTTTCATTGTAAAGGTCTTTCACGTTTCCAGTTAGGAAGATGCCAAGGTATTTCATTTTTTGCGTGGCTATTGTGAATGGAAATGTGGTTTTTATTTGGGTTTCTGTTTGTTTATTTTTGGTGTAAAGAAATGCAATTGTCTTTTGCACATTTATTTTATATCCTGAGACTTTGCCAAAGCCTTTAGTGTAAGGAGGTTTTTGACAGATTCTCTTGGGTTTTCAAGGTACACAATCATGTCATCTACAAAGAGAGATAACTTGACATCCTCTTTTCCTATTTGGATACCCCAGATTGCTTTCTCTTGCTGATTGCTCTAGCCAGGACTTACAATATTATATTGAACAGGAGGGGTGAGAGTGGGCATCATTGTCTTGTTCCAGTTTTCAGGGGAAATGGTTCCAATTTTTGTCCATTTAGGAGTATGCTGGCTGTGGGTTTATCATAGATGGCTTTTACTATTTTGAGGTATGCTCCCTGTATGCCTAGATGTTTGAGGGTTTTAATCAAGAAGGAGAGCTGGGTTTTATCAAAAGCTTTTTCTGCATCTAATGATATAATCATGTGGTTTTTGTTTTGACATCTGTTGATGTATTTAATTACATTCATGGCTTTACAAATGTTGAACCAGTCTTGCATCCCAGGGATGAAGTCTACTTGGTCAC
Organism: Cephalopachus bancanus; assembly: GCA_027257055.1. NCBI lineage: Eukaryota > Metazoa > Chordata > Mammalia > Primates > Tarsiidae > Cephalopachus > Cephalopachus bancanus. The sequence continues at coordinate 345,294 of JAPVLO010000402.1, forward strand.
GATGGATGATTTTTGAGATGTGTTGTTGAATCTGGTTTGCTAGGATCTTGTTGAGAATTTTAGCATCTATGTTCATCAAAGATATTGGCCTGTAGTTATCTTTCTTTGTTGGGTCTTTACCTGGCTTGGGTATCAATGTGATGTTAGCTTCCTAAAATGATTTGGGGTGAGTTCCATCTTTCTCAATCGCCTGGAATACCTTCAGTAGGATTGGTATCAGCTCCTCTTTAAATGTCTTGAAGAATTCTACTGGAAAGCCATCTGGTCCAGGGCTTTTTTTTGTTTTTTGTAGGTAGTTTTCTTATTACATAGTCAATTTCCTTGATTGCTATTGGTCTATTTAGGGTCTCAATTTCTTCTTGTTTCAACCTAGGCACGTTGTGTGATGACAGAAAGTCCTCCATTTCCTTAAGGTTTTCAAGTTTGTTTCCATACAAGTGTACATAGTAGTCTCTAATGATCTTTTGTATTTCTTCAGGGTCAGATGTGACATCATCTTTTGTATTCTAATTGTGCTTATTTGGGTTTTTTCTCTCTTTTTCTTGGTCAGTCTAGCTAGGCGACCATCAATCTTGTTTATCCTTTCAAAGAACCAGCTTTTTGTTTCATTGATTTTTTAATATTATCTTTTTGTCTTCTATGTCCTGGATTTGGGCTTTTATTTTGGTGATCTGGATTCTTCTGCTGAAAGTAGGGTTTTTGTGGTCTTGTTTTTCCAGCTTCCTTAGGTGGCTTGTTAGGCTGTTAATTTGTGATCCTTCCATTTTCTTCATGTGCATTTGTAGTGATATAAATTCCCCTTTTACTACAGTTTTCATGGCATCCCAGAGATTTTGGTAAGATGTTTCTTCATTTTCATTTGTTTCCAGGTATCTTTTTATCTCTGTTTTGATTTCATCATTGACCCAAGAGTTGTTTAGCATCATGGTGTTTAGTGTCCATGTCTTTGTGGGTTTTGGGGGGACCTTGTTGGTGTTAATGTTTATTTTTATTCCACTGTGGTCCGAGAAGGTGCATGGTAAAATTTCGGTCGTTTTAAATTGGCTTATGCTTGATATCGGGTCAAGTATGTGGTCAATTTTAGAGTACATTCCATGTGGTGATGAGTAGAATGTGTATTCTGTGGTCTTTGGATAGAATGTTCTATAGGTATCAATTAAGTCCATTTGGTCAAGAGTCACATTGAGGTTCCAGATCTCATTGCTGATTTTTTGTCCTGATGATCTGTCTAGGGTTGTGAGTGGGGTATTAAAGTCCCCAGTTATGATGGTGTTAGAGTCAATATCTTTCTTGAATTTTCCTAGAAGCTGCTTCATGAAAGTTGGTGCTTCTATGTTGGGTGCATATATGTTTAGGATAGATATTTCTTGGTGATGGAGTGAACTTTTTATCATTATGTAGTGGTCCTCTGTATCTTTTTAAATTTTTGATAGCTTAAATCGTATTTTGTCTGAAATTAGGATCGCGACTCCTCTTTTCTTTTGTGTTCCATTTGCCTGGAAATTTGTTTCCCATCCTCTTACTTTGAGTCTGTGCATGTGCTTTCTAGTGAGATCAGTCTCTTGAAGGCAGTATATTGTTGCCTGGTGATATTTTATCCATTTTGCTATTCTATGTTTTTGCAGTGGTGCATTTAGTCCATTCACATTCAGGCTAATTATTGAAATGTGAGAGTTGGTCCCTATCATAAAGTTCTTATAGAGTTGTTATTCTTCCACTTGGTTTTTTTGTCTTTCTTTTGGTTTGGGGGTTGGTTCATGTGTATTTTATTTTTTTTCCTGTACTCTTGTGAAGAACGTTGTTGTTTTTTTGCTTTTCTTCTGTGTTTAGTACTTTCTTAAGTGTTTCATGTAGAGGTGGTCTGGTGGCAGCATAAGTTCTTAGGGACTGGATATCTGGGAAAGATTTTAATTCTCCCTCGTTGATGAAGCTTAACTTGGCTGGGTAGGTTATTCTTGGTTGAAATTGTTTATCTTTTAGAACTTTGAAGATAGGGCTCCAAGCTCTCCTAGCCTGTAGGCTTTCTGTAGATAAATCTGCTGCTATTCTAATTGGTCTTCCATGGTAGGTGATCTGGCCTTTTTCTCTTGCTGCCTTTAATATTTCTTCTTTTATACCTACTTTGTTTAGGCAAATTATTATGTGTCTGGGAGTTTTTCTTCTCATTTGTTGTCTTTCAGGGGTTCTCTGAATCTCTTGTGTTTGAATTTTTGCATCATTGATTAGATAAGTGAAGTTTTCTTGAATAATCTTGTGGAAAGTTTGTTCCAATGTGGTCTCTGTCTCTCTTTCTGCCTCAGGAGGGTCAATTACTCTTAGGTTTGGTCTCTTGAAATAATCCCTCATCTCTTGAAAGTTTTGTTGTCTTTTTAAGCTTGTTTTCTGTGTTTTTAACAGTTTGGGCTAGTTCTATATTTTGGTCCTCAAGCTCTGAGATTCTTCTTCTTGGCTCATTCTGCTTTTCATGCTTATCAGTTTGTTATTTATTTCATTCACGGTATTCTTTATTATTGTTATCTCAGTTATCAGCTCCTTCCTAGTTTCTTCTTGTCTCTCCTGAATTCTTTTTAATCTCTCCATTAATGTCTTGATATCTAGGTTTGTAGTTTGAGACCAGTCATTCTGGGGGCTCTTCATTGTTTGCATTCCAAAGTCAATATTCTCAGTGTCTGCCCTCCCAGGGGTCTGGAAGAGACCCATATTCTTCTTTTGGTTTTTCTTCATTTGTATAGATTTTTCTCTCTCTCCCCTTTTCCTCTCCTTCTTTAATTCTGTTTTTCAGGTAAGGTGGGGTGCTTTTATTTCATTTGTTCAATCTCCTGTTCTTCCTTATGAGGGTCCTCTGGCTTTGTTCACATTTGAGGTTGGAGTGTGGGCTGTGGGCTGTACTTTTTGCAGTTTTGAGGTTTAGTTGAGGGGGAAGCTATGATTCAGAATCTATATGCTGATTCCAGCATCCACCAACAGGTGTATGAGCACACTGGAACCTATTTCCCACTGCCTTACGATCTGTCTGTGCAGCAGGATATAGGTTTGATCCCTGGAACAAAAGGAGTTACAAAAGAGGAAACTAATGGAGGTGGGGGTCAACAGGAAGTTAGAAAGAGAGAAGATTGAGAGTGAAAACAGACATACATACCAACTAACAGGTGAAAAAGAGACAGAAGGTTGGAGAGAAGTGAAAAAAACACACAAGCAAAATTCCTAAAGAATACTCTTAATTACACAAAGACAGACCAATAAAATCGTGCCTTTTGATGCATTTTGCCTAACACAAACAGATAGTGTAAGTCAAAAAGCAAACAAAAGTGTGCAAAACAGTCAAAATGATAAAATCAAAAGTCAAAATAAGAAATCAGACTAGCTCTGGAATCTTTCCTGAGTGTCTAAAGTCTCTTCAGCTCTGATCTCCAGCCTCTCCCCTTTGCTTTCATTGCAGGCAGCTAGATTTACTCGCAGCTTGGGTTGTTGTTTTAGCCTGCTGCCTGGGAGGTCTGTGACTCTTAGTTGCCTGTATCTGATTCAGTGTAGGGGGGGATTTGTCTCTGGTTAGCGACCTTACCTTAGGAACCAAGGTGGAGGCTGCTCATAGGTGGGCAATGCAAATCTGCCTGGACAATGGCCGCAGTGGCAGCTCCTTTTTCATGGATCCTTTCTCTCTGCTCATCTGGGTTCCTGGGTGATCCACTATGATGGGCTGTGGTGGCGTGCGAGGTGCTGGGGATCAGCTGGTGGTGGGCAGGGGGATGGGGGAAGAAAAGTAAGAGTCTTAGCTGGGCTTGGTGGCTCAGCCTATAATCCCGCGCCTTTAGGATGCTGAGGTGAGTGGATTGCCTGAGCCCGCGGGTTTGAGACCCACCTGGGCAACTTGGCGAGACCGCATCTCTACGATAAATCAAAGAATAAGCTGAGCGTGGTAGTGCACACCTGTAGTTCCAGCTACTTGGAAGGCTAAGGCAGAAGGCTTGACAGAGCACAGCAGGTAGAGGCTGTGGTGGCTGTGAGCTGCCACTGCACTCCAGTCTGGGCAACAGAGTGAGACTCCAACTCAAAAAAACAACAAAAAAAAAAACCAAACAGAAAAAAGAAAATTAAGAGTCTTTTTGGGAACTCACATTTGGAGAATGTCACAATTCCATCTATGCTGTTGCCATCTTACTTGAACTCCCAACTTGGATCTCTTATCTCCCAGGCCAGTCAGTTCTATAGTCTTTAATCCTTTCCTTAGAAAAAATTTATTTGATTTTATTTATTGTGGTAAACATGAGACCTACCCTCTTAATAAATTTTTAAGTGTACAGTACATCATTGTTGACTATAAATCCTATTATTTCCTTTTTGAAGTTAACATTTTATTGGTATCTGCCTAGTATTCACAGAATAGGAGAATGAAGGGGTTATTATAAAAATCGTAGTTTGAACTTTTTTTGATTTTTTATCTTTAGAATTGGAGTCTTACACAGTCTCCCAGGTTGGAGTGCAGTGGTACACTCATGGCCACCCCAGGGTTGAGCTGTCAGGCTCTGGCAATCCTTCCGCGTCAGCCTTACAAGTAGCTGGAACTACAGGCGCACAATATCATGCCCAGCTAATTTTTTATTTATTGTAGAGACGAGGTCTCACCAAGTTGCCCAGGCTGGTCTCGAACTCATAGGTTCAGGCAATCCACTTTCCTTGGCCTCCCAAAGTGCTGCGATTATAGGCTGAGCCACCAAGTCCAATCACTTTGAACTTCTATACATTTCCTATAGTGGATGGGCTGTATCCTCTCTGGATCCATTTTCAGACTAAAAAAACCAAGAATTCCTATTACAATTCTAAAGGACAGATGGTCCCTGACTTATGATGGTTTGACTTAATGATTTTTCTACTTTATGATCGTGCAAAAGCTTTGTTCTTTAAGTACGCTTACAACCACTCTGTTTTTTACTTCAGTATGCAAGTCAACAAATTACACAAGATATTCAACAATTTATTATAAAATAGACTTTGTGTTATATGATTGTGCCTAGTTATAGACTAATATAAATATTCTGAGCATGTTTAAGGTAGGCAGGGCTAAGCTATGATGTTTGGTAGGTTAGTTGTATTAAATATATTTTCAATTTATGATATTTTCAACTTACTAGGGGGTCCTAGGGATAGAACCCCAAGTCTGGGAGCATCTATATTAATAATTCAATGCATACCATGCTTAAATATTTTTCTCTGTCTTTTTAGCAGAACAATTTGAACTTACAGTAAGGTTTTTTTTTTTCTCTTATCAAATAAAGTTAATGAGAAATCAGGTAGAAATTCCCTACCAAAACATAAAAACATAAAGAAAAAAATATGTTTTGGAGAAAACTGGACACGACTATTTTTATCTTTGATTACCCTGGCTAAAGATATCCTTCATGAGGAAACAGTTGCTTTTTTTTTCATTTTACTGGGTTTCAGGAAGAAAAGCTTAGTAAACATGTAAACATGAATTCTCTCCTTCCTCTTTCCCAGAAGCCCCAATAGTTTATTTTGAAACTAATTCTAGGGTAAGTCCTTTTGATCTCACTGCTATCACTTAGAGAATTATAATGTGGCTTTGCAATTCTGGCTAGAATGCAAGACCTAAAAAAAAATCTTAGATTTATGTTAAATAATTTGAGTTCAATGATAGGAAACCCTTCTACATGCTAAAAAAACAACAACACCCAAATAACTCTTAAGATCTTTATAGTAGGAAGAAAATAGCCAACCACTCTTCAAATTATGGGGTTGGTCCCATGTTTTGAAAGGTACCATCTCAGCTGATCTCTTAATGAGATGTCTGTGTACACAGAGAGTGGGAGGGCAGGTGGAGGGGTGGGGAGGTTAGATAAGAACCAAGGGCTTTCATTTCCTCATCTACCCCTTCTCTGTTAACAATCCAGCAGATTCAGAAGACAAATTTAGGACCTTTGCCTTCCTCCACTGGGCAAACCATTCATCATCTTAAGGTTGTACTGAAAACTTCCTTTTGGGTAAGTGATAATATGAGATTCACTTTGGCTTTCTTTTTCTTTCTTTCTTTTTTTGTCTCCTCTTGCTTTCTGGCACATCCACGATTTCCCTCTGATGTTCATATCGTAATCATTATCTGTAACATTTTGGCTTCTTTTTTCTGACTTTCATTTCCAAATATGGAATTGAACCTACTTGTCTGAATGCCATTATGTAAATACTGATAACATCATAATCTTCTAATTACCATTGAAAGGTGTATTTTTGTGGGTAGAGGTGGAATAATTAGAGATGGGATAAATATAATGATTACTATATTTAATATATTTATAACCTACTTTCAAGAAGTGTTTCTTTTTGTTAATTGTTATATAAGCATGAGAAATATACACGTAATCCAGATTGGTTATCTCTGAACCAATGAGGGCAGACACTTTTTTTTTTTTGAGTAGTAGTCTCACTCTATTGCCCAGGCTGGAGTACAGGGACACACTCATGGCCACCTCAGCCTCAACTGGCTGGGGTCAGGTGATCCTTCCACCTCAGCCTTCCAAGTAGCTGGAACCACAGGGGTGTACCCTATGCCCGGCTAATTTTTTTGATTTATTGTAGAGATGGGGTCTCACCAAGTTGCCCAGGCTGGTCTCGAATCCCTGGGCTCAGGCAATCCTCTCACCTCTGCCTCCCAAAGTGCTGGGATTACAGGTGTGAGCCACTGTGCCTGGCACTTTTTTGAATCATAACCATGCACACTGCAAAACTCAAGTTATTTTATGAGATGAATTCCCACTGCACTTGTCTCTAGCAGTCTGTGCCTCAGGCATCATTCAGTCCTACCCCTTCCTCCTTTAAAACAGAGTCACCTTTTTCTGCCCAATTCACCAAAATTCCTCCACCCTACCCCACTCACTTGTGCAAAAAACTTGGGCCTAAGGTCCACTTCTACTGTTGGGAAGCCTCTCCTTGTAGAATAGTGGTCCTCAACAGGGGGTGGTTTGGCAATCTCTGGAGACATTTTTGGTTGTCACTTCTGCAGGGATCCTGCTGGCATCTAATGAGAAGAGGCCAGGGATGCTGCTAAACATCCTACCATTCACAGGACAATCCCCATAACAAAGAATTATACAACCCAGACTGTCAATCGTGCTTCTGTTAAGAAACCCTTCTGTGAAGAAAGTCTTGTATTTGCTGCAATAATCAATGATATTGTCTACTCTGCTATCAAATTATAAATTGTGAACATTAATTTATACATTTTCCACATACACATACTCCAGTTATAAACAGTTGTTGAATACTGGATACGTGTTAAGCACCGTGCCATGCACCAAAATTGCTCATGGTTCAATGAGAAAAATAGACAATATAATGCTTCTTCAGAGGGGCTATGATTGCTTAAAGAAGATATGCCGGCCGGGCTCGGTGGCTCAGCCTATAATCCCAGTACTTTGGGAGCTGAGGCAAATGGATTGCCAGAGCCCACGGGTTCGAGACCAGTCCGCGCAGCTTGGCAAGACCTTGTTTCTACAATAAATCAAAAATTCGCCAGGTGTGGTTGTGCTCACCTGTAGTTCCGGCTACTTGAAAGGCTGAGGCAGAAGGATTGCTAGAGCCCAGTCAGTGGATGCTGGGGTGGACATGAGCATGCCAGTGCACTCCAGCCTGGGTGGCGGAGTGAGACTGTGACTCAAAAAAAAAAAAAAAGAAGATATGGCTAATCTGACTCAGGATGATCTGAAAAGATGTTTGAAGAATTCTGAGAAGGAAGATGCCTGAAGGAACCTGCAAGAATAGGTAGGAAAAACTCTGGCAAAGAGAGGAAGAGAAATACATTTCTGGAAACGGGAGAAGCACGGGTCAAGATGTGTAGTTACAGAAGTGGGCAGGAGCAGATTCTGAAGGACACGCCTTCATGAACTGGTAACCATTAGATAATTTTAAAAGCCATTGGAGTCCTTTAAGGAGGGATTAATTGGGGTGAGATGGAACACATTGGTAGCATAAGATTTACATTTCAGAAAGGTCTTAACTATTTCTGAAATCTAGCTGAGAGCTAATGAAGGTCTGAAATAAGGTAGTAGAAATGGGAACAGAGAGAAGGTTAGAGAGATATTTAGGAGATAGAATGGTCACAGGGGTGAGAAGTAAAGAAATTCAGCATGATCCTCAAATTTTAGGTGTGGCCCATTTACCAAATCAGGAAATGCAGGAGTAAATGGAAGCTTGTAGGAGTTACAGGAAGACAAAGTTGGACACACAGTCTTCCCTCAGGATCTGTGGGGAATTGGTTTCAGGACCCCTGTGGATAACAAAACCTACAGGTGCTCAAGTTCCTTATATAAAATGATATAGTATTTGCATATAACCTACGCAATCCTCCCCGTATACTTTACATCATCTCTAGATCACTTATAATACCTAATAGCATGTAAATTGCTATACAAATTATTATACCGTGTTTTTACATTTGTATTATTTGTATTGTTATATTGTTATTTTTTATTGTCTGCCTCCCACCCTCCACTCACTAGATTCACAGTTAGTTGAATTTGAGGATATGGAACCCCTGGATATGGAAAGCCAACGGTATTTTTGTGGCATACAACACATACACACACACACTACAGTTTATAAAGTATACATGTCTCTTGCAAAAAAAAAAAACTTGGAAAAGAGACAGAAGTATAAAATTTCCATTCAGAAATAGCCACCACTGAAATTTCAGTGGTATTTTCCCCAATTTGTTCTATGTGGAAAAAAAATTGTGCATTTAAAAGATACAATCTCAAATTAAGGTGCTTTACACACTGCTTTTTTTTTCATTTTGCAATGTATTTTAAATATATACCTGTGTCACTGAGTAACTTTTTACATTTTTAATGGGGGTGCAACAATCTCACTCTATGGAAGGACCATAATTTATCCTTCCATCTCCATAATTGGAGGTTTGATTGCTTTGGGATTCTCATTCTTAACAAATCATGCTTAATGCCATCACACGTTGTGTCCTCCAGTACTTGACAGAAATGGTGTTCTAGGTGTAAGATAGGAATGGATCCCTGTGAAAGGAAGGGAGAAGTTGAACTGTGAAAAGGGCCAGCAGCATCAGCAGACTCCAGGGACTACTGAAAAAGCTCCTCAGAGTTGTTGTCCCACAGTGGGTGGAAATGGCTGGGTTTTACAATAGGCTCTTCTGGGAGGGACTGGCAAGGCTGCGTTTTGCAGCTGAGGCCAACCCTGAAGGGGTTGACAGTTGGGGGCATCTGCTCACCAAACTCTCCGATGCTGGACAGCAAGTTCCCCTATAAAGGGAGGCTTGGGTGGCACATCCTTGTATCTCCCACAGATGCTTATTCCTTGGGATAACTTCCCAGAAGTAGAATTGCTGGTACAGAGCATGGGCATTTAAAAACTTTGATATTGTCAAATTATCTTCCATTAAGATTGTAGCCGTTTATCCCCCCAACAGTTCATTTCACTGCTAATGTATAAAAACATGGCAATTGTACTGTTTTTCAATATGGAAAGGTACCTCAAATTCTTTTGGAAAATAAATTTAAAAATTGGATGTGTAATTGTGAATTTCATTTCAAACTCCGAATGCAGGTGCTATACCTTTCTCCATAGTGCTGTATAAATCTTTCCACAGGGATAAAACACTCTAATGATTTATTTTAAGGGTAAAGAATTATATTTGGTTCTTCTGAGCTGCTAACTTGCAACTTTAAAGAGACTGAGCCATGGCTGGTGCCTGAGTTGACTTGAAACAGAATGCACAACACCCTATAGCCCTTTCCATGTAAGTATTTGAACAGATACATGAAATCCCCACTTACTAGGAAATATTTGACACACTGGTGCTAGAGAGTGGCCAAAGGGAAATAATCATCATTTACTGAGTGCCTTCTCCATGCTATGCAATGCCCTGGGCTTTGCATGCTCCATCATATTTAATTCTCACAACAATCCTTTGAAGTAGTTATCATCACCACATTTTTCAGATGAGGAAATCGAAACTCAGAGATTCTGGGGACTTGGTAACAAATTTAAGTCATTCCGATTCCCAAGCCTGTGTACTTCTTAACATCCTGGGCTGCTGCCCTAAAGCTATATGTCAAGTTACATAGCAGTAGCTTTAAACAGTATAATGTACGTATATATTAACTATAGTAACAATAACTGACATAATAATAACAGAATGTCTGTCTTGCTGGATTGGGAGTGCCGAGGAGTCAGTGTCTAGATTTTTAAAAGTTTGTATCACTTATAACATCTAGCACTTTGCACAGGAAGGTATTCACTAAATATTTAAAAGAATAATTTTTGAATAACTAGAAAGAAAGAACTATCTCCCCAGTTTCTTTCACAATTCCATTCTCTTTTTGGGTTTGGCCTGACCAGAGTGTAGCCAGGAGGCAAAAGGATAGTCTAGTCAATGGTCTCCACTTCAGCAGGAATAATTGTGTTTCTGAAACTTGTCAGCTTCTCTAAACAGACCCACTGATTATAGATGGTGCCAATTTTTTTTTAAAAAGCTCGACCACAAATAAGCTCAACAAATAAAAACCATCACCCCAATCTGGAAGAGTGGGTGGTGAAGTTTTCATTCTGTAGAGACAGGTTCTAATCTAGTCTTTAGACATAACTTCAGGGGACAGGACATGCAGGGGAAAGAAATATGTTGAAGACACCACAAAGAAGCCCCAAGACAAATTCAGAAGACACCCTGCGTTCTTCAACAAGACAACAAGACAATGTCACACCAAAAAAGGTGGGAGTGGCTGGGCTCGGTGGCTCGGCCTGTAATCCCAACACTTTAGGAGGCCGAGGCGAGTGGATTGCCTGAGCCCACGGGTTCGAGACCCACCCGGGCAACTTGGCGAGATCTCGCCTCTACAATAAATCAAAAATTAACCCGGCATGGTAGCACACGCCTGTAGTTCCAACTACTCGTAAGACTGAGGCTGAAGGATTGCTGGAGCCCAGCAGGTCGAGGTTGTGGTGGCTGGGATTGTGCCACTGCACTCCAACCTGGGCAACAGAGTAAGACTCTGAATCAAGAAAAAAAAAATGCAATGGGTGATCATTGATTGGATCCTAGCCTGAGTAAGTTTATGGTAAAAGACATTTTGGAGTCACTCGGAAGACTTCAAGCCTGGATTGGGTATGAAGTGGCAATTATTGTTAGCTTTAGTTAGATGTGAAAATGATATTATGCTTATAAGGGAAGGAAGGGTCCTTTTTAAAAACGAGGCGTACCTTATGGAAATTGGAACTGGCAACCAATTCCTGATTAAAACCCCAAGTGCCCATGCCATAAGAGATAAGATAGACAAGTGGAATCTCATCAAACTGACAAGTTTCTGCAAAGCCAAAGAAACCATCAAGAGAGCAGGGAGGCCGGGCCTGTGGCTCAAACATGTAATCCCAGCACTTTGAGAGGTTGAGGCAAGAGGATTGCCTGATCCCAGGGGTTTGAGACCAGCCTGGGCAACTTGGTGAGACTGCATCTCTACGATAACTCAAAAAATTAACTGGGCATGTTAGCGCATACCTGTAGTTCCAGCTACTTAGAAGACTGAGGAGGAAGGATTGCCTGAGTCCAGCAGGTCGATGCTGGGGTGGAGTGTGCCACTGCACTCCAGCCTGTGCGACAGAATAAGACTCTAATTAAAAAAAAAAAAAAAAAAAAAAGAGCAGGGAGACAACCCATAGACTGGGAAAAAAATGTTTGCCAACTGTATGTCTGACGAAGGCCTAACATCTACGATCTACAAGAACTTAAACGTGCTAAAAAGAAAAAACCAAACAGCCCCTTTACAAAGTGGGCAAAAGAAATGAATAGACACTTCAAAAGAAGACATACGAGCAGCCAACAGACACGTGAAAAAATGCTCAGCCTCACTAGTCATCAAAGAAATGCAAATTAAAACTACACTGAGATACCACCTAACTCCAGTCAGGAAGGCCATCATCAATAACTCAAAAAACAACAGATGCTGGAGAGGATGTGGGGGGAGAAGGAATACTTCTACACAGTTGGTGGGAGAGTAAACTAATGTAACCACTGTGGAAAACAGTTTGGCGATTCCTAAAAGATCTAAAAATCAACCTTCCATACAACCCTGCAGTCCCCCTACTGGGAAATACCTGGAGGAACTCAAATCACTCTATGAAAAGATACCTGCACACATATGTTTATTGCAACATTGCTCACAGTAGCAAGAACATGCAACCAATCGTGCTGCCCCATCCAGAGGGGACTAGATAAAAAAATGTGGCACATATATACATGATGGAATATTACACAGCCATAAAAAAGGACAAAATTATGAACTTCACAGCAACCTAGATGGAGTCTATAATACCGAGTGATGTATCACAGAAACAACCGAGTTTCACATGTTCTCACTCATAAGTGGACCTTGAACAATTATGGTAATACTATAAGAAAAGGATTGACAGTAGTGGGAATCTGCCAGGGGAGGGCGGGGGCGGGATTAGCAATAGTGGGAATCAGGGTTGGGGGGCACACCTCATCAACAGGGTACCTGCATAATGAACATTTTTGTATACCTAACCCTGAGTTGTACCCACATCTTTATAATAAAAAATTTAAAAAATAAAAAATAAAAACTAAGTGTATATTGTAACATTTAGGGGTAAAATATACCTTCAAAGGAACTCTCTAGCAGAAAATATGAAGTAAATAAGGCACTTGTTAAACATGGACGCAAGGTTTTAGGTAGTATTCATTATACTAGCCTCTCTGCTTGGTTTGATAGTTTTCTTCACAAAAAGTAAACAACTAGAAAAATAAACAAACACAAAGGTCTGTTTCCTTTTCAGGAGAGTAAGAACCGATCTTTATCTTCCTCCAAAGGGAAAGCCACCAACGCGCGGCCTGGATAGGGCTTCAGAAGCCTCGACCGAGGTCGCAGGCAACTTTGAGAGATGAGCAGGTGCCATTCCGAAGACCTGATGTGACTACGGCGGTGAAGCGGTGAAAAGGACCCGCGTAAGACAGCCGAGACGCCATCCGCCCTCTGGCCTTGTGCACCGCGGATAAGGACTAACCCGCCACCTCACTGCCGACCCCTGAGAGTGCCCAAACCAAGAAGGATGGGAGTTTTGACGCTCTGCCTTAGAGCCATCCAGTGCCCTCACCTGGGCTGAGCGGACTGGGGCGGGGGGGGGGGGTGGCAATGCAAGGTTCCCTCCCGCTCGCTCGAACCCGCTGCGGCGAGACGGGTGTTGAGTGGCAGGTGCAGCCACCTGGAGGCTGGGCGGAGCTGAGCGGGCTTGGGCTGGGGAGAACCGGCCGCACGTGCCGAGGCCACTACCTTCACCTGCCGCTACGAGGGCGGGGGAGCGGAGAGCTGCGGGTGCAGACGGCGCGCACCGGGCGGCGGGGCCGATCGCCGCGGGAGGGCGCGCTCGGCGGGACTGGGGGTCGCGCCTGGCGGGGTCCGGCCGCAGGTGGGGGCGGCGGGGCGGCGGGGCGGCGGGGCGGGCGGCGGCGCGACTCGGCGGCCGCGCTCCCCGCGGGGGAAGTTTCTTGGCCGGGAAAGGTGCAATTGTGTGCAGCTATTCCTGGTATGTCAGGCGGGCCGGCGGCCGCGAGCCCGAAGGACGTCGTGTCCAGGGGCCCCAGGAGAGGGAATGCGGCCCGGCGGGCGGCGGCGGCGGGAAGGATGCCGGCGCGGGGGCGCGTCTCCTCGGGGCGGAGCCGCGGTCGGGGCGGCGGCGCGGGAAGGGGAGCGTGGCCCCCTGGCGGACGGTGACATCTCCCGGGCCAGACAGCCTGGCCACAGCGGCGGCCGCGGCCGCGAGCCCCGGGGGAGGGCTGGTGTGGGGGTGGGTGTGGGTGTGGGGGAGGCGGACGGAAGCGGCGACTCGGTGGGGCCCGGGTAGGCGGCGGGGTGGGGCGGGGCCACCGCGGGGAGGACGGCGGCGGCGCTGCGACTTTTGAAGTCCAAACTGCCGTCGGGGCTGGTGCCGCGCGTGGCCTCTGGTTGCCCCCTTCGCCTCCCGCGCCCTGCTCGACTGCCTCGGTCCCCGCGGACCTCGGGTCGCTTGCAGGAGTTTAGAGAAAGCACTGTCGTTCTTGGAGTTCTTGGAGCTGCGAATGCTTAGCAAGCTGCGGAGCGCGACGGAGGCACAGAGAGCGCGGGCGCCTCGCAGCTCGACACCAGCCGGGGCGGCCGCGTCCCCTCCCCGTCGCGTGGGGACATCCCGCCCTCCGCGCACCGCTGAGCCTCCCTTTCCCTCGCTTGCCCTAGCCATGGAAGGGGTGGAGGAGGCCGAGGCCGACTGTTCAGTCGCGTTCGCGGAGGCTCAGAGATGGGTGGAGGTGAGTACCTCTCACGGCTGTGAGTGTACGGCCTCCCGGCGGTTGTCGCCAGGGGACGGCCGCTCTGCGCCTTAGCCTGCTCGGGTTCCCTCGCCGGCTTGGGTGTGCAGTTTTGGGGACTCTGCAAGTTCGGCCTCTCCTGCATCCTCGTATCCAGCCTAGCTTAGTTTAGCATTGCCTCCGACGGGGTCGCCGGCTTCCCAGAGAGCCTCTGCCGAGGCGGAGGTGAGCGCTCGGCCACGCGGCTCCGGGACCGCTCATCCCCGAGGACCGGCCCAGGCCGGCGCCTGCTGGGGACTGGAGACCAGGCTGGCGGGGGTCCGGCCGCAGGTGGGGGCGGCGGGCCCGGAGCGCGCTGGGCAGAGCTTGGCCCGGGTTCTCGGAGGCCTTTCTTCAGGGTGGTTAGAAGAGGAATGTCCCACACATACCTGAGCAGCCAGGGGATTGTGGGGTGGGGGGCGAGTGGAGGAGGTGAGACACCTGGAAAGGTGATTTCTCTGGAGCAGCATCCGCACTCACGGGGTGGGGGTCGGGGAATGTGCTTAATGAGGCTCAGGTGTCCTGGGGTCACTCACTGAAGGGTTGTTACTTTCCCAACTGTGCCCAACAGACAATATCTTGGGTTCCCTTCTCCCCCCCTCCAAAGGAGTTGTTTTTTTCGTCAACGCCTTGGGGCTACATTCATCTGCAGAAGGTTAATACCAAGGCTTCTAGCTGTTATTCTACTGGATGCAAAAGTTAAGTTTTAAAATAAGGCAAAAAAAAAAAAAAAAAAAGTCTTCCAAGCAGATGTGAAGCAAGATTCAGAAACAACTGCTTGTTAGAAAATTGTTGCATTCACCAGCCTTGCAGTCATTTAGGAGTTATGGATGCCACGTGCTGGTTTATTCAACATATTTAAAAAATTCCAATTGGGTTTAAAGATTATTCGGTGGGAAAACAACATATTCAAGGATTCCAAAGCAAACAGTATTTAGAAACGATTCACTTCTCTTTAAGAAAATGCATGTATGCGGAACAAATAAAGAGAATACACGTTAAATGTTACATGTCTTACACTAAATAAAGGAATATAAAATATAGGTGGCATTGCCCACTAGACAGTGGGGAGGTCTAAGAAATTATCTTTTGGTGTCTTTTTTGGATTGAAACTTCACACTGGCTTGAAGGTGACTTATAAAGGTGTGAAGGGAGGGCATGGGTAGTTGGGAGAGGAATAAGCACTGTATTTTGAACTGAAATGAGAGTGGAAAAATTCCAGCAATGTAGTTAAGAGACATAACTTCCCTCATTCATGAACTTTGAAGAGTCAAGGCTTCCAACTGTAATTTTCCATTAGCAATGTTTGTTCTACATAATTTTAGAAAACAAACTGCTGTTTTGTGTTTGAGTATTAGGGATGGAGGGAAGGAGAATGGAAGAAATGTGGGGACGTTTTCTGGTCATCCATGGCCTGGGTGTGGAGTTTGCATCTGCGTGCTTTGTATTTGTTTCAGGAATTCTGTGAATATGGGTGATTCCACACCCCTCTCCTTTTTTAGTATGCAGATTTTTGAAAACTAAGAGTTCCTTGTACATCCCAGTTTGTTCATACTTATGTAGGGTTTCTGTGAGCAATTTGTATATAATGAACTCGGGGAAAGTGTCTTTTGCATGATACACATGCTCATCTTTCCACTCCCATCACCCTACCTAGAGGTGCATGTCAGCAGTGATTTGGCAACTATGTGACGTGTTTTGTTCATCACCAGCAGAAAGTGGAATCTTTCTAAAGGTATTGTCTTCTTTTGATGTAGTCAATGAAATTAAAATCAGTGATTTCTTATACTACTCAGAGCATGGCAGTATGTTTGTCTTCATTGAAGATATGTGAATAATTTCCATAGTCATCACACATCCTTTTGCAAGACTCTGGGCATTTGCAGTGACAGCCTTGTGCCCACTGTTAGGTTTGTTTTATTTCTCTAGTTAGCGTCCACATTCATCTCTCTTGTCAGCTTTGCCTTTGCCACCAAAGCACATATTTTAAAATGTAGGGTTCCTGCCAAAAGAGGCAGAATGAATGACTCTCTCATTGCCACAACCTCTTATTCTAACTCATAATTTGAAGATAAAATGTTGATTCCAGAGTGTATTCTATAAAGTATCTTTTCTTCAGCTGGCAGATTTTCTTGCTCCATTCTGCCCTTTCCATCATTGTCCTCTAATAACCCACTTATGAGGCATAAGTGGGTTATTTATATTTTAATACCCATGTATTATCATATAATATTATATTGTATTGTACATAATATAATCTCCTTTTTTGTGTGTGTGTGTGTCGGAGTCTCACTCTGTCACCCAGGCTGTAGTCACCCACGCTCACAGGCATTGCAGCCTTGACCTGCTGGGCTCAGGCGATCCTTCTGCCTCAGCCTTCCAAGTAACTGGAAATACAGGTGAATGCCACCATGCCCGGCTAATTTTTTGATTTATTGTAGAGGCAAGGTCGTGCCTAGTTGCCCAGGCTGGTCTTGAACTTCGTGGGCTCAGGCAATCCCCTCGCCTCAGCCTCCCAAAGTGCTGTGTTTACATCCATGAGCCACTCTGCCTAGCTATGATCTCCTTTTAATCTTAGCTGCAGCTTTGAATATCCCAAGTTCAAGAAACTTTATTAACCTTATAAAACTTTGAATGATGACCAGACTCCTTGTCAGTATGGCCTTACCATTTCCATTTCCTGGCTCTGTGGTTTTAAATTGCTAATGTGTTGTTAAACAAAGTTTATAAACAAAGTTAAACAAAGTTATAAACAAAGTTAAAGTGTTTTTTTCTTTCTTTCTTTTTTTTTTTTTTTTTTGGTAAAACAGAGTCTCACTCTTTCACCCAGGCTGGAGTGCAGTGGCACAATCATGGCTTACTACAGCCTAAACCTACTGGGCTCAAGCAGTCCTCCCACCTCAGACTCCTATGTAGCTGGGACTACAGGCTTGTGCCACCGTGCTTGGCTGATTTTTTAAAATGTTTTGTAGAGGCCAGGCTCGGTGGCTCAACCTGTAATCCCACACTTTGGGAGGCTGAGGTGAGTGAATTGCCTGAGCCCGCGGATTCGAGACCCACCTGGGCAACTTGGCAAGACCTCATCTCTACAATAGATCAAAAAAATTAGCTGGGCGTGGTAGCGCGTGCCTGTTGTTCCAGCTACTTGGAAGGCTGGAGCGGAAGGATCGCCGGAACCCAGCAGGTCGAGGCTGCGGTGGCTGGGAGTGGCCACTGCACTCCAGTCTGGGAGAGACTCCAACTCAAAAAAAAAAAAATGTTTTGTAGAGATGGGGGTCTCACTATGTTGCCCAGTCTGGTCTTGCATTCCTGGGCTCAAGTGATCCTTCTGCCTTGGCCTTCCAAAGTGCAAGGATTACAGCCGTGAGCCATCATTCCCGGCCTAAGTTAAAGTTTTTAAAATTATTTTTTGGAGTAGAGGAGAAAGAGTGAGGTGAGGGCTAGTGGTTAGTATTCTGCCAATTATGTTATGAATCTTGTTTTTATTCATTTCAAGTTGTGCTTGTATACTTGAATCTATATATCTCTAAATCTACATCTATGTATATGCACGTACACACCAAACTGCTTTGTCTATTCAGCGGCTAATTTTGCAGTTCAAAACCAACGTAGGAATTATTTAAGATAATTCAGTGTAATGATATTGAATTATTATCTGGTTGTAAATGCTGTTTGGAATATTAATAATGTAGCAGGGCTGGTTTATGACTAAACATTGATTTAAAACCAAGTAGTGTAATAGTTTGAAGGTGAAGGCGAAGGCTTGATTCTACCAAGATCATGGAGTAGGTGATGAAGTGGTAGAAAATACAGCCTGGACTCTCTAATTTCAGTCCTCTTTTGCAGCACCTTTTAATTTTCTGTATCTAATAGTTGCTTCTGTCTCTCTGTTTTGGGGCATTGAAAAGTGTTGTAGTAAACAGACAAAATACGCATGAGACTGAAAACTGGATATGTCACACATTACATTGGTTGGTCACGGCTTCTAGTCTGTGAGTTGATGTTGCCGTTTAGGTTGAGTCTCAAATGCAAGGGTAATTTTTTTTTTTTTTGAATCAGATTCTCACTCTGTCACCCAGGCTGGAGTGCAGTGGAATGCTCATGGCCTCCTCAGCCTCAACCTGCTGGGCTTAGGCAATCCTCAGCCTTCCAAGTAGCCAGAACTACAGGCGCATACCACCACACCCAGCTAATTTTTAAAATTTGTTGTAGAGATGAGGTTTCGTCAAGTTGCTCAAGTTGGTCTCGAACCCCTGGGCTCAGACAGTCCTCTCACCTCAGCTCCCCCAAAGTGCTGCTATTACTAGCATAAGCCACCACGTCCAGCCAGAAGAGAAATTTTGTGGCCAGAGCAGGACAGGCTAACTTAATTCACTACCTTCCTGCTCACCTGCCCTTCCTGTTATCTCTGGTTCTGATTCTTTCAGTATTGCTGTCACCCTGTAAGGGATGCCAGCCGGAGCTCATTGCCAAGTCTGGCACTAGAATATGAGTCCTTCCCCACTTACTTCTAATTGGTTTGTTTTTCCACCTGCTCCAATTTTTATCCTTCAGGGATGTGCTACCTTTTAACTTTGTTTGCCTTTTGTGCAACACGTTTTAGAGTTGCACTCTGTGGGTCTCCCATTGATATTAGCAAACTCTTTCTAAATGGCTTGCATCTTTTTTACTGGTGGTTGCCAACCTGTGGCCTGGTATGAAAGAGTTTGACTGGGGTACAGGAACCCTCAGTGCGTACCAGTATTGTCTATAGGCTAATTGAGGTTCTCAGGGACTTTTGGACTATTACCGTTGAAATGTATGCAGAGTGACAAAAACATTCATTGGAAAATATTACTAAGTTCATGGAATTATTTTTGGTAATTATATATTACTTCAATCAGCATATATTAACTTGAAAATTAACTTGGTGGTAAATATAGTTTAAAAAATTGTATGTTAGAAAGCAGTTCTTGGCCAGGCACTGTGGTTCACACCTATAATCCCAGTACTTTGGGAGGCCAAGATGGGAGGATTGCTTGAGTCTAGAAGTTTGAGACAACATAGTGAGGCTGTATTTCTACAAAAAATAAAATAAGAAATTAGCCAGGCATGGTGGAACACACTTATAATCCTAGCTACTTGGGAGGCTAAGGCAGGAGGATTGCCTGAGCCCAGGAATTAAGGCTGCAGTGAGATGTGATTATGCCACTGCACTCCAGCATGGGCAACAGAGTGCGACTCGGACTCAAAAAAATAAAGAAATAAAATAGAGCAATTCTTATACTAGCTTTTACAACCAAAATGTTTTTCTTAAAATATAAACCTGATTTTGCTGCGTTCCTTGTTTTCTAGAGAGTCATGAAAATATTTAAAAGTCCACAGTCTTTAGTACGGCATTGATAACTCTTTACAATGGGGTTTCTGCCTATATATCTATTTGGGGGGGGTCATTTTTCTCCATAACTACTTTAGGTGTGGCCAGATACCATAGAGATTAAGAACACAGTTCAGAAATCAAATCATCGCTCAAGTTCTGGCCCTGTCACTTAAATCTTGTAGGTCTGTTTTTTTCTTTTAACCTGCCGTGGCAGTTGTGCCAATTAAATGAGATGCTGACTGTAAAGTAGTGCTTTCTAACCCCCTTGCTTGTGTTTCCCGTGCACAGGATGTGGTCGGGATACCGTGCGGAATACCGTTACTCTTTGTTTACCTAATGAACTCCCCTTTGTTCTTCCTTGCTTGGGCTTAAATCAACCTTGTGTCAACCCCCCCCCCAAAAATGCTCCAGTCCAGAGGGCACATGGGTTAGCCCTGCTGCAGCCTCGGGATTAGCCTTAGGGTTTGTGGCAGTTGTTTGCTTGGGACCACTATGGGATATATCTTCATGTGGGTGCCAGTACATACTTGCCTGTTTACTCAGCATTTTCTCTTCTCTTCAACCCTGTTCCTGACTCATCACTCCACTCCTCAGTTCTGTTTTATGGTTTCTTTCATGAGGACTTGCATGTAGTCATCCCAAAATACTTATTATGTGCTTACTGTGTGCTAGGCACTTGGTGGGTTTATTGATGCAATCATCAAATTCTTAGTCCCTTACCTAGACCTTCAAAGAGACGTGTTCCCTGAGAGGAGCAGATATGCAAACAGACCTGTCATTGCTGTCAGATGATTGTGATGATGGAACGCGGTAATGGAAGATTGTGCAGTGTGTGGTGATGTCATTGAGGAGGCAGCCTGAGTCTGCCTGGTGTATTAGGGCACACTCACAGAGGAGGCTGCAGAGGGGCTGACACATGTGCCTGCTGGCTGGAGCATTTAGCTTTTTAACTTGTGAGTTCTTGACGTTGCATACAGCATAGCTTCTGGGAATTGCCCAGAGTAGTTTATTTTTACTGAGGTGATGTTTCCCCATGGTGAAATGCACTGATTTTAAGTGTACAATTACAGGAGATTTGTCAAACGTATATACCCATGTAACTGGCTGCCCAATCAAGATATACAATGTTTCTATCACTCAAGAAAATGCCTCCCAGAAGGGCACATCAATCTCTACCCCTTTGATGAGCAACCACTCTTTTGATTTCTCCACCACAGATTTCACAGGGGAGTTTTAAATGGCCGAGAAATGTCTTAGACTTTCTGTTCCTTTTTTTCTCCCATTTTTTCTTTATGCAGCATTTTACTCTGTCTGTTCTTTTTCTTCTCTCTCTCTCTCTCTATCTATATCTATATCTCTATATAGATATAAGTATATCTATATGGCGAGAGAGACAAACACACAGGCTCACAGACAGGGTTTCAGTTGCTCAGGCTTGTCTTGCAGTCCTGAGTTCAAGTGATCCTTCTGCCTTTGCCTCTCAAAATGCTAGGATTGCAGGCATGAGCCACCACGCTCAGCCCGTTTTACTGTTTCTTAAACAAAACATCTTTACATGGCAAATAAGAAAGAATCATATAAAAGAGAGAGGTGGCAAGAGATAGGGAAGTCTTTTTTTTTTTTTTTTTATTTGAGTTGGAGTCTCACTCTGTCGCCCAGACTGGAGTGCAGTGGCCGCTCCCAGCCACTGCAGCCTCGACCTGCTGGGCTCCGGCGATCCTTCCGCCTCAGCCTTCCAAGTAGCTGGAATTACAGGCATGCGCTACCACGCCTGGCTGATTTTTTGATTTATTGTAGAGATGAGGTCTCGCTGCCCAGGTGGGTCTCGAACCCGTGGGCTCAGGCAATCCACTCACCTCAGCCTCCCAAAGGTGCAGGATTACAGGCTGAGCCACTGAGCCTGGCTGGGAGTCTTTTTTTTAAACAATTTTTTTTATTTTAAAGATGTAGGGTATAATTGAGGGTTAGGTATGTAAGTGGTCATCATACAGGTAAAGTTTGGGCCTACCTTGGTTCCCACTTTGCCTGGTTTGAAATCAGGTACCTTTATTAATGTTATGTGACCCCCACCTCCCTCCCCTGGCAGTTTTGGGCCACCTGTCCGTTTCTTATAGTATTATGGTAAATGTTCAGGGTCCGCTTATCAGTGAGAACATATGGTACTCAGTTCTTTGTTTCTTTGATAAATCACTGAGTATTATAGACTCTAAATCCGTCCAAGTTGCTGTGAAATCCATAATTTTGTTCTTTATGGCTGTGTAATATTTCATCATGTGTATGTACCACATTTGTTTTGTCCAGTCCAGTTTCAGTGGTTGGTTCCAGCATGGTTGGTTCCATGTTTTTGTTATTGTGAATAGTGCTGCAATAAACATGCTTGTGTTGGTATCTTTATTGTAGAGTGATTTAAGTTCCTCAGGGTATAGTCCCAGAAGGGGGATCGCTAGATCGAATGGAAGGTCAATTTTTAGTTCCTTTACGAATTTTCCAGAGTTTTCCATAGAGGTTGAACTAGTTTGCATTCACACTAGCAATGTAGAAGTGTCCCCTTTTCTCTGCATTCTTGCCAGCATCTGCTGTTTTTTGAGTTATTAATGATGGCTATTCTTACTGGATTTAGTTGGTATCTCAGTGTGGTTTTGATTTGCATTTCTCTGATGATTAGTGAGGCTGAGCGTTTTTTCATGTGTCTGTTGGCTGCTCGTATGTCTTCTTCTGAGAAGTATCTATTCATGCCTTTGCCCCCTTTCTAATGAGACTGTTTTTTTCGTTTTAGCACATTTCAGTTCCTTCTAGGTCCTGGATATTAGGCCTTTGTCTGATATGCAGTTGGAAAATATTTTTTTCCCATTCTGTGGGCTGTCTCCCCTCTCTCTTGATGGTTTCTTTTGCTTTGCAGAATCTTTTCAGTTTGATGAGGTCCCACTTGTCTATCTTAAGATGAAGGAGCCTTAAAATCCTCTTGGGAAGAAACTGATTCACACAAATAGGAACCAGAGCAAGGATGCCATTAGACCAGCCTGACTCCAGGAAGTGTAAACAGATGAGTCAAACTGTTTCCTGAGGAACTGGGAGGGTTCCCGGATGCTGCCAGTCATTCTGGATCCTTCCAATGTTCTGATGTACCAAGGTTGAAAATGCGCCTCTTTCATAAAGTGGAGGAAAATACAAACACCTACCTTTATTAAGACAGTGGTTTGGTTTTGTTTTTTAAGTCATAGTCTCACTCTGTCGCCCAGGCTGGAGTGCAGAGGCATGCACATGGCCACTGCAGCCTCGACCTGCTGGGCTCAGCTGATCCTTCCACCTCAGCCTTGAAAGTAGTTGGAACTATAGGTACGTGCCACCACGCCCTGGCTAATTTTTCTTGATTTATTGATGAGGTCTCACCAAGTCACCCAGGCTGGTCTCAAACCCCTGGGCTCAGGCAATCCTCAATCCTCTTGCCTCTGCCTCAAAAAGTGTTGGGATTGCAGGTATGAGCCACCATGCCTGGCCAAGACAGTGTTTTTGAACCAGTTAGGAAGGTGGACTCATTGGGTCAAAAGGAATGAATGATTTATGGTTTTTGTTTTTGTTTTAAGTTGGGATCTTGATCTCCCAGGCAGGAATACAGTGGTGTGAACACAGCTCACCACAACCTTGACATCCTGGGCTCAGGGTGATCCTTCCATCTCAGTCTCCCGAGTAGCTGGGACTACAGGTGTGTGCCACCACACCTGGCAATTTAAAAAATTTTTTTGTAGAGATGAGATCTTGTTATGCTGCCCAGGCTGGTCTTGAACTTCTGGGTCCAAGTGATACTCCTGCCTTGGTCTCCCAAAGTGCTGGGATTACAGACATGAGTCACCGTGCCTGGCCTGATTTATAGTTTTTGATACAAATTACCCTCTAAAGGCTTTGTACTGATTTGTAAACCATGAGCAGGGATAGAGAGCACCAACTTTTTGACCAGAACTGGAAATTGTCATTTGTATTTTCTTCTAAATAAATAGGTGACAGATACATGTTTTTCTATTTTTTCTTAGATCACTAATGATACTAAACATTTATGTAACTGATGATTCATTGGGTTTCCTCCAATGAGGAAGGATGAAGCTGAGAAAAGGTGAGGGTTCGGTTCCGTCAATCAAATTGGCCATTGTGAGGAAACCTTGAAACCTTGATGTGTCTTCAGTCATTTGTAGCACAGAAATCCTTAAAGCTTCTCTTAGGCTGAGTGTGTGTCAGGGTGTGCACCAGTTAATTCCATCTGCTTTGGTCCTTGTCCTTCTGTCCAGTGCTCTGGGTCTCTCTGACCTTGGATGCCAAGAGTGCTTCGAGTAGTAAGAGACTGCAGTTGAGACTGACTACTCCATTCACCTCCCCACTTCCCTTTACAACCACTTCTCAACATAGAACAGTGTTGGAATTTTAAAGAAGCATTAACTTTGTGAATGCTAGATAAGAAAAACAAAGTGGAAGCTGGGTGCCATGGTGTGTGCCTGTAGTCCTAGCTACTCAGGAGGCTAAGGTGGGAGGGGTCCTTGAGCCCAGAAGTTTGAGTCCAGCCTGGGCAACATAACAAGACCCCATCTCTTAAAAAAAAAAAAGGAAGGAAAAAGAAAAACAAAGCAACATAAAAAAATTTGTTCAACTCTTTTAGTTTGGAGAAAACATACTTTGTACGTGAACTATTTCTTTGAGTTACTATCTGCAGATTGAGTTGTTTATGCTATTGCTCCTGTGCCCTGCAGTTCTTGACAGAATGACTCAATTGCTTGTTAAGTGAATGAATATTTTGTGTTCATTCAAAAGGTTGGCTTATTTAATTGATGTTTGCTGATCTACTTAAGGATGTTAACTATAAAAAATATGCTTGAGCCTGAGGAAATTATAAATTATGCATACCTATACTTAACTCTTTAGTTTCATAGGGTAATTATTGGGTGTGTTTCTTTTAAAACACATTTGATGTACTCAAAGTACTCAATAAGGATAGTAGCTATCATATATACACCTCTTAGAATCAGAGGTTTAACACATTCAATCTGCTGCTTTGTTCTAAAGAGGTGGGCATTAGCAAGTCCTACAGATGAATCGCGACACAGTCCCATAAACTGCCTTTCTAAAGATTATAAGATACCCCCAATGGGATGCTCAAAGACTGGTTCAAATTTCTGGTACAGAGTGCTCAGATTGGTGCTTAAGTGCATCTTTATGTTGGTACACAGCAGTAGTCATTATGTCTGTATTCGAGGATTAATGGGGATTGTCATGTAGGAGAGGTTAGAAAAAACTTCATATGGATTTAGAAGCAGAAATGGTCATAACTGGTCACAGAAAAACTTGTGATTCAGTATTTTAAAAACACTTCTATGAATAAAGAACTATACCAGAATGAGCTGATTTAAATCGTGAGTGACCTAGTAGTAAAGACTTTACAAGAGAAGGTGAATATATAGCAACTGATATTTTTGTGTTTCTGCCATGTTCAAAACATGTGGTGAGTGCTTTACACCACATACCCTTGTCTTGAAGGACTATTGTCACTTGTGTTTTTTGTTTGTTTGTTTGTTTTTTCAGATAAAGGAAAAGGAATGAGAGGGAAAATAATTTGCTCAAGAAAACACCAGAAGTAATAAGTGGCAGATTCAAACGCAGGTTATTTGACTCCACAGCCTACCCTCTTAATCACTTTCCTGTCTGAGAGTGACACTGGCTGGTTAATCATGGTAAAAGATTTTAGAATCTGAAAGAGAATAGGCTTTCAGGCCTCATTCCATCTAAAGCTGTAAGATCAGCTATTGTGTTGTATATGACCAGTCCTAAACAAGTACTCTTCAACCAGCATAAGTTCTTTCTTGTGATGTTAGTGCCTGGAAAGTATATGATGCTCAATATTACATAAGTTACAAAATTACCATTAGATACTCTTGAGTAACTGTAGACTTGTGTTTGAATGTCTTAGTGAATTAATTAGTGCTGAGTAAACCATTTAAAGTATTACAAATGGGAACAAGGAACATTTTTATATGATAACATTGAGTTATACTTTGAACCTAGAATAGGAGATAAATTATACCTAAGTAGTTTCTTCTATAAGACAATTTATAAAAATATCAATTTCTCTTATCACCTATATTTCATGCATACCAGAAATTATACAGACGATTATTGTACAGACCTTTGAAATGTATGTAATGTTTTTGATGAGGATACTTTCTAGTTTATGTTTCAGATTTGTCAGTACTGAAGCTGAGACCATGATCAAAGATTTTTGCCTTCTTGATTAGATTGAAATTTGCTCTAGATTTGTGAACAGGGAAAGAAATATCTGAATTATTTTGTTATACCACCATTTCATAATATTCAAGGGAGGGAGGTCATTGCCAACCTCATTATAAACTGTTATTCTGGAATTCTTGTTTCTCATGAGAACGTAAAGTCTTTCATTCTACCTGAAGAAGGATTTCTCCTTCTAAGCAAACATGTGGCCTTTCATTTGTGATCAGTGTCAAACCCATTTGAATTTACCCTGTGTTCTTTAGAAAATATTGTCCGTCAGCCGGGCTCGGTGGATCAGCCTGTAATCCCTCACCTTGGGAGGCTGAGGTGAGTGGATTGCCTGAGCCCATGGGTTCGAGACCCGCCTAGGCAACTTGGCGAGACCTCATCTCTACAATAAATCAAAAAATTAGCCGGGCGTGGTAGCACGCGCCTGTAGTCCAGCTACTTGGAAACCTGAGGCGGAAGGATCGCTGGAGCCCAGCAGGTCGAGGCTGCGGTGGCCGGGAGTGTGCCACTGCACTCCAGTCTGGGCGACAGAGTAAGACTCCAACTCAAAAAAAAAAAAGAAAAAAAAAAAATATTGTCCGTCAAACAGAACTGGTAATAACGCCCTGCTCAAAACATTCACTTCATTGCCTCTGGATTTTCTCCTATTTCACTTTGGTTTTCCTTATGTTTTTTGGCTCAAGCCTCCTAATTATTGTCATCAGTAAATGTTGCAGTGTTCCAAGGGCTTATCTTCCATATCTTTCTTTTCTTTGGGTACAATCTCTCCCTAGCAGATGATATCAGGTCCCTAGCTTTATATACCTTCCCTATGTTGATGACTTCCATATTTTTATTCCTTGCACTGACCTTGTCTCTAAACTCCAGATTTGCATATATAACTATCTACTTAAGATTTCCCCACCAGGCATGGTGGCTCAAGCCTGTAATCCCAGCACTTTGGGAGGCCGAGGTGAGAGGATTGACTGAGTTCACAGTTTCGAGGCCAGCCTGGGCAGCATGGTGAGACCTTGTCTCTACAATAAATCAAAAATGTTAGCCAGGTGTAGTAGTGCATGCCTGTAGTTTCTGCTACTTGGAAGGCTGAGGCAGAAGGATCACCGGAGCCCAGCAGATCGATTCTGGGGTGGCCGTGAGTGTGCCACTGCACACCAGCCTGGGCGACGGAGTGAGATGCCAACTCAAAAAAAAAAAAAAAAAAAAAAAAGATTTTCCAATATAGGTCAGACAGACACATCACACTCACTATGTTAAAAACAACAGCAACAAACCCTCAAAACCTCACATGCAGTCTGTGAAGAAATCTGACTGGCTATATTTTCACATATATCCAGCATCTGACCACTTCTTGCCATTTCCACCATCACCATTCACCTGTGCTTTTGCAACAGCCTGGACTCTGTGCTTCCAAAATAGCAGATAGGTTCCTCTTTAAAAATGTAAGTCAGAGGTTATACATCCAACTCTGCATCCCCTGACTATGGTTTTCAATAGATTAAAATCTGAAAAAAGATTTTTTTTTTTTTTTTTTTTTGAGTCAGTCTTACTCTGTCTCCCAGGCTGGAGTGCAGTGGCACGCTCAGGGCCACTGCAGCCTTAACCAGCTGGGCTCAAGCACTCCCTCTACCTCAGCCTTCCAAGTACCTAGAACTACAGGCATTTGCCACCACACCTGGATTTTTTTAAATTGTAGAGATGTGGTCTCACCAAGTTGCCCAGGCTTGCTTTGATTCCCTAGGCTCATGCAACCCTCTCACCTCCATTTCCCAAAGTGCTGGAATTACAGGTGTGAGCCATGTACTCAGCCAGGCTATTTATTTGTGTTAACAAAATCACTCCCCACCCTCAGCCTTTCTGGGTAGAGGTATTAACCCTTAACATCTAAGGGAATTATACTCTATGACAACTGATCTGAAAGAATCACTGTGAGCCAGCTCAGTGGCTCAGCCTGTAATCTCATGCTTTGGGAGACTGAGGTGAGTGGACTGCCTGAGCCCCGGGGTTTGAGACCTGCCTGGGCAACTTAGCGAGACCTTATCTCTACAATAAATCAAAAAATTAGCAGGGCGTGGTAGCACGCGGCTGTAGTTCCAGCTACTTGGAAGGCTGAGGCGGAAGGATCGCTGGAGCCCAGCAGGTCAAGGCTGCAGTGGCCCGGAGCATGCCATTGCACTCCAGTCTGGGTGACAGAGTGGGACTCCAACTCAAAAAAAAAAAAAAAAATTAATCACTGTGGTCTGTTATATAAAGTACTCAAATTGAAGTGTACTGCTCTATTTTAGAATACTGTGATCTTGATCTTCTGAAAGTTGTCTGGGGGGTCACTTTAATTTTCTGACATTGTTTCCCCTCTCATGCCTCCAGGGTTTTAGCTCAAAATAAATTTCTGAAGATGTTTTAAAAATATAGAATAAATGTATGTGAATGGTTTTGATTTAACAACTTTAAAAGCTTGAAGTAATGTTAATCAGATGTAATAAAGGAAATCACAGTTTTCTAGTTTTTAAGTAGATCCACATAGTTGCCACGTAACTGAAAGTATAAGCTTTTGGCATTTTGTGTCTGTTTCTTTTCTGTCATTGCATTTTCTATGCATGGTGTAGTGGCAGCAGTGGCAGGGTTGGGTCAATATTACATAGGCACAGATTGTACATGATGGATGCGACCATGGATAAGACATGTAGTGTCCCTAAGTTAGATTTCCACAACTATAAAATGATGATTGCAAGGTAATGATAAGGTTTAGAAAAAAAAAAGTGAAATATATGTTTGTACTCGACATATGATAAGTGCCCACATTATCTTATTATTCTACTCGAATCTGTATGTAATCAGAAAATAGATTATTAGATGACTTTTTTCTTTCTTGAAATGGCTAATTTCCAAGGATTATGGGTGTGTCCCACAACGCATTTTGATAATGTGCTGTTTGTTCTGACCTTTAATTTGTGAATATAGGTTTTAATTAGGTGCCTTTTGTATTGTTTTATTGAGTTGTGATAAAAATCCTGTATTCTATGAGAATTTGAGAATTTCAAATGAGCAAATGTCTTAAGAGTTGTGGATTTTGTTTCTTTGTACTTCGTTCATCTTCCTCTTCTCAGAGATTCTTGTATTCATTTTAGCACTTCTTTGCTTTTGATTCTTTCCTGTTGGCGGACTTAAAATATAAAGCTAAGATTAGTTGGCTTGCTTGAGGAAAATAATTTCACTTTTACTGTACTGCTGAAAACATTGTCATCTGTTCTTGTACTAATTTCTCCCTTCCTTGTAGCTATTATCTATTTGAAGTTTCTGATCAGAGGTAGGGATATAAATTCTATGCACTGTTTCTTCTTTTCAGATAATTTGTTTTTCAAGACTTTATAGATTACTGTATTATAAATACAGTATGTATTTATATACTTTATATATTATGTACATTTATGTATTATTTTATTCTTTATACATTATTTAGTAATGTATAAAGACATCTTTTCTCAGTAATTTCTTGATCTTTATGCATCTTTTTTCATGTTTAGAAGTCTCTTTTTTTATATTTAATTTAAAGATGTGGGGTACAATTCAAGATTAGGTATACAAGTGGACATCGTACAGGTAAAGTTGTGGGCCTCCTTTTGGTCCCCACATTGCCTGGTTTGAGATCAGGTACCCTTATTGATGTTGGCATCTTTTTCTTTCTTTTCTTTTTTTTGGAAAGCAGTATTTACTGAGAGGACAGAAAAGCTCCTAGAGTGAAAGGGGACCTGAGGGGGCTGCCCGGCATCTTTTTTTAAAAAATTGCTTTTTATTTTTGTGTATGTCTTTGAGTCATCTTATTAATTTAGCTCTTTTGCTGTATTCAATTTAGAAGAGACAATTCTAAGGTCTTTCCAAGAAGGGTATTTTATGATGTCTTACTAAAAATGAGCCTAATGAGCAATTTTAGAAAAGAAAAACTTTTATGGTTTTCATGAAGAAAGGAAATGCATTTTTAGGTGTTTTATTCAAAGGATTAAGTTTATACAACTGCCTGTTTTTAAGCCAATTTGCAAACATTTTTAGACTTGGAAAAATGCTCGTAAGCCCTGAAAGGTATACCTTGCCAAGTAGCTGATACTTTTGAAATTTGGCCTTAGTTCTGGTAAAAGAATGTGGTTGACAGCCACACTGCAATTTACGATAATCCTTTTTATGTAAGGAAATGAATCTACTTGGCTTAATGAATTCCAGATGAGTTTCTAGCTCCTTGATTATTACCAAGTTACTTAAAATTCAGGTTTATTCATTTAAGTTACAACAACCCTATCAGTGCTTGTGATGGCCAGTGTGATGTTAACATACTTTGTAAAACAGAAACACTTTGTGGAGAAATTGCTTTTGGGGTGGGTTATTTTATGGCACAAGCTTATGATGTGTCCAGTGCCTCAGCATTTGCCATGGTCTGGGACTAAAAGATGTCAAACGTTCTGTTTGTGGCTAGTCCACGCCTTAAAGGAGATCAGGTTGAAGACCCACAAGAAAATTCTGCTAGTGCCATAAAGAAGAACTTTCTTGGAAGCCCACATAAATATTTTTGCTGACTTCTCATTGGTTCCCCTATTTGTAAGAGAGTCTGAAAAATGTTTTTAGCTAGGTATGTCACTGCTTCTAACACCATAAAACTTTCCTTACTAAGGAAGAAGGGATTGACAATGTTGGGTTGACAATTAAGTCTTTGTGACATTTATTTTCTGATTGTTTCTCTTTCATAGCATTTTGCTTTATTATGATTGCAATCTATTGTCTTAGGTCTCTGAGGATATTAAACTATTATAGCTTTTTGTCTTCCTGCACTGTTTCTCCCAATTCTATTTTTTTCCCTTTTGGCTTTGATTTCTTTTAAGCTGGAAGCTTGTTTTAAACTTCTGGTGATCTTTGTCCAACTGCTTTCTGGGTTCTCTGCCAATCTCTTTATCTCCAGCCATGTTCCTCACTACCCTTCCCTACTGGAAGAACCCAGCCTGTTGTCCCTAGACTCTGAGTCTTTTCTGGGACAACTTGCATACTTTGCTTCTGCAGTTCCTGAAGCTTAAACTTTCTTCATTCTGCACAGTCAGGTGTGGCTCCCCCATATCTACTTTCCATCTTCCAAAACTTTGATATTTGATGTTTTCTTCTACTGTTTTCTCTTTTCTGAGTCTTTGTTGTCATTTTGGTGGGGTTTTGAGAGGCTATGAAGAGGAATGTGTAGCTAGTCCTTTGCGTTTAACCAAAAATACTGTGTGTGCATGTATTTTTACCACACGCGTACACACACACACACACACACACACACACACACACACACACACTAGTGTAGAAGAGTAGAAAAATATGACTTGAATGAAGGTTGAAATTATTAGTGTGGCATAATTTCACACAAGTAAAATATATGATACCTGATTAAAACCTTTAGCATTCCTACCTTATTGTAAAATTGAATAGAGAAGGCTTATATAAATCCTTTCTTTCTTTTTTTAGTCCATGCTCTTCTGCTAAAAACTTATATAAATCTTAGGTTCACACAATGTAATGAGGCAACACTACAATCATGAATAAAGGGATAGTGAATGCAGAATACTAAGCAGAACACGATCATAAAAAAGATAAACTAAAGCCACAGATAGGCTAAAA
Organism: Cephalopachus bancanus; assembly: GCA_027257055.1. Lineage (NCBI taxonomy): Eukaryota > Metazoa > Chordata > Mammalia > Primates > Tarsiidae > Cephalopachus > Cephalopachus bancanus. The sequence continues at coordinate 376,931 of JAPVLO010000402.1, forward strand.
TTTTTGCCATGTTTTCCAGTATCTGTGCTAGCAATGGGTCTTAATCTTTCTGTCAGTCATTTCAGGTACAGAATCGTGGCTCCATCCTTGCCTTTGACTGCCCAGCTTTTACCTACTCTCATTCACAGGGAAGGCAGAATATTGAAGGAGAAAATGATCAATGCCTAGCATGTAATGGACATTTCTGGAGACTTTCTTTTCCCTTAAACTTCTGAAAAAACTTACCCCTTTTGGGAAAAAAAAAGTTATGTTATCTATATTGAATATCTAAGTTTCAAAAAACTGCATTCCACAGATGAGAAAACTGAAGATGGAATGGCCTGAGTGATCTGCCCAAGGAAGAGGAACCTTAAACCTAAATCCTAGGTTCAGTCCTGGTGTTCTTGCCATGATGTCATAATTGCCTCCAGTTATGTTCATTCCGTGAATGTTTCCCTAAAAGAGAATGACACTTCTGCAACATTTCATTTGTTATAATTAGTTATCTGTCTTTTCTACAAGCTTCCTTTTCCTTTTTAAAAAAACTTTTTTTTTTTTTTTTTTTTTGGTTTCAGAGGGTACACGTGCATATTTGCCACATGGACATATTGTGTAGTGGTAGGGGTTGGGTCTCAGGTGGCCCATTCGCCTTATGGAGACATGGTCACGCTACATTGTCCAGGCTCATCTTGGACTTCTGGGCTTAAGCAGTTCTCCCAACTCTGCCTCACAAAGTACTGGGATTACAAGTGTGAGCCACTGTGCTCAACTGCTTAGTGATCTTAAAGTTTGCAAATATATAAGTAAATTCCATTATGTACTTCTCTTCCTCTTTGCAACCATAGTGAATCTCTCTATGGAGAACATAATTAAATTATAGGGCAACACTATATCCAGTTTTTCCCCCTTCATGTAAAAAGGTACTTTTCTCACGTTTATCACTCCACTGTCCTCCTTTTCCACATATAAGAAACTTGGCTACTTGGAAGGCTGAGGTGGAAGGATCGCCGGAGCCCATCAGGTCGAGGCTGCGGTGGCTGGGAGCGGCCACTGCACTCCAGTCTGGGTGACAGAGTGAGACTCCAACTCAAAAAAAAAAAAAAAAATTTGGAATATATATTAGGATTCTAGCAGGAAGCAGTCAACTCACATGATTTGTATGAAGAGACTTTAGAGAAGGGAAGATCATATAATAGTGTAGGAAGAGAAAAGGGCACCAACAAGAGATTCAAAGCACAGAAGGTAGCAATGGTGGTTACTGCTGCTGGAAGCAGAAAAAAACAAATCTGGGGCTATTCAGGAGGGCAGTCAGGTGAGGTTTTAGTTACGGAGTTTTTTGAGTGGGAGGGAATGGGGAAGAAATACCCCGATTCTTTTGTTCTTTTTTCTCATCTTCATTTGACACATCCCATTGGCCAAACCCCAGTTGAGAACCACTGGACAGGTAGGCACGTTGATGCAATAATTATGGCACAGTGTCCCATGGCACAGGAAGGGAGTTTAATTGGATCTTGTGGAAGCAAGAGAATATGATTGGTGGGGGGTGGGGGGGTGGGGGGAATGGGGGGTGGAGCCAAGGCAAACAAAATAACTAGCATAGAAAACATTTTTTTCTGCTTCTCTCCCTGAAGCCTAACTTTAGGTCTGGGCTGAGAATTCTCCTTGTAGGTTTTTTTATTTGATTTTAAGAGGCCTGTAATCCTCTTTGGGAGGCTGAGGCGAGAGGATTGCCTGAGCTCAGGGGTTCAAGACCAGCCTGAACAACTTGGTGAGACCTCGTCTCTACAATAACATAAAATAAAAATTAGCTGGGCACGGTGGCACATGCCTGTGGTTCTAGCTACTTAGAAGGCTGAGGTGGAAGGATCATCTGAGCCCAGCAGGCCAAGGCTGCAGTGGCTGTGAGCATGGGTAATAGTGAGACTTCCACTCAAAAAAGAAAAAAAAGAGTTCTTATATAACATTATTATTCCACTCTCATTGCCCAGGATCTTGATTCATCATTAATTCTTTACAACTTCTATCTCAAGACTTCTGATACGTGCTTAGTTATACTTATTTCTCAGAAAAATTTTTAGGTCCTTTTTTTGGATAATACAGCTTCTGAATTATTGCATATCTACAAGTTTCTGTTACCTGACAGGTGAAGGAGTTCTTATCTAATTGTAGAAGTTTTAGATTGCAGGCCCTCGGAAGTGTGTAGTTGTTCCACTGTCTTCTCACTTCCAGTTGTAGATGAGGAGTCTGTTGTAATCTGTTCCTATCTGAAAGCTTGTTATATTTTTTCTTGCAATATTTTTCTTCATCAGAAAATATCAAGTTTTATCCGACTCAATAGAATTTTATTGTATTTGTTGAATTATCGTCTCACATTTTTTTGTGACTCTTTTTGTTTGTATTCAGATCTCCAGCTCTCTCAAAGTCTCTAAGTGATTTCTGTCTCTTTGTAGTTTTGCTGTGATTGCTATTTCTTTGAGGTCTATAACCTTGGTAGTGTTGATGCTTTAATTTGTCTGCTGAATTTTTTTGTTCATGGAATATATAATGTGTATATTTTGTGTGTGTGTGTGTATTGTTTTAAAAAACATTTTTAGAAGTGTTGACTTAAATTTCCTGAAGTGCTTGTTTCTTACTCATGTTGTCACCTGTGGTCTCCAGCAGCTCTAATTTCTTAGGAGTTGGAAAGACTTTTCTTGTTCTTTCTCTTACAGTTGGACCCCTTTTAACTGTGTGATTATCTTGTTTCATCATTGCTGCTCAGATCCAGCTTTTGGGCTGCCTTGGATGGTAGAGGCTCAGTGGTTTCTATCCAGGCAGCAGGCAGTGAATCTGCAGCAAGTCCTTGTCTCATCTTGAGACAGCAGCAGGAAACTTGTCTGCTCCTAGGTTCTTTTATGCTCTTTGACCTTTGATTGGAGGGGAAACATTCCTATTTGCTCTCATCCCTGAGGCCATAGAAACTAGTGTTGATATTCCCTTAGGGTTCCAGGTCATGGAACCCTATGGGTCAAGTCATCCTGTAAACTGTGGACAGAGCCTTGCCCTGGGGCTGTTTCACTCTTGGTCCCCAACTCTTTTGTGCTAAAGGGAAGACAGTTCTGCAACTGCTCTCTTATCTAATCTCTGGAGGCCCAATACCTGGCCTGGAACTGTGGGCCCAGGGGAGGTGTTTGGCTTGGATTTGAGGTTGAGAGAGGAAAGAAGGCTGGATTTAATATTTTACCACCTCTCATGTTAAAAAATGCTTTAGACTTTCTGCAGATGCACTATTAATATTATCATATTTTTTGTTCATCTATCTAGCAATTCAGATTGGCAATTTACCTTTGAAATATGTTTTCCTTTAAGGATTTGTTTTAAATTTTAACTTTTACATTTTCCAGGATATAAAGATATTTCTACATTTCAAAACCTAGACTGTAAAATTTTCTCTTAAATTATGACTTTGGAAAAAATGCATGCATACTTTGTATGCTAAAGTGTTGTCATAGTTATGGTTTCTGAGATACCGTGTTTAGCCTGTGGTTAGCAGACTATAGAAGGTTTAGAGTTAGAGCCAGTGGAGAGAGGGCCTAGCCAACAAGTTTCATTTGGATGTAGAATGTGTGTGGGGCTCTTGGAAAGGTTACATCAATTCTGTTGGCTATGTAAAAGCTTGGTTCAGGACTGGCTCACAGGCAGCCTCTCTGAGGACCCCACCCTGTGAAGACTAGACTTCAGTATCCTCCTTTCCCTCCCCTTGTCCTAGGATGAACCAGGCATTGCTCTTTAATATTACACTGCTCTGTGTCTCCCCTAAAAGGTATGTTGACGTTTTATCCACCAGTACCTCAGAATGTTTCTTATTTGAAAATAGAGTCCTTATAATGACAGTCAAGTTAAAATGGGGTCATTAGAATGGGTTCTTATCCAGTATGATGGATGTCTTTATAAAAAGGGTGAATTGGGCCTGGCTCGGTGACTCAGTTTATAATCCCATGGTTTGGGAGGCCGAGGTGAGTGAATTGCCTGAGCCCCGGGGTTCGAGACCCGCCTGGGCAACTTGCCGAGACCTCATCTCCACAATAAATAAAAAAATTAGCTGGGCGTAGTAGTGCACGCCTGTAGTTCCAGCTACTTGGAAGGCTGAGGCAGAACAGAAGGATCGCCGGAGTCCAGCAGGTCAAGGTTGTGGTGGCCGGGAGTGGCCACTGCATTCCAGTCTGGGTGACAGAGTGAGACTCCAACTCAGAAAAAAAAAGGCGTGGGGGAGTAAATTTAGCCAGGTTTGGTGGCTTACATCTGTAATCTCAGCACTTTGGGAGGCGGAGGCGAGAGGATTGCCTGAGCCAAGGGATTCGAGACCAGCCTGAGCAACATGGTGAAATCTCATCTCTACAGTAAATTTAAAAAAAAAAAAAAAAATTAACCAGGTGTGGTGGCGTGCACCTGTGGTTCCAGCTACTTGGAAGGCTGACATCACCAGGTTGAGGCTGCGGTGGCCGTGAGTGTGCCACTGCACACCAGCCTGGACGACAGAGTGAGACTCCCACTCAAAAAAAAATTATAATAATAAAAGGGTAAATTTGGATTCTGACAATGTGCACAGGGATAAGATGGTCATGTGAAGATGAAGAGCCAACAATTGCCAGCAGACTGCTAGATTGTAGGTAGAATGAAGGAAGGGTCTTTATTCTACAGGTTTCTAAGGTAACCTGGCCCTGCTGACATCTTGACTTTAGTCTTGTAGACTTCAGAACTATGTTTCTGTTGTTTTAAGTCACCTAGTTTGTGACAGTTTGTAATAGTAACCCTAGCAAACACCACCACTGAAATAATTCAGTTTGGTAATTTTTGCCAATAAAATGGGTACAAAGTACCTCAGGCATATATGTGTGTAAGTATGTGTTTGTACATGTGTGTTTTGGTGACTCTAGTAGTCAGCTTAACGAGCCAGCAAAGAAACACCATAAGCATAATTCTGAAAGTTCTGAACTATACTGAACAAAAGGAGAACTCTCAGATGTTATCATCCAGATCTCTGCTGGGTAGAAGGGAGAAAGGATACTAACCCATACAGTAAATCAGAATCTCCTTAGGAGTTACGCAGTATCCCTTAAGGACTTTGTCATGTTGTTTTAATATGTATTTCTCTAAAGAAAGGTAAGAGTGAGCAACTCTTCATTGACCTTGCTGGATTTCCCCTTCAGAGAATGCCCTTCTCTTAATCTGTTTTTCCTTGGCTACCTATTTCTTATTGATATGTAGAAGTTTTTTGTATATTTAGATATAATCCCTTACTTAGGTGTTCCAGCACCTTTTTCAACACTGCTTTCTTTTTTTCCTTCAGTTTTCCTAGCACCATATGCTGTAAAATGTATTCCTTCCCTCTTTGCTGCTTCCTTAAAAGTACCTCAGTGTAGCAAAATCTGTTTTTTATTCTCTACTGTTTGTCTATTGCTGCACCAGTATCACTGTTGTTTGTTGGCTTTGAGGTACGTCAGGTATCAGGTAGTGTAAATATCTTCAGTTTTTCAACATTGATTTAGCTATTTGTAAGTTTGCATTTTTCCATGTAAACCTTAGAATTATTTCAACAATTTTTTTCAAACAATTTTAGTATTCGACTAAAATTGCTTTAATTATATCAATTTGTAGAGAAGACATATTTATAAGGGCTTATCTTATCTGTAAACAGGGTATATTTCTTTATTTTTCAAGTCTTCTTCAATCTTTAAAAAAATTATAAAGTTTTTATTTATCATACAAAATTTAGGAGCTTCACAGTTTTTGCTTTAGTTCTGAGTGATATCTTATTCAATTATATCTTCTAATTGGTTATTGTAGAAAAATGTTATTGAGAAGTTTGTCTTCTATTCAGGAACTTAGCTGTTATTAATTCTAAGAGTTGATTGATTTTCTCTGTAGATTGATCAAATCATCTCCACATAATCAGTTTTATCTCTTTCACAGTCTCTCATATTATTTTCTTATTATACTGATCAGGATCGCCAGCATTGTGGCATCTTTGGCTTGATCCTACCTTAATAGTAGTGAATGAATCTGCTGTTTCATCTATGCTATAGTTTTTGGCAAATAACTTTTAAAAATCAATTTGTGAGCACTTTTTTTTTTTTTTAAGTCAGGGTCTAACTCCGTTGCCCAGACTGGAGTTCAATGGCACTATCATAGTTTACTGCAGCCTCAACCTTCAGGCTCAGGTAATCCTCCTGCCTCAGCTTCCCAAGTAGCTAGGTCTATAGGTGTGTGCTGCCATACCAGGCTAATTCTTTAATTTTTTTTTTGTAGAGGCAAGGCCTCACTATATTGCCCAAGTTGGTTTCAAACTCTTGGGCTCAAGCAAAGTGCTGGGATTACAGGCATGAGCCACTGTGCCCAGCTATTCTTAGTTTTGAGAAGATTATTACATAACACAAATTTTTGATATCCATTAAAATTATATGATTTTTTTCCTCCCTAATTTACTAGTATGGTGAATATACTGACAGATATTTTAATATTTAGCTACCCTTGCTTTCTTGGAAAAAACATTTGTGGTTATGAATTTTTAAAATACTCTGTTAGCTTCTGTTATTTCATATTTTTCTAAATTTTTTTTCTTATTTACATTTTTAAGTGAATTATCCCTGTATTTTGCTTTTGGGTCTTAGTTAGATTTGAAGAAGATTTTATTGGCTCTATTAAAGGAATTGTGTTGCTTCCTCTCATATTTAGTCATGTGTAAAAATATTTAAGTCAGGGACATATTTCAGGTTAATACAGATTAAATGCCAATTTCTTCTTGCATTTATTCTGACATTTTATATGATTCTAGAAGTCTATTCTTTTAGAGTCTTAAATTTTAGGTAATAGTCCTAATGTCTCGAAAAAACACTACGTGTGTTCATTAGATGCTTATTGAGCCCTTCCTATGTTCCATGTAGCGTAGGGGTTGGGTACACAGTAAAAAGCAAGTAGAGACTAGACTCCAGCCTCGTGGGACCTACTTGCAGTAGTTGGAGTTTAAAAAAATAAGCACCTTACTGACGTGTTAGATTTTAGTTTCTTGCCCTCTTTTATTCATTGTCATTTGTCTTTTAAAATTAAAAAAAACTCACAGAATTTCTATCTAGAGGTATGTTTATCTAGTTGATCACTTCAAAGAACCAACTTCAGTGTAATTTACTTTTTTTTTTGGTATGTGTGCAGGGAATGGACTCTCCATGGTATTGTTTCGGCCCTTCTCATTAATGTCACTCTCCCCTCTTGTTTCTTGGTTTTTACTCTTGCTTCTCCAAACTTCTAGCTGAGGGGGCACAGTGCTTCTTTCAGTTACTGTACAGGAAGACTCGCTGCATCTTGCCTCTTCTCTCAGGGTCTTGTCTTTACCACTTTTGCTTCCTTCAGACCTTGCTGCTCACCAGTGAGTTGTGGCACCACTGTTTTAGGAGGTTGTAGAGTAGGCCATCAACTGTGCTTGGGTAGGAGGATCTTTGTTCCTATAAGTTTGTTGTGGTTGCTCCACTTAGGAACCTATTCTCTTGAGATTTATTTCTGAGTCCTGCTCCTGAGTGCTAGGAAAAGAGATGCTTTATCCCTTGTCAGGAGTTTCAGGTGCGGGGTGGACTTCACTGATAACAGATGCTTTTGGCAATGGAATTTAGGTAGGGAGTAAGTATGCAGTCCCTGCAAGTGGAATTTGGAATTAGTTAAATAATACAAGGCCACAGATGTTTTTGCAAATTTGGTCTCCTTACTGTTCACTTTAGATTCCTTATCCTAAAAAGGTTTGATAATTCTCTCCAGCAGTATTCTTCTTTTACGTATTATCCTACAACTGTATTTTTACTTCTATTATATATATCCTTTGCCTTTAAAGTAGTGATTTTTACATAACTTTGTCTCCCATCCTCATGAGAGAAATTAAAGGACTAAGACTGGTTTTTTCATCTTTGTGTTTCTAGTCATACATGCGTATATAGGTGCCAAAGGAATGTTGAGGTGTATTAAACAAAATATTGTCAAGCACTACTTTTAGACATAGAAGGTAGCTTCCTGATAGTAGAAAACCAATACTAAGATTTACATCTGTGAAAGTGCTTTGTAAATGTCTAAATGTGACCTTGAGCAAGTTGCTGGACTTCTGTGTGCTTTAGCTCTCTTGCTGCAAAGTGGTGGTAAAACTTGCCTCATGGACTTCGAGGAATGAGAGGTGGCAAGTAAAAAGCTGTTTCAGTTGGTGCAATGAAGGAATGCAGTAAAACGTGGACACCAGAAATAAAGAAAAGGACCAAGTTCCAGAGAGGGTAGGTGAGTCACCAGGCACGAGTTCCAGCCCTGCCACCTGTTCCAAGCTTCTGTTCCTCATCTCACTGAGTACACAGGAGGCATGAGAAATGTCCGCTGCAACATTCCGAGTGCATCTGCGCTCGAAGCAGATGTTTTGTCTTCTCTTGTTCTTTATTTTTATTTTATCTGTATTTTGACAACTTTATCATGCTGCAGTTTACATGATATAAATCTCTGTGCTTTATTAAAGATTCTTAAGCATTCCTCCACATTGTCATGGTTCTTTAGGGTTACTTCTTTTACAGTTGACTGGTATTTTCTTAAATGGTGTGCTTTTCTGTGACTAGAAATGATAAGTGTCTTTTAAGTGGAATTTGTAACATCAGTTTCTCATTTACTTGCCATTTAAAATTTTCTTTGTTTTTAAAATTATTTTACTTGGTATTTTAAGGTTAAGTATAAAGCGATTATTTAACTGAAAGGCTACTTAACCACTGCCACTCACATGTTAAACTTTTTCTTTAGGCTTCAAAATTTGTATTTTATTTTCTAAAAGTAGAGCTTCTAATTTTATTTATTATGTAGTATTCAAAATTCTTATGAAAGCCATGGATTCCTTTTTCCAAAAAATGAACATAATCACACATTTTGCACATAATGTCAGTGATTTCATGAATCCCCTGAGTCTTGTTCAATGGAGTAAAAAAACTTGTTGGGATAGGTCTCATGTCTTTTTCACTTTGAAACTAGGTTTTTTAACGTGTCCCAAATTTTTGTGTGTGATACTCATGGAATTTTTAGAAACTGATCATTTAGCCAGGATTATAATTTTCAACTACTTTTTTTTGCTTTCTCGTTTACCTTTATATTCTTGAAGTATTAGACTGTTTTTACAATTACCCTGAAAGTGCTGGTGAGGAGATAATGGTTAACCTATTAGAGAGGACCGTGTGAGCAAAGATGATGATTTAACTGTCCATGTACACATACCTCATATTGGTAGTTTGGGGCTTCTAAAGTACTTTCCTGTGTGTTCTCATTTGATCCTTCCGGAAACCCTCTCTGTTAGGAATGGTAGATGAAGTTCTCATTTTACATGTAAGGAAACTGAAGCCCACTTAAGGGACTTATATACAGCATCCAAATAATGGAACTGAGGACCTCCAATTCTTGGACAGGGTTTCACACTGTTGCTCAAGCTGGAGTGCAGTGACCTGATCTTGGTTCAAACTCCTGGGCTCAGGCAATCCTCCTGCCTCAACCTCCTGAGTAGCTCAGACTATAGGCACTCACCCCCATACCCAGCTAATTTTTCTATTTGTTTTGCTTTGTTGTCCAGGCTTGTCTTGATCTCCTGGACTCAAGCAACCCTCCTGCCTCAGCCTCCCTAAGTGCTGAACTAAGTGTGCCTGGCTAATTTTTAATCCTCCTATCACTTATGGATTGAGTATATTTTCCCATGGGTTATTTTAATTGTTAATTAAAAGTAGAAGTAAAGTTTTTAAGTATTCAGCTTAAGTCAGTGAGTACTTACTGATCATTTTTTTGGCATGTGCCTGGGAAAAAGAAGAAAAATACATCCTTGTGAAAAAACGCTGGTCTTGGGAAATAAAACCAAGTTCAGACCCTGTTTCTAAAGAACAGAACCCTCTCATTAGTTCTTTTAAATTATCCCACTGCTGTGTTTTGTTCCTTGAGGGAATTTTCTGACTTTGACTAATGCTGAGGGTTTAAAGGAGAATTTGTAGTATCCTTTAGCGAAAAAAATGTCTTAAAAGTGACCAAGAGCTGGATATGGTGGCATAAACCTGGGAGGAGGATCACTTGAGCCAAGAAGTATGAATCCAACCTGCACAGCATAGTGAGATCAACGCCCCCCACTCTGTAAAAAAAATAAAGTGATCAAAGTGCCAAGATTTCATTTGCTTTTGATGCTGATGGTAAATGAGATGACTAAAGTTGTGTAGGGGACAAAAATGCTGAAGATGACTAGTGATCTTTTGAAATGTCTGCCATTACTGTATATATTCATTCATATGATTATGGCAAATGTATTATATTTGTTCAAATTGCTAAATATGAGATTTAGATATCTGGCGGGGCTCCGTGGCTCAACCTGTCTGTCACCCCAGCACTTTGGGAGGCCAAGGTGGGTGGATTGCCTGAGCCTTTGGGTTTGAGACCAGCATGGGCAACCTGATGAGACCTCGTCTCTACAATAAAATAAAAAATTAGCCGGGCATGGTAGCACATGCCTGTAGTTCCAGTTACTTAGAAGTCTGAGATGGAAGGATTGCCAGAGCCCAGCAGGTTGACGCTGGGGTGGCCGTGAGTGTGCCACTGCACTCCAGCCTGGGCGACAGTGAGACTCCAACTAAAAAAAAAAAAAAAAAAAAAAAAAAAAGGCTTAGACATCTAAGAATTTTCTCAGAGATAGCTATATCTTAAGTTTGGATTTGTAAAATATGTAGTCATACAATTTTTTCAAAGTTCAAGCATAATTTTTTGTCCTGTTTTATGTTACATGCATCTCTAATCCAATATAGTTTTAACTGCAGTTTTTGCATTACAATTTTGGAATTTTAATATATTTTAAACTATTATTGTAAGAAATCTGAAACTAAAATGGTATAGTAGACTACTAAGGTAACCAAAATAAAGTGACTGATGGTTTTATTTACCTCCTTTGATTAACATTTTTCAGAGGCTAGTGGTACTACTCTTAGCATGGTTGGTGTCAAACGCTAATTGTAAAGCAAAATGAGTTTAAATTTACCTTCAATTGTCTTTAAGCTAATCATTTGCAGGTTGTTATGTTACAATCTGCAAATCAACAGGATAATAACATTGCATACTGTTGAAAGGTAAGAGCAACAACAACAAATTCTTCTTCCTGAGGGGTAATGAAAAAATGTGACACATTTATTGTACCACAAATCTAACTGTACTTATTTTGTCTTTAAGAACCCAAAGAAGACTTCCAAATATTGAAATAAAAACCTTTTAAGTTTTAGAATCTTATGAAGAATTTGTATTGGTAGTGAATGGTAGTACCATTTTAGTGGGGGGGATCACTTCAGGTTTTTATGTCAAATATCTAAGTTATAAAACACATTTGTATCACTTTGCATGAAATTGGAAGGATTTACAGGAATAGAATGCTTTTTATATAAAATAAGTCTAGTAACAATGACTAGGGAACAACTAATACTCTGTCCTTATGTATTGAAATCTAGAACTAAACTTTTGCCAAACGAATACTTTGATTTTCTTTTTCCTAACTCTGCATGATTCCTCTGGTATCCAATAACTAGGCTGATTTTAATTTAGATAGCTTCTGGTTCTTGAAAGGATATCTCTAAATATTTTTGTAAGACGACAATAGCTATATTATATGTGTAGTCCCATGTTTCTGCACATAATTTTTGGGGAAACGTATATGTTTTATGGTTGAGGGTGGTAGCTGCACAAATATTGTTTTCAGTTAGGAAAAGGAATTTATGTGCAGTTCTGTTGAATTGCTGTTGAAGTCCAAAAGTAATTGTTTCATTTTAATTTTTATCAAAACGAAAATTATATACTGATAGAATATAATTAAGTTATCAATTTACCTACTTTGAAGATACATATCTGTTCTTTAAGATTGGCTATTTTTTTTAGCTAGTCTTTTTTTTTTTCTAGACATTCTCTTGATTCTCTTCCCTGTGCCAGCATTATTTTCACAATGCTGCTTGCTATGATAGCTTCTCACTGCTTTCCAGAGATGCCTCAGATTATATAATTTTTATATTCTACAAATAAAATTTTGGGATAAAGAAAGGTGACTATAAGAAGTATTTTAGTGAATTCTGAAATACTGTTTTTGAATCTAAAATGTTGCTGTGAATTTAGTTTTGTTTATTCAAGTTGACTAAGAGGAATTAGAATGTGACTGCTTCTAAAGTAGGCTTCTTTCTCACTCTAGAATGACAAAACACAGTTTTCTAGTCCTTTAGTTCCACCTTAATATATTTGAATATTTAGAGATGTTATGGGAATTTTTGTATTTATTGACCTTATAATTCCCATCCTTTATACATTCTGCATTCATAAAGTATGCATTTTTCTAACCAAAATGGCAAATTTTATTAATATTATTATCCTTGAGAGTTTAAAAACTGTTACAACTACACTTACTAAGTTTAAATTATATTAATGATATTAGGGTCAGGTGTTTATATGTGTGTATAGAATATAAGTTTTAGTACTATTTATTTTTGAGAAATTTCTGTGAGTTGTATTAAATATTTCATAGTTTGTCATCTAAGTGTGTGTTTTCTCTGTAAGATCCTGTTTTCTAGGTTATGAAAGAAGTTTGAGAATATATTTGGAAGAAAAATCATAAAATATTAGGATATTCCCCCTCCCAGTTGGCATAAGAATATTCTAATGTTTTTCTGACTTCTGTTGGAGTAAAAGAAGACTTCTAAACTCTTTTTAATCTGGTAATTTTTGTTTTCTTTTGTGACTTGTACTGATATAAACAGTGCATGCAATGACATCAAAATGCATTTTAAAAGTTAACTATTTAAAATAAATAAATAAATAAATAAATAATAAATAAGTTTGTTTATTTTTGAGTTGGAGTCTCACTCTGTCACCCAGACTGGAGTGCAGTGGCTGCTCCCGGTCACTGCAGTAATTTATTTATTAAATTTAAAATTAATTTAGAAGTTAATTTGGAAGTTAGATGTTACTGTGACTATTTTGTAACTAATCCTTTTTTTGAAAGTGAAGTTCCCCAATGTCTTCATTGTTTGTGTGTCAGAACTTAAAAGACGCTTTAAAAATGGAAATAAAAATGTGCTCACTTCTGCTCCGTTAGTTCTAGAATGAAGTACTAATATCCACGATGACCTCTGGTGTTGTAGTCAAAGTTGTTGATGCTTCACTGTGTTCCTAAGACCATTCCAACTTTCCCCTAAAATGAAGGAAAGGTGACCCAGGGGTCCTTTTATTCTCCTGTTTTCATGTTTGATCAGTGTCTTAGGTTTTATTATCAGTAAATATTTATAGATAATCCCACATAAACAAGGGTTCTCTGGGGCCTAAAATAATTTTTTTTTTTGAGTTGGAGTTTCACTCCATCGCCCAGGCTAGAGTGCAGTGGCATACTCACGGCCACCCCTGTTTTGACCTGCTAAGCTCCGGCGATCCTTCCACCTCAGCCTTCCAAGTAGCTGGAACTACAGGTGTACGCTACCACACCGGCTAATTTTTGATTTGTTGTGGAGATGAGGGCTTGTCAAGTTGCTCGGGCTGGTCTCGAACATGTAGGCTCAGGAAATCCACTCATCTCGGTCTCCCAAAGTGCTGGGATTATAGGCTGAGCCACTGAGCCCAGCCCAATAATTTTTAAAAGTATAAAATGGCCTACAACTCAAAAGTCTGAGATTTATTTTTATTTTATTTTATCTTATTTTATTTTTTATTTCAGTAGCTTTAGGGAGTACAAATAGTTTTTGGTTACATGGTTGCATTGTATAGTGATGAAGAGGTCTGGGCCTTAAATATGTCCACTGCCTCCATCTGTGCACATTGATTGTACCATAGGTGATTTTTTGTCCCTTCATCTCTTTCTCCTCTCCCCCTTTTGAGTCTCCAAGTTCCAATATATCATTCTTTGTGCCTTGGCATAGTCTTGGCTTAGCTGCCATTTATAAATAAGTGAGAACATGTGGTGTTTGCTTTTCTGTTCCTGAGTTAGATCACTCAAGATGATGATCTCCAGTTCCATCCAATTTGCTGCAAAATACATTATTTCATTCTTTTTGATGGCTGAATAGTATTACATAGTGTGTGTGTGTGTGTGTGTGTGTGTATATATATTTTATTTATTTTCATTATCCGCCTCTCAGTTGATGGGCATTTAGGTTAATTCTACATCTTTGCAACTGTGAATTGTGCTGCAATGCACATGCTGGTGTAGATGTCTTTTTTAGATAACAACCTCTGTTCCCAGTAGTGGATTGCTGGATCAAATCGCAAATCTACTTTAAGTTCTTTGAGTGATATCCATAGTGCTTTCCATAGAGGTTGTACTAATGTACACTCTCACTAACAGTGTATAAGTGTTCCTTTTTCTTTACATCTGCACCAGCGCGTATTTTTATTTTTTAATAATGGCCATTTTGACTGGTGTGAGATGATGTCTCACTGTGGTTTTAATTTGCATTTCCCTGATGATGAGTGATGTTGAACATTTTTTTATATGTTTGCTGTCTATTTGCATATCTCCTTTTGAGATATGTCTATTCATGTCATTTGCCTACTTTTTTAATGGGGTTATTTGCTTTTTAAAATCTTACTGATTCGTTTGAGTTCCTTGTAGATGCTGGGTATTAGTCCTTTGTCAGATGTATAGTTTGCAAAAATCTCCTTCTATTCTGCAGGTTGACTCTTTGCTCTGTTGTTTATTTCTTTTACTGTGCAAAAGCTTTTTAGTTTAACTCCTACTTGTTTATTTTTGTTTTAGTTACATTTACTTTTGGGGTTTCAGCCATTAAAGTCTTTGCCTAGGCTGATGTCCAGAAGTGTTTTTCCTAGGTTTTCTTCTAGGGTTTTTATGGTTTTAGGTCTGACATTTAAGTCTTTAATCCATTCTGAGTTAATTTTTGTATATAGGAAGAGTTGGAATCAAGTTTCATTTTTCTGTATGAAGCTATTCAATTTTCCCAGCACCATTTGTTAGGGTTAAGGTGTCCTTTCCCCAGTGTATTTTTTTGTCTTCTTTGTCAAAGAAGAGTTGCTTGTAGGTATTTGGGTTTATTTCTGGATTCTCTATTCTTTTATTTTATTTTTTTGAGTTGGAGTCTCACTCTGTCGCCCAGACTGGAGTGCAGTGGCACACTCCTGGCCACTGCAGCCTTGACCTGCTGAGCTCCTGCGATCCTTCTGCTTTAGCCCTCCAAGTAGCTGGAACTACAGGTTTGCGCTACCACACCCAGCTAATTTTTGATTTATTGTAGAGATGAGGTCTTGCAAAGTTGCCTGGGCGGGTCTTGAACCCACAGTCTCAGGCAATCCACTTGCCTTGGCCTCCCAAAGTGCTGGGATTGCGGGCTGAGCCAGATTTTTTATTCTTTTGGTCCATGTATATGCTCCTTGTACCAATATTATCCTCTTTTGGTTATTAACAGCCTTGTAGTATATTTAAAGTCAGGTAATGTGATACCTTCACCTTTGTTCTTTTTGCCTAGGATTGCTTTGGCTACTCTCTTTTTTGTTTCTATATGAATTTTAAGAATTTTTTTTTAATTCTGCAAAAAAATGACATTTGTAGTTTGATAGGGATTTTGTTGAATCTGTAGTTTACTTTGTATAATATGGTTACTTTAACAATGTATATTCTTCCAATCCATAAGCATGGAATGTTTCTCCATTTTTTTCCATCTCCTACAATTTTTTTTCATCAGTGTTTTGTTGGTCTCCTTGTAGGGATATTTCACCTCCTTGATTAATATATTCCTAGGTATTTTAGCTTTTTGGTTGCTATTGTAAATGGAAATGAGGTCATGACTGGATTCTCAACTTGGTCGTTATTGGTGTATAGCTGTGCTAATAATTTGTGTGTATTGATTCTGTATCCTGAAACTTTACCGAATTCATTTGTTAAGTTCTGGAGTCTTTTGGAGGATTCTTTAGGGTTCTCTAGATATAAGATCACGTCATTGGCATATAGAGTTAGTTTGATTTCTTCTTTCCCAGTTTTTGGATACCCTTTATATGATTCTATGACCTGATTGCTAGGACGAGGACTTCTAGTACTGTGTTGAATAGGAGTGGTGAAAGTGGGTCTTCTAGTGTTATTCTAGTTCTGAGAAGGATGTACTTTTCTCTCTTCAGGATGACATTGGCTGTGGGTTTGTCATATGTAGCTTTTATTATTTTGAGGAATGTTCTCTCTATGCCTGTTTTGTGAGGGTTTTTAATCATGAAGGGATGCTGGATTTTATCAAATGCTTTTCTGCATCTGTTGAAATAATTATAGATATTTTTAAAATTCTGTTTATGTAGTTGATCATGTTTGTGTAACATGTTGAATCACCCTTGCATTCCTGGGATAAAACTACTTGGTTGTGGTGGATTATTATTATAATTATTATTATTTGTGCCATTGAATTTGGTTTGCTAATATTTTGCTGAGGACTTTTGCATCTATTTTCATCAGGGATATTGGTCTGTACCTTTTTTTTTTTTTCCTGGCTTTGGTATCAGAGTGACACTGACTTCATAGATTAAGTTAGGGAGAATTCCCTTCTATTCAATCTTGTGGAGTAGATTCCATAATATTAGTACCAGTTCTCCTTTGAATGTCTGGTAGAATTCAGCTGTCCTGAAATCTTTTTTTTTTTTCAGTCTGGAGACCTTTAATTGCTATTTTAATCTTGGTACTCATAATTGGTCTGTTCAGGGTTTCTATTTCTTCCTGATTCTAGGTTGGGGGATTGTATGTTTCCAAAAATTTATTCATTTACTCTAGATTGTCTAGTTTGTTTGTGTAGAGGTGTTCATTATAGTCTTGGTGGATCTTTTGAATTTCTGTTGTATCAATTGTAATGTCTCCATTTTCATTTCTGATTGAGCTAATTTGAATTTTCTTTTAATTAATCTAGCTCTAGTGGTCTATTAATTTTGTTTATTTTTTCAGAGAGCCAATTTTTTGTTTCACTGATTCTTTGTATCATGTGTTTAATTTCAATTTTATTTGGTTCTACTCTGGTTTTCATTATTTATTTATTTTTGCTAGCTTTGGGTTTCGTTTGTTAGTGTTTTTCTAGTTTCTTGAGGTGTGAAATTAGGTTGTTGATATGTAATCTTTCAGTCTTATTAAGCACTGTAAATTTTCCTCTGAGCATAGCTTTGGCTCTGTCTCAGAGGTTTTGGCAACTTGTTTCAATGTTGTCATCTATTTCAAGGAATTTTAAAATTTTTATCTTGATTTCATATTTGATCCAAGGATCATTCAGGATACATTGTTTAATTTTCATGTTTTTGTTTGGTTTTGCAAGTTCTTCTTGGAATTAATTTCTAGTTTTATCTTACTGTGGTCTGAGAAAATGCTTGATGTGATTTCAGTTTTTAAAAAAATTTATTGAGACTTGATTAGTGGCCTATTATATGGTCTGTCTTAGAGAATGTTCCATGTGTGGATGACAAAAATATATATTCTGTAGTTTGGGGGAGGAATGTTCTGTATATGTCTGGTTAGTTCCATTTGCTCTAGGATGCTGTTTCATTCCAATGTTTCTTTGTTGACTCTTTACCTTGATAGATCTACGGTCTATTGCTGTCAGTGGAGTGCTGAAGTCTCCCACTATTACTATTGTATTGCTGTCTATCTCTCGCTCTCTATCTCTCTCTTTTTTCTTTTTTTAGGTCTTGTAGAATTTGTTTTATAAAGCTGGGGGCTCTGGTGGTGTTAGGTGCATATACGTTTAAAATTGTTATATCTTCTTCTTATATTGATCCCTTTAACATTATATAGTAACCAACTTTGTCTTTTTTTTTTTTTTCTACTGTTGTTAAAGTCTGTTTTATCTGATGTAAGTATGGATACTCATGATCTTTTTTTGGTTTCTATTTGCAAGGAATATTTTTTCCCACCCCTTATCTTGAGTCTCTAGGAGTCTTTGTATGTTAAGTGGATCTCTAGAAGGCAGAAGATATTTAGGTTGTATTTTTAAAAATCTTTTCTGCTAGTTTATATCCTTTTAGTTGGGCATTGAAACCATCTGCGTTCAGTGTTAATAATGATATGTAAGGTACTATTTTATTCATCATACTGGTTGCTTTATTTATTTAATTTTTTCTTTATTGTGTTGGATGTTCCACATAAGGCCTATGAGCCTTATGATTTTCAGTGTTTTCTTACTGGTATATTTTGACCTTTTGTTTCAGTATTTAGAATTCCTTTGAGTATTTCATATAGAGCCAGTCTAGTGGTGACAAATTCCCTCAGCTTTTACTTGTCTGAGAAAGACTTCATTTCTCCTTCATTTATGAAAGTTAGTTTTGTGGGATACAAACTCTTTGGCTGACTGTTTTTCTGTTTAAGGTAATAGAAGATGGGGCCCCAGTCAATTCCTTCTGGCTTGTAGGGTTTCTTCTGAGAAATCTACTAGTCTGATAGGTTTACCTTTGTAAGTTATTTGATACTTTTTTCTTACTGCTCTTAAAATTCTTTCCTTCACTTTAACTTTGCATAACCAGATAATTATATGCCTTGGGGATGATCTTTTTGCAATGAATCTTCTGAGAGTTCTTTGGGCTACCTGTATCTGGATGTTTAAATCTCTGGCAAGGCCAAGTAAGTTTTCCTCCACTATTTTCTCAAACAGGTTTTCCAAACCTGTTTTTTTTCCTCTTCTTCCTCAGGAACACCTATGATTCTTAAGCTTAGACATTTTACATAATCCCACATTTCTTGGAGACTTTGTTCCATTCTCTTGATTCTCTTTTTTTTGGGGGTGTGGGGTGGGAGGTTAATTCAAAAGCTTTGTTTTCTAGTTCTGAGATTCTGTCTTCTGCTTGTTCTAGTCTACTATTGAAATTTTCCACTGTATTTCCTACTTCTTTAAATGATTCTTTCATTTCCAAGATTTCAGCTTTTTTTTTTTCTTCAGGTGTCTACCTCTTTAGACAATTTTTCATTCATTTTAGAATAGTTTTTTAATTTCTATATGTTGTTTTTCAACTTTCTCCTGTAGATAACATCGAGCAATTCTATAATCAACCTTTGAATTCTATCTATGAAATTTCAATATTTTATTTTGGTTAGGGTTCATTGCTGAAGAGTTAGTATAGTCTCTTGGGGGTGTTGGAGGACTCTGTTTTTTTCATGTTGTCAAAATTATTTTTCTGGTTCTTTCTCATTTGAATAGACTACTGCTTTTTATTTGAAGTTGACAGAGGGTATGTTGGCACTGTTGGGTTCCCTTGGTTATATATAGTCTTGGTGTGGTGAGTTTCTCAATTTCCAGCTGTAGTAGTCTTGTGCTCAGTTCCTGCACTGGTTCATGGCATCCTGAGTGATCGAGAGTGGCTTGGAAAGTGGTGTTAACTGGAGTCTGGGATCAGGCCTTCCCCATAGCTGAGGTATTACATCAGCTGTGATGGGCTGTGCTATTGACCTCCGGTCAGCAGGTGGCGCTTGTTGGAGAGCGCCAGCTGCCATGGTGTCTGTGGGCATTCTGCCTCTCTTGCCAATCTAGGTGGAGCGTGGGGCTCTGGGGATTAACCCGAGTTCTCTGCTTTGAGCTTTTGAGAAGAGTGTAGGGGAAAGAAGCCGAAGCACCTCACCTGCATGTGATTTTGACTACCCTGGTGGGGATTAGGAGGGAGTCCCAGGCTACTGGGGTAATGTTGTATAGTGGTACTGAGAGGTTACTATGGCAGCGAGTCCCACCTTAGAACCTCAGGTGGTTTGCCTTCTGAACGTGTAGCTAGCCTCACAGCAGCCCTCATCAGCCAGGACCTGTTTTTGCCTGTTGGGGGGGCCATCCCCTGCTAGGCCAGCTAGAAAGCAGCTATCAGAAAAGGTAGATAGAGTTCCCTGGGATTTCCAGAGCTGCTCAGGGCTTCTTTATTCCTGCACCACTCCATGTGGGCTTCGGCAGAGCACCACCCTAGGTAAGGCAGTTTCTCATGAGGGACTGGAGTCCCGTGAGGTTCAGGGGGCCCTCCAAGTCTGTGGCAGGAGCACAGAACTCTTGAATTCCTCTCACTTTTCTTACTGTGTTGAAGGCTTCCAGAGGTCATGCTGTGATCCAGAGGAGAGTTGGGCTAGTTCCAACTTAGGCCACTTGATTTTTCTTTTCTTTGCACTATGTGATTGTTAGTACTTCTTTGAAGAGTTGTGGGGGTGTGCTTCTGGACATGTTCCTCTCTTTGGTGCTGAGGAAACTCCATCTTGGTTTATTCCGTAGGAGAAATACACTCTAGCTGCCTCATGTCTGCCATCTTCTCTAATCCTCTGAGAATTTTTTCTAAAGAGTTTGGATTTTATCTTGAATGCAGTAGGGAGTCATTGAATGACTTTTGCAGGAGAGTGAGCTAATCAGTATTCTTAGAAAGAGAGCACAGAAAGAGCCTAGGTCATCCTGTGAAACTTGAATTACACAGGGGTCAGCCAAACAGCTTTTGCTAATTCAGGAGAGAAATGAGAGCTCAGGCTACTTTTTGTTGGGATAGAGGTGGTGGCTCAAATAGATCTAAAGGAGGTAGAATCTGTAGTCCTGGGAAGGTTTGAGTGTGAGGAAACAGTCTCACCCACTCTTAAGTTTTTGTGTGAGGCTAGTTACCAGTGGCATTATTCCATCAGTACTTTAAAGATAATATGCCACTGTTTTCTGGCTTTCATTTTTTGAAGAGAAGTAACTTGTAAATCAAATCAAGGTACTCTAGTATATAATGTGTACTTTTTTTCTGGCTGTTTCTCAAGATTTTGTAGTTACACTTAGTCTTCAGTAGTTTGATTTACCCAGGTCAATTTTACCCAGGTCAAATTTCTTTTGTATTTATCCTGCTTGGTATTTGTTGAACTTCTTGAATCTCTGAATGTGCTTTCCTAAGTTTTGGAGGAAATTTTGGCCATTATTTTATCAAATATTATTTTCTGTCTTTTCAATTATAATTGTTATCCAGTTATGTTAGACATTTTAATGTTTTCCAACAGGTCCCTAAACTTTTGTCAATCTTATTTTTTCATTAGATTGAATAATTTGTATTTATCCATCTTCAAGTTCACTGACATTTTCCTCTGTCATTGCTATTCGCCTGTTAATTTTATCCAGTGAAATTTTAATTCCAGATACTTATTTCTCAGTTCTTGGTTTTCTTTTTCTTTTTGTTCATTTTTATAGTTTCTATTCATCTGCTGAGATTTTCATTCATTATTATTATGACCACATTTTTCTTTCTGTACCTGGGTATTGGAATGATAGCTGCTTTGAGATACTTGCTTACTGATTAAAACAGCTGAAATATCTGGGTGTCTCCCTTGATTGTCTTTTTTCCTTGAGAGTAAGTACTCTTTTTTTGTTCTTTTATGTCAAGTAATTAAGATTATATGCCAGACATTATACATGAAACGTTATGAAAACTCACAATTCTGTTATATTACATCCCAAATTTTCTTTTGTTTGCTTTGTTAAAGCAGGTGCTTACTTTGTCTAGACTCAGATGAAAATTCTGTTTTCCCTACAATGGTGGCAGCTGAAATCTCAGTTCTAGCCTTTTTGCTTTTGCTGGGATGCTTGGAATCAGCTTGCCTATCTGTGGTTCAGGGGCCATTTGGAGATTTGAGAGTTTTCTCTCTCGTTTTGTTTTGCCTGGAATTTTCTTCTCACTTTCCAGTGACTGTGCATGTCCTGGACTCTATCTGCTATTTATGAGTCAGGTGAGAGTGTAAGTTTTCTATCAGAATTTTAGCCGCTTTCCTGAAACAGCCTGGCCTCGGGCAATATAACTTTAACAAACTAGACAGTTCCTTCTTCCACATGTCGGCTCACCTCCAGTAAATGCCTGCTTTTGGTTGTTCTCCAGTGCCCTCAGAAAGTGGTTTTTTACACATAACTCCTGGGTTATAGTTCTTATCTGTAGAAGGGTCTGATGAGAGCTACTTGATCATTCCAGAAGTGGAATTGTGATATTTTCTTGACATTATTCATTGAGAAAGATTATAGAAAGACATCCTGCCTATATGGGGGCTAGAGAGGAGAGAGAGACAAATTTTACTTTGGTCATGTGGAGTATTTTGTTAGACAAGATAGAGATATCCACCAAGTGGTAGGTTTTGGAAGTGTGAATTGCAGAGGTGTAGTTTGGGCTGGAATTAGACTTCTAAGCATGCAGGCTAGCAGATGAGAGCAGATGAGAAAGAAGGAATGTTTTGAATGAGAGGACTGGCCTAAATTCCTAACCCTGGGGAATAGCTATGTTTAAGAGGTATAAGCACAGAAAGAGAGACCCAGAAAAGAGATTCAAAGGTAAGTGGAGTAACCTGTATAAGGAGGCTGTTACCAAAACTGAGTCGTCAGAGCCCTTAACCTGGAATCTATGGACTCTGTTGGCTCAGGATTAAGTTTCATGGGGATTCTGAACCCTTTGCATTGTGAGAGTGTGTGGGCGTGCGGGGGGGGGGGGAGGTGGAGGAGATGAGGGAGAAAGAGATATATTTCTAGGAAGAAGGTTCATAGCATTCATCAGATTTCCACAAAGAGTTGTTACTTATAAGTAGTTAAATATTGAAATAGTATCAAATTAAAAGTTCAGAAAAATGAAAAATCGGTTTTCTCTGCAAATTAGTAGTTCGCTAGTGGCTTAGAGCAGTTTCAGAGTGAAGTAGAAGACAAGTTGGAGTTCACTGAGAAGTAAATGGGAGATGCAGGGGTAAGGAGAGGGAGTCTAGAGTTCTCTTTCAGGAAGTCTAGGTGATAAGATGAGGAGAGATTGCACGATAGAGGGGAATAAGATGAAGAGAAGAGTAGCGTTGCCTGCCTGGCCTCATCTGTTGCAGGCCGCTTGCTATACTATCCCCCTTGTGCATATGTACTGAGTTTTTTGGTTTGTGAAAGCTGCTCTATTGTGAAATTCTAGAGGCTGCCTGTGTGGGCTGGCATGCATGCATTCATGGCTTTCAATTGCAAGAGGTTAGGAGCTCCATGAGAACAGGGACTTATTTTTCTCCTTATTTTTGGCATTGTTTCCCTATAGCACCTTTTACTGTACTTTGCACATAGTAAAGACTTAGTGTGGCTCCCTGGCAGAGGTGTCTGGTTATGGGATAGGGACATGATCTGGTGGAAACAGTGGTCCCAGTGCCAAAGCTGTAGAGAATATCGTTGGTTCAAGGTTTCCCCTACAGCTAAACCTGCATATTCTCAGTTCCCTGGAGGGCGGGGGGTGTGATATTGAGGGTAGCTATGCCCTTTCTTTCTTTTTTTTTTTTTTTTTTTGAGTTCAAGTCTCGCTCTGTTGCCAAGGCTGGAGTGCAGTGGTACACTCCCAGCCACTGCATAGGCTCTGGTGATCCTTTCGCTCAGCCTTCCGAGTAGCTGGAACTACAGGCGTGCACTATGACGCCTGGCTAATTTTTTGATTTATTGTAGAGATGAGGTCTTGCCAAGTTGTCCAGGCAGGTCTTAAACCCACGGGCGCAGGCAATCCACTCACCTCGGCCTCCCAAAGTGTGGGATTACAGGTTGAGCCACCGAGCCTGGCCTAGCTATACCCTTTCTAATGTGTATCTTTTATAGGCTCTTATCACAAAGTCCTTAAAAGCTTAGTCCTGGATTAGTAGGGAACTATGAACACACATACAGACTGGTTCTCCCCCTCTTTCCCCCTTGCAACTTTCCCCCGCCCCACCCCTCCTTTTGGGCTTCTTTCTTAATAGAAAAGAAATTTGATTTGTTCATAAGACACTAGGCTGAGCTAGTATGGGAATCAGAAAAGTAGACTGAAGTTGGAGAAGTTGAGATTTTGTAGCTTTTTGAACATTATTAGACATTTTTTTTCAATTTTTTTGAGTAAGTTGCCAAACATCTATCGTGGCTTATGCTTATTTTTATTTATTTTTTTTGAG
Source organism: Cephalopachus bancanus (assembly GCA_027257055.1). Lineage (NCBI taxonomy): Eukaryota > Metazoa > Chordata > Mammalia > Primates > Tarsiidae > Cephalopachus > Cephalopachus bancanus. Next base: position 400,803 of record JAPVLO010000402.1, read on the forward strand.
TTGGAGTCTCACTTTTATTGCCCAGGCTGGAGTGCAGTGGCACACTCCCAGCCACTGCAGCCTCGGCCTGCTGGGTTTAGCAATCCTTCCGCCTGAGCCTTCCAAATAGCTGAAACTACAGACGCACCATGCCCAGCTTATTGTGGCTTATTTTTACTGTTCCTTTTATTTTCTGCCACTGAGAAGTAGAGTACAGTCATGTGTCACTTAATGATGGGGATATATTCTGAGAAATATGTTGTTAGGCAATTTTGTCATTATGTGTGTGTTTACACAAACCCGGGTGGTATAGTCCACTACATACCCAGATTGTATGGTATAGCCTATTGTTCTAGGCTACAAATCAGTATAGCATGTTACTGTGCTAAGTACTGTAGGCAGCAGTATTTGTGTCTCCAAACATATCTATACAAAGAGAAGGTGTAGTCGAAATATGGTATAAAAGATGAAAAAGGACACACCTGTATAGAGCACTTACCATGAATGGAGCTTGCAGGACTGGAAATAGCTCTGGGTGAGTCAGTCAGTGGTGAGTGAATTTGATGGCCTAAGATGTTGCTATATACTACTCTAGACTTTAGAAATACTGTACACTTAGGCTATACTAAGTTTATTGAAAAAAAAATTTCTTGAGGAAGGTGATTGTGGGGCAGGTGACAACACAAAAGTCCACTACCAGGGAGAGTGAGGGCCACCTAGAAGTCCAGACTTCACCTGCGTGAAGCTTACTTATCTAGGAAGTCCTCACTTATACCCCACAACTCTATAATAAATAAATAAGTTACAGAATATTTTTTCTTCAATAATAAATTTATCTTAACTTACAGTAACTTTTAAAATATTTTATTTTAAATATGTGGGGTACAACTTAAGATTAGGTATACAAGTGGTCGTCTTACAGGCAAAGTTTGGTCCTCCCTCTGGTCCCCACTTTGCCTGGTTTGAGATCATGTACACTTATTGATGTTGTTTCCCCCTACTCCCACCCTGGCAGTATCCCGCTACTGCCAATCCTTTTCTTACTGATTATGGTAAATGTTCAGGGTCCACTTATGAGTGAGAACATATGATACTCTGTTCTTTGTTTCTGTGAAAAATCACTGAGTATTAGAGACTCTGAATCCATCCAAGTTGCTGTGAAGTCCATATGTTTGTCCTTCTCTATGGCTGTATAATATTCCATTGTATATGTGTACCACATTTTTTTAATCCAGTTCAGTTTCGATGGGCAGCACGACTGGTTCCATGTTTTTGCTATTGTGAATAGTACTGCAGTAAACATGTGTGTGCAGGTATCTTTTTGGTAGAATGAGTTGAGTTCTTCTAGGTATATTCCCAGTAGGGGATACAGTAACTTTTTTACCTTGTAAACACTTAAATTTTTAACACGTTTTGACTCTTGTAATAACACTTAGCTTAAAACATGATTACTTTGTACAGCTCTAAAAACATTTTCTTTATATCCTTATTCTGTAAGCTTTTTTCCCTTTTCTTTTTTTTCATTTTTTTCCTTTTGAGTCAGAGTCTCACTCTGTTGCCCAGGTTGGAGTGCAGTGGCATGCTCATGGCCACCACAGCCTCAATCTGTTAGGCTCAGGCGATCCTTATGCCTCAGCCTTCCAAGTAGCTGGAACTACAGGCCTGTTCCATCATGTCTGACTAATTTTTCTTTATTTATTGTAGAGACAAGTTCTCATGAAGTTGCCTAGGCTGGTCTCGAACCCCTGGGCTCAGGCAATCTTCACCTCAGCCTCCCAAAGAGCTAGGATTACAGGCATGAGCCACTGCACCTGGCTAGCTTTCTTCTATTAAAAAAAAATATATTTTACACTTTTTTTGTGAAAAACTGTGACACAAACACATGCATTAGTGTAGGCCCACACAGGGTCAAGATCATCAGTATCACTGTCTTCCACCTCCATGTCTTGCCCCACTAGAAGGTCTAAAGGGGCAATAACAGGCATGGAGCTGTCATCTCCTATGACAATAACACCTTCTTCTGGAATCCCTCTTGAAGAAGCTGCTTGAAGGTGTTTTGCGGTGATTTATATTTTTTTAATAAGTAGGAGTACACTCTAAAAGTATAATAAAAAGCGTAATGACATAATTACTGTCATTATCAAGTATCATGTCCTATACATAATTGTGTATGCTATACTTTTCTGTGACTGGTAGTGCAATAGGTTTGCTTATACTAGCATCACCACAAACCTGTGAATAAGGCATTGCCCTATGACATGATGACTGTGACCTCACTAGGTGATAGGAATTTTTCAGCTTCTTTATAATCTTAATGAGCCCATCATTGTATATGCGGTTGGTTGTTGAATGATATATATTTATGTGTTGCATGACTGTAGTTTCCTGCCTCTCAGTGACCCCTTCTAACCTAAGTCAGTTAACAAAAATTCTTCTTGGCCAGGCGCCATGACTCTCACCTGTAATCCTGGCACTGGCACTTTGGGAACCTTAGACGAGAGGATTGTCTGAGCTCAGGAGTTCAAAATCAGCCTGGGCAACGTGTTAAGACCTTGTCTCTACAATAAATACAAAAATTAACTAGGTGTGGTGTTATACGCCTGTAGTCCCAGCTACTTGGAAGGCTGAAGTGGAAAGATTGCCTGAGCCCAGCAGGTTGAGGCTGTGGTAGCTGTGAGTGTGCCTCAGCACTCCAACCTGGGTGACAAAGTGAGACTTTGACTCAAAAAAATTTTTTTTTCTTGTTCTTTCTAGCTCTCATGCAACTGTCCAGTGTTCTTGTGCTGTTAATGTCTGGTAATGGTGAAACTATTTGATTAAGGGACAAATGAGAGTGAATTCTCCACTAACATTCACATCATATGATAGAAAGTTGCTAAAAAAAGAATGACTCTATAGTTGGTTGAGTTTGTGGTAAAGATATTTTGAACCCTACCCTTCTCAGGCTCTTTGCCAAATAGTCAAGTATATCACATTAGCTTTGGAGCTCAAGTCTCATTTCCAGCCAACTGTAAAGGCTCTGCATCGTCTCAAATTGTCACTGCTTGGTGAGAAAGTGCAACTGTGCACAGCAAATGAATCTTCAAATGGCTTCTGAAAAACCCAATAGCTTTGGCTATTCTGCATATTTCATGTATTGCTTAATTTTAAAAAATAACATAAACATAAAAACATAGTTTAGTTGTCCCTTGGTATCCACGATGAATTGGTTCCAGGACTTCCTGCAGGTACCCAAATCTACAGATGTTCAAGTTTCTTTTATAAAATGTGAAACCCGTGGATACAGACGACTGACTGTATACTCACAATTATATTCTTTGGTTTTGTTGCTTTACAGTATAGCTTGGCTGCTCTTATAAACTGGTGCATAAAAAGCTTTGTTAAACACACATACATTTTTAATTTATATATATTTGCAGTTGCATTGTGTTTTATTGTATGGATGACCTAGAATTCATTTAACCTGTCCTCTTTTGATAGATATTTGCCTTTCCCTCAATATCTGTAATTATGAGCAGTGCTTCAGTGAATAACTTTTGGTGCCAATCATTTTACACATGTGCACTTAAAACTGTAGAACAATTCTCAGGAGACAACTTGTTGGTTTTCATCTCTAGAGGCTTGACCAATTGACACTCCCATCAACCTCCTATGAGAGGATCTGTCATTCAGAATGATGTAAATGATATCTTCTAGTTTTGATTTTGTATTTATCTGATAAGTAATGTTGATCATCTCTTAATATTTTTCAGCACAATTTTTGCCTTTTCTGTAAAGTCTAATATCTACTTACTCTCTTTTGTAGAAGCTCTTTCTTTATTAGAGAATTTGGCTTTTGCCTAATCTGGGAATTTGTGTGTGTGTGTGTGGTGTGTGTGTGTGTGTGTGTGTGTTTGTGTGTGTGTGTGTGTGTGTGTGTGTGTGTGTGAGAGAGAGAGAGAGAGATGTGTTGTTTTTTATGAAGAAATTTAAAATTTTTTATCTAGTTGAATTTGTTAATCTTTTATGATTTCTGGGTTTTGTATCAGAAAGAACTTTCTTATTCCTAAAGTATAAAAATTATTCTAGTTTTTTAGATTATTTTGTGGATTCACTTATTATACTTTGAAATCATTTCATCTACCTGGAATTAAGTGTAAGTCATGAGCTTTATTTTTTCCCTTAGATGGCTACCTAGATGAATTTTTGCATTTTTAAGTGTTATACCAGTGGCAGATATGACAAATCATCCACTTGATACCCACTTTCTTTTCTTCTCCATCTGAACCCTGACATTTATGAGAATGTTGGTAAATCCAGATGAAAATATTTGTCTTCTCAGACACCCTTGTTGCTGGGGGTGGCCATGTGTCACAGAGGACCACCTCGTCAATCTTGCCTTGCTGGTAAAGAGGGACAGACTGTTGACATAACCCTTTAATCTTACCTTTTCCCTCTTTTCCTACTTGAATGAGGTTGGAAGGCGCAGATGTCCAGCAGCCACCTTGGGACCCTGAAGTAACAAAACATAAAGATGAAGGTCATGAAAATACTGAATATGGAAAAGACCTAAGGCCCTAATGACATTTTTGGGCTGGTTTCCAGCTGTGAATCTCTTGCTACTTGGAACAAAATCAATCATTATCTCTGAGCTACTAATAACTGGGTTTTCTGTGTCCATAAGTGTTGTACCATCTATATTGTATACTAAGTTCCTTTATGAACTGTAATTTGAAAGGGTGATTTTTCCCCCCTGATTATGATGAAAATATATGCCTATTGAGGACAATCCAGAAAATGCTGAAAAGAGAATATAGTAGCCACTCATAACTGTTATAACCAGTTTTGTGTGTATGTTTTATGTCTTTCTCTGTGCTCTCAAACTGTTTAGTATCACAAGTAACTGTTTCTTAAATATACTAAACTCTCTGGTAGGTCAAACTAACTGAGGAATGTAAGTGGCATTTCTAGTTCCTTCTTTGGCTATTGTTAATTTTAAACATTCAACTTGAGTTCCTTCAGAAAGATAAACTTTCCCACAAGATGACCCATTCATTATTGAATTACAGTTTCATGAATTTGAATGCATGACTTAATGTCTATTTTTTTCTTGTTTGCAGATTTTAATAGAGAACAATAGAAGAAAGTGATTTTAACAAAACTTATATTTTTACTTTAAAAAACCCAAGACTTAATCTGAACTTACAGTATTGTGGATCCGTGTTTCTGACTACCAAAGGTATATTCACTGACCACAATTTAAACATGTATTTGTCCTGTAAAATATCTTTCAATTTGAACTAACATTGCAAAATAATTGTTTTTGTCTTGATCACCACTTGTAAAAAATTTGGAAGGATTATCATCAAATGAAAATCCAAGTTTCTTGCGTTTGTGGGCCATCAAGGAAATTGTCATAGATCACACTTTTAGAAACATTGCTATGAATGGTGTGAATTTTACAGAGAAATATAACTGAAGTAAAAGCACTTGTGGAAAAAGTTCCTTTTTCTGGCAGCAGAGGTCAGAGTGCTTCTGTGTATATGTTGGTTGGCAAACAGAGCAGAAGGTAAAGTACATTGGAAGAATGCAACTACATGAAGAACTGAATTCTTAGTTTTTATTCCTAATGTGTTGGCTTTCCCCACATAGGTCTTGAGGGTAGGGGTATACACAAAATTACGCTGATATTTGATGGCATCTCAAACCATGTGTGCTGGTTTTCTCACTGAGCCCAGTTTTTGAAAGGCAGAGAAAACCTGCTCAAAGAAATGAAAAATACTCATTTGAACAATATTCTAATTAGAGAAATAGAATAGTAGTAAATCTTTAAAAAACAGAGTCTTAATTGTAAAGAAAAAACAAGTGGTAATTTATTGAGATAACTGGATTAAACCTGCCAGCAACAGCAAATAGTTTGTCGTAAGTGTATTGTTTCAGAGTAAATTTCAACTTCCTATTCCTGTGACTTATAATTTTAGCTTCATGTTAAATTATAACAGAAGAATCTTACAACATATTTCTATCTTATTTCAATTATAAAATCTTTTATAAACCAAATTTAAGCTAGGTCCTTTGATTATAGAACAAATATTTTCATAAAACAATATTTAAATAAACTTGGGTTTTATTTTTTTCAGACCGATACACCTGTTTTCTCCCCACATCATAACTTTTAAATTGTTTTGGTTTCAATAAGAAACTAAACACACTCTTGTAAAATAGTCTCTCTTCTGTGATGTTGGTGGAATTCTGAGCTAACAAGCCAAGTCCTAAGATAACTTTGTTGCTGCAGGCAGTCTTAGATACAGTGGGTGTGCTTTGTGAGAGAATGCTCTGTATCTAAATGTTACCTAACTATTCATTGCTGGAATTCTGGTTTTTGAACAAAAATGACAGTTACTAATTTAGTTGAAGGAGTTTGTCAGTGAGGCATGCTGCTTGTAAAACATAAAATTGAAGAACATTTTATAAATTGACCCCTGATTGAAAACTTCTCTTCCTTTGTAAAACACAGACCCACTCCTGTGTGTGCATTTAAGCACACATATGTTACTCATATAGTGCTTTTCAGAAAAAGCAAAGTGATAATTAAAATATATGGGGAAATTTTGTAAATGGCTCCTAAAAACTGCACGTTTGTAAAAGACTCCATATATACAAAATCAAGTTACTAATGAATATGTATGTATATTTATGATGTTAGATGTAGTCACATTTCTGTTGAAAGCATCCTTCCTGGGGCATCGTAAACACTCACTAAATATTGGCTGAATGGATGACTAAAATTATGCTGTCAAGCATAACTTTAATTTTTAAGTATGTGCCTTTCTCCAGATTCAATATTTGGCTAACTTAATGAATTAGCAAAAACTGTTCCTACCGTCAGTCTCCTATGTTTGTTAATGTAATTATAGTTAACAAAAAAGATTTTTCAAAGCTTTCCCTTCTATATCTAAGTTATAGTTAAAGATATAAGCACTCCAAGTTGACTTCACATTAATATGAACACCTTCTAAGTGTCTTTGATTGCAGGGGGAAAATAAATCTTCCAAGCAGTGTAGCAGGTAATGTAACACCAGGGTGGAGAGCAAGAATTTGTTAGGTGTTGATTCTCTTTTGAATTCTATGAATGCCTCTCTCTTTGTATCACTCCACACCTGAAGATTAGTTTGTTCTGCACTGGATAAAACATTCCTTATTTAATGCATTCCACAGCAGCTACAGGTTGAATGTGAAATTCAAACCTTGGTTCACTAGCTAACAAAGATTAGAAGGTATTGCATTATTAACAAAGCTTTTAGCCACTAAGAGGAGTACTACATAAAGAAGTTGAGGACAAACCCTTCATATATATATATATATTTATATATATATATACTTCATATATATATATTTTTTTTTTTTAACAAAAACTGTGATTGATTCAGGGGTAGTATAAGGTGACAATTCTTTGATGATTGCACATAAGGCTTTCTTAAAGGACTTTTAACCTATCAAATGTTTAAAATTGTAATTTGAAATTACAACTTTAAATCTATAATTGAAAACTAAGAAGTTTTACTTTTGGATCAAATCCTGGTAGTACAACTTTTATATTTGTGCCCAAGATAAGAACAACTTAACATTTCTTTTTTAGAAAAGTTGCTTAAGATCTTATTTATGGTATGAAATGAGTCCAAGTCTTTTTTTTCCCCCTCTGAACTCATTCTTCACAATTTTGTTTAATTCAGAAACTATATATCTGATTATGTACACTTAAAGCATTAATAAGGACCGGCATATTTAGAGTGATAGCATGGCCACTGGCAGAGCTATGAGCCATAGAAAGTCCTCCACAAAAATCTACTCTAATATTTTTGACTAATTAGAATTCGATTTATTTAATGTTTTTTAAAAATTGCAGTTGTTCCCTAGGAGAGTCAGCCTTTGACATTCAATTCGTACCAGTATCTGTAATAAGAATTAGAAGAAACTGGGAATGTTGTATATGGATATTTATAAGCTACATTATGTACAGATATTTGTTCATTCAACAAATACTTGAGTACCCACTACCTGCCAGTGACTTTTCTAGATTTCTTATGTGCCCTAATGGGATGTATATTAATTCTTGTAACCTTACTTTTGAGGAAAGTTTCCAAATGGGGCCCTATGAACTGAGCTCTCCCATGGTGACCCTGGAGAGATGGGGTAGAGGTGAAATCTGCAAAGTATTTCAGTGATGCTCAGAATCTTCTGTTCCACCCCACCCTCACTACCCTTCCATGAGACCAGCTCTAATCCTCTTGGTTTACACATGGAAATATAGCATATTTCTTGAAAAATAAACGTTCTAGTCTAGGCTACAAATGGAATGATAAATGTTAGGAAAGGAAGAGTCTTTTTTTCTGTTTTAAATTTGCCTTAGACATAAGTGGTTTTGATGTTCTGTGATGAATGTTTGTCGTCAGATTGATCCGTGTTCATCTATGAATTTAATTTCTTTCTTGTCTCTCCAGCTTGGTAAAACGGTTCAGATGATTATCTGAAATCCATAACTCTTTTAGAGTGACGGTTTGGAAAAGACCTTAGGCAGCAGTGGTATTTGATCATGTTTATTGTGCCCAGCACCTCCTGTGTTAAAGGCCTCTTCGCTCTGTTCACAGCTGTGTCTATCTTTGTAACATACTAGGTTCTGTCTTCTAGAGGCCAGTATCTATTGATCTTGTTCCTTTCTTTTTGGGACAGGCACACAATATTCAGAAAACAGGCACTGAGCACCTTTTATATAAGAAACATTGTGCTATATTGACAAAGAAAATAGATGAGCTCCATGTGTTGCTTCATTTTACTGATGCTTCCATTTTACAAATATTTACTATCTACCACATCATAGGTGGCTTCCTACTTTGCACCTATAATGGTGAGCAAAAACTGAATGTATTTCCCTTCTCACTCATCCAGAGGCAATAGGGTGGGAATGGTAGTTCCAGAAGATGCTGATATGATAGTCTGTAGAGCGTGAGTTGCTGATGGTTGGAAAGGAGTAATGTGATCCACCACGAGTCGAGCTGCTTGTCATTCAATGCCGAGCACAAACATGACTAAGGTTGATGGAAGGAAGGTGACTTATTCCAAAAGCTGGCAGATGTGGGAGTGGTCAGGCTCATGCCTCAAAGAAACCATTTCAAAATCTTGTGCCGAGGTCATGGGATTTTTATAGGAAAAAGATGGAATTGAGGACATTTGGGAATTGTGCAGGATTCAGGGCTATGTGTCTTGCTTTGATGATTACCCTTAATTGCTGCCCACCTGGAGAACTGCCTGATGCCATCTCAGTTATGATCAGGTTGTAGATTAACTGCCTAGGGTTAATCTTGCTGTGGGGTCTCCAGTTTGTTCCAAGATTAACCTCTAAAATTTCTCAAGCAAGTACACAATTAGAGCAATGGGTATATGCTTAATCATAATCATTGGATCATTGTGGAGGGTGAATCCAAAGAGGGAAAGAAAGAAAAAAAGCACAACAAAAAGAGTTCTTACAGACTGCACTGTGAAGTTAACAACAATAACAACACAGTTCTGAAAAGCTGAGAGTCTTGGTTACAGTAAGATGAAGATATAGTGGAAGGGTGTTTTCATCAGCTTTTGTCATGGTAATGCTGTGTAACAACTAACTCCAAAGTACAGTCTTTGGACCCCCTGCGTCAGAATCATCTAAAATGCTTCTTAAACTGTAGACTCCCAGCTCCTACCCGGGATCCACTGGGAGGCAAGGAGGGCAGAGCTGGGAACCTAAAGCATTAATCAATAGTCCCAGTGATTCTTAATTCTCAGTAAGGCTCAAGCGTCACTCAAGCGTCAGCTTCCTAAACTTCTGATAGTATCAGTTCAGATAATGGCAACAATTCTGAGAGCTGTTTCACACTGTTGATTCATCTTTTTTTCTTTTGAATTGTGGTATAACTTACAGTAAAATTTATCATTTTTAGTGTAGTGAATACTGACAAATGCATACAGTTGTATAAATTGTCACCCCAATCAAGATATGCACAGTTTCATCACCCCTAGATTTCCTTGTGCATCCTTTTGTAGTCTACTCTTTGTAGTAATAACATGTTTGTAGGTCTGTAGTAGTGGCTTTACTCTGCATTTTCCTACAACTAATTATTTCATTTGAGCACCTAGCATTCTTTGCTGGACACTAGGCCTTCTCCAGAAATGTCTGGATGTCAGGATGGATAACATGGATACCAGTGGATGTGAAGTAAAGTTTATTACTACCATATGTAGAGCAAAAGATTCACCAAGGAGAAGGACTCTGGTTTTTGTCTGGGGGGAGAAAGTTGGCAATATGGAATTTTTTTTTTTTACTGCGATTAAGGGATGGAGTTGGATGGGGTAACATTTCTGCCAGTCAAGTTGAGTGGTTTGAAATTTCCATGGGTACCAGGAGACAGATGGTGTATATGGACTTTCTTATCAGATTGCCCAAATGTGGGGTGAAGAAGAAAGGGGAGGGTGAGGGCCTTGAAAGCTTCAAGAGGTCAACATCAAAAAGTGAGTCTTTTTATTATAATAATTGATGCTGAGCACATTTTCATGTGCTTATTATCCATATATCTCCCATGAAGTGTCTGTTCTGATCATTTGCCCATCTTTAAAATTGGGTTGTCTGTTTTCAAGAGTTCTATATTTTAGATAGGAGTCCTTTATCAGATATGTTTTGCAAATATCTCTCCCAGTTGTTTGATTTCCGTTTTTGATTCTCTTACCAATGGCTTACAAAGAGTAGAAGTTTTAATTTGGATGAAATTCAGTTTATCTTTTTTTTCCTCTCTTTTGTTGATTGTGCCTTTGAATCATATCTAAGATATTTTTGCTTAATTCAAGGTCACAAAGATTTTTTTCCTGACTTTCTCCAGTTTTCTTCTGCAAGTCTTAAAGATTTGAATTTTACAGTTAGGTCTAAGATTCTTTTAAATTTATATTTGTGTATGGTGCAAGGTATGGATTGAGGCTTATATTTGTTGGTTTTTGCATATAGATGTATACTTGTATTCCAGCACCAGTGATTGTCATTTAATACAGATTCCTATTCAGCTATGTCATTTTTCTCTAGTACTTTTAAACCTAAGGATGGTCTTAATACATTGGCAATATACATGGACAATATAAAATAGTGGAAAAGTATTTTCTATGTATTCCAGTTTTGTTACTTGCAATTTATTTGTGTGTGTGTTTCTTTTACAGTTTTTATCATAGAAGGCAGAAAGTCTTATAGGAAGGGCACAGGAGTTGGCCAGCCTTCTTAGATAGAATGGATTAAATACAAGGAAAATTAGAGGGAAGCTCAGAAAATCTGTGTCATAGCTGGAGAGTGGCAGTGCTGGAATTGGGAAGCAGATTTGTCTGACCAAACCTTGCGCTTGTTACTATATACTGTTTGTTTAGCTATTAGATAATCTTATTGGCTCTTTTAAGGTTTGATCTTCTATGGCATTGTGATTTTGTCAGGGTGCCAGCCCCGACCAAAGGGGGAAGGGTTAGGACCCGCTCCAGAGAATCCGGATGGTGAGAAGAGACCACTCTGAGGCAGTTTCTTCTGGGAACAGTCTGATCAGGACTGAAGCCAAATTTTATTCGGACTCCTTCCAACTTATATACCATTTTTCATACCCTCCAGCAGTGTGATAATCACTTGCTGGGGGCGTACAAACTCCATGATGTATATTGCGATTTACAAACTATGCATCACAAGACCATCACGAGACTTGCAAGCTCCAAGCAGGCGTGCCTTACAAATCTCACATCAAGGTCACAGGTGCACAAATACAGTTCGTTTAAAAGTGTCTTCCATAGTGTTCAACAAATCATTCATATTGTACTTTTTGTTCTAAACCCTGATTAATACAAAAACTTTCTTAGTTAACTCTAGGTTCAATCCAAGTTCACTGACTCCTAATATTTTTTAACGATTGATATTATTACTATACTATAATTTATAAGTTGACTTAAATGACTTAATTTTTATTTATTCCATTAACCTATTACGATTCAACATAGTGACCTGTAATTCTATAACAATTAATTCAAAACTTATTCCTTACCATGACTTATATGAGTTTCATGATCTAGTGTTTGGACTTTAATACTATGCTATATCTCATTAAGCTAATACCTTATCATTAAATCTTATAATTATCATTGACGTATGATTTTAGAATCATAACACTATAATTCTCATTCTATTCTAATAAAACTACGACTTTAACCCAAAACTTAAATCTTTTTTCCTAGTATATTAATACATGGCTACGTGTAAAATTTCCTATTGTCATATTAGAAGCAAAAACTACAGCGTTGGGAAAGTTTCGGTATACTAATCAAAGGATCTTAAAATTGGCCTACAGGAACAGGAACTAAAGTCATAATCTGAGAAAAGGAAACTTAAAAGCTTAAACAAAACCTAAAAGTTTTCTACGGATGCTTATTACTGTTTAAATCTTTCCGATGGAAATTATATCGTCTTAAATGAATGTTTTATCCGAACAAGTCTATTCTAAAAAATCAAATAGTGTCTGTCACACTCTTGGATAATGGACTGCACAGTTACTAAGGCAATGGCCACGGGCTGAAGCAAACAGTTCCGACATGTAACGAAACTAGAAAAACGTCCTGAAGAAAAACGCCCTGCCCGGCTAAAAGGCGGGGCAATAAAACTATTATGATAATTTAGTTTCTAATCTTAATCCTAGGAGAAATTGCCTTTTGGGAACAAGAGCTGACTCACCAGTCTACCAGGAATAGAAGTTAAAAAATATCTAGAAAGAAGTAAGATTTAGAAAGGACAAGGTCATTCTGCTGTATAACCTTTCATCAGGTGTACAGAGATTTTACTTATAAGTTTTACTGCCATGTATGCACACTGGTCACTAATCGCACGCCAATATTATAGGTATAACTGATATCCTATGTCAGAAGCGATCTTCCAGATGGGCCTTTACAGTCCTCAGCCATGTAGCTATAGATGTTGGCTCCCAACATGATTTCTTGGGTTAACTCTGGTGAATTCCATTTATCTACAACCACTTGTAAATGGTTGTGTGAAAGCTGGAAACTTGAAGCATGTTTTCCATAACTTTCCAATTGTTTATCATCCAGGTGATGTCCCCAGAAGCTGTTAGGTAACAAGTTTCACCCCTCTGAGTATCCTTTGGTTTCGATTTTCCATGGAATTTGCCTTTCATTTTGCATAGCAGAAGCTCAGTAAACATCGAGAAAAAGGCAGACTTGAACTTGGAGTAACATGGCTTTGCAGTTTCTGTGAATCCTGCTGGCCTCTGGGAATGAGGCTGCCGTGCTGCGTATTTGAGTATTCTTCCCCCCTTCTAGCTAGAGTAGACTGGTGTTTGTGAAGTGGAAGGAATCTAAAGCCTCATCCCACACTATTGTCTTCCAAAAGAATGCCAAAGAAAGAGACCAATTAAAAGATGAAAAGCCTGGCGATGCATTTTAATCTTCTAATTTGCCTGTCCCTGGCAGCCTTCAGGCCTTGTCAACAAGGGGAGGCAGTTGAGCTGTGGAATATTTACTTGGATTTGTCCTATGGAAACTGTCAGTGCTCAGCTGTTCATTGTTTGTACCAAGATGACTCCTGAAAAACATTTGAAACAAAACCCTACCTTAGGCTTACCCTTGTGTGCATGGCCCTCAGACCTGTGTTGGTGGCTGAGAGATCTAAAAATGGAAGAGGAAGAGAAGGTGGGGAAAGGTTTTACTAGCCTAAATAAGTAGGCTGTATCTATGGACCGTAACTATGTATCTAAAATAAGTGATGATAAACAGGGAGAAAATAGCTACTTAGTTATATCAATTCACTGGAAAATGAAGACCAGTCAATCCAAAGTTTTTTTATCTTACATTTTTATCCCATGTAAGGGATAAAATATATTGGAGTTGACTTTGTGGCAGGGGATTTTAGCTATGACTCACTAATAGAATGCATACAGAGGGTCTAGGCAAAGTTTATGGAAACGATATCTGAAAATTAATCTTTGCAGTGAAAGAACTGGAGGGACATTGAGGAGAAAGGCATGTAAATGTGCAGTTGCCATGATCTCAGCAGTCTGGGCTGCAATAACAATACCATAGACTGGGTGGCTTAACAGCAAACATTTATTTCTTGGTTCTGGAGGCTGGAAGGTCGAAGATTAAGGCACCAGAAGATTTGGTGTCTGGTGAGGTCCCACTTCCTGGTTCATTGATGATACTTTCTTGCTGTGTCCTCATACAGTAGAAAGAGAGCTAGAAAGCAGTATAAGGTCTCTAATAAGGGCACTAGGGTTAGGATTTCAGCATATGAATGTTGAGGACAAACATTTAGTCCATTGTGGTTATCCTGTGAGGTAGTGAGGGAATACACTACAGATTCTCCCTAAAAAGTATTGTCCCTCTCCTGGATTTATTATTAGTGACTTTTTGCAGGGTACGTTTCTATAAAGCAACCACCAGTTATATGGGAGATCAAAAACTTGACTGTGTTTTATCTGTTTTGTCAGAAGTATTAGGCTGTCATGTCATATAGAGTCTTAGGTGACTGAAGTAGAGGGTGGGCAAGTTTCAAAGGAAAAAATTGGGGTAAGTTCTGGAACAAAAGCACAATTCGGGTAATTTGGGAGAAAGCCCTAGTGAAGGATAGCGCTTCTGGGCCACTAGAGGGCACTGTTCATTCAACAACGATTTCTTGAACTCTATGTTTTAGACTGCCTCTGAGATATTTGGGAAAGATGGCCAGCTTTTCAGACTGAAGAGAACTTTGTACTTATTTTACACTCTTCCCTCCCTCTCCCATTTTCACTACTTGGTTAACTTCAATAAAATGTAACTTTTTTTCTCTCAAACTTTCTCCCCCCAGATTTTTCTCCAGCATTGGCTACTTACTTGTGTGTAGCACTTGTTATGTTTTGTTTACTTTCTTATTACAGTATTATATTTGAAAGTACATAAAAATTAATCAACAGCTTTTACATTACTGTAAAATAATTACTGCCTTCCAATAAACATTTAAGAATTACTTTTATAATATTAAAGCAATTAAAGTTGTTTGTAAAGATACTATCTGTTGAGAGGGACTCTCTTGGTACTTATGACTAACTGTTATAAACAAATATCAATCTCAGAAACAAAATGTCAGAATAAAATCTTTACACCAAGTCAAAGTACAAGAATCTCATTCATTAGCTTTGCTGAACCACCCTGATGGAAACTAAAATGAATCTGATACTGTAGGTCTGTGTGTCAAAAATCCTGTCTTTTTCCCTATTATGTATATTTAGAATTCCTTACCAACAACAGAACTCTCCATTTCATTCACTTCACTGAAACAAACTCCTTAGAAAATCACTGAAAAGTTTCAATACTTATCTCCCAATTCTATACTTATTTTTTCAACTATCAATTTTCAGAAACATTTGACACAAGCAGGAAAGTCATTTCAGCAAATTGAGCACTTGGAACCTGCAGATGTATTGAAGAATGCTGGCCAAGGGACACATGTCCCATATTCTTTTTGGTTTCCCATCTATTCTCTGCATCAAACTCCCATGTCAGTTTCTTTGTTTTGGACAGTCTGAATTTTCAGCATTCTTTTGGGCTTTCACAAAGTTGCAACAGACAATGACTTTGGCAGTTTTTGTACCAGGTTCTCTGGAAGCTAGCTGGTTCTGAGCTCCTCCGCCTTCTCCATAGTCCACTCATCCACACCCTGGTCTGCAATCTTCTCTTGAGGGCCTGACTTATCAATTTTAAAGTTTCTTTTTTTTTCTTCAAACCTATCACTGATTCCAGAATAGTGAATAAACTTCTTCCACCTGGGATTTATTTAAAGATTTTTCCCTGTAAGCTGCTTCTTCAATTTATCTTTTTTAGTATTTTTTTTCCTTACAGTCTTGAAGGTGTGGTTTTATGTTTGGAATGTTTTTATGCAATTCTTGAAATTCATTTGTCATAGAGTTATTTACGGAAATTCCCGAAGAGTTCTCTTTATATGTGGAGACATTTACCTCTGTTTTAGATTTGGTTCGTCTGCAGAGAAATCTGAGATTTGTTTTTTTAAATTATCTAATCTCTTTCTGTAAGTTAAGCCTTCATCTTCAGAATTCATCATAACATCACTTTATTTAGGTCAGGAAGAAGCAGCTCACGCCATATCATTTCTTAAGGTTCAAGTTTGCAAGAGGGTAGCTCTAGAAAGGTATCCTTCTCTTGACTGGTCACACTACTAGAAGATTGCAGGCTCTAGGAAATTATTCCAGTGTGAGGATAATTCTCTCCTGGGCATAGGCTCAGGTCCTAGATAGGGTTTCTAGCCTGTTGACGTTTGCATGAACTGTAGCTGTTTTCTGGGATTCTGCAATTATGAATACATTCCATTTTCTAAATGTAGAATATATTCACTCCTCTTACTTTGGCTGGGGTGGGATAGAGAAACTCTCTCCCACTAAAGGGCCAGGAACATACTGAGCCATACCTTCTGAAGAAGGTGTGATGTGGGCTAGGGGTCCTTCTCTGGTTCCACTTGCCTATACTAGGCCTTCCAGTAGACCTTCCTAAATTGTCACTAGAGCCTAAGCTCTTCCTTTGTGTTTTGTCTTATATTTGAAAGCTCCTCCAGGGTACACTGTGCTTCATGTATGTTTGTATCTGAGTACTAGGTTTGGTATTGATGGATTTGATTGAATAAATGAGAGTATTTTATAGTTTGCTAATTACAGCATTTGGTAGACTTTTTCTATAAGGAACAAGATAGTAAATCTTTTAGGCATTATGGGCTATAGGACTCTGGTAGGACAACTCAACTCTCTCTGACCACTATATTGAGAAATACTGTAAAACATTGGAAACTGTGTTCCAATAAACCTTTATTTATAAAAACAGATGGCAGGTTGGATTTGGTCCACAGGCTCTTGTTTACTTATCACTAACTTAAGATGTGGTTTTCAATAAAACTACATTTATGAGTTCTTTTGTCACCTACATTATTTTTAACATAGTACTGAGCGAACACATACAGATACTGTTGAACTGATGGGTGGGAACAATAGTTTTCACTGGTTAAGAATGATCACTACTTTTTCTGATAAAGTATTAAGGAAGTTTTCAGAGAGTACACAAGGCATTGTCTATATGTTGTACTTATACATAAATAGTATTTACATATATAAATATGTATATATAAAATACACATATTTATTTTAAATTATAGTTAAAACTGGAGATCTAATTTTAGTAAATGAAAAGTTTTGATAAGTCTGCTTGGAGTGTACTCTTTAAGCAAAACTGGAAGATTTTCCTAAGCCAAACTGTGACTGAGAAAGGTGCTTTACAAAATTAGTTTTGCTTCAGGTAATGTGAATATAGGCAAAATATCTCAGTGTTTATAGACCCATGATTTAATGTTTGTAGTATTATTCATGCCGTCAATCATCTGGGTGTGTGTTGAGAAGAGGATGTTTGCTCAGTTTAGTTTCAGAATGCAGACTGCTTTATCATAAGAAAATATGCAGGATTTGTATAGTCTTGGCTTGACTTAGTGCACAAGCTGTTTACTATTAAATGTAACATGGAGATGTTTGCTAGGACATCAAGACTCCTTGCTGCCAGAGAACTCATGTCAGCCTTGGTGACTGCCCAGGATGAAGGAGTTTCAGGTGTCCTACTCCACACTTGGGCTTCCTGGCCCTGTCCCCACATGTCCTCCCGGGCCTTTCCACTCTGGCCTCTGGAACAATTGTTCTAAGATGAGTACTCCGATGTCTACCTCTTTCTTAAGACTTTCTTCTACCTCTTTGCCTTTAAGAGAAACTGTATCCTCTATTTCTCTTGCAGCCTTCCCCAGTGGAGTTTGCTGTTTTCCCCACACCCTGTATCTCTCATGGCTGAAAGAAGTGTATGCTTCTAGACAATTAGCCTGAAGTGTTCACACAGATATATCTATGCCTTATTCCATTTGGTTAAACTGTCCAACATCCCTTCTTCTCCTCGTGGCACTAATCTGTATTTACTCCTCTTTACTCAGTGAAGACTGAAGCACTTGACTGCTTGCTTCCTGCCTTAACCCTGCCCTGATCCTGTTTGAATGCAGTGTAGACCTGGAGGGCCTACCAAGTTTCTAATCTCCCGGTCCCATGACTTCTACTCCAGCCACTTTCTTTGATGTCCAAATGCTGGATGTAGTTATTTACTGGATAGGTTTTATTTTTACTTTATTAAATCCCAACATCTAACCTTGTAGCTTCAACCATCCCTGTTTTATCCAAAGCTCTTTACTTTCCTCC
The DNA here is from genome assembly GCA_027257055.1 of Cephalopachus bancanus. NCBI lineage: Eukaryota > Metazoa > Chordata > Mammalia > Primates > Tarsiidae > Cephalopachus > Cephalopachus bancanus. The sequence continues at coordinate 419,081 of JAPVLO010000402.1, forward strand.
TTTTTTGCAGCCTCCTATCTTTCCTTTCTTCCCTTGCTTAATGTAGTCCGCACAGGCTAATACTTTTGTGACATTATCTTTTCATTTGCTCTATTGTCCTTCAAAGCTACCTGGGAAAACCCCCCTGAGGACATTCTGCTCAGGTATCCTTGACCTGTACTATCTCCAGATTGTGCAGACCCTAGTTCTGTGAAGTGAGTCAAGCCAACAGATATCTGCTCACTTCAGAGTCGTCAGACACACATTCGGTGTCTCTTGTATAAGTTATTGGCTGCCCGTATACCTTGAGAAGTGTCTATTCATGTCTTTTGCCCACTTTTTAATGAGGCTGTTTGGCCTTTTTCCTTTTGGTGCATTTGAGTTTGTTGTAGATCCTAGATGTTAGGCATTTGTCAGATATACAGTTGGCAAATATTTTTTCTCATTCTGTGGGTTGTCTCCCCGCTCTCTTGATGGTTTCTTTTGGTTTGCAGAAGCTTGTCAGTTTGATGAGGTCCCACTTGTCTATCTTATCTCTTATGATATGGGCACTTGGGTTTTGATTAGGAATTGGTGGCCAGTTCCAATTTCCACAAGGGCATCTCCTGCGTTTTCTAAGATTCTTATAGTTTGAGGTTTTATGTTTAGGTCTTGGATTCATTTAGAGTTAATTTTTGTGTATGATGTTAGGTAGGGGTCCTGTTTCAATCTTCTGCATGTGATCAGCTAGTTTTTCCAGCACCATTTGCTGAGTAGGATCTCCTCTCCCGAGTGGTGGTTGTTGGAGGCTTTGTCAAAGATGAGTTGGTTGAGAAATTGAGGCTTTGCTTCTGGAATCTCTATCTTGTTCCTTTGGTCTGTGTGCTTGTTCTTGTACCAATACCTGGCTGTTTTAGTTTGTAGTAAAGTTTGCTAATCATCAGAGAAATGCAAATTAAAACCACACTGAGATACCACCTAACCCTGTAAGAATGGTCATCATTAGTAAAACAAACAACAGATGCCCGTGAGGATGCAGAGAAAAAGGAATGCTTCTACACTGCTGGTGGGAATGCAAACTAGTGCAACCTCTTTAGAAGAAAGTGAGGCAATTTCTGAAAGAACTAGAAATTGACCTTCCAAATGACCCAGCAATCCCCCTATTGGGAATGTACCCAGAGGAACTCAAGTCATTCTACCAAAAAGATACCTGCACACACATCTTTGTTGCAGCACTATTCACAATAGCAAAAACATGGAACTGACCATGCTGCCCATTGAAGCTGGATTAAAAAAATGTGGTACATATACATAATGGAATAGTATGTAGCCATAATGAAGGACAAACATATGGACTTCTCAGCAACTTGGATAGATTGTCTATCATACTCAGTGATCTATCACAGAAACAAAGGACAGAGTACCATATGTTCTCACTCATAAGCGGATCTTGAACAATTATAATATTATAAGAAAGGAATTGGCAGTAGTGGGAAACTGCCCCGGGAGCGGGGGAGTGGGATTGGCAGTTGAGGAAAACTGCCAGGGGAGAGAAGGGCACACCTCATCAATAAGGATGCCTGCATAATGAATATTTGTATACCTAACCCTGAATTATACCCCACATCATTTTTTTTTTTTGAGTTAAAAACTTGCCTTGGCTGAAGTGCAGTGGCATGCTCATGGCTACCCTAGCGTCAACCTTCTGGACTTTGGCGATCCTTCTGCCTCAGCCTTCCATGGAGCTGGAACTACAGGTACGCGCTACCATGCCCGACTAATTTCTTGATTTATTGTAGAGAGGAGGTCTTACCATGTTGCCCAGGCTAGTCTTCAACTCATGAGCTCAGGCAATCCTCTTGCATCAGCCTCCCAAAGTGCTGGGATTACAGGCTTGAGCCACGAAGCCCGGCCTCATGTCTTTAAAATTAAAAATTAAAAAAAAGTTATTTACACCTGACCTGCAAGAGAGCTATAGTTCCCTGAATTCCCTTCTTGCTACTTTGGAGTTCTGCATGCATGTGTACTACTACTCATGTTCCTTTGGGGGTTCTCTAGTCAGGTTTTAACTCTTCTAACCTGGATCTCACATCCTATCAGTTATCAAATGACTGTGTCATCTCAACCGTGTCTTTTCTAGAGAGTAAACTCTCTCTAGGGGATTTAATTTTATTTTGTAGGAGATAGTGCTGGTGACCTTCAGCCTTATTTTGACTTTGGAAGGTAAAAGAAGGTTTTTAGAAAACGGGAAACAATTCAGAGCATCTTGCTTGGCTTAGACAAACTGGAGTTCAGGAGGCACTATGTATACTCTTGTGAAAATTAGTCTGCTATTTCAAGGATTAAAAGTATATTATAAGCTGTAACTTCGCTCAGTTCCTCATGTTGATTTGCCGGGAAGTGGTATGTGTGGGTCTCACTTAACTGTAGCTATCATTTTGGGTCAAGTGTGTGGGTCGCTGTATTATCTGGCCTTTTTTGGTAACTCAGTTAATACAATGGCCTAGAATATCAACTTAGCGTTAAAAAAAGCACGATATATCATCGTTCTCATCAGCAAAAGCACTTATTAACCACATTCTGAGCAGCGTATAAATACAGATGAGTAAATATGGAAGGCAATTTTAAGTCTCTTTGTGTAGCACTGACATTTGCTCTTTTATAGTCTGTTTCTGGAATATGGGCTTTTATTGTGCAGCCATTAAGGAATTCATCAAAATTTCATATGACCTGTGTGGCTCTCCATTGTCTGTGGCTGCCATCTGGCTCTGCTTCAGGCTGGTTGATAATTATTTCATGTGGCGTTCACAGCCTCCTCCTTACTTTCACAGAATCTGTTTTCCTTTTCCTCCAGTTTTTCTTTCTTCTGACTCCATTCTCTGTCTCAGGATTGTCATTATCTTCTGAGGAGGAAAATATTGGTTAATACTGGTTTTAGGCCTTTCTTTTTTTCCCCTCAAGGCAGTTGTGAGGTCTTTGACTTCCTGCCAGAAGCTTAGAGGGTTTTTCCAAGTGCAGGTACCAGCTGTCGGCTCTGGGACTCCTGTTTCTGAATGTGACTGAGGAGTGCCGGTGGCCTGGTGGAGAGGCAATGAGGCTAACTTGCCTCCCTTTTGCGGTTGGCTTCTGTGGGTGTCAGACAGCCCCTCTTCTTGTCCTCCCTCACTGTTCTTATCTTTTTTCATAAGGTCAAAATCTTTCCCCTGAACTGTGCCTTTTAGTCTCTGAACCTGACTTAAAGCTTCTCTGTATCTCTTGAGAAGCAATTTCTCTTTTCTTTTAATTTTTGCTTTTAGAAGAATTTAAGATTAAAAAAAATCACAAACACTAATTGTCGTGCATGACATACACGGAGGGGTGAGTGGGAGGAGGTGGGAAAAGATGTGTCAAACCTTTGTGGAGTTTCTGGGCCTCAATAAAGTTTCAGTGGAGGACAGAAGAGAAGGTGAGCCAGTAATGATGACATGAGGCAGAATGGTGTAACTGCTGACTTGGTGGCTTAGAAGATCAGTGTCACAGAAGATGTGGAGGGAGATGGACACTGGGACAGTATTGTTTGGGGGAGATGGGATGGATGTAATTGGAGTTATTAAGATGGAGGAGTGAAGGTCGAGAAAGTATAGTTCTTGTGTCTTGGTAGAATCAAGGATGCATGTGTGAGAATCAGGGGTGAGAGTCCTGAAGGGAGGAAGGCCTCTTCTGCAGCCAGTGGGCCTTTGGAAGGTTTTGAACAGGGTTTTATTTTTTATTTTTGTGAGAAAGACTCTTTTAAGGAATGATCAGGTATGGAATACAGAGTGGAGGAGGAGGAGGAGGAGGCTGAGGCAGAATGATCAGAAGGGAGGGTATTGAGTGATAAATCTGTCAGAGGAGTAGACTAGAACCAGGGTGGAGAGCATTACACGAATTCAAAGGGTCAAGGAAGGTTCATGCTGACATTTGGAGTCTGGGCAGTTGGGAGAATGTTGGTATCATGATTTCCATAGAGACATCAGGTGTGGCTGCTTAGTCTTGGGTGAGAGGAAGGCTTGTTTACATGAGGGGTTGAGGTGAGACAAGGGTGCTCAAGGGAAGTGCTCAACTGGGAGCAGGAAATATGAGGCTGGAGGGTGGCTAGGGGAAGGACCAGAGCTCTTAAGTTGAAGGCTACTTGCTTGGCATTTGTACATGAACAACAATGTTTTTAAGGTGGGAGGAAGAGCACCTAATAGTTGAGCTCAGGGAGAACTTAAAGGAGGGAGTGGTTGATAGGTCAAGCTTCACAGTTTCGAGGAGGATGAAGTAATCATCCTTGAGAAGCCTCTAGATTAGCCATGCCCTCTTGCCTCCCACATGTTCCGTCACACCCAGCTGCTCCCTGCTGGGGTTCTCTCTCAGTTTGGATTAAACGTTCAGGCCAGGATCTTCAGTTTGTTATGCTTAGTTGTCTACTCATTTTAACTCCTTTCTCAGCTTGTAGTCCTAGGCTTGGAGAGCAGAATCCATGTACACCCTAAACTCATAAGCCTCAGAGAACCCAGATTCATGAGCTCCTTGTGCCCTATGGGGAGAAAAATCCTCAAGAGTATTGAGGGAAATCTTAGGCATCTCACTTTCAATCAAGGGAAGTTATACATATGTTGGTCTCTGAACATTTTTTGTGTCAAAAATTAACTTTCTCCAAAAATGCACACCATTCTATTTGGGAATTTTTTTTTTTTTTTGAATCGGAGTCTCACTCTGTCACCCAGGCTGAAGTGCAGTGGCACACTCACTGGCACCACAGTGTCGACCTGCTGGACTCTGGTGATCCTTCTGCCTCAGCCTTCTAAGTAGCCGGAACTACAGCCGCATGCTACCACACTGGGCTAGTTTTTTTTTTTTTTTTTTTTTGAGTTGGCGTCTCACTCTGTCTCCCACTCTGTCTGGAGTGCAGTGGCATGCTCACGGCCATCTCAGCCTCTACCTGCTGGGCTTAGGCAATCCTTCCACCGCAGCCTTCCAAGTAGCTGGAACTGCAGGTGTGAGCCACCATGTCTGGCTAATTTTTTGTGATTTACTGTAGAGACAAGGTCTCATCAAGTTGCCCGGGCTGGTCTCGAACCTGTGGGGTCTGGCGATCCACTCACTTCGGCCTCCCAAAGTGCTGGAATTATAGGCTGAGCTACTGAGCCTGGCCAGATTGTATATTTTAATGTGTAAATTTTTCCACAAAAATCTCAAAAGCTATTTTAGAGTTCCAAAACCCGTTTTGAACAAACACATCAGAAGCTCTTGTAAATTTAATAAAGGTGACAGACTTGTGAAGTCTTTTTCCTTTTTACCAAATATAACTTGATGTTGTGTTTTTAACTTCGAAATGGGATGTTTTTGTTGTATTTTTAATGTATCTGGATCTAGCTATGTAAAATAGGGAGGAGTGGTGGTTGCAACTGTTTAGACCTCTGCAGTTCCAAGAATTAGCCAGCAGGTGGTAGCAGAGAACAGAAACTGATATCACGCCTGAGTTCTTAGACTTCCATTAAAGAACCAATCAATCCATTTAGATCTGTGAGGAGATAATTTAGTGCAAACTTTTTTTTTAAAATAAGGAAATCAAGTCTCATAGGATCCCTAGATACCTGTTCAAAATCAAGCACCAGTTGCTTAAGTCAGGGCTTTGTATCAGGTCTCTCAAGTTCTTTCCACCAAAACAGCGTTTATCGGAGACTATTCTTAGTAAGGGCACTCTGCAGAGGTAGACTCACAGGGGTCAATCCAGGACATTTGAATCCAAATCTTTTAGAGAAAGGACTGGGACCATTATTACTACTATTATTTTCAACAAGTTCTTCAGGTGATTCTTCTACATACTAAATTCTGAGTTGACAAGTGAACCCTTTCTAATGGAGCAGGCCTTATCCGAATGCCTTGAGGATACAAAGAAAAAAAGCCCACGTATTCTCAAACTGACATGCATGCCAGGCTGGTCAGGTTGTGGTGTACAAGATGGAGGCAGGGCAGGTATAAACTGACAGTAAGTGTACATATTACCACTTTCCTGAGAGTGGCTCTCTTCAGTGTAACCATTAACTTGGGGGCAGCCAGGGGGGTAGCTAGTTGTGGCTATAAAGTAATACATGCCCACATCGCTGAGAACATTCTTTGTTAAAGAGGACTAGCAATCTACATCTTTGATCTTTCCTAACTTCAACATATTGGGTGTACTAAGCAAAGCATAACTACAGGTTAAAATCAGGCATGGGTTGTGATATCTTCCGTAAGCATTTACGTCTAGCAGGGAATCCATGAATGCAGATACACATTTGCCATATGGTGATGTGAATGTCAGGCATAGGCATGAGGAGACAGTGCAGTGGAGACAGAGGGAGACATCAACACTGTGGAGGGAGGTCAAGCCAACTTTCTGAAGGTGAGTTCTAAAGGGCATCAACATCCTTGGGAAAAACAAGCTCATTTGCATGGACAGTCTTTTTTCTCTTTGTTATCTTGAAAGGGAATATGTGTATGGGTCTTTTATATGTCTTAGTATACTATAATGTTTAAAAATTATTTTCTCTGCTTCATCTTTAAACAAATGATTTTCATAAATAGAAACAAAATTATTACTTGGTCAAGGATAATTTGTCAAGGATAAGCTAATAATTAGATGCATTGTGGAGCTGACAGCCTATTTACTTTTGAAATAAATGAGCTGGAAATTTTGTTGATATCTATTAAGGCCCTAGAAAGGCTCTAGGAGAAACTTTGTTCTTGCAAGGATTTTTCACAAATCCTAAGGCAAGTTAATGGGAGTATAATTAACTTGCCATATGGAGTTGGTGGGGATTCTATAAGCCTGATGGTTCTCTTTGTTACACCTTATGTGTGCTTTCTGTTTTAAGACTATAAAATTAAAGTGTATTATTAAAAAAAAAACCAAAAAGATGTGTTTGAGAAAACCTAGACCTCTGGAATTGCAAAGAAAACCTAGACCTGTGGAGTTGCCAAGATGATATATGAATACTTAGAAAGATAGATGCAAATATATCAAAGGAAGAGATACAATTGTACTTTAACATTAAGATATTTCTGAGCCGGGCTTGGTGGCTCAGCCTGTAATCCCGCGCCTTCGGGAGGCTGAGGTGAGTGGATTGCCTGAGCCCGCGGGTTCGAGACCCGCCTGGGCAGTGAGACCTCATCTCTACAATAAATCAAAAAATCAGCCAGGCGTGGTAGCGCATGCCTGTAATTCCGGCTACTCGGAAGGCTGAGGCGGAAGGATCGTCGGAGCCCAGCAGGTCGAGGCTGCGGTGGCCGGGAGCGGCCACTGCACTCCAGTCTGGGCGACAGAGTGAGACTCCAATTAAAAAAAAAAAAAGATATTTCTGGGTGTGAGGTAGAGGAGCTGGTAATTCCACTTTGCAAAATACGACCTATTCCTGTGAAAATATTTGTGAGTGTTATTTTGGGGGGAGGTATTTAAATCACTTATTTCTAAGTGTATAATTCAATGAGTTTTTTTTTTATAGTTTTGAGATGCATATACCTTACAATTTATTCTTTAGATTTTTTTTTAATTTTAAAGATGTGGGGTACAATTCAGGGTTAGGTATACAAATGTTCATTATGCAGGTACCCTTGTGGATGAGGTGTGCCCCCCTACCACAGATTCCCACTACTGCCAATCCCGCCTCTCCCCCACCCCCCGCAGTTTCCTGCTACTGCCAATGCTTTTTTTTTTATAGTCTTACAATAACAATTTATTCTTTTGAAGTATATGATTCACTGAGTTTTAGTATATTCACAGAATTGTCCAATCATCATCACTAATTTCAAAACAGTTTCATTTCCCCAATAGAAACCCTATAACCATTATTAGTCACTCCTCATTCTCTCCTCCCCAGTCCTTGACAACCACTAATCTACTTTCTGTTCCTATGGATTTGCCTGTTCTGGGCATGTCACCTAAATGGAATCATATGGCACGTGGTCTTTTGTATCTCTGACTTCTTTCTTCCACTTAAGCCTAATGGTTTCAAGGTTCCTTAATGTTGTAGCATGTATCAGAGCAGTAGTCCCCCCTTATCTTCAGGGAGTATATTCCAAGACTCCCAGTGGGTATCTGAAGCTGAGGGTGGTACCGAACTTGATTGCTGCTAATCGTAACATGTTTATGTTTGTGTCTTTCACGCACATATTTAATGTTTTCTGTCTTAACTCAGCCCTTGTCGCACACTGTGGTCATAACTTTTGCAGTTTGAAGTGTGACAGCAAACCTCGCACGAGTTTCTTTTTCCTTTTTCACAATTTTCCAAATAGAAGATTTTGCTCTTACTGTAGATCTTAGCAACCTCGACATACTTGTTTCCTTATTGCGTTAAGAATGTTCACCTTTTCACTTACAGAAGTACTTGATGACTGCTGCCTGTCATATCTGAATTGCCAGCATCCATACTCTTGCACCTTGGTGCCATTATTAAGTTAAACAAAGGTGACAAGTTCAAGCCCTGTTTTACTCTATTTTCTGTCCAATCGCTGAGAAGCCTACTAAATGACTCATGGGTGGGAAGCACATACAGTATGGATATACTGGACAAGGGGTGATTCACGACTCAGGTGCGATGGACATGATGGCTGAGATCTCATCATGCTAGCTATTCAGAATGGTGTACAACTTAAAACTCAGGAATCATTTATTTCTGAAATTTTCCATGAAATATTTTTGGATCATGGCTTTTCACAGGTAACTGAAACTGCAGTAAAGGAAACTTTGGATAAGGTGGTGCCATTGTATGTCACTCTTTTTATGACTGAATAATAAATAATATTCCATTGTGTATTTATAACAAATTCTGGGGTTTTGTTTTTGTTTTTTGGTGGTTTAAAACACTTATTCTCGGCCAGGCACAGTGGCTCTCACCTGTAATCCCAGCTCACTGGGAGATGGAGGCAAGAAGATTACCTGAGCCCATGAGTTTGAGACCAGCCTGGGCAACAAGGCGAGACTTCATCTGTATAATAAAAATAAAAAAATTAGCCGACCATGGTGGTGTATGCCTGTAGTTCTAGCTGTTTGGAAGGGTGAGGCAGAAGGATCATCTGAACCCAGCAGGCTGAGGCTGCGGTGGCTGCGAGCATGTCACTGCACTCCAACCTGGGCAAGAGTGAGACTCTTCAAAAACAAACAAACAAACAAACCATTTATTCTCTCACAGATTTGGAGACCACAAATTCAAACTCAAGGTTTGGGCGGGGCTATGCTCCCAGTAGAAGTTTTAGGGAAAGTTCTGTTCCTAGTCCCTCCTGGATTCCGGTGGCTCCTGGTGCTTCTGGGTTTGTGGCCTCATGACTCCAATCTCCTTCCTCCCTGGTCCTAAATTCTGTTTATTCATTCTTTTAGTTGATGGACATTTGGGTTGTTTCTACTTTTTGGCTAAAGTGAGTAATGCTGTTATGAACATTCGTATACAAGTTTTTGTGTGGAGTTTTTATTTCACTTGGGTATGTACTAGGAATAGACTTTGTAGCTGTCTTTTTGCTCCTTAGAAATTCATTGTTGCACTAAAGGAAGGTTGACAAATGAGTACCAGAACTACATTGTTGTTGGCTTGCAGTGGAAATCCATCAAGAATTGTTGTAGGGATTCCTTATAACAGAGCAACTCAACTCTATCCCTTAATACCAAACTTACACTAGATAGTAAGGTATATCATAAGCATCAAGGGTGTAGCTTTCAATTTGAAGGTCATATAAAATAAGTAGTGACTCTCGCCTGTAATACAGATGCACTGTTTCTCGAAAGGAATGTTTCCCACAGCAGTGCCTCTCATAGTAATTCACAGGGAGGCAAGCAGGTAATTGTTGAGACTTGCTAATGTATGTGTGAGACATTTCTGCAAAAAATAACATCTTTTACTCTTGAGAACCCATGATTATATTACACATTTGAACTATACTTAAAATATCCTGATAATGGATATTCACATCTACTTATGCCTTGTGTGGTAGTTATTTAAAAACTCCTTGATCTAGAAAAAAAAATAATTTAAGACTAGGCTTTTGCTAAGCTATTTTCCCTTGGGATATTCTTCTTATTGTCTGCAACAACATAAATTGGAGTATAAACCTACATTTGTAAACAAAATGTGGTTTACTCTTTAGAAGTAGTTTTTGTGATTGTTAGAGAACAAAGTGTAGCTGTAAAATGAGCACATTTTTTTGTATGTGATATTTTCAGTGAACTTAGCTGGGTGCTAATAGGGCTCAGGTTGTCATGGATTTGATGAATTGTTGAAGCCTTGCACATAAATTGTTAGCCCTGGAACCAATCTTCCTTCTTCCCTGTTTTATTTAGTTTTTTTTTTCTCCCCAGTTGTATTTCATTTTTGAATTCTTAATAATTGTGGTTTAGTAAAAATAATTTGAGACTGCAAACAAAAAGTTGATTGTGGTACAAGGCTTCCTCTCCTGGACTAAAAATAATGTTTAAACTTGTTCTTTTTTGGGGGTTATTCTCAAAATGTGAATGTAGCTAACATTTGGCCTAATGATGATTGAGTGAGAATTTTGAGTTTTTGCAGAGACAGTTGGCTTTTAATTATCTGGGCACACAACCTGGAGCTCTGCGTTTTGCTGTCTGTTTCCCTCCTCCTTGCTCCTGGCTATGTGAAGACATGCTGGCCTTTCCCAAGAGGTGAAAGGGGTGGTGTAATTTACACCAATCACTCTGAGATGAAGATCTGGGGAGGGGGCAGTAGAGCAGGAAAAATGTTTAGACTTTTGACCATTATGAGACTTTTGGATTCCATCTAGAATTCAGTGATCTGTGCAATTCGGATTACCACCATCTTGGAATACTGTAACTTGGCTTTGGTTTTGCTATCAAATGATATTAGTATTGGCAAAAATAGTCTTAGTATACACCAGAATATTATGTAGTAAAAAGGAATAGAGTGACTTGAGAATTGTGTCCCTTGAAAGAATGTTATTTGCTGAATATCCAATTTATGGTAACCAAGAACTTGCTATAATTCAGAGAGTTAACCACATATAATACTATTCTGACTACACATTTCAAAACAAGTTTGGACCTTACAGAGGAAAAGTCTTTCAGAAAGGTGTATCACTAGAGAGATTTATTTCCATGGACTTTTGTATGTTCTTATTCTTGAACTGTCGGCAAAATTAGAAAGGGTTCACCCCTGTGGAGTAGTGGAAGGTGATTTTAGCAAAGTGATTTCAGGAATTGAGGTAGCTTCTTCCTGCAAAGCATCACCAACTCCCTCATTCCCCTCATTTCACACTTGTAATTTACCTGTCAGTTTTGTTTTTTATTCCTATGACTACATGGCAGTTATTTATAGGAAAAGTAATTTGATTTAGCATAAGGGTTGTGTATGTATAAGCTGTATTTCAGTCAGTGAAAAGTTGGGTAAAACAGTCTTGCCCTTGGGAGTATGCAGTGTAGACTGGGATACCTGTGGGTATAGGAGGTAGGGCTCTAATTACACCTGAGACTTCACTGAGTGCCTTCATGGACACTCTCATTTGATGCTTAATCCCCTGTTATATAGGGAACTACCTATTGACCTAGGTATCAACTCTTATAACCTTATTTTAAGTTAGTTCACACATGTGGTAAGAGTTCCCACCACATAGGGTTGCTGTGAGGATTAAGGCCCAAAGCAGTGTCAGTGTTGGCTGTCTTAATCTGAATTCCTGTTTTATAGCTGAGTAAATTGAAACTTGGAAAAGTTAGGAGACTTAATCTTCATTACCCAAGGAGCCTGGTCCTCTCACCTCGGCATCTTTGACTCCAAGATTTTTTAGAGGGTGTGGTGGGTAGGAGTACAATGTGAGGTAGTTTAAAAATGGCAGAGCACATCCTTTTGGGAAGAACCGGCTCTCTAACATCATGAATGACCTTTTCAATAATTTTACTCTGGGAAAGGGGGAGATATGAGGCAGACATTTATGCTATTTAAATTATGTTCAGTTTTTACCTAATGTGTTTATGTTGTGCCATAATCCTTGCATTTATAAGTTTTGGGCATGTGTAACTGATGAGATCTGTCCAAGTTATTCATCAAAAATAGTGATATAGGCGTTTCATGGACTTCATTATAAAAATTGGACCTGTTTTGTGGCTTCATGGGGATCATGTAATGGTTGCTTTAAAAATAAAGTGCAATGAAAGAGAGCAAAGAGGGGTGTTTTTAATTTATTGGCAGCTTTAGAGACCAAATAAAAAGCATCCAGCTCCTTGATGTGTACCCTCTGGGGCTCCTCTGCGAAAACAATGCTCTATGTGGGCTATCTCATTATAAGGCATTAAATGTGAACACTCAGTTATCTCCTTCAATGGAAAATTAAGGCAGGCCAGTCTTTTGTGAATTGTTTCATGATGTGGTTTGTCTGTACCACAGTGACTTCTAATGTTAAATGTGCCTTGTGATTTTTTTGTCTACATTACTGCTATGGAGATGATTGTCATGGTGATGGTGATGATAATGATGTGTATCTTATATATCATGATCTAGTAGCTGATCTGTCAATTAGTAAGTAACTTAATTTGAAATCAACTATGAACCCAATTGAAGCTCATAGCCTAGCTTTTGTATGCAAACAGCCCTGCTCCCCTTTTAAAACAAGTTCAAACAAACACTGCATTTTTGACCAGTGATTTGCCAAAAAAAAATATGGTAGAGAGTGCTTTTGGGATTCTAGACGTCTTTTAAATGACTGCTTAAAAGGAATTGAAAAAGTTATGAGACGAGATGAGTGCCTGCTGACTCGCATTAGTGGTTGCTGATAACCAGTCTGGTATGAAGTGGTCTTTGAGAAGCTCCCAGAATGTTTGGGATTTAAGTCATGTGGACTGTGTGGCCAGAATTGGAAGCGAGCAAATAAAGCTTTGGGGAAACTTGTTGCTTATATTGGTGAGAAATCTGATCCAGCAAGAGGATTAACATGAAACCATAAACAAAACAGTAAAGAATGTGAAGATAATTTCCATTTGTTTGTTAAATTAATACTCTTCATAGCTAGTGAATTGACTTTTTTGAAACGTGAACTTGGCACTTCTTGCCCATATATTTAGCTGCTGGATATTTTCTTCCACAAAATATGCCCTTTACAAACTTCCTATCCAGGGCTTCTCTGGAGACATAGGTGGTCAGACAGGTTTGGCAGAGATATTTGTGTATGATATGCCCTGGGCAGGCTGTCCCACCCTTCAAATGCTCAGGTAGACTAAATACAACTCCAGAGGAAGCGTCCTACCCAAGAGCCTCACACTTGGTCCTGTTACCTCCTAACTTCTTTCCAACAGGATGGCTGGAAGAAGCACCAGCCTATACTTAGTGTACAGCCTTTTTTTTCCTGAGGAGTCAAAATGTTTTCACATGGCATTCATGTCCGGTGAAGTAGTTAGGGCAGATAGTTCTTTCCTTTTAAAAATGAGGGGACTGAGTGGTGACTTGGAAGTGTGTTATGTGAGGTGGGTCCAGGATTAAACCCCATGTCTTCTCCCCTAATGTACTTCTCTTCAGATTATTTCAGGTAGCAACGATTTTTATTTAACTGCATTAGGAAAAAATGAAAAAGGGGCAAGCAAGAGAGAGCAAACAGTTTTGTACAAAAGGCAGGGTGTGGCCATTTGTCTACCTAGTGATCACTCCTGTTTGTGTTGACTTTTGATAACAAGTGGGACACACGTCTCTATTTAGTGCTTGTGAATCACAATCTCATTACATAAAATGTGTCACACCTTAAATAACTTGCTAATGAGTAAGGTTCAAAATTATTGAAAAACTAAATGAGTAATTGTTAGACTAGAACTACTAGATAAACAGTTGTTCTTTAAAAATTATGTAATTTCTTTCAGAATACTGACTTCTTAACATAAAATAAGAATCACATTTTAAAGTATGGTTTATTATTTTATTTATTTTTTAAGTTTTAAAATTTTTCTTGTTTCAACAGCTTTAAGGGGTTACAAATAGTTTTTGGTTACATAATTATATTGTATAGTGACAAAGAAGTCTGGGCTTTAAGTGTATTCACCACCCTCAGCTGTATCCAATAGGTGATTTTTCCACCTTCTATCCTTTACCCCTCTCCCCGTTCTGAGTCTTCCAATGTTCATTATATAATTCTCTACACTTTTACAGACCCTTAGTTTAGCTCCCATGTATAAGTGAGAACACGCAGTATTTGCTTTTCTGTTGCCATGTTTGTTCACTTAGGATGATGTTTGCCAATTCCATCCAAGTTGCTGCAAAAGACATTTCATTCTTTTTGATGGCTGAATAGTATTCCATGACATATATACCATATTTTCATTATCCACTGATCAGTTGATGGATATTTAGGTTGATTCTCTGTCTTTGCAATTGTGAATTGTACTACGATAAACATGCAAGTGTAGGTATCTTTTTTATAATGATCTCTGTTCCTTTGAGAAGATGCCTAGTAGTGGGATTGTTGGATCAAATGGTAGATGTACTTTTAGTTCTGTGAGAAATCTCCATACTGATTTCCATAGAGATTGTACTAATGTATACTCCCATCAACAGTGTATAAGTGTACCCATTTCACCACATCTGCGTCAGCATGTATTGATTTTTTATTTTTTAATTATGGCTATTCTGACTGCTGTAAAGTGCTATCTCATTGTTTCAATTTGCGTTTCCTTGACAATGAGTGATGTTGAGTATTTTTTCATGTTTTTGTTGGCCATTTGTATATCTTCTTTTGAGAGATGTCTATTCATGACTTTTGCCTACCTGTTTTTTTTTTTTTTTTTTAGAGTTGAAGACTCATTCTGTTTCCCAGGCTGGAGTGCAGTGGCATGCTCATGGCTACTGCAGCCTCATTGCTGGCCCCAGGGGTTCCTTCTGTCTCAGCCTTTCAAGTAGCTGGAACTAACTTCAAGTAACTGGCTGATTTTTTAATTTATTGTAGAGGCAAGGTCTCACTAAGTTGCCTAGGCTGGTCTTGAACCCCTGGGCTCAGGCAGTCCTCTTGCCTCACCCTCCCAAAGTGCCGGGATTACAGACATAAGCCACTGCGCCCAGCTTATTTGCCCCCTTTTTAATGGGGGTCATTTGATTTTTTCTTGCTGATTTGCTTGAGTTCTTTGTAGATTCGTATTACTCCTTTGTCAGATGTATAGTTTGTGAATATCTTCTCCCATTCAGTAGTTTGCCTGTGTGCTCTGTTGATTATTTCTTATGCTATGCAGAAGCTTTTCAGTTTAATTAAGTCCCATTTGTTTTTGTTTTTGCTGCATTTGCTTTTGGGGTTTTAGCCATAAATTCTTTGCCTAGGCCGATGTCCATTTGAGTTTTTCCTGTTTTGTGCTGGGATTTTTATGGTTTCAGGCCTGACACTTAAGTCTTTCATCCATCTTGAGTTAATTTTTGCATACGGTGAGAGATAGGGATCATGCTTCATTTTTCTGCACATAGCTATCCAATTTTTCCAGCACTATTTGTTGAATAGGGTATCCTTTCCCCAGTGTATGTTTTTCTGCTTTGTTAAAGATCGGTTGATTGTAGATACTTAGGTTTATTTCTGAATTCTCTATTTTGTTCCATTGGTCCATGGTCTGCACTTGTACCAGTACCATGCTGTTTTGGTTACTAAGCCTTGTGGTATAATTTGCAGTCTGGTAATGTGATGCCTCCAGCTTTGTTCATTTTGCTTAGGATTGCTTTGACTATTCTAGCTCTCTTTTAGTTCCATTTGAATTGTTTTTTCTAATTCTGTGACATATAATGTTGGTAGTTTGATAGGGATGTGTTGAATCTGTAGATAATTGGGTAGTATGGTCATTTTACAATGTTGATTCTTCCAGTCCATGAACATGGGATGTTTCGCCATTTGTTTTTTTCTCTACAGTTTCTTTCATCAGTGTTTTACAGTTTTCCATGTAGACATTTTTCACTACCTTGGTTAAATATATTTCTAGGTATTTTAGCTTTTTGGCTGCTATTGTAAATGAGGTTGAGTTCTTGATTTGATTCTCAGATGGGTCACTATTGGTGTGTAGCAGTGCTACTGATTTATGTCTGTTGACTTTGTATCCTAAAACTTTACTGAATTCATTTATCAAGCCCAGGAGTCTTTTGGAGGAGTCTTTAGGGTTCTCTAGGTATAAGATCATGTTGTTGGCAAACAAAGATAGTTTGAACTCTTCTTTTCCTATTATTTCTTTCTCTTGTCTGATTGCTCTGCTAGGACTTCCAGTACTATGTTGAAGAGAAATGGTGAAAGTGAGCATCCTTGTCTTGTTCTAGTTCTGAAGGAAAATGCATTCAGCTTTTCTCCATTTAGGATGTCACTGACTGTGGCTTTGTTGTATATGCGGGGGAGCCCTGCAAAAAAATCAGACTTATCTTTTGGAGGGAGGACTTTTTGTAGCACACTTGGAATTTGTTTCTCTGGATCAAATGGTCAACCAAAGTTTTTACCTGGAAGTTTGAAAAGATTGTGTCATAATTTGCAGAAGAAATGTCCTGAGGGTGTGGCAAACACCATGACAACACACCTGCCCACATCGTGCTGTGTGTTTGGCAGTTTTTGACCCAAAAGAGCATAACCCTCATGCCTCACCCTCCCTAGTCAATCGATCTTGCTTCATGCCACTTTTTTTGTTTGTTTGTTTCTCTGGTTGAAACAAGTCCTCAAAGGAAAATGTTTTAATGATGTGGAGGAGGTGAAGCAAAAAATGGTAGAAACATTAAAAGGCATCGAAACTGACAAGTTCAAATACTGTTTTCAGCAGCAAAAAAAGCATCTTGATAGGAGTGTTGCATCAAATGGAGAGCGCTTTGAAGGTGACTGAAGTTTAAACATATAAGAATAAGTATGCAATTTTTGGGTCCCCCTTCATGTGTATATTTCACTATTTTGAGGAATGTTCCTTCTATGCCTATTTTGCTAAGGGTTTTTATCATGAAGATGCTGGATTTCATAAAATACTTTTTCTGTGTCTATTGAAATGATATAGGATGTCGCGAGCCGAAGAAAGACGACACCGACACCGTTCTTCTGCGGACAAGTTTACTCCAGGTCTTAATGTGCTCTTTACAAAGACAAAATGGCTCTCCCCGTACGGGCCACCACTTGTCGCTTTCAATAACGACTCTCACACGATTCTTCTGCAAGCTGCTTTAATCCCAGGTTACTACATCGTTCTTCTTCAGCTTCAACTTCAGCTGTTTCAGCTTCAGCCCCTTGTTTCTCTTTCCCGTGACCTTAAATCTAGTATCTCTGCCAATCAATTAAGGTAACGCGGCACACACAGATAGGCCTGCGAGAGAGGAATGTATGCTAACATCCTCCAGCTGCCTAATTAGGGCTTGTTTTGTCTTGTGGTCTGGCTGCTTCAGGCGCCATGTTAGGGCGGAGGCGCTCCACAGCTCCCCCTTTTTTATTTGTTTTGGCAGGAGAGGGTAGTGGTCACATCCCCCATATAACAAGGACCATGTAAGACAGTCTATCTCGCGCGTGTAATCGCCAGACCGACTGCCCACCTGTCCGACACTGATTTTCTGGGGATGGGAGAGGCGGTGTCAACCCATATGCAGCTGGACATGCCCTCCACGGGATAACTTCTCCTGGGCCCCCGTGTGCAGTACTATTCTCACATCCTGCCCTGTTCTTATTGCCCTAATGCGGCAACCCGGACCTGAGGGGATTGATCCACCTCCATGGCAGCAAAGGCCTGCGCTAGTAGCGCACGGTCACGTGCATTGCGTTGATGCATACGGCAGAGACAATAGAGGCACAGGACACAACAAGAGAATACCAAAAAGGCCATTGAACCCATTCCCGCCCACTCTTTAAGGTGTTATGCCGCCTGGGCGATCCAGGAGGCCAAGGTTTGAGCGACTACTGGATCTACTCTGATGGAGTTGACACTGATGATTTCACGACGTAGAGCCTCCGTCAGGTTGTCAAACTCTTGGGACCAATTACCTAAAAGATGGAGGGAAAGCTCTCGAGAGAGGTTAGCAGCAATAGTCATGTTGTGGTATGGGATGCCGGTTACGCATAAAGCAATAGTGTGCCATTCACACCCTATTTGCACCATGCGCCAGAGAATGTCTACTTGTTCTTAGGAGAGTTTTAAGAGCCTGAAAAAGCGGGTGAGAGGAAGTAGTGCCCATGTTAGCAAAAAGGGGATCACCTCTACACCGAGGGCCCTTTTAGATTGCCTCTTTACCGAGGACCTTCCCAAATCGCCTCTTTACCAAGGACCTTCCCAAATCGCCTCTTTGCCGAGGACCTTCCCAAATCGCCTCTTTGCCGAGGACCTTCCCAAATCACCTCTTTACCGAGGACCTTCTTAAATCGCCTCTTTGCCGAGGACCTTCCCAAATCGCCTCTTTGCTGAGGACCTTCCCAAATCGCCTCTTTACCGAGGACCTTCCCAAATCGCCTCTTTACCGAGGACCTTCCCAAATCGCCTCTTTGCCGAGGACCTTCCCAAATCGCCTCTTTGCCGAGGACCTTCCCAAATCGCCTCTTTACCGAGGACCTTCTTAAATCGCCTCTTTGCCGAGGACCTTCCCAAATCGCCTCTTTACCGAGGACCTTCTTAAATCGCCTCTTTACCGAGGACCTTCTTAAATCGCCTCTTTACCGAGGACCTTTCTAGTTTTTTCCCTCCCTTGTGGGATCTACATACCAGTCGACTGCCCTGAGCAGCTGCAGTTCTGAATCCAAGGATTTCGGCTTCTTCGAGTTCCCCGTACGGGCCACCAGTTGTCGCTTTCAGTAACGACTCTCACACGATTCTTCTGCAAGCTGCTTTAATCCCAGGTTACTACATCGTTCTTCTTCAGCTTCAGCTTCAGCTGTTTCAGCTTCAGCCCCTTGTTTCTCTTTCCCGTGACCTTAAATCTAATATCTCTGCCAATCAATTAAGGTAACGCGGCACACACTGATAGGCCTGCGAGAGAGGAATGTATGCTAACATCCTCCAGCTGCCTAATTAGGGCTTGTTTTGTCTTGTGGTCTGGCTGCTTCAGGCGCCATGTTAGGGCGGAGGTGCTCCACAATAGGATTTTTGTTTTTAATTGTTAATGTGGTAGATCATGTTTATTGACTTGCATATGTTAAATTTTTCTTGCATTCCTAGGATAAAAATCCACTTGGTGGTGGATTATTATTTTTTTTAATGTGCTTTTGAATTCAGTTCGCTAATATTGTGTTGAGAATTTTTGCATCTACATTCATTAGGGATATTGCACTGTAGTTTTTTTGGTCATGTCTTTTCCTGGCTTTTGTATCAGGGTAACACTAACTTTCTAGAGTGTGTTAGGGAGAATTCCCTCATCAATGTTATGGAATACCTCCAGTCAAATTGCTACCTGTCCTTCTTTGAAAGTCTGTTAGAATTCAGCTGTGAGTCTGTTAGATCCTGGACTTTTTGTTGTTGTTGTTGAATGTTAATTACTGTTTTAATCTCGGTACTCATTATACGTCCATTTCTTCCAGATTCAAGGTTGGGGAGGTTGTATATTTCCAAGAAATTATCTATTTCCTCTCAATTGTCTAGTTTGTTTGTGTAGAGGTGTTCATAATAATCTCAGATGATCATTTGTATTTTCATTGTATCAGTTGTAACATCTCTGTTTTCATTTCTGATTGAGCTAATTCGAATCTTCTCTCTTCTTCATTTAATCTAGCTCTAGTGGTCTATCAATTTTATCTTTTCAAAGAACCAACTTTTTGTGTCATTGATCCCTGGTATTTTTTTTTTAATTTAAATTTCATTTAATTCTGCTCTGATCTTTGTTATTTTTTTTTCTTCTGCTAGATTGGTGTTTGGTTTGTGTTTTTCTAGTTCCTTGATATGTGATGTTAGGTTGTAGGCCTTAAGTACTATAAATTTTCCTCTGAGCACATCTTTGGCTGTGTCCCAGAGGCTTTAATAACTTGTTTCATTGTTGTTATTTTGTTTCAAATAACTTTTAAATTTCCATCTTGGTTTCATTGTTGACCCAAGGATCATTCAGGAGCAGATTGTTTAAATTCTGTGTTTTTGTTTGGTTACACAAGTTCTTCTTGAAGTTAATTTCTAGTTTTATTTCTCTGTGGTCTGAGAAGATTGATATGACTTTGATTTTTAATTTATTGAGACTTAATTTGTGGCCTATCATATGGTCTATCTTAGGTAATGTTCCATGTACTGATAAGAAAAATGTATATTCTGTAGTTTTAGGGTGAAATGTTCTATAGATAACTGTCAGTTCCATTTTCTCTAGGGTCTAGTTTAACTCTAATGTTTCTTTTTTGACATTTTGCCTTGCTGTCTACCTTTTTTTTTTTTTTTTAAGTCTAGTATAATTTGTCATATAAAACTGGGGGCTTTGGTGTTAGGTGCATATATATTTAAAATTGCTATGTCTTCTTTTTGGATTGATACCTTTATCATTATATAATAGCTATCTTTGTCTTTTTATTTTTTATTGTTGTTAATTTAGTCTGTTTTATGTGGATGAGAATGGCTACTCCTGCTCAGTTTTGGTTTCCATTTGTTTGGAATATTTTTCCCCACCCTTTTACCTTGAGTCTATAGGATCCTTTGTGTGTTAAGTGGTTCTCTTGAAGGCAGCAGATATTTGGATTGCATTTTCTTTTATTTGTCCATTATGCCAGTCTATATCTTTTTAGTGGGGGCATTGAGACCATTTACATTCAGAGTTAATACTAATATGTAACATATTATGCCATTCATCATACTGGTTATTACCTGGTTTCTTTAATTTTTTTTTTTTTCTCTGTTGTTTGGCTGTTCCATAGCTCTGTGAGCCTAATGATTTCCAATGTTTTTTCTAGTGGTGTATTTTAACCTTTTATTTTAATATTTAGAAGTCCTTTGAGTATTTCTTGTAGAGCAGGTCTAGTGGTGATGAATTCCCTCAGTGTTTGCTTGTCTGAGAAAGACTTTATTTCTCCTTCATTTATGAAAGTTAGTTTTGGGGGTACTTTTGGTTGACTTTTATTCTTTTTGAGGAGACTGAAGATGGGACCCTAGTCCCTTCTGGATTGTAGGGTTTCTTCTGAGAAGTCTGCTGTTAGTCTGACAGGTTTACCCTTGTAAGTTATTTGATGCTTTCATCTCCCTGCTCTTAAAATTCTTTCTTTCAAATTAACTTTCATAACTGGATGAATATATGCCTTGGGGATGACCTTTTTGCAGTGAATCTTCTGGGGGTTCTTTGGGTTTCTTGTATCTGAATGCTTAAATCTCTGGCAAGGCCAGGTTAGTTTTCCTCCACCGTTCTCTCAAACATGTTTTCCAAACCTGTTGTTTTCCTCAGGAACACCTATGATTCTCAGGTTTGGACATTTTACATAATCTTACATTTCTCAGAGACTTAATGCTTTCTCTGATTTGTTTTATTTATTGTTGTTTGATTGGGTTAATTGAAAGTCTTCTCTTTAAGTTCCGAGATCCTTTCTTCCACTTGTTCTAGTCTCCTATTAAAACTTTCCACTATGTTTTGTACTTCTCTAAATGTTTCATTTCCAGGGGTTTTTTTTTTTTTTTTCTTCAGGTGTCTATCTCTTTGGAGAATTTCTCATTCATGTCCTGACTAGTCTTTTAATTTCTTTATTTTGGTTTTCAGCTTTCTGCTGAATCTAATTGAGCAATTTGATAATTAACCTTTTGAATTCTATGTCCAGAAGTTCAAACATCTCATTTTGGATAGTGGTCCATTGGGGATTTTAAAAATATATATATATAGCCTTGGTGTGGTGAATTTCTCAATTGCCGACTGACAGTACGGTGCTGGGTACCTGCACAGGTTCAAGGCATCCTGAGTGGTCAGTTTGGCTTCAATAGTGGTGTTAGCTGGGGTCTGAGATCAGGTCTTTCCCAAAGCTGAGGTATTATGTCAGGTGTGATGGGCTGTACTACTGGCCTCTGGCCAGGAGATGGTACTTGTGGGAAGAAAGCCAGCTGCTTTCTTCTTAGGGTGTTTTTTTCCCCAAGGAAGTGCTCAGCCAACCTGGGGTGGGGGTGAGGGTGGGTGTGGGGTCTTTAGGGATTACTTAAATTCTCTGTTTTGAGCCTTAGAACCAGTTGTGGAGGAGGGGAAGGAGCTCAAACTCCCCATTTGTGTGGACCTTTGAGTACTCCAGTGGGAGTTGGGAGGAGTCTCAAGCCACTGGGGTAATGCTGTTGCGCAGCAGGGGCACAAATGCATTTATGCCTGCAGTTAGAGATTACTACGGCAATGAGTCCCACAGCTTCTCCCTCCTTAGCCTCAGGTCCTCTGCACTTGGAATGTCAAAATGCAGCCAACCTCAGGGCCTCATGTGTTTTTATGGCAGCCCACCTCAGTGTTGAACTGTTTGCAGGGTTTGCCCTTGAGGTCTGTTCCTTCTCAGGATGACTAGAAAGTTGCCACCTGCAAGGGTTGAGTTCCTGGGATATGATGGCTGGAGCTGCTCAGGATTCCTTGCCTCACTCCACATGGATTTAGACACAGTATGGCTGGGGGTAAGGCACTTTCCTGTGATGGATCTGGAATCTTGCAAGGCTAGAGGTGCCCTCCATGTGTGTGGTAGGAGCAAAGAATTCCTGAATTCCCCTCACTCACCTTCTCCACTGCATCTGAGGGTTGCCATGGTCTTTGCCAAGATTCAGGCAAGAGTCTGGCTAGTTCCAGCCCAGGACCATTGATTCTCTCCTTTGTACTATGTGGTTATTATTGCTTCTTTGACAAGGTGTGGGGCATGTTGCTGGTCCAGTTCCTCTCTAGGTGTTGAAACTCTCTCAATCTTGGTTTATTCCACAGCAGAAACAAACTCTGGCTACATGTCGTTGGCCATCTTCATTTCCTTATGATTAGTATGTACTTTATTTATTTATTTTTATTATAAAGATATGGAGTACAATTCAAGGTTAGGTATACAAACATTGATTATGCAGGTACCCTTGTTGATGAGGTGTGCCCCTCCCCCCAGCAGTTTCTCTCAACTACCAATCCCACCCCCCTCCCCTGATAGTTTCCCACTTCTGCCAATCCCTTCCTTATAGTATTATAATTGTTCAAGTTCCGCTTATGAGTGAGAACTTATGGTACTCTGTTCTTTGTTTCTGTGATAGATCACTGAGTTTGATCGACTCCAAATCCATCCAAGTTGCTGTGAAGTCCATATGTTTGTCCTTCATTATGGCTACATAATATTCCATTGTGTATATGTACCACATTTTTTTTATCCAGTCCAGTTTCGATAGGCAGCATGGTTGGTTCCATGTTTTTGCTATTGTGAATAGAGCTGCAACAAACATATGTATTCAGGTATCTTTTTTGTAAAATGATTTGAGTTCCTCCAGGTATATTCCCAATAGGAGAATCGCTGCATCATATGGAAGGTCAATTTCTAGTGCTTTCAGAAATCGCCACACTGTCTTCCAAAGAGGTTGCACTAGTTTGCATTCTCACCAGTAGTGTAGAAGCATTCTTTTTTCTCCACATCCTCTCCAGCATCTGTTGTTGTTTGTTTTATTAATGATGACCATTCTTACAGGGTTCGGTGGTATCTCAATGTGGTTTTGATTTTGCGTTTCTCTGGTGATGAGTGAGGCTGAGCACTTTTTCATATGTCTGTTGGCTACCCCTATATCTTCTTTTGAGAAGTGTGTATTCATGTCTTTTATCCACTTTTTAATGGGGCTGTTTTTTTCCTTTTGGTGCGTTTGATTTCCTTGTAGATCTAGATGTTAGGCCTTAGTCAGATATACAGTTGGCAAATATATTTCCCCATTCTGTGGGCTGTCTTCCCACTCTCTTGATGGTTTCTTTTGCTTTGCAGAAGCTTGTTAGTTTGATGAGGTCTCACTTGTCTGTCTTATTTCTTATGGTATGGGCATTTAGGGTTCTGATTGGGAATTGGTCACCAGTTCAATTTACATAACAGTGTCTCCTGCGTTTTCTAAGATTCTTTATAGTTTGAGGTTTTATGTTTAGGTCTTTGATCCATTAGGAGTTAATATTTGTGTATGGTGTTAGGTAGGGGTCCTATTTCAGTATTCTGTATGTGATCAGTCAGTTTTTCCAGCACCATTTACTGAATAGGTTCTCCTTTCTCCAGTGGTGGTTATTGGAGACTTTGTCAAAAATGAGTTGGTTGAGAAATTGAGGATTTGCTTCCAGAATCTCTGTCCTGTTCCATTGGTCTATATGCCTGATCAGGCTGTTTTGATTACCCTGACCTTATAATAAACTTTGAAGTCTGGAAGTGTGTTACCTCCTGCTTTGTTTCTTTTACTAAGGATTGTTTTGGCTATTCGTGGTTGTTTATGTTTCCAAATGAATTTCTGTATTGTCATTTACAGATCTGAGAAGAATGATGTTGGTAACTTAATGAGTATTGTGTTGAATCTGTAGATCGCCTTTGGTAGGATGGACGTTTTAAAAATGTTGATTCTTCCTGTCCATGAGCATGGAATATTCTTCCATTTGTTTGTGTCTTATTGGATTTTTTTGAGCAGTGTTTTGTAGTTCTTGCTGTAAAGGTTTTTCACTTCTCTTGTTAGGAAGATGCTGAGATATTTCTTTTTTTTTTTGGTGGCTACTGTGAATGGGATTGTGCTTTTAATTTGGGTCTCTGCCTGCTTGTTGTTGATATATAGGAATGCAACTATCTTTTGCACATTTATTTTGTACCCTGAGACTGCCAAAGTCCTTTATCAGTGCAAGCAGGTTTTTGACAGATTCTCTTGGATTTTCAAGGTATAGGATCATATCATCAGCAAAGAGGGATAACTTGACTTACTCTTTTCCTGTTTGGATACCCCTGATTTCCTTCTCTTGTCTAACTACCTGAGCTAGGACTTCCAACACAATGTTGAACAAGAGGGGTGAGAGTGGGCAGCCTTGTCTTGTTCCAGTTTTCAGGGGAAATATTTCCAGTTTCTATCCCCTCTTGTTCAACATTGTGTTGGAAGTCCTAGCTCGGGCAATTAGACAAGAGAAGGAAATCAGGGGTATCCAAACAGGAAAAGAGTGGGCCTCTGTCTTGTTCCAGTTTTCAGGGGAGGTGTTTGCAGTTTCTGTCCAATTAGCAATATGTCAACTGTGGATTTATTATAGATGACACTTACTATTTTGAGGTATGTTCCTTCTATAACTAGGTGTTTGAGGGTTTTTATCAAGAAGGGATGCTGGATTTTATCTAAAACTTTTTCTGCATCTAATGATATGATCATGTGGTTCTTGTTTTTACATCTGTTGATGTATTTAATTACATTTATGGTTTTGGGAATATTGAACCAGCCCTGCATCCTGGGGATGAAGCCTACTTGGTCATAGTGGATGATTTTTGAGATGTGTTTTTGGATCCGACTTGCTAGAATCTTTTTGAGGATTTTTGCATCTATGTTCATAAGGGATGTTGGCCTATAGTTCTCTTTTTTTCTTGGATCTTTACCTGGCTTGGGTATCTTTGTGATGTTAGCTTTGTAAAATGATTTGAGGAGAATTCCATCTTTCTCAATTGGCTGGAATACTTTTAATAGGATTGGTTTCAGCTCCTCCTTGTATGTTTTGTAGAATTCTGCTAGAAAGCCATCCGGTCCAGGACTTTTTTTGTAGGTAGTTTTTGTACGACAGAGTCAATTTCCTGGGTTGTTATTGGTCTATTTAGTGTCTCAATGTCTTCTTGTTTCAACTTGGTGAGGTTGTGTGATGTCAGAAATTCCTCCATTTCATTTGGGTTATCAAGTTTGTTTCCATAAGGTGTACATAGTATTCTCTGATAGTCTTTTGTATTTCTTTGGGGTCAGTTGTGATTTGGGCTTTTGTATTTCTGATTGCGTTTCATGATTATTTTTTAAAGCAAACTATCTTCACTATGTTTTGAGATTTTTTATAGATTTATAACTTTTGTAATTTTTTTTTTTTTTTTTTTGAGTTGGAGTCTCACTCTGTCGCCCAGACTGGAGTGCAGTGGCCGCTCCCGGCCACCGCAGCCTCGCCTGCTGGGCTCCGGCGATCCTTCCGCCTCAGCCTTCCGAGTAGCTGGAATTACAGGCATGCGCTACCACGCCCGGCTGATTTTTTTTTTTGATGTATGTAGAGATGAGGTCTTGCTGCCCAGGCGGGTCTCAAACCCGCGGGCTCAGGCAATCCACTCACCTCAGCCTCCCAAAGGCGCGGGATTACAGGCTGAGCCACCGAGCCCGGCTTGTAATGTTTTAAGTATACAAAATATAATCTGGTAGATTTTTTTATAGCGTGTTAACTCAATTTCTTCCTTTACTTAAAGGATCTTACATCTGGCAAATCAGACATTTGTTTGCAAAGAGGAAACTTCCTACTTTCATTCTACAGATGGATACTAACAGCTTATAATAATAGCTAACATCTGTGAATGCTTCTTCTGAGTCAGGCAAATGCTAAGTGTTTTATATGAGTTATCTCATTTAATTCTCAGCATAACCCTGTGAGTAGGTAAATGTAATCTCCATTTCATAGATGTGAAAACTGAGAGGTTAAACAACTTGTCTGGAGTTACAGGTAGGAAGTGGCAGAGCAGGGTTTCAAACCCAGGCATCTTGTCACCAGATCCCCAGCTGGCTTTACCTGGCCTCACCTGGCGACAGTAGATGCTGTGCTGTGACCTTAAGAACCATAGCTCAGGCAACCTCAAGACCAAATATTACTACTCTAAATATATGCTTTTCTTTTGGTTTTAAACTCTTGATAAACATTTTTTTGGTGTTAGTTTTTTAGGAGGAGTCGGATGAATTTACATTTATATGGATATGGAAATTGATAACTCAAAATTTTTCTTTACACAGTCAAATTTTTTGTGTAATTGAAGATATTATGTTTATGAAAATGTCCACATAAACTTAAAACAATTAAAAATAATTTTCATTTTATTGATGTTTAGTGTGCCATATTTTTATTCTATCTCTCCATCTCTTTCACACACACACACACACACACACACACACACACACACACACACAGTCATTATGTATTAGGATAACCAATCTCTTTTATTTAGAAAGATTAAAAATATTAATTGAACTTTTTAAAATTTATTGTGTTACTTTATACATTATTACTGTGGAGGATTATTTTTTAAAGTCATATTGTATGGTAAAATTTACAAATTTAGTTTAAAAATCTAAATAGATTAAAGATAATTTAAGTTTTCAGCCTAAAATACACTTTGATTTGTGCCCACCCAGGGACAACAAAACAAACAAACAAACACTTTGGTGTCAGGTACAGTTTAGTTACTCTCTTTCTGAGTGTGTACTTATTAAATGCTGTAGGTTCTAGATAGTTAAATTTTCTGAGTCTGAAATTTCTTTTGGTGAAATGGGAATAATACGAATTATTTATTTATTTATAGTTGGAATCTCACTCTGTCGCCCAGGCTGGAGTGTAGTGGCCACCTCACTCCCACTGCTGCCTTGACCTGCTGGGCTTAGGCGATCCTTCCACCTCAGCTTTCCAAGTAGCTGGAACTATAGGCATGCTGGAACTAGGCATGCGCTACACCAGCTTAAGAATGATTAAATTTAAAGATTGTGTGTATCGTTTAGATAATGAAGAAAATTACTTAGTCTCGCTTTTCTTTTTCCTTCACCTGTAAGAGAGACAGGAAATTTACCTAAATCTGATGGAGTCTGATTTCTACTGAATGTTACTTGTTTTTATGTTAATTAATATGTATATCTATTACATTAAAAAAAAACCTATGGTCTTTATAGAATGTAAATAAATGATAATAATAATAGCTATAATTCTACCACTCTTAGTATGTTTATCCCATATTTATTTATATGATATATTCTTGTAGAGTTTCAGAATGGGGATTATACTCCATGTATTGTTTTGTAAATTGATTTTTAATTGGCATATTAAATATTCTTTACATGTAGTAGATCTACTTTATGACATGAGTTTAAGTTTTATGTATTTTTTTTGCTTTATTGCTATAACATAATTTAACCAGTTTCTTATTACTGAGCATGCCGAATGTTCATAATTATTGCTATTTATTACATAGAGTGCTGTGAAGCAATCCTTTGTGTATTTGTCTTGTTGTCTGAGTATTAATTTCTAGATGTGCACATCCTGGGTCTGAGAATGTACAAATTTAGGACTTCTGATATGTATCACAAATTGCCTTCTAGAATGATGGTATCATTTTGATTTGTCTTCTGTGGTGTAGACCATGCCAGAGAGAGCATGCCACGTCCTCAGACTAAAGGCTGTTGTTAATAATCTTTGTTTAATTTTTGTCTGTCTTTTTAATACATGCAGTATAAATGGAGCCTGGCCTTTCAGCATAATTATTTGGATTTTGGAAGGTATATAAGCCCAAACTTTAATATTTTGACATACAAAGAGGCCTAAAGTCTACTCCTTATTAAGGTCTTTCTGTAGTCTTTTTGGGGAAATGGGCCATCTTGGATAGTTGGATTTTCTAAATAGCTCTGTATATTCCATTA
Source organism: Cephalopachus bancanus (assembly GCA_027257055.1). Classification (NCBI taxonomy): domain Eukaryota; kingdom Metazoa; phylum Chordata; class Mammalia; order Primates; family Tarsiidae; genus Cephalopachus; species Cephalopachus bancanus. The sequence goes on from JAPVLO010000402.1 coordinate 447,504, forward strand.
TTTTTCTAATTTATTAAATTATGTTCTAAATATAACCTTGTCTTGTCTATATGATGCAGGGGTTTTTCTTTGAGGATTAATGATTGGAGTATTGTTAGAATGGTAACTTAAGGGTCAATCCACAGAACAGGGTTTAGCATATACTGTTTAGCCACCCTCAGGTATTTGGATAATATCTCAGCCATTACAAATGACTAAGCAGGTGATACGGTTCCCCATTTCAGATGAGCAGACTTGCGTTCAGAGAGGTTATATAATTTGCTTAAGATCACACAGCTGTTAGGCAGTGAACATGGAATTTGAATTTATTCTTGTCTGATTTCAACCCTTTCTCTTTCCATTTTGCCACTTGCTACACTGCCCTCTTGACTGGCCCATCCGTTACTGTTGACTGTCATTCTTCACTGCTATTCTGTGTCTGCAGGACACAACCCTTCTTTTTTCTAAATCAATACTTCTAACCTAGGTTGATGTAGGAATGTGATCACCAGATCGTATTAAGTACTGTTGGTTCTGAGGGGTTTTGCTGTGACAAGAGAGAATGGGGTCTGACATCTGCTTTGGATGTTTCTGGGTCTTTTTCATGCTATTTGGGTTTTGGGGAAGAGTTTCCAGATGAATGAGATATTACAGTGTTTCTAGTAGTTGGGATCCATGCTCACCTTGAGTTTTATCTATTTGGGGTGGATTCAAAAGAGTTTGTGTTGCATGATTTAGCTGGCATAATCCACAGTTCCTTCAAACTGCTCCCAGCAAAATATTGTACTCTGTTTGGCTATGCTTTACTGTGCTTTCAAACACTGTGTTTTACTTATGAGGCTGTGAGTTCCCTGAGGGAAGAGCTGCCTGCCTGTTATTTTCTAAAATCTCCACCTCCTATCCAAGTAGTGCCTATAACAGAGATACACAGCACAAGTAGCGCAGCAACACAGTCTTCCGTAGATTCATGCCAACTATAGGAAAGGATCATCTTCATCTTCCTGAGTTTGATTGTGTTACCTTCTGGCCCTGGCTCCTCTCCATATTTATAGAACCAACTTCTGAGAAAGTAACTTTAATTCTAAAAGCACCCATTGTTTTGTCAGTTAATAGATATTATGTGTAGCTACAGCAACATTGGGCATTGTGGAGAGATGCAGAATTAAGACATGGGATTCTAGGTGGATGGTAAAGTGGCAGCAGCGAGTAGTGGGGTGAAGTGGTGGTGAATTTGCTTTCATTAAGCCCTGTAGCTCACTTGGGATGTAAGATTAGTGACTTTCCAATTCAGGATTCCAGAAATATATTTTTCCCTGAAGTGGCAGGTGGAACAAGGACTCCTGCTCCCAGGTGTTAGTCTGTCTCCTGGACAACTGGAGTCACTGCTGCTGTCTCCCTGTCCTCCCCCCAGGGGGAACCCAGTCCCAAGAGTTGTTCTTGGAACACTTTTTCCCACTATATTCTCCATTTTCTCTGGTACTATTTCCCTTGTGGAACCCCTGCTCCTATCCCAACCACTTCATCCTCTAGAGAAAGAATCTAGATTTTTTTAGAGGTGTCACTGAGATTATTTGTGACGGTAACCGCAGGTGGCCTCTTCATATGTGATAGCCTTAAGTTGGGAATTGTCTGTTTAAAATATTTATCTTCTTACCTGTCTCTCTTTTGTCTTTTTGTGCCAGTATTTAATAGTCTTTTCCTTAGGATGTTTTCAACAAATAGCTGTTTACATAAATTAGATTCATTCCGTAAATCAGTTTAAGGAGCATCATACCTTCTGCCACTTAGTGTTGTAATGAAACTTGAGGAATTTAAAGATGAAATTAAAATTAATGATATGTACATTCAATATAGTTGATATTTTGAGTTTATATCTTAAACTGTTTATATTCACTTTTAGAAGATTGCCCATAGGGTTTTTTTTTAAAAAGTTGGAAAGTTAGTTTAGCTTTTCAATTTTGTTTATCATCCAATATAATGGCTACATTACAAAAAACACACTCTGTGGTTGTTTTCTGTGTATATTTGTTCATACTAAAGTGGTTAACCTCTCTATAACATAGAATGATGTGTAATTTCCTTTAAGGAATAGCTTATAGAATATCACAGTTTATATATGAAAATCCTTCAAATATAACATTAGATGCATATTAATTAATCTAATATTGAACATGATTTGTGTGTTATCCCTGCTTAAGAGGAAATTAATACCCATATCTGTCTTTCAGGCAGTAACGGAGAAGAATTTTGAAACAAAGGATTTTCGAGCCTCTTTAGAAAATGGTGTTCTGCTGTGTGAGTAAGTATTTAAAGCATTTGAAAAATAATTCAAAGCAAAGGTTTGTGTGCGTGCACACATGCATGTTTTATGTGGTGCCTTTACCTCTCTCCTCCCATGGCCACCATAGTCACAGATATGTGTTCTTGGTCACAGGTGAGATTTGATCCCTGCAAATTGACACCTCACAGTACGAGACAGTAGGAAGAAGGGGTTATCGGTCTCTGTATCTAAAGATAGCAGTGGTGAAATATATATTATTTTTAATTAGTAAACAAGAAAGATTCTGTTGCATGATGGGCCAGGAGGAGGTGGGTGATTGAGTAGGAAGCCTTAGGACATTTTACCATCTATCACTTACTCTGAATATTTTAATGTGTGAACTTGTCCAGTTTAGAAGTTAATTTAAAACTTATTTTCTTCATTGATAAATCGTGATGTGTGGCAAATTTTTCTTTAAGTTTTAAGTGGAGTCATTACATTACCAAAATCAATTTGAGCTATGGACCATTCATTCAATTAGTAGATATTGAGATCCACATCCCAGGCTTTGCTTATCATAAGAAAAATAGGCTGGTACCATGATTGATGACATAAGGCCTACACTGTATGTTAAGTATAATATTTTGTTCCCCAGTGGATGCATAGCACAGTTAACCATGTATATGGCTTTTGGGGACAAGGGGTAGGCAGGCCTGTGGGACATAAGGATGAAATCCTGGGCGAGGGTATAGGTTGCAAAAGTGGGCAAATACATTCACTCACACACATTTTTGAAAGCATTTACTTATTTTAATCTAGGTATTTATTGCATAGGTATTTATAGTATCTCTACATGTAAGCACTGAGAGTGTATGTACTAGTACTGAGAGGCTTTTGATTATTCTTTTGAAGGAGCTTGTTTGCAGCAAAGATGGAGTCCTTTTTCCATTACTTTTGGATATTGGAACATGAGACTTAACATTTATTCTTAACATTTGAGATTTATTTTCTCATCTGTGAAGTGGAGATCAATGTATATGATCTGACTAATTGACAGAGTTGCTGAGTTCAGTATACATATATTTAAGTTTTTATAAACTATCAAACAAGTTGCTGCTAGGAACATGGTCATGTATCTCATCAGCACTGTTGGTAGGTGTTCAAACTTCTTTGTCTTAGCGTGATATTACTAATTTGTTCCATATGAAGTTGTTGGTATTCAACCATTTGTGACCTACAGAAGTGTCAATTTCATGTGGCTTTACCTAATATATAGCAGGACAGACATATGAAGAATGCCCATGAATAAAGTTTAAACAAAAATTGTTTTCTTTCAATGTCATATTCAGAGTCATTGCCAAATAGTATTTAAACTAATTTAAGAAGGCCATATGGTAAGCCCAATTGGTCACTGTTGGGAAATTATTTTGATATGAAAACAGTATGATTTAAATGTGTTTTAATGTATTCCAAAGATGGAAGGGAAACAATGTCTGTTATAGGCACGTGACCTGAAAACTACCTTAGCTATGAATGTGGCTATTAGAAGTTTGCAGCAAAATAACATTGTTAATTCTAAGCCCCACAAGTCTGGATAGGAACTAGGTGGGTTTGTGTAGGAAGTGTGCCTGTGAAGCATGGAGTTCTTTGTAGATATAAAATAGCAGAGATCCCCAATACATGACCTTTTCAAAGAAATCACTTTGTGGGCTGTAAATTTCCAGTGATGAACTATTGCTCAGAATATTTTAGGGGCCCCACTTTTGGGGTCACTGCCTCCAAAAATAGGTCATTAAATATGTTTGATAGTGACCTCAAATATTTGCCTTAAAACGCAATTTATGCACCAGCCTATGCTCTGAATGATTTGAAGTGATTTTTAGAAACTATACCCAACCTGAAAGAATGAGCATATTGTTACCAGCAAGGATATTCAGAGTTGATAAAAAACTATTTTCACATGGGGAACATACCTCAAAATAGTAAAAGCCATCTACGAGAAACCCACAGCCAGCATACTCCTAAATGGACAAAAATTGGAACCAATTCCCCTGAAAACTGGAACTAGACAAGGATGCCCACTCTCTCCCCTCCTGTTCAACATAGTATTGGAAGTCCTGGCTAAAGCAATCAGAGAAGAGGAGGCAATCAGAGGTATTCAAATAGGAAAAGAGGAAGTCAAGTTATCTCTCTATGCAGATGATATGATGGTGTACCTTGAAAACCCAAGAGAATCTGTCAAAGGCCTCCTTACATTGATAAAAGCCTTTGGCAAAGTCTCAGGATACAAAATAAATGTACAAAAGACAATCGCATTTCTCTACACCAATAATAAACAAACAGAAACCCAAATAAAAAACACAGTTCCATTCATAATAGCCACAAAAAAAATGAAATACCTTGGCATCTTCCTAACCAGAGACGTGAAAGACCTTTACAATGAAAATTACAAAACACTGCTCAACGAAATCAAAGCTGACACGAACAAGTGGAAAAATATCCCATGCTCATGGATCGGAAGAATCAACATTGTGAAGATGTCCATCTTACCTAAGGCAATCTACAAATTCAATGCAATACCCATTAAATTACCAACAACATTCTTCTCAGACCTAGAAAAAACAACACAGGAATTCATATGGAAACACAAACGTCCAAGAATAGCCAGAACAATCCTCAGCAAAAAAAACAAAGCAGGTCGTATCACAATACCAGATTTCAAACTTTACTATAAAGCTACAATCATCAAAACAACTTGGTATTGGTACAGGAACAGGCATATAGATCAATGGAACAGAATTGAGATTCCAGAAGCAAAACCTCAATTTCTCAACCAACTCATCTTCGACAAAGCGCCCACCACCTACCAATGGGGAGAGGAGAACCTATTCAGTAAATGGTGCTGGGAAAATTGGCTGACCACATGCAGAAGATTGAAACAGGACCTCTATCTATCCCCATGCACAAAGGTTAACTCCAAATGGATCAGAGACCTAAATGTAAAACTTCAAACCATAAGAACCTTAGAAAAGGAAGGAAATACTCTCACGGAAATCGGAACTGGCATCCAATTCCTGTACAAAACCTGAAACCCACAGGACTTAAGAGAGAAGATAGACAAATGGGACCTTATTAAAATGACAAGCTTCTGCAAAGCCAAAGAAACCATCAAGAGAGCAGGGAGACAGCCTACAGACTGGGAAAAAGTATTTGCCAACTCTAGGTCTGACAAAGGCTTAACATCCTGGATCTACAAGGAACTGAAACGTACTGAAAAGAAGAAAACAAACAACCCCATTATAAAATGGGCAAAAGATATGAACAGACACTTCACAAAAGAAGACATTCGAGCAGCCAACAAACACATGAAGAAATGCTCAACCTCACTAATCATCAGGGAGATGCAAATCAAAACCACACTGAGATACCACCTAACTCCAGTCAGAATGGCAATTATCAACAACTCAAAAAATAACAGCTGCTGGAGAGGCTGTGGTGAAAAGGGAACACTTCTACAATGTTGGTGGGAGTGTAAACTAGTGCAACCTCTGTGGAAAGCAGTGTGGCGATTCCTAAAGCTCTAAAAATTGACCTTCCATATGACCCTGCAATCCCCCTACTGGGAATATACCCTGAAGAACACAAATCACTCTATAAAAAAGATACCTGCACACATATGTTGATCGCAGCATTGTTCACAATAGCAAGAACCTGGAAACAACCATGCTGCCCATCAAAAGAGGACTGGATAAAAAAAATGTGGTACATATACACGATGGAATACTATGCAGCCATAAAAAAGAACAAAATCATGAATTTCGCTGCAACCTGGATGGAACTAGAGTCTATAATACTGAGTGACCTCTCACAGAAACAAAGATCTGAATATCACATGTTCTCATTCATATAATGGACCTTGAACATCCAATGCAATACTATAAGAAAATGACTGATGGTACTGGGAAACTATGGGGGGGAGGGGGATGGGATTAACAGTAGCAAATATCTGTCGGGGGATGGGAAAACACCTCTTATCAACAGGGTGCCTGAATGAAACGTAATTGTACACCTAACCCTTAACCGTACCCCACAAAACCATAATAAAAAATACTGATTAAAGGAAAAACAACAACAACAACAAAAAACGATTTTCACAACAAGCAGTACAAGTTAGAACAAGTATATAATTTTTCCCTTAATTGTGACAGTATGCATTTGAATGGATGTTTAGAGATATATTGGCTTATTTTAAAAATTCACTTTAATTTGCAAATTTTCAAAAGCTCATTCTTATATTGTTTTCTAATTAGAGTAACACCAGTTTGGAGTTCTGTGCATTACCATATAAGTCTAATCAATCTCTTACTACCCAGTATTCTTTAAATGAGTGCTCCCCAAAAGTAGCTAAAGTACGTATTAAGCCATGATAATCAGTGGTTGTAGTTTATTGTGGAACACCAAAGTACTACATAATATTTGCATTTTAAAAAAGCTCTCTAAATTGTGAATCACATTGTTTGTAGTGACAGATTAATGAACACATATTAATCTAAAAGCTATGGTGTTTAAAAAAAAAATTTCAGTTAACTATATTCTGTATAAATCTGTAACTGAAAAAAGCCTAGCTGGCTGATCTATGAAATGATTAAGCAGGCACCGTTTGTGACCATATCCACAGCTGAGTTATATATTAGCTGTTCAGAGACCTGCTATTATAAGTCCTGACTTTTAAATTAATGGTACACATAGTAAGCTGTCTGTCTTTGAGAATATTTTATACATTAGAGATCTCTAGTTTTAGCTGAAATATGATCAGTATATTTAAAAGATCTGAACTGATCTTACAGGATAAAGGCTGACTCCTATTTGGCTCACTGCCAGAACCATATTTCTTGTGAAATATGGGGTCTGCTTGATGCCTGTTCAAAATTTCTAGACATCTTATTCGTTATCACCATTAAAGAGTTTGCTTAATATTTCATCTAGTTAAATTCAGCAGTTTTATATCCATCAGTGGTACTTTTTCCTTTTTGAACTAGCTTTCTGAAGTATCAAAGTCAGAAGTTGCAGGAGCTTATTATAGCTTTCACCAAACTGGCAGTGTGCTAACATTTCAGATAGTTCAACTTAGGTATAAACTCTGTGCTGAGGTTTCAGACAACATACACATTTGAGTAATGAGAATAATTATGTGCATTCATTGTCTTTAAATCTCATCGACTGTTGAAGTTAGTATCTTCATCTTCATGTTAATCATTTTAGTGTCATATAGTTTGACCATGGGATCTATGAGTTGAGAGTTAACAAATACTCCCCTGGTAAAAGTCTATTGTAGTAGTTCTTTTATTATTCACTTAAGGCATATAATCTCTGAAATTGTAAGGGGATTTCAGCTCCCTGTTACAATTTTCTATGAATTTTATTAGTGGTATTTAGTAATCTCTTCTTTCTTAGTATTCATGAGAACTGCCTTACTGTATATATTTTAAAAATATGAAAGATAGGCCACTGTATCATTGTCCACAATCTCATTTTCCTGTGTGTTGTAGCAGAATAATTTCTCTTCTCTAAACATATTTGGTTGAGGCATATACAGTTAATGATATTGGTTAGGTATTTCCCAATTACTCATCTTATGATAGCAATCTTGGAAATATTTAAATGAAAACACCCTTATTTCTCTTATGAAGTAAGAAGATTTGTTCGCAGATAGTCTGATTGGGTGTGTCACTGATTAGTCAGTCTACTTTCCATTCCTGGAATGATCCCAAGTCTTTGCTCTGTCCCAGTTGGCCATGCTATCAGAAGTTTATGTTTTTTTGAACATGTGGCTCACACTATCACCAGGTCTTTTTTCCTTTGCTTGAAGCTTGGAAAGAGTAGAGCAAGATGTTCAACAATTGGTTTGAGAGATCCTGTTCCTATGTATTATGGGGCCATGTGACCACTACACTGTCTGCCTAAAAATGCCATAATATTTTGTTAAAGATACATTCACTAGAAGAAGAAAAAAATTATTTTTACAATCACTGCTGTTTATTATGGGACACTTGTGTGAGCATTTCAAAGCATTAAATAAGATAGTGAACTTCATCACTTGTCATTCATGCCAAGAGAGCTCTATCTTTTTGTTAGAGCTGGAGATTTCCCCACACGAATTTCTGTTGACATCGGTAGGCCCCTGGGGCTTGTATGCAGTGCTCTGTGTGAAACCCGGAGGTTTTCCTGCAGTGGGAGGACTTTTTTCTTAGAGCCATTTCAGGTTTTGAATTTCTTGAGGAGGACAGTTACATACATACAGCATGACAGTGTGCCAACACTATTTATTGACCCCATCTGTTATTAAAGCCTTTTGGAATTTAAGTAGTGAAAACAATTTTTCTTTACTTCAAGTAATATAAGCTTTGAAGTTTCCATTGTTATTTGATAACCCAGAGATAGGCAAACAATGATGCAAGGGTTCAAGTTCATAAAGATAAATTTTAAAAATTTTTAAACTTTTTTCTCTCTTTCTCTTTATGGCAGTATTTTATGGTTGGCATCTCTATACTCTCTTTTTAAGCTTCATGGTGTGTTTTACCTGTAATGTAATGTCTACTTCTAGAAAAAACATCATTTTTTTTTAAAGAAAAAGAATATATCAAGTTAAATATCAGTTTGGCAAACATCAACTTAAAAATTACCTCGGTTATGGTAGTCAAACTCTACAGACTTATTTCAGAAGTTTTTTATATTGTGGCCTCAAACTTCAGGGTTGAAATTACAGAGAGAGAATGCATATCTCTCTCAATTTCATGAAGAATACCTTCATGAGGAATTTAGTAACATTACTTAAATAATCAAATAGCAAAATCATTATAGGAGACCAGAGTCTTCCTGTTAGATGCCTTTTAGCTTTTTGTTGTTGTTTGTTTTTATTTTGAGACTACTTTTTAAAAACAATTTTGGGTTCACAAAGAAGTTGAAAGTACAGATATATCCCATATATCTTGGCTGCCACACATGTCTAGCCTCTCACATTACCAGCATCCCCACCAGAGTGATGCTTTTGTTACTATTGATGAGCCTACATTTACATATCATCATCATCCATAGCCTGTGGTTTACATTTGGGTTCATTCTCAGTATTGTACATTCTACAGGTTTGAATAAATGTATACTGACATATATTCATCATTGCAGTATCATGAATATTAGTTTCATGCCCTAAAGATCCTGTGTGTTCTGTCTGTTCATCCTTTCCTCACCTCTAAACCCTGACAACCACTGATCATTTTACTGTTTATATAGTTTTGCCTTTTCCAGAATGTCACATAGTTGGAATCATACAGTGTGCTGCCTTTTCAGATTGGCTTCTTTCACGTAGTAGTTTACATTTACGTTTCATCCATGTATTTTCATGATTTGATGGCTTATTTCCTTTTAGAGCTAAATATTATTTTATTGGATATAGCATGGTTCGTTTATTCATTCACCTACTGAAGGAATTGGTTGCTTCCAAGTTTTGGCAATTATAAATAAAACTGTTATAAACATTCATGTGCAAGTTTTTGTGTGGTTGTAAGTTTTCAGTTCCTTTGAGTAAATACCAAGGAGCATGATTTCTGGATTGCATAATAAGAGTATGTTTAGTTTTGTAGGAAACTACCAAACTACCTTTCAAAGTGACTGTTTTACTTTGTATTCCTACCTGCAATGAATGAGAGTTCCTGTTGCATTACATTCTTGCCATTTGTGGTTATTAGTATTCTGAATTTTAGTCATTCTAATAGGTGTGTAGTAGTATTTCACTGTTGTTTTAATTTGCATTTTCTTGATCTCATGTGATGTAGAGCATATGCTTGTTTGTCATCTCCGTGTCTTCTTTGGTGAGGTGTCTGTTAAGGTCTTTGGCCCATTTTTTAGTTTGTTTTCTTATCGTTGAGTTGTGAGAGTTTGTTGTATATTTTAGATAATAATCCCTTATCAGATGTGTCTTTTGCAAATGTTTTCTCTCAATGTGTGGCTGGTTTTTTTTTTTTTTTTTTTTTTTAAATTCTCTTGATAGTGACTTTAGCCAAGCAGAACATTTTAAATTAAATGAAGTCTGCCTTATCAATTCTTTCTTTCATGAATGGTGCCTTTGGTGTAGTATCTAAAAAGTCATCACCAAACCCAAGTTCATCTAGATTTTCTCCAATGTTATCTTCTAGGAGTTTTATAGTTTTTCGTTTTTCTTTTAGTTCTGTGATCCATTTTGAGTAAGTTGTTGTGAAGGGTGTAAAGTCTGTGTCTAAACACCCTTTGGTATTGATGTGGTATTGGGAAATGTCCTGCTACTTGGTGAAATCCATTAGTGCTGTAATTGTTGAGGCACCCAGAATAAGAGAAGTCTGCTGTCAGACTGCTCAGGCTTCGCTAGACTCACATTAGAGATGCTTCAGGCATAACGGTGAAGCTAAGTGAGAAAGTTCCCTCATCAGAACATGATGATGACTGTAAACTTCACTGGTGCTAACGTCACACACTTTTCCATCTTAGCATTTATTGTTAACTTTTAATTTATATTTTAGGTAATTCAACAGCATTCAAAATTACTACTATAGGAATTCTGGAAATTAAACTCATTAATTTTACTGTAAACCTTTGAAAACACTAAAGTGGTCATAACATTTATGTTTTTGTCAAATATTTTAAAGCTTTAAGTGATACAAGGTGTGACCATTAAGTTTGCAAACTTGCCACCATGAGCTTATGTTAGCATTGTACAGACAACTCAGTAAAGTTTCATAGCCTTGGCATATCAGTGTCTGACAATTGTGTTTTGTGTCAACATGTGGCAGTGTCTTGCTGAGTGACATTCATGATTGTTGTTGCATGTTTTTGTATGCCATTGTGAGAATGTTGGTGCTTGAGTTAGAGCAATGAATAAACATTAAATTTCTTGTTAAACTTGGCAAGAGTGGAAGTGAAATCAGAGACCTGTTAGTCCAAGTTTATGGGAATAATTCCATGAAGAAAACAGCAGTGTACTAATGGATTAAATGTTTTTCTGAGGGGAGAGAAAGTGTCATTGATGAAGAAAGGTTAGGATGACCAGTAATGAGCAGAACTAAGGAAAGCATTGCAAAAATTTGTTGAATTGTACATAAAAATCGTCAGCTGACTGTGAGAAGCATACTGACCAAATAAACATCAGTAGAGAAGTAGGAAAATCTTAACCGAAAATCTTGACATGAGAAAGGTGTGTGCAAAAATGGTCCCAGAGGAGCTCTTGCATCATGACAATGCCCCAACTCACACAGCACTATCTGTGAAGAAGTTTTTAGCCAGTGAACAGATAACTATATTGGGACACCTTCTCTACTCACCTGATCTGACCCCCAATGACTTTTTTCTTTACCCTGAAGATAAAGGAAACATTGAAAGGAAGGCATTCAGGATGTCAAGGGTAATATGACAACAGCTCTAACGGCCATTCCAGAAAAAGAGTTCCAAGATTGCTTTGATGGGTGAACTGGGCACCAGCATCAGTGCATAATTCCCCTAGGGGAGTACTTACAAGGTGACTATAGTGGCATTCAGTAATGAGATATGCATTACTTTTCCTAGAATGAGTTCATGAACTTAATTGTCGACTGCATAGATGCTGATTACCCATGGAAATATGGTTACTACCCACTCAACGTGGTTTTTATTTTAAAATATTATAGCTTATGAATTTAGTTACAAGTCATCAACTTAAAATCTTAGTAAGGCATTTACTGAAGGTAATTAGTCCAAATTAAAGTATCCATAGGTTATTCACTTGATCAACTTAGAAAATTAGGAGAGACTATTAAGGTTTGACTTGTCTGGCAACAGAAAAAAGTACTAGCGGGAAGGTGTTGTTGGTAGAAGCCAAATACCATTTCTAGGATTTGAATGAAACTAAAGGTAAATTTTCTTTAAATTTATTTTTATAAAGAAGATACATATTTGATTAATTCACAGAAATGTTTCTGAATTACATATTAGGCAAGTAAATTTTAGCAAATATTTTTAAAGTACCTACTAAATGCCAGGTTTCTCTAAGTGCTGAGGAAGGCTATTTGGAAGGAGAGCTGGTCTTTGCCCCTAGCAGTTATACTGCCTCACTGCTCTACTGCTGATCTCGGCACAGTCCTGACTTTTTAGTAAGCATTCAAATGTTTAATGAGCAGAATTTGTGTTGAGACGAAAAGTAGGCAAAATATGTTAATGCCATATAGTGGATAAAGCAAAAATCATTGGTCTTTAATTTGTAAAGGGAATGTGATATCTTTATTATATCTTTTAATAAACTTAGCTAACAATAATAATAAAAGTTTGATAATGTGGGGATATACATTTAGAAAATGGAGTTGACAGAAAGATATTAGAAATACAAGTATGTATGTGTGAATGCCTGATAAAATAATTCATAAGGTAACAAGTTTTCAGTATATTGATAAGCTGTTGTTCATTTTGAGAATCATTGGAAATAGGAACTCAAAAGGTATTCATAAATGTTGTACCTTGGCTTAAGAGATTTCTGATAAAAGGAAAATTGAGGGTTGATGCTTGCAACTAGTTTCTAGAGACTAACAAATAGTAGAGTGTCAAATTCTAGTTCTCATTAAAACCTTTTATAGCTGAACTCTATGTACAATGTTCTGAGTGTCACCTCTGAGTTCTATTTAAAGTCAGGTCACATCCACTAATGACAAGGCTTTTGACAGAGCCAACTTTCTTGCATCTGTCATTGTGTAACCCAATTCCTTTGGAGAAGGTGGACAATATACTTGAGGCTGAGGAGAAGAAAAGAAAGTAGACAACTTGAGAGATGTGTTTAGTCTGTTTAGGCAGCTATAAAACAAAATACCATAAACTGGATGGCTTATAAACAATAGAAATTTATTTCTCACAGTTCAGATTTGGTGTCTGGTAAGGACCTACGTCCTTGGTAGATAGACTTCTTGTAACTTCCCACGGTGGAATGGGCAAGGAAGCTCCCGGGGCCTTTTTTTTTTTTTCATAAGAGCACTAATCCCATTCATGAGGGCTGAACCCTTATGATCTAATCACTTTCCAAAGGGCCCCGCCTCCTAATACCATCACTTTCAGGGTTAGGATTTCAACATAAGGAATTTTTCACGGTGGAGAGAGGGACACAAACATTCAGACCACAGCAAAGGATGAGTTGAAGGACAAGGAGAGGAGTTGCAGGCCTTAACTGTGTGAGTGTTCTACGTGGAAGTGCTTTCTGTTCTGGTTTTAATTTTACCAAAAGAGCAAACCTCTGATGTGCTAACCAAGCACTTAACCAGGTTTATACCCCGACCTAAGGGAAGGCTTGGGGAAATAGAGATACATTTCTACCAAGGATGGGAGAGCTAGAATATAGGGATATAGGCAGATAAAATGGCCCCCTGACTATTCTAGATCCTAGTGCCTATAGGCATCTGGAAGGTATCATGTTATTTGCTTCATAAATAGAGCCAGTGACCTGTAGGCGTTCCATGTGTGGTTGAAGTCACACATGAAGTCAGTGTTAGCTGTAGGGATTCCATACGTTATTGAAGAACACTTATCATGCAAAGAAGTTCTATTTGTAAAAGAAAGTATTTTCATAGATGGTACTTGCATTTGATTTGCCATAAGAATATGCCCCTATTCCTCTAGATGTACTTGAATTTCACAGAAATTTAGATTTTCTAAAACCCATTTTTTTCTCCTTGAAGAAATATTCTAAAACCCATTTTTTCTCCCTGAAGAAATATTCTAAAAGTTTTCCCTTTAATTGTATTTGAAGAGGATTATTCATAATTTAATTGGATGCTTAATATTTGCCAAATATATGTGCATTTTCTCCATATTTTAGTGTTTAGAAATGACAACCATTGTAACAATGAAAAAAATAAAACAGCATTTTTCTCTAGTGACTCAACTTTTTAGAGGGTAATTTGTGTGTTATCCAGAGTGTCGTTTTTTCCTTGTGGTTATTTCCCTGTTTGCACATGTACTGGAAGGTTTAGGAGTGGAGAAGGAATGCTAATCCATTGTGTGTGTTGCTTCTTAGTAATGTTTGGATCCTTTTGATAAGGGAGATATCAGTTAACTCATTATTGGGAGACATCATTTATCTGTTCTATTTCCTTTGCCTGTATCCCTTACTTCCCTTGGCTAACCTAGCTGAGAGTAGCCTATGTTATTATTCATTCCGGAAACTGTATTTAAAAAAATGCTCTTGATATTACTACGTCTGTAATACAACAACGAAAAGTGGTGTAAACAGGTAAACTGGATGAGCGAGCCAAAGTCATCAGTGACTCAAATAGGTGGAGCAAGAATTCACGACCCTCTTCCTCTATTAGGGCAACTGGTACCAGACTTCCCTGACAATTTACATGTTGCTTTACCTCATATTGGCCTCTAATTTATGTTATTGAAAAATTACATTTAAAAATGCAAGTTACACAAAGACACAAAATAAAATTAGCCAGGCGTTGTGGTATATGCCTGTAGTCCCAGCTACTTGGAAGGCTGAGGCAGAAGGATCACCCAAGCCTAGGAGGTTGAGGCTCAAAAAATGAAATGAAGTAAAATAAAATAAAATAAATAAAATGCAAGTTATTGTAAGAAAGTCACTGCCAAGCTATTGGTTAACAAGTAAAATAATTTCTTGACTTATACTGTGCCAGAGTTATATTTCTTTTTCTTTTTTTTCCCCAGAGTTATGTTTCTATTTAAGTCATGCTTCAGTTATTAGTTATTCTGTACCTTCAAGAATGTCACCAAAAGCAGAAATACAGAAAACCTGTTCAGCAGGGAATAACTAGGTATTTTCTGACTCCTCAGCTAGTGATTAAAAAAAAAAATAATGTGGACACAAAGAGAGAAAGCCTTACTTCCTATATGGAAAGCAGAAAGCAGAAATTAGGAGTCATGGAATAAGAGTTCTAGAAAATGCTTAAAGTCAAGAGGATGGTTTTATTATCTATATTATATTGTCTAACAATCTTTGTGTGAATAAACTAAGAAAACAAAAAAGCATCTTTTGTTCGCCAGACGAAATCTTCATAAGCCACTGTTTTGTAATTTTTGAATCCTGTTGAACAACATTCTGAAGGTTATTAAATTGAGACTTTTGTCTTTTTTTATTTTTAGCACACTCAAGTGTACATATAAGTCTCTGGAATGTGGAAGAAGTGACATTCCACACGTTTCACATTGTTTTTTTCCGTTTTCCATTGTGAAGAGGAGACCAGTAAATTAAGAATGTTTGATTATTTCTCCTTTATTTGCTTTCTTTTTGAAGCTCTGTTACAGAATAAATAATTGTCTTTTGTGGATAGATGTGGAATAGAAAAGTTATTGTTTGTTTTCTGACATTGATTAACAATTAGTTAACCAAGCTAGCATTAATAGAAAAACTTTTTTTTTTTTTTAGTTGGAGTCTCACTCTGTCGCCTAGACTGGAGTGCAGTGGCCGCTCCCAGCCACCGCAGCCTCTACCTGCTGGGCTCCGGCGATTCTTCCGCCTCAGCCTTCCAAGTACCCGGAATTACAGGCATGTGCTACCATGCCCGGCTGCTTTTTTTATTTATTGTAGAGATGAGGTCTTGCCGCCCAGGCGAGTCCCAAACCCGCGGGCTCAGGCAATCCACTCACCTCAGCCTCCCAAAGGCGCGGGATTGCAGGCTGAGCCACCGAGCCCGGCTAGAAAAACATTTTTACAGTATTACATTTCAATATGACCTAGCACAGTAATAGTGAACAACAAAAAAAACAGAATTCATACTAATCTACATTTAGAACCAGAATTGTACCCAAAGTTGCGGTTGTCAAAGTTGAGTTCCTTTTTTAGTGTTTTTGAGTATGGAGACAGATAACTTTGCAGCATTTGTGGTATTAACTTAAACTTGTTTAATTTTAGTTTCTAAGGTAATTTAGCTCATTTAGGGGAGTTCTGGAACATTTAATTTAAAATTCACCCAGTCATTCTGCCATGGTAACAAAGCAATCAGTCATGGGTTTGAATGAGTTGCCAATGAAAACTAGTTGATTATTTGGACGAGTTCCAGTTCACCTTGTAAATGTGGCAAAATAATGTGGTTTTGAAAGCTGCCTTTTTAAATGAGGACCAGTTTAAGAAAAAATGATCAATAAAATTATTATTATTATTATTATTAGAGATTCTTAAACTGAAACAACCCAATTTTACATATCTTTAACAAATAAATATAAAACTTTTTTATTTTTAGTTTTTGAGTCAGAGTTCCACTCTGTCATCTGGGCTGGAGTGCAGTGGCATGATCACAGCTCACTGCAGCCTTGACTTCTGGGCTCAGGTGATCTTCCTGTCTCAGCCTCTCAAGTAGCTAGGACTATAGGCATATGCCATCATGTCTTGCTAATTTTTATTTTATTTTATTTTATTTTAATTTTTTGCAGAGAGGAGGTCTCACTATGTTGCCTAGGCTTGTCTTGAACTCCTGGGTTCAAGCAATCCTCTCATCTTGGTCTTCCAAAGTGATAGGGTTACAGGCGTGAGCCACCACGCCTGGCTGAAACTATTTTAAAGGACAGAGCTTTGGATATAGAATTGTGTCTGTATGGTCTAGGGAGGGCCACTCACCATGGTGTGCAGAGCTGTTCTTTGGTTCTTGATTTATTTTCTTGGCTGTTTGTTTTCTGATGTGCTATTGACACTGAATAACATACTGGGGGATGGAACAGTGATTTATGTGATTTTTGAGAATGTTAAAAAACCACTGAAGTGATATTGACATTCTTGTAATTGCAAATGTTATTTCTTTATTTACTTTCAGTTTGATTAATAAGCTTAAACCTGGCATCATTAAGAAGATCAATAGACTGTCCACACCCATAGCAGGCCTGGTAAGTAATAAATTATCTTAAAAACTAGATTTATTTGTCTTTGAAATATAAAAAGGTGGGCCCCAGCAAGTTTTTATATCTGCAATTACCACTGAAATTAGGTTATGGGATTTTTGCTCAAGGGAAGCTTTTTTAATGATGTCCTCTTTATATCTGTAGTTCCTTTCGCTGGTACCCTTCTGCCTGCAGACTTTTATTTAATTTATTTTTTGCTTGTTTGTTTTGATTTTTGTGCTCTCAGACTTTCTGTGTTCCCTTTCTTGGCTTTGTTCTTCCACAAATTGTATTTGTTTGGGATCACGTTCTCTCTGAAGCTCAGTCCTGCATGTGTTGTTTGCTGGCCAACCACAATGGCTCCCCAGATTGTCAGCTGGTCACCAGTTATTAGGTTTCTGCAGCTTTATGCCTATGATTTGCCCTTACTCAGTGCACAGATCATAAGTGCATTTGCAGAATAGCTCAAGATTAGCTCTGTTGTGTTATGTGTTTTGGTTTCCTACTAAAGTCCTATGTGATGTTGGACAAGTCACTGTCTTCCTCTTTGCCACTGTAATGTTTGACTGTGATGGTTTTCTAGATTCTTGCTAGCTTTAAAATTAGGATTTTGTGTCTGAAAAATACCCCACACTCTCATTATGTAGCTTTTTTGATGGACCAAGACACTGGAGAAAATAATAATATGAAACTGTGTGGAGATAATTCATAATTAAGTATAAATAATGGATAATTTTCAAAATGTTAGAAATTCTAAAAATTATTGCTATTGATGGGAGTCACTTTAAATAAATTAACTTCACAAAACACTGAAGTATAAGACAGCTAATAATTGGAATGCAAAAACAAACTGTATTATTTTTGGAATAGCTGTTTATAATACAGTCAGAAAATTTGTGTTTGGCCATTCATGTGTTTACAAATGTTAAAGACATGAGTAATTAAGGTTAGCAGAACCAAAATCTTTGGATTTGCAGGAGGAATGAAAATCCCATCAGAATCTTGTCAGGGATGTTTGGTAACACAGTATTTATTATTGGAAAATGTCTGTCTAGAAAAGAAGAGTGACAAGTTTTTATAGTTTATTTAAAAAAATATATATATAAAGTTCTCATAGCAGATGAGCTTAAATATTAATTCCTTCCTTTTTACCAAATTGTCTCCATTCTATACTTGTTGTGAAAAGGCAGCGGACTTAATAATTTTATTGTTCTTAAATTTGAAAAGGTAAAAAATAGTTATTAATAGATATATAATTTTCTTCTAGTAATATAGTAAGAATATATATATATATATTTTTTTTTGAGTTGGAGTCTCACTCCATTGCCCAGACTGGAGTGCAGTTGCCGCTCCCGCCCCCTGCAGCCTTGACCTGCTGGGCTCCAGCAATCCTTCCACCTCAGCCTTCCAAGTAGCTGGAACTACAGGCGCACGCTACCACACCCGGCTAATTTTTTGATTTATTGTAGAGATGAGGTCTCACCAAGTTGCCCAAGCGGGTCTCGAACCCGCGGGCTCAGGCAATCCACTCACCTCAGCCTCCCAAGGCACGGGATTACAGGCTGAGCCACCGAGCCCAGCTAGAATATACTTCTTATTTAAGGAATAAAATTACAGAGATCTGATTCTTGGAGTCTTCTTAGGAGGAAACATTTAGTTTACTAAAATAATAAGCTTTATACGAAAATGCCTTTTTAAAATAACACCTGAATGTTAAGAGTTTGAATTGTATTGAAAGTACTAGTCTTTCTGAATGTCTTAAGTTATTCTTAGTTTATTGCTTCAATTTTAAGTAGTCATTTCTTGGATCAATTGTATCATTTTAAATGAAATTAGCCTTTGATCTAAAACACCCTGCATACTTGGAATGCTTGAATTGTAGGAGTTTGTTGCTATTGGCCACTGGAGGTTTTATTCAATTTTATGATTATATGAAAACACAAATGTATTTTATTTTTAAATCCAAAGATCTCTCCAAGTATTTCTATTTCAAGCATCAGGAATTCTATCTAGTTTGGATTTTATCTCTGGAGACTAAAATGAAATGTATTTCCGGTATATTAAATAGGAGGATTTTTCAAGTACAAGACACCGAGCATTTTAAGTTGGCTATGGAACATAAAAGTGACCATGGCTGCAGAATTCGGCTAAGCCCAGTTGGTTTGAAGGTATCAGCATGCCTCATTTGACTCCTGTTGCTTGTTGGTCAGGATGGTTATATCAAAACTTCTCTAAGCCTTAATTTCAAGTGTGAATTAGAGCTCCAGCATCTACTTGGAACTGTTGTCATGAGGATTGAAAGGGATAATAGATAGTCTGACATACATATTCAGTGAATGTTCTTTCAAGAAATAATTGGGTGCCTGCTAGGTGAGAGATTTTTCTAATTTATAGGGATATATTTGAGAAACAAAGATGAGTATGGACAAAGAACTTACTTTCTAATGTGTGTGGGGGGGAGATCAGGCAAATAAATTAGCAAATGTGCAAGAAAGCACCACATAATGAATGTGCTATGAAGAATTAGAGTAGATTGTGCCATTTGGTGGGATGCCCTTGAGCAGTGATAGTGGGACTGTGAAGACTCGACCTCTAAGAATTCCTCAAGGAGCATATTAGAAGTCTTAGTTTTTTGACACTTACAGAAGACTCTTCATATTGCTAATTTTTGTGTTTGTAGCACCTAGCATAGTGACTGATACATATAGGCAATGAAAGAGTTTTTAAAGAAATGAACAAACAAGATTTTCAATGTGAAAAATGATAGGTTCTAGAATTTAGTCTTTGATAGGAATGGTTGAATTGTATCCTCCTCCACCAAAATATATTGAAATTCGGCAGGGTGCGGTTGCTCAAAACTGTAATCCCAGCACTTTGGGAGGCTGAGGTGAAAGGATTTCCTGAGCCCATGGGTTCAAGACCAGCCTGGACAACTGGGCACCATGGTGAGACCTCATCTCCACAATAAATTGAAAAATTAGCTGGGCGTGATAGTGCACGGCTGTAGTTCTAGCTACTTGGAAGACTGAGTAGAAGGATTGCTAGAGCCCACCAGCAAGTCAATGCTAGGGTGCCATGAGCAAGACTCAGAAAAAAAAAAAAAAAAAATATATATATATATATATATAAATCCTAAACCCCAATACTTCAAAATATGATGTTTTTTGTGAATAGGGTTGTTGCAGATGTTGTAATCAGTTCAAATTATTTGGGGGTAGGGTGGGCCACTAATCGAATATGACTGATGTTTTTATAAAAAGATGGACATGTGACTGGGGGTGGTGGCTCATGCCTGTAGTCCCAGTGCTTTGGGAGGCCAAGGCAGTAGTATCATTTGAGCACAGTAGTTGGAGACTAGCCTGGGCAACACAGCAAGACTTTGTTTCTCTAAAAAAAAAAAAAAAAAAAAAAAAAAAATCCAAAAATGAACTTGGCATGGTGGTAAGGGCCCATTCCAGCAGTTCCAGTGACTGAGGTGGAAGTATCACTTGAGTCCAGAAAGTGGAGGCTGCGGTGAGCTGTGATCATGTCACTGCACTCCAGACTGGGCAGCAAAGTGAGACACTGCCTTAAAAATAATAACAATAATAATAAAAAATAAAAAGATAAAGGTGTGAAGACACACACTTATAGGACAAATGTCATGTAAAAGCAGGATTGGAGTGATGCAGCTAAAAGCCAAAGAACACAAAAGGTGCTGGCCACCTAGCCGAAGCTAGGAAGAGTCAAGGAAGATTTCCCTAGAGGTTTCACAGAGAGCGTGGTTTTGCTAACACCTTGATGTTGGACTTCTAGCCCCCAGAAGTGTAAGACAAATCATTGTTGTTTAAGCTACCCAGTTTTTGGTACTTGGTTATGGCAGCCCTAGGAAACTAATACTGATAGGTAAATATTTCAGTTAATACTTGCTTTATAAAAACTTTTTAACCTTGAAATAAATATAGAATCATAGAAAGTTACAAAAAAAAAGTACACAAAGGTCCTCTGTACCCTTCACTCAGTTTTCCCCAGTGCACCATCTTATATAACAGTAGTAAAATATCAAAATCAGGAAACTGACATTAGTACAATCCAAAGACCTTTATCAGATTTAATCAGTTTTCCCTACAGTAAATACTTTTTTAGTAGCAAATCACAGAGATGTTTTCAAGCTAAGTTGGATAAAGAGAGTTCTATTTTAAGGGCTTATCAGAGAACTCTCCCTTTAATCCAGTATTCAGCCATAAACATGGTAGCTGCATCCCTCATGATTACTTTTTTCTGCCCCATTTCCAACAGAAGAATTTCTCTGGTGTCTTTTAGTTGAGGTTCCCCAGGAGAGATCTGAATGGATCAGGTTATCTTTTCTTTCCAGGTCATGGATATCACAGGTCACTGGCCAGCCTATGGATCAGTTCTTTTAAAAAATAGTTGCCTTGGTCAAATGCACTGTGGTCAGAATGGTTGATTTTCTTTGACTCATTCAGTTCAGGTGTGTGGGTTGAAATGGGTTCTGTGAAGGAGTTTTGTGTTGGGGTAGATACACCAAGGTAGTTCAAATACAATAAGAAATTCTGTATGTTTAAGCTGAGTAGTTATGGTGTTCCACACTCACTGTTACATTACTTCTTTCTTACTGTCTTTGCCTTAGCTGTATCTTTTATCCAAGTCACCTTGGTTACCATGTGCAGCTTTGAAGCAAAGGCAATGGATTTACCCTTTGCATATGCACCTGTGGGAAAAACACGGAATATACTCCTTGAGCCAAGGGGACATGAAAAGAGATGCTTACATGATTTTAGAAATATATTGAATACTTTGCTTGAAACACTTATGTGATTGTTTTAGGAGGGTAATAACCATATTTTCCTAGATCTTTTCTTCTAGAGATACGACTTTTCTCACTTGACTGAGTTTTATAAAAAAACACAAGTTCTCTATCTTTCTGGTCTTCACAAAACCATGTTTAACAAAATCTAACTCAAGAGTCTTATGTCTTCCAAAAAATTAACTAGTGTTCAATGTATGTTCAAATCATTAAAACTCAAAACTAAAACTTTATTTGGGGATTTAAAAACAACCCAATTTCAAAACAAAACTCTAAGAGACAGGTGAGATATTCTGACAATGAAAAGAGCTGTTGAGCCAGAATAGTTTTTACCATTTGATATGTTAGTGTGCCCGAAATACAGTATGTGTAGAAACATCAAGGAAGTTATTCAATGCTAAGACTTATAGTTATCTTGGGTTCCTGATGATTTATTTGCATTTAGCTAAAGCAAGGTTTCTCGGTTTGAGCACTATTGACATTTTGAGCTAGATAAATCTTTGTTGTGGAGGTCTTTCCTGTGCATTGTAGAACCTTTGGCAGCATCCCTGGCCTGTACTCACAGATGTCTCTTGACATTGCCAGTGATTCCCGTAGAATAAAATAATCTCTGATTGAGAACCACTGAGCTAAGAATCAAGAAAGTAAACACAACTCTTTTTACCTGGGCTCCTGTAAAGAGGCTGACTATATAATTGATTGATCTACTCATGCTCCCATTTCATTTGTAATTTCCCTTTGAAAAGCAGTGGTATTTCAGAAAATTTGACTTGACTCATTCCTTTGAATGTTTGTGGTTATCTCTGTCCACATGTGTGTCAAAAACATGGGCTGAATTTGAACATCTTTGCTATAAAGGGCAAATCTTTCAGATTACTTTCGGGAGTGAAGTGTGCAAAGTGTGACTATAGAGCCTGGGAAGGCGTCTCCTTATTCAGGAATGCTGTAGAATGCAGGAAATGGGCAATGAAGCCAGCTATCTTAAACTGTTGGGTGTGTCAGTTTCTCTTGCCTTCATGATGGCAAAAGAAATAAGAAACAAGGCAAGTCTATGTGTGCATCCTTACTGCCATTTTCCAGAAGGTTATTGTTAATGTTCTCATATCTGACTCTTACACCTTTACTCTCTTGCAAATTCTTCTTCACTCTCCTACAGCAAAGTCGTGTGATCTACTCTATACTGAGGTCACTGCTGACACATCTGGTTGTTCCCTTCAGTAGCAATAGAAAATTCACTTGAGGAATCTCATAAAATTTAAATATTGCTCCTTAGGTTTTGTCACGTACTTTTCTAAAAGCCATTCTATGCAGTGAGGATTGTGGGCCACTGGAGCTTGGAAGCACTTTCCACAAAGAAAACTAAAATGGAAAACCTTAAGACAGAGTATTTTGGGGACAAAAGTCCACTTATCTTTCCTCTTCTTTCTCATCTAAGTTGAAGTAGTATAAAGAAGTACAAATATGATTACTATTTTCATTCATGGGTGGCACTTTTCTAGGAAGGAGGCAGGATTGAATTTTGTATGGTTGAAAAGAAAATATCCAAGGAATATTAGAATGTGATGTGACTGAGTTATAGGAGTGAGCAGACGTTATATTCCTTGCTTGAAAGAGTAGGTGATGCTATGGTTGCTCTGTGCTGGATCAAACCCAGCGTGTGACTCAGAGGGAATATCTCTCTAGTGGTAATAAGGAAGATACATTTGTGAGCATTTGTGATATTGACGTATGCAAAACACTGATAACAAGCAACAGCATGGGAAGAGATGGGAAGATGGTATTTTGGAGCTAGTTTAAAATAACCACTTAAAGATAAGGTCAATTGTGTCTATTTTCTCTTCTGGAATTTTATTGCTAATTTTCTAGATTTGTTTGAGGAGATCTTCCACCTAGAAAATTTGGGAAAGACATCCACCAAGTAAATTCTGTTTTACTTATCCTTACCTGTTTGATTGCTTAGCCAATAAGAGCAGTGTTCATACTGAGCTGATTCTGGTCACTATGACTCCATCATCAGATGGGTATAAACCAACCTTCTTAAGTTAAGGAGGACATGGAGAGGGCAATGCTGAGGTTCCCTCCTACAACATGGGTCTAGCACTACATCTGCCTCAATTCTTCTTTCTTGTCATGTTTTTGATTTCCTCACTTTTGATTAATAATGACATCTGTATGTTTCTATAAATTACCATGCTCTTTGTTTTTAAGTTTGTTTGTTAAGTTTGTTTTTATTTCACTTATCAGTGTATTGGACCAATTTCATATCTATTGCATCGAACTTTGGCATTTCATTGCATTCAAAGATAGATTTTTATCTTTTTCTTCTATTTTCTAATAGAAACAGTGAATGTAAAAGGATATCAATAAACATGATTAAAACTGCTGAATTGTGATCCCATTATTAAAACTAAATTGAAGAAGTTTTATTTCAAAAAGAGAGTGAACTGCTGTCACGAGTTGTGACACTATGCCTCAAACACTAACATTGAAACTATTCATATTTTATCAATTTGTCAATATAATTGTTTAAGTACAAGCACCAAGAGCAAAAAAGAGTACTCTTTTCTAAATATACAGAAGAATGTATAATATTATCATTATCAATGTATTATTTTGCTTGTATGATAAATTATAGCATAAAAGTTAGCCATTTACTAAAAATAAGACCAAGGCAGGAGCTTGAGACCAACCTGAGCAAAATAGTGAGATCCCATCTCTACAAAACATTAAAAAAATGAGCTGGGAGTGGTTGTGTGCATCTGTAGTCCTATCTACTTGGAGGCTGAGGTGGGTATCACTTGAGCCCAGGAATTTGGGGATGCAATGAGCCATGATCGTGCCACTGTACTCTAACCTGAGTGCCAGTGAGACCCTATCTCAAAAAAATAAAACTAAGTAAATAATAGTTTGTAATGTATATTTTACTGGAACTTATGTGGATCACCAGCCATATTTTGAAACAGTTTGGGGTTATTACATATGAATGAATAGGCTGGGGATTTGTGCATTGGTTCTCTTCAAGGTAACAAATATTAGATATTAAATATCTGAATTCCTTAACACCTTCATATAAATGGCATATAACTAAGTCAATGGTGGTTGAGTTATTTATGAAGCTTTCTTAGGAGATTTCCTCAGTCTCCTTGTCTTCCTGCTTCTCTTCTACTCTCAATTAAAGATAAGTATATATATGTTTGTTACAACTCTCTTCACCATAAAATAAAAAAAAATAAAGATAAGTGTCACCAAGAATAGAAACTTAACAACTTGGGGTCAACACTGAAATTGTTTCCAGTACCCTCATAATACTGTAGCTCTGCTAATGGAGAAACTACTGTTTTATTTCTAACCATAATCTCTTAGTCATAGTGTTGGCACAAGTTTAGGAGCACTTCCCTAGAGTTCCAAAACCTGCTTGTTTTTAAATATAAGATGAATATTTATTTGCCAAGTTTCAGCCTTGAGGGCAACTTTTTCTTTTTGAACATTAATGAATTGGAATTGCTAAAGCAACGCTATAATTAGCTCGTAGTGGTGAAAATAATTGTTTCAGTATTCAAGTAGGATTATATCATACATGACTGTTTCATTCAGATAAAATTGGAAGACTTTCCTTAGGTAGATTTTATTATGTAGAAATTGGAAAAGGAAGGGCAAGAGGTTGATAAGAAAAGAATCCAAGGTGTAAAGATGATATGACGGCATTGGTCACTTGATTTGTCTTAGGTTCATAACTGTGCCTTCCATTCTAAAAATATTTATTAAACACCTACTATGTGCCGCACACTGTTCCAGGCACTTGGGACTTGACTGTAAAAAAGGCAGAGGAAGTATTTTCTTCCGGAAGTTTTTGGGTGAGAATGTGAATAATATAATTAGTGTAAAGTGCTTCGGTTTGCTACCTGGCATACAGTAAGAACTCAGTAAGTACTAACCTGGGAAAATTCGCTATTCATGAGAACTGAAAAATGTCATATGAGGGACAAGGATGTTGAAGACAAAGAGGCATCTAAAGAGGAAATGTGAGGTTGTGGGATGTGTGAAGAGCCATCACAGTCGCAAAAGGGCTGTCATGTGGGACGAGGGTAAGGCTTAGTTGGCATTACTAGGTAGGCAGATTTAGAATTAAGGTTTTACAATTATGATGAGGGAGTCTTTGGACTTTCTTGACAGAAAAATGACTAAAAGTGAATCAGCCTCATAAAGTGGTGAATCCCTGGGGCTGAAAAAGTTTAAATACCTGGTGGCGAGACCTCATCTCTACAATAAAATTTTTAAAAAATTAGCTGAGCGTGGTAGCACGCGCCTGTAATTCCGGCTATTCGGAAGGCTGAGGCGGAAGGATCGCCGGAGTCCAGCAGGTCGAGGCTGCGGTGGCCGGGAGCGGCCACTGCACTCTAATCTGGGCGACAGAGTGAGACTCCAACTCAAAAAAATAAATAAATAAATACCTGGTGGCCATCCGGACACATCCTCTTGCAAATGTGATCCCTGAGGCTGAATGGGGAAGGCTGCACTAAAGGATCCCCAATCCCTAGCCAACCCTAAAGTGTTACCATATAGTTTTCTTCATTAAATATATTTTAGTGCATTTTTGGCATAATTATGACTTTTTTTTTAAAGCAATTGTTTTCTTTGGAAGAAATAATGTGGATAATTTGAGGACAGAACTTCTAAAGCATCTATTTCAGCACTTAACAAAAAAGAGTAGAAGAGTTTTAGAATTACCTCATTTTGATCTAAGGTTTAACTTGATGAATGGTATGCAAGACTGTCACTTAATTCATGCTGCAATTTGACAAAGCCTGTTATTGCTTTATGTAGTTCATTGCAACCTGAGTTGATGAAGCATTTCAAATAGCCTTTACCAGCACACTCAACTCTCCTTCCCTTGACCTGCTGCTGCCCTAACTTGCCAACTTGGCTCTGCCTTATGTGGTCTGGTTTTTGCTCTTGCTCTGCCAAGCAGAGCTGGCGAAATGTCAAATCACCACATTGCAGGCATCATAATTGCACCTAATCCCTTGGGCCCTCAGTATCGCTTGGCAATTACTTTAAGCATTCCTAGTAGGTTCATTCCTATTTTTACATTTGCATGTTACAAAACTTTACTGCTCTCCTTGTCCTCAGTTCCTTTGTTGTCAGCAAGTGACTGTGGGCCTTTTTTGGTAGAGAAGTTGATACTGAAGGGAAAATGTTAAAAAAAAGAATGAGACTGGCTGCTTATTTTCCTCACAAATAACTCCTGAAGTTGGATCTCTGAATGTTTACCTGTATATTGTAGTCATAAAATGTTGGTGTGACCTGATAGATCATATTTATTTTAGCTATGCCATAAAATAAGAGAATTCTTATAAGTGGATTCTCCAAAATAACAGATTAAAAAACTAGTGCTAGCTGATCAAATTATGACTCAACTGCTTTCTTAGTGAAACTGTATAAAATGCAAATTTACGTATATTATAGTCACCCTGCTATTAGAAGTTGCTTTAAAATAACTTTGATGACAATCAATGTATCTAAGAATGGAATTCAAGTATTTTTGTTGATGGTCTAGTGATGAACTCCATAATTCCTAGGGTCATGTGCACATACTAAAGAGAAACACTGTTTTTAAATCATATTTGTTTCATTTTACTTTTTTTTTTTTTTTTTTTTTAGATAGAGAGTCTTGCTCTGTCACCCAGACTAGAGCACAGTGGCATGATCATAGCTCACTGTAGCTTCAAACTCCTGGACTCAAGCAATCCTCTTATGCCAGTACCATGCCTAGCTAATGTTTTCTTATTTTTTGGTAGAGATGAGACCTCACTACATTACCAAGGCTGATCTTGAACTCCTGACCTCAAGGGATCCTCCCAAAGCTCTGGGGTTATAGGCACGAGCCACTGTACATGGCCCATATTTGATGAAAATATTTTCCTCACTTTATTTGCTAAAAAACTCATCTATAAAAGCTCAGATCACCTGGGAGAGCTTCTTAAAATGCAGATTGTGATTCAGTAAGTCTGTTGTAGAGCTAGAGAGTCTGCATTTCTAACAGGTTCCCCCCATTGCTGTCTGTGGGTCATACCTTGAGTAGCAAGGGTAGGAGAGTGGCTCTCCGCTTGCAGCAGAGGGATGACTACATGTCTCCCTCTTGTGATTCTGATGCAGCTGATTGGGGACTGTGTCTGTAAATCATTATTCTAAGGTATGGACTTAGTTGACTTCTTCTGCTTCAAGTGATATGATATAACCTCTTGATTACTGGCACATACCTGCTAATGTTTTTGGCACTGTCAATTCCAGGGATAGAGGGGGCAGGGACTTTGATGCCACATCATAAATAGAAATAGATTTGAGGTCACCAAATCTCTTGGCCTCGGGACAAATTTATCAGCATCATCATGTGCTTGGAGATATTAGTTATCTTTTGTTTTAGTTGAAAACTTGTTTAAAGTAGGCAAAGGTCCTTCTGAGAATACCATGCCAAAGTAATCTTGAAAAGAATTTGGTTAATGGATGTGGGGGAGCATTTACAGGTGATGCTCTTCTGGGACCTTGGGCTTAAACTTCCTAAGGGTTTCAGGACACAGTCATGAGCACAGTGTCACGCATTATCAGAATTAGTTAGGATTTTGATCTTACTCAGGGCTTTTGTAATAAATCCTTTTATTAGCCTTGTCTCTATTTAAAGAACTTATTTTTACTTCTGATAGTTCTTGACCCTGTACAGTCAAGAAATTTTTGCAGAAGTCGGTCTTACTGGTTTTCTCTTCTGAATAGACATTTTTATATTGTTACCTTAAAGTTTCATGATGCAAGTTATTTACTGTAAAGACTGGAAGTCATTATACTTAAAATTTTATTATTAAATATTTTCTTTTTTTGAATCCTTGAAGTAAAAATGAAAGTGACCTTGGGCTGTGTAAGAGTCTAACGTGATGTAGTACACTTTAATAAAGATTTAGACTTTTGCATAATAAAATGATTCAACATAAGAGAAATCTGGGGCATAATGGCATACATACAACAACACTTGTTAAAGGATGTTTACATTTTAAAACACATTAAAGAAGACATCTTTTAAAAATAATAGGTGAAATTCACATAACAACTAAACATTTTAAATTGAACAATTTAGTGGCATGTAGTATATTCACAATGTAAGTGCAACCACTAAGCATTCCCAACACTCCAAAGTAATACTTCTTATACTTCTCATACTTCTCCATATTTCTTCATTTGTCTAGCCCCTGGCAACTGCCAACCTGCATTTTGTCTTTGGATTTATCCATTCTGGATATTTCATATAAATGGAATATGTGACTTTTGTGTGTTGGCGTCTTTCACTTAGCATAATGTTTTAGAGCAAGAATCAGTACTTCATTCCTTTTTATGGCTGGATAGACACATGATTTATATATCTATTTGTCTGTTTCCAGCTTTTGACTGTTGTGAAGAATGCTGCTATCACTGTGCACGAACATGTACTATACCTGTTTGAGAATCTCTTTTTCTTTCTTTAGGGTATATACCTGGGGAAGGCATCTTTTAATAGAGAAGAGTGAGAGTGAGTGGACATGTGTGATGAAGAAGAAAATAGTAAAATAACAAAGTAAAATGAGAAGACCCTTATATTGCCGATAAGAGCTTTCTAAAATAGGAACGACTCATTCAGCTTTTGGGTCCCTGACAATGTTCCCATCTACTCCTATCCCTGATAACAAGTGTAAGGAAATGTGCTAAAGTGATATGAAAATATGTTACTAGATACAGAAAGTCCTCTACATGTGAATGAGTTCTGTTCTGAGAATGCATTCCTAAGTCCATTCGTTTGTAAGTCCAACAAAAAGTTAGCCTAGGTACCTAACACAATTGGTTATATAGTACTGTACTGTAATAGGTTTTTAATACTTTTCACACCAATAATACATAAACAAACACAAAAAATAAAGCATTTTAGATCTTATAGTACAGCATGTGGCAATGCACACCAGACACATGAACTAACTTATGTGATTGGACGTGTAAGTGCATGTTTGCATCTTTGAAAGTTCGCAACTTGAAG
Source organism: Cephalopachus bancanus (assembly GCA_027257055.1). NCBI lineage: Eukaryota > Metazoa > Chordata > Mammalia > Primates > Tarsiidae > Cephalopachus > Cephalopachus bancanus. The sequence goes on from JAPVLO010000402.1 coordinate 477,477, forward strand.
TTTCATGTGTAGGGAACTTACTGTAAGTGCTTGTGGAAGGAAAATGGGTTGAAAGACTCTAAAAGGAGAGGTGTTAACAAAGACCTATAATAACAAAAACCTATGATAACAAAGATTTTATCATGGGGCCTAGTGTTAGAATACTCATCCTGTCCATATGATATCTTTTCCATAACTCTCTTTTCAGGACCTATAATGGAGATAGGAGTTGAGACTCCATCAAAGTGTAAAATTGTGTTTATGTTTAAAACTGGAAAACGTTGGGAGAAGGTAGAATGTCACCCTACATTTGGAGTCAAGAGTAAAGACAATGAAAGTGAAAGCTGCTTCTCCCATACGTTTTCCTTCTAGGCATGGAGCCTCCTAACACTGGAGGTTTGTGGGTGAAAGCTTTGGGCAGAGCAGTGGCAGACGTGAGTAGGAGCAGACTCCCTGGGTAACATCGAACTCTTTCACATTTGGGGTAATCCTCGATCTATTGCCAATGGCTGATCTTCACTGTCACTTATTACTCCTTAACCTTCTGGAGTTTATGCTCACTAAGTATACACTCCGTTTGATTGTCAGATTCTTTAGGTAGTCTTCCTATCGGAGCATCTGCCACTCCCTTCTTGAAACCTCTCCTCTTGTTTTCCATAATGCTGTTCTCTTCAGCTTTTCCTCTGATTTTTCTGGATGCCAATTTTTTTTTTCTTTCTTTAACTGCCCCTTAAATATTGGTGGTTGATTGTGAATCCTTCTTTTTCTTTGCTTTTCCTACGAAGGCTTATTGATATCCTTACTCTCTACTTCTACCAATGTGTGCCTGACTACCAAACCGTATTTAAGATCAAATATTTTTCATGGGCTCCAAACCTAACTTACTACTAGCTGGACATGTAAAACTCAATATCTTTAAAAGTTTATTTTTCTATTCCAAATTAATGGCTGTTCTGTATTCTTTAGTGTTAAAAGTATTGTGGTCAGCTTCCCAAAATGGTCCCAATGATTCTCATCTTCTGATATTCACTCTCTTGTATTTAGGAATTGTACCCAATTAAGTAAGTCATCTGTTGAGAAGATTCCATTCTAGTGAGGCAACTTCCAGAGTGTGAAGTATAATCTTTTTGTTCTTCTTGCTGTTAATAATAAAAGGTGAGGAGAGAGAAAGAGGGGGATAGAGAGATAAACATGAAGGAAATAGGAATTGCTGGTTTTGAAAATTATCACCCTCTTTAGCAAGTAAATGATGCTAGCTAGAACTGAGATTTCAGGCACAGATTAAATTCAGAGCATTGACAGGAAAATAAGATCTAAAGATGAAGTTGAAGCCAGGCTCGGTGGCTTAGCCTATAATCCCAGCCTTTGGGAGGCTGAGGTGAGTGGATTGCCTGAGCCCGTGGGTTCAAGACCCACCTGGGCAACTTGGTGAGACCTCATCTCTACAATAAATCAAAAAATTAGCCGGGCATGGTAGCGCTCGACTGTAGTTCCAGCTACTTGGAAGGCTGAGGCGGAAGGATCGCCGGAGCCCAACAGGTTGAGGCTTCGGTGGCCAGGAGCGTGCCACTGCCCTCCAGCCTAGGCAACAGAGTGAGACTTCAACTCAAAAAAAAAAAAATTATTTAAATTTTTAGAAAGATCTAGGGGTGATGACTTGGAGATCTGTCCAGTTCAGGAATAGGGCTTTTAAGAAGCTTAAGGGTATTGTCCTTCAGTCATCCCAGCAGAAAAACAAAGTAGAGAAGGGTTTCTCTTAAAGATTCATGGGTGTGGTTTTTGTCCAGTGGAAGGAGCCCCAATAAGATTCACAAAAGATATATATCTTTGAAAAAATCATGTTGCAGAAACACTGCCAGCTTAGACCAAAAGGGAAAGAGAATTAGAAAGCTTAGAGGCCTTTAGTTTTCCCAAACTTCTGTGGGTAGGCTAGGAAGGAGTTTGAGAAAGCTATGTAGCTGCAAACACAGGCTACTTTTCAAAGAAAAGGAAAGATTATTTTTAGGGTTGAACCAAGAGTCCAGAGGGTAGTACCAAAAATCATTAAGTATTCCTTGGCCTTGAGTCCTAATGAAGGAACTACCAACCTTTGTCTTGCAGGATTTCAGAATGTCTGTGGACTGTTGACTCCTGTGTGCCTTTTATTTCTTCGCACTTCGAGTGTCTGTAGTGATTATCGTACACCTGTCCCACTATTGTGAGTTAGGGTGGGGGTAGATAACTTGTCTTCTTTAGTTAACAGACATTCAGGTTGAGATGAACTGTACTTAAGCGCCATACTTAAGGAATTCTATCAGAGGATCCTCAGGCATGCTTAGATCTGACTTCAGTGATGAGATTTCAGACTTGGAGCTCACCTTGCAAAGGAATGAGGATTTTCGGGTTTTGGGAGGGAGTCAGTGTACTTTGCATGTGGCTGGGACATGAGTCTTTGGAGTCCAGGGAGTGAACTGTGGTAGCCAGTTCCCAAGAAAGCCCCCAGTGATTCTCACCTTCTGGCATATCTTCTAATATACCCTATGTTGAATAGGGCTGATTTATGCAACCAACAGGTTATTGAGGAAATGATGGAATGTGACCTCCAAAGCTAGACTATAACACGTTGCAGCTTCTATCTTATACTTTCTTGGATCACTGGCTGTATCAAGCAACCCTTTGGAAGTGCCCGTTTGATAAAGAACTGAGGCCTCCTGTTAACAACCAGCTCTGGGTTGGCAGCCATGTGAGAGAGCCATCTTGGAAATGGTTCCTCCAAGCACTAGGAAAGCCTTTGGATGACTGCAATCCTGGCTGATATCTCTATTGCTACCTGATAAGAGGTCTCCCACATTAGAACCATCCAGATAAGGCCACTCCCATCTTGCTGATCTTCAGAATTGGTGTGAAATCATAGCATCTATTGTTTTAAGCTGCTAAGTTTTGGGATGATTTGTTATTGCAGCAAAAGATAACGAATGGAGGCACTACAGTAACTGACTACAAACCTTGAGAATCTTGGTAGGTCTTTGTGACTTCCTCATCCTATCTCATTTGTTAGTCAGTACTGCTGTTCCTGGTCATTAAGCTCTCTAGTTTACCCTAATCCCTTCTACCTCATGCCTGCTTTGTAATTAACTCAAGGCTAAGGAGTAGAGAAGAGGTTGTAGAAAATATGAAAAACTTTTCCTGCCTATATAATGTCTGTCTTTATTCATAGTCACAGAAAAATTTAAAGCGAAAAGGTGCTATTAGATACTTCTAGGATTTATTGGGTTTTGTTTTGTTTTGTTTTGTTTGTTTGTGTTGGAGAAGCCTCTTTTAGTCCTGAAAGTGAAGGGACTGCAGATATTTAGAGCAGGAGTTTGACATGAAGTCTTTTATGGAAAGCTGAGCTATGAAATATTTGTGTGATGGGTTGGGCCAGGGAGGATTGGGCTTCCTTTTCTCTTGCAGAGAGAAGTGTTTGCCCTTGATAATGGGTTGCAGATCCACAAACTGCTCATTTCACAGATGAGAAAAGTGGGGCCAGAAAGGTTAAGTTTTTCCTTAGCCACACAATTGGTTAGTGGCAAAGCTAACTTGGAGTCCTGGCTCCCAGTCCAATTAGATACATTTGATTCAGTTTGCCCTTTATTTCTATTCTTATTCTTGATAGTTTCAAGTGAAAATGATTTTATTAAAAGAGGACTCAAAGCTTCCCTTTTAATATGGCATGCTGGGTGTGGCTTCTTGATGTTTTCACAGACATGAACATTTTATAATTTTGTATATCCCCTTAGGCAACTCTCTGCTTGGATTTGAAACTGCAAACAATAAATTACCAATGACTCCAGTAAGCATGATTTAGGTTACAGTCCTAATCTTAGTACAACCTGTTCCTGCTGCATAGGCCATGTATGACTTTGTTTACAAAGTTTTTCTGTTTTAAACTTGAGTATCACTGAACTATTTAAAGATATTCTGATTTTTTGGTTAAAATAAAACAAAGGATTTATGTAAGACTAGAATTTAGTCGTGTTAATTTGTGTCTTTTCTTGAACTTTGTCTCCAGTTAAGTATAGATTATATCACTTTAGATTTTAAGTGGTTTCTTTCTAAATACTTAGGTGGTTTCTTAGGAGAGTGTGGCTTGTTTTATCTATCCTTATCAACCTGTGCATATTTGTCAACCAAATGAATGCAATTGTGTTTGTATAAAATATGTGAAGAATTGTTTTTGCTCTTAACTCAACAAGTTTACTTTTAGTTTAACTTTGTTTTAATATTTTATAATACTTTAAACATTCAGATCCAAATGGAATTGATGGGAAGACTTCTAATGCTTTTTTATTTTTATTTTTTATAAAGATTGCTTCCCATGGAACTTGGGGTCTTGGTACACCAGGCTATTTGTTCTTGTGTACTTCTCAGAGGACCAGTTTTAGAACCATTAATTTGTATCATTTGATAATTACCGATTGTGCAGTTTTTTAGAAACTGTGAGCTTAACAAAATTATCACTTTCTACTCTTCCTGGAATTTTGCCTGTAAATTACTTCTCCTTTTTCCACATTAAGTTATTAAAGACAAGGTAACCACCTCTCATTGAGCTGCTCAACTTTTGACTTGTACATTTATTTATTCTTTGATGTCGTCTCATTTAAAATGATTCTTAAATTTCAACTTCCAGTAAGGTGGTTCACACTGCCTTTTACCAGTAGTAGACTTTCTTTTTAACACCCCTTTCCCAAGTAATCAGTTTGCTTTTCTCTTGTCATACCTTCTCTTGTGCTTTCCCTAAATTTCCTCACTGAGAACCCAAGCCATTGAATTTAATCTCTTTATCTTTGTTTTTTAAATTGTCCCCTCCCATTTTGCAATACCATCTCCACTTTTCTTCTTGTGGGAATGAGCTTCTCAACGTGGGAGAAGCATAACTGCCTTTCTTCCAAGTAGCAGACTGACTTCTGGTCTGTGAAAATCGGCCTTTAGGGAGGAAGGTGAGGTTTCAGGGTGGCTCACACCACAGAGGTGGCATTACCAGCGTGCTCAGTGGATGGACATGTGTTGGCATGATGGGAGGCCATCCCCTTACCTGAGAATCCTAGCAAGTTCAACCCCATAAAGTGTTTTCCTTTTTCAGAGTAGTAAAGATGAAGGCTGAACTAATTCTGGTAACCAAATGTGTGTCTCTGAAATGTAGCTGACTGTAAAAGAGAATACATTGCAGTCTGTGTTGGGCTGCCGTTTGCATTAATGAAAAGCACTGGTTGTGAGTGGAGGATTTTGGTTTTGAAATTAGATACAAGGGCAACCTTGGAGGTGGGGGATCAGCTTTCATTTTTTGGAGGCGTCTCTTGAGGCAGGTGCAGGGAGTGAGTAATGTGCCACACAAACCATGCAATTTAGCCAATGAATGCCAGGTCTCTCTTTGGTCCTGTAGTATGGTTTCCCTGTCTGTCAAGAGCCAGCTCAGCAACCAAACCCAGATTCCAGGTGTGGTATTCCACAGTCATTCTGTAATTTGTAATCATAGAAACAGAATGTTCCTCCTCTTATTTCTTCCCTGCCAACAGTTTCTGGGTGGGTGAATGTCAGTAGCTGGAGTTATTTTTAAAAAGGAGAGGTGAGGCTTGTCGTGCGAAGCCGGGAAGAGGGCGTTTGTTTGCAGAGCAGAGCTGACATCAAAGTGTAGATTACTGCTCAGTGGCTAGGCACTTGTCCTATAACAGGTAATGTTTAACGTGCCAGTCACAAAGATCACAGAAGCAGTGTATGCCTGGGAATAAGATAGCACTACTGTTTATGCTCTGGAAGACTGAAAGCCTATACATGCTCCATGTATTTTTTTTTTTTTTCAAAGACACATATGCGTTGGTCTTGCTGCCGCCTCTTTTGCTGACTGTAATTGGACTTTGAAGCTTCGAAGTTGTATCATAAAAATTTGTAACCTTTGTCTGAGAGAGAGCTCGGCTAAGCAATCACTTTCCACTTCTTTTCACAGGATAATATAAACGTTTTTTTGAAAGCTTGTGAACAGATTGGATTGAAAGAAGCCCAGCTTTTCCATCCTGGGGATCTACAGGATTTATCAAATCGAGTCACTGTCAAGTAAGTTTCTTCAGTTTGTTAGCTATATATATTTAAGCTTAGGGCTTGTAGCTTAAGTGTAAAAAAAAATGCTGCGAGTTCATGGTTACAGAAAAATTGTTCGCCTCTCTGTGCCTTCCTCTTTTCTAATTCCATTTAAAAAATGGCATAGGGACTGTGAATGTGCATCTGTCTGTAGCCCATAACATGGCATGGTCTTATTGTAAATCTCTGTGCTGACCAAAATGGTAGTGTTTATGTTTTAATGCTTGTCCAACACAATAGTGTTTGGTTGCTAATGGTGAGGTTTACTCATTATATTTATAAAGTGAATTTAGAGATTAGCTTGCAGAGCAAAAGTAATGCTTTTAAAATCGTTTTCTTATGTACTTGAAATTAAGACATGGTAATTACCATAAAGATTAGATTAACGCAGTAGTTAAAAAAATGCTTTTTAAAAAATCTTGGGAAGGTAGAAACACCTGGACCAATATGTAATGCCAAGGACCTTGTCAGTTGTGACTGACTTTTGAAAATGAACTGTTTTTCACTATTTTAATAGTGTAGGTGAGAAAGTGAAAGTGGGAGTGAGAATGTGTATGCCAATACACTGTTGGATCTGAGGTGGAAAATGGTGTTTGCGTGGGAGTATGTGGTTTCAGGAAATCTGGTTTTAAGCTCCTGTGAGGTTTTTTTCCTATAAATTTAACATGCTTCTAGGAAATCAGTAATAAACTAATGTTATCAGATCAATGTGACCAGGAAAATTATTTTTGTGATAACTACCTCCTTGCCATCATGGCTTTTAAACCTAATTAACATTTATCCAAGGGAGAAAATAAACACTTATTCTGACTAGAGAAATAAGGGAAATGGAAAAATCAGTTTCACCAGTTGAGACAAAGATTTAGTTTACATGGTTGATATTCTTATGTAATAGCTCTAACAGTTACTTTCAAAAATCGACTATCTTAAATATGGCCAATTTTTTTTTCTGAGGAAAAGATTATTTATATAAATATTTTTGATAGCACACATTGTCTTCTTGTGGTACAACCTAACAACCCAGGTAGAATTAGTCTTTCAAGGTCTGACAGTATGTATTCACACTGCTTTGAACCTGTTTGTTTTCAGTTGTGTTTAATAAACTTTTCTAAACTCCGCAGCAATGAAGTGTACATGGCAGGGATGAGTCTGTCTGCATTTCTGATTAATTGAAATATAGTTTTGAGATGCTAAATGTAATCACCAAAATGAAATGATCGCTTCTACAGTATACAAGGTCATGTTTAATTTCCATACAATATAAGTATTTGAATGTATTTGTTTTCTTTATCAACATATTATTTCATAAGACTTATCTGATGGGCAAAGAAACTTTAGACTTTGAAAGTCTTCTTTTTCTTAAGTTGTTGATGCTTATTAAGTGTAAATATGCCACCCCCTAAAATCATACTGTTTTGAAACTCTGTAGCCTGTGTTTGAGTAGGCGAAGGACTAGGTGAAACATGTTTGTTGGCCCCTAATCCCAAGAGTGCTATGAGCAAAGCTTGCCCGGAGCCTGCTTCATGAGATGTTGGGTCTAAAGTGTTTAAGACAAATTAATATCTGGGCTCAGCCTTCAGTGAAGTTAAATTACTGACAGACTGAAACTGGGAGGTCACGTAGTTGTAGTAAAAACTATGCAGAACAACTTGTTCCAGTGGGAACCATAAGTTTGTCAAAGCAAAACGTGCCTGAGTAGTACCTGTGCGAATGTGTGAATGCCTGAGTGGGAACCTTCATTTTGTGTAAGAACATTTCCCCTGATAATTCTATCATGTTGGACCAAAACACAAAGGGGTCCACCCTGGGTTGGCTATAGTGGAAATGCTAGAGCCTCCCAGAAGAGATACAAGGAAGGTGACAAATAGACTTATTTTTAAATGGTCATGGCGGAGCATGGTGGCTCATGCCTGTAATCCTAGCACTTTAGGAGGCTGGGGTGGGAGGATTACTTAAGGCCTTGAGTTTGAGACCAACCTGGGGGCAACATAGTGAGACATTGTCTCTACAAAGAATAATTACAAAAAAATTAGCTGGTTGGTACACACACTGATGGTGCACACCTGTAGTCCTAGCTATTTGAAAGGTGAGGCAGAAGAATTGCTTGAGCCCAGGAATTCAAGGCTTCAGGGAGGTATAATCATGCCACTGGATACCAACCTGGGGGATAGAGTGAGACCCTGTCTCAAAAAAATAAAAATAAAAAAGGTGGTCAAGACTTTATGCTCTAAAGTAGTATTTTCATTAAAGAAAGCATGTTTTTTTCTTTTAATTTTTTTTTTTATTTTAAAGATGTGGGGTACAATTCAGGGTTAGGTATACAAATGTTCATTATGCAAGTGCCCTTGTTGATGAGGTGTGCCCCCTCTCGCCCCCATCCCCAGGCAGATTCCCACTACTGCCAATCCCTCTTCCCTGCTCCCCTCCCGGCAGTTTCCCGCTTCTGCCAATCCTTTTAAGAAAGCATGTTTTAAGGAAAGCAAATAATAGCTTACTAAATAGTAATACATTTCTTAGTTTCTAGGTTCTTTAAACATAATGTGAACACTCCTTATTGTTGTTTAGATCAGTGGTTCTCGACTAGGGGCAATTCTGTTCCCCAGGAGGAGATGTTTGACCATATCTGAAGACACTTTTGGTTGTCATCGCAGGGTTTGGGGTATTGCTGAAGACCCTTTAATGCACAGGACAACTCCCACAACAAAGGATTTTCCTACTCCAAATATTAATAGTTCTGGGGTTGAGAAAGTCTAGCTTAAATTTGGAATTCCTTACTTATTCTCTGTCTGCTAGCAAAATAGTCAGGTGGAAATGAAGGATTACTGACTATGACACTTTTGATACTCTGCTAAAATGTAACTTTTTGTTTACTGACGTATAGCGTATACATTTCTGCGTTAGGATGTTTATTGTCTCTTTAAATGGGAATGCTCATTGTAATTTGTCTGAGAGTGTGTGTACTCTGAGATTAATTTGCACACCTGTATACATTAAATTTAACAAAATTCTCTAAATGGTCTGTCATAACTCAGCTGCTCAGACTGCATCTTCCAGTGCACAGACCTGTTGTTGGCCTTGTTGCAAGGGTAATCTAACCATGACAGACTGAGAGCAAATAGGAAAGGACAGTTGTTGTCCTCTGTGTGGGTGAATGTGGGGTGCTTTTTGTTAGTGGAGAGGAGTGATGAGTAAATGGTTGGTATCTGGAGCCGAGGAGAGTTGTGTGTGTGTTGAAAATGAGTGGTGGGAGGAGAAGTCATTAATTTAAAGAACTGTTGCTATTGAATAATTTCAGTAATCCTGGGCATAACTGCAGGTATATTCCTATTTTTCAGTATTCTGGTATTTATATTTTAATTCATAATACTAACTTTTCACTAGTCAAACAGATCTAGAGTACTCTTCATATTTCTGTAATTATGCATGTAATTTTCTAACTGAATTATTTTACTTTGTAGGAAGCAGTTTTAAATTTTTCAAGTACGTTTAAATTAGTCTATTTATTTGGGGATTATGTATATTCACGAGTCAGGTGATAATTTGGATATCCCTAACTTAATGGGTAGGATCCGTCTTTTTTCTTCCCCAAAGGCTAATAAGCAAATTTAGTCTCTATGAATGGTAGATTGAGCTCCACATCAATCTGAGGCCATGAAATCCATCTTCTGTACCAATGAACATCTGCATCATTATTCACCGTTGACTAAATACCCATACTGAACACACACATGAATCCTAGGGAAGAGGTGGGGTGACTCCAGCAGAGCCATCTGTGCACACCTTCTGTGGAAGGGCTGTAGGAGAGTGAGCACAGTGATCATGCCAGCATGCCCCAGCACACTGGAGTGCTGCTGCAGCAAGTGTGGTCTTTGTGGTGGCATTTGATCAGAGCAATTGCTTGTAGTAGAAAGTAACTTGACAGAGTAGCTCAATGGTCCTGTATTGGAGGACTTGAAGTTGGCAGACAGGTAGGATTTCACATTAAAGATTTTAATTTTATATGTTCGCAATTTGACTCAGAAACTATGCTCTATATTTAAACCATTGCTCTCTATATAAAAATTTTTAAGCTGAGAATTTGAACAGATTGTAAACATGTTTCTTCTTTCTACCCCCTTACAATTCCCATCCAGTTTTTAGCACTTCTTCAGATTCATTCTGTTCATAATATAATTATGGAATGGCAATGCTTTTGAACACGTGTCATGTAAAGAAATTATTTTCTTGTATAGCCTTACTCTATTATTTAGAGTATTCATATTTTAGGTATAAAATACAACTTTAAACATTAATGTTGACTAAGTTTGCTTTTTAAAAATCTATTAAAGTGATGGTGCAGAAATCAAGAAACTATTATTTTTACACATGCTAATTGCCAAAGGAAGGATACTTGGAAGCAAAATTAGTGTTAACATATTTTTATCAGGAAAATAAAGGAGGCTCAAAATGATATTTTTAACAATATAACTGTTCTCTAAAGCCTCAATAGGGCACTTGATTTTTGTAGCATACTGTAAAGTCATTTCTTAGGAATCTGGTTCCCAGATGGCACCCTGTTTTAACAATCTGCCAAGTTGAGCTTGAGGTATGTGAGTATACATGTGTGATTATTTAAGGTTTATTCATGTTAGTTAAAATATACCTACTTTGAATTATTTAATTTCTAATTTTTTCTGATTTAAACCTAAATTTACATTTTTTTTGCAAGTATGTGTCTTTCCAGTGAGTTTTCCAACATGTTAATCTTTTTTTTTATAGCAAGCTTAATGATATCCAAACTTGGATCTGTAACTTGAGCATGGTGACTTCCACCTGTCAACTCATGTTACTATTTTAAAATGTACCCTTCCTACCAACTTATTAGTAAAGCATAAAACAAAAAGGAAGTTGACTGATTGCACTGTATACATCTCAATGCTATTCAGTCATTCTCTGGTGTTAGGTACTGATGAGGTGTGGGGGACATTAATTTTTCTGGGTTGCTGAGGCTCTGTTTAAGGCCAGCAACAAAAATATATGGCCAAGTTTGTAAACATCCTTTAAAGGCAAGTATTTTTTTTTTGGAATGTCTAAAAGTTCTAGCTACATAGAACAACTTGAGATATGAGGCAGGTCTGATGCTGGGACAAGCCACAGGATAATTGAAGTTTTTATCCATATCTGTCTTTCTCCATTTCCAGTTCTTAATCTGTTCTCAGATATCCACATTTCTGAATGCCAACTCTTCCTTCTTAGCTCTCCACTCCCTTAAATCCAAAATAGCTATTGGGCCTAATTCTGCCTTGGCCTGCTGGGTGTGACTTATGCCGTGGACTTTTCTGGCCAGGGTCTTTATCTGCAGAAGTAACCTGACCTATATTCATTACACCATAGAGTCTCCCTTGGTGGCTAATCTGATTAGCAGTTGACATAAGTCAGTTCATGGGAAGATGACAGTTTGCTTCCCCTGACCAGATAGCATTTGTTTTATAACAAGGCCCCTTAAAGGGTTAAACCAGAGAGGTAGTTGAAGAGATTCTTCTTTCAAATTATTGTCTATGGGCTGCCTATGTTGAACTTAAAAAAAATCCAACTAAAATTTAAAATTACATTCACTGTGTCATCTATAGTCCCCTCAGCTGTTTGTGAGCTTTACCAGTAACTAGAAGTACTAAGCATTGTTTTTCTCTGACTTTCATGTTTTATTCTTATCCGATTAAGTAATCATTTGTGTGAGGGTATAGGTGTTGGGGGTGTCTCTGCTTAAATCTGCTCCTGGAGCTGCAGAGTAGAAAATGACACTTAATCCCTAAGAGGAAATGTTGGTTTTAGAGGTCATCACTAGTTTGTTGGGTAACTGGCATTGATTCAGTATCTTCTATATGGCATGTTCTTACACAGATGTAGGTAAAAATGGAGACCTGCCCTCAGTGGGGATCACATTGTAATTGGGGAGATGTCCCCATAAATTCACAGGTGGAAAACACTGTATAAAGATAAATGCACGGAGTTCTATGGAAATATAGAGATATACAGTAATTTCAATTTATTAATCAAGAAATTCATCTAATTGGAGGTGACATAGGTTTCTTATCTGAACTTTCAAAGGACTTCTTGTTTCCGCTACATCTAGTTTTTCCTGAGACTTGCTACTATTTGAGGGCAGGGACCACGTATTATTCCCTTTATCTCCTTGGTTCCTGATGTTGGTGTTTACATGCTAATTTGAAAACTGGAATTTAATTACAGAAGCTTCCAGGACATTTTTAAATAGGCTTTGAGGGTAGGGAGAAACCTGCCTTTGCTTCTTTGCCAAGTCTTCCTCTTTTTATTCTCATCATTCAAAGGCAAAGCAGATCTGGGAAAGAGGTCCAGGAACTTTTGGTTTCAGTTGCCTTTTACTTATCATACCAAAATAATGATATGGCATATTACAACATAACTAAAAACTTGTATAGTTTAAGAGGAGTGTGTGCTTCCTTTCAGTTTGTAATAAACTAAAATTGGAATTTTAGACCATATGCTTTTTAAAGTGTTGAAAGTTTTACTAAATCCTCATAGTCTCACAAATTGTAAACACTAGTAATGTTTAACTGAAATTTGGAGAATTTTAAAAAATATGAAGTGTTAGAAACATTTCAATGTCTTATATTTCAATCACCAATCATTTTGGGTAGAAAAATATGGTAGTTATATAGGTAGTTGGAATATCTTGTAGAAAGTCAAGGACAAGGAATACAAAGTTTTAAAAGCAGGAACCCACAGTGGAGGTGATTTTTAAAATGTCATCAATATTAATTTTATAAAAAAATTTGCCAGTAAGCTTACAGCAAGCTGTTGTCCAGTCAAATTATCTGCTCTGGTATCGCTTGCCTTTGTCTAGCATTAAACATCAAAGCCTGCCTTTCCCCTTGAAAAACATCTCATTAACTTTGATTGTGGTACAATTAAACACCATTTGAAGAATATGAACACAAAGAAACTTGATTTCTTTTATTTTTAAATTTTTTTTGAAACTTGATTTCTTAACAGTTTATTTGAACTTTTTCAACTAACCCCCAGGCTGAGTTCATAACTTTCCATCAAGATAGAGCAAGCATATTCAGTAGCCATGTCAGTTGTGAACAGAAACATCTTAGATGAGAGCAGAGATTTTGGTGTCCCCCGACTTGGGTTTAATCTCATCCTATGTCACTTGATAGCTGAATGACCTTAGACAGGTTACTTTTCCTATTTGCGATGGTGTTGCTTCTCTGTGCATTTAATTTTGTGACAGATAATTATTGATTGCTTGCTCTGTGTCAATCTATGTGCTAAACTCTGGAAATATATTAGTAAATAAGACAGCTGTAATTACTGTTTGCTTTGAATTTGGCAAATAATATCACTTGGATGATACCCATATATCACAAGGAAGGTGTAATGACTAAATGAAGTCAGGTGTATAACAGACATTGCTTCAGCAGCTTCTATATGGCATGTTCTTATACAGACATAGGTAAAATGAAGACCTGTCATCAGTGGGGTTCACATTGTAATTGGGGGGATGTTATCCTAAATTCACAGCTGGAATATCCAGTTGGTATACAGTGTCCCATAAATGGCATTGAGTTGTTATTATGATCATTTCTGCAACTTGGCTTTCTTGTTTTGACCCTATGAAAATATGTCTCCCCTCTTGGAAAACATGGAGGAGGAAATCTGACCCTTGGCTACTTAAATTGTGATTATGCTACAGTCTCTTTATTTTTGTAAATGCAAGTCATTTAAAACTTATCTTTTTCTCTCCATTGGAGGCAGATATTGAAATGTGTTTTTCTGACATTTATGTTTAATCAGCTTGTTAAAACTTATCTATTTTATTGAATAGCAAAGCCAGAGATCAGAGAACAACTAAGTTAGGAAAGTTGCTCTTTCTCCTATGTATGTGGGACCAATACAATTTTATTAATATTTTTGAGATAAGATTTTTTTCTGTGTTTTCAAGATATTATAAATATTTGATTTGAATGTTTCTTTAAGAAACATTCTGGAAATATATTAGTAAATAAGAAATTTAATTATTTTAAAAAGGGACATATTAAAAAACACTTTCATAAATATAAACTAGTTAGCCTGCAATCCAAATTCAAAGCTTTACATTGTTTACTGGTTTATTTTCAATGTTACTCCATTTTTTTTTTCTTTCGTTTCTGTAAGGTGTCATTTTGGTCACAAAGAGGTTATTGTTTAGATAGACAAGAAGCTGTTTTCTGAAAGGTTTTTGCAGGGCTTATGAATACTTTTCTGTTTGGAGTAATTGTTCATAGTCTTGTCTTTATTGAACTCAAATATACATTGCAGCTTTATTTTCCACAAAGAGAAAGCTTAGCTGCTGCTTTTGGGCATCTCTCCTTTGCTTTCTTCATCAAAGGCTACTTATCTTGGCTACTTAAATTAACAGCATAAAAAGTCTTGATTATATTATTTGAAATATTTGTGTTTTTGACCCTAGGCATTACAAAATTATAAATAGCAAATGGTACTGTGTTTGAGATGAAAGGCATGCTGATTGTTTAGTTTCAGTGTTACTTGTACACAAGGAAAAAAGTTAAGAAACTAGAGAGTATAATGTTATGTGAAAACATATTAACATGAACAGTTTTCTTTTAAAAAGTAGAGCTGTACTACAAACTATTAAATAGAATAGGCATAAAAGTTGTTTATTGGCCATTTATTGTTCATTTTTAAGTGTTTAGGGTAACGGAGCAGTTAAGTTTTAGGGGTAATTGCCCTGGTATAATTTCTGCCATGCTGAGAAGCAGTTGTAGATGGAACTGGTTGCTGATCGATTGATCCTTTGTGTTTCAGAGACATAGGCCCCTCTGAGTGCCTCTGCTAAACTGAGAGGCAGGATTCTTTGTCGTCACTTTCTCTTTTGAAGAGCTTAGTGCTGGTGCTTTAGACACTGCTGACCAAAAACCTAAGGAAACTTGTCCCAAAGGTGTTACTGGAAAACCTTTCATTTTAAGGAAACATAGTATATTTGCTACATAAATCTAAGTAACTCACATGGGCATTATTCTTAAATATAAATGATAGATCTAATTTTTACAGTGTAATAAAATTTTATTAAAAGGTACCTTAAAACATACTTTGAATCAACACACTTTAGATAAGCCAATTTTTTCCTAAGTAAAAGAGGAAAAAGCGGTGATCTGGTCTGTCTGAGAGAAGCACCTGCTTTGAATTAAACTGTGTTTGCATTAACCACTGCCAATTTAGGGTTTGCTGTATGTGCTATGAGCCATTTGGGGGAGAAATCACTAAATATAAAGTATCACTGTTCATTTCATTACATTGTAATAATATTGATGGCTGTCAGATTTTTTTTAAATGCTTGCCTTCTGAATTCTTTTTAATTTACTGAGATATGGAAGTAATTAACAAAAGAATCAGTGCATCTGGGTCAATAGTTTGACCTGTTACTAGACTTTGCCTTAATATTGAGAAGACAAAATCTCTAATAAGTTGTTGTTGCTTATCTCATGCTCAATTATGTGTATAATAGGTGTGTGTACCTACAAAATGCCCACAAATAGAGCACACACATATTTATTAAATGAGAATATATGTGAACATTTCTGAGGCCTCAAAGAACAAAGTGCCAGATCCTGAGGTCTCCAGATCCTTGTTTATTTGGGTGATGAGTTTATTTCACTGTTCTGGTCAGGAAATAGAAGTAGCATTAACATAGGTGTCCAGTGCATGCTGAGTTTCAGATTAAGAAACAGAACTCTGTGTTCTTTCTTCTCATATTTTCCATTTCCCTTTTCATACTACTTATATCAAAGAAGTGGCAGAAAAATAGTCTCTTTATTAAAGATTCTGACATCCACTGATGTAAGCCGTGAGCCATTGGGGTGGGGTATGTCTTCTTGCAGGGTAGATAGAAACAGTCCAGTGCTAATGGACTGACTGGGATGCAGATGGGTGAGCAGTGGGTGGTATATGGGGTTTGATGACAGACTCACATGCTCTGGTTTTGGTGTTGAGTACTTTTCCCAATGAATCTTTTGTCTTGTACCTTGTCAACAGCATACATTGATTAATGTTCACTGTGTATAGATCCCGAAACTTGTGGGTACATAAGAGAAAGAAGATCTACTCCTTTCCCATCTTAGTCTTAAAACCAAAACTGGAGAAACAGAAAAACATTTTTTAGTTTTAATTTTAGCTTTTGGGTTTTTTTTTTTTTTTTTTTTTTTTTTTGAGTTGAAGTCTCAAAAATCCCCTGGACTCAAAAATCCAGACTGGAGTGCAGTGGCCGCTCCCGGCCACCGCAGCCTCGACCTGCTGGGCTCCGGCGATCCTCCCGCCTCAGCCTTCCGAGTAGCCAGAATTACAGGCATGCGCTACCACGCCCGGCTGATTTTTTTATTTATTGTAGAGATGGGGTCTCGCTGCCCAGGCGGGTCTCTAACCCGCGAGCTCAAGCAATCCACTCACCTCAGCCTCCCAAAGGCGCGGGATTACAGGCTGAGCCACCGAGCCCGGCTAGCTTTTGGGTTTTAAGGAGCATTGGAATGATTGAGGGTTTGCAAATATGAATGCTGGATTAGGAGTGATGAATAGTAATGAGGATAGGAAATCTCTGTATTAGATCTGCAAAGGATCTCAGAAATAGTCCTATCACTTACTCAATTACGTTTAAAAACTGGGTGATAAGAGCTACTGGGCACTGTCAGTTGTATTATATAAAATTATTTCGAAATTAGCGATAGCCCAGCCAGGTATTTCTCTTTTGCTTCAGATCCCTGAAGTGAGATGAGGCAAAGAGTAACTTGTTTAGTTGTATGACGTCAGGAAAGTGATGAAGCTAATTAATTAAAGGGGTATCTTTGCCTGCTTGCTTGTGTTCTTGGCACTGTATTGTCTAAACAGACTTAAGCAGTCTTTTAAATTTTGCTGATATTCTTTTTAGCGCTATGTGATTAAATTTGTCATGAGTTGCTTTTTAATCAGGCTAGCTATTCCCAAGATGAATTTCTGTATGTGTCTGATAATATCTTATTTAATACAGGGCAAATATCTTTGCATTGTTACCTTAAATTTTTTCCTAGTTTGAGCTAAGGAACTTTGAGTGGCTACATTACAGGATGGCATGAAATCTAAGATCATTAATTTTTAAGACTTTCTAATTTTAGGAAAGTTAAATGCGAACATGTGTGCCTTAGACTAGAAGAAATATGCTACTTGAGTGGTCCTCTAACACGGGCTAGATGAGAAATTGTGATAGAGTATTTGAATTCTGATATGTGTACATAAATGCCTTTAAGGTTTTATAACTTTCATGCAGCTATTTATGAATATTCAATTATACTTGCCATGATAATAGAACATTTCTGTTAAACGCTGAAGATTGTAAAACCTTACTAATCTAAATTGCTCAGGATCACACACACAATCACACTTTGACCTTTATAGTACTGGCACAGAACCTGACTTTAAAAATAGAACTAGTAAATACATCTTATTTAGAATAATTTCTTGTTTACCAGTTTTCGATGCTCTATTTTACTTAATCTTGTTAAAACTAAACCATGACTCCCTCTTCCAGACATCCTTGGCTGGGAATAAGTGGTCTTTAAACTGGAGAATATCATATGGGATATTATTTTTGTTGCAGTTTAGATCATTACATATTACATTTTATGAAAAGACTTAAGAATTATAATTTGAAGTCATATTCTAAAGCTCAAATTATAGGCAAAGATAAATTGTCATCAAGTTATGTATCCTATAGGATTAAAGAAGAAAAATTACTGCAGTACATTGCCCAAAGTCCTGCTATCAGTGTAGTCATTGGAGGGTTATAAACAGGTGGTAAGCACAGAGCATCAAGTGTAACAATAAATAGTGCAGTCTAATTCCAGTAAGATGAAACTCCTCTCTGGTTGCAGGAAAAAGAGTGGGGGATCAGATAGTGACTCAGAAAAGCAAAGCCCAAGAAATGACTCAAGCACCGAAGCACTTTAAGAATTTCTTTTCCAGGATTTATAATAAAAGGAATAATTACTTCTTTTTACCAAGCTTCTAGAAATCCTTTCTCAGTTTTTAAACTATTGCTATTCATTAGCAGGAATGAATATTTATTAAACTTTTGTTTTGTGAATTAGATGTTTTAGATTACCAAAGACACATGAAACTAGTAACCTAAGATATGGATATAGAAGAATACAAACAATGACAGTTTTCTTTTAAGTAACTGGTGGATGGGTTAGATTTGATAAACACTTGAGTTTTAAGGCTATTGAATAAGGGAAGGAAAAATACTGCTTCTGAAAGAGTGAGCGGAGAAGAATGGAAAGAAAATGTTTGAATATTTTGCTTAATGCCTTGTGTAATCTTATAACCACTTTGTAAGATAGGGTGGTTGCCCAAGTTTACAGGTATGGAGACTAAGACTGAGAGGCTCAGTGACTTGTTCAAGGTCACAGGCTTAGCAAATGGTTCAAGTGGAAACCCTCATTAATACTCCAGACCCAGTACTCTTGCTGTTATAAAATTCTGCCTCTAAGTGTGTTTAAATGAAAGGTATGAAGAGTGAATGAAAGGATTCCTTTTTTAACATGTTAATGTGTATCTGTCAGACATGGTAGGAAGGAAGTTCTGGAGATACGGAGGAGTTTGTAATTTTTAGAATCTATGGGTGAGAAACTACTCAGATTTAGAGTTAGAGTGCTTTAAGCAAATGCTTCATAAGCTTCATTGTGGATATAAAATAACTAGGGATTTTGTTCAAATGCAGACTGAGTCAGTAGGTCTGGGGGTAGGGCTGGATTCTGTATTTTTTGCAAGCTCCTAGGTCTTGCCAGTGAGGACCAACAAAGGCTGAGGATCACATGCTATAGTGAGAGTTTAATGAAGGTGTTAGGGGTATAAGAGTGCAGTGTGGATCTAGAGGACTGGTAGGATTTGAATAAGACTGGGAGACCACTGCAGGAAAATTGGCATGTCCAGAGACACAGAGGCACAGAGTACAAATCAAACACTTCACAGAGTCTTCTGGAGGCAAAACAATGAGTCAAGATGAGTTAAACAGGTCTTAGCTCTTGAGGCTTGCATTTTGGTGCATTTTAACATGAGTCTAGTGTAGTTTAGCAGGCTGAATACATGATGCCTTGTAGATCGGGACAAGCTTGAGCGGGTCCTCTAGTATCTTGGCAGGGGATTTAAACTTTTATCTCATAGGTAGTGGGATTATTACTAAAAGCTTTTGAGCAGAAGGTTAAAATGCCAAAATCAGAGACTTAGAAAGATGGAGTAATGAAGTAGTATATAAAATGGATCAAATGAGAACTAGCGTGAGGTTGGGAGAGAGGTAAGGAAATTGTTGCAGTTGGTGGGTGTTGTGATAAGGATGCCAACTGCTAAAAGCTGTGAGCGTGTAAAGGAAGAGACAGATGCCAGAAATGTTTGGAGTAAGATGTGATGAGGATTGATTAGCATGAAAGGGCACAGAGTCAGCTTTTGAGCTGTGCAACAATTACCAGAAACAGGAAAGGCAGCTGACTTGGAGGCAAGATGGAAATTAAATTTATAACACTTTGTGTTGGACATGACACTAGAACATTTAAATGAAAATTTAGGAGTTGTCAATACATTTAAGCAGAAATCAGGGTGGGCTTTGTAAATTTGGGAGTTATCCATAAAGAGGTAATAGTCATTTGCAGGAAAACAGAGTCTAGCTCTGAGGAAGTGAGGGTGGAGAGAAATATACCTTCATTCCTTTTTAAAAATACGTACTTCCTTGTATTGCTTTTTTTGTTTCATGCCTGTGCTTTCTTGCTGGTGCAAAACGATCACCACTGACAGCAAAACCAAGCCAGACTTCTGTGCATGCTGTCTTTTATTCAGGAGACCTTTCTCACCCATCATTGCCATTTATCTTATAGTTATTTTCCTGCTTTATTGTAGTATAATTTACATCCTACACTATGAGTCCCTTTTGTATGCAGTTTGAATTTTGGTAATCAATTACAGTTGTGTAACCATCACCATAGTCAAGATACAGAACTCCAGAAGTTTCCTCTTGTCCATTAGCAATCAAACCTCTCACCGTATCCCTAGCCACAGTATAGGTCACTATAGTGTTATGTTTTCTAGACTATCATATAAATGGAACATGCAGTATGTAGTCTTTTGTGTTTGACCACTTTCAGTTTGCATATTGTTTTTGAAATTCATACATGTTGCATAATTCTTTATTACTTGAGCAGTATTTCCCAAAGTGGATATGCCACCATTTGTTTATCTGCTCATTTGTGACATTTGTGTTTCCAAATTTTGGCTACTATGAAGAATGCCATTATAAACATTAGCTTACAATCTTTATGCGAACATGCTTTCATATATCTTGCGTAAGTACTTAGGGAAGGGATGGTTGGATCACATGGGAAATATATGACCAGTTTTGTAAGAAATTGCCATACTGCTTTCCAGTGTGTACCATTTTGCACTTCCATCTAATGTGTGAGAAAACCAATCATCCCACATTTCTCCCAACATTTAATATATTTTTAAAAAATTATTATTTATTTATTTAAATTATAAAGATGTGGGGTACAATTCAGGGTTAGGTATACAAACATTGATTATGCAGATACCCTTGTTGATGAGGTATGCCCCTCCATCCCCTAGCAGTTTCCCTCAACTGCCAATCCCACCCCCTCTCCCCTGACAGTTTCCTATTACTGCCAAATGCTTTCTTATAGTATTATAATTGTTCAAGTTCCGCTTATGAGTGAGATCATGTGGTACTCTCCAACATTTAATATTATCAGTCTGCTGAACTCAGTCATTCTATTTAGTATGTAGAGATATTTTATTATGATTTTAATTCACATTTTCCTTATGACTGGTGATATTGATCATCTTTCCATATGTTTAATAGCTGTATGTATGTTTCTTTCTGAAGAGTCTTTTCAAATTTTTTGTAATTTCTTAAAATTGGGTTATCTTCATCTTTAGATCTTTTTGCTAGAAGCCCTTTGTCAGATATATTTATCAAATATCTTCCCCCTGGTCTACTACCTGCCATTTTGTTTCAGTTTTTAAACTGTCTTTTGAAAATAAAAAAGATTTAAATTTTGATGAAATTACTATTTTACCAATTTTATGATTCATGCCTTTTTGTGTCCTGCTTAAGAAATCTTTGCCTAACCTAATGTTGCAAAGATATTGTCGTCTCAAAAATAATGTGTGGGGATAGGGACTGTGGAGAAAGATGAAGCTGGCTGAGGAAGAAAGCATGTCAGGAAGGTTTTTTAGGATATGGTATTTTAAGTATATTTTTAGATAAAATTCTACATTCAGTAGATTTAATAACATGAGTAAAACTAGCTGCTGAAGTTAATGTTGTGTTCTAACAATAACATGAAGAGTTTTGGTAAGCTTTATCTCCTAAAAAAAAGCTCACTGAGTAGAGACTTTAGAGTGCTTTATAGTCCCTAGTCAGAATGGAGGCACCTTGAGGTGTACTGCATATGCCAAATAGCACAATTTCACCATTCCATAATATACACATACTTAAAAACACCTCATTGTGAAGATAAATATATACAATTTTGGTCAATTAAAAAAATAAAAATCACGCTAACTTCTGAAAGTTGGGCTGCATTTGTGTATATACAGGTGAAGACTTCTCTCTTCTGTGCCCCTGCCCCCAAATCTGGCAGGCCACTGACTGTTAGGCTTGTACCTTTGCATTTAGATTTCACCCTCACAAATGAATGAGGTTTGGTTTTTGTTTTTCTTTTAAGACTTTTGTATGACTTGAATTCCAAAAAGCTCACTCTGATCCGATAGTTAAATGCTTATGCATTTCAACTCTTGATTTTCGTAAAGAGATTTGATGTTTAGTCTGTTCCTCTCCTCAAATCAGTGCATGTACCTGAATCATTCTTACTCATAAGCCCACCATGGCTCCCACTCACCCACTGTGTCAGCTTCAAGCATACTCCTCTGCTAGTTTTATGCAGTTCTGCTTTCTAATTACTTGTTGCTTACCTTTGTTTGTATTTCCCTTCCATACATGCTTTGTCAACCAGTCAGGCCAGCTTCCTCTGTTCTTGCCTCCCCTGGACAGCCATTCTTGGAGGCCAGGCTCATCTTGCCACATCCACAGAGCCATCTCTTCTGGAAGCCAGATGACTGGCTACTAGTCTCAGTTTAGCCACTACTGTGTGAATTCCGGCAAGTTTCCTGCCCTCCTTGACCTTCCATTTCTTTAACTGTAAATGAGACACTATACTAATAACTGCTACATAGGAACCATTGTGAGGATTAAATGGATTATTACAGATAAAGGACTTAGATGTCTGACAAATGCAAACATTCAATAAATGTTGGCAATTTTATTATTGCTACCCATACTACGTTTGATGAAAATTTTAGAATATTCTCTGTTCTCTGAATTCTCATGTGTAATCTACATGAGTTTTTTCCTATTTATTTTATTTTTAACCTTTATAGTAGATTTTAAGCTAACAACTCATAGTATATCCAGAGCTAAATTGAATTAAAAATACATGGTGAACAATGGTTGGATAAGAACATAAACACTGTTGAGGGCACAAAGAAGACTGAGGGATAGTTCTTGTCCACATAGACTTGCAAGGAATATGTGGTGCATACAAGGCAAGGGGAGAAAGTACATTGAGTAGCTGTTTTGTCTTCTTTTTTGGAAGTTTTTTCTGTTAGACATGGATTAATGTATAGGTTTTGCTCACAGTAATCTTAATTCCATTATGTGTACCTTAGTATACATTCTTCGTTTCTGATTCCCTGTGATTTCTTACTTAACAAGGTACAGGTACAAATGACTGTGATTAAAAGTATGAGTATATGTGAATTTTGAGACAAGTAAAGGTTGACAGGGTGCATTTCCTAAATGGTGTAAGTGCTATGATTTTATTCTTGGGGGAATAAGGCAGAAGGGAAAATAAAGGATCAGTCCATATGAGGAGAAAGGAGAGGGAGAAACCCTTCTGGGAGGCACACAGTAGCATATGTGGTGGTGGTAGGGGGGGCTGCCAGGGCACTAGCAGCTCCCTCTGCCAGGGAGAGAATAGGGCAACTCAGGTGACATTTCTGTAGGCTCAATCTGTTCAACCTACAGTAATGGGGAAGAAAGGGCCTCTAAGTTCTCTTACCTTTATATCTAAGGAGGAAAGTTGTTTTTCTTTTGTTCTTTGATATTTAAACTAAGAACTATATGCCAATGTAAAGCCATAATGCATACAAAGCTACAGATTTAGATATAACTAATAATAGATCTCTCAATAATTCTTGGACATTTTGATTACTATAACAATGGTAAACATTTGGATTTATTTTATATAAACAGATGATATTTGGTGTTTTTAGAATGAAAAAGATAAAGGCAAAAATGTTTCTGCATCTTAAATTGAACATACATAAAATTATAGAGTAGTGCACTAACAATTCTTGTTTTAATTTAGCACATTGTTAGAAATGATTGTTTTTATTGTTTCTTTAAAGTCTTGCTTATAAGTAGTGAATACTTGTTCTCTCAATTTTAGTAATAGGTGTACTAAAGAAAATTATAAAAGTAGGAAGGTCATCATCTTAATAAGGTGTAGTCAGTCATTTTGTCTAAAGGTCTCAAGTCTTTTTGAAATATGTTCATTTATAAAATGGTGAGAATTATAAAATCAGGAAAGACTTACCTTGATAAACTTTTGAACTTCTATATATTTTTCTCCCCTATCCCCAGGTGCATTGTTCATCATTCTCTTCCTCTTTACCAACTCTTATGTGAATAATTTGACGATCTGGTGTTTGAAGACAGTTGGAGTCACATCATTTGAAAGCTTTTTAAAATTATGCCTTGGAATTGCTTTTATGAATGACTTTGGTAACCTACTAGCTTTTTTGCTACCAATAACCTCAGTGTGATTTCAAAAGAATTTTTAATTTAAGACTTTAAAAAAAATTGACATACATGTAAGAGGAGATAAATGCTATCTAAGGGCCAGGTGTGGTGACTCATGCCTGTAATCTCAGCACTTTGGGAGGCTAAGGCAGGAAGATTGCTTGAGCCTAGAAGCTTGAGACTAGCCTGAGTGACATAGCGAGACTCAACTCTACAAAGAAATAAAAAAATAAGCCAGGCATAGTAGTGCAAGCCTGAAGTCCCAGCTACTTGAGAGGCTTAGGCGGAAGGATCACCTGAGCCCAGGAGGTCAAGGCTTCAATGAACCATGATCAGGCCGCTGTACTCTAGCCTGGACAACAGAATGAGACTCTGACACACACACATAAAAACCCCACAAAAAATATTGTTTTAAAAGGTTGTTAGTCTTCAACAACTCTAGAGCACATTACTCTACAATTATAATCAAGGTAATACATGGGAACATCTATTTCTGTTTGTCCAGAGTGCTTAATCATGTCATTACAGTCAATGTGAGTGTTCACTGTTTTACTGGAACTTACCAGAAAAGTTCTGAGGGAGAAATCTCTCCGGGGATACTAGTAAAGCTTTTGTGTTGATTTTCATATCAGTTTTAAAAATTTGATGGGAATTGTTAATTTACGAAACAAGTGCTTTTAAGGAATGCACCTTTGTAAGCGGCAAAAATTAGAATACCAGAGTTGGAAGGTATTAATGAGATAATCTCATTCAGAGTGGTCCTTCCACAGAGGAGAAAAATGTCTCAGAAGAGGTCAGGTGGTTCTTGCAATGTCAGCCATTGAGCTAAGGTGGGTGTCTGGACTTCATTTCCAGATCTTGAGTCCAGGTGCAGTTATTTCCATTGTACCTCACTGCCTGCTCGGCCAGCACAGCCAAAGACTCAAACAGGAGCTCTTTTTCATTTTACCTAACGTTAATTCTTTTCTTATTATTTTGGTAAATGACTGTATACTACAGTGGTACTTTATCTACATTTTACTTTATTACTGTAGTTCACATTTAGAAATCAAATAAAATAGGGCTAGCCTTAAATTTTGAAGACAATTTACCTGCTTTAACCAGCAAACCAGAATATGTTCACATTATTTTGCATTTTAGAATATAAAGAAGTTTTTCAATGGCAATTTAATTTTTCTGTCTAGTACTATATATTTTTCTTCATTCATGTTTTGCATCTATTTTCAAAAAAGTCTGTTTTCCTATTTTAAAGCTCATAATTTACAACTCTATTTACACAGCACTATTTTTATGGAAACCACTTTGGTATTATAGTCTTCTGTGTAGGATTTTTCCAATAAGGTGGCCTTATATTCATGCTCACTTAATCTTTCATCGCATTCAGATGAATTATTCCAACATTATTTACTTCAGATTTTCTTAATTTGGGAAAACAAACTAGAGATTATGCAATACAAAAATATCTTTGGACTGGTTTCTCACCAATTACCTTTCTTCAGAGACATAAAACAGGAATGCATGGTATATGAAATTATAAAATGAAGGAAAAAAAGTAACTTATGTTAACCTTCTGTATAAGTGTTCTTTTAAAGCTGGCATTGGTTGACTTTTCAGAAATCTTATGGAAGAAATTCCTTTTTGTAGTACCTGAAACATTTTGTTCTGTGGACTCAAAATATGTGGTTTTTAAATGCTTAGTGTTCACTTTTGGATCTCCTGGAGTGTTAGTGCTTATGGAGGGTTAAATCATAAACTCAATGACCTTTCCTGTTCTTTGGATCCCTGGACCAGGCATGCTGAGAGCCGGCTTAGTGAGTAGTAAGAACTGCAAATCAAGTGTCCATCAGTTACATGGCTCCCTCAAGGATACCCAAGCTCAGGGAAGCATACTGAGATTTTTTTAGTCAACCCTTGAAAGTCATTGGCAATAGTTCCAGGCTTTTCATTTAACTTCCAATTTCTCTGTGCTTTTTACTGTTTGTTTTAAATTCTGGTTGGGTAAGGCTAGAAAACTTAGGTTTCAGCTGGATTTCCGGTTTCAGAAAAGTAGCTAAACTCGTTAAGGCTGTAGTTTCAGTTCAGATGCAATTTTAACTCTGGTGTTTTGCTAAGGCAGTGACTTTCAATCATTAGCTTGTATCTGAATCATCTGGAAGGAGGACTTATTAAAACATGTATTACTAGACCCCTAATCCCAGAGAGGATTCTATTTGAGGAAGATTCTTGAGGTATCTCTGTGGAGAAGGAGGTGTGGGGCAAGACTGGAACCTGGCAGGAAGTGAACCTTGTTTGGGGAAGAAGAGAAGAACTCAAGAGATAGTTAGAGCTAGAATGGTTGGGATTTGATTGTGAGAGTTTTTGGAAGAGGCAGTTGTTCAGCTTAGGCCCCAGCTTTATTATGGCTTTGAAAACTTGTGGACCCCTTACCAGGGCAGTGCATGTAGAAGGATGTACAGGATTGGGGACTAGATGATATATGCTCTGAAGAATAATTAACTAGATTTTAAATTCTAGATAGGGATAATGACAGTGGGATTATAAAGGATATGGCTGAGAAAAGTTTCCTGGCAAGTATTAGTAGAACTAGGCTGGGATTAAATATGGTGACAAGGAGAGTGAGATTCATTACATTCATTCATCTTGGGGACATTTTGTAAGATAGTCACAAATTAAATGGAAATATTAAAATAGATTGCAACCAATGTAAAGTAGTTTGAAGGCCATCTGATTGAATGTATATTGAACTTGAAAGTTAACTGACAGGAAGGATTATATTCACCTGACTTTGAAAGCCAGTTAAACTATTTGCTTGAAGCATGTCCATTATTTTACAGTGGTTTATACAGTGTGATTGGTGACAAACTAATATTCTGAAATTCTGAGTGTTACATGGAAGGCTAAGTAGAAAATGGATGTATGTGTGGGTATATACACGTGTGTATATATATAAAATCAAAACTGGTATGTGTAAATGGAAACTTTTACATAATACATCCTGTTGACTTTCTAAAGAAAGACAAGTAGCAGTATACAAATTGTCAGAAACACAGACAAATTCTGTTTCTGAAATTGTCAGAAAATATTTAGTAAAAAACCAACATGATTTATCTTCCCTGGAAAATTATTCAATTCTTGCATCTTCATTCATTTCTTTTCATGGGATACACTGGATTTGGTCTTATTACTCCTGAGAAGTATGGAAAATGTTTCACAAAGAAGAAATTTCTCACCCCTTTTTCTAATGTCACCTGTACTTAAACAAACATGTTTGTAATGTAGTCTTGATTTTTTTTTCCTTGCTCTGTTTTCTTATACTAATTGAAACTAAATAATTTCATGTGAAAATATGGTAGCAAATTAAGTTGTAATCTATGAGTTCCACTGACATAAATACAGATGATGCTCTTGGCAGTGATTGGCTGTGGATGAGGATTAAAATGGAGAATAAGGAGTAAGTGTTTCATTTTTTAGCCGCATGATATTCATATGTTGTAGGTTTTTAGTTCAGATAAACTTGAACTATGACTATATAAGAAAGGTAACTTCTGGAAAATTGCTTAATTTCATTGAGCTTTGACCTCACATTTATTAACATGGGGTAACAAGAAATATAGAACTATACTGGAGATAAAATTAAGCTGCATATGAAATGTGAGAGCAATGCTGACAAAGTACTTGTATTAACTTTCTGTTGCAACTGTAATAAAGCACCATAAGTCTAGTGACATAAAACAACACATACTTATTCTCTTGAAGTTCTGGATGTCATGTCTAAAATGAGTCTTAATGGCTAAAACCAAGGTGGCAGCAGGGTTGGTTTCTTCTTGAGGCTCCAGGGGAAAATCCACTCCTTGCTCCTTTCACTTCTAGATTCTAGTCTTTGCCTCTGTGGTCACATTCCCTTCTCTTCCATAATAGTCAAACCTCTCTCCGCCTCCCTCTTGTAAGGATACTTGGAATTACATTTAGAACCCACTCGGA
Source organism: Cephalopachus bancanus (assembly GCA_027257055.1). Classification (NCBI taxonomy): domain Eukaryota; kingdom Metazoa; phylum Chordata; class Mammalia; order Primates; family Tarsiidae; genus Cephalopachus; species Cephalopachus bancanus. Next base: position 505,447 of record JAPVLO010000402.1, read on the forward strand.
TAATCCAGATGTCTCCTAACCTCAAGATCCTTAATTTGATCATATTTGCAAAGTCCCTTTTGGCATATAGGATAACATTCCCAGGTTCCAGGAAGTAGGAAGTGGGCATGGAGGGGAGGGGGGAGGTAGGGAGAGGTCAGGTTATTATTTAGCTTCTCATTGAACTCAATACATTATCAATATTTTAAATTCTGAATGAGGAATGAAGAATTACAAATCGAATCTTTTTTTCAAGTTAAGAAAACCGTTTGTGTTGGAACAACATGGATTTTTCAGATACAGTGTATTTTATGTACATATGTATTTTCCAATATGTACATAAACGTTCTAGAGTGCTTGAAAAACAGCATCTAAAATGTGTGTAATGATTAGGCAATCAGTTAAATAAGGCCTAAGTGGAGGAGCAGGATCATCTAAGTTCATCAGACTTTCTAGGAATATCTTACAATATCATTAAAATGGAGAAAACAAAAATCTGATACATTATTTCTTGCTACTTTATATCTGAGAGACAAGTGAACTTGAATGAGTTTTTTTTTTTTTTTTTTAGGTAACAAGCATATTGAACTTCTAGCTCTAGTAAATTGTAATTCTTTCAGCATTTAGCATATATTGATTGAGTATCTATTATGGTTCACACACTAAGCTGGGTTTTGCACTTTGATCTTGTAGTATGTTTTTCATTAACTTTTCAGGTGTGTAGTCCTTGCTTGGCTGTTTGCTTTGCTCATACATTTAATATCTTTTCCTAGTTTGTAGTCCTTAAATGAGACTTTCAGCTGATTTTAGGCCCCTAGGAACCTTGAGTGTGTTTTATCTGATTAGAGAAGTTAGTTAAATTTTGAGATCCTTTAAAGCAGTGGTTCTCAACCATGAGAAATTTTGCTTCCTTGGAGATATTTCTGATTTTCATGACCGGGGTGGCAAAGTGCCACTGGTATTTAGTGGATAGAAGCTAAGAATGATGCTTAATGTCCTACAGTGCACAGGACAGTCCCTCCACAACAAAGAAATATTATGAGGCTCAAAATGTTAATATTGCTGATGCTGAGAAACCCTGGTCTAAAATTATCTCAATTAACCTTTGGCATAAATCAAATTGTAAAAAATTCACTGTTTTCTGTCTTAGAAATACTCCAGTAAATGTTAGATAAAGAGGTTTATATGGAGCAGGCAATTTTTAGGACTAAAGTAGTTATAACAAAACTTGAGGCCTCTTCTCTCTCGTATACTTATTTTCTAGGTGATCTCAGTCAGTCTTATGATTTTATATTTCATCCATATGCTTACAACTCCCCAAATTATATCTCCAGTCTAGATTTCTACCTTGAACATCTAAGTAGGAATCTCGTTTGGGGATACTAATTTTTTTCATGACTGACAATTAAAATTTTGAAACACATCTCACTTATAGGCAGAGGAGAGTAATTCTTAAGTAAAATGGAGACTTCTTAACATGTTACACGAATAGTTTGGTATGCATTATTTAGACTATATAGGAGTTTTATCGTAGACATACAGCCCATTTAATATATTTAAATTACAACTGAAAAATTGATGTAATGATAACTTTCAAATAAGAATTTACGTCATCTTATGCTTTACAGATAACTTTCATGTACATCAGAAAGAAAATAAGTATTTACATGGTAGGTACTTTAAATATGTTTAATTTTCACAAACATAAAGTTAATTTTTTTTAAGATGAGAAAATGTACCTTCAGGAAAATAATATATTTTTTCATTTATTCTTAAACATGCTTTTAAAAAAATAATCTTACTTATTTCCAGTTGTAGGGTACGCATCCTAACTATACTTATAAGGACCCAGCAGTGGTAAAGTATAGGCAATCAGTACTTGGTACTTGATCTCTTAGTATGGTAGTTGATAGTATTTTGTTTACTTGGAAGTCTTTCAAAAAGTTACTTGGCAATTTTCTATCAGTGGAACCCTATACTGAGTTGTACATGCAACATAGTGAATATATTTCTAAATTTTGTCAGAAAAGATGGCAATCGGGAACTTCTAGCGTGGCCTCTGGGAGACAGATCTAGAAAGGAAATTATTGGTGACATAGGCTTTGAACCAACACAAAAAATATTGAGTTTTTTTTCAGGATATTATAAAGATAATTTTTTGGGATTGACAAAGATATCAGTTATTTAAAAATATATATATATATATATATTAGGGTAGAAAGTATTTGCAATTGCATTAATACTGAAATGGGATCCTGGGGAAATCTATGAATCATATCAAGCTTTAATAGCTTTGTTACCCTGGGAAAGCTTCTTAACCTTTTGGAGTTTCAATTTCCTAATCTCTAAATTATTACATTGTCATGTAGATTAAAGGAGGTAATATGAAGTAGTAAGCATAATGATTGATTTAAAGTACTGAATAAAGGCAATTGTTATGATTACTATATTAATTATATAGTGAGGTATTAAGTAGGACTTAAATGGTACACAACTAGAAAACATGTTAGAATACTAGTGTCCTTAAGTTTTTTAAACTGTTCTGCCACAAAAATGAATTTTTTAAAGTATAAGTAAAATAGATATTTTGTTAAAGGATTTTTCAGAATTTTAATTTGCTATTATGTACATTCAAGAGACCAACACAGTATTAGTACTTAACAAACTTTCTTGACCCTCAGGCCTATTAAAATTTTGCCAGTATCTCCTGTTCCATGGTACTGTTTGAGAAAACACTTGGATGACCTGCTTGACATATTTTTGTCCTAATATCATGATCCTACAGATGAAAAGATTTATATTCATAATCAAATTTTATATTGGCTTTGAGCAGGGAATCAAGTCTGGAAGGACATCTGAACTGTCTAGTTAAATATTTTTTTGAATTGTATCTTTAGGAACATCAGTGGTTTTGATAAGATTTTTATTGATATTGATACTTGTTACTTGTCTTTACTCTTTTTCCTTCTTTTGTGAAGTCATTAGCAATGTAGTAATTGTGTGGTGTGTATAAGATATCAGAATGGATAAGGAAATAACCCACAAGTTAATTCTCAACCCTCATCTGACGCCATCTCTCGCTGCATTGTTGTACTGCCTGCTACCCTTGTCTTGCTTGCCTGCACTGTGGCAGGCCACTCAGATCAACCTTGGTTGCCTTGCCAGTTTCTCCTGCTTCTTCATCATTAAGGGTTGGATTTCTTCCCAGGGTTCAATCCTGGGGCCTCTCTCTCTCATATACTTATTTTCTAGGTGATATCATTCAGTCTTACGACTTTATATTTCATCTATATGCTTACATCTCCCTAAATTGTGTCTTCAGTCTAGAGTTCTACCTTGAACGTCTAACTACCAATTACCTCCTCAACATTTCTACTTTAAGTGCCTCATGCTTAACGTGTCTAAAACCAAAGCCCACTATTTTTGTTGCTGCAATTATCTGACATTGTTACTTACAGAAGAAAAATTTTGGGTGTGTTTATATAGTTGACATGTCTAGTCTCTCCCTCAACACATTTTAGATAATTGAATGTCATAACTCCACTCAATAAACAGATCATACACAATGGAGTCTAGATTCTGTATTTGATAGTCACCTTAATATGTACTGTTTCTGATTTACCTTCTAACTGGGATGTACATGTGAGTCTCAGTTGTGAATTCAGTTTTATGTAATAGCAGGCATATTACATAAAGTAGAAGAGTTTTAAGAGTCTCTGATTGAGAGAGTCAGGGATTAAACTCACCTTTCAGCTCCTGCAACAGCATTTTTCAGTTTTGCTACTTAAATAGAACTATGTGCCAGTGTCTTCAAATGCATGTGTGGTTGGTTTTTTTTTTTCCCTCTCCAAGTGAAACTGTGCTATTTTTAGTAGTGTGTAGGAGAGCTGTGAAATTTAATAACAAATTATTTTTAAACAAGATAATACTTATTCATTTGTGAAGATTGGAATAAGCTTTATGTTGCTAGGGCAAAGGTGTTGTATTTCTAAGTTTTTTTCTTACATAGATAAGTACAGAAATCATCAAATTTATGTATTGTGTTTTCACTAATTATCTCCAGGGATGGTCTTATTTTCTCAAATGTCATTCTAATAGTTGCCACAACATTCAGATATAGCTGCACTTCAATGCAATGGCACATGTCTCTAACATTACCGGGAGGTTGTCAAACAGAATGCAGTTTCATTTTTAGGTATGAAAGTGGGAGGGAAGGGGAAGAATTTCAGTTCCTTACTTTTTAATGCAGCTTGCTTTTTTGAGAAAAGGAAGGAACAAGTGAAGTATTCATCTTTAACTTCTTTTAATTCACATAGGTCTTCTATTTTACACAGTGATTGAGAAAGGTGATAGTATTTGCTCTAGTGTAAATAATGCAATGGATGAGCTTCTGTTAATAGAATAACAGAACTTCCATTAATAGATAAAGAAGCCAGTACATGATATATTCCTAAATTCTTTCTTTGGTTCCTAGGTTTTGAATAGAAATGGCCCCTTTCCTTAGAGACAATAGTGTTAGAGACTATTTTCTCACTGTGTTTCTTACAATTTCACTCAGTACACTTAGGGTTGCTTAGGATTCCTAGACTTTCCTGCCATTTGGAGACAGACTGTCTTGTTGCATATATGAAAATGATGCCATTGCTGTGTCATCGGAGGACATCTGTTTTAAGTTGTCTCCACTGTCTCCCACTGCCACAGACACCTCCACCCTTGCCCCGTACATATCTGACAGATTTAAACCAGATGCAGTCCACACACTTTTTCTTCTTTGTGATTGCTTATGAAATCATGATTCAGGGCCTCGTTTCTTTGATTTTTTTTTTTAAAGTTGTGAACAGGTGGCCAAACCACATAAGCAACAACTGGAGAGCAGAGATTAGTGGATTGGAGAGGGACCAAATATCTTGAGAGTCCAGCTCTTCTAATATCAATTCAGTTTCCCAAGAGGCAACGCCCAGGTCAGCTAGTGCCATTCAGGGCAGGGTAGGGCAGAGCTGGAACTGCTTTTTGAAGGGTTGGGTCCTTAGAAAGATCCACTCCTTGCCTCAGGAAGTAGATGCCTGAGGACATAATCACTGCACAGCTGCAGTTGTTTTGGGCAACAAAGAAAGCAAGGCAGAAGCTTATTATGGTAGCCGGGAGGAGTCTGAACTGGGTAACCTATGCTTGAGCCCCTTGTAGAGTTCCATCTTGGGATGGAGGCTGGGAATGACAGGTGGGTCCTAACTTCTTTTTATTTATTTGTATCTTATTTTGAAGATGTGGAGTACAATTCAGGATTAGGTATACAAGTGGTCATCATACTGGTAAAGTTTGGGCCTGCCTTTTGTTCTTACTTTGCCTGGTTTGAGATCAGGTACCATTATTGATGTTGTGTGCCTCCCCTGCCTCCTAGCCCCCCACCCCCCACAGTATCCTGCTACCGCCAATCCCTTTCTTATAGTATTATGGTAAGTATACAGGGTCTGTTTATGAGTGAGAACATGTGGTACTCTGTGTTCTTCATTTCTGTGATAGATCACTGAGCTTGATAGACTCTAAATCCATCCAAGTTGCCGTGAAGTCCATGTTTGTCCTTCATTATGGCTGTGTAATATTCCATCATGTATATGTACCACATTTTAAAAATCCAGTCCAGTTTCGATGGACGGCTCGGTTGGTTCCATGTTTTTGCTATTGTGAATAGTGCTGCAATAAACATGCGTGTTGCAGGTATCTTTTTGGTAGAATGATTTGAGTTCCTCCAGGTATTTTCCCAGTAGGGGGATTGCTGGGTCATATGGAAGGTCATTTTCTAGTTCTTTCAGAAATCACCACACTGCCTTTCAAAGAAGTTGCACTAGTGTGCATTCCCACCATCGGTGTAGAAGCATTCCTTTTTCTCTTCATCCTTGCCAGCATCTATTGTTTGTTTTATTAATGATGGCCATTCTTACTTGGGTTAGGTGGTATCTCAATGTGGTTTTGATTTGCATTTCTCTGATGATTAGTGAGGCTGAGCACTTTTTCATGTGTCTTTTGGCTGCCAGTATATCTTCTTTTGAGCAGTGTCTGTTCATGTCTTTTGACCCCCCCCTTTTTTTTGAGTTGGAGTCTCACTCTGTTGCCCAGGCTGAAGTGCAGTGGCATGCTCATGGCCACCCTAGTGTCAACATGCTGGGCTCAGGCGTTCCTTCCGCCTCAGCCTTCCAAGTAGCCGGAACTACAGGTGCGCACTACCCCGCTAATTTTTGATTTATTGTAGAAATGAGGTTTTGCCAAGTTTCCCAAACTGGTCTTTAACCCACGAGCTCTGGTAATCCACTTGCCTTGGCCTCCAAAGGTGCTGGGATTACAGCCTCAGCCTCCAAAGGTGCTAAGATTACAGGCTGAGCCACTGAGCCCAGCCTTTTGCCCCCTTTTAAAAAAAAAATTTTATTATGAGGATATGGGATACATTTCAGGGTTAGGTATATAAACATTAATCATGCAGGTAGCCTTTTGATGAGGTATGCCTTGCCCACTTTTTAGTGGGGCCATTTGTTTTTTTCTTTTGGCACATTTGAGTTCCTTGTAGATCCTGGCTGTTAGGACTTTATCAGATATACAGTTGGCAATTTTTTTCTCATTCTGTGGACTTTCTGCCTGCTGTCTTGATGGTTTCTTTTGCTTTGCAGAAGCTTTTCAGTTTGCTGAGGTCCCACTTGTCTGTCTTATTGCTTATGGCATAAGCACTTGGGGTTTTTTTTTTTTGAGTTGAAGTCTCACTCTGTCGCCCAGACTGGAGTGCAGTGGCCGCTGCCGGCCACCGCAGCCTCGACCTGCTGGGCTCTGGCGATCCTTCCGCCTCAGCCTTCCGAGTACCCAGAATTACAGGCATGCGCTACCACGCCCGGCTGATTTTTTGATTTATTGTAGAGATGAGGTCTTGCTGCCCAGGCGGGTCTCGAACCCGCGGGCTCAGGCAATCCACTCACCTCAGCTTCCCAAAGGCACGGGATTACAGGCTGAGCCACCGAGCCCGGCTGCACTTGGGGTTTTGATCAGGAATTGGTTGCCAGTTCCAATGTCCATAAAGATGTCTCCTGCATTTTCTAAGGTTCTTATAGTTTGAGATTTTACATTTAGGTCTTTGATCCATTTAGAGTTGATTTTTGTGTATAGGCATAGGTAGGGGTCTTATTTCAATCTTCTGCATGTGGTCAGCCAGTTTTTCCAGCTCTATTTACTGAATAGGTTCTCCTTTCCCCAGTGGTTGTTGGTGGAGGCTTTGTCGAAGATGAGTTTTGTCTTTGAGACTGTGGGGGAACTCTTTACCCATAGTACCTGGGCCAAAAATATCCCTACTTTATCAGAAATCTCAGCATGAGTTTTTAATTATACATGTCCATGTTTCCCCATTTAAGGGTTCTGTCAGAAAACTACTTGATCTTAAGTGAGGATGGCTTAGACTGGATGGGGGCTGGGATTTGGGGAGAAGAGATTATTTGGGGGCATGGAGAATTCAACTTCTAGGGAGATAATGTGACAGAGCATTGGAAGATCAGGCCTTCCGATGTTAAAAGTGAGAAAGTTGGTACTTTGAGGAAAAGGAGTGTCAAATATGGGAGAGGAACATAGAGAAACAGGATTCTTTGTCAAACTCTGTGAAGTTTTACTGTCATTTGACCCCTGATCTGCTGAGCTCGTTCTGTGAATTGTTTTAGGTAACTTATTTGTGAACAGCCAGGTATTTGGTTAACTACAAGATACAACCACATGGTGAGTGTGTTCCAGCTCTCTGCCGTCCCTCCAGGGCATTATGGGAGAGGCTATTGTGGGTGCATGCCTGTGGGCCCAGAGTTAGCTCCTTGGATAAACAGAGGGTATTTGGAAATATTTTTGGTGTAGCCTGAGAACATAACTGGCTGGCCCATATTGGTAAAACTGTAATCTCATTCATTAGCATTTTCTTCCCAAACCATGCTATCAGATGTGAGGAAGATAGTTTTTGGCTGTGTAGGCACATTTTCCCTCAGATTTTGAACTTTTGGAAAATTTAAGGGTGTTTGGCCAAGGCAGGTCCTGGTTAGACCATGGATGGGTAGGGAGGGCTGGTTGGAAGCCAGCATGGATGTTTAGACAATGATAGTAATACCATGCCAATTTGCCTTGCCCTTTGTTTGACCTTATTCTAGAAATAATTTCTTATCCTAGTTAGCCCTTAGACTTCCATGGCAAAAGGGCAAGAAAAATAAAGCATGAGAGAGTGTCTTCAGTTTTGTTCCACAAAATTGTCTCTTTTTGGAGGGGAAAACACTTTGCATGTGGGGGAACTTGACTCTCCTCCAGCTACTGCCCCTTTCCTCTGTCGTTTGGTTGAGATAAATAGAGGATCATCTTGAAATGTCTCATTAACTTATTCTGTCTGGATTACGCACTTTAAAAATCTTTGTAGACCAATGAGACTAGTACTGTTGCTGCCATTTTATAGGTAAGGCTATGGGGACAGAGCTAAGTGATGTGACCAAGTCTCACAGCTAGTAAAAGCAGAGTCAGAATTCACATACCAGAGGTCTGACTCCAGAACTTGTCCACTAGGCCAAGGTGCCTCCTCAGAGGAGGACCTGGCATGGGATCTCCTGAAGCATCAGAGCACCAACATGGACTTACTTTCCTTGATTCTTTGGTTAGAAATGATATTTCTTGATTGCTTGGTTCTATTATTTTATAGTCTTTGAATAAAGAAAGGAGGATTGGACCTAGAGCTCCTTGGTTCTGAGTGTACCTTGTAGCTGTTAGGATAATAGGATTGCAGATGAATGAATTCACATCATGAGAGCTTGGGACTTCCTCATTCCTGACCTCTGGCAGGAAGTTCAGAGGGCTCTGATGTGTATTTTCTGACCTTTTGTTGGATAGCAAAATAATTACCAGAGCTAGTCCATTAACAGAGTGGAAGAGTATATAAATGTTGTACTTGCTATTTCTTGAATATTAAACCTTTAAAAGTTAAAGTATGATCAAAGTATAGAGTAAGGGCTGTCAACATACTCAAGATAGGCATTTTTCGAAACGATTAATATTTTGTCTCTATTCCTTTTAATAGCAAATTTGAGTTTCAGTGCAGGTATGGATTCCTTGGTCCTTGTCTTCCAGAGCTCCAGGAAGCTTTTTAATCACAGAGACCAACATTAAAGCTTTATTCTCAGCACTTTGAAGTTGGTCTTTGTTTTTGTGTTTGTTTTTTGGAGAGGTTATTGATTTATGATTGTAAAGGATTCCATTTTATTGTAATTTTAAAGATAATAGCTTTAGAAAAACTAGCATAATTATGAACAGCAATACACTTTGAGTCAATTTAATTAAATTAACATTAAGTTAATGTAATTTAATTGTTCTCTTTGACATTGTATGAATATTTATTAAGATTTTCCTGAGTTTTTATCATTTCGGGTTTTTTCTTGCTGATTCCCATTTCTATAGGTTAAATACATGTATTTAACTGGTATTTGAAAGCATTTGTAGCCAGGCTCGGTGGCTCAGCCTGTAACCCCGTGCCTTTGGAAGGCTGAGGTAAGTGGATTGCCTGAGCCTGAGGGTTTGAGACCCGCCTGGGCAACTTGGCGAGACCTCATCTCTACAACAAATCAAAAAATTAGCTGGGCATGGTAGCACGCGCCTGTAGTTCCAGCTACTTGGCAGGCTGAGGCAGAAGGATTGCCGGAGCCCAGCAAGTTGAGTCTGCGGTGGCCGGGAGCGGCCACTGCAGTCTGGGCAACAGAGTGACACTCCAACTCAAAAAAAAAAAAAAAAAAAAAACATTTGTGTGCCATGTATTGTGCAAGGCATTTTTGAATGAATTTGTTTATGTGTTCGACAGGTAGTCCCTGTCTTAAGGCACTTGGAATAGGGCAGTGGACAAAACCACAAAAATCTTTTTGGATTCTGTTGGAGGATTTAAAAAAAAATGCATATAGCAGATGGTTATAGGTACAAAAATAAAGCAGGGGTGAGAGATTGGGAGTGTCAGGTGGGTTAGTTGTGATTCTAAATATTAGGTTTCAGCATGACTTCACTAGGAAGCCTTTGTGGTTAGAGTGATGAATTAGATGGGCCCTGCCCTCACATTGCTTCCAGGCTAGTAATGAGAACTGTTTGTTGATGAACTGTGAGGCTAGGGACTCTGCTAAATAAATATGTATGTTTCCGCCTAATCTACTGAAATAGAGACATTATCCAGAAAGAAACTGAAGCTTTGAGAATCGAGTAAATGGCCCAAATGAATAAAACCAAGGAGAACCAGATCTTACTCCAAAGTCCATGCTCTTAAACATGGCTTATACCATGTCAATTATAGACATGTTAGTTCTGGAGGAATTGTCCAACTTTGGAGATCTGGTAGGTTGTGCAGTAACTTGACTAACTTATGGAGAGTCTGTGTTCCCATGAGCTTCCGCTTTGTCCTCAAGCTAGTTCTATTTGAAAGGACTCCCTGTGGTCATGGCAGGCAAAGAAGCTGCTTGGATACTGACTTCCAAGCAGTGAGATGTGTTTGTTGTGTATGTGAGAGTGAACTCTACTTACGCCAGCAAATCATTGATTACTTGAATTCCTGGCATTACATTTCAGAGATGTTACGTAAATTCAAAAGCATGTTATAAATGCTCATATTTAGAAGGGAATGTGAAGTGAGTAAAAGGTAATAATGCCAAGGTCGCTGCTTATGGTGTTTATTACAGAATAGGCTGTACCTTGAATTTCCAATGGTTGCTTTATCATGATAAGAATTGATAAGCAAATGAGTATGCTGGATTGGAAACCTTTATTAAGGGTGTGGAAAGGAGGTCAGGGGTTCAGGAGTGTTCCATTTTTCTTTCTGCCTTGAGTATGCTTATGATAAAAGAGGGATGATTTTTAGCCTAGCACATCCTTTGCATCAGATATTGTTGCTGATTTAAAAATATTTGAGGTGTGTATGTAGATTATTAATCTAAAAAGTGGCTATATGTTTACAACTCTGTTATTTTTTGTTGTCAGTTTCTAATGACTTTCCCCATTTAATTACTTTCAAAATAAAGTGCCGTTGATTTTTACAAGATGATTTTCTTTTTACCCAAGAGAAGCTATGATTTAGACACTCGGGCTATGAAATTTATTCTACTTATTTACTTTTTCTTTTCTTTTCTTTTCTTTTTTGAGTTGGAGTCTCACTCTGTCGCCCAGACTGGAGTGCAGTGGCCACTCCCGGCCACCGCAGCCTCGACCCACTGGGCTCTGGTGATCCTTCCGCCTCAGCCTTCCAAGTAGCTGGAACTACAGGCACGCGCTACCACGCCCGACTAATTTTTTGATTTATTGTAGAGATGAGGTCTCGCCTGCCCAGGCGGGTCTCGAACCCGCGGGCTCCGACAATCCACTCACCTCAGCCTCCCAAAGGCGTGGGATTACAGGCTGAGCCACCGATTCAAAGTATAATATACAGAAAGTATACGTATGATAAGTGTACCTTTTAAAGACTTTTAAGAAACTGAACATACTTGGATAGCCAGCTTCCAGATAAAAATTTAACAAAAGATGGACATTCCAGAGGTCCCTCATCCTCTTCCAGTCTCTTCTGTCATCTCTCCCCATAGGGGTAACCACTATCTGACTTCTAACAGCATATTTTTGTTGTGCCTGTCTTTGTTCTTTATATGAATGGAACAATTCAACTTGTACTCTTTTGCATTTGGCTTTCTTTTTTTCTTTCCATTGTTTGTGAGATTGAATTTATGGTTGAGTAGTCTCAGGGTGCTCATTCTCATTGCCATATAGTATTTCATTGTGTAGATATTCCATAATTTATTCTGTTAAAGACATCTGTGCAGCTTCCAGTTTTTGCTGTTTATGAAGAGTGTTGCTATAAACATTCTTGTTATAACTTTTGGTGAACATATTTAAGAATTGTTGGGTATATACCTAGGAATGATATACTAGGTTGTAGAATATGGGTGTTTAGCTTGAGTAGATAATATCAAGTGGGTTAAGAGTTTAAATAGTTGTACCAATTTACATTTCCAATAGTGTGGGATTTTGTGAATTTTATTGTTGAGATGCTTTTTTTAGGGGGGTGGGTGAGAGGCTCATGTTATTTTTAGGTTCATTTCAGTTCGTGTTGTTCTTTAAAAAGGAATAGTCATAGCTGCCTTGCTGATTCTTTGAAATATTAACTATTTTGTCTCTGTGCACCCACACTCTCTCCTTTTTCTTTCTCTATATAAATAGATGTGATTTATGCATGTCTATTACGCACGTGTATATGTGTGTATATTCATCTTAAAAATATACTACAGTGCTTATAGACTGGATAATTATGTATTGTTATATATATTATTATATATGGATAATTATAATAATGATTGTTGGATGTCCCTTATGGGCCATCTCACTCAGGCTTCTACAGTCCCTGAATTTTCCCTGATCCGTCTCTGGTGAGTGGGGAAGCACATTCTTTTTGGGTGACCCATTCATTTGTTAAGTAATATGCTGTTGCCTCCTCAACACTGATGTGTTGTTCTGCCTCCTCTTAACTTCTCCCATAAATATCATGCCTTTTTATAGGTGAGCAAAAAAAAAAAAACCATGATTCTTGTAATAAAGTGAAATTTCTTTAGGCAAAAGTTTATGGCCTTTATTTAAACAGCCACTTTTAAACATCTGCAGGATCAAGGTCTATGAGCAGTTTACTGCAGGGAACTTGGATGAAAAACCCCGTAGATGATGGAGTGAAAACTCAGTGCAAAGTCACTTTCTTTTCTTTTTCAGGTGTTTTCCCCTCATTTCTCAGTTTTCCTTTTATGAACACACTTTTCCCTGCTCCCTTTAATTGGAATTAACATTGTTTAAAATGGAAATACAAAAAAAAAAGCGTTTAAAAAAATTAGACCATATTGAATAAAATGGGAAAACAGCATTACTTTTTACAGAAAACTGACCATTATATTTCATAAAACCAATGAATATGGAAAAATTCTTCTGATGAATAATATGTGCTTGAAGATTTCTGAACTTTCAGGTGATATTAATATTCATAGCACTTCAGAATAAAAATGAGTTTTCTAGCTATAATTAATAATGTGAGATTCATGGATATTATTTAATAGATATTTTCTTTTTTTATAGGCAAGAAGAGACTGACAGGAGAGTGAAAAATGTAAGATATATTTACTTTAATGGAGATTTGAATATGTGACTTTCACTTCCATGTTCTGTAAGAAGGCAATGGATATTAAAATATACTCTGTATTGTTTTTCTAATGAAAATTTTGCTAGAAACCAACTAGGCATAAATGATAAACATGTCTAAATATGTATATTGTAATATACAGTTAGAGCATATATTATCTGACTTTATGGTATAAGATGGTAGGTTAGATTTAGGAAGCTGGTCGCATTGTGTTAGAAATGTGCTAAGGGCAAGTAAACACATTTTAAGATTTTCAGGGGAATAGTTAGGAAACTACCAAATGAGACTTTAAGGAAAAACACTGGATGCTTAAGGACTCCGGGTAATTGCTCATTGTAGACTCATATAAAGTCTTCAATATTCTATACATATTAAAAGAATATATAAAAATGTTGCAGCTTTACTTTTAAAAAGTTTAATATCTTTTATTAGGAAACAGAATTCTTGATTTTAGATGTTTATTTTGTAATGTTATTAGACAAATACTGATTGCCTGAAAAGTTTTATTTGTAGTTTTTTCTTATTTTTTTCCTTCATCATATGTACTAGTAGAGTGTATGAATGCGTTTTGGAATCTGGGGTTTTTTGGTCTAAGAACTTGCTCAGAGACAGGAAAATCTAGAATAAGATTTGTAATGACCATTCCCATAAGTTTAAAAGAAAATCGGCTTTTCAGCCACTTAGTAGTATGTGCAATGAGTTATCAATAGTACTCACCTGCATTTGATCTTGCAATTTTGGTTACTAAATAGACCGATTCTGTTGTTCATGGATTTTTTTTTTTTCTTTTTTTTTTTAAGGTTCTGATAACGTTGTACTGGCTGGGAAGAAAAGCACAAAGTAACCCCTATTATAATGGTCCCTCTCTTAATTTGAAAGCATTTGAGAATCTTTTAGGACAAGCTCTGACTAAGGTAAGAAAACTCCACCTGTATGAAATGACTATTATAATATAGTACTACCACTTCCTCTTTTTCCCCTTCTTTTCCTCCACTTCTCCTTTTCCCTTCTCCTCCTTCCCTTCTGTAACAAATATGGTGTCTCTGACTATCTTTACTCCACTCTAGATTAGGCTGGGTAGAGTTTCTCATTTGCTGTCTTTATATGAATTGAGTCTATTCTGGAGCAATTTCCAAGTTACAGAGACTTATCTTTTAATTGTAGATAACTTGACACTTGCATCTATTTCCTTTCTTAAACACTCTATATAACTTAACTGTTTCTATACTTATTATGAATGCAACCTATAGCAGATAAGTGTTTCCTGGGCTATTAACATGTATGGAAGTTACTCAGTTTTTTTGTATTAATGTATTCTGTGTCTAGGTGATTCTATCTCTAATGCCCACACTTTAATATACCCACAGTTCTACTATGCCATCTGTTTTCTAAATGGTAATGAATTCTTTAGTGAAACTTGATAAGGTTTTTAAGTTAGAATCCTGTGTTTTATATGCATTTTTACTCCTTTATGTACTGGAATCACTCTGACAGCCTTTGAATGCTTAAGGACCATTTGAGGAGAGCCAAGTGCCAGGACTGATCATAGTTCTGCCAAATCTTCATTTCTAAGACCCACATGAGAGTGTGAACTTCTCTGTGGAGGTATTTATCTAGGCGAATTTGCTGGGCTCAGAAGATAATATGTAGTTAAAATGGTATATCACCATCTAATTAATAGTAATTGCTTCATTGTTTTTTCTGATGATTAAATAATACCATATCAATAAGACATTTTAGCATTAGTCTCTGGCACATTGTAAGGATGCAACAAATGTTAGTTACTGTGATTGGAAGATAGAAATTGTAGGATAAAAATTATCACCTTTCCTTGCATCTACCTTGAATCATTTTGCTCGATGCCAGACACATTTATTATAGAGATGGTATCATAGATTCTAGAAGGTTCAGGTATATTTCCTTTTCCCCCCAAAAATGTAAGGGGTAGATAGCACTCTATTGAATTCCTTAAATTACTTAATTCAGGTAGTAGTTGAGGTAGTAACGTATACACACCTTGTACTACTAGGTGTTGGGAAAACACTCATGACAAATGACTCAACCTCACAAAGCACAATTGTCTGAGTTAGAGCAGATTGATCACTGCAATGAAGGAGGGTGAGGCTCTGATGGAGGAATTTCAGGGGCTTTGAGCATAGGGAGAGCCTAGCCTTATATTTATTTCAACTAAGACAGCGTTCGGTTAAGAACCATGTGGGACTTTGGCTTATGTCTTAGTGCTCTCATTACAGCCATTGGTTCTTTTTATGACAGTCTGACTCAGGTTGAATAATCCTGATACAGTGTTTGTGCTAGGAATGCTTATTAAAAGCTGTTTCCTATCAACGTTTGTATACCTAACCCTGACTTGTACCCCACATTTTTATAATTAAAAAAAAGAAAAAAAAGGGCTGTTTCCTGTCACCAGTATGAAAACCAGAGTAAAATAATTTTTGATAGATAAAACTATTGTTGTGATTCTATTATTATAAAGTGGAGAAAGCTGTGAGAGGCATGTGACTATATCATATGTTTTGAATTAGTTGTATTAAAATCAAAACCACTGTATTCATCAGATTTTTCCCATTTAAGTAGACAATGCTTACAGGCTAATCCAAAATACCAATTTAAAAAATCTTTGTTAGCCGGGTTCGGTGGCTCAGCCTGTAATCCCATGCCTTTGGGAGGCTGAGGTGAGTGGATTGCCTGAGCCCACGGGTTCGAGACCCGCCTGAGCAGCGAGACCTCATCTCTACAATAAATCAAAAATCAGCCGGGCGTGGTAGCGCATGCCTGTAATTCTGGCTACTTGGAAGGCTGAGGCGGAAGGATCGCCGGAGCCCAGCAGGCCGAGGCTGCGGTGGCCGGGAGCAGCCACTGCACTCCAGTCTGGGCGACAGAGTGAGACTCCAACTCAAAAAAAAAAAAAAAATCTTTGTTGTAAGTTGTTGCACCTGAGTCATCTTAGAAGTTGGCAGTGACTCATTTTAGGTGACATGTCAGGATGAATTCCTCCTTAAAAACCAGGCACCCGGGCCAGGCTCAGGTTATTTTATAATTGAAGTGGCTGTTATCAATAAATTTAATATTTATGAGGTCAAAAATTATCTTGCTGTGTGTTGAACTCTAAAACTTTAACAAGTACGTATCTAAGAAACCTGAGAGATCAGAAGACTTACGTTTTTAAAAACTTTTTTTTTGTTTTTGGAGAAGTATTTTGGTGGTACTAGCACAAGGCCTGGCTTCCCTATCTGCTTGCAAATAGCAGGGTGTAAGGTAGGCACTTGGATTTTCATGACAGGATGTCAACTCTAATGCCAGGGTGTCTGGAATCTAAAGCATATAAAATCTCATAGGTTTAACTACTAGACCTTATTGGTGCATCAAACACTTGTCAAACAGTTGCTCCATGAAGTGACAGATCCAGAATTAGTCAAAAGTTTGCCTTAGACAGCTGCTTATTTTCATTGCAAGCACTGTTTTCAACTTTTCCATAGGTTGAAAATCTTAATAATTTGAAAAAGTAGTACAGCAAATACTCAGATATTCACCATCTGATTCAATTATTCTAGTTTTTCATATTGTCTTTATCTACCTTTGTATTTATCCATTCATTTATCCTTTAACCATTTTAATGTAAATTGCAGATATCACCCCTAAATACTCAGTGTGCATCTCCTATGTGTATGAATACTCCCCTATATATCTACAATGCCTATTATACTTTAGAAAACTCAAAATTCCCTATTATCTAATACCCCATTGATATTAAAAATTTCTTGTTTCTATCTATGTTTCATATACTTTAAAAAATCTGAATTGTGATGTAATCAAAGGTTACATATTACATTTGGTTGTAATTCCTAGATTATTTAAACTTTCTGTATTAGTAACCTCATCTGAAAGTAACATTTCTGATTTTTACAAAATTACCTTCACCATATTAGAAATTATAGTTACTAGATAATCATTGATCATTATGAGTCAGGACTATGCCAGTGGCTTTATAGAATTTATTTAAATCAAATTCTAGTGTTAAAATGTCATTATATTTTGCCACTAACTTTCATAGAGGAATGTTTATTAAATCTACTTATTTTGAGTAAGCTTCATATAATTCACAAACCTACAGTTAATATCACTTGTCAAATTTCAATGTATCACTTACATGAGCCAAACAAATATTTTATTTAGATTCAGAGAAAATAAGTTTTATGTCAGCAAACAAGTATACTTCCCTTGATTTGACAAGAAAGACAACCCAGCTCCAGGACCTCTGATCTGGGTTTCATAATTAGCGAAAATAAATGAATTCTGTGAAATATATGCCCACTGTTCTTGCTCCTTTGAAAAAAATTATTTTAAAAATTGTTAAGGTTTTGTATTTAATATAAACCACCCCAATCTTTCTTGGAGATGGCCTGAATATGATCTTACTGACTTATCTCCCATTGAATGTCTAAATTAACGTTGATTTTTCTCTTTGATACCTTTCATGCCAGATAACTAAATAATAATTGATTTTAGCATTTCAGTGATCCCAATTATTTATTTATTTATTTTTTTGAGTTGGAGTCTCACTCTGTCACCCAGACTGGAGTGCAGTGGCCGCTCCCGGCCACCGCAGCCTCGACCTGCGGGGCTCCGGTGATCCTTCCGCCTCAGCCTTCCAAGTAGCCGGAATTACAGGCGTGCGCTACCATGCCCAGCTGATTTTTTGATTTATTGTAGAGATGAGGTCTCACTGCCCAGGCGGGTCTCGAACCCGCGGGCTCAGGCAATCCACTCACCTCAGCCTCCCAAAGGCACGGAATTACAGGCTGAGCCACCGAGCCTGGCTGATCCCAATTATTAATTTTTCTTAAACAGTCCTCTTTCTTATTTTTAAATAGGCCATATATGCTACTTTAAAAAATAATATTGAATATCTCCTTATTGTTACTTTAAATATTGCATACCTCTTTATTGTGAGGAAACAGTTATAGATTAATTTTCTGATTTTCATAAGTTTTTTTCTCATGTTCAACAGGGAAATCTCATTGCCTTACCTGTCAAATGAAGCACAATTTAAGTCATGCAAGCACACAAGTAACTAGTAATTATATATTTGAAAGCTTATATTGACTTACTATTCTTTAAAAAATATTTTCTTTAGGCACTTGAAGATTTCAGCTGCCTGAAAAGAAGTGGCAGGGACAGTGGCTACAGTGATATCTGGTGTCCTGATCGTGGAGAATTTCCTGCTCCTTCAAGCCACTACAAGAGAGAAGATTCATTTGAAAGCTTGGATTCTTTGGGCTCTAGGTCATTGACTAGCTGCTCCTCTGATATCACGTTGAGAGGGGGACGTGAAGGTGAATTGTGCTTTGGCTGTCTGTATATTTTTATTTTTTTCATATCAAGATAGAACTGGGAACAGGAAAGAGTAGAAAAATGGAATAAAAACTATTTAAGCAAAAATTTCTCCAAGAAGTGGTTTTCCATAGAGACCCAAGTGTAATTGGGGATTTCTTTTTTGTGATTTTTTTCCCCACCCTTGTAGTGGAGATAGTTTCACTTTTTAAATTCTATTTCTGCATTCCTCATCAACAAGGGTACCTGCATAATCAATGTTTGTATACCTAACCCTGAATTGTACACTACATCTTTATAATAATAAAAAAAAATTCTGTTTTTGGAGAGGACAGCGAGAAGACAGTTAACTGTGTTCCGTTTTATGAGTGATTGTCTATCCTGGCTCTTCTCTCTACAGATTCAGGCATAATAATTTGTGCTAATGAGTTCTATTAGCTGACATATCAAAACATAAGAAGTAATATAAGAGTCTGCAAAATATCTCTTCTAGTTCCTGAGTAACTTTTTTCTCGCTTTTCCCAAACTATAAAAAGAAAAATCTTAAGAAAAACAGGGAATTATTTTTAAAAATTATTTCTATCCATGAAAAGAAATGATTGCTATCTATCTTAATAGAGTATTGCGTTAAACATTGGTAGATTGGGTAACATGATATCTCACATGGTGATGGGAAATCTCTTTTGGTCTGTCAGGATCAGAGCTAACCTGGGATGGAGCAAGTGTGAAAGGAACTGTTAATGAAAGTCCTACTGTTATGGGAAGAAACCTTTCCCAAAATCCCAAGCTTATGGTCAATTCAATTATTTAAATGCGCATCTTATTCCTATGACTACCCAGTAGTGACAGCTATTTCTGACTATATTTTTCTAGCTATTTAGATTTGACTAGATTGAACTCTCAACTTTCTTGAAATGTTTCTGTGCTTCCAGGAACATCATCAACATGAAAAAAAATTAAGAGTTGTAGCTGTGACTGAATATGAAAAAAATGAAAAGTGCTGGCTGTGAACTTGTGCTTGATTGTTAGGGATTTTATTTTGTTTGTTTATTTGGAATATTTTATATTTCTAGATGTTTTTCCTAGCACATTTATTATAAAATATCAAGCACAAGCAAACTTAAAATAATTTTACAGTGAACACCATGTACTTAACACCTAATTGTATCTAACATTGTACTATGCTTACTTTATTGTATACCGTTCTCCCCCTCCCTGCACTAATTTTTATTTATTTCTAATTATCTTAAGTTATTTAAATTTTTTTGAGGCATTTCAGAATATGTCTTCTGAATAACACTTCTCCTAAATACTCTAGTGTGCATGTCATTGTCATTTATTTGTCTCCTGATGTATAATGCAACATACAATGAATTTGTTTTTCAAAAATAAAATTATTCAATTTATTAAGCACAGTAGCACAAAATTCAAATTCTTTATCTTTTAGAGGAGTGGTAGTAGTTAAAAATGAAACTAAAAAAATGTGAAAGACTTTAAGTGTTAACCTTTATAATTACTGCTGCATTTGTTGACTGTTTGCTATCTAGGTGTGATATTTTCATAGCCCAGATTACAATTACAATACTTGTAGGGATATGAATCTGAGTTTATGATTCATCTAAGTGGTTAAAGCTGTAAAAGCAGAGACTGAAATTCTGAACTCACCATATTACTCTGTCCTGACTGAAGAACCCACAACATGCAATGCTTAAATTCATATTTGGCCAACTAAGAATAGAAGGGGAAAAGATTGAGGGCCTGTGGTATTATACAGACTTCAGTGGTGCCAAAGCAGTGGCCCAATAGTGTGGAATCAAAGTCCTCTGATTGAATCCTTTTTAGACTGGGCGCCTGGTTCAGGTAACCACAGAGGAGGGCCACGGTCACATCCCTTTTTGATCTTGAGAAATGGGTTGCAGACCTTCTTTAAAGAGTGCAGAAGTGAAGCCTTGGTAATTACAACTAGCCAGGGGAAAAAAGCCTAGGATAGAGGCCCTAGGGAGGATAAAGCTTTTTTTCATGATTAGTGTATTAATATTTCACTGCTACCCACTGGGTTTTTTCCCAAACTGATGATTACCACAATTTAGGATAATATTTTTAGAATAGCAGAATTTCAGTGTCAGATTCCCTAGTTTTGTATGAAAACTCATATATCAAGAATGGTATTTAGGAAAAAAAAAAAAAAGATCCAACAACCCGCCCCAAAAAGCAAACAAACAAACAAACAAACAAACAAAAAGACCCCATAACCATGCAGGGCACTGCACTGGGCTTAAAAAAAAAGATTTTAACTTTAAACATTCAGAAGTAGAATAGTCTATTTATGATTTTTAAATTGCACACGTACAAATTTTGGTAAAAGCCACAGACACATTCACTGGACACAAGGGAATAATGTCTTGTTTTTTAGAAGATGGTAAAAAGAAGGCACCAGATTGGCTTCTCCTCCTTCCCCTGGTTAAAACTGCTTATATTTTCTCCCTTTCGCCATGACTCCCTTCTTACCCTACCCCTGTCTCATGGCTGTAAGTTAAACCACTTCCTGTAGACTCTTCTCCGTGTTATTTACTGTAGATTCCTGCCAGGGAGGAGGGAGGAGAGGAGACCGCCTTTAGCTCAAGTTTACCCTGCAGGTGCTCTGTAGCTGTCAGACCTTTACTTGCACACCTTCTTTCCAAATACATAGGAATGAGGGTGGCAGGCTTGCAGGAGAGAAACTCAGCTTTGATCTGTGATGTGACTGTCTCTCCTTTTTTTCTATATTTAAAAAAGCAGATTTATTATTATTACTATTTTAAGAAAACAGGTGATGATTTGTATTTATCTGACCTTGGGGTGTATCAAAGAGTATTCTTTTGAATTTGTGTTTAAATCATTTTGAATCAAAATACAAAGTTCCCATTATGGCTTCTAAAACCACCCTTAGTAGAAACCTTGAGTTCTGAGCTCTTCTTTAGGCTTAAGGCTCGAGATTCCTTTGGAACTTTAGAAGTCACTCAGTCCAACTCCTCATATCTAATGTGTGATTCTCGTTCATGGGTCTTGTTCATAGACCTGTTTGTGAGCTTGTGTTTTATTTTTGCTTCTCTTTGCACCTTCCTTATCTTTCCCTTTATGTCAAATTTAGATAACTGCATGCCTTATTTTAAATGACTGAGTCCTAGAATTTATTTTGCATGTCATCTTATGTATCTGTGATTTTCCTGCTAAATTTTATTCATATGCATTACATCAACAAATCTTATGAAAAATCACTGAGGCAAAGAAGATTGAAAAGGAAGGGGTTCAAACTAGGACTTTTCCTGCTTAGAATGTGCAGTGCAAAAGAATGTACTGCATGTGCTCCAGTATGCAAAGCAAGTTCCTCCTAATGGATCTTATCACAACTTCGTGACAAATTTCTAAAAATATTCTCTGCAGTTAGCAGCGGCAGCACTGGGTTTCCAAGGGAAAGACAAAGCAGGCGTGCTGTGTGGGTTTCAGTTAGGCAGATGATCTAGAGAATAAAGCCAATTCTTCTACCTTCTTTATAGGTTGTGAAAGTGACACAGATTCTGAATTTACGTCCAAGATGCAGGATTACAATAAAGATGACATGTCCTATCGGAGGATTTCGGCTGTTGAGCCCAAGTCTGCTTTACCATTCAATCGCTTTTTACCCAACAAAAGTAGACAGCCATCCTATGTGCCAGCGCCTCTGAGGAAGAAAAAGCCGGACAAAAATGAGGATAACAGAAGAAGCTGGGCAAGCCCAGTGTATACAGAAGCAGACAGAACATTTTCAAGGTACTGGGATGCAATGTGATTATTGAGTTCAATATGCTTTGTGAATTGGTGGGATGTTAAATATGATCAAATGAATAGCTCTGAAAATATGTTTTGTAGATAATACCTTAAACTGGACTATCGAGAATTTGTTTCTTACCTTTATTTTTAGTTGTACATGTCTTGAGGGTGTTTCTTCTGTTTTAGAATGTCAGCATATGATTTGCTAGGTCTTTTTTTTTGATGCGTGACTTCAGTTTATTGGTATTTTCCAGTGTACTAGGTGGCTTAATATTGTTCATCGTGAGCTCTGTTCTGTTACCTTTTTCCTTTTTTGTTTTTATTGATCTTAGTGGACATGAAAAGAACCCTTTAATTTCCTGTCAAATTAGCAGAACAGAGTGTGATTTTTCAAATCTAGCTTCCTGTCAGAAGGAGGCATGTGGTTCTGAAAGTGATTCGGATTCTGAGGATGAACAAAGATTGCCTGACATAATTTTGGATGACTTAGTCAACCGTAGATTTCAAGTGAAAAAGAGGCCCCAGAGTTTCATCTTGAAAACCACCTCTCCTAACTCTTGTCCACAAATGTTTTCTTCTGCTGATACGTTAGCCACTGGGCTATATGAACTGACGAGGTCAGAAATATTTGTCCTGAATCTGGATGTCTTTCATGCCATTGATCTTAATTCAGAAATAACACCCCAAATTGTTTGCAATTTTTCTCTTTTTAACACAGCTTCTAATCAAGTGTCTTTGGCCCATGTGGGTCTAGCTACTCTTGAATTAAAATAAGATATAGTTACAATGCCTTAACTTTGTTCTAGAAACTGTGGTGATGAGAATGGGAACTAATTTGCTTCATTTATAGTGATATAAACTTTGCGAGCTGGAAAGCATGCCTTTTGTGTTCTGTGTCATAAATGCTCATTCAGTGTCTTAACATGGTTGGATGTTTTGAACAGTAGCCAGAGGAGGACTTGGGGCACCCATGTGGAGAACTGGCCAACAGTAAAAGAACCTTCAAACTCCTCTTGTTATTTGGAAGGGGAAGAAGAAAAGACATCAAGCATACCCAACACTGTTAAGGATGATTTTTATGTGCGCAAGCTAAGCCCAATCATGCCAAACCCTGGGAATTCTTTTGATCAGTTTCTTCCCAAATGTTGGACCTCAGAAGATGTGAACTGGAAAAGAATAAAAAGGGAAACTTATAAACCTTGGTATAAAGAATTTCAGGGATTCAGGTTTGTCGTTGTGCATGTTTCTATTATTCTAGTGTTCATTCAATACTCCTTCTGGGATTCTGTGTACATTTTTTGAGAGAAATAGAGAAAGGCTAATTCGTTTCCTTTAGCATCTGTAGAACATATGTAATTGAAATGAATTTCTGTTTAAATTTAAACCTTAGGATTTGCATCTTAAAATGCCCTTTTCTGTATGTAGTCAGAGTTTGACATTATTTTTGGTGGTTCTGTTTTTCTCCATTTCTCTGTCTTCTTCCCTCCCCCTCCTTGCTGCTTTTCTCCATGTCGCTCACTGTAGAAGGAATTCACATTCTGAGGATGAGGACTCAGGCTCTGACAGAAGCGCCACCATTTTTAGTAGAATGCAAAAAGCAGAGTGTAGGCTAGATGGCAACTGTCAAAGACCTTCACTCTTGCTGGAGCTAGCTACCAAACGGGCCAGCAAATCACGGGACACCCATGCAGCCAGGAGAAGCAGTGGTGCTTCAGATGACCCCAGGTGCACCTGTTTGCATGAGCCTGCCTGCTGAGGCTCTGACCTCAGCCATCCCTCTGCCTGCTGTTGCTGCTACATTAACCTGGGGACTGGTTGCACTGAATCGCGAAACCTTACTCACAATAGACTTAGTACAAAAGCATAATGTATAACATAGGACTTTCTGCACAAGCAGGTCAGCTTGAAAGTCTATAGGCTTCAGCATTCTTCTTTAGCATAATGATGTGTGAGATAGGATATCTTTGTACGTGGCAGTTATTTTGGAAAATCGCTTAAAAAAAAACTTGTTAGAAAAATTACCTGATTTTACATGTGTGCTACGTGTGGAAATGTGGAGAAAGGAAATAACTTTTAGGTAGAGACAGGGAAGGGCAAGCCTGGAAAAAAAAAAACAAAACTTCAGAGCAATTTATCTTCTTTTTTTCCTGCTGATTACATGTACCTATTGTATAAAGTGCATGGTGTACAACTCTAGAAACTTCCAAGATCATTCTTTCTTCTCTAGGGAGGAATTAGGTTACTCTGGCTAGTGGAATGAGTAAGGGATGTATACAAAGGAGAGGCATGCTTATATGTGTGTCAGAAAGGGATGCTTGATCCATGTTCTTGTCCCACTGGTTGTCCTTGATGGCACCCACCTTTCCTGAGAGGTATGCTCTGCTCTTGTGTCTTTAAGCGCTATCCAGAAAAGTCACAGGAGATAGCATTAAATGCCAATCTCTCTCCCTAGCAAGAGTCCCTTCCATGCCCCCTAAAATAATTCACCCTTGGGAACAGGTTAGTTGTTGGTCTGCTACCTCATCTCCTTTTCTCCTTAAACTTAATAAGATTTTCCCTTCCTTTTTCCTTTCTGTGCATCAGTCAGTTTTTATTACTTCAGGCCCTCCAAACATACTCTGATGACATCTTGACTTCTGAAACAAATATAAAAATCGATCCCACTTCTGGCCCAAGGCTCATAACACGCAAGAGGAATCGCTTTCATGCACCAGGCTATAGAAGAGATGACCTCGAGATGTCAGCCCTGGATCCTGACTTAGAGAACGATGATTTCTTTGTCAGAAAGACTGGGGCTTTCCACGCAAATCCATATGTACTCCAGGCTTTTGAAGATTTTAGAAGGTTCTCTGAGCATGATGATTCCGTAGAGCGAGATATAATTTTGCAATGTAGAGAAGGTGAACTTGTATTTCCGGATTTGGAGAAAGATGATATGATTGTTCGCCGAATTCCAGCACAGAAGAAAGAAGTGCCCCTGTCTGGGGCTCCAGATAAATACCAACCAGTCCCTTTCCCTGAACCCTGGACTCTTCCTCCAGAAATTCAAGCAAAATTTCTCTGTGTACTTGAAAGGACGTGCCCATCCAAAGAAAAAAGTAATAGCTGTAGAATACTAGTTCCTTCATTTCGGCAGAAGAAAGATGACATGTTGACTCGTAAGATCCAGTCTTGGAAACTGGGAACCACTGTGCCTCCGATGAGTTTTACCCCTGGCCCCTGTAGTGAAGCTGACTTACAGAAATGGGAGGCCATCCGGGAGGCCAGCAGACTTAGGCATAAAAAACGGCTGATGGTTGAGAGGTCAGAGTGTGTTTCTGCAAGAGTTTTGCTTGAAGTGGATGGTCTTGTGTAACTTTTCTTGTGCGAGAAAGCATCATCATGTTGTTCAATTCTGCATGTCGTGTGTCATTTTGAAGCATTCTGTAAACATTTAATTTGCTTTGAAAAACTCTTAGTCATTTTGTAGAAAAAAATGCAATTCCGTATTTGCATATTCTAAATCACTCATTTAGGCCTATTTAAGAAGGTGTATACCCAAACCTTGCCTTTGACCTTAAGCAATTCTATTCTTACAGGTACTATTCTTACAGGTACTTAATAGGTACTATTCTACAATATGAAGTTTTCATCTATAGTTAGACTTTTATTCTCATGTTTTGGCATTTCTGAAACAGTTTGGTTATACTCTGGTTTTTTTTGAGTTGGAGTCTCACTCTGTCACCCAGACTGGAGGGCAGTGGCCGTTCCCGGCCACCGTAGCCTCGACCTGCTGGGCTCCAGCAATCCTTCCGCCTCAGCCTTCCAAGGAGCTGGAACTACAGGCGTGCACTACCACGCCTGGCTAGTTTTTTTTTTTTTTTTATTGTAGAGATGAGGTCTCGCCAAGTTGCCCAGGTGGGTCTTGAACCTGCGGGCTCAGGCAATCCACTCACCTCAGCCTCCCAAAGCACGGGATTATAGGCTGAGCCACTGAGCCTAGCTATACTCTGGTTTTATGTGTTGCTCACTTTTTATAGTGTCTGAAACTTTGGGAGGAAAATTTTCCCTTAAAATATGGCATTGCAAATTTCATTTAACTTAATTTTTGTTTTGATCTAGGGTCCTTGTACAATCAATTTGTATCTTATTTTTATATACAATTTAAAGTTCAGTGCAAACTTTGATGTTAAATGCATGAATAGTATTTGCTGTCTGCTGAATTTTACATGTATGTAATTTTGGTAGTTTTGATAATGTATGTGTTATGCAACTTGTCTTTTTGATGAATGTTCAGTTTATTGAACTTAGGGATGGACAAATCTGATTAGGTTGAAAACATTAGTAAATCAGAATCTAACTTACTAGTTCCTGTCAACTTGAAGCCTTTTCTTACAAATTTGTTGGCTCAGAGTAAATTGAGGATATCTTTCATTTTGCTTAATCTGAATTTCTTGAGAGAGGAGATCGATGAGAACTTGAAACATGGTCAAGAATGGGTCAGAAGAAGCAACCTTTTGAGGTTTGTCTATCTCCAGTTAGACTCTTAAGTAAAAGACATCGAACATTTAGAAACTGATACAACTGGATAAAAATTACTTTTTAATTTTTGATTTTCTGGTTTCTTAGACTCTTTGAAAAGATTTATGGTGAGAATGGGTAAGTTTTGCAGTTCACAGTAAAAATTCTGTGCATATGGTTTGTTCTTTGTGTTAGTCACTTCTGTCCTGGCATGGCACTAAATGGGGATATTGTGTACTGTGCATGTAATTTTTAAAACGGGAAATTTTTATTTTGCAACCTACTGGTAATATTTCTGCTTCTCAGTGCCCAGTGCATGAAGTGCTATGTAACAAATAGTTTGCTTTATTAGAAGATTAAAATTCAGCTTCATCCCTTTTCCCCCTTCTTAAAAATTTAATGAGTTGATTAAAAGTAACAAGAGCACTTACCTAAGATTAAGTACATGTATCTTGGTATTTGGTTGCTGCATAGACTAAAATTTTGATTTCTGGTTGTTAAAGAACTACATTTTAGAACATCTGTGATGGAAAAAGACTATCAACATTTACGTCAAGGTTAGAATGTACACAGCTGACCTTATCTACAAACTCCGGTCATGGAAAGCTTTGTTAGTGGTGAGGCATTGATCTGCCTATAGTGGTATTTGGAACTATTTTCAAGATTCCTGATTAGGGCAAAGTGTTAGACTATAGAAAGAAAACTCTGTATTTTGGTTTTTTTTGAGTTGGAGTCTCACTCT
This sequence comes from Cephalopachus bancanus, assembly GCA_027257055.1. Classification (NCBI taxonomy): domain Eukaryota; kingdom Metazoa; phylum Chordata; class Mammalia; order Primates; family Tarsiidae; genus Cephalopachus; species Cephalopachus bancanus. The sequence goes on from JAPVLO010000402.1 coordinate 532,998, forward strand.
GTCACCCAGACTGGAGTGCAGTGGCTGCTCCTGGCCACCGCAGCCTCGACCTGCTGGGCTTCGCCGATCCTTCTGCCTCAGCCTTCCAAGTAGCTGGAACTACAGGTGCGCTACCACGCCTGGCTAATTTTTTTGATTTTATTGTAGAGATAAGGTCTCACTTATCTCTAAGTGATTCAAGACCCGCAGGGGTCTTGAATCCACGGGCTCAGGCAATTCACTCACCTCAGCCTTCCAAAGCGCTGGGATTACAGGCTGAGCCACCGAGCCTGACTAAATCCTGTATTTTTTATTCTTTGAAATCAAATCCTGGATTTGATTTCAAGGGGTCTAAAACACATGATTTGATTTCAAGGGATCCAAAACATGTAACATGCTGTGTTTATAGAGCAAAATTGACTCTTCAAAATTGCAAAAATCTTTGTAATTTCTAATATTGTTTCAAGGACTATATTTGTAACTCTTTTTTTTTTTTTTTGTCCACTGTTTAATTCTGCTCACCTGGTAGACATAATAGCATATTATAATATAAAACTAGCTTTCTGGAAATATTTTCCATTTCTAGAAGAAATGAAACTTAAAATTAAATCACCTACATGTTCTGAGTACAAAATCACCATGTGACTGTATCTTAATATTTTCTACCAAACTTCCTGCAACTTTGTAAATCTAAGGGCTAATAGTTTTTGAAAAGGGGAACAGAGTTTAAGGACATTGAATATTGTAATCTGCCTAAGCCTTAATAGCTAAGTATCTTCCTCTACAAGGATTTCATCTCTAAGAATCTTTAATTTTAATAACTTTTTATATCTTTGATAATTCAGAAATCTTAGAAACTACTAAAATTACTGTTTAAAGCAGTATAATCATTCTGGATGTCAAAGGTGTAATTGAGCCATGGCAACTAATGGCAAGTACTTCTCAGCCACAGATTTTAAAACTCGACCTCCCAACATGCTTTCCATGTGCTGTGGAAAGGCATTATCCCCTATTCTGCTCATCAGCGTGATGTTTAAGCATCTGTTATTCTCAGTTCCTCATGGGAAAGCTGTTTCAACTTGATTCAAAATGCTTGAAGATGCAAAGAGATTTTTAATGATAACTTTCAGAAGCATTTTCATTTGTAAATTAAATGTGACTTTATAATATGTTTCAGAAATAGTTGTTTTTCCTAGTCCAAGTATGTGATGGGAATATGAACACGCACAGTTCTTTCAATGACTGGTGTATGTTCTCCCTAGTGAAGGGTAACTTATATGACAGTTCAGAAGAGAGAAACCTAAAGCCAGAGCTCCAAAAGCTAAGGATTTTTCTGGATTGCAGATAGCAGTAGCAGTTGTTCTCTACAGACTCTTCCAAGATAGTTGTTTGGATAGTACAGTATTTGTTTTAAAGGATGTTCTGCATGCAGTTTAGTGCCAAGGTAACTACACAAATAAAACAAAATTGTCTGAAAATTGAGGTTGATGAATACCGCATGACTTGTCAAATAATGGAAGGCAATATGAATGTGTCTTTAAAGAACTTGTGTGCTTTAGACCCCTTGAAATCAAATCTAGCATATAGGATTTTTTTCTATCATCTATCAGTTACCAGTACTTTTTTAAAGTTGATCTACTATAATAAAAATATACATTTAAATTGGATTAAGTATAGGCTTTTAATCTAGAACTTGGTTTATGCTTATGCTGAGTGATATTTCTCTGAACATAATGTACATTGTCAAGCTTGACACACTAACCTGGAAAAGCATTATTGCTCAATATCCTGTAACTGAAAAATAACTGCCTATAACAGTACTACCTTGTTTTTGGTAAAGACCATGTTAAAGAGAAATACGCAATATCTTTTGAAGTCTTAGGCTGTTAATTTCCGGCTTGCTTTTTATTTGGCATTTAACACCTATCTGTTTATTTTTAGTAAGATGCTTTGTATGTGGCTGTCATTTGTGTATGCTTTTGTGTTGCATGGACTTATGCCTGTATGGTTTCATGAAATTTGAAAATTTGATTGTTTTTTGCAAAGGTATTAATGGCAAAAATTTGTTGTAAGAGTATGTAGATGTAATATTGTAATGTGATTAAGTGATTTAATCTGCTGCCAGTATCCACAGGAAACAAACGCTGATTCAAAGTGAAGTTGTAATGAAAGACAACTGAGACACCAATATTTCACTTGTGGGTTGGACTAAAGATTCTATAGAATTATAAAGATATGTAAGACAACAAGAATAGAAAATAAAGCTGATATGAGCTATTTCTGGAAATTTTCCCTTCAGGGAGTGTTTGGTAGTATCTGGAGACATTTTTCTATTGGCCTAAGCCGGTGGGGGGTGGAGGGGATGGGGAGGGGCTGCTACTGGCTTCTAGTGCCTTCATAGCCAGGGATGCTGCTGCTAAATGTCCTACAATATACACCAACTTACTACAACTAATAATTTTCTGGCCCCAAAACATCAACAGTGCTGCTGTTGAGAAACTCTGATTTAGACTATAAAATTAAAAATGAAAAATTCTCATTATAGTGCCTTATTCTAGTGTATGATAATTCCAAACTTGTTATCCGGGTTTTAGCTTGATTATTCATCCAAGAATTCCTATAATAACTAATTGAAATATATAATGCCCAACGAATATATATTAGAGGTACACAAATAAGTAAATTACTATTTCCCTCTGAAAGCTGGGGACCTTTAATTTAGATCATATTTCTATTTGTTGTGTAAGGCTATCAGTGATTTTACTTTGGGGAAAGTTTACCATATACTGTCCTCTTTGATCCCTTATTCCTTAGATACTCATCTCTAAAGTTCCGGAAAGTGAGTTCTAAAATGAAACACCTTAAGACTAGTCAAAAGGTGCCAGGAGTGTAGTAGGTGATCCACATAGTGGGAGAAGAAAGAAAGACTTTTAGTGATTTTTTTTTTTTGGTTGACATCTAAAAGGTTAACTTTCCCTTTCTTCCTGTCTTCCCCTTAAATACTATTTTAAAAAATTATAGTCAACCAAAAAAGCAAGACACTAGCCCTGTATTTGGTAAAAATCTAAATGCAGTTCTAAATTGGAGTCTTTCCAAATAAGGAAATACAAATGAAGCAGGACTTGTAGGAGAATTATGATGAGATTTGCTTGTGAATAGTCCTTCATTCAGCAAAACATACTAGAGCCCTGCAGTCCTTCATAGTTTCCCAAGCAATTTTCCTGATGCTATCTCTGGTGCTTATCTCAATTCTGTGAGATAGACAGGTAGGTATTACCTGTATCTTAGAGATGTGGAGAAAGAGAAACAAGTACTGCAGCTTTCCCAAGGACTTATGCTTTAGGAGTGGTAGAACTGGACTAGGACTCTGCCTCGTGAGATAATCCACATAGAATGCTTGCCGGGGTTGCTGGCACACAGCAAGCCCTTAGAAGTTGAATATTATGCTGTTAATACTGATAAAGAAATAATTCTTCATGATCTGGCCAAGAGGCTCTTGTACTCCAAAAGTTCTAGATTGTATCAGGATGATCTGGAGTGGTGCCTCTGATTTGAGGCAGCTTGGAGAGTTAGCTGTTGGGATCCCATGCAGTCATGTTTGCATGAATAAGAATTGGTATATGGCACCAGATGGGTTTAAACCCTGTGTGCAATAACACAACCATGTTCAATTCTCATAGCAAACCCTTCCACTTAGCAGAGGAGGAACTGAGGCTCAAGTGAACTGATGTATGTCAGCTTGGGATGAGATCTGGAGCCACAGATCTGGAGCCTGGGGCCCTCCCCGCCTGGCTCCTTCCGTACCTAGTTCCCTCTGCTATGGACTATGTGCGGGCTTTATGTGGATTACTTTATATGCCCTGGGAACAAACTGAGCTCGCATTTCTGCCTTACACAGGGACTTGTCTACTCTGGAATGTATGGGACTCACTTTGATCATAGTAATGATCAAAGGGCCTCCTGTGTGCCAGGCTCTGTTCAGAGCTGGGGGAGCCCAGGAGAAGGGTATAGTCTCACCCTTGATAAGCACATTTCTTAGGAAGACATGCTATCTTTTCACAGTGCAGGAGGTTGAGGGTGAAAAGGAGAGCACCCCTGGGAGATTCTGGGCCAGAACTGTTCATCTAGCCTTCCTCCCACCAAAATATTATCAAATAATTAACTAACATTTTGATTTTTGTTCTGGACTTTACACAATCTCATGTGTTGGGTGTCTAGATTCACCTCATGCTCTGGTCCTGAAAATTTTTCCTGCCTCTTCTTCATGAGTCTACTGTGTAGTATTAGCTCAGATAGCCTCATTCTGTTCAATATGACTTCATATTCTCAAAATCACACAAATCAATTTTATTTATAGTCATATTTAGATCTATTACATTAACAGATCCATATATATCCATATGTGTCTTCATATATTCTTTATGTCTGATTTATTCCTTAATAAATTCTATGAAACTTTATAGAACTTTGGATAGCAACAGCCTGCTAAAAATAATTGGAAACATTTTAAGTGTATTTTGCTTGATTTAATAGGATAAAACCTATCTTGTTCTTAGCATGGATATTAAAATAAGTTTATCCTTCATGCCATTTTCTGTGTTAATGTGTTTTCTTCCCAAGCAACATAAGACCTGTGAGGGAGAAATAGGCAAAATGTGCATGTGCTTACATGTGCACTATGTATGACATAAGACTGAGAATTAAGTGCCATGAAACAGGTGTGGCTAAAGTAGTAGAGGAGTTGAGAGAAGGGACAGACCACTTTTGATATGGAAAAGCTAGGAAGACTTTCTTCAAAGTGATAGAATATCATCTAGGTTGTTAATTCAGCACATTGATTGAGCACTTACCACAGGCTGGGCTTTCTTTTAGGCACAAGTGATACACCAGTAGTCCAGAAGACTCCTGCTTTATAATCTTACAGGGCAAAGCAAGTCATATGTTAACATATATACAATTTAGTTGGCAATACATATGCTGTGGAGGAAAGAGGATGAGGGATAGGATGAAGGGGGCATTTGCTATTTCTTGTAGGGTGGTCAGGGAAGGAAATACCAAGGGGACATTTAAGCAGATATCTGGAAGTGAGAGAGAATCCATGTGGATGTTTAGATGAAGAGCATTCCAGGCAGATGGAAGAGCAGGGGGAGAAGCAAGAGGTTTTAGTAGAGCCAGGAGGCTTGTTGACTGGAGCAGTGTAAGGGAGGGTGTGCTGCAGAAAGACACAGAGAGGCAGTAGTGACAAGGTAATGGTGAGCCTCTTATGTCTTAGAGGAACTTGCTTTTTAAAAAAATGTATTTTAAAGATGTGGGGTACAATTCAGTATTAGGTACGGAACCTGCTTTTAACTGTAGTGAGATGGAAAGGAAGTGGTGGGTGCTGAGTAGCAGTATACCATTATTTGAATGCAGTCTGGGAGGATCTCTCTGACTGCAATATGGAGAATGCACTGTTGGCAAGGAAGGGGTGGAAGCAGAGAGATTATTATAATCCAAGTAGATGTGATATGATTACTATAATCATAATAATACAGGTGGGGATTCTTGGATCAAGGTGTAATGGTGTAGGTGGTGAGAAGTGGTTGTATCCCAGATATATTTAGAAGACAGAGTATTAGAATTTATTGATGGGATCAGTTATGATGTATGAGAGAAAGAAAGGAATTCTGATGACTCCAGGATTTGTGGCCTAAGGTCAGGAAGGATGGAATTGACCTTTACTGAGACAAGGGAGATGAGTAGTGACGATTCATGGTTTTCGTCTGTGACAAATTTGAGATGCCTATTAGACTTCCAAGTGGAGAATGAATAGGAGGTACGTACCCATCCAGGGATCCTGAGGAATGATGGCATTTAAAAAGCCACATATACTGATAGGCTTTTGAATTGGAGGGAACATTTGAGGAAAGCTGTTCATTGGATGTGGAGGTTGGGCGATAATTTAAGAAGCTATTTTGGAAGTTCAGGTAAGAGTTGACTGTACTCTGATCTAGGGTGTTGGCAATAGAGATGGAAAGAAAGAGACACTAACTGAGAGGACTTGATAACTAATTGAAAGTGGGGAGAAAGGAGAAACAAAGGTGAAAAATAGTTCTTAGGTTTCAAATGTGGATGATTGGAGGGCAGGTAACCATATTAGCAGCCATAAGGAGAAAAGCAGGTTTGGAAGCACGATTGAGTTTGGCTTTATCAACAATAACCATGTATTTAGTGAGTTACAGTTTACAAAATCCCTTCTAGATATTATTTTAATTGGTTCTTTTACAAGTGAGGTGCCTAGGGGTATACATGAAGAAATATTATTCAAGAAGCAATTGGAAATGAGTCAAAGGAAGGACTGGTTTAAGGTGTAGATTTGGAAGTCATTTGCTTGGAAATTGTCATTGAATTTCTGAGCAAGCTAAGAGCAAGTTTGTTATAAAAGATACTTTTATATGATGGCAAAATCATGGGGAAGGCAAAATTTAGGTGTCCAAGGAGGAGATGTAGATTTACTGAATAAATAAAAGTGTAGTTAGTCAGTTACAGTGAAATAAAATCAGAAGTGCAGTATGAAAGACCTATAGAAAGGAGAATTCTGGATGCCCCACCTCCAAAAGCACACTTATGTGCTCCCTCTCCCTCCCTCTCCCCTTCTCCCCTCCCCCCTCCCCCTCCTCCTCCCTCTCATTCGTACTTGCTTCTCAGTATTCACATCTGAGTCCCACCTTTCCTGGAGGCCTTCTTCGATCTCCTTTTTTCATCTGGTATAGGTTACCAATCCCTTTTATGTACAGGAAGACAGCACACACGTGTCTGTGTCTGACACCCCACACTGTTCACTGGTTTCTAATGTGGATTGAACTCTGAGAGCTACACTTCATTGCGTTCTTGTAGAGGTGTTACAAGTTACCTTAATAAAAAAATAAGTCAGTTTATAGAGGTAGTTATGATAGACTATTAGAAACTACTCAGGTGCTTTGAGAATAAGTCCAGTGCAGTTATGGGGCCAATCTTAAAGAATCTTTAAGAAGCAGCAGCACATTTATTCATGATATTGAACTTGAGGAGAAAATATCAGGTAATCATTAAATTATTTAATAAGTCTCCAGAAAAGGTAGCCAAACCTCAACAGATTATCTTTGGGAGAGATAGAAAAATAGAGGTAATTTTAGTGACCATTATTTTTCCAAAGTAATTCTTTTGTGCATTGACTTTCCTCAAAATGAACATTGGGTTGTTTTTTCAGACTTGCACAGTGTTAATCTAATAGTTTTGTGAAAAATTCACACTTGAGTTGAGTGCTAGGCTCTTGTTTCTGCGTCTTGGAAAAACACCATTTATCTCTGTCGTGCTACTTATGTGATACTGTCACTAAAGCATCTAGGTAGTACAGCAGAAATTTAGGTGGAATTTCCAAATATAAGTCCAACCTTCCAGTTTAACCGCTAAGTCTGGTCATGTGAACTTTGGTAACTGTAGGTATTTTTGTTGTAGGAGTAAGTCCTTGAGTGATGTCAATGCAGAGGACGTTCAAAATTTGCGTCAGCTACGTTACGAAGAGATGCAGAAAATAAAATCACAATTAAAAGAACAAGATCAGAAATGGCAGGATGTGAGTATTTTTTAGATGGAGATGGGGAGAATTTGTTTTACTTTTCTTTGCTTCTCTTAAAAGAAAATATACTCAAGACAATTTTTCTTGTTATTTCAGAATTCGGTTTTTATAGAAAATATGAACATATATAGGTTTTTAAACCTTTTTTTGCTTATTATTATTGCATATTTTAAAGGCAATTGTGACAAATATTAGAGGATGTTTATCTGTTAATATTCTGTGAATTTTCAAATATGTAAAGTTGCTTCCTTGTAGTATTATTGACTTGTTTAGTTGTTTTGGTGGTTGAATTTGGGGTATGAATGTTAACTATGCTTAGGATGGGAAAAGACTTTGCCAAGATTAGGGATAGGAGAGGGACACGGTCTAGCACAGACACTGGCATCAGTGGAGGGAGATGAAGAGGGTTTCTAATTAAGAGTTTAGTAAGGATATTTGAGAAGAAATAAGTAATATTTTGGCTGAAGATGTCATTATCTAATATAAATCAAAATGAGATGTTGTCACAAAGGTGACACGTACTGCCAGGTGTTTATATGGATATAGACTTCATCTTTAGTTTTGATCCTGAAGAAAAAGTTATATCTTTTTGTTAATTGAGTAATTGTTATAAACTTGAGGAATGTAATGAAGTACAATAGGTAAAGTATTTTTCAGAGCAAACCCAAAGGAGTTTGAGGACAACTTTATGGTAAGAATTGAGTGGTAGCATGAATAAAGGGGTCAATGACAGTAAATCTTAATTTTCAAAGGAATTAAAATCTATGAAATGAAGAAGAAACCCTTGCCTTGGCTACATTTCTAACTTCCAGCATCTCTTTTAATTGTTAACTCAATTTAATTTTCCAGAAACAGTAATTCAATGTCACTTTGCTAAAATACATGGTGAGTTTTCTGGCATGAGAGTAAGTACTGAGGGGTTTTTCATTCAGATGAAAATTAATGCCAGTTATCCTGTAGGACTAAATGTGCACTGCTTTTGTTCTTTCTGGAAAGAGTTCATATTGTTTTCAGGCTGTTTTTAAAGGAGGAGTGACCCTGTGGGCTCCCAAAGTGTATATACCAAGCTTACTTTGCATACCCTGGGGGTGAGGTTTGGTTTAGTCTGAGACCTTGAATTTGCTTCTGTTTGGACTGGAATGTCACTAGCAGTTCTTAGTTTGACATTTCTCTACTTTAGGAGCTTAGAAAAGTTTGTACTTTGAAAAATGTCTTAACTCCTGGGTGTCAGAACCAGCCTAGGTTGCTAGGGGGAGTTGGAAATCTGACTTAGGTTGATTGTCCTTGGGGTCATCCAGCTGAGTTAGACTTGGATTCCTGGAGCTATGGAAGATGTGTTGACTTGTTCCTGCAAGATCTTCCTTACTGGCTTGTCCTGTTTGGACTTAACCCTTTTGAAATCACATATCAGAGTCTTGCCTTCCCAGAAAAGCTTTCCCAAACTCTTTCCTTCTTGAGGGGAACCACATTTTATTCATCTGTTTACTTATAGACCTGTCTTCAAGTGGGTACTGAGCTTGTGTTTGTTAAATGAAAGATGAATGATGTATCAGAGCTTAACCATCACAATCATGTTTCTGTTTCCGTCTTAGAGAGAAACATGTTGTTTCACGCAGCAACCAGATTATTGGAGTGAGATGAAAATGAATTTCAGACAGGCCTTAATGTATCTAACTGGCACCTAATTACAAGCATTTAGCATTCTTTGTGAAATGGGCAACGAACGAGGCAGACACTTTCTGGGAAAACAGAAATGGAGGCTATCTTATTAGGTCAAGTTTTTCAGACAGACACATGAGATAAAGGCTTGGTACAGAAACGCTGACTATAAAAAGCAAATTTAGGGCACCTTGGCATCCAGTTGGAGTGAATAGTTTCAGTGATGTAAAAGGACACTCTGGCATTCTCTCACTGCTAGAAAGTGTGTAGAAATTCAGGTATACCCGTGCTAATGTGATTTTTCTTTCAGGACCTTGCAAAATGGAAAGATCGTCGAAAAAGTCACACTTCAGATCTACAGAAGAAAAAAGAAGAGAGGGAAGAAATTGAAAAGCAGGCACTTGAAAAGTCTGAGAGAAGCTCTAAGACATTTAAAGAAATGCTGCAGGACAGGTAATAAGGTTGAATGTGTCTCATGGCTGGAGGGACCAGTGTTAGATATTTGTGTAAGTGTAGTGTGACTTTAATCAAATATACAATGGAACGTTCAGGATTTTGCTCTGCAGGGAGAAAAGCAAAGTATTGCTGAAATAGTGATCTAGAGTAACAGAATAAATGAGAACATAAAGTTCACTATTTCTTCTTTTTACATTGTGCATTCACATGCAGAATTGGATGGTACTGACGATATTTAGTGTAGAAAAAATATTACTTTTTACTCTTAAGTGAATTTAGGAATGAAATGGCCCAATAAAATCAGCTCTTACTTTTAACTAAATTGTTTATAACATAATAAAGTTCTTTTTATGTTTTGTGATGCAATTCAGATTATATTTTAAAGGAAGTTTATACATAAATATGTGGGTTTATTTATTCTTTGCTTTGCAACATAATAGCATAAAGGTCACATTTAAACTTAAAGTAGTTACTGTCTGAAGCCTTAGGATGTTTATAGGTCAGGGAAAAGACAAATATGCTTCCACTGCAATATCAAAAAGGGAATATATTGTCAGATGGAATTAAACAAAGCTCCTTTCTGTCCTAACAGCCATTGATAAGCATGGTTTCATTCACTTAAATGCAATTCAATTAGCTTGGGAGGTAGGTACTCCTTTCTAAATGTGAGAGATGAGGAAATTTCATGAACTTTTCTATAAATATGGATGGTGAATTTTAACCCCAAATAATTGTTTGTGCAGGTTCTATCAAGCTGTATGAAATCATACGCTAGCTTGATCTCCATAAAAGCATGAGTTGTTTGTGGTTTCAGTTTTACTAAATTAGTGTAAACTTCATTCAGGAAAAAGCTCCCAATGCTGTCAAGAGATCCACAACTTTGGAAGTTTCAAATTGATTTTCAATCAATTATATCTACAATGTTTTAATTTTGAAAGAGTTAAAAACTTGTGAATAAAATTTTGTGAATGATTTCCTATTTATATTTCCTTGTTTTTTTAAATTGAAATCTCTTTACAATAAAGAAAATCCATGTGAATATTTAAGAGAATCTGTAATTTAAAAAAGTCAAGTTCTTATAATCTTTTTAAGTTGTGTCATTTAAAATAAATTTACATCTTTATACACTGTTAGTGTTGAATTGATTATTGTGTAAAATTAGGAATCTTTTCCCCCAGTCTATTTTGTATGTTTTAAAATTTTTGTTTAAATTTTAAAGTTGTGAGGTACAAGTCAGGATTGGTTACAGAAGTGGTTTATGTACAGATGAAGTTAATTACGACCTCCCTACTTCTGTGTATCAAGTGCACGACTACATGGTAATGATGTGTTTCTTTCTGCTCAGGGAGTCCCAAAATCAAAAGTCTACAGTTACATCAAGGAGGAGAATATATTCTTCTGATGATGTGTTGAGTGAAGAAAGGCTGCCCCCGACACTGACTATGTCAGAAACCAGTTGCCAGAGTCAGAGGGGAGAAGAAAAGGGAACAACTTATCCTACGGAAATTTTTAAAGAAGATTCTACAACTTCTGCAAGAAGAGAGGACAATATAACAGCTGAAATTCAGTTTCCTTCTAAAAGCCCCATGGAAGAACAGCGTCCAACCTCTTTGTCTTCTCAGCATTCACTGAATACACAAATGGAGTTGACTCGTGTTTCAGCTTCTCTCCCCAGAAGTTACCAGAAAACTGATACAGCTAGGTTAACATCTGTGGTCACACCGAGACCTTTTGGCTCTCAGTCAAGAGGAATCTCATCACTCCCCAGATCCTACACGGTAAAAAATGTTCAGTTCACTTAGTCTGTTCTGAAGAGCAAAATGTTCATGAACTTGTGCAGAGGCTGGAATCATATACATTTGATGTGTAAACTGTACACATATAAGTCAATTTTATTTTATGCTAATTTAGATGCAGGATATTTAATGCTTAAGATTTATTTGCAAAGATGCAGAATTTATTAAACTTTAAATTCTGTGGAGGTAAGGTTGATACATTTTAAAGAATGGATTAGATACGATACAGTCTGAAGTCAGGGCATGAATTTTTAGTACTATGTTTTTTCAAATATAGCTTTGTAAACTTTTAGGTTGAACAGTATCAAGTTGCCAGTGGTTAGTTCTGTGGTTAGTTCTGTCTTGACCTATAAAATAGCAACTTCATACGGTTTTAACTTAAATATTTTCAGGTGCTTATGCACAAATTTCTGCTTTCTCCGAATTTCTTTCTTTCTCCGAATTAATCAGAACTTGATATATTTGAATATAATTCTTTTTTTTTTTTTTTTTTTGAGTTAGAGTCTCACTCAGTCACCCAGACTGGAGTGCAGTGGCCGCTCCTGGCCACCGCAGCCTCGACCTGCTGGGCTCTGGTGATCCTTCCGCCTCAGCCTTCCGAGTAGCCAGAATTACAGGCGTGTGCTACCACTCCTGGCTGAATTTTTGATTTATTGTAGAGATGAGGTCTCGCTGCCCAGGCGGGTCTCTAACCTGTGGGCTCAGGCAATCTACTCACCTCAGCCTCCCAAAGGCATGGGATTACAGGCTGAGCCACTGAGCCTGGCTTGAATATAATTCTTAAAATGTATCTCATTATTCAATTATATCCATATATTTCTATTGATATCAGGATTTTGATATTTTCTTCATTTTTTTTCTCTTGAGAATGAAGTAGTACCACATATCCAACAGTGGGTATATTAATCTGAATTATGTGAAAGGAAGCGATACAATCTTAAGATTAATGTTCAAATTCCTTTTAGCTCTGCCAGTGCACATTCCTAATATCTGATGAGATAAGGCATGTTCAGGGTGATATGGTCGTAGACCAATCCTAAAATATAAAAGAGAAAATATAAAAGATTGAGTATTTGGGGTGAGAGAAGCCTCCCTAAATGAGCCAGGAAACCCTTGACCATTATGTCAGGAAAAAAAAAATGTAGACATATTTGAGGTTATAAAAAGTATATGGCAGGCACCATTAACATAGGCAATTTATAGACTCAGAAAAATATTACCAAAATGTATTATAAATAAAGGGTTAATATATCTGAGATATGAGATAGTTCTACAAATTGGTAAGGAAAAACTTAACACTAGAAAAATGGATATAGAAAAGCAGGGACTGATTCAAGGGAAAGGAAGTTTAAATGGATGATAACAAAGCACATAGGAGTATGTTCAGCTTCACTGGAGTAAGAATGAGGTGTACAATTTGCACCCAGCAGATTGATAAAGATTTAAAACATGGAAAATGTCTGGGGTTGACAAGGATACAGAGAAACAGATGCTCTCATATAGTTCTTTGGGAGTATATGGCTATTTTTTAACAAAGTTATATATACATATATACACATATATTTATATATAAGTTTTATATATATATATAAAACTTTGTCCTAGCAGTTTACTTTTGGAAATCTGTGCCATAAAAATAAAAGTTTTCTACAATGGTTTTGGAAGTGACAGAAAACTTTTAAGCAACTTTAAATGCACATCTAATAAATAAATTGTTGATTTCCTACAGTGGAATATCCAGCAGTTAAAAGGGCTAGGTTAGAGTTCTGTCTATTGACCTGGAGTGACGTAAATAAGAAAAGCAAGTTTCAGAAGGTCGTATGTAATATGAATGCTTTTATTAATGCTGTTCCTCCCACTACATGTATGTTTCTGTTGGTGTGAAAGAACATACTCTAAGTTTTCAGCAATAGTTACTTTACTGTGGTGGGTATGTTATCTTGGTGTTTTTGTTTTTTTTTCTTTCAGTAGTTTTAGGGAGCACAGATAGTTTTTGGTTAATGATTACATTGTTATGTTAGTTTTTAAATATTAATTTAAAAAGAGGTTTGTTTTTTTTTAACAGAAAGCAAGGTAACAGAATACCACGTTTAAAATTATGATTTCTGTTTAGATGGATGATTCTTGGAAGTATAATGGAGATGCTGAAGGCATTAAGAGAACTCAGAGCAATTTGGTCAGCAGTGCTGCACAAAACCCAGATGCAGGCCACCTTGCTCCGGCCTCATCTGGCCAGAGAGAGGCAGCAGCAACAGCAGAGGGTGTGATGGAATTGCTCTCTCTTGCACCCCCCTTCTCATCTCCTTCCCAAGACCAGGCTGCCACTTCTAAAGCCACACTGTCTTCCACATCTGGCCCTGATTTGCTGTCTGAATCTGGAGCAGGGGAAAACTCAACCCAAGAAGAGGTCTTAAGGTCCCAGGTAAGCTTGGGAGGGTTCTTTATCATTTGTGACTCAGACATTTTTAAGTATTGAAATCTGAGCACCATGTTTTCAATCTGCAGATGTTAATTTGAACTGAAAATGTGCAAAATGATATTACGGTTTATTCTTAATGGATTCTGGTAGGTCTGTTCCAACTTGAGTTTATAGAAAACCCTTGTGAGATGTGTATATAGAGACCCTATGGACCTATCTCCTTGGGACTTGCTGGCATTTTCTCTCTACTCCACACTTTAGTAGTTGTCATCTCATACTTCTAGTATCCAGTAGTCCCACGTTTCAAGTGCAGGAGTCACTTGAGAGATTTTAGATGCAGACTAATATATATGTGATAATAGAAGTTTCTTCCAGGGAAATTAATTGACCACAAGTAGAAATTGATGCATTTGATGGATGCTGGCCTCTAGGGACATAGCATTTCTTTTTCTATCATCTTAACTTTTTTAGTGACTTTTTTTTTTTTGAGTTGGAGTCTCAGTCTGTCACCTAGGCTGGAGTGCAGTGGCATGCATACTCACGGTCGCTCTAGTATCAACCTGCTGGGCTCAGGCGATACTCCCGCCTCAGCCTTCCGTGTAGCTGGAACTACAGGTGTGCACTACCATGCCAGCTAATGTTTTGATTTACTGTAGAGATGAGGTCTCACCAGGTTGCCCAGGCTGTTCTCAAACCTGTGGGCTCAGGCAGTTCCCTCACAGCCTCCAAAAGTGCTGGGATTACAGGCTTGAGCCACCACACCCACCCTCTAGTGACTTTTAATATGAATTTATACTTTAGAATATCTAAGCCTATGCTACATAGCAAGACCTTGTTTCTACAGAAAACTAAAGAAATTAGCTGGATGTGGTGTTTCATGCCTGTAGTCCCAGCTACTTGGGAGGCTGAAGCAAAAGGATTGCCTGAGCCCAGGAGGTCAAGGCTGCAGTGACCCATGATTGTGCCACTGCACTTCAGCCTGGGCAGCAGAATGAGACTCTGACTCAACAACAACAACAACAACAACAAAGAATATCTAGAATTTTGGATGGCCTCTTGTCTCTTAATGGGAGTACTGAGACTTAGTTACAATTTGGTAATTGTAACTCTTAACATTTGAAATCCGAACAAAATATATCACTAGATAAAGAATGACTGGGAATGTTTGTAGTTTTTCCTACTTGAAATCTTATTCGATGACTTTTAAAATAATTATTAGGTAATATATTTTCTTTTTAGCCTACATGTAAAACATACTAAATGTCTTGGTCAGAAAGCTTCCCTCTTTTAGAAAAACTCTTTTTACAGCCTGGGCTGACCTTATCATAAGGATACTTTATCTTTATATCTTAAAAAAGTAATCAATTAGCCAGGTGTGGTGGTATACACTTGTAGTCCAGTTGCTTGGGAGACAGAGGCAGAAGGATCACTTGAACCCAGGAGTTAGAGGCTGCAGTGAACTGTGATTGTGTCAAAAACTCTCGATAGTTACATGAACCCTTTAGCTTGGAGGAGCTTTTGTGGTTCTTTGGCTAGTCTAATATTCCTGTTGCCTTGCAAAACATCAGTTGTACAACTTGGCCTAAGTTATTAATGAAATAACTGTGTGAAATAATTTGAATAGCATACTTATTACTATTGGATTTTTATCTGTGTGGGAAAGCTTAAAGTTTAAACTATTTCTTTTGGGTATGTCCTTGAGAAAATTTGAGAATACAAAAAAGTATAAATAATTACAATCACTGGTAATTCCATCATTTAGAGATAACCATTGTTAACATCTAGCTAAATTTCTTTCAGTTTTTCCTCACTCATATTTACACATATATATCTAGAAACAGTTTCTCATCTTGCTAAACTAATTAGTTGTAAATTATTTTGTTCCATTTTTAAAGACATACAAATATATAAGTAGCATCATAAGTCTCGATGGATGAGAGCAATAGCCTATGTTATACCTGGGGAATGTAAGTTACCACTGCATGAATAATAAAAGCAGAAGCAAAATGTCTTGTTTTGTGGACTTGTATGTTTGCCTTCACCTTTTCAAATAGCGAATTCAACAAAGCAGCCTGATTAATGTGTTGCACACTAGTGTTAGTACCTCCCTCAGGTGGCAGCCGACTAGCTGCATCCATGGATTAAGGAATAGAGGCTGAGTGAGGCAAGTGGGTGTGTCCCCGCTTGATGCAGTTCGGAGGAACCTCACTTTACATGGTGCTGTTTCAAGTCTCATCATTCATAGATTTATGCTCCTTTGTTACCAAACTTGAAATGGTATCCTACTAAGAAAAAATAGGCTTCATTTAACGATTGAAGCTATTGGGATTCTTGAACGTAGCTATGTTTCCTGTGGTGACTTATTTATTTCTGATGCTTGGTGTGTCGATTTCTGTGCCACTGGGGAAGTGGCTTCCACAGCATCACCTTGACCTTGTCTCTGAGAAGAAGCTTACTGACTTGAGAGAAGGCTGTGGCTGCATAAAAAGCTGGTGAGCAATATGTAAAGGGCATTGTGTGACACTCCTCCAAGTTCTGTTCATACTCCACAACTCTGGGTATTCCGAGGTCAGCGGCTTCAAAAACAGTGTGTGGCAGATCATCCAGATGTCTTGGTAGCTTTGTAAAAGAGGGTTCTTCAGGTCATATGCTCCCTACTACCTTGCACTTGTGCTGGTAATATCCTTTGATTTATTCCTCCAGGATCTCCCTTGATGTTACGCCTTTCTACCCCAGTTTCCACTGTCCTAATTCAGGCTCTTTCCCTATCAGTGCAAATAGTCACAGGTGTTAGTGCCTACCACACAAGACTGGCATCAGATCAACTTGCCTGATGCCAGGCTGGACTCAGTAATTTCTCTGCTCTAAAACTTCCAGTGGCACTGTGTGGGTTACTGAATGAAATTTGTAGCACTCAGGGGAGAACTGACATCCCTCATGACTGACTCCAAACTCCCTTCGTAGTATAGAAATAGCTGACATTAGAGAGTTTACCATGTATCATCCAGACTTCTCAGGGCTCTGACTTAGTTAATCCTCACAGCAATCCTATGCTGTCATCTGTAATTCTAATGATGCACTGTCATCATTATCCCTATTTTATCATCATGGAAATTAAGGCATGCAATGGTTATATTAATTATCCAAGGCCATAGAGGGGATTTGAACCGAGGCAGTCTGACTCAAGATTGCCTATATCATGCTATATCCTGAGAAAGAGAGATGACTCAGCTATAAGACTGCTTGCTTTTTCATGGATACATTGTATACTTTGGGGAGCACATCATGGTTCCCCCACTTGAAAAATGTGTGTTTTACACATCTCTGCCTTTTGAAGTCCTACTGTTTCTACAGTGCCCAGGAGAGCCACTTCCTTCATGAATCAAGGTGTACTACCCTCTTATTTTGAATTGTCTTCTCACCCTTGAAAGTTTCACTCACTGAATTCTTCCTTGTTCCATATATTTAAATGTTTCTCCCTCACTGATGTTCTTTGTGCCTTCTACAGCCTTTTTACATAATTGGCACTTACGTATTTACTGACTTGAATTGCATTCAAGGCCTTGATTACTAGGCTGAAGTATGAACATGATCCAGCAGGTAATTTACAGCCCTTACTGGTTATGCAGTGTGGGAATCTTGATATTAAGGGCTGTTTTAGGAATGTAAGTATTGCAGTGTTCCACAGAATTATTTTAGAAAGCTAAGTCTGGAGGCAGAGACTGATTAGGAACCTGTCACAAAACTGTGGCAGTCAGGTGGCTTGTGCCTTAAAGAAGAAAATGCATAATGAAGGAAAGGCTTTAATATGGTCTTATTTGAAACCTGCCCACAGGAATTTCCTTGCTAACCTCATTGCTGAGCTGGGAGTTTTGTTCCCTCTCTTTTCTTTGCCTTCTTTCTTTTGTGGTTTTTTTTCTTTTTCTTTTCTTTTTTTTCCCCCCTGCCTTCCTTGCCGACATAGGCTGCTAGCGCTGATCTGGGGGTGACCCACAGCAAAGGGAGGGAATGTGACTCCCAGGGTCCTCCATCTGTCCCACAAACGTGTTTTTCATGTTTTTTTTCTCAAATAGGTCTTGACTACAGGTTTCGGTTTTCTCGTTAGTCCTTTCAGAGTCCTGTGCTCTCAAACCTCATACAAATCCATATTCTAGAACCTCTGCTCCGAATCTTTTAAAGCAGTACCCCAAAATAGGATGCTGGAAGGAAGCTTTTTACATGTTAATTTCCTGATTCCCAACTCTGAGACCAATGCCCTTTTAAGTAGTCTCCAGGGCTGACCTCATCCCAGCAATACCTTCTATGCATTTTGCTTATTCCTTACTTTCACTAGACTCACTCTCCTTGAGGGTAGACAGCAAGCCTGTCTTTTTTACTGTTAGCACAGTGCCTGGATCTGTCCATGTTCTCTGAATGCTGACTGAGTTTTTTTGGCTTTAGAGCTAAGTATGTGAGAGTTAAATAGGATTTTCTTTACTTGGTCTGGAAACTACTTAACCAATATGGGTATTGTGTTTAATATTGCTTCCATGGGAAAAAGAAGGTAATTACTGGGCATCAGTCATGTGTGTCTTGGCACCTTTTAAATGTTGCATTTAATTGTCTCAATAACCTTGCAGAGAAGATGGTATTATCCCCATTTTCACCAATGAAGTACTTGAGATTTGAAAGTTATGTCACTTGCCCTAGGCTAGTGGTGGAATGCTTAGACCACAGCTACAATTTCTCTTTTTTTTTTTTTGTTGGAAATATGACATGCTCACATTTGAGTACTGCCTTATGTATAGTTAAGACACTGTATGTTGACTTATTTGAACCTTGCCATATTTTTAGAATTTTAGAGCTAATAGAGACTGAAACATTTTTTAGTTCATAAAGATAAAATTATTCTTGAGATCATTTTGAGGAAAGATGGTATATATTTATTGAAACTTACTAGAACTGAAATGTGAAGTTTGAAATCTACTAAGTAAGGAGCTTCACAGTAAGGAGCTACCAGCAATTTTAAAACAGGGTATGATCTACTAACCTGCATGTTTTGTAACTAGTTGTGACTGCTGTGTGGAAGATGGACAAAAAGTGGGGATGGAGGTAGGAGAGCCTGTCAGGAGGGGTAACTACAGGAGTTTAGGGGTGATTTTGGCCTGAACCCAAGAGAGGATAGCAAGGATTGGTGATTCAAGATGGATTTTTGGATTGTGGACTTGATAACATTTTGTGAAATGCCTGTGTGTGTGGCAGGGAGTAAGGGTATAGGGACTGTTGTGTGGAGTTGGAATGGGGAGCAGTTAGGGGAAGGAAGGAGAAAGAGGCCCAGAAAGAACCTGGTGTTTCTAGCTTGTGCAACTGGTTAGGTAGTGGTGCAATTAGCCAAGATGTAGAAAACAAGAGGTGGAAGAACAGGTCTAGGGAGGAAGATAATTAATTTAATTTTGAAATGTTGGACTTAGACATTGAAGACATGACAGTGAATGAGGTTACACAAGAAAGCATGTAGTCAAAAAGGTTGGAAACTGACTAGGAAACAACAACAACAAAGTGAGAATAGAAGAGAAAGCACTGGGAGCACTAATGAAACAGAGAAGCAGCCTGAGAGATAGGATGGGGGTGGGGGAGAGGCAAGAGAAAATGGAATGGGGGTGACTGTGGAAGATTGTTTCCCCAAAGCAAGAATAGCTGGCAGTGCCTGGTTGGATGAAGATTGCAGATGGAATTGGTAGGCAGAGGATAAGCTTGAAATGGGATGAAAAGGTGGTAGTAGAGTCATCGAAATGCCACCCGTGGGATGGAGAATGGGAGAGTTGAAGAAAGACATAGATGCATCTTCAGTGAAGGAGAGCAGCTCTAGTGTTAGCAGGACCATGATTTGAAGTCAGCTCTGTTCATATTCTACTCCCAATAAGACCCTGAAAGAAAGACACTAAAGCACCATATGTATGCAAAGTCAAAGATTATGTATTTCCTCTGCTATTTTTCCTGATTTTTATAGTCTGAGTTTACTTTTAGTACTAATTTTATCAACTAAGTAGGCTTCTCTGAACTCAGTACATTTATCTAACTGGAAATGTTTGAGAAGAGATTTCTGATTTGTCATTGTATAAGACTGACCCTGTTTTTTTAAAAAATGAATTCCCATCTGTGGTGACATGGAAATCTTAATTCATTGGCTCCAGTAAAAATAAATATTGCCGTTGGGACTCCAGATCATCCTCATGTTTTTGTTTTAAAGTTTAGGGTCTTCTTCTTCATCAGTGTGACAGTTGGTGGGCAATCTGAATTTTCAGTGTATACTACCTAATTTGAGGGAAATTTTTATTTTAAATGCCGAGATATTGATAGACAACTATATTTTATCTTTTCTGGCATGGACAACTGAAACCACTCACATAGTTCATTATCAGTCATCGAGAATCTGGGTTTTTCCCAATAATACATATGCCTGTCCCATTCAGTTCAAAGGTAATTCTTTAATTATCATCTTCTGCAACTCAGATCCTTTGTAGAGTACTCACTTGGCATATATCTTGCAAAGAAAAATAAGGACGTGGAAATCCTACCTGAAATTGTTGTTGAACAGTTTATGCTTGAATATAATTATAGATATGTTCATCTGCAAGAAGTCTCAGGGAAAATCTTGTATAAAAACCTGGGATTCCACAGAGATGTTTCAAGCACAGCCACACAAGTGGGGCTGTAGGGGAAGGCCACACAAGTGGGGCTGTAGGATTCTTTTTTTTTTTTTTTTTTTGAGTTGGGGGTCTCAATCTGCCACCCAGGCTGAAGAGCAGTGCTCACATGAGATTATGGCTCACTGTAGCCTTGACCTCTTGGGCTCAGCAATCCTTCTGTTTCAGCCCCTGAGTTGCTGGGACTATTGGAGCACCACACAACATGCAGGTGTTTTAATTATTTTGGAGAGACAAGGTCTTGCTCTGTTGCCTAGGCTAGTCTCAAACTCCTGGGTTCAAATGATCCTCCTGTGTTGGCCTCCCAAAGTGCTGGGATTATAGGCATGAGCTACCATGCCTGATTTCTGGAACTCTTTTCTGGAAACTACAACCACCTACTTTAATCCTTTCTATATATTAGTTTGTGGAAGAGGCAATCTATGTAAGACTTAAATTTGAAATTAGGCTATTTAAAACCAAAAAATGAAAATCTGTGTCTTCATGAGATACAAGGCTCTACCAGATTCACTGACATTCCTTAGGTCACCTGGTTATTGACAGAAATGCACCTGTAATTTCCCCCATGATTCTCTTCTCCTAGGGATTGACCCAATCGTCTGCTGAACTGTAGCCACAGGGAGTGTGTTCTCCCTATTAAGTCTTGCAGAGAGTTGGTTATCTGTTCTTTCTTTTACTATGTTCAAACATCTATTTTTTTTTTTTTTTTAATTTCTGAGGTAAGAACAGCCCTTTCTGGGACAGTTCTTCTGGTCTAATATAATTGGGAGACTCTTCCTTCTTTAAGTTCATTCTTTTATTCTTTATTTGGTAGAAAAGGATAATGTTCACTTGCCATCTCCCACAAAGCAATCTTTACGTAGTTTGAGAGTATTTATTAAAACTCCATTCTGTCTTTTATTCTTTAAGCTAAGAAACATCAGTGGTTTGAGTATCAAATTCATCATTTGTCTCTTTTCTTTATATAGCAATAGATTCTGTACTTTAACTGGCTTTAAGTCAGTTTTGTTGTTGTTTTTTAGTAAAAGTGGTAAAGGTGACCACTTATTTTCACTGAGTCATCAATCACTTAAATCACATGATTTGAGTGTATGGTGGTTTTGGCTGAAGAGTAGTACCAACTAGTCATTTTTTTCTATTCTGGGAGTTTTATTGTATTCTTCAGATTGGTGTTAGTCAGGTGATTATTAACAAGTGTTATAACTACCTCTGGATTCCCACATTTAAACTGCTTTACAAAAGGCAACTAAAAAAATCTTATATCCACTACAAAAATCACATGTCCACTGAAGAGTCAATAATTATTTCTTAAAAGCAGGGATCAAGCCCAATTCATCCTAATTTCCCAAAGTAATAAGTACTGTATCTTATACAGAATAGATAACCAGTAAATGGATGCTGAACACATGAATAGGTGAATAGTGTTGTACACTTCTGCATGTTCATATAATGTAGTAAGTTCTTAATCCTTTATTTATTCCGTGCCTTCTTATTCTTTTTTTTTTTTTTTTTTTTGAGTTGGAGTCTCACTCTGTTGTCCAGGCTGAAGTGCTGTGGCACACTCACGGCTACCCCAGTGTCAACCTGCTGGGCTCCAGTGATCCTTTCACCTCAGCTTTCCAAGTAGCTGTAACTACAGGCACACACTACCATGCCCAACTAATTTTTTTTAAATTTTATTTATTGTAGAGTCGAGGTTCCACTGAGTTGCCCAGGCTGGTCTCAAACCCACAGGCTCAGGCAATCCTCTTGTTTCAGCCTGCCAAAGTGCTGGCATGACAGGCTGAGCCACCAAGCCCAGCTGCCTTTCTTATTCTTATGTACTATCTTAGTCCATTTAGTGTTGCTATAACAGAATACCTGAGACTGGGTAATTTATAAAGAAAAGAGGTTTGGCTCATGATTCTGGTGACTAGAAAGTCCAAGGGTGTGGTGCCAGCATCTTCTTGGCTTCTGGTGAGGGCCAAGTGCTGTGTCACAACATGGTGGTATGGTGCCCATCCTAGATTGATGCTACTGGTAGCTAAAGTGTGTGTCTGTGAGCCACTTGAAGCTATTCAGATAAATATGTTAAATATTGGAGGTAGTTTTTTAAATGTATGGTGGCACTTTTTACATAAATGATTTAAATTATTCTACTTCATTTCTGGACAATGAATAAATGGTTTTTAAATTAGACCCAATTGTATGGTGGACAAAAACACCTAAGCTTTGTCAATGGCCAACTTATTTACAGTATTAATGTGAAGAACATATATTGACAATAAGGTTTTCTTTATTTTAGCAGAAAAATAATAAACTTAGTGATATTTATATAAATGAAGATTTTACCAAAGCCAAGAAAGAAAGAATGAAGCTTCTGGTTTATTGTGGAATAATTCAAGTATACCTAGCTTGCAGGCCTTCCTTCTTTCATGGATAGACTTTCCTCTGTGTGGGTGCCAGGGACACCTGATGCCAGCGTTTCATGTTTTGTTTTCAGGATCAGTTCAGTGATATGAGAATCAGCATAAACCAGACGCCTGGGAACGGCCTTGACTTTGGGTTTACAATAAAATGGGATTTTTCTGGGATCTTCGTAGCATCAGTTGAAGCAGGTAAATCATAGATTTTGCTCGAACTGAGCTTTCTTTTCCTTTCTTTTATCCTATGTTGGGGTGGTGGTGTGTGTGGGGGGGAGGGAACAGAAATTAGTCTATTTGATATAGGAGGAGAAAGCATGTGAAAAAAATGCAGAAGGAAAACCAGGAAATGCATCCTCTCCCCAAGATTATTCGTTGGAGTTGTGAATTACATATTTATTCTCCTTGCCTAATTAATTTTAGTTTTGAAGAGTCTTAATTTTGTGACTCTATAGAATTTCGGATTTTATGTTTGGAAATTCCATCAAACGGTACTTACTGAAGATTCAGAAACAACTTTCTATTATCAGCCATGCTTTCGGTGGAGATATATGTGCTGTATAATAAATCAATTTTTATTATATGTGAGCATCCTAACATACCTATTGCCAATGGAGTCTTCAGTATGCTTTGGGACTTTTTGCAAAAGGATTACCCCTCCCCCACTCAGGGTTATACCAAGTCAAGCCCAGGAACTCTTTGCAAATATTATAAGGGCTAAAATTACAATGAAAGCTGTTGTATCTAAAGACGGTCTTTTTTTTTTTTTTTTAACTTATTTTCACTATATAAAGTTTCATGTTAACACCAGTTATTTCTACCCATTTTTTTTACATATCAAGGCAGCTTTAATTAGGTATAATGGTATTGTAGTTATAATTTGAAGTCATTTTATTTATTTTATTTATTTATTTATTTTGAGTTGGAGTCTCACTCTGTCACCCAGACTGGAGTGCAGTGGCCACTCCCGGCCACCGCAGCCTTCAACCTGCTGGGCTCCGGCGATCCTTCCATCTCAGCCTTCTGAGTAGCCGAAATTACAGGCATGCACTACCATGCCCGGCTGATTTTTCTGATTTACTGTAGAGAAGAGGTCTCGCCAAGTTGCCCAGGTGGGTCTCGAACCCGCAGGCTCAGACAGTCCACTCACTTCAGTCTCCCAAAGTGCAGGATTACAGGCTGAGCTACCGAGCCCGGCTGAAGTCATTTTAAATAGCCATGTTTTCTTCTCCCTTCCAGAATGCATTCGATTTGGAAGTTCAATTGATATGTGCTACATTTCACATTTTAGATTTATTTATCTTGTATGCATTAGAATAGACAGATCCGTTTAATAAATCAGAAATAGATTCTGATATGTAAAAATATACTAATGCATGGTATGAAAAGGACCACACTTTGTTTAATCAGTCACCAATTGAAGGACATTGGAGTTATTTCCAACTTTTGGTGATTCTTAATAAAATTGTTATAAACATTCAGCTATACCTATGTGTGAACACAAGTTTTAAAAAATTTTTCTTTTTGAATATCTAGGAGTGGAATTATTGGGTCATATGGCAGGTGGACATTTATAAGAAACTGAAATTATTTTCCAAGCATTCCCATCGACAGCATATGTGAGGGCTTTAGCACATTTTAGGTTTAAAAATAACTTAAATTTTTCTTCATCTTTAGGAAGTTAATAGAAAAGTGTTATTGAATACATGAGTTTATCATTTTTTCTATAAATTTTAATGAAGATATATACTATAGAATTTTAAAAATGCCTTTGGTGCTTTGTATGACCCAGATAAATGGTAATTTAAAAAAATTTGGTGATTCTTTTCCAACTCAAAATAAAAAGAAATGGCTACTTGGTTATAATTTTTATACTTCCTTAAGTTGTTTTTCTTTAACTTAAAGAAACAGTGACTAGTAGGACGTGTAGGCTTTTTCCCAATTGGTTGCTTAATTTACTTTGCATTATATAGGTGGCCCGGCAGAATTTTCTCAGCTACAAGTAGATGATGAAATTATTGCTGTTAACAACACCAAGTTTTCGTATAAGGATACAAAAGAGTGGGAGGAAGCCATGGCTAAGACTCAAGAAACTGGAAACCTAGTGCTGGACGTGAGACGCTATGGAAAGGCTGGTAAGTTTGTGTTACCACCATGTCTGGCATTCTGAATTGGGAACTGGTCTTTGGTAAATGGTTATAACAGTTTGCTTCAGTAACTCTCTATTTTTTTCATTTGATTTATTTTTGGTTTTAATGGTGTTTTGTAATTATATTGTAACAAATCTTGAATACTACCTCCTTGAATATTCTGTCTGAACTTTTCACTAGCAAATTTACTGACTTCTACATTATTTATTTACTGATTTATGTACTGGTCTGACTGAATGCAAATATCAACGGAAAGCAGCTGTATCTGCATTCAGAAATCATTTATAATAATGTTGAGTATTAAGAATTGTGCTATGATTTAACTTTCTCTGCAGCATCATAACTGTACTGGCAGAAGAGGTAGAGAGCATGGTAGGTCATATTCCTGTTTGTTCTCAAAGAACTTTCAGTATGCATTCTATTATTGTATTTCTGAGTTATTGAGGTTAGATGGGGACAGGCATTAAGCCTCTCCAGACCTACCAGCTTACTATATTAAAATCTAATATCTAGTCCTGGTTAATGGGAAGAGTCAGCAGATTTGCTAGTCTTTTTATTATTAACATGATTTAACCCTTGTGTTTTGGGAAGGTGGTCTGTTGGTAAAAACCCTAAAACTTTCCATTTCTTTCACATGCTACCTGATTTGTTTGTCTTGTACGTGTACATTTTTTATATGTGCATTCAGTAACTTTATTCTTTCCACTTCAACGTTTACGTGTACTCATTACTTGATCTTCATGTGCCAATCAGACTGGGGCAAAGACCAACCTTCCCTACCATTTTCACGGCATAAAACCCTCAATCTCACCAGTATGGCTGCCAAAATTATAGGTTCACCTGAAACAAAGTGGATTGATGCAACTTCTGGAATTTATACGTCAGACAAATCATCAAGTTTATCTGTAACAACTGATTTCTCCGAAAGTCTTCAAAGTCCTGTGAGTATTGTGAGAAGCAGGAGTACTTGTGTGGAACAAAGCAGCTGTAGGAATTGTATATGGGAAAAATACCGTAAAAATGCAGCTGGGCACAGTGGCTCAAGCCTGTAATCCAGCATTTGGGGAGGTGGAGGCAAGAGGACTGCCTGATCCTAGGGTTCAAGTCCAGCCTGGGCAACTTGGTGAGACCTTGTCTCCACAATAATTCAAAAAATTAGCCAGGCATGGTGGCACATGTCTGTAGTTCCAGCTACTTGGAAGGCTGAGGGGGAAGAATCCCATGAGCCTAGCAGGTCAAGGCTGAGGTGGCCATGAGCATGCCACTGCACTCCAGCCTGGGTGACAGAGTGAGACTCTGACTCAAAAAAAAAAAAAAAAGTAAATAATTGAATGAGGTAACTTATAGTAAAGAGATATAGTAAAAATTTTTTTTTTGAAAACCTTAGGCATTTCTCATTAATAGAGTAGTTGGTGAGTTATATACTGGCAAAAAGATCCCAAATGTTGTTCTGCAGGTGTTTCTTAATCTTTATCAGTGTCCATTTTTCAGATCTTTGTGAAATAGTAATTATGTAAAATTATACACTATAACTTCTCTACATGTTCTTTTGTCTTTGCTGGCAAATAAATGTAGTGTGAGCAGTGTGAAACTTTACAAAGTACTTTTAGTTTTTGTGTAGGTATATTTGATGGATTGACTTACATATGTGGTTGAGAGATAATTAGTTGCAATAATTGATTCAAAAGTATAATGTGGAAATTTTTCCAAGTGTCAAAGCAATACTGGTTCATATAGGCTTTGAAAATGGTTTTTATTTATGATTTGTTCATTTAAATTTATTTAGTAATTACATTTAAATGCCAATGAAATATTTTGCATTTATATTATTTACATAGATTGTTATATCATCCTAAAGTACTTCCTTTTATTTAATAAGGAGATCTTGCTACATTATATTTAAGAATGGTTTAATGTTAGAGAATCCTGGGTGGCTATTTTGCTTACTCATCGATATAAGCCAGATGGTTTAGTGATTTATTGGGCAATTGTGATTCTTGGAAAATTAATGATTGATTAAAGTTAAAGCCATCCATACCTGTAGCTTGTCATTAATTCCTCCACAAATATTGAGTAATAATGAAAAATATTTGTTTCTACTGTATGCAAGAAACTGTAAGGAATGCATCAATATCCTGAGACTCATCATGTTAAAGTGTATTTGCACTGGTAGCATGCATTATTTAAGCCAAACTCCAACTGGAGAGACTTCTTTTTTTTTTTTTTTGAGTTGGAGTCTCACTCTGTCGCCCAGACTGGAGTGCAGTGGCCGCTCCCGGCCACCGCAGCCTCGCCTGCTGGGCTCCGGCGATCCTTCCACCTCAGCCTTCCAAGTAGCCGGAATTACAGGCATGCGCTACCACGCCCAGCTGATTTTTTGATTTATTGTAGAGATGAGGTCTTGCTGCCCAGGCGGGTCTCGAACCCGCGGGCTCAGGCAATCCACTCACTCACCTCAGCCTCCCAAAGGCGCGGGATTACAGGCTGAGCCACCGAGCCCGGCTTGGAGAGACTTCTAACCAGCATTTTAATCTTTTCCAGAATACTGAATCCAAAGAAATCAATGGAATTCATGATGAAAGCAACACTTTTGAATCAAAAGGTAAATATAACCATTATAACTTATGTATATAATGTAGGAAACGTCATAGTGCTCAAGTTCTGCCATTGTAAAAATTAATATCTGGGAGTGAAGGAAAAACTGATCCACTGCAAGTTGAAACTAAAAGGTTAGCACACAGATCCAATTGCAGCCAGGTGGAAGGGCATTCACTTCCAGCTTTGAATAGTTCAGGAACTGCAAACAAAGCTTTGGCAGCATGTTCTAGAGCTATGAATGCCTGTGTGCCTAAGTCAAATAAGAAAGACTGGTTTTCCGGAGGCCGTCAGCTTTCTTGCTATGATATGCTGGCAAAGGAAAGCTTAGTTAAATATGAAACGATGAATGAAGTTTCCTTTTCTCTTTTATTGTTTGAAAGAGACAAGCTTGGAGGCAGTTAGCCTTAATAAGGAAATGCCCATGGCAATTACAGTTGTCAGAAGACATTCCTATTTGTAATGAAAAAGAAGGGGGAGTCTTTAAGGAAATTTTGGAGTTTTCACTTTCTTCCTCCTTCTGCCTATCCAGAAGTAATTTAGCTACAACACATTGTCTGCTATTCTTTGGTATACAAAATAAGAAAGATCCGGTCTTTACAGGCAGGGAAAAGACCCAAAGAAGTATAAACTTCTATTGCCATGAAATTAGACTGCCAAGGATGGAACTGGGTTTTCACTGTTTTTTGGTGCCTTTGAATCTGCATTTGCCAGTTTATAATACTATATGTTAAAACTAACATAAGTTTATAAATTTTCCTTCCCACAATGATTATTTATCTTTGTATTTCATTTCCAATAGTTAGAATTTGGTTATATTTTGTTTTGAGTTGCATTCTTTATCAAAGGAGTTTTTAAGACACACATTGCTTATCTTTCTTCATGATGCTAAATTGAAGGCATCCGGTTCCTGCTCTGCCAGTGACTTAGGCAAAGCCAACTGATAAGACATCTAACTCTCTAATGACTATGGGACTGTATGTAGGCCCTGCCATTGGAAGGTTTTGTTTAGATAAGTAAGCACCAGCTTATTTCAAGTAATAACCACACATTTTATGCCGTACTCTTATGACAGATCTGTGGGAGAAGTCAGGATGCTTTTCTTTTTTTTCTGACTGAACTCCACTTGCTTCACTTAAAGTTAGTAGCTGCAAGATCTTGAAAACTAGGTCAAAATATTCTAGTCAGAAGAATGTTTTAATTCTGGCATTTGTTTTCATTTGATCTTTCTTTAAGCATCACTTATTTTGTCTTCTTCCCCATTATTTTTTAGTTCTCATTCATCAGTGTTGTAAAAACTCTTTGTTATAGACAGTTTTCCTTTTACTAGACAAGATTATGGATTGATTACCTAAACAAAAAATGTTAATTTCCATTTGCCTAAAACTGTGGGATCTAGCACAGAAGATGATACTTTGGCTTTTATAGCTGTGAAACTATGATGCTATCTGCTAAAATTTATTAATAAAAATATTGTTTCTTTTACTAATTTAAATGTAGTCTAGCCTACTAAAAATGTGTGTGAATGTGCTTTGAAATAATACGTATCTTCTATGGCTATCAGTTTTGTCATCTTTTAGAATAATATTACTACTGATTGGAAAGGTATATCAAGCATCATTTAATTTACCAGTGGCGAGAAATGAAAATGAATGACACAGTGTTTATGTTTTTTTTTCAACTAGCATCTGAACCCATTTCTTTGAAAAACTTAAAAAGACGATCACAATTTTTTGAACAAGGTAAACCATAAAGCTAACAATTCATGCACTTTGATGGACTCTTCTCACTCTCCACTTCTCCTCGTGGTTTATGGTGCTGGGCACTGAGTCTCTTTGGTTTGGCTGTCATCATGACCAAGCGATATAACCCATTTCCATTCTTTCCCTAGGGTCATCAGGCTTTTCTTACAGTTCATGGGTCTACCTCTGTGGTAATGGGTCTTTGTGTGTCCTTTGTATACCTATTAAAGTTTCTTTCTTTTTTTTTTTAAACTTTGAAAAAAAAAAAAAACTGAGATGCTTTTAAACACATACTTCTTTCCACTGGGTAACAGTAAGAAATGAGGATTTTCATTTAAGCCTTACTGCTTCCTACAAATTGCACCGTGTTAGATTACACCAACATACAATTGACCAAATTTTAAAAACTCTGACCTGTTTTTGGTTGTGAAAAATACTCTTAATAAAGGAGAGTTATTTTTGCTATTGGGATGGTGGCTTTGGAGTGCTGATTTGACTGTTCTGTTGATTTTGAAGTAAATTCAAAGTAAATGCATTCGGTTGCATCCAAGAACAGGTACGTTTGAGGCTCTTGTTGGTGTAGTTGAACAGGGCTGCCTCACCATGTCCTGTGCATGTGGCCTCTCTTCCTTTCATGCTCGCCTAATGCTCTGTCTCATGAATGCTGTTCAAGCTCTGTTTTGCTGTGAAGAACTTAAAAGTAATATCCAACATTTGAGATGCAGTGGTCAGAGGAGATTGTGCTATTGCTGTCTAAAATGTTATTGTTTCTTGCTTTTAAGGTTATTAAGACATTTACAGTCTTGCCTTTTGACACCACACTTACTGGGTTTGTGTATTTTGTTAATCACCTAGTATTCTTCCTTTGGTGAATTAAGGTCTCTTTTTAGCCATAAACAGAAATAGCTTACCAGCTATGCATGTCTTTTTGTGTCAGAATCCTTAGTGTTTTTGATTTATGTTTTTTATTAAACTCCTATTTTTCTATAGCTAGTTAATTGAAGCGGTGGGATACTCCTAGCTTAAATTGGCTAAAATGAAGCAATTCTGTTTCTTTCAGTGTTCTAATTTTCTCTCAATTTTCTTCAACAGGCTATTTTAGGAAAGAATATTTTTCTAAATCCCAAGCAATTTTCTTAAAACAATTATATAAGTGAATAACATATTTGACAGCTGAGGTTTCAAGAAATTTTTAAAATACTGTATAATAGTGTATTTTCTGAAATTTTACTTTTTAAAGATCATTGAACTATGTATAGATACACACATTGATGTAGGCCTCCTAAAGACAAAAAGAATAAGACTATGCCCAGAGTTTATACATGAAATTTGAAAACCATGCTTCAGATAACAAGAGAGAAGAGGGAAATGTTTTTTGAACATGTTTGTCGTGGTGGCTTGTCTATGAAAGGTGTAGCTCATTAATAAGACTTGAAAAGTGTGACTTGCAGCTATCATATTGTAATTGAATAGTGGCAAGTAAAAACTGGACATGGTAGATGTTATTATGGTAGATGTTGGAATTCCTTTTTTCTTCTATTAGGCTCAACTATGAGATACTACCTAGTTTATTAATAAAAGAACCCTGAAACCTTCTTCTTTAGAAATAACCACTGGCCCAGCCCTAGTACCTAGAGCTAGGGCTTATTTTGGGCATCCTTGGTATATCTTCTTCCTACAGACTTTGAGTTTGGAAGATGAGTGACAGATGACACTGGGGAGAAAAAGATTTTCTGACTATTGTTTAAAAAAATCATTGTCACTTAACATACTTGCATAGGGACAGCTAATGATTCAATTTTCTGAGAAGAATTACTTACAGCAGTGAAAAGACTTATATTGTATTTCTTTTCTTCCTTGCCCATGTGCTGCAATACAGGAAGCTCCGACTCTGTGGTTCCTGATGTAAGTAGTATTCATTTGTGGTTTTGAATAAGGTTAGCTTGGTGGGATTGAATACAGTAGCACTGCTTACCATGACTTTAAGTTGCATAAGAGTTTATCAGCTCATCATCCTTCCAGATTGAAAAGTCTTACTTTGAAATAAAAAGGCAAATTTCCCTTGGTACAGGTTAACCAATGTGTGATATGAATCATGTATGTGTGCAGAAGTGGTTCAACAGATAACTTGATGAAGTTATGTTGTTCTGTGTTTGCATTTCTTCTCTGATAACTGGTTAGCTTCCAGTTCCAACCCTCAGTGCCCCGAGTCGCTGGGCGTGGGATCAAGAGGAGGAGCGAAGGCGGCAGGAGAGGTGGCAGAAGGAGCAGGACCGCCTGCTGCAGGTAGCGCAGGGTGGCACGGACGAATAAGAACCAGGCTGGGTTTCATGACTTTTCTTGAGTCTGTGTCAGCCAGTATTAAGAAGCGAATTAAAACAAAACCAAAGCAAAACAAAACCAACAGTCTCATAACTTATCTTTTTATATGTAGCACATTTTGCAGTAAACAATCACTTTTCCATTTTGAAGATTTTCAGAGTCATCCTTTTAAAATCATTACTTATTAACCCCTGTGTATATTTTTGGATACTTACTTAGCAGTGAGAGATGCACAGGATACTTACTTACTTAGCAGTGATAGATGCACAGACTTTGTGAAGACTTAGTTCCCGTGAACCGTTTACTAGGCCCATTGTAGGGTAATTCAACCCCCCTTACAGTTAGCTAGAGGCTTTCATGAAGTACAGCCATGGTCATTGGTGGATATGGGTTTAATACTTACTTTCCTCATGTCTGCATTTTAATTCAGTATAAGCTCTTTTCTACTTTAGGGACTGAAATCTGATTGGCTAATTAAAATGAAAGCACTCTCCTTAAAGGTTAGGGTGAAGGTCTAGAGTTTGGTTAAGAATGAAAAAGATTCTTAACATGGAAAGTTAACCTATTGATTGATTTAATATATGCCATATTTTCTTGTAGGAGAAATATCAACGTGAGCAGGAGAAACTGAGGGAAGAGTGGCAAAGGGCCCAACAGGAGGCTGAGAGAGAGAATTCCAAGTACTTGGATGAGGTAGAGTGGCTTTTCAGTTCCCTTCCTCTCTTGACCTTGTTGGAGGGATAAGCCGAGAAGCAAGAGATACCTCATTTCCCCCCACTTTTGGCCAAATGTTCACCTGTCTAGCTCTTTGAAAAGTACAGTGAGCTCTGATTAATGTTTTAACTTTTCCCCTACTTTTTCTTGGGCATCATTAAATAATTATACTAATGAATTTAAGTAGATCTTCCTCTTCTAAATTACATGTCAATCACTCATGTGACTCATGGACATTTTTATTGATATTGCTTAACATTTTTTTCAGTCTCACTCTGTTGCCCAGGCTGGATTACACTGGCACACTCACAGCTACTACAGCCTCAACCCACTGTGCTCAGATGATCCTTCCACCTCAGCCTTCCCAAGGAGCTGGAAATGTAGGCATGTGCCACCCCCTCAGCTAATTTTTTGATTTATTGTAGATTCAAGGTCTCGTCAAGTTGTGACTGGTCTTGAACCCCTGGGCTCAGGCAATCCTTTTATCTCCGCTTCCCAAAGTGCTGGGATTATAGGTGTGAGCCACTGTGCCCTACCTTAGCATTTTTTTGAGTGGAGTTCTAGGCCAACTACAATTAATATCTGAAACTGAATATACATATGTCTGTATGCAATTATAGAAATGCACAGATTTAGATGGATTTGTTTTTCTCCCTGGTCACCTAGGAACTGATGGTCCTAAACTCAAACAGTGTTTCTGTGACCACACGGGAGCCTGCTGTTGCCACCTGGGAAACATCCTGGAGTGAAGGGTCCAAGTCTTCTGACAGGGAAGGAACCCGAGCAGGAGAAGAGGAGAGGAGACCCCAGCAAGAAGAAGTTGTTCATGAGGACCAAAGAAAGACACTGCAGGAGGAACTCATTCTTGAGAGAGAGAGGAAACTGAAGGAGCAACAGTTTCAGGAAGAGCAGGAGCAGAAGCAGTTTCACTCTGAGGCCGAGGAACAGAAGCAGCTTCAGGACGAGGCCGAGGAGCAGAGGCCGCTTCAGGCCGAGGCTGAGGAGCAGAAGCGCCGTGCAGAGGAGCAGAAGCATCAGGCTGAGAGAGAGAGAGAAACCTCCGTCAAATTCTACCAGTATAGGAGGTCTGCCCACAACTGTAGGGCTCAGGAGATTTTAGCTGGCTTGGCTTAGCTGTGTCTGTTTCCCACTTCAAAGGCAACTCCTTGCTCTTCCTGCTCCCTGCCACCCTTCTCTACACAAGTGAACAAAAGCTGCCCAAGGGAACTTTTAAATCCTTAACACAGTCCCCGCCCAATACTCTCCAAGTGACTTCCTGTCACGTCAGAACACTGTCCAGAGTTCTTGCCACAGCCTAGAAGGCTGGCATGAATTAGATGCTGGCCCTTTTTTCTGTCTGGTAATGCCTATCTTCTTCCCCTCACTCAAGCTGTTCTAGCCACACTGGCCTCTTTTTTGTTCCTTGAAAATGGCCCAACATACTCTGCTCCTGGACTTTTGCATTTTCTAATATCTTTGCTTGCAGATGTCTTCCATTGATATTTGTATGTCTTGCTCTCTCATTTTCTTCTAATCTCTGCTTTGAGGTTTGGACTACCTTCTTAGACTTCCCAGAATACTTGATATAAAGAAGTACACACCTCTTCCTTACCCCTTTTCTCTGCATACCCTGTGTTACTTATTCATTTGTTTGTTGACCTGCCTGCCCCCAGTAGGATGTAAGTGCAATGAGCTAATAAGTTTGTTCTGTTTACTTCTATAAACTGATCCTAGAACATGGTGGGCACTCATGTGGAATGAATGAGTGAATGAATTATTGCAGATGTTTGTTGGCAGTAGTAGGTCTGTTTTCTGTACTGACTGATTGAGATACTTCTGTATGGTTAGTTTTTAACCCAGAGACCAGTTGCATAAAGAGATAGAATAACATTATTTTGTTATCCTTTCCTTAGACTTGGGGAAGGTCTTACAGTATTTTGACTGTAACGTCTTTTTCCATCTTTTAGGCCTATTGATTCCTATGATACACCAAAGAGAGAGGAAGAATCTTCAGGTTTGCTTCCTAGTGACAGGTGTGTAGAATATTTCATTGTAATTTAATCCGTAGTAATTGGCTTCAGATAAATATTCCAGGGCTTGCCTAGATGATCTGTCGAACTAGTTTAGCTCTTTGCCATTTGTGGGATGTAAAGAGAACTTGATGGATGATCTTTGTATTAGTTAGCTTTTGCTGTTAACTGACTCTTCCTAAACTTAGTGATTTAGCTCATGATTTTGTGGGTCAGCATTCTGAGCTGAGCCTACTAGGATAGTCCATCTAGATGCTCACTCATGTGTCTGCTACCAGCTAACTAGGCAATTCTGCTTTGGGGGCTTGGCTGGCTGTCAGCTGTCAATGAGAGCACTTGGGTCATGTGTCATTTAACATACAGCAGCCAGTTGGTTCTCAAGTATGTGGTGGCAGGTATGGAAAAGAGAATGAAGGAGAGGAAACCTGAAAGGCATCCTGAGCTTTACGCTATTGTCAAGTAAAGTCACAGGCCTGCTCAAATTTGTGAATATCTGAAAAGTTATATATGTCTTAACATTTCCTAAAACATTATTGTAATGTTTTAAAGTAATTTTTAAAATGCTTTGCAGTTTTGAAATCACTAAGGGCTTCTAAACAGAGTCTGTCTATAAATATCCAGTTTACGGCCGTTTATGTTTTCAGAGCTGAAATTTCTCCTTTAGGAAGTTTGTCTTATCTATTAGCTACAAATAAATACTTGTATCTGTAGGCATTCAGGATGTCTGAATTGGACTCAGAATAGAAGGGGAAAAGAAAAGAAATAAACAGGTAGTAATAGGCTGATAATAAGCTTATAAAAAGTCTAGTGATAGATGACCTTATTTATAATCTCTTGAGTGACTATAGATCATTAAAATATTTGTCTTTTTTTAGAGGTAGGGATTTATTTATGTATTTTTTTTAAAAGCTTTATTTGTATAGCTCATAACCTTAGGGAAAATAATTAAAATTCTCAGAAAGGAAACTTGAGGAATTCTGGAAAATATGAAATACTTCCTGATGGTCCTGATAAAGCATTCCCTAGGGGCAGTGAGGAGTGTGGCTAGACATCTGGTAATATAAGTGTTTACTTCTATGTAAATATAAGTGAATTTTTTCACAAATACAACTCTCTACCAGGTGTGATACATTATTATATATTGTTGCAGTTTATACATATGTACAGGTATACATATGTATGTATGTAGTATAATATTGCATAGTACTTTATAATATTGTGTATTATTATACATTGTTATTGCTATTATTATTTGTGAAGCTCAGTGTGCCTAGTAGAATAAGAATGAGATCAGCATATGCTGATTTATAGACTTTATAGCAATTTTATTGCTATAAAGTCAGGCATTTTTAGAAGGCTATGCAATATCCTTTAGTTCCTTTTTGATAAATTGCTGTGCCAAACTAGTTGGTGGCATCCTAACGCTTAACCTTACATCATCACCCTGGGGCAGTGTGTGGGTGGTGAGACAGTCTGACTTTAGGTGATCTGATAGCCAATGCTTTGTGAGCCTGGTAAGGTTGAGATATGGACCACAGTCAACACTGGTAGAAATGGATCAGTACATCATAGTCTTAATCATTATGCAAGCTGGAGAAGTAATTTTGCATGTTTATATCTATTTATATCATTTTACTCTTCTTTGTTTTGGGAGTGTCACTGTTTTCTGTTAGATTATACAATATGAAAAACTCCTTGGTTTGAAAACAGATATTGCTTTCCACAAACATATGGAATCAACTTTTTTAAAAAAGCAGTCTTTTTTCGTGTTTTCACTTCAACATATGAAAGCATGTTATTAATGAGACATATTTAATAGACTGTGTTTTGTGCCTTAGGAATAAATCCATATCTACTACTGAACTGGATAACTGCCCTACAAATAAAAATGGTAAGTATGATTTGGTTTTCCCCAAACTGCTTCAGCACAATTGCTTATTTGTGCTATCACATGTTATGATAAATATTTTTAAGGTCAAGATATTATTAAGATTACATAATTAAAATGTTGAGTATTTTTAGCATCTGCCTATAAAACAAAACAATTCTGTTATGCTTATTTTGGCTTTATTTTATAATGGAAAGAGTATTGGGAGATTAAAATGGTTTATACATCATGAAGAAATCTGGGAATTTGCAAAATGATGCAGCTTTGCATGGTAGACTTCATCTTTCAGCTAAAGAAATGATACACAAAAGATTTCTGCTAACTTGAAATTATACCAAAAAATTTAAAACGATAATGACTTCACTTATTTTGCAAACTTGATATTGTTAGTATAAAGTATATTTCTAAAGAATGCATATAACTGAAGCTATGTAATGATTAAGCAATGAGCATCATTTTAAGCAAGGTTTGCATGAACAGGCTGCTGACCCATTACATGAATGAATGAGGGTCCTGGTTGGGATTGAGGGGTACTGATGCTTCCATCCAAGTGGACAGCCACTCCCCAGCCCCAATCTATCACTGCCAGGTTGAAGAAGGCAAGTCTCTGATTGCCTACTCTTTCTGTTATAAAAGAAAAGTTTTTAAAAAATCTATATTTTTGTGTTATCTTTTACATGCTGGCAAGGATTTTTAAAGAGTTTAAAGTCCTCTGTGAGGAAAGGAGCATGTCTACAGGCCAGAATGGACTGGTAGCAGCTAGTTTTGTAACCTCTGGTTAAAGCTTATAGAATTTAGAGTTTCTATTAGGAATTATAGTTCTATGATCATTCCTTTCCCAGAACACATAGGACTTTCCTTGTCTGGTCCTAGGTTGGTTTTCCTGATTATTTGTTTTTTCCCTTATGGAACCCCTTACTGTAGCCACATTTTCCTCTCTCAGTTCCTATCTTGTCATTTACTTTGTAATCTGGGCCCTCTGGTCTTACCTTTCCCTGTTTGTGTCGTTCATTTCTTCTTCCCTGAACTTGCCTTTAGCCAACATTAAAATTATAGTTTAAGTACTTCAGTCCTGGAATATTTTTAACCTGAAGTGATTATATTCTCTCCTGCACATAAACATAAGACCTGTTCATAACAGCAACTGTGATTCTCTGGAGTGACCTTGTTAATATTTGTGGCTTGTGTCATTAATCTGGTTATTTTGTTTGTGTGTTTCCTCCCCTTTAATAGCTAATTACAGGCTCCTGAAGAGCAAGCAGTGAAAGTTATTAAATACTTGATTTAAAAACTTGGTTACACCAAGTAGAAAACATTTATGTAAATCTGACCCAATTGATAAGTGTTATATGTGCACAAATGTAAATATTGGTGTGTATAAGAAACCTTTTGCCTTGCTTGTTGCTTACTGAAAGATGAACTATGGGGCAAACAATGAATTTTGAAATAATGGCCATAACAGTGAACATAGAGAAAGAAAGAAAATAAATCCTTGGGTGAAATTTCCTGATCCAAATTAAGATGGGAATGATACTTCAAAGTTTTGGATGCCTTACCCAACTCAGAAAGTAGTCAGCACATCTAAAGAGACAAAGTCCTCAAGATAAAACCTGACTTAATTGTCATTAATAAATTCAACATTCAAATTATAGTTCTGTCAGTTTCTTAGAGTAGAAAGAAGTCTGATAACATTTATGGGTTATTATTTGGATTGCTTTGATATTTTTCCTGTTCACAAAAGCCATTTCAATGATTGAAGATGTTCTCATTCTTGCAATTGTGGTTGTCACTTATAATGTACATGCTTGGGTCATGTCAGCTAGCAATGCATGCATTTATATCTTATCTCTCTCCCCAGGGGAAGTGTAAGTATTTTAAAACTCCCTGTTTCCTTGCAGATTTGCTACAGCAAGCATTTGAGCCTGTGCTTGATTGATTTAACTTAGGAAGGGGAGAGTGGAAGAAAAACTATTTTTAGATGAGCATTTTGTAACTAAATAATACTGAAACCAGTACTGATTGTTTCCTTCTTAGTTTTCCTTATTGTGTTCTGTGGTGTGGCTCTGATCATGGGACTGGAATTGCCAGGAGTAGGAGACAGTTATTTTGTGTTCTCATGCAGTAGGCTCACTGATTATTGACGATCTTAGCACATGTGCACAGTGTCACATTTTAAGCATGCTGCATTTGTCGATTTATCCATTATAAGTTTTTTTTTTTTTTTTTTACGGTACCAATCCTAAAGCTTTTGATGTGTTTTAAATTTAGAAAGCAGAAAATACTTAGACCAAATTGGAAGCACTGCCTCTTCACAGAGGAGCTCCAAGAAGGAACAAGTACCATCAGAAGCAGAGTTGGAGAGACAACAAATCCTTCAGGAAATGAGGAAGAGAACATCTCTTCACAATGACAACAGCTGGATCCGACAGCGCAGTTCCAGTGTCAATAAAGAGCCTATTTGTCTACCTGGGATCATGAGAAGGTGTGAGACATCTTAGGAAATATTTTCACATCTTCACTTTACTAGTAAATATTTAATTTGTAGACATGCTTGTGCTTTGAACAGAAGAAAGAAAGAATGGTAGAACAAACGTCATCCAGTGTTAAAATGGATTAAACTTAGTATTGACAATTGTATATGGAAATAGGAATTCTTGTTACCAGTTGGTTGGACCACTTTTCCAGTGTGTATTAAGCAAAAATGTATACATCTGTACCCTCTGAGCAATTTAGTTCCTAGCACTCTATCTTCTTATTTGGATAAGGATGCAAAGGTATATCCAAGGATTTCTACTTAAACATGATTGGCAATGGTAAAAGAAGAGAAAATCACAATGTCTACTAGTAAGAGGATACTTAATAGTTACCCAATAAATAGTGGTGTACTGATAAGATAGAATACTACACAACCATTGAAGAATGAAAGAGATATTGCTGTATAATACGTTACCTCAAAACTTAGTGGGTTAAAATAACAATTAATTTCTCACAGTTCTGGGTATTGACTGGGCAGTTCTTTGCATGATGTTGACTGGCACAGTTGAGCAGCTATAGTCATTTAGGGCAGGAGTTGGCAAATTTTTTAAATATGAAGGACCAGATAGTAAATAATTTAGGTTTTGTAGGCCATATGGGTCTTTATCACATTTTTTTTTAATGACTCTTTGGAAATGTAAAAAATATTCTTAGCTCATAAGCTATATATATCCTGGAAGTGACCTGTAATTTGCTGGCCCCTGATATAGAGGCTTCATTGAGAGCTCAGCTGGAGCCATTAGTTGGGAGCTATGGACCCCTCCACATAGCTACTTGGGCTGCCTCATGGCATGGGACCCAGATTCAAAGCGGGAGAGACTTACAAGAGGATAATTCCTAATAAGCTAGTGCTTATCACCATGTACTTCATGTTTGCTAATGTCTCACTGGCCAAATTAGTAATGTTGCCAAGCCCTGAGTCAGTGAGACCACACAGGGGCATGGATACCAGAAGGCATGCTTCAGTGGGGGCCACTGAAGTACAGTCTATCGTATGAACAGACATTGAGGATAGTTATAATATATATAAATGGAAAGTTATTGAAGACAGTGCTGTGGAATAATCCATTTGTTTAAGACTGGTAAACATATAAACACAGTGCATATATGTATAGACAGGTTTATACTTATGTAAATCTATGTATATGTAAACATGCTTGCATATGTGATCAAAGTTCACGGTGATTACCTCTGATGTTTAGGGCAGGTAAGTTGTGACAAGGAGGAACTTTTACCCTCCCTCAGATACCATCCTATAAAGTTTTAAAGGCAATAAAATCAATACTGACCAGGTAGAAAAGCATTCATAATTTTGAGTTAATTTATGTAGATATGTTCTAATGTATGACTTTAAGAGAGATTTTCAAATATTATATTTAAATTCTGTTGTGAGCTAAATCCTATTTTAAATGCATATCCAATTTAAGAAAAGTGGCTGATGAATGCTCCTATAATGGATACATTAAACGGTTTTTAATCTTAGGGGTTTGAGTGGTACATGAATGAGGGCTTTCCAGGAGCCATGGCCTGGGTTGCTTTAGAATCAGGGGACTTTGTTTTGAAAGCCAGTTCCACCTCTGACAGGCTCTTACATGAACAAGACCACTTTTTTGAGATTAAAAAAAAAAACTTAGTGTAATAAAGATGAAGTAAGTTTAATATTTTTGTGAAAATGTCTAGTCTATTACCTGTCATATTTAAGTGCTTAAAATGTATTTTTGGTTGAATTTTAAGACAGACTTTGGTGTGTCTAAACTGTTTAAGATTTAAAGATAAATATCTGTCTTCTTAGCCTTAGTACAATATTAGCTTTTATTTTTTATTTTTATTTTTTAGTATTTTTCTTTCCACTTTAGTTGGTATTTATTCTTTTGCCTAAGCACCAAGTGATTAAAAATAAAAATAAAGTTGACTGATATGTAAAACATCATGATGCCTCTGAAGATGAAAGCAACTTGTTAAAGGTAATTTTACTGTTGGTCCTGCACTATCAATGGTTCAACCTATGGTTTTTTGACTTTATGATGGTACGAAAGTGATAAGCATTCAGTAGAAACCATACCACAAGTACTCATAGATCATTCTGTTGTTCACTTTCACCAGAGTATTCAAAAATTACATAAGATTTTCAAGTCTTTATTATCAAATGGGCTTTGTGTTTGATGATTTTGCCCAACTGTAGACTAATGGAAGTGTTCTGAGCATGTTTAAGGTAGGCTAGGCCAAGCTGTGATGATTGGTAGATTGGGCAAGTTCCATGCATTCTGACTTAATGATATTTTTAACTTGAGATGAATATGTTGGGACATAACCCCATCATAAATGAAAGAGCATCTGTATATATAACTGGACTTCATAGAGTAATACCTGTGTGAAAAATAGGTAAAATGGATATTTTAATGACTGTAATGACAAATTAAATAGATTTCCAGTTGAACATACCACTTTATGTTGATGAGTCCTTTTTGTGTTTCAGAGGTGAATCTTTAGATAATCTGGACTCCCCACGATCCAGTTCTTGGAGACAGTCCCCTTGGCTTAATCAGCCTACAGGCTTCTATGCTTCTTCCTCCGTTCAAGACTTCAGTCGCCCACCACCTCAGCTGGTGTCCACGTCAAACCGTGCCTACATGCGGAACCCCTCCTCCAGTGTGCCCCAGCCTTCGGCTGGCCCTGTGAAGACAGCTGCCACAGGTGTGACCACTGCACGGTCCCCCACCCCGAGAAGCCATTCCCCTTCTGCTTCACAGTCAGGCTCTCAGCTACGCAACAGGTGAGTCCTTCCTGTTTCTCCTTTCCTTCTCCTACTCTCAAATATTTTGTCATTGAAATTTCCCTCAAATCTCGTCCAAGCTTTCCAAAGAAAAAGAAAAACAAGTCCTTTGGAATGTGTCAAATTCAGTGTTCTTTTATAAAATCATTTAAGAAGGCTTTCTTAATAGTGTTCCATGCAACTCGAACCGAATAGCATTTTTAGATGCCTTGTGAAGCCGTCGGACACCTTGAGGACATCTACTTGTCGCCGCTGTCTCGTTTGCCTGTGCTGTGGTCACTGTCTTAGATGTAAGATGCACCTGAATAGTTCTCCATGTGGAGTTGGAGAAACACACAGTAGCTCATGAATACTTCTCAAATTTAGGGTGAAAGCAGTATTATAAAGTATCTGCTTTCATTACACCAAAGTACTAATGTACTATTTTCATGACACTGTAATTCAAACTCACTTTATGTGAACTACTCAGTTAAGAAAAGAAAAGAAAGCATTACAATGCAGCTCGACAGTCTGGGGAACTTTTAACTGGCTAGATTAAAGGAATGTTAATTAGGTTAGAGCTTGCTTTTGGGGTTTTTAATGGCCAAATCATTACTTGGCTGTTCTAGTTGGCCAACTTTTTGTTCAGTTGTATTCTGTAGGTCACGTGATACAGGAAGTTTGTAAGTTATGATAGGGTCTTAACTAGAAACTGTTTTTTGATATGGAGTGAAGCTCAGATATCTGCTTTGGTTGGGTTTTTAGATCAGCATTGCTTCTCCATAGATCTTTTATGTTTCACAGAAATACATGCAACAGCACAAGGGAGTGCTGGCATTTACTACTTTTCATTGCAAACAGTATATGTAAAATGGATATTTTAATGACTGTAATGACAAATTAAATAGATTTCCACATTGATTAATGCTGGAATTTTTGTTTGACTATCAAATAAGAGGCTTGGATAAGAAAACATGTTTTATATTGATCCAAAATGATGTTACAGGTACCAGAATCTACAAAGTGGGTATCAGAGAGTTTGAATTGAGAGAAGGGGGGTACAATTTAAGGTAAATTTATGGGGTAAGGAGATGAAGTCTATGGAGTGGGAGGAAGGAAGAGGAGAGAGTACCCATTTACTTCCTGAGAGCCCCACTCTACGAGAACAGGAAGCAGAGGGACAGGCTGTAGGCTTCTCTGCCCTAAGAAGGTTTTAATGTAGGAAGTGGCCCTTTAAATATCAGATACTTGGCAGCCATGCACTGTTCTGTGCCACTAAAGTGTTGTGTTTCTGCTGTAGGATTACAAAGGTAAGGAAGAAGGGGCACCATCTTGCCACAGGAAAGAAGCTAAGACCTGTATCCCAAAGTAAAGGAAAAACCTTCCTTCCCCATGTAAATGGTAACTGTCAGGCACTTTTCATTTCCTTTGGCAATCATAAATGCCAGAGATACGTTGGAAAGTGCTGACACTTCTGTTTAACTAGAAAACTGGGTAACTGAGAAAGGGGGTAAAAAATAAGGCTGAGAAGGTAGGTTGTAGGGAATTTACAGTGCCCCTAGAAGGAAGTTGAGGCTTCTCTTAGCATTCTGGATGGTGGGATCATGTGATTAGGGTTGTGTGCTTTGGTAGGCTTAACTGGCAAGAAGATGTAGGTGGATTAGATGGGGGGAGACTATTGCTGAGTGCAGGTGTGATCTAAGGTGGAAAGCACGGAGTACAGGATGGACTCATCACAGCAAAATTGGTCATTTACATGAATAGATGCCAAGGGTCACAGAGCTGCCATGGAGATCATTCCAGGTTATAGTGTAATCAAGGCATGCTTTAGTTGCCTGGTAAATGTTATCCTCCCACAGATACACATCTAGAGCCTTTCTGAAATCGTTATTAATGCTAATACCAGAGCGTGATTTTAAAAAATAAGAACCTTGAGCTACACAGGTGAAAGCCTCCATTCCATTCTCGTTCTGCGTCTAGGTCAGTCAGTGGGAAGCGCATGTGCTCCTACTGTAATAACATTCTGGGCAAAGGAGCTGCCATGGTCATCGAGTCCCTGGGTCTTTGTTATCATTTACATTGTTTTAAGGTGAGACTGAGATAAACAGCTTGCAGACTTGCAAAGCTTTGCTTGGTGCGCGCATGGCTTCTGTGAGCTGCTGGGTGTGGATGTACCACTAACAAACTAGGTGTTGTGTTCATTAGTCTGTGCCGCATTTGAATCACAAATCGCTTGCTGCTGCTTAGTTCTCAAATCTTGAACCTTGTTTTAAGAATTAAATCTGGAAAATGTAAGCATTTCTTATCTACTATGTTAGGATGCTATGAATTTACAGTCTTAAATGCTTTCTCTAAGGTGCTGTCAGAGGCATACTTGAAATATAATTTACCAACAACTCACCAGTGTTGTTTAAGGCATGGACCAGCACATGCAATTATCACAGTGTCTGAAAGCCTAGCGTTGAACAGGGACACTATGGAAGGAAAAACATTGTAGATATTTTTATAATTGCACAGCCTGCTTAAACCTGATAGATTTTTGCACATAAAGGGAACTGACGCTGTAATAGCTCAGTTTTGCAGTATCTGTCTCTAGAGACACATCTGTTAGATTCTTGAACTTACATTGGGT
Source organism: Cephalopachus bancanus (assembly GCA_027257055.1). Classification (NCBI taxonomy): domain Eukaryota; kingdom Metazoa; phylum Chordata; class Mammalia; order Primates; family Tarsiidae; genus Cephalopachus; species Cephalopachus bancanus. Next base: position 577,352 of record JAPVLO010000402.1, read on the forward strand.
TAGAGAAAGGTTCGAGTTGTTGATGCTGGAGTCCTGCAGACCACAACTTGTTTAAGCTTGTACATTGCTGGCTTGGGCTGTTCCTGGGCAGAGCAGAATGAGTCAAGATAATTAGAGTTTGGGCACGTGGAACTGATATATCCAGCCTTGAAGTGAGGCACCACATGAGAACACTTGCCAAGCTAGTGCAGCGGGGGTGCTGGGAGAGGCCCGTCCCAGAGCAGAGGGCCAGAAACCCAGTCTTCATTCACCTGGCCAGCTCTTTCATGTGGGGCCTTACCCTGCCCTTCCCCGGGAAGAAGGAAAACTAAATTTCTTTAAACCAATTAGCAATTTTTTTCCTACTTTTTGGAGATGTGTTTAGACTGATCATCTTGGCTCTTGATATTGGCTTTATGAATTCTTTAATGTCTTATCTGGCGGGCTTGATTTTAATCACTAATCATCTTTTGGCCTTTTTTTTTTTTCCCAATCTTTGCTGAAATGTATCTAAGAACTTAGAAGCTACATTCTGCTCATTTGTTTTTCTTCTCCCTGGGAGCACCCCGAGTTTTCTTGAGCTGACTGATTAGGGATGTTCTTCTTTTGTCCCCTAGTGTGTGGCCTGTGAGTGTGACCTTGGAGGCTCCTCCTCAGGAGCCGAAGTCAGGATCAGAAACCACCAACTGTACTGCAACGACTGCTATCTCAGATTCAAATGTAAGAGAACAAATCAGAGAGAAAATTTCTTGTCTTTTAAGGAGATCTCGCGTTCCCATGCATTTCCCTGAACCTCCAGCCAGTGCCCCCTCAAGTCCGCTGCCTTAGGATTCTAGGTTTTAGGAATCTTAGTGTGTCCCCGTTAAAGAGCGTATATAGTGAATGGGTTACTGCCCAGGATTTTAGCCACACAGGGTGGATTGTGGGGCCAAGGAATTAGAGAAGAGCGTGTGTCCAAAAGTCAGGAAAGCTGTCTTCTGTTGTCTGCTCAGGGTCTGCAGAAACCTCTAATGACTCGAGAAAAAGAATAGACAAACCCAAACAGACAGTTAAGTGAATCTTCTGTGTAGGCTGTAATCTGTTTCTGTACTAATGATTGGTTTCTCACCAGCAACTTATTTCTAGTATTTATTAATGGACTTTAATTATGTGATTTAGAATATGACCAACTTCAAGTAATAGTGAATTTCATTTTATGCTAATGTCAATATATAATCACATAAATATTTGCGATATTTTTAAAAGATCATGAATTCTGATTAATATGGTGTTTCATTTTTGAAAAAATTGAGTTTTTCAAAAACTTCATATGCTGCTTCACGTCTAAGTATGTATTTGTGTTGTAAAAGGTAGGACAGCACAATTAGGTTGTATATTGTTTAGAGATAAAGCAAGACAACTGTTACTGCTATTTATATTTTGAACCTTGATGCTGGTAACGTCTATTTCTTCCTTATTGTGAAAGGGTGTTACAAGTGGTATCAGCAAAACCAATTGCTTTTGAACTCTGAGGTATTTATGTGGCCCCTATGTGAAGAGTGCTTTGAAAATGGCTTAAGCCCAGTCAACTCTCTCTTATCTGTCCATGGGCTCTGAGCCTTCTGACTGCAGCTGTCCAGTCCTTTCCTGGATGCTGATGCTGAGGTTGGAGAAAGTCAAGGCTGGGCATGTACGGGGGGAGTGTGTGTATGTGTGTGCGCCTTTCTCTCTCTAATCAAATTCCAAAGCCAAATAGAAATGATTTTTTGAATCATTATTGTAAAACTGCCCATGCCTTTTCTCTCCTCCAATACAAATAATAGAGAGTTGAGTGTAACTTTTCGCTATATCAACAAGCTAATTTTTACTCCATTTTTACAAATAAAAAATCCTAGAGCCCAGAGGCTGTGACTTGCCGAGCTTTTCTCCTAAGAGTGAGTGACAGGTTACTCTTTCTACCTCATCTGAGTGATGATGGCTATGTATCCCAGGTGGCAATATTCACATGTTTTGGAATCTAAGCCCTTTTCTTTCTTCTCTCCTTGCCTGATCAGCTGGACGGCCAACCGCCATGTGATGTAAACCTCCATGCGAAAGCACTGTTGCAGATAGAAGAAGAGGTGGTTGCTGCTGATGTAGATCTATAAATATGTGTTGTATGTCTTTTTTGCTCTTTTATAAAGAAATAACCTTTTTTTTTTGCCTCTTTAGATTACATAGGAATAGTCTTGGTAGAACCTGTATTTTTGTTGTTTATTTATGAGAAGGTAATTATGTATGGGGAGAAGTGCAGTATTTACTTCAGCATCTTAAAAGCACAAGGGAAAAAACAAGAACTTATTAAATATGTTTGAGGCTGAAAATAATCTAGTTCGATTTTCCAGTGGTGTTTTGAAGACAATATTTTATTGTTTTTTTAAATTAAACATTATTGAAATAGTTAATATAAATATGTAATTGCATTTGCTCTGTTTATTGTAATGTATACTAAATTAATGCAGAACCATATGGAAAATTTCATTCAAATTCATCCCCATATTTGCTTTCTGTATCCTTCTTTCTGCCTATGTAATACAATTTAAAAATTCAGTTTATGAAACATTGTATTTGCTTGATAAAGGGGCTCTATTTTCTTTATCAGAATTGTTGCGAAGCAATTTTCGATAGAAAGCTGCTTATTTTCATTAATGAAAAATAATCATGGTTTGTATACCTGAAGTTTTCTCTAGAAACTAGTGAGTCATTCTGTTCATTTGCATTTGTAAATAAACTTGCTGATGCATTTAAGTTGTGGTTCTTGTGTGTGCATGTTTATCTTTAGGCCTTTTACTTATACTTACATATGTGTCCTTTTTTGATATTATGTTTTATGTAGCAGGCTTACTAAGGTATAATTGACATAATAAACTGCACCTATTTAAAGTGTACAATTTGACAAATCTTGACATATAAATCTGTGAAACTGCACCACAGTCTTGTTGTTTTGACTGAAAAATGTTGTGAGGAACTTTATTTTTGATAGTTATGTTTTGAATATAATACAATTTTTATGGTAAGAGGGATGTTTTGAATATAATACAATTTTTATAGTAAGAGGGATTTGAGTGGCTTGGATCAGCTGAATAAAGTATTTTCTTTTGCTGCCTCAGTGGTAAAAGAAGCAAATAACTGTGTTTAGAAAACCTATAGGGGCAACCCCTTCAGGTCCCCTCCCACCGTGGAAGCTTCTCTGTCCTCTCAATAAATCCTGCTTACTCAAAAAAAAAAAAAAATCTATAAAACAAAAAAATGTACTCTAATGTTTCAGAAATCTGGAATGGGAATGCAAGAACACAAAACTTCAGCATGCTTTGAGCAAAAATACGAACTTGTTGAATCCTTTGTAATAACATAAGTGGAGTGAATAATGCTAGGAAATGAGAACTGTACTGGGATAGGTTTAAAATATATAGTTAGATGTTCAGATGGGAGAAAATGAAAAATTATGTATAATTTATTGCATATTCTTTTTTTCTGATTATTAAAGTAATATGTGTTTATTGAGGATGACTTGTCAAATATACCAAAACATATATATAAAGAGAATATAATTCTCAGTCCCAAACTCCAAAGGCAAGAGCCCTGTTTGAACTCATTCTGCATATAGTTATTTACTCTTTGTTTTTAGTTAACATTGGATTGTGAATTTATTCATGTCTTAAAATTATTATTTTTTAAGAGACAGAGTCTTGCTCTTTTATGCAGGCTGCAGTGTGATCATAGCTCATGGCAGCCTCGAACACCTGGTGTAGGTATCTTCCTGTCTCAACTTCCCAAATAGCTAGGACTACAGGCATGCACCACCATGCCAGGCTAATTTTTTTTTTTTTTTTTTTTAGTTGGAATCTCACTCTGTCACCCAGGCTAGAGTGTAGTGGCACACTCAGAGCTACTGCAGCCTCGACCTGGTGGGCTCGCGTGATCCTTCCATCTCAGCCTTCCAAGTAGCTGGAACTACAGGCAAGCACTACCATGCCCGGCTAATTTTTTTATTTATTGTAGAGATGAGGTCTCACCAAGTTGCCCAGACTGGTCTTAAACCCGTGGGCACAGGCAATCCTCTCACCTTGGCCTCCCAAAGTGCTGGGATTATAGGCATGAGCCATTGTGCCCAGCCTCAGGCTAATTTTTAAAATTTTACTTTTTGTGGAAATGGAATTTCACTATGTTGTCCAGGCTGGTCTGAAACTCCTGGCCTCAAGCAATTCTCTTTTTTCAGTCTCCTAAAGCACTGGGATTACAGGTGTGAGACACTGTGCCAGCTTGTTAAAGTTATGTTTGTTTATCCTTTTTAATGATTGCATAGTGCTCCATTGTTTGGCTCTGGTAATAATCAGCTGATAATTCTATTGTGTACTTTTCAGTTGTTTCTAATATCTAAAATTTTAACATTTATTTTTGTAAATTCTATTATGTACTCTATGATCATATCTTTATTATTTTTATGGACATGAGATTATGACTCAGATTATGCATTTTAAGGTTCTCATGATACATGGTGCCAAAGTGTTTTCTGGAAATGCGCTACCAGCTTAGACTTCAACAAGAAGTACATGGGCTCGTCCACCTCATTGCATGTTCCTGAAGGTGAATTTCTGTTGTCTTGTTTTCTGCCTGACAAAGAGTAGCCCTCAGCATGCAGTGGTGGAGTAAATGCATGAATGAACCACTACTTCATTTCTGCCCTGTTTATTCTGCTTGTTACTGCCCCCAGTACATGCTTTAATTCTTGAGTCATCTTTTTGGTTTCCTTACCCAACATCTTTTCTGATCTTTACTCCTTTTCATCTAAGTCTTTTGTCTTTTCATCTTAACCTGTTGGTTTTTCTTCTCGCTAGTTTTCTTATGACAATTTTCCTCTTGTTTCTTACTTTACCTTACTTCAGTGATAACATTTTTGTTAGTCAAATTACAAGTAAGATATCCAGAGATATTTTCTTCTAGGATACTGATTCTACATTTGTGTAAGCCTATGGGTATTTGTTAGTTCATCCAGAAACGAGAAGATTCAGTCATTCGACACATTTTTAAAATTCAAACTATGTATCAGGCAATGCTTTAGGTACTGTGAATATAGCAAGAATAAACACTTTGCTCTGACTGCGCTTATTTTTCTAGGTAAGGGAAATGAAAGAGCAAGTCACAAAAATTGAGCATGCAGATTGTGATAAAGGCAATAAAGAACAAATACTCAGGGTAAGGAGGATGGGGGATAGGGGCGACAAATGGGAGTTTGACAGTTCTCTTTCCTGTGCATTGTCAGAGACAGCCTCTTTAACATTTGGGCCAAACTCTGAAGGAATAAGTGTGGAAAACATACAGATACTTGAAGGAAAGACCTTCTGGACTTAGGGAACAGAGAGAGCCAAAGTCTTGAGGAAGGAGAATATTTGTTGTGTTCAGAGCAACCATGTGGTTGGAGTGGAGCAAGTGAGGAGGATTGTAGGAGATGTGAGGAGGGTCAGGTCAGCAATCATTCCAGGACATTGGCTCTTACTCTGAAAGGAAGACACTGGAGAGTTTTGGGCAAAGAAATGAAAGGAACTTTTTTTTTTAATAAATTTTTTATTTTAAATATGTGGAGTACTATTCAGGGTTAGGTATACAAATGTTTATTATGCAGGTACCCTTGTTGATAGGTGTGCCCCCCCTCCCCTAGCAGTTTCCCACTGCTGCCACTTCCACCCCCATCCTCCCCTGGCAGTTTCTCGCTACTACCAATCCCTTATAGTATTACGATAGATGTTCAAGGTCCGCTTATGAGTGAGAACATGTGATACTTGGTTCTTTGTTTCTGTGATAGATCACTCGGTATTATAGCCTCTGAGTCCATCCAAGTTGCTGCAAAGTTAATAGTTTTGATCTTTATGGCTGTGTAATAGTCCTTCATGTATATGAATGACATTTTTTAATCCAGTCCTCTTTTGATGAGCGGCACAGTTGGTTCCATGTTTCTGCTGTTGTGACCAATGCTGCAATAAACATATGTGTACAGGTATCTTTTTCATAGAGTGATTTGAGTTCCTCTGGGTATATTCCCAGTATGGGAATTGTGGGGTCGTATGGGAGGTTGATTTTTAGATCTTTTAGGAATTTCCACACTGTTTTCCACAGAAGCTGTACATGTTTACACTCCCACCAACAGTGTGGAAGTGTTCCCTTTTCGCCATATCTTCTCCAGCATCTGTTGTTTTTTGAGTTATTGATGATAGCCATCCTATGGGGGGCCAGCACTCCAAAAGAGATTTAGAGGGTCCCTGGAAGGTGGGGCAGTGTCGGCGAATATTCTGGAGAAATAAGGAGAAAGAAAGAGACTGGACTCTGTCTAGTGCAGAAGCTGATTCTGTAGTAGGGATAGATATTAAAAGAAAGAAAGATGGAGGGATAGATATAAAGAGGAAGAAAGAGAAAGAAAGTGGACAACTGTTCAGTGAAATGAGCAGAAGCCGTTTATTGGGACCAACCGTGAGTCTTTTATCCCAAATTTTCACATGTTAAATCACAAGACTTTCATGTGAACACAAGGCCAGGTGGATGAGGCGCATCCCCCCACCCACCCACCAGGTGTTTTCTTAAGTATGAGGAAGGACAATCCCAATAAAATCACAAGACTATTACGTGAACACAAAGCCAGGTGGATGAGGGGCGTCCCCCACCCACCAGGCGTTTTCCCAAGCATGAGGAAGGACAATCCCAAAATTATCTTACTGTTCCTCATGCTTGGTTTATATTCTGCAAAAGCAATATAACAATTCTAACATCATAAAATCCTAATAATTGATAACTTCTAAAACTTATACATACCCAACACCTAATGATTGACTAAAATCCTAATACCTTTCTATTCTGTGTTAACTTTACCTGTACTATAAAAAACTCCTTAATTATAGCTCAAACCAGTTCCTAAAGAATGTGGCCCAGTCCAAAGATCATGCTGGGCCATTTCCAGGAACAATTGATTATGATCTCTTAACAAAATGGCTATTTTAGAATCCTATGTATCGTCTTAATTTTTATAAAAGTTTCTAATTCCTAATCCTAGTATATAAAGCTGATCATCAACAATAAAGCTTCTAAAATAAACCCAAATACAAACTGTAATTGTACTAAAGCCAAAATCACAATTAGTAGAAAGTGGGAACAATGAAATTTCTAAAGTTAGCTGTATTCTTATAAAACCTTAAAGTATCATGTTTGATCATGCTTGGACTAACATAATTCCCTGACGTAGCATGACCTATTCTAAAATACTTTCTATGAATAAAATAAATTCAATTTCTATTATAAGTAGAAAAAAACCTATACTAATTGTAACTAAAGAACCGGTTTAAAAGAATGCAGCCCAGCCCAAAGTGGATGCTGGGCCCTTAGGAATGTGGCCCAGTCCAAAGTTCGTGCTGGGCCATTTTTGGTAACTGTAGATAATCATCTATACCATCTAAAGCTGGAAACAGCTCTCTAAATGTATATACAAATTCTTCAAATATACTTTTAAATCTTATAAAGAAGCTTGTATCGTGTATAAGGCTCCCAAATGTGATCTGAGTTTGAACTGTGTTAAGCTTAAAGCCGAAACCGCAGTCTGTGAGAAACGGGAACAATGGATCTCTAGAGTCAGCCATGCCTGTCATATTCTCAGAACTTCATGCTTAGATCATAAAAGTCCACGCCAGTGGGTAATGCCAAACTACAAAGAAAGGAGGAGGGAACGGGCCTTCAGTTCCGGAACCAAACCTGGTAGTCTCAGGGTCCGCAGCCCGCCTGGATCCCTAACGCTCAGGCAGACCTCCACGGCCGGCTCCCAACACCATCCTGACTGAGTTAGGTGGTATCTCAGTGTGGCTTTAATTTGCATTTCTTTGATGTCTAGTGAGGCAGCATTTTTTCATGTATCTGTTGGCTGCTTGTTTGTCTTCTTTTGAGAAGTATCTATTTATATCTTTTGCCTGCTTTGTAATGGGGCTGTTTGTTTTTTTCTTTTCGGCATGTTTGAGTTCCCTGTAGATCCTTTTAGGCCTTTGTCAGATATACAGTTGGCAAATATTTTTTTCCCAGTTTGTGGGCTGTCTCCCCGTTCTCTCAATGGTTTCTTTGACCCTGCAGAAGCTTGTCAATTTGATGTGGTCCCACTTGTCTATCTTACCTCTTATGGCATGGGCACTTGGGGTTTTGATCAGGAATTAGTTGCCAGTTCCAATTTCCATAAGAGTGTCTCCTGCATTTTCTAAGGTTCTTATAGTTTGAGGTTTTACATTTAAATCTTTCATCCATTGAGAGATAATTTTTGTGTATGGTGATAGGTAGGAGTCTTGTTTTAATCTTCTGCATGTGGTCAGCCAGTTTTCCCAGCACCATTTACTGAATAGAGTCTTCTCTACCCAGTGGTTGATGGTGGAGGCTTTGTCAAAGATGGGTTGATTGAGAAATTGATGTTTTGCTTTTGGAATCTCTATCCTGTTCCATTGGTCTATATGCCTTGAACTGACTTATTAAAAGGACTCCTGCAGACTGCTGTGTGAGCAACAGATGGCAGATGGGCAGACGTAAAAGTAGGGAGACCTATTGGGAGTCTGTTGAAATTATCCAGACAAAAGGTGACATTTGCTTCAAAAGGTGGGAGTAGGAAGGCAGTGAGGAGATTATAGTGTGTGTGTGTGTGTGTGTGTGTGTGTTTAAGGTGAGACTGACAGAATTTGATAGATTGGATGAAGCAAGACAAAGGGCTGAGTCAAAGGTGAATCTCAAGTGTTGGCCTAAGAAACTGGAATAAAATGAAATAGGCTTTTTCTGAAATGGAGAAGGTTAGGGGGAGAGGGGAGAGCGTATTGGGGCAGGGCAATAAAAGGTTTGGTTTCCAAGCATGGTGAGGTTGTGCGGTCTATTAGGTACCTAAATGGCAGTGTTGGAGCTGACTGTGCAAGGGAGAAGTCCAGGCTGGAAACAAATATAGAGTCAGTAATCAGTGTACAGATGGAATTTAAGCTGAGAATCAAGAGAACGTCTCAAGGTTCTAACTAACTAGAGTGGAGATGTCCAAGTATTGAGTCCTGAGGCCCTCAAACATTAGAGGTTAGAGATACAGAAAAGTGTCCAGTGAGGCAGGAGAAGGTACCAGACTGGAAGCCAAGTCAAGAGCCTGTTTTAAAGAGGGCAAGACCTGTTGGATCAAACGCTTCCCAGAGCACCAATAAAATGAGGACCAAGAGCTGATAATTGAAGATCAGTTGGTGACATTTTCCCTGATCACTAACATATTTGTGTTTGTGGATTGTCCTTCTCAAAGGTTCACTTGGCGTGTGTGGGGAGGACTTCATGTATATGGTAGATAGGTTAGTTTTCAGTGCCTGGCAACCTTTAACTAAAAGGGCCTGATGCTTTTGCCTATTTTCCCAGTCTGGTGAACTGAGGGAGAATATGGAAAGCTGTCTCTAGGCCACTTTCTGTCTGTTCCCTTCCTCGTAAGGTTATCAGTAAGCAACTGGAACTGCACTTCCCAGTATGTTGTGTATCACCTCTAAACACACGCTGTCCTTCTCCTCCTTCCTCTGCCCTGCAATTCCCAGGAGCTTCTGAATATTGTGGAAAGAAAGGAACACTGACTTTCTCAAGAGGTGCAGAGCCAGCCAGCTGGGTGGTACCTTCCACTCTGCAGTGTTCTCAGCAGACCTTGGGTCTCTGAAACCAGATGCAGGCCTTGGCCACTCTGCCCCATTTCAAGCAACACAAATGCTTTGGTTCTTAAGTTTTGATTCACAGTTCAGCTTCATGATAGTTGATGGAAATTCCCCCAGATTTTATCATTAGATTGCCAGTTTTGTATCTTAATACTAAGAATTTTTATTTCCAATGTCTTTATACTTTGTGGGAAGCAGGGAGAGGCTGAGTCAGAAGTTGCTGTCTAGATGCCATATTAGGGCAAAAGTAAGTTCTGTGTTTCAAGATGTCAAATGTTTCTGAAACACTTCTTTGTATCTTTCACTTAGAGGCAATAGGTGCAGATATCTTGCCATCATTTCTTCAGTTCACACACTTGAAACTGTGTAGGTAATTATGTGTGTGTAGGTAATTAATCATACCTCTCTTTTCTCATTGCTGAGCCAATTGGGAGCCTTTTATAGGAAGTAAGGATCGAAAATACCAGCTTCATTTCTGTTGGAAACTTTCCAGGCACTTGAACTGAGCTGAGTGACTGAGCATCAAAGAAAAGAGCTCTTTGTCCTTTAGGCTTGTGGACTGACATGTAGAGGAGAGAGGACCATATATGGTCTGTGGACAAGAAGCTTCAAAAGACAAGGTCAAAGTGGTTGAGGGAGCAGGTCACATGTGTGTGGCTACTTCTAACATTCAGCCTGTCCCAAAGAGGGAGGGTAGTATTGGTCACTCTTCCCCCACAGGAAGAAGTGAGTGAGAGTAGATAGAAGGGACGATTTCTTCTTCCAATATTCCTGAGAAAGAAAACATTTCTGTTTTATGGATATAGGTATGAGCATAGAGAAAGGAAGAAAATGATTTTATCCCTTACATACATTCAGACATGGAACTTCTTCGGTGCTAAATTTAGGAAGGAAAGTAGCATACACATTAAATTTGTTTAGGAATTTAATCTTAGCATTTTTACTTAGAATGTTCATAGGTAGCAGTGAAAACGAGCCAAAACCCCCCAAAACTATCTGAATTCAAACAGAGAGAGACATAGAATAATAACTACTGCCTGATTGTTCCAGTTGAAAGACATGCCTAACAGGATGTGTCAGGGTTGGGATTTTACTTGTTTTTTTTAGTACTTTAACATCCTTCCTCATGATCTGGAAGAGGGATTAAAAAGCATGCTAATGCAAGTCCTAGTTCATGCCAGTAAAAATGGCATTTAAAAAGAGCTAAATTTGTGCTTAAACTCCATGCACAGCAGGCAGGAAAAAACTTCCAGATTCTTCCTCATAAAACATGTAGATACTAGAAGTATATATGATGAATACAAAGGTGACCCCAAAAACGTGGAATAATATTTTGGAGGGTGGCCCCCTTGTAATACAGGTCTCCCCTGCAGGTAAGTGTTTTAGGAACCCATCAGCGTCAGTGTGCCAGGTAGCATTGTGAGAGGAGGGCTTCGGCTTCAGTGAATGCTTTTTTGGAGATTCTTTCAACCTGTTTGCCCATTTCATGATGGGTGATTTACGAGCACTCCTGCCCACACCTCGCTGAATGTTCAGCAGTTTTTCACCAAAAATGGCATGCTCTCCATGCCCCACCCTCCTTCACCCCAGGTGACTCTTTTGTTTCCCAGGATGAAGAAAGTCCTCAAAGGGAAATGTTTTGCTGATGTGGAAGAGGCGAAACAAAAACCAGCAGAAGCATTAAAAAAAAAAAAAAGAAACAGGCATAAAAACCAACAACTTCAAAAACTGTTTTGAGCAGTGGAAAAAGGGTCTCGATAGTGTATTGTATCAAATGGAGAGTACTTTGAAGGTGACTAAATTTGAAACATGTAAGAATAAATACATAATTTTTTATAAATTCCGGGGTTTTTTGGATTCCCCCTCATATAAAACAATCATTCTCATAGGGAGAAGAGAGGTATATACCTAAGGGATTCTAGTACATAGTAGAAGAGACCAGGTCTATGATAAATATAGTATGTGAGAAGGGAAGAGAAGTGATCTCACAGCAGACTTGATATTTAAACTACATATCTAAGATAGATGATCTTAATAGAGCACATGCGAGGAACACAATATTATTTCTGATTTGAGATAAATAAGCATCCAGTGGTTCCTCCCTACTTTGTATTCCAATTAAACCTTGGTTTGCCTGTTTTACAGAGGAATGAGACCACCAGACATGCTCTGTATCTGATAATGTATCTAAGAACTGGACCAAAAGGCAAGTTAATGAGTAAAACTCTGGGATCTCAAGTGCGTAGTTTACAGACTGCTATTTGTTGAGGGTGGAGACGAGTTCTGTCAACATACTGCAGGGTTGATATCCTTTTAGAAATGTCTAAAGGTAGTTGGAAATAGGGTTTGGGGTTTAAATAGTAAAGGAAATATGGTGAATGTCCTCAAATTGACCTAAATAGAAGTTTATTTCCTTTCCTGAGAGGAAGTCAGGAAGGTTGAGTCATCCAGCAGTCCAGTAGTAATGAAGCATATCATTCATCCCAGGTGAGGGCGACATACACACACCGGCAGCATGAGCTCAACCTGAATGTGGCCCCATGCAGGGGGTTGGAGCCTGGGGAGGGATCCTGGAGGCGGCCAATGGGGATGTTGCCTTCCGCTGAGGCTCCAAGTCTGGGGACAAAGGTCATGTTGAGGCTGTGGGTGAAGTGCTTTCCATGCCTGCTGACCATAGACTGTATCTTGTAGCTGTGCATAACGCATGTTCTTGTGCACTCCTCCCTCCCCACCTTGAGGTGGTCTTCCCTCCACCAAACTGGTTTAGACCAGATAGGGCACACTGGGATGAACGCCCATACCCTTTGGTTACCTTTTGTCCATTTAATACTAAAAATATCACATCTAGAGAGAAATCACACGTGATATATGTATAAGCGTGTTCTCACACTACACCTGGGCCCTACCCTTTTCACATGTAACCCCACACACAGCCCTATGGAAAATGTTATATAGCCTATGTGACTTTTGTTATTGGGAGGAGTTTTTTTCTGTTTAGCCTGTTCCTCCCTGGACCTTCCCTGTAGGTAAGTTTCTGCAAAAGTCCATATCTCGCCTGTCGTCTCCAGGTCGTTTCTTTGGACTCTTGAACGCAGTGACTTCCCTTTTGAAATATTTCGGGGTCTGGCACTATCCCAGGCCATTTGGCCATCCACGTTGTTGCCCTGATCCTAAGGGTACTTACTACCATGGCTGTAAAATGGTTAACAGGCTTCGTGCTTTCTTGTTCTCATCTACTAGAAGAGATATTGGCTTCTCATGGCTCTCATGGCATAGGAAAACTTCCCAGAAGGCTTCTGCAAAATACCTGTCTTCTCATTGGCCGGACATGAGTTATTTGTCAATTTTTGAACCAAGAGTAATCCCATTCTTATGGCAATCAGGATCCCCTTCAGTGAAGATCAACTTACAATCAAGCTATTGGTGATCAATGGGAGTGTGATGAAATGAATGTTGAGGAGTCAACCAGTGTTCTCCATTGTTAGCCTTAATACACTCTTTCAAAAAATATATATTTATTTTATTTTTTTTTCCGAGTTTTGGAGTCTCACTCCATCGCCCAGACTGGAGTGCAGTGGCCGCTCTCGGCCACCGCAGCCTCGACCTGTTGGGCTCCCGCGATCCTTCTGCCTCAGTCTTCTGAGTAGCCGGAACTACAGGCACGCACTACCATGCCCGGCTAATTTTTGATTTATTGTAGAGATGAGGTCTCGCCAAGTTGCCCAGGCGGGTCTCAAACCCACAGCCTCAGGCAATCCACTCACCTCAGCCTTCCAAGGCGCGGGAATACAGGCTGAGCCACCAAGCCCGGGTTGTTTTCAATGAATTTCTTAAGATGTAGAGCAAGGCTGGGCTCTGTAGCTAAGCCTGTAATCTCAGCACTTTGGGAGGCCGAGGCGAGTAGATTGCCTGAGCCCACGGGCAACTTGGCGAGACCTTGTCTCTACAATAAAATAAAAAATTAACTGGGCATGGTGGCGTTAACTGTAGTTCCGGCTACTTGAAAGGCTGAGGAGGAAGGATCACCGGAGCCCAGCAGGTCAACCCTGGGGTGGCTGTGAGTATGCCACTGCATTCCAACCTGGGCAACAGAGTGAGAGTCCAACTCAAAAAAAAAAAGAAAAAAAAGATATAGAATTAACAGAAGGGGCAAGGATCTTTCCTTCAATTGTATCCAGGAAGAATCATATGTGAGAGTAGTTACTTGAATGATAGTTTGATGTGTTGCAGCAAATATAAAAGCTTGTGGTAAATGATGAGATGAAAAATTGGAAACCTGGTAATCTGTGAATACTTGTAAAGTATGAGAAATACCTCATACTTTTTCAGGTTTCTTATATAAAAGAGCTCATGAAAGCAAATGATAGAATTAGTATTTATCCATTTATGATTAAATGTAAAACACTTTAGTTTATGAATTCTACATGCTGATGTCCCATGGTATTGTTTAACATATTTAGGTAAACTATTAAGTCACTTGATTATGGTTTGACAACTCTGTATGAACTCTTTTAATACTTTCCCTGTAGAGCTCCTCAAAGCTCTTTATAGGTAAGTACTTTTCCCAACACTATTTCTGTAGAAGATTATCACAACTCTTTGCTATTAAAATTAGATTGGAGTAGAAATAAGACTTACTCAAAATTCCCCAGGAGAGGCCTATTAGAATCAGGAAAACAATGCAGCAGTTTTTTATTTAGGTTCTATTTAGGCTTTTAACTTAAATATTTATGTGATTGCTATTACTTTTATTTTCCACCTAAAGTGCTGTATTAGAGCTATAATGAATTCGGTGTCCCAGACCTGCATTGAGGCATTGATCTGCCTGTTGCCATTTCAGGCTGCAACAGAATTCCTCCTCCATTTGTCAGAAGCTCATTCGCCCTTTCAATCTGTAGCACAGCAGCAGGAAAACATCCATCAAAGAACTCCTGGTTCAAGCCCTCCAGTCATGTATGCTCTTGAAGCCATTCCTACATCCAAAGCAGACGTGTAGGCTAGGATCTCTTGTTTGTAAAATGTTGCCTTTGGGGCTCTCTCAAGTTCAGATAGACATGAGGTTTAGCATGTCCACAATGCCTTCATTCTGCATATGTGCAAGTCCTTGTCTCAGGAATATGGCTCACAGCTGCAGAGGAGACAGGAAAGAGCCTCCTTGCTTACATTCTTGGTCAAACCTGCGGGTCCCTTTGTCTTATAAAGGAACACAGGCTCTGAGATTAGGATGATAATTACTTATTCAGCATGCCATAGTCACTTTGATATTTACCAACTGAAAACATAAATATCCTCTCCTTGTGGCTCTATTTCTTTAGAGGGAGAACATTAGTATGATTCTGACTACAAATATTAATATATTTTTCTCAAATTGTCTTTAGTATATGTGCTCATCGCTCATCACTAAAAGATATAATGAAATGGCACTTACAATCTCTGTGAACTTAATTTTCAGTGGGATAGTGTTTATTTTAACGACCTCAACAGTGCCTGTTTTGTCACTATATAACTCATTTCTTTTTTTTTTTTGAGTTGAAGTCTCACTCTGTTGCCCAGGCTGGAGTGCAGTGGCACGCTTACGGCCACAGCAGCCTCGACCTGCTAGGTTCAGGTGATCCCTCCACCTCAGCCTTCTAAGCAACTGGACTACAGGTGTGTGCTACCACGTCCAGCTTATTTTTTGATTTATTGTAGAGACGGGGGTCTCGCCAAGTTGCCCAGGCTGGTCTCGAACCCCTGAGCTCAGGCAATCCTCTCGCCTTGGCCTCCCAAGCTGCTGGGATTACAGGCTTGAGCCACCGCACCTGGCCGTAACTCATTTCTTATGGTTAGAGGTATCCAAGATGAAGTGCAAGGTGATTCATTGTATTTGTAGGAAAAAGGTATTAGAACACTTAAATGTATTTCTATGTTTGAAAAATGAAAGTTAACTGTTAAGTTTCTCTAGTATTTCACAAAAGGGTTGACTCACATATGCCTGGCGTTATGGCTACATCTGTCGCATGTAGCACAGAGAACAGGATGTACACTGAGGGCTGGCTACATGGGAGTTTTGAGTGGTGCAAGGTCAGCTGGTGACCTCACTTGATTGTTTGCTTTCAGCACTTGGGCATGTTTTGAACTTGACTTGTGGCAGGTATCACCTTTCGAGCAAGATTTTAAAAACTAATTATGAAGAATGTAAAGAAAAATTCTTATCGTTTTTAAAAGCGATATTTACCATCAAGTAAGATTTAATTCTATCATGATGGGATATAATACACTGAACATAATGATAGCTGTTTAAAAGCTGCTGGGATTTTCTTATGCAGTCACAGATGATAGAGACGTAAGTACCTTTGCTCTCCCTTTTGAGGTTAAAATGACTGAAATAATATATTGAAAATAATCTGGAGGTTCCTTTGTCAGCAAATTTTGCTGGAAGATGCACAGAAAACATTGAAGTCAAGAAGAAACCAGAATGAGAACAAGTAATTAAGTGTGGGAGGTTTGCTACACAGTGCTTGTGTCTCAACTTATGGTATTTGCTAAATTCTGTTTCAGAGATTAAACACAAGAACTACTTTATGAACTGTCAAAAGAAAAACATTCCAGAAGACAAATACTCAACAGTAAATGATTTCTTTATTAAGAACAATTTATGATAAAAAATTGTGTAAGCTTACCCATTGATGGAATAGTTATTTGGAAATAAAAAAGATACCAGGATAAGGTTTCAGAGAGTCTCATATATTAGTATTATTAACATACTATTTTTGCTGCATTATTTATTGCAAATTTTAGCCTCAAAAAATTGAAACCAGAAACTTGCAAATGTGGTTAATTTTATAAAAAACAGATCTTTATTAAAGTGGAATAGCACTTGGAATGAGACAGGAAATGATCATGAAAACCGTTTTTCAATACATCGATGTTTGATGGCTTTGTTTTCATTACTTTGGCAGAAGGTGAAGATGTTATGCATTTTTTCTTTCATGGAAAAAAAAGTGTTCCGAATTTGTTCTCTTTTCCTTGTTAAGTGGCTGTCCTTAGTTTTCCTAGTAGATATTTAAAGTATACACACATAAATTTAATTATTGTCTTGTAAGATAAAGTTGATCATTTAAAAATGAATATGAAAAGAACTCCTTTGTGAAAGAAACATGTTATTGAGAGAATATTTTGAAAATTAATATTAAAAATATTTCCATTTTTGCATCTTTGTTGAAAAAAACTAAATGTTTCCTGCATAGAAATTCTCATTGGAAATTAATATCCTTAAAATATTTTCAAGTGATATGTTTTTAGCAGGGTTTGATCATATTTATTAAACTATGCACAAAAGGAAGAATCAAGGAGTGAATTACTGGATGGAAATTCACTAGCTCATTTTTAACAAAACCTCTGCTTAATTAATAGATGACATTGAGCAGTAAGTGCCATGACTTAGTACCAGCCATGGACCAGCTCCTTCCACTCATATCTGCATCCCTTTGTGAAAGCCATGCAGACCAAGGATGCTGTATGCTAGCTCACAACCAAATCTTCTGATCTTTATCACAAGACAAGATGTTTTGTTAAAAAAAAGAGAGAGACCATTCAATCATATTATCCTCACAAAAACATTTTTTAAAATGTAGACGAGTTTGTTTTTTTATAGTTTATTATATTTAAAAATAGTTTAAAAACTTTTAAATATTGATCTCTTTTACCTTTTATTAGCATATTTTAATGATGTATACAAAATATTGTCCATAAGTGTACATCTTGGGGGCTGTGTGTCTATTGTTTTCTAAATTGAGACAAATTGTTTAAAAGATGGGACTAAAAATGTTTAGTTTCAGCAACTGAAAGCCAAAAAAATGAAGTGAATTGATGAAGGTGTCTCAGATGATGAATCTTAGGTCTTTTAATTTCCTGTTTGTGTCTTCTAATCTTAGAGCCTTTTAGTGTGCTTTTATGACTCCATGTGAAGGGAGATTGACCTAAAATACATCTGCATCTGTTAAAGGATTGGAGTGT
The DNA here is from genome assembly GCA_027257055.1 of Cephalopachus bancanus. Lineage (NCBI taxonomy): Eukaryota > Metazoa > Chordata > Mammalia > Primates > Tarsiidae > Cephalopachus > Cephalopachus bancanus. The sequence goes on from JAPVLO010000402.1 coordinate 595,021, forward strand.
TAGCTATGGGACTCACTCTTTTACTTGTTTTGTTATATACCCACAGTAGAAGCTTGAACTCTCACATACATGAATTTCATGTTGAAGAGGTGTTGGTGATCAGGTAGAGCACTCAGTCTCCCCCTAATTGTGTTGTCATTGTTACTTTTCCCCCACAAAGAGCTGTATTTGTCCTCCGTCTCCTTGAGGGTTTGATCCAAGTTTTCTAATTATTTTGTGTTATCTTTGCGCCAATTAGCATTTAGAATGAGAGGCAGGGTGACCTGGCTTGGTGGCTCAAGCCTGTAATCCCTGCGCTTTGGGAGGCCAAGGCGAGAGGATTACCTGAGCCCAGGGGTTCGAGACCAGCCTGGGCAACTTGGTGAGACCTTGTCTCTACAATATATCAAAAAATTACCCGGGTGTGGTAGCACACGCCTGTAGTTCCTGCTTCTTGAAAGGCTGAAGCGGAACGATCGCCTGAGCCCAGCAGGTCAACGCTGGGATGGCCGTGAGTGTGCCACTGCACTCCAGCCTGGGTAACAGAGTGAGACTCTGACTCAAAAAAAAAAAAAAAAAAAGAGGCAGGGTGATGTGAAAGTGAAGACATCAGTTTGGACAGTTGACACTGAGGCTCAGCTGCTTCCTAGATGTGCAACCTTGACAGGCCTACCTTCCCTCTCTTATGTGTAAAACAAAAATAAAATGGGGATGACTAGTAGCACCTCTCACAGGAGCTTCTTGTGGCCACAAACAGTGAGTTCACGTGAAGCGCTTAGAAAAGTGACTAGCAAAGAGAAACAATAGGTGTTGACTCTTAGCTGAATGGTGAATGCTGAGTTTTAGAAGAATAAATCAAATATTTATAAAAACTACTTTTCAGCTTTTGAGATGAAGTAGGGTTGGCACAATTTTAGAAAATCAACGATAAATAGCACCGAATGAGGTCATATTCCTAATTCTGCATTTCTTTGTGAGATTTTGACTTCTCAAGGTTTTAAAAAATGTGTTCATAACACTAGGTGGCAGTGTTAGCACAGATGGGAAAAAAAATCCAGAGGGCTCCCCCTCTCCCCCCTATTTCTTTATCTGTTTTTTAACTTTTTAATCTTCCTTTGAACCACCAACCAGTCCAGTATTAGTAGTCTGGGAACACCCCAGCGCCGAGGCCTACAGGACACTTGGCTAAAGGATTAACAGGACATTTGGGTGATCATTGCCTTATAGCCGCAAATCCGGCCATTGCGATGTGGAGAAACTACTTCGTGATTTCTCTGTCGCTTGCACAGGGCCGTTTTCAGAAGGAGAACAGACCTAGGAATGCTTTAGCTCACTAAGCAGCGCCAGGAGAGTCAGTGATTTTCCTGGAGCAAGCTGCCAGCTTGATAGAGGCTGTCATATTTCAGGAATCTCAATGTACCCCAGCCAGTAAGCCAACTACCCTTGGCGGGTGGGATTGGGCTGCACTCATTTCTTTCTGACTCTTTGTGGGAGAGGCAAGTATTTGCCAGGACACTGGGGTCTTGACTTTAAAAACCTGCTAGTTTTTAAAATTTTAATTTATTTATTTTTTTTAGATTTTCGCCAGAGGGTTCCTCTGAGAAAGATAAGAGTAGATTGCTGGAAATACCACTGGCTAAAATGAAAGATGCAATAACCAGACTGTGCAAAGGCACAGGGACCCAGGGAAATGAGTGCTTGGGCTCCTCCTTTGAATTAGATTTTCATGGCTGTCAGTTGAGCCTAAAGAGTTCCCACTGGGCAGATCAGCCCTTTAATGGGTTTGGGTGTGTGCCTGTGTGTGATATATGTACTGGGGGTGCCAAAAAATGTATTCGTATTTTAAGAGATGTTTGCTATACTCAGAAGTGTCTGGATGCTGATGATAACCACTTTGAGCACCTCTTGTAGTTGCAGAAGTCAAATGTGACTTGTATTCATCCTATTGAGTATTACAATTTTAATACAGTTTTTTCCTTTCTTAAAGTGTGTATACTTTTTTTGGTATATATATATACATATATATACATATATACATACATATATACATACATATATACATAACACACACACACACACGTATACTTATATTTACACCCATTTTTGCTCATTCATTCGACCCACCAATACTTGAGTGCCCACTTCATCAACATTAAATGAGGTAGTGAACAAAACAGATGAAGTTGCCCCTCCAGTGGAGCTTATCTTATAGTGGGATACACACACACATGCCAGATGGTAAATACTGTGAAGTGGTAAAAAGGGATGGGTGGGGAATGCAGAAGATTCCATTTTTTAATTGTTAATTAAAAAATTTAAAAATTACTATGGATACACAATAGTTGTACATGTATTTATGGGTTATATGTGATGTTTTGATGCAAGCATATATTATAATGATCACATCAGGATAATTGAGCATTTATAACAAATGAGTACTCCAAGCATGATCATTTCTTTGTGTTGAGAACATTCCAATTTCACATTTTCAGTTATTTAAAAAATACAGTAAATTATTGTTAACTGTAATCACCCTACTGTGCTACTGAATACTAGATCTTATTCTAGCTAACAGTACTTTTGTACCCATTAGCCAGCCCCTTTTTAACTCTTTTCCCCATACTCTATTAAGCATTATTCTATGCTCTACCTCCATGAGATCAATTTTTTTTAAGCTTGCACATATGAGTGATTGGCATACACGATATTTGTCTTTCTGTGCCTAGCTTAACACTTAACACAACATCCCATAGGTCTGCCTGTGTTGTTACAAATGACAGTATTTCATTCTCTTTTGTGGTTGAATAATATTCCATTGTGTATATATACCATATTTTCTTGATTCAGTTATTTTCTTGATGGACATTTAGGTTGATTCGGTTGATTCCATACCCTGGCTATTGTGAATAGTGCTTCAATAAACGTGAGGGTGCAGATACCTCTTTTGTATATTGATTTCTTTTCTTTTGGATATATATACCCAGCAGTGGGATTGATTGCTGGGTCATAGGGTAGTTTTAGTTTTTTGAGAATCCTCCACACTGTTCTCCATAACAGCTGTACTAGTGTACATTTCCATCAACAGTGTATGAAGTTTCCATGGGATTCTGTGTAACAGGAATAGGAATTTGCATGGAGGGATTGTGGAGTATGGTGATGTCTGAGAAGACGTCTGAGTAAAGTGAGGGAGTGAGACCCGTACCTTCCTAAGGAAAGAATATTCTCAGGCAGAAGGAAGAGCACACAAGTGCTCTGAGGACATTGGGGGATAATGCATAGGGGCCGATGCAGACTCATGGGGTCTGCAGCTTAAGAAAATATGTTAGCTTTCTTAAGAGAGAATACAAACTGAGCTGCGAACATGAATATTTAAAATAAGAAAATACCCACAAAATTACACAATTTGAAACACTGATAAGTTGTACAAGCATAAGAGTTCAGTAAAGATATTTTTATTTATTTTTTTGATAAATAGACTGGAGTGCAGTGGCGGCTCCTGGCCACCGCAGCCTCAACCTGCTGGGCTCCGGCGATCCTTCCGCCTCAGCCTTCCAAGTAGCCGGAATTACAGGCATGCGCTACCACACCCGGCTAATTTTTTGATTTATTGTAGAGACGAGGTCTCGCCAAGTTGCCCAGGCGGGTCTCAAACCCGCAGGCTCAGGCAATCCACTCATCTCGGCCTCCCAAAGCGCTGGGATTACAGGCTGAGCCACCGAGCCCAGCCGGGTAAAGATATTTTTATTCATTAACTGCTGGACACCCTGTAGAGTAGTTTCTTGCCTACAATTTTGGCTACACACTCTTTGCTTCTTCATACATTTCTGATGACATATTACATTTTTATGGAGATAATAATTTAGTTTTTACTTTAGCATGGTTGAGCCAAATATTGACAGTTTATTGTTTCTTTCAGCGTCACACTTCTTTTTGGTTATACCATGTGCCTTTCTAAGATTATCAGAATTGGAAAACCCTCTGAGAAGTTTCCTTTGCATATGAGATGGAAGATTTGGAAGGATTTTCCACAGACTAGTTTCTGATTTTGTTGATTTCAAACCTCTGTTTTTCCCTGCTGCCAAGGACTTCTAGAGCTGATGCCACACTCATAACTCATTTGACTTCTGTCTCGCATTTTTGTGTCATGATATTGCAGAGTAGATCAGCACTGACAAAGACCTGCATTTCCTGGAAACCATTCCTATATCAAGACAGCTGGCAACACATAGAAGCGACTGCAAGTCACATGACTGTGTCTCACTTACACACATGACGTATCCCACTTACACACATGACGTATTCTTAGATCAACTTCTCCTTCTCCAGGTCCCCACAGTGCCCATTGCCATTCCTTTGCTTTCTGACAAGAAAGGAGATGTAATAAAGGCAAAAAACAAATGGAAAGTAACAGGAGTCTTCATTGATTGTGGCTAAAATATTTTTCTTTTGCAAATTTCACACAATCTCAAGACCATGCTAATGCACTACTGTCCAAGTGAGGGACTTGAACCTTAAACTCCTTGGTAGTTTGCCTCTGCTTGAATAGGAAGGTATCCCTGCCCTACTATTAGGTCACTGAAAGAAAAGGAGGTACAGCAGCATAGGATTTGTTGGGGAGATAAACTTAAAATATAACCCAGTGTCCAAAACAGAAAAGGCTAAGGCTAACCGATTTCTCACCTTGTATAGTCATGCTTCACCAATGGGCCATCACGAAACCATGGGATAAACTCGGTAGCTTTGGGGATGGTGATTTCTGGAAGTGTGGTGGAGGTGGATGAAGGGGAGGTAGGTTAGGTAATTTCAAAGGTAAGTCAGTCATTTTAATATCGAAATCTTTAAAAAATATGTAAATCCCATTTATAAAGTATGTAGATCGCATGTGACTTTTTAAAAGAAAACAAACTTCCAGAAGAATTTGTCCCTTGTGGTGACCTGCTTTAGGGACACCACCATGGCCTCTTTTGTAGTTAGGGCTTCCTCAGTAGGAGGTTTAGAAAAGTGTCCTTCCACTAAGATTCCATCCTATGTGATACCCTGATTCCTTGTCTATCAGCACAGTTCTTCTGACAACATTGAAGCTGTTTTTCTTCACAATTAAGGTTATTTGGAAGATCTACTTGTGTGATGAGAAACGATCTAGAGGAGAGGTTAACAGTGCAGGTTCTGGCACAAACTTGACTAGACTCCACTATGCCACTTTCTGGGCAAGTTAATCTTACTGTGTCTGTTTTCTCCTCTGTAAAATGAGGATCATGATTGCATACAGATCATCCAGTTGTTATGAGCATTAACTGAATTAATTTTGGGGTGTAGGACTGTGCCAAGTGCAGGTATTTTTATTTTTTAATTGACAAATAATGATTGCATATATTTGTGGGGCAATATGTGATGTGTTGATATATGGCGGGACCCAGAAAACCCCAGAATTATCTTTTGGAGGGCATGCCCCTTGTAGTACACTCCAAACCTGTTCGTCTGGATCAAACAGCCAACCAAAGATTTTATCTGGAAGTTCTGAGAAGGTTGCATCACGATTTGCAGAAGAAACATCCTGACTTGTGGCAAACGGGTCACTGGTTATTCCATCATAACAATGCACCTGCCCACACCATGCTGAGTGTTCAGCAATTTTTGACCAAAGATGGCACGACCCCCATGCCCTCCCTATACACCTGATATCAGCCCTAGAGACTTTTTTTTGTTTCCCAAGATGAAAAAAGTCTTCAAAGGGAAATCTTTTGCTGATGTGGAAGAGGTGAAACAAAAAAAAGGCAGAAACACTAAATAAAAGTCATCAAAATCAATGAGTTCAAAACTTTTAAGCAGCAGAAAAGCATCTCAAAAGGTGTATTGCATCAAATAGAGAGTATTTTGAAGGTTACTAAAATTAAAACATGTAAAAATAAATACACAATTTTTATAAATAAATTCTGGGGGTTTTTTGTTCCCCATATATGTTTACATCGGGGAATGAGTAAATCAGACTAATTGACAAAGCCACTGCCTAACATACTTTTTAAAAAATTTTTTAAAAATCTAGTCTTTTAGTCATTTTGAAATATACAATACATTATTATTTATCATAGTCACCATGCTGTGCAATAGATCACTAAAGCTTATTTCTCCTGTCTAACTGAAACTTTGTACCCTTTGGTCAACATGTCCCCATTCCCTGTACCCCTGTTCCGGCCTCTGGCACCCACCAGCTGGCTACTTTAATGATCTCTCAGTCTCTTCCTTTCGAGATCATCAGTCCTTACTGATAAGTAAATTGGTTGAGATCCACAGTGCCACTTCTGGAACATGAAAAAAGGTCAAATTAATCAGGATGGGACTTGTTACCAGGTCTCATAAGGTCTAGCCCTATCATATTTTTAAAAACTATCTTAGAGCAGAAACATTTCCCCCCAAATAAAATCATAAAAAATGTGGCTACTCAGGTTGACCCCACCTGCATACCCCCCTATATTACTAGCCCTCTCTTTCAGGGTCCTGAGAACCCTCCAAAACCGCATTGTTTCATAGAACCAAGTTTGAAAAACCCTAAAAACTAGCAAATTCTCTTCCCTAAATTTCAAAAGAAAAGGCAGGTATTTATTTATGTAAAATATAGTCGTGCCATCCTGTCTTGTGAATGGGGCCAGGTTTACTAAGGGCAATTTACCCACCTGTAAATCTTCAGAGTTGGGTTTGATGTTAGCTTTAATCTTTTCTGCCAACCAAACCTCTAACAACATCTTCAAACTGACTGACTTGAGTTTCATCTCTAGTTTCTGCCCTGCACATTTTATGGTTTTAGGGTAGACAGTGCAGGAAGAAAATTGAGGGTTGGTTGCTTTCATTTTAGATTCAACTAACATTATAATATCTAGGGGATATACCATGAGCTCTCATCATTAGCTTGTAAAGTGTTTATATTTTAAGGTGGGTAAAGTGAGGCTCAGAGAGGTTAAAATCTGTCCACAACAGAACCATAATGAGTTAGAGACATTTTCTCCCAAAGTTGATACTTACACCCACTTTGCAGTGATGTGAAAATGGTAACAACTTGCATATATGTAAGGCTCCATTACGTATAAAACACGTTTGCTTTGGAAAATTTTGCTATTTTATACTCAAATATAGTTCTTTTTACTAATTATTGGTTCTCAACCTAGGTTTTTATAGATGGCAAAATGTAGTCTCTGAAGATTAGTAAAAAACCGCAGACCACTTAAGAGACACAACCAGGGCTCAGACCAGTTCATCTGGCTGCAAATTGTTCCTGGCTCACCACACCCCAGGGAAGAGGGTCTTTATTTCTTCTCTCCCACTCCAGACAGTATCCTGGTTTATAAAAATGCGTTTGGTGACTCCTAAATCAGGATTTTCTTATTTTTATTTTTAATTTTTGAGTTGGCGTTTCACTCTGTCGCTCAGACTGGAGTGCGGTGGCCGCTCCCGGCCACCGCAGCCTCGACCTGCTGGGCTCCGGCCATCCTTCCGCCTCAGCCTTCCGAGTAGCTGGACCTACAGGCGCGCGCTACCGTGCCTGGCTATTTTTTGATTTATTGTGGAGATGAGAGCTCGCCAAGTTGCCCAGGCGGATCTCTAACCCGCAGGCTCAGGCAATCCACTCACCTCAGCCTCCCAAAGCACGGGATTACAGGCTGAGCCACCGAGCCTGGCTTATTTTTATTTTTAATTATTTTATTTTTAGAATGTGGAGTACGGATGGGGATTTTCTTAATATGAATCAACTAGGCTTCTTTTGCCCCGTGAGAGCCCAGCTCTCTTGGATCATAAATATTGCAAGCTTCTCTTTATTTTTCAACAACCATTTTTGCCTGGTCCCAGGCAGCAGGAGGTCCTGGCTATTCAACCCCTCTCTTACAAAAAGAAAACAGCATTATTGCATATGAGAGTTGATGGGAGGGAGAGCAGTATTTTGTGTCCATTAAATGTCCAGCTTAAACTTAGCTCTCTTCAGCCTGCTATTATTAGGAGAAAAAAAAAAAACAAAACACACATGACAAGGAGTACCGAGATCTGAGTTCCAAAACATAGTCTTTTAAAACACTATGACCTTGGGGAAGTCACTTTACTTCCTCCAGCCTTTGGGTTTCTAATCCATGAAAGAGGTACCGACGCATGCCTGAAGTGGGCTTATCTTACCACTAGGGGGCAGGCAAATACAACTCCTGAAATATGTATCCCTCACAGAACAGTAAATACAAAGTTTTAACATAAACTCTAAAAATAAAGTAAAATAAAGTGCAGGATTTCTAATAGGGCCTTTGGGTACTCTCAACTCTAGTTTACATTCTTCATGCTGTTTGTTTTCGGTTGCCTGTACTGCATGCCACAATAATGGGTGGCATTTTATTGAGTGATTATTGTATGCAAGGCACTGTGCTGTACACATTACCTTTAATCCCCAGACAGCTCTTGCAAGGTAGACATTCTCTATGTTTTACCCAGAAACGCCCTGAAGCCCAGAGAGGTTAGGTAGCTTGCCCAAGTTTTCCCAGCTAACAGCTGGCAAAGCCAGGGATTGAATGTAGATCTGATGGTTTCTAAGCCAGATTCCGCTTTTATTCTTTTCTGGTTTCCATAATTCCTCCCACAATCTCACAGGGGGTGCATAAGGTCCACTCCATCACTGCAGTCATGGAAGATAATGCCATAGAAACATTTTCCTCTGTGTGTGGGTGATTCTGTTTTTGTAAAATGATAGAAATCAAGATTATATTACAAAAAAAGTCATGAAATTCTTTCTAGTATATTATTTGGTTAATCTGTATTGTTTCCGTCCATCCCACAAAGCTCTGGGGCCAACACTCCACATTCCTGCACAGCACTACTTGCTTCTTCTCAGAGGCCTTTCTCCTTCAGTGCTTCTGATATTCTGTCTCTGTTGGGAGCCCACAGCTGCAGATACCCGTAGGACTCAACACAGACTCTCCCATCTGGCTTCCACTGTTGGCTTCTTGCCCTTTCCCCGTCTTACCATAGCTGGGGTTTTGTAAAGACCTGTCATTTTGAACCACATCAATCAATGTATGTTTCTTAACCGTGTCATCATTTGAAATACCCTCTCATACTCATCACCTACCAGTTACTTCTTATTTTTAACATCAGATTTAAAACATCTCCTCCAAAATGCTTTCCTTGAATACCACTTCCCAACTCTGAACATGACTTTGCTTAACTTTTCTATTCTATTCTATTATTTTTGTCACCTTATAAATTGCCTCTCGGATCTCCTGCTCCCTGTGTTGCAGTATATTCCTCACCTGACTACAAATTCCTTAAAGTTACCGTATTTGATTTTTCCAGTACTTGAGTATTAGTAATAATTACTCACTCAGCTGGATTCTATTTCTGATCCTCATGTACAAGGCAGGGATCATATCAGGTGCATGATATCATAGCTTAGTAGATCACCAAATTTAAGTGTCCCCTGTAGTACCTATAATGTTCCAAGCTTTGTGGAATGTTTCTATGCTCTGTGCTTTAAATCATGGTTTCATATCCTGCTACCATTCTCCCCAAAACCCAGTGGAGAAGACACCATGATTCTCATTTCCAGTTAACAAGTGATATATCTAACGACCAATAATCTTATCCAATATCACAGTGCTGACCAGGGTGGAATTTGAATCTAGGCAGTTTGACTCTAGGCAAAGCTCATGCCTTTAATCACTATTCTATCCCACCTTACTGTTTGACCTTAAGGTTTCAAAGCAGGGGTGCAGAAGAGAGGACAGGAATAAAAATGGTGAGTCATGAGAGTGGAATGGGTAGCTGGTGGAAGTCTTCCTGTTCCACAGTGTGACTCTTCCTATAACTTCAAACATCTTGAATAAATAAAATCTACTAAATTTCATGAAATACTTTAGAGTCAAGTTCTTACAAAGACTCTAGGAAGAGGAAAAATAGTCACAAACATGCGAAAATTATCGTGAGAATGCTGATTTTTTTTTCTTATCTAGCTCTCTAAAAGAACTGGGTACCTCGGTTATTGTCTGGACAAAAGTTCCTATTTTGGTCACTGGCCTCTTAAAACAAACCAAACCAAGACTGAAAACAAACAACAGAAAACATATATCCCTTTGAACTAAAATGACTTCACTATAGGACAAGTCTATGTTAAGCAAAGGTAAGTTCCCAGTTGAGGACCTGTGGCTTCTGTGGTCTTTCCAAGTCCACTGTTGCATTTCACTGTGAGGACTGCTCTCAGCCTTGAGAGTGCACCAAGATGGGTGCTCTTCCATATCCTCTCCCTTGTTGCTGTGAATCTGTTAGAGTTGCTGCAATTTGAAAGCCTATCACTGAAGATGGCCCCGAATCACTAACTCATTGGTTAGTACGAGCGCTAACTTTGAAAATATTGAACAATTGCCCCGGTCTAGGTAGTGACCATCAGGACAGATGATCATTATAAACAACCCATGTAGATAGTAAGTGCCAATTTTTGATTGTCTCATTGTTGCAGACAGGAGGGCGTAAGCCTCGAACTTTGAGCTGGGTACTCGACATCAGCCTTGGTAGACCAGAATTACAGGGCAATGCCCGGCTGATTGATTTAGTAATGATCTGCCCATCGAACGGCTCAGGTCATCACTCAGAAAGGCATTTAAGCTGAACCACGAGTAGTAAGTGCCAATTTATCCAAGCATGTGCTGTACTGTGTCTCTGATTGTTAGCAAACAAGGAAGAGGCAGTAAAGTTGGCTCTTGGCGAACTTTAGGGGAAGGAAAGACTGGGGTTAGCTGCTGACATTGGCAGCTCTGGTGGGTTTTCAGGAAAACACCAGGGGTGATTAGATTATACAGGGCATTCCAAAAACAGAAGGTCAAATAAGTGGTACCCAAACATGGCTGATTATTGGAATTACCTCAGGGGTTAAAAACTACAAATCTTAGATTCTATTTAAGGCTGATTGAAAATTTAGTCATGGGGGCTGAGGAGTTGCATTGAAAATAAAAAATTCTCCAGGTGTCTTTGGTAATCATTTTGAGGAATTCTCCAGGTGTCTTTGGTAATCATTTTGAGGAACGATTTATTTCAGAAAACATTTCATGACTGATTTTTACTTTAGACTTTTCCTTTTCATTCCTTGGTTGAGATACAGGATGGTTGCCTTGGTTACAAAGGTCAATTACCTAAGCAGAGAGAGAAGTGAATAAAGCATTCTGAAGGATTTATACCACCTTGTGTGTGTGTGTGTGTGTGTGTGTGTGTGTGTGTGTGTGTGTGTGTGTGTAATACATTTGAAATATGACTTAAAGCCTATAATTAAGTCCAATGAAAATGCCATACTACAGGCTTTGGTTTTATTATACATTTCATATGTGAAATGATAATGATTATAATAAAACATCATACACAGAACCCATCTCAACAGTGTCAATTGTACATCACTGCCAAATCCGTGGCTATTGTAGGTAGGCTTGGTTTATTTTTTCCTTCTATGTTAAGAAAGTTGCAATTTATTGTCTTCTAAACTTTAGTCTCTCATAGACTTTCCAGCAATAGAAAAAGACAATTCCCATAGTACAGTTCCCATAGTAACAATTGCACTCTCCCCAGGTTTCCTATCACAAGGCAGCGATTGTTAAGTCTATAGATCGGGCAGTCGGAAGTCTATACTGAAATCAGCCTCCATGCCTATAAGTTTGCTTGGGGATTACCTCAATAAACTCTGGGAAATAAAAGTCCTTCCGCAGAAAAATCAATCATATTTTTCTGGCTTGGAGCCAGTTGTGAAACAAAGGACTATGTCACTGTCTGTAGTACTATTTTTAAACTAAGCAGTGCAAAATGTTCCTAATTGTCAGAAAGTGATAAAAATAAACGTGGTGACTAGATACCCATTGTGTTTATAAGAGGCTCTGACAGAGAAAGCAGTATTGGAGGTTCTGTGATTACTTTAAAAACCAACTCAAAATTAATTGAAAAATCTTCAAAGCTGCAATTCCCAATCAGGTGTCTCTAAACTAAATAATGAAAAGAAAAAGGAGACTTTTAATTTAAAAACGTCAAAAAATCCTAATAGAAAGCATATCTTTACTACAAAAAGAGCAAATAAAGAAGTCATTTAGATAGACATTTCTTGGGAAACAAAACTTTAAAAAAATGAACACAAGAAGGTATGAATGGAAACAATAAAATGTTAAAAAGTGTTGAAAAGTTTGCTTCAAGATATTGATTACCCAAAAAGAAACTAGATGCCCTGTATCCAATTGTGTTTTGTAGCTTAGATGTGAGAATATCATTTAGGATTATGAGTGCCAACATTTTAAATGCATAAAACTTCATTTATTTTCCAATAACCCCAACATGTAGCTGTACATTTATCATATAATAATTGTGGAAATGCATAATTATAAGATCATAATAAATTTAGTAGTACTTCAAATACTTAGTATTTCATAAAATTAGAGCATCATATATAAATTGCATAAATTAAAAACAGTAGCAGCTATATGTGCAAGACATTTGTGCAATTCACACGCAAGGTTTGAGGATATATGCTTTGGAAATATGGATTCTCTGTCACTTTGACAAATACGCATATTGTTTCTAAAAATTTCTAGAATCTTTAAGATTTCCACATAAATTAATATGGCATGTATAGCTATATTTTCTCCTTCCCCTAAAATTGCAAAACTTTTTTCATGTTCTGTCTAAAACATCCACTATAATATAGAATGAAATTGATGATTACATAATTCATTGAATCGTTCTGTATTTTCAAAAGAACGCTTCTGTTGTTTCCCAATCAAAATAACAAGTGTACTTCTAAACATGAAATCAATTTAGCAGGTAAACAAAGCCATCTTCTAATATTAGTTTTCTAACAATTATTTTTGTGAACTGGAGGTGAATTTTTATTTAATTTTTTGCATCAGTTGAGATAATCATATTATTTTTTATACATTAATATGTTAAATTATATGTATGTATTTCCTAAAATTAAATCATCCCTTTATATGTAAAATATACCTAACACGATTGGAGTTTATCTTTTTCCTACACATTAAATAATATTAACTTTTCTTAAAAAAAGCAAAAGAAAATATGGATTCTTTTATACCTTCTGGTATTAATTCTCCAAATCTCCAGAGTTTCCATGGCCCACATGTTTGAGATCACTCCTTTATAGAGTGAAAACAAGAATAGGGAGGGATTTATTAACTTTTTCTAGAGATGCATCATCAAAAGTCTCTAGGCAGAAATGTATTCTTTCCTACTTAGGTCTGTACTGAGCACCACTAAAATCTAATCCCTGGCCACATGTGTCTCATATGTGACATGACACTAGAGCAAGAGAACCAGGAAAGGGTAGCCAGTCTCTAGTACCGGATCAGGATTTGGGGCTAATCATTTTGTCTCCTGTTTTATTTGCAGTGTTTGTAGAGTACTTAGAAAAATAAGTTAACATGAAGGTGCTATCTGAAAGCTTTGGCTAAAAGGTATTATTTAAGTCAATGAAGAAAACCATTCAATTATGAAGGAGGAAGTGGATTTATGTAAACAAATGACCAGAGGCCTTGAACATATAATTTTCTTACATATATTTTATTCTTTCATTTGTAGATAAAAACCAAGACACCCAGCCTGCATGAGAAAGTTTGGAATAGTGGAACTGAAATAGCGATTTTTGTTGTTTTCCCTCTCCTGTGGCTAGCCTGACCTGTAATTCATGCTTTAGATTCTGGTTGAACCTCCCCTAGTGCCATGCAATACCCAGTACTCAGTGGTGTGTAAAGATTCTTTGGAACTTGCTTAGATGAATATATAATAACTTTTCATACATTCAAAACACTGTTTATTCATTGAAATCGCAGGAGAGGAACCCTAATCATGGCAATATTAAGTACCATAATGAACCACGGGGTAGCAGATGGGCCCTGGGGTAAACGGTTTCTGTACTATTGATTTGCTTATTTGATTTCCTTGTAAAATGTCCATGACCTGAGCCATTGCTGTAGAATACAAATGCAGGTTTTCAATCCAGGTCAAGCATGAAAATTCTTTCTCTAAAAGAACCTGAGTGTTCTCTGGAAAGCCAGAGGAAGACTCGTTAGTGCCTTGGGCCCTGGCACTAACTGTTTTGCAGTTTGATCAGGTTTGTGAGAATGAATTTTCTATAGATAGTGCCACAACTTCCATCAAGACACCATCAATATGATTTCATTTCTAGAAACTTCCATTTAGAGCTCAATATCTGCATGGTATTCTGTTGTATAGGTTCATGACATGAGGTTATTCAGATATAATTCTTATCCTTAAAGAAACATACAATATTTACAATATCCAAATGATCCCTTAAAGTTTACGGAAGACATTCAAACATATACGATGCAAAGACAAGTGTCTTAGGGCCTAAGCAGATAGTGTCAGTGTGCAGAGCTGCCTGTTTTATGACACTAAGGAGTGATGGAAACTGTGGCCAGCTGGGACATGCATTACCCTCTTAAATTCAAATTCAGATTTTAAAAATCTGCTTTGTTGGTCAAGTCAAACACATATGGAGGCCACATTTACTCTTTTGACCTTTTTTTTTTTTAAGGTACACATACTCTTCTGGCAACTTCTAGCAACTATGTGGAGTTGGCTTAATTGGCACAATTTTGCAAGTAAGGAGACGGAGACTCTGTGAGGTAAAGGTCTTGGCCAAGGTGATGACTTTGCTAGTAAGTGGAAGGACAAAGATTAAAAGTAGAAGTGGTATGGACCCAAGACCAGTTATATTTATAAAAAAGAAGCTGGTAAGAGCAGGAAGAGGCAGAAATGATAAATTATTTTGGTATTTACTCACTTTTCTGGAATCCAATTCATTATTCAAAGTGCTCTGCCAGTGATTTGCCACCTTCCCCATATTTTCATACAATAAAGAACACAGTAACTGTGTATGGTCCCTTACACTCAACATGCTTCTGATATGTCAGCGGTATCCAGGTTGCTTTTAATTATACACTGATTTGTTTTCCAAAGACAGGAGGAGGGTGCTGAGTGAAATAGCTTCATGCAGAAAAGGGAGCCACTATTCTCTGAGCAGACTCAACACACAGCAGACCTCACTAGGGATTTCTATACAGGATGCATATGATGAGTACAAATCAGAAACTCGAGGTCCTAACTCTCGGGCAAACAAAAATATGGAATTTGGAGTGAGGAAAATCTAGATATAAAACCTCTAATTCTGGTGACTTTGAGCAGTCTAGTTAAACCTTCAACATTAGTTTTGTTGTTTGAAAATGGAGAAAAATGCATCATGGGGTTAAGTAAGTGAATATATTTAAGCCAGGTGTTGAATCATAGGTGTTCAACAATTGCAGGTTCTCCTCTCCATCTTTTTTTCCCCCTGGCTTTATGCCCAGTGGAGGAGGCTTGGGCCCATGTTGGCAAAATGGGAAGTTGAGAGAGGATGTCCTCAGAGAGCTGGAAGACCATAATCCTGATTGTCACAACTGATATAGTGTTTACAGGGACAACACATGACTTGGAATGCTTCAAATACTTTGTCACTATTAAGGGACACTGAACAGGAACTAAGTTTTGAAAAACAAAATGGAATTTCTGGAAACTGCTAGCATAAAAGCTCTGACAGGGTCGCATACAGATTAGCATAATTTTTATTACATTTTCTATTTTAGTCCTGTGAGATACTAATTTGGATTTCATTGTGCCCATTGAGCAGCTTTTGTTCTTTGGCTGTGAGTTTAATTATTTAGTTATTTATGAGTGCATCTGGGCATAAGTGCCACAGTTTTATTTCAGTGACAAATTTATGGTCAGTGAATTTTAGTAATTAATGAATAAATTATTTCTCCTCCATAAATGCCTCTGCAATTTGTGATTTTCATAATAATTCATAATACTTAAGAAAGGTCCTTTATCAGTTGAAAAAGCCATTGCTATTGGAATCAGGAAAGGAAAATTTCAAATTGCTTTAATTAACTGTATAAGTTAATATCTAACATGTGTAAGATATGGAATTGACTTTGGTTGTCTCTGTTAGAATTTAGTTGCCTAAACTCAAACATATAAATGTACTTAGTTAAAAAATTATAATTCTTTTGTTAAGTAAATGGGGGGAATAAAAGGATTTCCTCTTGTGTAATCTTTAATTCTTGGTATGTCCTCAAATTCTTGAAATTTGCCCACCCCCAAAATATCTGCATATGTAAACAAATCCACATATTAACTGTCCATAAAAAAGTTCTAAAGTGTCTTTGTGATATGATTTGAAGGAATTAGAGAAGTTTACAACAGTTCGTATGCTTCAAATTTTTTCAAGCAAAATCAACATGAAAAAATTTAATTAAACAGTATGCTCCACAAATCTCGGAACTAAATGGAGTGGGGCAAAAAACAAGCAAACAAAAAGAATCAGAATAATTCCTGCCCTTATGGAGCTCACAGTTGAGTGAAGATGGAAGACACACAGTTATTCAAATGAGGTGAGGGACTATGGAAGGATGTATGAGCATGGGCTATGGTAAGAACTAGCCTTTCTCAGTGTGCTAAGCCTGAGCCATGCTCTTTTGGTTTGTAGGGATTGGTTTAAGTTTTACCCTAGAAACTAAAAGACTGTTTCCTTAAGGGTAGGGTCCTCATAGGTATTTTCTTGATTTTTCTTTTTTCTCACTTTCATATCCTTTCCATCAACGATTTCCATCGGCTCTATTTTCAAAATATGTACAGTCATGTGTTGCTTAACAATGGGGATTATACTTGTATAAATTCATCCTTAAGTGATTCTGTCATTGTGTGCACATCATAGAGTACACTTACACAAAGCTAGGTAGTACAGCCTACTACCCACCTAGGCTATCTGGTATACCTTATTGCTCCTAGGCTACAGACCTGTACAGCATGTTACTGTACTGAATCCTGTAGGCAGTTGTAACACAAGGGTAAATATTTGTGTATCTAAACAGAAAATGTATAGTAAAAATACGGTATAAGAGATTTTAAAAAGTGATATATCTGTGTCAGGCACTTACCACAAATGGAGTTTGCAGGACTGGAAATGGCTCTGGTTGAGTTAGTGAGTGAACGTGAAGCCCTAGGGTGTTACTATACACTACTGTAAACTTTATAAACATGACACAGTTAGGCTACACTACATTTATTAAAACATTTCTGTTTTTCAGGAATACGCTAACCTTAGCCTACTGTTACTTTTTTACTTTATAAACTTAAATAGTTTTTAAGTGTATTGATTATTTTGCAATAACACTTTAAACACAAACACATTGTACAGCTGTATAAAATATTTTCTTTCTTTATATCCTTATTCTATAAACTTTTTTAAACCTATTATACTTTTTTGTGAAAAACTATGACACAGACACACACATTAGTCTCGGGCTGCACAGGGTCAGGATCATCCATATCACTGTTTTCCACTTCCACATCTTGTCCCGCTGGAAGGTCTTCAGGGGCAGTAACAGGCATGGAGCTGTCATCTCCTATGATTATAACACCTTATTCTGGAATGCCACTTGAAGGACCCACCTGAGGGTGTTTTACAGTTATTGACGAAAATGCCATTATGCAGCACAGGGCTGTATTGAATCTGGACACTTCTACCACTGCCACATAGTTCAAGCTTCTGCCAAGACTTTTTGACTCTATCTTGACTCTCCACAGTCATACTCCACCCAGTGGCCAGAATGTTTTCTTCTCTATCCAGCAATATGACCTGTTTGCTTCTCCAACATGCCAACTCTCATTCCTGACCCCGAGCCTTTGTACTTGCTATTTGTTCTGCCACAATAATTTCCCTCCAGGTCTTCTCATGCCTCATTTACTATATCATTCACTTCACTGCTCAAATGTTGGTTCTCCTTGGGGCGTGGAAGCCTGTGGTAAGGGAGCAGGGCCTTGTCAGCTTCTCTTCTTGGGCCTTTCCCCCACCCCCACCACTTCTCCCAATTTGGAGGTTGGCTTTGTTGCTTCAGTGTTAGGCTGTGCAAGAGGGGGATTAGGGGAGAAGGCCATCGTTTTCTGGGCTGGTGTGCGTGTAAACTGCCATTGGTGCCCTCTGAATGTGGGAATGTGATATATTTCTGATTATTTTTTCATGAGAGCTTTTGAGATTTCTCTAGCTGGAGTTCCCAAACAAAATTCTGATAGAACAATGTCTTCTCTCTCTGGTGGCTTTGGGGACCGTGCACCCTGTCTACCATTGCACTCTCTTTGCTCCCTCCCACAGGCCTGTTAGGTTCCTTAGCTTCCAGAAAGTGGAAGTGAGTCAGATCCATGCCCCAACAGCCCTCAGACCCTAAGGATACGATGTCAGGGTCTCCAGGTGGAGTGCTTTCATGACTGGAAGTTGGGGGAAGCAATCTCCTCTTTACCCTGGGTAAGAGTTGTGGAAACACACAGCCCTCAGACCTGTTTCTCCAAAAGATGGCTTCTTTTCCCCTCCTTCATTGACTTTTTACTTGTTTGTTTGTTTGTATATGGCCTGGTGGTGATGGGTGGAATAATGCTAGTTTAAAAAATCTTTTCGGCTCAAGTCTGTAATCCCAGAACTTTGGGAGGTCAAGGTGAAGGGATTGCCTGAACCCACAGTTTCAAGAACAGCCTAAACAACTTGGCAAGAACTCATCTCTATAATAAATTAAAAAATTAGCCTGGTGTGGTTGCTACGCCTGTAGTTCTGGCTACTTGGAAGGCTGAGGTGGAAGGATCACTGGAGCCCAGCAGGTTGACACTGGGGTGGCCGTGTGCATGCCACTGCACTCCAGCCTGGGCGACGGGGTGAGGCTCCAACTCACACATATGCAAAAAAATTTTTTCACACATCCTTCACTTGTGATCTAACACACTGCTTCAGGATGTGCAGACATTGTTACTTACTTTTCTTGGGTCCTATGCAAAGATGTAGAGCCAGAAACATCCCACTTCACCAACTTGATATGAAGGGGAGAGTAATAACTTTGGTTTAAGGCATTGTAGCAAAGTCTTCCTAGGTCCCTACCTCATTTCCAAACATCTTCATCGGCCTGTTGCTGTTGCCTATAATGCTAACATTACTGAATCTTTCCTTGGTGTTATTATGAATTTTTACCAATTTAACAGTGCCAAAATGACCTGTTCAATCAATTGGCTAATGGGAGTGCTTTTGTGTTGTTTAACAAAGATTTTGTCCAGTTCTCACAATTCTGAAAGTAGATGTTATTGTTTTCATTTTATAGATAAGCCTAGGGAAGTTGATACCACAGTGAGGTCTCATAGCTGATAACAGGGCCATAAAGGATTTGAACCCAGGTCTTTCTGATTCCAGAGCTTGTTCTATTATATTCTATCTGTGGGTAATTAGAGTATAAATGTTGGACTAACTGATGTAATTGTTATCCTTTTGAAATGCAGGAATTGGTCATCAGTGTCTGAAGTTTTCTCTCCTGTGATATGAGGCAAGGTAAGAACTGCATAGGACCAGCCAGTTATCATGCGGAGGTATATTCGGCAGCTAAACTAGGAAAAACCAAACAGAGGTGGCAAGATGCAGAAGAAATACTGTAAAGAAATCAGGAAAAATGATTTAAGGGATTGGTTTCCCAAAAAAATAGTGATTTAAATTGGGGAATAAATAAATATGGATTAGATGGCAAATCTAAGAATAGGTTCAAGGCAACCAGAAAGGAGTTGAATGATAGGCAGAAAATGCTGGTCCTCACACATATCTGTGCTCTTCTCTTTTTGGAAACACAGCTGAACTCCACTTCCCAGATCCTTAGCAATTAGTCTGGACTATTAGACCACATTCTGCCTGGTAGAGAGTGGGTGGAAGTAATGCAGGCCACTTCTAGGCCTGGCCCATACCTAGCTCCTGGGCATGGTCTTCAGCTCTTCTCTCTTCCTGTTTTACAGATGGCACATGGAAAGGAGTGGCATCTCAAGACTCAAGGTGTTTGGGTGTCTGAATTCCCCTGTCATCCACTGCTCCCCACCACACCTCCCCCACACTATGGACTCATGTTGCACTATGGTGTGAGAGAAAAAGAATCTTAATTGTGTCAAATCCTTTTTCTCTCCAGTAAGAAGCTTCTGGTTATTGAACACTTTTTTGTTTTTGTCAAAAAACATGTCAAACTATCAAAGCACTTGAGATATACCTATGATGCTTGCTATCTCCATCATTTTGCTGTTGTCTGTTGTTCTATTTCCCTTCCCACCACAACAGTTAAGGAGTCAACACTTTACTCACACGGCTAATGTATTTATAAAGCATGGCCTGGCTGCTCCTTCATGCCCTTGCTAGTTGCAATTTATTTTCTGCCTTGGCCTTTCTGACTTGGCCTCTGCATGTGTCAAATTGTCTTTTACAGGTCCTTGATCTTTTGCCCTCCTAACATTTTGCATATGATTACATTTCAGAGTTTGGAATCTTCAGTCATGCAGTGAAGAGTGAGGCTGAATACATTTTAAATTCAAGAGATTAACCATAAGGTCAACTTGGAGGTAGAGATTGACTGATTTTCTGTAGAAGGCAAGGCACCTTAAAAGATTGCATTTCAGTCAAATGATTTTCTGGTCCAAAACGTCCTTGGTAGTCTCTAACTTCAAGTCTCCAAATGTGGTGAGTAACTGACCAGTGGTGACACATTAATTTAAGTGTGTTAAGAATATGTGACTAATAATCAGGGACAGAAATTAATGATTTGGAGGTGACAGTCAAGTTATTGTGTTACTACTTGTCAATTTCTCATCACCTTTGGAGACCTGAAATTAGAGACTATCAAGGACTTTTTCAACCTAAAAAACCTAGGTTCAAGTCCCTATTGGATTCTGAGGTTGTGCCAAGAAACACCTGCCCTGAAAAGTCAGTAAGTGCTTCTTCATTTCCCTACAAACATATTCAGCAGCAGCTGAAATATTCAGCAGCAGCTCCCTCCTCTCTCTGAATCCATCATATACCAACATTCCTGGCTTTGCTACTCAATGTTTTCTTTCTTCTAAGCCTTTCATATACACAGTCCAGTCCCACCTGTACCATCTATCATTGAGTGTGGCGATTGCCAGAGAGGTGGAGGAATGTCCCTAAGATGGTATATTTGATATGCTTGTTTGAGTATGCCTTCCGTCCACTAATGCTTATGGAATGACCTTTCACTGTCTCCAAGGCTAGCCTCTCTGCTTCTGCGTGGAAGACAGAGTGTGTTCTTCCTCCCACTGTATGCTCATTTCAAATTTCGTCAACATACACATAGAGATGAAGGTTTCCCTTTTTCTCATTTCTCAGGCCAACTTCTCAGTTACAATTGCAAACTGGTGATATTTCTACCCTGGATTGTATGAAGTTAAAAATAAAGAAATAAAAGTGGTGATTAGTACTAATGGGGAGAGGATAAAACAATATCTCTGCAATGTGAGTTGAGCTGTGCACAAACAAATGCACAGTAAGGTTTTCAGACCATCTCAATGGATAGGAGGCTTCTCACAATAAGTGAGGGTGGTCTTATTAAAATGTACCTATCTAGGGTACAATATCTTGACCTCCATGACATAACAAGTAAGAACAAATGATATAGCCGCCAATGCACAAAGGAGAAAATGATCAGCACAAAGGAGAAAAAATGTTGAGCAAGGCTGGTGCAATTGATTCAAACAAGTTAAAATAAAATCATTGTTCAGGTTGTAGTACTTACTGATAGCAAATCAGAAGCTGAATATGAAAAGCAGATTAAATACATTCCTAGAATTCACAGTTCCAAGATATATGCATTTAGAATTATATTAGACTTCTTTATGCCTGGGATTTAATAAGATTACAAAAACATGTTAGGATTGTGCATGCTTAAAAAGAAGGGATAATAATACCATATGGTTCTCATTTCATGGAAGAGAGTTCTGAGGTCTAGAGACATAATGATTGTCCATGGTTAGGATGGTCTGATGGGAAAAACTCAGTTTTTGTAGATATAAGAGTGTGGCTTTGATGTCTGGATTTGCCATTTGGCCTTGAGTGAGTTTCTCAATTTTGCATAGCCTTTGTTCTCTGATTTAAAAAAAAAAAATCAGGATTTTTTTTTTTTTTTTTTGAGTTGAAGTCTCACTCTGTTGCCCAGTTTGAAGGACAATGGCACACTCCCAGCCACTGCAGCCTCGACCTGCTGGGCCCAGGCAATCCTTCTGCCTCAGCATTCCAAGCAATTGGAACTATAGGCATGTGCCACTATGCCTGGCTAAAAATCAGGATGTTAATACCTGTCATTCGAGTTTGATGTAGACAGTAAATAAGCTAACATCTCTAAAACATTGCCAGGCATGTAGCAGACACTGAACAAATGCAAGTTGCTATTATTGTTAAATATATTCAGAGAAGACAAAGTTGGGAATAGAATCTATATCCATGATCTAGATTACAGCTTTTGCTCTTCCACATTATGGAGCCCCTAAATAAAGTTCCTTTTAACAAAAACTAGCATTTATAGAGAGTT
Organism: Cephalopachus bancanus; assembly: GCA_027257055.1. Classification (NCBI taxonomy): domain Eukaryota; kingdom Metazoa; phylum Chordata; class Mammalia; order Primates; family Tarsiidae; genus Cephalopachus; species Cephalopachus bancanus. Next base: position 617,451 of record JAPVLO010000402.1, read on the forward strand.
TATAGTTACTTTTACATCTGCTACTCATGACAAAAAGGAAGGGCCACTGTAATAATCTGGCTGTATTGGGGACAATGACTTTGAGAGGTTAAGTGACTTACTCAATAATGCTAATAAGAAACAGAGCTGGGACTGAATTCAAACCCAGTGCTCTTCCTGCCCCAACAAATTCTGACTTCATTCTTCACATTCAAAGATTTTACAGGTCAGTATTTCCTCTATTCTTTAATTAAAGGTCAGTGTTAGTGCTCCCCAAACATATTTCTTTCTTATACCATATATATGTATGTATACACAAACACATATTTCTGAAATATATATTGGCATATTGGATGAGTTGAACTCTATATGGTACAAGTAGAAGACAAATTGATTTGTTTTTTCATTATTGTCCATTCAAATACTAGATATTTCTGCACCTGGAATGAAATCTTAACCAGTTTCTAATATGTCTCCAGACACTCTTAAAAAATGAGATGTCAATGGGCCTTCCAGCCATGACAGTAACCAGCATCTGACTAGTGCTCCCGAAATAATCAACTGTAAAACTAGACAAATATATATGAAGTAACTGTTTTTAGATGACAGATGACAGCAATGGACTGTATTACTTGAGAGAGCGAAAACACATGAGGCCCATGATTACACCATCTTTCTGATTGGAGGCACCTGTAGACCATAGTGCAGGAATTTAAAACCAAAACATTGAGCTTACGAGGCAGAATTTGGTACTGCTGAGACTGGAACTTTCAGGGAAGGATGCCTAAAAGGAAGAAGCTGGGCAGAAAGGAAGCTTCAGGTATCTGCACAGGGGTCTCCTTGAATCTTTAGGTCAAATACTAAGCTGTATGTATAGGTAGAGAATCTTCAAGGCCTGCAAAAAGTTGTGTAGACTTATTTGGAGATCTGTGAACTGAACTGAGATTTTGGAGATTACAGAGTTCAGGGTAGTGTTAGAGTTCTGGCTACTCAATGTGAGACATCTTGCAGAAACTGCAGCTGTTCAAATGAAATACCAGAAAGGCCACAATTCTGAGATGGGGCTACTCTGACCTTAGAAAAAGAAGTATGAAAATATGCCCTCTAGCCAGTAAGAAAAAAAGAATCAGTAGAATCATACCCAGAGATGACAGAGATGTTGGGATTGGCAGAAAAGAATGTAAACGGCTATTACAAATAAATTGAATGATTTAAAGGAAAAGATTATCATAATTAACAAATAGATTAGTAAAAAAATTGAAACTATAAAATAATAACCAAATGGAAACACAAGAACTAAGTATATAAGACGGAAAATTCATTGGATGAGCTTACTAGCAGAGCACTATAGAAGAAAATATTGGTGAACTATCCAAGTTCAGAGGAGAAAAAACTGAAAAGAGGAACAGCCTCAGAAATCTGTGGGGGTAACAACAATGAGTATACCTTTTGTGCAGCTGGAGTCCCTGAAAGAAAGAATGAAGGGTGGGATCGAAGCAGAAAAATAAGGGAGAAAAAAATTGCTACAAATTACAAGTTCAATCCCTAAATGTGGAAACAATGCTAAGATGTTCAGTCTTAAAACTTCTTTTCAACATTAAACTGGTGGTATTAGAACTAGTAAGTGAATTTATCCAGTAGCTGTATTCTAGGTCAGTATATAAAAACAAGTGTTTTTTGCTTACAAATTAGTAGAAATTGGAAAATGAAATTAAAAGTTGATTCCATTGTCAGTAACATAAAAAATGTGTCATATACAGGAATAAATTTAATAAAACCGTGTATACTTCTGCATGAGAACAAAATAAAACACCATAAAACCTTGCTAAAATGAATAAAAGAATACATAGAGAAGTATACCATTTATGGATTACTAGATTTAATATTGTTAAGAAATCACTTCTTACTGTATTGTTCTATAGATTCAGTACAGTACCAATTGAAATCTAACAGTGTTTTTTTTTTAAATTAATAGAAACAGACAACTGATTTATATGGAAACACACAGAACTTAGAGTAGCCAAAACAATTTTAACAGTGAAGAACTTATGCTACCTGATTTCAAGACTTTAAATTATTGTAATTAAGATATTACTATTGACATTAGGATAGACAAATGCTGCAGAACAACAGAACATAAAAAAGAGTCCAGAAATAGACCCACATATAGATGGTATTGTAGTTTTAAAGCCGACCAGAAATTCTTAGATATAGTGTTTATCTGAACATAGGGTTCTCTTGAAACTAAATAGGCTTGTGACTGTTTTGAGCTATTGACTGATGTGATGGAAGTGATACGCCATAATTTCTAAGCGTAGGTCATGAAAGACCATTGACCTTCTACCAGGTTCCCTTCAGTCACTTCTTTGGTGATTATGTAAGAATTTTCACTATCTTCTGAATGCCATGCTGGAGAGGTTATATTTGTGGACACTGTCACCTGAGCTCCTGGGAGACAGTCAGTCAGCCACTCATGTGAGGGAGACATATTTGGCATTTAGCCCAAGATAGGCTTCAGATGACTACAGTCCCATGAAACATCTGACCGCAGCCAAATGAGAAACCCCAAGTTAAGAAATGCCTAGTAGAGCCATTCTTGAACCCTTGGTCCACAAAATAGTGATGAAAATAGAATTGTTGTTTTAAACCACTATTTTCTGTGGTAACTTGTTATGTTATGCAGCAAAAGTTATTGGATAATTCAGGGGACAAATTAGAGTCTTCTCAAAAAATAGTTCAGGAACAACTGGATATCTGTATGGAAAAAAATGACAATCCATACTTTGCACCATATAAGAAACATTAGTTCAAATGGGAAAATAGACTTAAAAGTGAAAACAAAATTTGTAGAGTTTTTATATAAAGCATATTAAACTATATTTATGCAATGGGATATACTCAGAATTAAGAAGAAAAAAATAAATAACCTACTGATATATGCAACATTATGGATGTATCTAAATAGCATTATCCTGAGCAAAATATGCCAGCCAGGAAAGCGTACATATTGTTTGAATCCACTTAAATAAAGTTCCAGAAAAAGTGAAACTACTCATGGTGATGTGGCACTGGTGCACCCTGTTTATAGCAGGTCTCAAATCCTGATTATTTTTCTTTCAGGTGCTATTATTGGAGTTTCCAGAGAAGTAGTCCTGCTGGAGCTCACTAATTGTAATTCTCATAAATTGAGCCTTCTGGATATCCAGTAGTCCACCTCAGAGAATCCTCTGTCAGTCAACTTTAAGGTAACTCCAGGTCAATTTTCCTTTTCATGTAGCCTACATCTCACTATAGAAAATAGTGCCTGGAAAAAGGTGAATTCTCCGGGAGTCCATGGACACTAATACAGGATACTAGGAAAATTTCTCTTACCTCCTTCCCCACATGACCCTCATATGTCTAACTTTATAAAGTATTTATAAAATATTCACTTTACTTAAGGATAAAACATATAAAAAAGAAATCAGCATACAAATATACAAAGTTATTACCAGAAAAAAGAAGAAAAGGAAAAGAGAAACAAATTCTTGATAAAGAATCTATACTGAAATATGTTGCTGATGAAAATTATAAGCATGTATTTCACCATGCTTTAAAAAATGTGATACGCCATAATTTCTAATCACAAGGCAATCACTCTAATATAGTAAATTATTATTTGTTCCACTAAGGAGAGCAGTTTGTTCCCAAAGTAAGTTTTTCACTCTGTAGCCAAAGGCTTCAGCTTCCTGCTTTAGACATTTTTAGGCCCGGCTTTGACATCAGTCTTGGACCCTACATATCCTAAGTAATTAAAGTCAAACTCCCTTAGCAGTTCACTAGAAGCTTCTTTAACTTGTCCTCTTCCCCTCCTCTAGGATGAAGAGAGAAGGTGTTACAGTACTCTGTAAGTTTCTGCAGTAATTGTACTCTCCCATCCTTTTAACTTTAATACTTTTATGTCCTCAAGATGGTTGATGAGTGAATTGCGGCAAAACTGATTTCTTATCATTTGCTTTGCAAGTTCTGCAGAAGTGCTCTTGCCCTTCACTTTGTAATGCAAGAGCACTTAATACCTATTGTTTGCTTTCTTCAGTTTTAGACAGAGGCAGAAATAGTCCAATTTTAACATCCTGTTACAGAAGGGGGACATTTTTAATGCCCTGGGAGTTGACCTTTAGCTGACATTCTTGGCTTTCCAAAGCAGAGCATTTTTACTAAATTATTGGCTACAGAAAATCTGTCAGAAGATTCCGTTTCTCCACAATTAATTTTAATGTCAAGTGTGACAGTTGATGTTGTGATGATTTCAGCAGTGAAAATTCTCTTGTCTCACCAATCTTTCTGCCACTCACAAATAAAATAAAAAAGCTGACTATCAATGTGTGTAAGCTGTTTCTTCCCCCCTGGTGAATAATTCTGTGTTTTTACTTTATAACGTTGTTTTTAAATAAAAGATCAATATATTCAATACTATGATGGTATAAGCTATAGTCTCATTGGTATTAAAATTAGGGTTTAAAAATTTCATCAATTGTTATTGGCCTCTAGCATCTGTTGCAGTGACAAATCTCCAAGACTAAAGTAAAACGACTTCCTTGTTATCAAGTTGTGCCAAACAGGATGGTTTAGTTATGGATCTCCTGGTAGAAATATTAGCCAATGTGAAAAGCAAATCAGAACCCAAGAGTATGCAGTGACTACTATGGTTTTCTTTATGAGGAACAGATTTTCTACTGGGAAGTTGAATTTTCTTCTTCTTTCCCCCCTTTTAAAAATGGTTCTCTAAGCTGGGCTCAGTGGCTCAGCCTGTAATCCCGCGCCTTTGGGAGGCTGAGGTGAGTGGATTGCCTGAGCCTGCGGGTTCGAGACCCGCCTGGGCAGCGAGACATCATCTTTACAATAAATCAAAAAATCAGCCGGGCGTGGTAGCGCATGCCTGTACTTCCAGCTACTTGGAAGGCTGAGGCAGAAGGATTGCCGGAGCCCAGCAGGTCGAGGCTGCGGTGGCTGGGAGCAGCCACTGTACTCCAGTCTGGGCGACAGAGTGAGACTCCAACTCAAAAAAACACAAAACATTGTTCTCTAAATGTCATTTTCAGTTGCACAATTGGTTCTTTCATAAGTAGAGCCTGTGATTTCCACTATGAAGATAGAAATAAAGTGGGCATTTTCCTCTCCTCCTTTTGATTCACCTAAAAGCAACAAAAGAGAACAAGAAATGAAAATTTCTTATCTGGTGTCAATAAAAGTAGGAGATGGCATACATTCTGAACAACAAGGTAAGTAAAGTAATATAATGATGGTGGCAATCAAAGGGATAGGGGAGCGAGAGAGGGAGAATATCTGTGCAGGTAGATCTCAGAAATAAGTGTGCTTTTTAAAGGTGGGGGCCTCACCTAGCAGACAAAACTCGGAAATTAAGAACAAGGTACATTGGTTGTCATGAAAGTTTTCCCTTGGCTTGGTTTTGTCCTGAGAAATGAGGAGAGGGTCAAATGAAGAATTATATTGGTAATATAATTTGCAGGAGGCAGGATGTCCTTGAGGAGATCATGGTGGGACCGCAGGCATCTTTACTTGATAAACATCCCACAATTGACTAGCTTTATGCTTGGGAAAAAGTGAATTCTCCAAGCCATGGACACTAATACAGAACAATATGAAAATTTCTTTCCTTTAGCAGCTCTGTTCTAGCTCCTTCCCCACATGACCCTCATATGTCTAACTTGTTTATAAAATATTCACTTTACTCAAAGATGAAAAATTTAAAAAATAAATCAGCACATATACAGTTATTACTAGAAAAAAGAAGATAAAAAGATAAAAATTGTTGATAAAGAATCTATACTGAAATATATTACAGATGAAAATTATAAGCATATATTTCACCATTCATTAAACAATTATACAAGCCAATCACTCTAATCTAGTAAAAGCACTAAGTGGAAACATAAGAGTTCAGGGAGAGGTGGTTAGAGAGATTGAGGAAATAAAATGTGAGCTGGCAGAGTTCAGGAAAAAAGTAAATGCAAAAAAAAAAAAAAAGCCATTATAGAACTAAAGACAAAACTATTAGCAGCACAACAGAGACTAGACATTGATGAAAACACAAAAAAGGAACACGATAAAAATGAGTACACTGAAATGGAAGCAAGGTGTTCAAAAGGTTAGATAAAAAAATACTAGACAGGTACAGATGATATGCATAATGGGTATCTGAAAAAGGAAAAATGGAGATAATGATTACAGAAAAAAACATTTAGAATATTTTATGGATAAAAGAAGAATCTACTATTTGAAAGGGAATGCTCATGACAGAAAAATTTCATGCAGAATGATAAATACAAACTTCAAGTAAAAGAAATAGTCTAGTCAACAATAACAGTCTAGGTTCAGACTTCTCAGAAGATAGTGGGGAACATTTAAGAATTTTATACCCAGCCAAGACATTCCTGTATTTAGAAACAGACATTTTTGAAAAAAAAAAAAAACCAAAAAAATAAACTACAAAGGAAGGTCAAAGGATACAAAGTAGCAGATATGCAGGATGAACAAGTCTAATATACAGCATGAAGAGTGCACCTAACATTGTATTATACTTGGGATTCTTGCTAAAAGAGTAAATTTTAGGTGCTCTTGTCACCCTCACACACAAATGGCTAACTACATAAAATGACTGAATATGTTACTTTGCTTGACTTTTGTAACCATTTCATTATCTGTATGCATACCAGAACATCATATTGAACACCTTAAATATATATTATAGAAATTTTTTTAAAGAAAAAAACTGCTAAAAAATAAAGATAAGCCAATTGGGGATAAATGTTAACATGTAAAAAAAATTGTGGGAGGCACTGAATCTATATAATTGCATAAAAAGAAATATAGGAACTATGGCTGTTGATCACAATACAAACTCTGACAAACATAGGAAAAAGGTAAAGGAAAAGAAGAATAGTTATTACTATTTTGCTGTGTTTCTAATCTTGTAACATGAAAAAACAGTAGGTAAAGCTAATGACACAGTTGATTGAGGCACATAAAACAGGGAAGGTGGCAGTGGGCGTGGTCTGTCCTTGTAAGGAAGAATATTTCATTACACATAGTGTATTACTGGTAGATGGTGGTAATAATGGCCAAACTGACATAGGGTAGGTTTTATTATTGTTTCAAAATTTTCTAAAGAACAATGCTCCTTATTGCTAGCAGCTGGCACAGACAGCTCCCACAGCCTCACCCCTGGTAATCCATGGGATAAAGGGACAAGTATATTTATTTACCATTACAAAGGAAAGCACTAAAAAGATAATATAATCAGCTAAATGGGGAGAAGAGTAGAGGGTGGCAAAGGTAATGGAAAATATAAGTGCTAATTTCATTGCTGGTCATTCTCTGGAGTTAATTGGTACTGCAAAAAATATACCATTGTGACATTGAATAGGCAAGGATTTATCAAATAAGGAATGCTGCATCACAAACCATAAAGGAATTATTTATAGCCTATGATAATTAAAAACTATTCCTTAAAAGAAACATAGGATTAAATGTATTATGCAAAATCGTAGATATGAATGTAACCACGAGGAAAAAATCTTCCAGATTTTTTAGAAAAAACTGATACAAACAAAATGAAAAAAAGAAACTACTTTTTGAAATATAAAATACAATTTTTTAAAAAAAGAATAAAGTATAAGACACTTTCTCCTAAGAAAATGAGAAACTTCCTTCTCTACAAGCTGTCATAGCCTCTTTCCTTCCTGACTTGCTTTTTAAAAACTTTGTTCCTTTTCCTTCCATGTCTTGCACGCAGAAGCCATGAAAACATACTCATTTCTCTTTTGGAAAGGCTTGGGGTTATGGAGTGTGTTGTCACTATGGCAAAGAAACAGACTTCTATGATCATAGCTGCTATCAATAGCTGTTGCTATTATTTTGCTTACCTTTAACTGTGCCCAGGAGTTGATCAAGGCTTAGATCAAATACTTAGTATGTCCCTGAACTGTCTCAGTGTGTCGTGCTGCCACAGCATAGGCTCTGGAGAATATTTCTGGAGAATGAGTTTAAAATGCACCTTTTCATTTACTCTCTGGAGTTTCATAACTTCTCTAGGATCACCCTCCTCATTTCGAATATTGGAATAACATACATATTGTAAGATGGTCACATGGATAATAAAAGGTAGCATCCATTGAGCACTTAATATGTGCCTGGCTCTTTAAAAATTTTTTTTTATTTTAAAGATGTGGAGTACAATTCAGTGTTAGGTATACAAATACTCATTATGCAGGTGCCCTTGTTGATGGGGTGTGCTCCTTCTCCCCTGGCAGTTTCCCACTACTACCAATCTCTTTCTTATAGTATTATAATTGTTCAAGGTCCGCTTATGTTTGTTTCTGTGATAGATCACTGACTATGATAGACTCTAAATCCATTCAAGTTGTTGCAAAGTACATATATTTGTCCTTTATGGTGCATAATATTCCATTGTGTATATGTACCACATTTTTTTTAACCCAGTCCGACTTTGATGGGCAGCATGGTTGGTTCCATGTTTTGCTATTGTAAATAGAGCTGCAACAAACATGTGTGTGCAGGTATCTTTTTTGTAGAATAATTTGAGCTCCTCCAGGTATATTCCCAATAGGGGGATTGCTGGGTCATATGAAAGGTCAATTTTTAGTTCTTTCAGAAATTGCCACACTGTCTTCCAAAGAGGTTGCACTAGTTTGCATTTCCACCAGCAGTGTAGAAGCATTCCTTTTTCTCCACATCCTTGCCAGCATCTGTTGTTGTTTGTTTTATTAATGATGGCCATTCTTACTGGGGTTATGTGGTATCTCAATGTGGTTTTTATTTGCATTTCTCTGATGATTAGTGAGACTGAGTACTTTTTCATGTGTCTGTTGGCTACCCATATATCTTCTTTTGAGAACTGTCTATTTATGTCTTTTGCCCACTTTTTAATGGGGTTGTTTGTTTTTTTTCCTTTCAGCATATCTGAATTCCTTGTAGATACTAGATGTTGGGCCTTTGTCAGATATGCAGTAGGCAAATATTTTTTCCCATTCTGAGGGTTGTCTCCCTGTTCTCTTTATGGTTTCTTTGGCTTTATAGAAGTTTGTCAGTGCCTGGCTCTTTCTAAGCACCTTACATTGAGTTAACTCACTGAATTTTCATAAAAACTTGATGAGATAGGAACACTATTATTTCCATTTTACACATAAATAAACCAAGGCATAGAAAAATTAAGTTATTTATTTAAAGCCACATAACTAGGAAAAGAGAAACTGGAATGATGAACTCAGGCAAACTGATTCCAATTCTGTTTTCTTAAGCTCTTTGCTATATTGTCTGTCTAAGTCAGAGGATTAAAGGTAAAATACATCTTTTGTCTCATGCCAACTAGTACGTGTCAAAGAATATGTCTATTCCTGAGAAGAGTTGGCCCCTTTGCTGTTTCAAGTCAGGGCATAGAGAGGTCATGCAAACTGATGATTTTCAAACTGCTAGGAGAAGGAGGTAAAATTTCAGAAAGAGTACAGACTCAAGTGGATAATGGACATTCCAGACAAGTAGTTCACCTTTGGGAAGAGGAGTAATGAGCAGAGGGTTTGGAACAGATGTCCCTGGCAAATAGCAGAATCAATCCCTAAGAAGAGAAATAGTCTTGAAAAAAGGCTTCCAGGGAAGGAGCCAGAATACACTGGGGAACAGTTTTGCAGTCGTTTTGTGGGCAGACTGAACAGACTGAAGGGCTTCTGGAACTTTCTTTTTTGAAACTAAACGATACACAATTAGTTTTGTGTTTAATAAATGATATCAACTTCTACTGTTCTCAGTCAGAAATCTTGAATACTTCACCAGTGATCTGAATAGATAAGTATATTTTTTGATTGATTTTTACATTGATGTTATCAATAAGGGTGCCTGATTCTAATTCAGGCAAAGTGAGGTCCAATGGGAGGCCCCAAACTGCTCCTGTGCCTAAACCACTTATGGATGCAATCCTGACCTGTACTCCACAACACACACAAAAATAAAGTACTACTGGATTCTTTTTGCCAATAAAAAAGTAGGGGTATACACACACATATATGAGGGGGACTCCAAAACCCAGAATTTATTTATAAACAATTGTGTATTTATTCTTACATGTTTAAATATCACCTTCAAAATATGCCCCATTTGATGTTGAGACTCTTTTTCCACAGCTCAAAACAGTTTGTGAACTCGACAATTTTGATGCCTTTCAGTGCTTCTGATGTTTTTGTTTCACCTATTCCACATCGGCAAAACTTTCCTTTGAAGACTTTTTCATCTAGGGAAACAAACAAACAAACAAACAAACAAACAAACATGTCTCTCAGGGAGAGCTCAGGTGAACAGGAAAGGTAGAGCATGGAGCAGGCGGTGGGGGGAGGTCATGTCGTTTTTGGTCAAAAACTGCTGAACACTCAGTGTGATGTGGGTGGGTGTGCTCATAAATCACCCTCATGAAACGGGCAAAGATGTTGAAAGAATCTCTATAAAAACTTGTCACTGAAGTCGAATGCAGCCTCTCACAAAAAGCTAGCTGGTACACTGATGCTGATGCGTTCCTAGAACACTTGCCTAGTGAGGGAGCCTGTATTACAAGGGGTCCACTTTCCAAAAGATAATTGAGGTCCCTCTTGTACACACACACACACACACTCATACACACATTCACACTCCCTCATGCATATACTCCCTACAAACTCATTAACTGCTTCAGGTTATAGGTCCCAAACCCCACTGAAGCGACTTCTATCTAAAGTGAATACTCCATCAATTTGCTCCCGGTGAAGCTCCCTTCACTCTCTGTGAATTCTACCTTTCAAAGAGAGGTTGCAAAGTTCTGCCGAGATTACAGGATCTGACTTGAAATGTAAAGCAAATGTTCAGAAGAAATAAAGTTGCTAAATGCATTGCACCTTGAATGCAAAGGCCTATTTTTGGATTTGGGGATGGAGGTCTTTAATCCCTTCACTCTGCTTCAGCTCAGGGCCCAGATGCCTGCTGGCAGCATATCCTGTGTAGCTGTGGGCAGAAAGCAAAGATCTTGGCCCTCTGTTTTCCCACTTATTCAAAGCTTCCCAGGAGGAAGGAAAAAACAAAAAACCCTTATCCCGAACTGTCAAAGATGAGCTGTTCAGCTCACCTCATCCGATGCCGCCATCCACTGTCAAACAGCCAGTATCTTTCCAGTTATGACCCTTGAGTTTCACAGTCCAAGTAATTTATTCGCATTGCTCAAGCACCACTGTGTCCTTACATGGTAACAGCAGTTGTTCTACTGTTTGCCAGATATATTTATCTCCAGTCATGCTGCCTTGCTGAGCTAGCGAAACAGATGCATTCTTAATGCTGCTTTCTTCCGAGTGGGCAAATAACCTGGAGGGTGTGTGAGGCCAGAACAGTTGGAGAGGAGGCCTCAGGGTTCTTTCCCCCTCTGGCCTCTCAAATTGCAGAGTCTGATGGTGGGCAGAGCCACACCCCTGCTTGCCTGTTCTTCCCAGGACAATGGGTGTGACTCAGGAGGTGAGTGAAACTTCCAGGAGCTTCCAGGGCCCATGGTGAGCTGCTGCCTTCCACTGTAATTACCCTTCACACCATTGCTCTGGTTAGCAGGACCTATTGGTAGTTTGAATAAAATGAGATTCTGAATTTAAAGGCACATGAGCATGAAATTCTGTTGTAACTGGGTCATGGGATTGCAGACAGTGCCTGCCACCTCCGTACTTCAGCGTTCCCTGCCCCCTTCCCTGAGGAAGATACTGTCGGTCTCCTGGTGTTGTTATTTCTGGAGTCTGAGTTGGAACAAGCTCTGATGGATAATGCTATGTGGGTGAAACTGAAAGCCTTGATAAGATGGGGCCAGTGGACACCTGCAGGGTTTGGAAGCCTCCAAATGCTTCTCTGCCGCTGACAATATTTCTTTTACAAATGGCACTGAAAATATTGTAAGTTTGAACTAGACAAGTGTGTCCTGTTTTTGAAAAGTTATTACTTTTTAAAAGATTCGAAGTAAAAATTGAATTGAATTAAGCAAATTCAAAAGCAATCTAGGAAAAGTGCCAGATGAACATTAGGAGAGAAAACATGAGATCAAAAGCGGCATTTTCCTAGAAGTGTTGGCACTACTGTTTTTTAGTGACTAAGGCCCTGATATTAGAACTCCATGGCCATGTTTTGGCTTGTCATCAGAGTCAAGGTGAGGAGGGTAAGGATAATGCTGCTCACCCATCAAGGTGTATAGAGGGTAACCCTCTTACCTAGGGGCAATCAAGAAATATTTGCTGAAGGAACACACCAGTGGGTTTGTGCTCTTGAAGGAATAGTGGATTATCCCCCTTCAAAGCTCCACGTGATTCGCATGGATTCCTGAAACATCAGGAACCAGTACTGTCCTCGTATCTGTGAGAAGCAGTGGCCATAGCCCATTGATTTTCTGGCTCTCTGACCTCTTAGTCATAGATTTCCCAGAGTTCTTGGTCTACTCAAGAGGGGAGAACCTCAAGAAGACACCAACTTTCCTGATGAGAAGAGGCGTGAGCAGGCTTTGCTCTGAGCTAATAAATAGTAGAGAGAAGCCCACATCTACACCCAAGTTTCTGCAGCAGTTCACTCTATTCACATGTTGAAATCAATTCATAACTCTGTACTTTGAGTCAATGCTTATAAAAAGATAGTAAAGCCCTGGGATTAAGAAGCAGATCACCCAGCATGGATAACATGGGACAAGAACGACATGCGATACTAGATGAGAATTCAGCCAAGGACAGATTAAAAAATTGTTTTTATGAGAATTATCTTCAATTTCATGGTAAGGAGAAATTATTAACTAATATCAAAATTTACTCCAGGCCTTGTGAAGTTCGTGTTTTATAGCTATGAATAGTAGAATGTACATATCAAAGATGCAGACTCTAATTCTCTAGGCAACTTTTGGAATACATGAGTTAAAGAAACTCCTCTGGCTTTTAATGTAAATATAGATACCTGAGACTCATGGATGACAACAAGGTACTGAGTAAGCTAAGCTGAGTAAGTTGGTCTCCTTACAGAATTTTATCTTAAAACAGCTTCTATCTGGTTTGGCATGGTACCCGTTAGTTTAGAACTAAATTGGGGGAAGTTAAGGCAGTGCTACAATGCTCGTGTGTTACCTGTCTGCAATTCTTTAAGAATAGTAGCAGGGGTAACAATCCTTCAGGGGTGCTGGGCTTAGACCTTAGCAATCATTTGTAAGGGTGGGGCAGGGAGTTAGGTTGGGGTAGGTGCCATTGTTTTCTCTCAGGGGATCTGGCTTTGTAGGAGGGTTTGTAAAACAGATGCTTCCATGCCCCTCTCATTCTGTAATTTAATCTGGGAGGAGTCAATTGATAATAACCACAGCAGTAATAACACTTGGTCTTTATTGAGTAACTACTGTTTTTTTGTGGGGGGAGATTGTTAAACATTTTGCATGTTTTTGTCATAATTTGTATCTTTAATACAACCCTATGGATTTAATAGTTATAGACACTCCTTGACTTATAAGATTATGTCCAAATAAGCCCATATTAAGTTGAAAGTATCATACATCCTTTTTGATTTAGCAATATTTTAACCTAACTAAGGGTTTATCTGGACATAATCCCATAGTAAGTTGAGGAGCATACTGTATATGAATCATTTTTTACATCATGGTAGTGTAACCACTGTAAGTTGGGGCATCCGTATGATGTCTACTAACCAGATGGGAAATTTGAGGAGATGTCTAGAAACTTGCTCCTAGCTAAAGATCTTGCTGGGAAGGATACAGGGACCTCAGCAGAGGACGTGAGGGGAACCAGAGATGAACTCTGTAGATCTCACTGGCTCTGAGCCTGCCATGATGACTTGCTGTTCACTGGTTTTTCCAGGCAGTGTGTGTGTGTGTGTGTGTGTGTGTGTGTGTGTGTGTGTGTGTGTAATACTGGGTTGTAGTTTTAATTTGGGCCAACTGAGGATGTTATCAAGCAATGGGCTTGCTTCTCGACTTGCATAGCTAATAAATATTATGACACCAGCTTTTGAGAAAAGAAAAGACTTTATTGCAAGGAAGCCAAAAGGCTAGGAGACAAAAGGCAACACTCAAATCTGTCTCCCTTATCTGGGGGGTGGTTCAACCTTTTTCTGGCATTACTAACTAGTTCCAGGTGGTACCAATGCAGTTGGTCTGCTAAGCTGGCGGAGTTAACAATTTAAGAGGTTGAAGCCAAGCCAGGATCGGTGGCTTAGCCTGTAATCCCCGCGCTTTGGGAGGCTGAGGTGAATGGATTGCCTGAGCCTGGGGGTTCGAGACCCACCTGGGCAACTTGGCGATACCGCATCTCTACAATAAATAAAAATATCAGCCGGGCGTGGTTGCGCGCGCCTGTAATTCCGGCTACTCGGAAGGGTGAGGCGGAAGGATCGCCGGAGCCTAGCAGGTCGAGGCTGCGGTGGCCAGGAGCGGCCACCGCACTCCAGTCTGGGCGACAGAGTGAGACTCCAACTCAAAAAAAAAAAAAAAAAAAAAGTTGAAGCTTTTTCCCATTGTGCATGTCTGGGCTCCGTGACTTGCAATTTTGTCTCTGCATTATCCGTAGCAATTTAAACAATGGTTAATTGGTTTGAGCTGGTCCCACAGTAAAAAGGATTCATTGTGGAGGTTAAGTGGAGTGATGCACAAGTGGAAAAAATGAACTTGTCGGTAATTTCCCATTTAGTTTGATAACTATCTAATAAAGGAGATTCGTGCGGCCCACAGGAATGCTTGGATACCAATTTGATAATAATACTTGACACTTGCTTTACAAAGTTTCACTCTTCCAAAATCATTCTCTGAAATCAACATTATAGCATTCTCCTTGTAAGTTACAGAGAGAAAGCATGCCCTTGAAACAAGACTCCTTTGAAGCCAAGTACTAGAGGTTGAAGTGGCACCCAACTTCACTTGTTCTTTTTTGCCAAGCTGCCTAAGTTTCATTCCATGGTGGTAATCCTTTTCTATTCTACTCTGAAATTTTACTATTTGGGAGGTGGTAGGACAGACAATAGGATGGATGTTCAAAGCAGAAATAAACTCTCTTTTAGAAACCATGTTATGGTGGTTCAGTTTCTCTTTAGTCCAGTTAAAACAAACCAACACATACCCAGAGTTCTCCCCACCCCCCAAAAAAGTTTAACAAGATGAGTAAAAGTTTATTTGCCAGAATTTCTCTTGGAGATAGCACCCAGTTGCTTGGGATGGAGAGTGAAATCTAATGGGCATGCCCTGGTAGTAAATGATAGCCCCTTAACCACAAGATATAAGATGGCAAAGGAAATGTGTGTGAACAGAGAGAAAGAAAAGGCGTCAACAAGATCCCTGTGAAGGGAGGAGGGCACCCAGAGCAGGAAGCTCCGTGGCAGCTCAGTTGTCAGAGGACTTAAGAAAAGAGAAGTCTCTGTGAATGTCTCAGTTCCTGCCCCTGGACTCCCCAGCAGATTAATCATCAGTGAAATGTCCATTTAAAAGAGTTTTCTTTAGGGCAGTATAGTACATTCTTTTGAAGAAATGTGAAGAGATGCCTTTCTGTGTTTGGGTCAGTATTGGGCAAAACAGAAATGGCAAATGGGAGTACCTAGGGGTAGCTAGCTAACAACAGCAATACAGCGGGGCAAGAGTGACAATAACTTACCTTAGATAACAGCATTCATGTTTTTGTACTTTAGAATGTTGAGTTTTATATTTAGAGTATATAACCTAATTTGGCCTTGCTCATAATCCTGTCTTTTTCTTTCTATGTGGTATCTCATCTGGTTCCCACAGAAGAAGTGAATGGTTGATTACCTGTTGGCAGATAATACCGTTTGTGGGTAATCTCTCACTCTCTCGAATGTATTATCTGCTTTGTGTATTTTGCTAAGCACAATCCATGGCTTGGCGAGCTGTCCTAACAGTCCTCAGTAGCACAGAGATACCACAAACTGTTCCTGTTCTGTGTGGAATTAGTTCTGAATTGCAAAAATAAGATTAGAAGAGAGAATGAATTGTTCATGGTGAGAGAAAATAAATGTATAAAGGTAGATTGCAATAAAGAGATGTTTGCCTGGAAGAAAGCACTAGACAAACTGTTGAAGATAATATCCTTCATATTTATACAGCTTTTTTAAAAGAGCTGTTTTTTTAAAAGTGCTTCTTGGTAATTAAGGGTCATTAGTCAGATATTAGCTGCAGGTCATTCAATGAATCAGCTGTTGATTTAGATTGAGAGCCGTGCATAATTTGGAGACTAGGAAAAAGCATGAGTCATTTTAAACCTCTCAAAAAATTTTACTTTCTTGTGCTCATTGAGAATTGTGTGAGTTCTCACTCTGAATACCGATATGTACTCACTATTGTAAGCATTCATATTTATATGAAATACGAATTTATAATTTGTCAGTTTGGTATTTAAAATCACATATATGGAGCCAAGACTGTGTAGAGAAACTTCATGTTGTTAGACCTGTCATGGAAAAAGCCACCACAAAACTCCCTCTGTCCCCCAACACAGGGGGACATGCTGGCTTTCAGCAACCAGCGATAACATATAACAGAGTGTCCTTCCCTCTCCAGTTTGAACACAACTGCCTTGGATTCACCAAATGATTCTGAGGGAATCTGGATCCATTTCTGGATCCATCTATTTTCATTGCAAGTGGATGCCTTGTCTATTTGGCTATGTCTATGAACCGTAACTTAGTTTATCTTTGGTCCAACTCAGTTTAATCTCTTGGGTGGGAGATGGTTCCCCCTTCACCTTACATGTATATGACTGCAGTTTATTTGGCATGTTTATGTCTAAATATCAGGAATTGCTGTTTTCCACTAGTATTTCTACACACTGTTTTTCAACAAGTAATCACAAGTAATTGAGGTCTGAGAGAAGCCATAGATATTTGGAGTTGAGGTTTTCAAATATTTGTTTTCTGGTTTTTTTTTTTTTTTTTTTTTTTGAGTTGGAGTCTCACTCTGTCGCCCAGACTGGAGTGCAGTGGCCGCTCCCGGCCACCGCAGCCTCGACCTGCTGGGCTCCAGTGATCCTTCCGCCTCAGCCTTCCGAGTAGCTGGAATTACAGGCATGCGCTACCACACCCGGCTGATTTTTTGATTTATTGTAGAGATGAGGTCTCGCTGCCCAGGCGGGTCTCGAACCCGTGGGCTCAGGCAAGCCACTCACCTCAGCCTCCCAAAGGCGTGGGATTACAGGCTGAGCCACCGAGCCCGGCTGAGTTTTTCAAATATTTGTAGAGGCTCCTTTGGTTTTGATGCTTATGCATTAAGAACACTATGATTCTTATTGCTTTTCCTACAAAGGCTTTGAAACTGCCTGCTTCTCCCAGTTCAGCCTCCACATTTCCCCTTCATCTAATTATGTACAAGCTCTGCAGCCAGATAGCTTGCGTTTGAATTCTAAATCTCCAACTCATCAGTCAGGTGAGTTACTCAGCTTCTCTGTCTCTTAGTTTAGTCATCTATAAAATGGTCCACAACTAATTTCTTCACCTGTTAAGAGGATTAAATGAGTAAATATTTGTAAAGTGCTTAGAACAGCATCTAGTACATTTTTAGTATTACATAAGTACCTGCTAAACCTGTTAAATTCTTCACATTTAAATATACATTGTTGAATTATATATAGAATATACAATATAAGTGTTTGCTAAATCTTTTTTAAACTCACACTTTAAAAAAGATACTTTGCAAAAAAGTTTAGATATTTTCCCTTGGGGAAAAATAAAAAAGAAATGCTCCTGGTAGACTTTAAGGAACAAAAATTGGCTAAATTTGCACTATAAAGACTGTTTTCTTTGAAAATACTGAGGTGTGAATGTTGGGTGAGAGATATTTGGTACTGGCTATAGATTTGTTGAGATGGCAAGAGATTGAAGGGTTTAGCTTCTCATGAGCCACGCATGGCTCACTGAGGGTTGTGAGAGGTGTGTTTGAAGCAGAAAGCTTTGAAGGTCTCTGCAGATCTTACTCTAGGGAGTTTTTCAACATCGTGTACACCCTATTTCAGTGTGCTATAGATTGAAAAATGGTCACAAAGCAACCAGCAGTCAGAGAAAGAGAACAATAGGGAAATGATTTTTTCCAGGAATGTTTAAACATTCTAAAAGTTCTCAAACGGAATCATTTTCATTAAGTAAAAATATTTGGAATGTTACACAACGAACTTTTAAAAGAGTACGTTTTGTCTATAACAACAAAAAAAAAACCAACAAAAAAACCCAAAAAAACCAGCTACCAACATTCCCAAAATACTGCATTCTATTTAGAATATTTTTCCTTGGAAGTCAAAATGTCAGAATACTGGTGTAGGATGATACAGGTGAGATTAGGAAGCCAAATGTGCACTGCCACAAACCAGTGCTCAATCTATTATAAAAACAGTTGATTTTATCTAAATTTCATAAGCAAATACATTTCTGACATTTCTTCCCAAGACTGGTTCCACATCCCACTCTTTTAAAAAAATTTCATAATGTTGACTCAAGTTAGGACATTGATTATGTCAAGATAGGTTAAATTACACTTCAGTAACAGATAACCCCAAACCCTACCTTGTATCTGTCGGGAGTCATGGGTGGGAGATTGTTCCCCTTTTATCTATAAACATGATCTCTGTTTTGTGTCAGTGCGGTATCCTGGCGCCAAGATATCCTCCTCTCCCCTTATAAGGCTTGTGCTTCTTTTATTCCTCCTTCAGCCAAGCTTCTCCCCCAAGGAGACTCCTATTGCTTGCTATGCACAGCAAGGATCCTGGTGGTGGCAGGAAGAACCTGTTCTTCCCTTGGGAACAGGTGACCTTTCCTTCTATCCAATCCTGAGAAACAGTGGATTTTGCCTGGGAACGGGTGGGAATGTTTCCTGTTCCTCTCAACGCCACGCAAAATTTTGTTTCTACAAGAAATGTCTAATGACGTAAATGAGGTTTCACAGCTCTAGACAAGAAGAGGGAGATTCTTGTTGGCAAGAATTTTTGGCCCCTGATTTTCTGTTAGTGCTCAGTAGATCCCTGTAGAGAAGAGTGTGTGAATGAGTGAAGATTCCCCTGTGTCTAGGCTCTCAAGGAATCTAAACTGGTTCCTGCTAGCCCATTTTTGGTTTTCCAGAACTCATTTCAATTTTAGCTTTTTTCCCCCTTACCTGCTTTTTTTTTAGACTTTATTTTATAGATGTGGGGTACGAATCAGGATTAGGTACATAAGTAATCTGTGTGCGGGTGGAATCCAAACTTTAACTGGTCTGACTTTCCCTGGTTTAGGATCAGATACCCTTTATGTTGACCCTTCTTCCCATGGCAGTGCTATTGTGAGTAATTTTCAGGTCCCCTCCCTCCCAGGAAATCTGTCAAAGGTGAAACAATCATCCATCTTGTTTATCTCCAGAGGATCTTGTTATCCTTTATCTTTCCTTTGGGGCCTAGCAACCCCAGCTCTCTGATGGGATCAAGCAAAGTTATGATTTTGAAGACTATCTGACTTTTTCCTAGTTGTTAGGATAAGGGCAATATTCTCTTGCAGCTGTATGCATTTTAAGTAGAAGCCAGGATTAATTTTTAAGTCCTCGTCCCACTGTAATCTGTCATGCTCCTCTGACCCAGGCAGGAAATGGAGAAAGGCAAGAATTCCAGAAATTCAGGGGAATGGGCAGTATGTGACCCAACCAAGAGTACAGTCATTCATTTTTATCAATGATACATTAATGTCCTATGGTTTGCCACATGTTCAAAAATTTCTCCATAGCTAGCCTTTTCATGTGGAATTAATCACCAACCTGAAGCCAAAGCCACTTCAGTTTGGTCCCCAGACAGTTTTCTCAACATTTCCCACCATGCTCTGCAGCACCTTCTGCTTCAGCGCGTGAGTTGACAGGCCTGGGAGCGGAGTCGACTTCCTGCGATGGAATCCAGAGCGTGCTGCTTATTAGCACTGTGACCTGGGGCTACATACTTCACCTCTCCACTGCTCAGCTCCTCATTTGTAAAGCGGAGAAAGTAATAATACTTACATCACAGGTTTATTATGAGGTTCCCTGTCTCATTATTCCTATTCCTCTGAGAAACTCATCTGCAGAAAGCAGAATATAGAAATTGCTAATGTTCTGCACAGGTTCAAATTGGTAGTCACCTTTTCTTCTGCCCTTCCTAAGTTTAGCTCTCGTGAGCATGTAAGAAAGCAGCTCCATTTTCCATAGTAGGTGGTGCGTTTAATTCCCTTAGGGCAGAAAGAGCAGATATTCAGTTTGAGGAGTTCTAAAATACATCCCATCACTCCCAAGTCCTCTTTTCTCTCATTTTTTCTTATTAGTTGTAATCTTATTATTCCCACAAAAACAAGTCCATTAAGATTAAGCAAGGGCTGGGAGCGGTGGCTTAAGCCTGTAATCCTAGCACGTGAGGGGGCCGAGGCGAGAGGACTGCCTGAGCCCAAGGGTTCGAGACCAGCCGTGGCAACATGGTGAGACCTGTCTCTGCAATAAATCACAAAATTAGCCGGGCGTGGTAGCGCGTGCCTGTAGTTCCGGCTACTTAGAAGGCTGAGGTGGAAGGATCGCTGGAGAGCAGCAGGTCAACGCTGGGGTAGCAGTGAGTATGCCATAGCACTCCAGCCTGGACAACCTCAAAACAAAACAAAACGAGCAAACAAAAATTAAACAATAGTTGACTTGAGGCTCTAGCTATTCTATCGACTTTTGAATAATATCTGTTAATCCTCTGGCTAATATATGCTCTAAAGCCATTCATTCATCCAAAAGACATTTATTGAGCACCTACTATGGGTCAGAAGTTGTTCTAACTGGATATCAGCTTAAGGGACTAAAGCCTTTGTCTTAGGCACTATTAAAGAAAATGAATTTAATAGGTTATAAAATTCACTGGCAAATACAGAAAGGCATCACAGCAAGTCATGTTTTGTATCACTCTTTGATAATTCTTGTCTCAATAGGAATCATCATTATATTGATGGTTTTGATGCTTTTTATGTTAGCATTGGAGTTGAAGGAAAATTATAAAAAGTCTTCTGAGATGATTCACAACAATCAAATTACTCATTCCTGCTTTATATCATGTAACTGACATACAATTTTTTAAAAATTGAATGCCTCCAGAGAGTTTAATCATACTTTTAAAGAGTTACACACTACAACATGATAGCTAAGCCTCTTTATTCAGAACACTGTTACTTAAGCATTCTGTTGAGTTGAGTTTTCTTGTTGTTATGAAAGATTAAACTGAAAATGCATGTTTCAGCTTTTTGGCTGAAAATCATTATTTTATTTTTCTTTCCTAGTATAGGGAGAATAGTTAAATAGGTTATTTACAGCGGTTGTTTTGTTTTACATTATTTAATTATTTTTTCTTTATTTTATTTTATTTTTTGAGTTGCGGTCTCATTCTGTCACCTGGGCTGGAGGGCAGTGGGCGGTTCATGACTCTTCACAACCTCAACCTCCTGGGCTCAGGTGATCCTTCCACCTCAGCCTCCTGAGTAGCTGGGGCTACAGATGTGCACCACTGCACTCTTATAATAAATTGGGGAGAAAGAAGAGTATGTGGCTGAAAACTGGGGATCTGGCTGAAAATCAAAAAGCAAACCAGACATCTCTCACTCCCCTCTACTTTCCCAGGCTGTCAAAACACCAGCACTGGGTTTCCATCTCTAGTTAGAAGAGCAAAAGTTTCTTCTCTAGAAGATTTTTGTAGAGATGAGATCTCATTAAATTGCAGGGATAGTCTTGAACTCTTAGCCCCAAGCAATCCTCTTGCTCTGGCCTCCCAAAGTGCTGGGATTCCAGGTGTGAATCACAGTGCCTGGCTATTTTATTATTTTTTTTAACATTATGACTTACTCTGTTTTTCATTCATAGTCATATTCTGAAATTTCAGTGACAATTTTAGAGCACTGAAAATTGAGACAAAATTTAGAATAAACTTATAGTGACTTCAGGATATACCTGACAGGAAAAGAGGCAGTGTGATTTAGTGGGACATATATCAAATTTGGAGCCTGATTTCTAGATACACATTTCTGCACACCATTTACTATTTATGTAATCCTGGGAAATTTGGTTAATGTTCCTTATGAGGCCCAGGTTCTTCATCTTAAAATATAATTAAGAATATACGCCTTGCATTAAAAAAAAAAAAATATATATATATATATATATGCCTTTCATATTCTTTGATCATGTGATGACCAGAGGAGATCTTGTGTATGGTGGGCTTGGACATATGTACTCAGGAAATGAATGCAGTATAGTCACCAGTGTCTTTACTTCCACTGTCTGCTGATTTATTTTGTTATTAATTACTCTTATAAAAGTCAGAGGTGAACTTATAATTTAAAGTAGATTGTGACATGCCTATCTCTTTTTGCTCTTCTCAATTCTCACTAGTATGTGAGTAAAAGGGGAAAAATATAGAAATTGATAAGAATAAAGAGATAGAAAAGGAGGAGGGATACTGTTGTGATAGGCATATTAAGGATTATTTTCACAGAAATAAGATGGCGGAGGATAATTGACTGAGAAGGGTAGAGAGTGTCACAGCCTGAAATGTATGCAGGGACAAAAACTTTTAAAGAAATGAAATGATTCCCCCAAATTCACAGAGGTTTGAGATTTAGAAATTGGGGAGAAAGAAGAGTATGTGGCTGAAAACTGGGGATCTGGCTGAAAATCAAAAAGCAAACCAGACATCTCTCACTCCCCTCTACCTTCCCAGGCTGTCAAAACACCAGCACTGGGTTTCCATCTCTAGTTAGAAGAGCAAAAGTTTCTTCTCTAGGAAATTTGGAAGGCAGAGGTATGGGACCTGAAGACTTGTCAGAAGAAAACATCGGGTGTGGAGCTGGAAACAGGGAAAATTAACGAAAGTCTCTACCTACCACCTTCTCCTTTGCCCAGAAACTCCAAACTCAAAATACCAGTAGTGAGGCTACTATATATGTTGACCTGGATGTGCACTGTTCAGTGCCTAGAATCCTTGTTCATAGTGTTGTCTAATTATGATTTCAGAAAATGCCAGGAGAGTGTTTTATTTATTAACAAATCAGGTCATTATGACAATTTTCCAACAGTGTCTTGAGAAAGGTGGGCCTATTTCTAAACCACAAGCATGAAGTCTCCCTGCTGTCCACACTATATCGCACACATAAAAAAATTGGAAAGTTCTTTCCATAATTGTATGACTCTAGAGTAGACAGAAAAAATCTTTACAAAACGTCATTAGAACAGACTCCTTATTAAAATATCCCATTCCCCCACTTAATTATCCTAAAAGGAAGCCTAGATCAAATGCAGATAGCTTCTACTCACTTGAATGTGAACAGACAACTTATGAGTATGAAGTATTTGTAGAATACTTCAGATATAAAAGAAAGATGTAAGTAAGCACAGGAAAACAAATGTGAATCGGTTAGAGATAGTTCAGGAACAGAAGAAAATGGGAATAGCAACAACCTTAAAACCCTAAAAAATGAAGACATAATATAACTATTATGAACAAAATGAATAAAATTAAAACAAAAATTAGAGAAGGGTTAGAATTTCGGCTAAACTAATCTCCTAGACAGTAGAGCACAGGGGTGGAGAGAAAGGATAAAATGTCTATGAGAACACATCCAAAAGATCTAACGTGCTAGGTAAAGAGCTCTGGAAAGAGAAAGTAGAGAAAATAAAGCAGGTGGACATTGCAGAGCAGTAAAAAAAAAATTTTTTTTGAAGAGCCTAAGCAAATATTTTAAATAGTAATTTAAAATAAAAACACACCAAGAAGCTTAATGGAATTTTAAAGGACCAGTGTCAAGGGGAATATACTAAAAACTACATAAGGTAAAACAGATTGGTATATAAAAGACTGAAAATTAGAACACATCAGATTTTTCAGCAGCTACAGCAAAACGCTACAATGCATGGAACAAAGCACTCACAACTACAAAAGAAATAGGTTTTCACTTAGAATTCGCCCATCTACTAAACAATAAGGTGTGAGAGATATTTCCAGGGTGGGGGAAACTCAAATTTAAGCTTTGATTACTCTTTTTTTGGGGGGGATTGGAGTCTCACTCCGTCGCCCAGACTGGAGTGCAGTGGCTGCTCCCAGCCATCGCAGCCCCGACCTGCTGGGCTCCGGCGATCCTCCCGCCTCAGCCTTCCCAGTAGCCGGAATTACAGGCACGCGCTACCATGCCCGGCTGATTTTTGATTTATTGTAGAGATGATTACTCTTTTTAAAAATATATTTTATTTTAAATATGTGGGTTACAATTCAGGATATAAGTGAACATAGTACAGGTAAAGTTTGGGCCTCCCTTTGGCCCCCACTTTACCTGGTTTGAGATCAGTACCCTTTTTGATGTTATGTGCCTCTCCCCTCAACACCCTGGCAGTATCCTGCTACTGCCAATCCCTTTCTTAGAGAATAATGGTAAATGTTCAGGGTTTGCTTATATGTGAGAACGTGTGGCACTCAGTTCATTGTTTCTGTGATAGATCACAGAGAATGATAGACTCTAAATCCATCCAAGTTGCTGCAAAGTCCACATGCTTATCCTTATTTATGGCTGCATAATATTCCATCATGTATATGTACCATATTTTTATTCATTCCAGTTTCGATGGGCAGCCCGGTTGGATCCAGGTTTTTGCTACTGTGAATAGTGCTGCAATAAACATGTGTGTTGCAGGTGTCTTTTTGGTAGAATGATTTGAGTTCCTCCAGGTATGTTCCCAGTAGGGGGACTACTGGGTCATATAGAAGGTCAATTTCTAGTTCTTTTGAAATTGCCACACTAATTTCCATAGAGATTGACTAGTTTGTGTTCCCACCAGCAGTGTAGAAATGTTCTCTTTTCTCTGTATCCTCACTGTTATCTGTTGTTTTATGATGGCCATTTTTACTGGGGTTAAGTGATATCACAATGTGGTTTTGATTTGCATTTTTCTGATGATTAGTGAGGTTGAGCACTTTTTCATGTGTCTGTTGGCTGCCCATACATCTTCTTTTGAGAAGTGTCTATTCATGTCTTTTGCCCACTTTTTAATGGGGCTGCTTTTTCCTTTTGGCATGTTTGAGTTCCTTGTAGATCCTGGATATTAGGCCTTTGTCAGCTATACAGTTGGCAAATACTTTTTTCCCATTATGTGGGCTGTTTCCTCACTTTCTTGATGGTTTCTTTAGCTTTGCAGAAGTTTTTCAGTTTAATGAGGCCCCACTTGTCTATCTTATCTCTTATGGCATGGACATCTGGGGTTTTTGATCAGGAATTAGTTGCCTACTCCAATTTCTGTTAGGGTGTCTCCTGTGTTTTCTAAGATTCTTATAGTTTGAGGTTTTATGTTTAGGTCTTTGATCATGTAGAGTTGATTTTTGTGTATGGTGATAGGTAGGGGTCCTATTTCAATCTTTTGCATATGGTAAGTCAGTTTTTCCACTACCATTTACTGAATTGGTTCTCTTTTCCCCAGTAGTTGTTGGTGGAGACTTGTTAAAGACGAGTTGATTGAGAAATTAAAATTTTGCTTCTGAAATCTCTATCTTGTTCCATTGGTCCATATGCCTGTTCTTGTACTAATACCAAGCTGTTTTGATTATTGTAGCCTTAAAGTCTGGAAGTGTGATACCTCCCACTTTGTTTCTTTTGCTATGGATTGTTTTGACTGTTTGTGGTAGTTTATGTTTCCTTTTTTTTTTTTTTGAGTTAGAGTCTCACTCTGTTGCCCAGACTGGAGTGCAGTGGCCGCTCCCAGCCACCGCAGCCTCGACCTGCTGGGCTCCGGTGGTCCTTCCGCCTCAGCCTTCTGAGTAGCCGGAATTACAGGTGTGTGCTACCACGCCCGTCTAATTTTTTTGATTTATTATAGAGATGAGGTCTCACTGCCCAGGTGGGTCTCAAACCCATGGGCTCAGGCAATCCACTCACCTCAGCCTCCCAAAGGCGCGGGATTACAGGCTGAGCCACCGAGTCTGGCAGTTTATGTTTCCATATGAATTTCTGTATTGTCATTTCCAAGTCTGGGAAGAATGATGTTGGTAATTTAATGGGTATTGCATTGAGTCTGTAGATTGCCTTTGGTAGGATGGATATCTTAACAACTCTTTCTTACAAAGCTATTTTGGGGCGTTTTCCTGAAAAATAAAAGACAAAAAGAAGAAAGAAAAAAAACCAAAGATTCCAAAAATATCAGCTCAAATCCAGGAGAGTGATGAAAAAAAGTCTCAGAATGGCAACTGTGCACCAACTCTAATGAGCCAAAGTCTTGATTGAAATGAAAGGATAGAAACTACTAATAGGTGGGTTTCCAAGGAAAAGGAGCAGTCAATAGAATAGCAGCAGATGTATTGTTGGTTGAACAGAATTAAAAACACAGTAAAAAAAGAAAAAAGGTTGAAAAAGGAAGGCAATTAGAAACTCCTGGAAAAACAACACCCAGAAACCTTTGCAAGACATGCAAAATGTTCACACTCCACTGCTTGACAGCAAAAAATATTTACATAGTTTTAATGGTCTCTTATTAGTTTAACTAAAGTAACTATATAACCATCTGGTAGTTGTGGGAAAGGAAGGTAAGTAGGTTTAAGAGAACTAATTCCTATCATTCATAACCAGTCAATAATTGATACATTTAAAAATAGTAACACAAGCATAATATTTGGAAATGCAAGGGAATTACAAAAAAAATTGCTTTTGACTAGTACACTTGGGGATTAGGGAAGGATGAG
Organism: Cephalopachus bancanus; assembly: GCA_027257055.1. NCBI lineage: Eukaryota > Metazoa > Chordata > Mammalia > Primates > Tarsiidae > Cephalopachus > Cephalopachus bancanus. The sequence goes on from JAPVLO010000402.1 coordinate 644,198, forward strand.
AAAGAAAGTATTGTTTTCATGATAAATTCAGTACTGCATAATCTTTTTTCACTGTACATGAATAAGGGTTATACAATTAAGAAAAAAATTAGGGATTGGTATAATTTCCATGTAGGAGAGTTTCTTCATTGCTTTACATTAAATGATTTAATTGAAGGCATATTGATATGTATGTGTGGATGTGCGTGTATGTACATATATATTTGTTTACTAATGATTTTATGATCATTGATAAAAATATGGAAAAATATATACTATGTTTCAACATGAATTACACTGGGGAAAGAAAGTAAAATGTGTAAAGAGAAGAAAAAAAAGAGGAGGAAACAATATTTGTCTAAAAAACTTCTCTTTTTAAATTGCAGAACTTTTCTTTTTTAGAGCCAGAGCCTTGTTCCTTTGCCCAGACTGGAGTGCCGTGGTGCTATCATAGCTCACTGTAGCCTGGAACTCCTGGGATCAAGCCATCCTCCTACCTCAGACTCCCAAGTAGCTAGGACTACAGTTGTGTGCTACCACGCTTGGCTAATTTTTTAAAATTTTCTTGTAGTGACAGGCTCTCACCATGTTATGTAGGATGATCATAAACATCTGGTCTCAAGCGATCTTCCTATGTCAGCTGCCCAAATTGCTCGCTTTAAATTGCTGAACTATTTTAAAAATTGGTAAACTACTGTAATAACCTAGAAAAATCTAGATTTAGAAAATGTAGGAAAATATTAATGTATTTTCTGTGCTTTGTCAAAATATATTTGGTTTCCTCTAATTGATGTTATGCACAAATCTCTCTCTGCACAATTCAGAAGTTAGCAGACTTTCATTATTCTATACAAAGGATAGGATTAACTGTATTGCTCTATTTCTAGTTTCATTCAATCTGATTGCAGCTATTTTATGCAGTCAAATTCATGTTATTATTTTTTAAAGATTTGAGAAAAAAGTGAAGACAATATATTCTTGCCATTTGAATGAGTTCTTTAAAAAATTTACTTATTGGGAAGTGTTAAGAGTCAGAAATGTGCTCCTGATTTTACTAATACTTATCTTTTTTCAAAAGGCAGAATTAGAAAATAAGCTTTGTCTTCAAAGAATGTTCTCAGTACCATTTTCTATCATTTAAGTTTTTTTCATGATTAGTTTGAAATTACTTGAAAACAATTCTCTATTGTTTATCTAGTACCTATATTTTTCTTTTCTTTTTTTTTTTTTTGAGTTGGAGTCTCACTCAGTCGCCCAGACTGGAGTGCAGTGGCTGCTTCCGGCCACCGCAGCCTCAACCTGCTGGGCTCCAGCGATCCTTCTGCCTCAGCCTTCCGAGTAGCTGGAATTACAGGCACGTGCTACCACACCCAACTGACTTTTGATTTATTGTAGAGATGAGGTCTCGCCAAATTGCCCAGGCGGGTCTCGAACCCATGGGCTCAGGTGGGTCTCGAACCCACGGGCTCAGGCATTCCACTCACCTCAGCCTCCCAAGGCACGGGATTACAGGCTGAGCCACCGAGCCCGGCTCTATATTTTTCAACACACTTTCTGTGAAGTATATTATATCTCCATTTTTATGGGCAAGTATAAATAATCTTATATGAGGAAAAGAAACGATAAGAGTTAGTAGTTTGCCTAAGACCAAAGCATTAATAGTGACAAAATTAAGAGTCAAATCCGAAATTTGTACTACTCCATACTGCAATAGAGGGTTACATACAAAGATAGGATGAATGAACACTGATTTTGTTCCTAAGAGAAAGGGAGAGTTCCTTCCCCTAAACTTCGTTCCTGAGTATATTTCCACAAACCATACATGCACGTATACGTTCAGTATATCACGGAGAGATTAGCCTCTGAAGGTATTTTGAGTGGTAGACAGTTAGCTGGCTTTGTCTTAATGACTTCAGATCCTTTGGGTGTACTTAGCTGAGCTGGTTGTATGAGAAAGATGAATTACAAAAGATTCCTGGCACTGTTTTGTTTACTAAAAAGAGATGAGTAACATGCCAGTGAAATGAACTGGAACTGTAGCCAGGTTTAGGGTAGGTGTGAAAAATTTTCTGAGCAGAAGAAGGTTCTTTTTTTTTTTTTTTGAGTCTGAATCTCACTCTGTCGCCTAGGCTGGAGTGTGTCGTGGCAACCGCATGGCCACCCCAGCATTGACCTACTGGGCTGCAGCAATCCTTCCACCCCAGCCTTCCAAGTAGCTAGAAATATATGCGTGTGCTGCCACACTTGGTTAATTTTTTAATTTTTATTTTTATTGTTGAAATGAGGTCTCACTAAGTTGCCTGGACTGGTCTCAAACCCGCGGGCTCAGGCCATTCACTTGCTTCAGCCTCCCAAAGTGCTGGGATTGCAGGCTGAACTGCCAAGCCAGGTTAGGTTCATTGTTAATTAACCTGATTGTGGTGACTATTTCACTGTATATGTTGTCAAGTTGTACACTCTCTAAGTGTATATAGTTATTGTCAACTATTTGTCAATAATACTAGAAAAGATTTGTTGTGCTTATTTTAAAAATCTCTGACTCAGCCTAGTTCTGTGTTGGATACACAGTAGTTATATTGGTTGACAAAGCATGTACTCAATAAACATGTGCTGCTTGACTGATATATAAAAGAGCTGGCTTACTTGGTCACAATAAAGAAAGCTATAAAAGACTTTAAAAATGAAAATCATGGTGTGAAAGGGTAGTTGCCATTTGTGAAAAATTCAGCATGTGCCTGTAACTGTGCTAAGGGTTTTATGATTCACTTACTTTTTCGAACAACCTGCCAAGGAGATGTTATTATTACTTCCCTTGAAGGTGTGTCAATGATGGAACCAGGACATTGAGCTAGTGTTCTGATGAGGTCTAGAAGAGGGTGAATTGAAGGAGGGATAAAGGACCATCAGCTGATTTTTTACTATGTCATTCCAGCTCTCTGCCTAAAGATGGGAGTACCAAGGGCCCCCATACCTGGATCAGAAGATTCAACTTGTTTATAAAGTATTTGGAGTCCCTTTATAAGAAGGTGTCATGTTAATTTGTGTTTTTGATAAATGTCTTCAGCTTGCTGAGCCATAATTAATTCCTACACCATGCTCCCCAATTTCAATGGCGAAAAATGTTACTCTCACCACTTCCTCTGTCCAACCATCATTAATTAGAAGCATTGTTGGACTGACCAATCTCCTGATACTCATCTTAAATGATCTTCTCATTTAATTCAATCTCTTTTGTTACTCTTAATCCTTTTTAAATATTTCAGTTTACGGCTTTCTGGACCAAACCCAAATTCTCACTCTTTCCCTGTGGATTTTGCTTGGCCAATTGTACTTGCTTTACTCTTTCTCAGGCCTTCCACTGTCTAAATTGTTTTGTGATTTATTCAGAATTATTTATGATGTTTAACATAGTTGTAGTTAGGAACTTTCCAGAACCAAATGCAGTATTTTCTAGAGTTGTACAGAATTGGTCTGGAGGAAAAGTGTGCATCCTTTATTTTTATCTTCTTCCTTAGGAATTATGTAGGTTGAATTCCCTAAAAAAAAATTTTTTTTAAATGGTGAATTTCTAACTTGTAATAACTATCAATGAAACCTTATTTGCCAATACAGGCTTTGCAGATGTTAAGATCAAGTTAAAATGAGGTTATACTGAAAAGAAGGGGCCTTTAATCTAACACTACTGCTGTCTTTATATGAAGAGGAGAAGAGACACAGAGATAGACAAAAATGGAGAACCTATGCAACACTGGAGGCAGAGATTAGAGTCTACAAGCCAAGGAACACCAAGGCTTGCCACCAACCCCAGAAAGCTAAGATGAAGGCATGAGACAGATTCTTCTCTGATAGCCAATATCTTTTTCCTTATTTTTATTTTTAGAAATTTATTTTTTATAAAGATGTGGGGTACAATTCATGGTTACGTATACAGACATTGATCATATAGGTACCCTTGTTGATGAGGTATGCCCCTCCCTCCTCTAGCAGTTTCCCTCAACTGCCGATCCCCCCCCACAACAGTTTTCCACTACTGCCAATTACTTTCTTACAGCATTATAATTGTTCAAGGTCACCTTATGAGTGAGAACATACGGAACTCAGTTCTTTGTTCCTGTGATAAATCACTGAGTGTGATAGACTCTAAATCCATTCAATTTGCTGCAAAGTCCATATATTTATCCTTCTTTATGGCTGCATAATATTCCATTGTGTATATGTACCACATTTTTTTTATCCAGTCTAGCTTCGATGGGCAACACAGTTGGTTCCATGTTTTTGGATAGCCAACATCTTGATTTCAGACATCTAGTACCAAGAACTGGGAGAGAATAATTTTTTGTTATTTTAAGCCAGAAACTTTGTAGTGATTTGTTATGGCAGCTCTTGGAAACTAATACAAAGACTAAAACATTTTCTGATTTATCATCATCCTCACCTTAACTGTAATAGTGTCAACATACAGGGTGCCCAATGTGTTCCTGGCATTGTGCTAAGCACAAGCATGTCATATCTGACTTAATCCTCACAGACACTCCAGTCTTCCAGCATTATATTCACTGATGTACATATCGGGAAACTAAATATTGATGAGGCTGAATCCATTCTCCTATGAGGAAGACCATGATATGAATACAAATGGATCTGAAGCCAAAACCAGCACTGCAAACCACTACACTGAGCTGCCCTACACTGAAGCAGTATGACCGTTTTCCTTGCTTTTCCTCCTTTGATAATTTAACATTTTGAAGATTATATTTTCTGTCTAGTATGCTGACTTCATTTTTTAATAGGATGAAAGTTATTGTTGTTCTTTCCCTATACTCATTCTGTTTTTCCAGCACATGTAGCATCCTCTATTCTTATAGTCACTTCTTACTTCCTTTTTGTAGACAGACTTTGGTCATTAGTAAAGAGAGTGAATCAGATCAGATGAAACCTTGTTATTATATGTTTATGTCTTTGAGGAAAAGTATGGGTCAGAACACCTTCTTGGAGTCTTGCAAGGAGAGGAGTATCCAGCTAGTAGGACAGAAATATACTATCCCTGCTGTTTTCCTTTTAAGTTATAATTTGGCTAAAAATTTATTCTTGACTGAAACAGCAAGCAATAATCAGAGATTCCTTGGCTCTAAGGCAATGTTTTGAAAAGTTTCTAAAGTGACGTAAACCTTTTGTGTGCTTGAGTCTGAAAAAGGAGAGGCCCTATAACTATTCTCCCTTTCATTTGACTATTTGATTGACAGTCAAAACCTTTATTCTTATGCCGCACGTTAATAAAAATATCTAATAGTTTATAATATATAAAGCACTTTCATAAATGCTATTTCATTTGATTCTATGACACTCTTGAGATATAGGAGGGCAGATATCACATTTCTCATTTCAGGGATGAGAAAATACACTTGTAGAGAAGACATGCTTTGGCTAAGGTCACACAGACAGTAAATGGAAGTGGGCTTAGATCTAGAGTATTGTGGTTTCTAACTCATCCAGGTAAATTTTTATAAATCAATGCAGCTTAATACAAATTAACATTTGTATTATATATTTAATCTCACAGTCCTCATATCCACACTATAAAGTAGGTTTCTAAAATTGCAATTTTACAAACTCATGGATAGACTCTCAAAGAGGAAACTTAAGAGGGTTGAGTAAATTGCTCAAGGTTCCATGGATGGTAATGAGGAGAATATTTGAACCTATTATAGAACACGCATTCTTAGCTATGTTATGGCATATCTTCCCCAAAGCAAGCATTTGTTAATGAGAAGGTCAAACCATGGGACAGTTTACCAAGTGATGATTCACCACAAAGGTCAATTTCAGCCTAGAATCAAAACTAGACCTCCAATAAGATAGGTGAAAGGAAAGATGGTATAATTTGGATGAAAAAGCCTATATTTCTTTTACATTGAAACTTTAGTTGGGTTCCTATTATCTTGGTTTCTAGCTCATATCCTTTAAATAATCTCTACTCTGATTAAACATTTAAATAATTTACTTAAATAAGTTTTCTTCTCTTCTTAGCATTTGTTCGGGTACCCTGATGAGCCTTGAAGACTTGAAATCTTTACGTGATGACAGCTCTGTGCTGTCAGGTGACAGCTCTCAGGATCTGAAAGACAATCCAATTGGTGTAATAGTGATCAGACTCTCAAGAAACTACAACCACCTTCAAATCACAATGAAATATAATGGGGAGTTTGAAGAAAAAGTAGCCTTCAAATTTTTGTCCCTTAACTTATTATTATATGTACATTTTTTCAGTTAAACCTTAGAGATAAAATATTTGTCTTTTCAGAAAGCAAGGTTAGGTTAGAAACTCTATCTACATGTTTCATATTGAGTTATATTATTTGGACTCATTTAAACAAACGAAGAGAAATCGCTTATTTAAAAGAGATGCTTGACATAGAAAATCTTTGCATGTGCACAATCAACTCATTGACCTTCTGGTATAATATTTAGATTGAAAGATGTTGGAAGATTTCCTTAAAATGATTCACTGAGGGGCTTTAAGGTAAATTTAATCCTCAGAAATATCCAGGGGCTTTGTTTGGAATGAAGAAAGATAATCAATTCATTTAGAAATGTTTTGTCCAAATAGTAATGTGTCTGAATTGTGTTTATCATTACATGTATCATCAGATTAAATATTTTGAGCAACTTTTCACTTTCCAGAGATAGCTAACCTTAAATGACTTATTCATCTATAGAATCAGGTAAGCATTAAACTATTTCCAAGGGTATTGATCAAAATCTGTTTTTTTCCTCAATCTCAATATATATCAAAGCAACATATATTAAAGTAAACAAAACATTAAATAAGTGATTAAACTAATTTATACAACATGTAAATATGTAGTTAAGTTTAACATTGAGAAAGAGACACATAAAATTGTTTTTTCTTGAAAATCTATAGTAAAATTGTTAGCTTTTAGGATATTTGGTGATTTCTATTGGTTGTCCTAGCAATCTGCTGTCCATATGTGCTAGGTTGATTGAGCATGCCTAATTCATTGTTCCTGAGCATCGACTCCAATATAATCAGATGCAGTGTTATAGCATCTTTTTATACTGAAGAATTTATCAGCCATCACTACACACTGATGTGTTTTCTGTCTGTACTTTGTTTCAGTCTAGTTGTAGACAGAGGGATAATTTAAATGAAGAGATACACTTCTGTATTTTGTCTGTGATAGTCTACAGTTGAAAAAACAAACAAACAAAAACCCTTAGTGTCATTAGTTAATGAAAACAAAACTAGAGTCGTATTCTGAGATTTTCTTGACACTCATCCTTTGATGAATAATTTTTCTCGTCCTTCTTTCTGTTATATACATTTTTTCAGGTTTTTCCTAAATAGAGCTAATCCAACGCACATTTGGAGTTTAGTTTCCATATCTAATATGAGACTCTCTGGTATTCCATGTTTATTCTTGGGATCTATATAATCCCAATAATTTTCATATTCTCTAGTAAGGATTAAAAGAAAAATATTTGGAACTTTTGTCAAGGCTATAGATTACCTGGGTTAGGACACTTCCATGCGGTATATGCAACACTTTGGGGTGCTTTTTAGAGGCTATTAAATCTCATCCCAAACTGAATGAGTGTCATTTAGGCTTTTTCATAGTGTTGACTTAAGTTTGTGTATTAGTGGTATAACCTTGGGCAAGGTGATTGCTTAACTTCTTACGTCTCAAACTCTCATCTATAAAATGAGGATACTAGTAACAAAAATAGTATTTGTCTTATAAAGATGTTGTGAGAATTAAATAATCCAGCAACAGACTTAGATATAGTAGGTACTTAAGTTCTCTTGTTATTTTTGTATTAGGGATGGGGAGATAGAAAGAAGATCGAAGTTATCAGAAAATATTTAGTTAATAAAGTGATCTAAAAAAAGTGGTCTATAAATTCAGTGCAATCATATCAAAATACTAATGTAATTCTTCACAGAAATAGAAAACACAATCCTAAAATTTGTATAGAAGCACAAAAGACCCCAAATAGCGAAAGCAATCTTGACCAAAAAGAACAAAGCTAGAGACATCATACTATATATAATTTCAACATATAATTTTCAAATATATTATAAGACTATAGTAATCCAAACAACATGGTACTGGCATAAAAACAGACATATCAACCAATGGAATAGGATACAGAGCCCAGAATTAAGCCTACACATCCATGGTCAATTTATTTTTGACAAAGATGCCAAGGACACGCAATGGGGAGAGGATAGTCTCCACTAAATGATGTTGGAAAAACTGGATATCCACATGCAGAGGAAGGAAAATGAACCCTTTTCACATCCTTCATAGAACAATCAGATCAAAATGGTCTAAAGACTTAAATGTATGACTTGAAACTATAAAACTACTAGAAGGAAGCATAGGGGAAAAGCTCCATGATATTTGAGCAGTGATTTCTTGGATATAAACTCCAAAGCACAGGCAACTAAAGCAAAAATAGACAAATGACATTGCATCAAGTTAAGAAACTTCTGTGCAGAAAATAATTAATAGAATGAAGAGACAACTCGCAGATTGGGAGAAAATATTTGCAAAACATACACTGAATAAGGGGCTAATATCCAAAATATACAAGAAGCACAAACCACTGAATAACAAGAAAACTATAACCCTAAAACCACAATGACATATTACCTCTCACTTATTGAATTGACTACACTAAAAAATTGAAAGATAATAGTTGGTGAAGATATGGAGAAAAGGAAACTCTTGTATACTGTTGGTGGTACTGTAAATCAATACAGCCATTTTGGAAAACAGTATACAGGTCCTCAAAAAACTTAAAATAGAATTACCATATGATCCAGCAGACACACTTCCAGTATGTATCCAAAGGAACAGAAATCAGTATGTTGAAGATACATCTGCACTTCCATGTTCATTGCAACATTATTAACAAAAGAACAGATATGGAAACAACTGATGTCCATCAACTGATGAAGGAATTTTAAAACGTAGTACATGTACACAATAGAACACTATTTCACCTTAAAAAAACCAGGAAATTCTGTTATTTGCAAAAGCATGAATGAATCTAGAGGTCATTATGTCAAGTGAAATAAGCCAGGCACAGAGAGACAAATACCACATGACCTCACTTACATGTGGAATCTAAAAAGGTTGAATTCATAAAAGTAGAGAGCAGATGATGGTTATTAGAGTTTGGGGGAGTGGGGTGGGTGGGGAAAGCAGAGACGTTGGCCAATGGGTACAACTTTTCAGTTAAGTAGGAGGGATAAGTTCTGGAATTCTAATGCACAGCATGGTGATGTTAGTTAATAGCAATGAACTGTATATTTCAAAACAGCAAAAAGATTTTAAATGTTCTCACCACAAAGAAATGATATAAATTTCAAGTAAGTATGCTAATTAGCCTAATTTGATCATTCCACAATATACACATGTATCAAAACATCCTATTTTACTCCATAAATATATATAATTATTATTTGTCAATTAAAAATAAAATAAAACAAGACAAATTATTCAGCCCTTACTGAGGATCCACTGCTTGGGATTGGGTTAGAAAGCTGAACAGATACACATGGAACAAGAACAGAGAGGGTTTCTTTATACATCTCTGTACTTTCCACATTTTATGCCATAAATACTTATTATTTTTTTGAATCTTACAATTTTCTTTTAAAATGATGTAAAAAAATGTTGACTTTTGTTATATTGCTTTCTATTAATGCAACTCCAGGGAATTCAGTTACTTAGAAAGGTTTTACAGGATGAGTTCTCATTAGGACTGCAATAGGTTCTGAGCTATGAGCTACCCTCAGGAAGCTGGGAACATAGTTTAAGAGTCAGACAAACATCGGCATGAGTACAAGCTATCTGAGTAACAAACTGTTCAGTCTCGGGAATGTTACTTCATCTCTCTGGGTCTGTTTCCTGGTTTAACAAAATGAGAGTGACAGTATCTTCTTTGTATGGTTTTTGAGAAGGTTAAGTTAAGCAAGAGTTCCTATGTAGTACACTTAACACAAACTCTGACCCATGAAATTGATCATGTAATGGTGGTTATTATCATTAATTGAAAGATCACTGAAGTCAACTTTCTCTTTTATTGGTGAGGAAGCTGAAGTGCATGGAAGGTACATGACTTTTCTGAGATCTTCCAGTGTAGTCTTTCCAATAAACACATATTTCCAAAATTTCAGTCATTAGGTGTGGGCTTTGCATTTTTTCCATATTTATTATGGTTATAACCATATTTATAATAACCATCCTACTATCACTTGTTTAATATTTGTATATTGAATATATTTTTCATTTAAATATATTTTAAAGAAATTGCATATTATTGTTTTAAATATAAATCAATATCCCTCATTATAAACAAAAAGTAATTAAAAATAAATTCAGTAACAAAAACAATTTTATTATATTTTTAACTAGACACTGTTAGAAGTAAATTAAACACTAAAAAAAAAAGTAATAATGGCTTGGGAGAGGAGAAGTTTTAAGAGACCTAAAACTCTAGGAACTGGTGCCCTAGTGGTAGAAAATGGAAAAGCAGATAGATGTTAAGTTATGAGTAAGGATTTTGCACTTTCAGATGTCAGAAATGGATTGGATGGGTGATGGTATTGTACAAAGATTGGGCAAGGGAGTGAGTGCTGAGCCAGAGTAGGTTGCCATTTCTGTTTCAGAAAGGTCTGAAACCATATACTACTCTCCAGATTTCCGAAAAGGATCTGACTTGTTACATGAAAATAACAACTCTGTGAAGTAACACATATGTTAATTAGCTAGATTTAGTCATTTAACATGTGTATGTATTTCAAAGCTTCATGTTGCACATAATACATACACTTTTTCTGTCAATTTAAAATAAATAAACAAGTGCCTAGTTTCTTTATGCTAAGTGCTACCTCAGTCATCCATCCCATTTTCATGTTGTTCTCATTTTCTAAGATAGTTTTATCTCAGCTGTTGCTGTTGCTTTTATGCTAATTCATTGAACATGAGCTTTGCAGCAATGAGGCAATCCATTTTCAGTGACAAGTTGTAATGAACTGAGAGGGTTACACTATCAAATGCACTTCTGGTTGGAGTGATGGGAGTCCACCACATACATCAGTCAAATAGCCAAAAAATGACCTTTGTATGCTGGTTAGAAATGTCAACGATGTGACCACAATCAGAACAGATGGTATAAGGCATGTTGGAGAGGAACCTTCTCATCAGAGGTTAAGCCTCTAAAGTTTTCTTTAGCAACATGTGAGTAATTGCTCTCTGTTTCTGTCAATACTGTAGGGAGGCAATTAGTGAAGCACACATGAGAATAGCACAATTTTTCTAGAAATGAGGAAAAAATAAATAAATGATTCCCTTCCCATAAAAAAAGATCTTTTTTCACTAATACTTTTACTACAATTTTCTTCTTCATTTTCATATTCTTTTTCTGTTTACATTTTTCTGTCTGACAGCTCATCCTTTAATTTTTCAAGTACTTTACCTATGGCTCCTCCTAATTTCATCTTATTATTGTCTGACAAAGATCTCCAAAGGGGAGATTTTCAGGTCAGAAAAATGAAGGCATAAAGAGATTGTATTTAAAGCCAAAGAAATATGAATACATCATTAATAGGGTGTATATTAATTAATTAAGATAAATCAGGTTATCCCAAAGTTTTAAGATGCTAAGAATAATATTACACTGTAAAGCTTAAAAATAATATATTTAAGATGAGAGAAAAAAGGGACAACGGACATTTAAGGAATCTATTCTGAGATTTAAAAAAAATATCTAAATATAACTATATGTATTTATATATAAATTATTTATGTACTTATAAAATAAATACTTATTTATTTTTATATATTTATAAAAATTTATTTTTAAAAAAGGTGTGAATAGACACTTCTAAAAAGAAGACATAGAGCAACCAACAGATACATGAAAAAATGCTCAACCTCACTAGTCATTAAAGAAATGCAAATTAAAACCACACTGAGATACCACCTAACTCCAGTCAGAATGGCCATCATTAATAACTCAAAAAATAACAGATGCTGGAGAGGATGTGGCAAAAAGGGAACACTTCTACACTGTTGGTGGGAGTGTAAACTAGTACAGACTCTATGGAAAACAGTGTGGTGATTCCTAAAAGATTTAAAATTGACCTTCAATACGACCCTGCAGGCCCCCTACTGGGAATATACCCAGAGGAACTCAAATCACTCTATGAAAAGGATACCTGTACACGCATGTTTGTTGCAGCATTGTTTACAATAGAAAAAACGTGGAAGCAACCTTGCTGCCCATCGAAAGAGGACTGGATTAAAAAAAATGTGGCACATATACATGATGGAATATTATGCAGCCACAAAGAAGGATAAAATTATGAACTTTGCAGCCACTTAGATAGACTTAGAGTCTATAATACTGAGTGATTTATCACAGAAACAAAGAACTGAGTACCACATGTTCTCACTCATAAGTGGACCTTGAACAACTATCATAATACTATAAGAAAGAGATTGGGCAGGGCTCGGTGGCTCAGCCTATAATCCTGCGCTTTGGGAGGCTGAGGTGAGTGGATTGCCTGATCCCGTGGGTTCGAGACCCGCCTGGGCAACTTGACGAGACCTCTTCTCTACAGTAAATCAAAAAATCATCTGGGCATGGTAGCGCAAGCCTGTAATTCCGGCTACTCGGAAGGCTGAGGCGAAAAGATTGCCGGAGCCCAGCAGGTTGAGGCTGCAGTGGCCAGGAGCAGCCACTGCACTCCAGTCTGGGTGACAGAGTGAGACTCCAACTCAAAAAAAAAAAAGGGATTGGAAGTAGTGAGAAACTGCCAGGGGAGGGGAGGGGTGGGAGTGGCAGTAGTGGCAAACTACCAGGGGAGAGGGGGCACTCCTCATCAACCAGGGTACCTGCATAATGAACATTTGTATACCTAACCCTGAATTGTACCCCACATATTTAAAATAAAGAATTTATCTAAAAATTTATTTTTAAAATAAACTTTTGCTTTTAAAATAAAAATTTATTCTTATACATTTATATTTATTTTTACATATTTATTTTATACTTATAAACTGTGAATATCAAAATGTATATTATCAATATATACATATTTATAAAATTATAAATTTTAATGAAGCATAACATTCCCACATACAATGCAAGAAAAGATATTGAATTATATGTAAATTTTTTTTAGACTCACAATGAATTACTGGAGTCAAGAGCATGTGGAAGGCTGATTGATTGATGGCATAAGGGAGAGCAGTTTGATGGGTATAAAATTTAAGGTAAGGGAACCAAGAAAATGATACAAACATTTTTGTGATGCACCTAGTGGTAAATGGATTGGTAAAGCTACTGCAATGGTCTTTGCTATAGTTTCATCTCTTCCTCGATGGGTAGCTTTTCACTGGCTAGAACAGTAGCCAGAACATTGTCATGAATAGCTTTCTTCCCATTTCTCTATAGGATATATTATGGATTTATTTACATCATAGCTATGAACATTGCTGAACTAGACATTATTTTCTTTAATTTATCTCAGAATCTTTTGTTGAGCTTGTGAACCATTTTAACTTTGTATCATCTGAATTTTCTGTCTTTTAACACTTTCATTTACCTTTCATTTTAGAACTACTTTTCCCAAAGGAACAAGTGTGTGTGTGTGTGTGTGTGTGTGTGTAATATTCACTTCTAGTAAATTGTTCAAACCCACATTTGCATCTTGTGACTGTGGAACATAATGGTGCACACATGAATCTGAATTCCTCCGCCTATTCTTCAAAAAGTCAACAAGGAGTGTAAATAAGATCAATAAGGAGTGTAAGTAAAACTGCATGTAACTCCTACTTTCAGTACTACTAGGAGAAAGAAATACAGTGAAAGTCAAATTATCAGTAAGTAAAGAAATAAATACCAAATTCCAACAGACCTACCATTAGATAAGCAGTTGTGACTTCAGCCAGTGTGTGCAGGGAGCAGAGTCTGACAAGACTCTGTAAAAAATGGTGAAACAGAGCATACAGATGAAGTGCAAAATTGCTGCCAGAAAGAGAATATCTAACATTAATGCCTGAATACTAAACTTGTAGGTCTGGATCACAGCAGTTCACAGCACTGGTCACAGGGAAAGAGCTTGAAAGTGAATGAGACTTAGGCAACAGCCTGGGAGAGTAATTTCTTCTGGGGAATGAGGAGAGATAAGTGGAGAAGGGATGATGTCCCTTAGGAGCTGTTGAAGAGAAAGAAAAATAAGGAAGTAAAGGGAGAAGTTAAGGACCCTGTAAGAGGGAAAGAGAAAGAAGGCACACGAAGCTTTTCCTTTTTAATCACCACCATTACTGACAATATCAATTTTAATACCTCCAAAAAGAAAAATCATATGATTATCTCCATAGCGGCTGTAAATCCTTTGATGTAATCAAAGGTAAAAGCCTTTGATGTAATCTAAAGCTGGTATCTTAATTATTTGAAAGGGGGAGTAGAAGCATTTCCACCAATAATGGAAACAAGAAAAGGACATCCACTCTCTCCCCTGCTACAACATCATTATAATGGAGATGGTGCTCAATGTAGTTAGACGAGAGCAATTAATTAGAGACATAAGGACTGAAAAAAAAAAGTTATCTCTATCAGCAGATGACATAATTGTGAACCTGGAAAACCTCTAGAGAATAAAGATAAATCTAACTTAAACAATAAAAAAACTCAGCACAGTAGCAAGACAAAATTAGCATGTCAAAATCAATACATGTAACACAAACAATAACCAGTTAGAAGTTATAATGGAAGAGAAAATCCCATTTATAATAGTGATGGAAAGATAATATATGTAAGAATAAACAACAAATGTTCACAACCTTTATGAAATACTCCTGAAAGTCTCAGAAGTAGGCTTGAATAAATGAAAAGACATTTTTTGCTTTTGGCTAGGATGCCTCAGTAGTATTAAGACGTCAGGTCTCTCTAAGATGACTTATAAACTAATGTAATCTCAACAAAAATACCAGTAAGCTTTTCTTTTCTTTTTTTTCTTGGAACTAGACATGTTGACACTAAAGTTTATGTGATTGTTAATTTTATGTGTCCACTTGACTGGGTTAAAGGATACCCAGATAGCTGGAAAAACAAGCTATGTGTCAGTGAGGGGATTAGCAGAGGAGATTAGCATTTGAATCAGTGGACTGAGTAAAGAAATCCCCCTTGGGGACTGGATGACATCATCTAATCTATTGAGGACCCTTATGGGACAAAAAGGGGGAACAAGGCAAATTCACTTTCACTTCTTGAGCTGGGACTGTCTTTTCCTATCCTCAGGCATCAGTGTCCTTCATTTGGGATATTCTGACTGCAGGAGTTACACCAGCCGCTCTCCAGCTTCTCAGACCTTTAGCCTTGGACTGTGAGTTACACTATTGGCTTCCCTGGTTCTTAGAACTTTGGACTCAGACTGAATTACATTACTGACTTTCCTGCCTCTCCAGCTTGCAGAGGGCAGATCATAGAACTTGGCCTACATAATCTTGTTAGACAATGCCCCAAACAAATCCCTTCTTATTTATCTATATATCATTTTATTACATAAGATCCTTTCCTTATTTTTAGGAAATACAGATTTAAGTTTCAAGAGTGAAAAGTGGCATGATATGTGCATTATTTTAAAATGGTTTTAAAAACACTAAACTATACATATACTTTATATTTATACATATATCTATCTACCTATAATTACCAGAAATAATGATAAACCAAATGTAGCAAAATGTTGAAATTTGCTGGATCTAGATGGAAGACAAATCGAAGTTCTCTTTACTATTCTCATTACATTTTTTGTAAGTTTGAAATTATTTCAAAACAAAAAGTTAAAACACACATACATTAAATTTTTTAAAAAGTAAAATCTCTATCCTCCAAGAATATGCCAAGGTTTCAGGAAGAAGCAGAAGCAAAAGTGTGTCCTAGTTATCCTTTAAATATAAGCCTTGAGACCCCAAAACCATCTAAAATGACAGAGAATGAATACAAAAAGCAATAGTAAATAAAGGCAAAGAGAAGAGAAGGGAAAGTACCGCATTAGGGCTCTGGAAGTTAGAAAGCATATGGTGGAGTGGTAATGGATTCAGAAGACCAAGGAAAACTCCCAGTGAGGGACTGAGATGCAAGTAGATTCTTGTAGAAAAACCCCAGAAAAATCCCAGGATTTAGAGGTATGAGACACTTCTGAAAGTGGGGGTCATGGAGGTCATGAAGGGGCTGAATATAGGAAGATTGGTTAAATGACCATACAGGAAACATTTTACAGCCACAGAATTCCTTTTCCTCTCCTCAAAGCTGGCTGATGACTTCTCCCTTGCCCAAGCTGAAGGCTGAATGCTCTCTGGAGATGTTGAATAAGAGAAACTCAGAGCTTGGGGACTCCAGGCACAACTGAACTTTAGCTAGTCACATTAAAAGCAAAGGATACATTGAAAGTCTACACATTAAATGGTACTATCTCATCGAAGTTATTTTCCACTTGCCTCTGAGAAATCAGACAGCCAAATTTATGAACACTGGAATTTTTTCCTGGGGAAACTAACCAGAACAAGAAAAAAGACTTATGGGTACTGAATACTAAGTGTTCCCAGGAAATGCTTCAGTCCAGTAATCTTGAAATGAAGAATGGCAGTTTGTAAACACTGACTATGCACACACTTTTTAGGGATTTATGAAAAGTTCTTAATACACAAGATAGAACAAGACATGCAAAGCAAGATTTCATAGGCAAAAGAATGTATGAAGCTGAAGAAAACCTCAGAAAAATATCTTGAGACAGAGAAAATAGCTTATTGTCTACATAAGGAGGGAAGGGGGAAGGACCTGGGTGCAATAAAAAATAAACTGTTAGAAAAGGGTTTTTCCAGAAACTAAAATATTATAGAGACTGAAAATTCAAAAAATTTTAGATGATAAGGTTGATAAAATTTTCCCGAAAATAGAATAAAGAAGTAGAAAAGAGCTAAAAGAGAAAATTTAAAGCTTCATAGAGGAGGTCAAATACCTAGATAAGAAGAGCTTTAGAAAGACAGAGGGGGAAATAAAGGAAAATATTGTCAGGGAAATTTAACATTTTTTTTCCCCCTCAGAACCAAAGGATAGGAGTTTCTATGTTAAGAAAGTCACCTGAGTGCCTAAGAGTATGAATGCTATCCCCTCCCCCCAAAAAGAAGGGGAAAAAAAAAAAATCTGTGCACATTACCAAGAAATTTAAGAGCACATGGAATAAAGGGAAGATCATAAATAATATTTCAAATTTTAAAAAAATTGTATTTAAAGATGTAATGGAAAGGTATTGGATTTCTGAATAATATCACTGCCTGCCAGTGAAAGGCAACAAAGCCAGATTTACATTCTTTATTGTAAAATGGAAATAAAATATTTTGTTTCGAGAATCAAATGAGAAAAACATGTGCAGTGTTAGTTTACCTGGCAATTACAATGGTTATTATTTGTAGATGGTAACTTGAAGACATGAATTACGCCTCACTCAACTCCATGCTTTCCCCCCCGTGCCAACCAACATCCAAGACTTGGCATGAATTAGTACTCGCTATGTGTTTGTCACATCTAGAAGGAAGCACATAATTGCAATGATGCAATTGATGACCATAGCGAATGCCCACAGAAGAAATAAAAATGCTCCTTCCTGGTTTAATGTGGGCCACTAAGGGCTTTGGGCTGAACTCTGTTTACTCTGTGCACAGCCTTTACATAAAAGTTCTACAGCAGTCTCTGGTCAAAAGAGTGGTGAGAACTGGATTGGAAACTCCTTGCTGTGGAGCTTTGCGTTCTGATGGTGCTGGTATACATGAAGGTTGCCAAGTTTGTGCTTTGGTAATCCCATAAGGAAAGTATATGTGCATTCATAAAGCAAACAGATTTAAGGAATAAATGATTCATATGGATGGTTTAGTATGATCCTTTCTTTCACTCTGTACATATACATGATGATTTGTATTCAGTATCTCCCTGGCACTTCCGGTCAGCATAAAAAGGGAAGAAAAAGCAATAAGCTATATATATTTGGAAAGGAAGAGACAAATCTTTTATTATGCATGACATGAAAATTAACTACTTTTAGGAAATTAATAAAGTAACTATCTCATTACAGATGACACGAAAAGCCATTGGAAATAAAATATTTTCTAAAATAAAAAAAGAAATAAGAAGACTTTAGTAAAGATTCAAGATTAATGTGTAAAAGTCAATATTTTCTTACACCAGAAATAATTTGTTAGAAAATATAATTTAAAACTTCTAGCTCACATTAGAAGATGCTTGGAAATAGCATTAACTCCAAAAGTTCAAGATGCTTTCTGGGGGCCTCTTTTAGACTGCATGACCGAGTCTACTGCAGCAGCACCCAAGGCCATGGAAACTTGTGGCTTAGCTTCTGAGGAGGTTCCCTCAATTCTTTGAAGTTGTGAAATGACACCCAGGAGGCTTCCAATTTGATAAATCATCTGCTCCCTATATTACTTTTTTTTTTTTCTGAGTTGGAGTCTCACTCTGTCACCCAGGCTGGAGTGCAGTGGCACACTCACCGCCACCTCGGTGTGGAACGGTTGGTCTCCGGGAATCTTTCCGCTTCAGCCTTCCAAATAGCCGGAACTACAGGCTCGCGCTACGACACCCGACTAATTTTTTATTTTATTGTAGAGACGAAGTCTCGCCAAGCCTAAAAATAGAGGACGATCAGTCCCCCGGGTTGGTCTCGAACTAATGGGCTCAGGCAATCTACTCGCCTAGACCTCTCCAAGTGTGGGGATTACAGACTGAGCCACGGAGCCCGACCTCTACAGTACTTTTAAGTCATAAAGATCCTTTGCTCTGGAAAACTACTCTGTGGTACAAGTCTTTGGTAGCTCTCAAAATTCCTCTTGACTGCAATCTATGAACAAGAGAGCCAGCCATCACTAGAACCCTACCATGCTGGCACCCTGATCTTGGACTTCCAACCTTCAGAACTGTGAGAAATAAATTTCTGTTGTTTATAAACCTTGCATATCTGTCTTAAATTGTTATAGTAGTCCAAATGGACTAATAAACTCAACACCTGAGTGGTTGCTCAATTTTTCTAGTCAAGGAAATACACATTTGATAGCTTCAAGGTACTATAATTTTTTTTTAACCTGTCATACTGTCAAAGGAAGAGCAGAGGAAGATATGGAACAAGGCTTCTTCACACACCATTTAATGGAATAGAGAGAGGCACTACCTATTTGAAAAGACTCTAAAAACCTAAAATGTGCTTACTTGTTGATCCAGCCATTCCATTTCACACAACAGTATATTTGTATGTAAAAGGTTAATTGCAGGATTATTTGAGTTCACTCCAAATGCAAACAACAAAAATGTGTATTTATAGAGAATTTCAAAAATAAATTATGGCATATATACTTATACATAGTGTGCATATAAATGTGTATACTTGTATACATATACAAGTCACAAAATACTATACAGCTATTTTTTAATGTAATTTTCTTTATGTTAATAGCTTTAAAGGTAAAAATGATTTTGGTTACATAATTGCCTTGTAAAGTGGTAAAGAAGTCTGGGCTTTAAGTGTACCTGTCACCCCCATTAGTGCACACTGTATCCGATAGGTAAATTTTGATCCCTTGCGGCCTTCCAAACCTTCCCCTTCTGAGTCTCCAATGTCCTTTATGCCATTCTATATGCCTTTGAGGACCATCAACTTAGCTCTCACTTATAAGTGAGAACATGTGGTATTTGGATTTCCATTCCTGTGTTACTTCACTTAAGATAATGGTCTTCAATTCCATCCAAGCTACTGCAAAATACATTATTTTGCTTTTTCTTATTGCTAAGTAGTATTCCATAGTACATGTACAACATTCGCATTATCCACTCATCAACTTATGGACATTTAGGTCAATTTCATATCTTTGCAATTGTGAATTGTGGCTGCTATAAACATGCAGGTATAGACATCTGTTTTTGTATAATGACATCTCTTTCTTTGGGTAGATACCAAGTAGTGGGATTGGTGGAGAGAATGGTAGATCTGTCTTTAGTTTTCTGAGAACTCTTCATACTGATTTGTACTAATTTACATTCCCATGAACATTTATACAGCTATTAATAAGAACAAGGTAGCCCTATGCTTTTGTACATTGAAGTAAAAAATAAAGCATATTAATTATATTTAAAAGCTATGTACTTTAATAACTTGTAATATATTAAAATAATTTATTCATAATTTACGAATAAAATAGAGTATTATATATAATTTTGTGGTTTGTAGTTTAGACAATGAGACAAGACTGAAAATGAAGGTCAGTCAGTCAACATGACACTGTCAGAGGAGTAGCTCTCCATTTTTTTTTCCACATTACTAAAGACACCAGGCTATATCAGAGAAAACAGTCTTCAATCTACATTTGACTACTTAGGGGCTAGCTGAAAACCCCAGTCTTCTCACAACTTATTTTTCAGCCAGTGTGTCAGTGACCTAAGGTTGGAGCTGCTAAATTAGAGAATGTCATGTGTGGCCCGAAGTTGCATTAAGCTTAAGGCATTCAGAATATGAAAAGGTTGATGCAGCCCAAAAGGTCTTCAGTACACAGATGGCACTGAAGGATGATTGATGCGTTTGAATAGGTAGGATCTAAGGAACTTTGCATCCTCTTCTCTTTCAGGTCCAGGAATACAAGTACTGATATGATGCTCCTCAGATCCCTAAGGTAAAGTAAAATTCTGATTGGAGCAGAACAGTTCAGTAATGTTTTTCAACAAACATATACTGGGAAACTTCTCTGTGACAGATGGTATGCCAAATAGCTGGAAGCAAAGACGAGAAAGACAATCCTGCCCCGGAGAAACTTCTTGGCTGAAGGTGGGAAAGATCTGACTTAACAACAATCTATTTCCTGAAGCTACTGCAGGCAACAATGTTTATATATCTGGTCAAAGACCAATCTCTAGTAGGCTAACTTCTTTATTCAGGAGGAACTGGAGCAAAACCTGTGGAATTTCATTTGACATATCATTCAACTAGGCTAATCACTGCATATTCAATCTCCTTGAAAGGTCTTTTCATTGAGCTTGGGTTAATGGCATTCTCTTTCTGGACCTGACTACTCTAGAATCTAAGCATGCTCATTTTGCTTCTTTTCAAAATCTAATCGTCTCAATATCCATTAAATAACCTAAAATGTTATTTTAAATGCAGTAATCATTAAGCCTGAAGAATAATGGTAGGAATGTTTATTGTGGCTTTGAATGACTTACATTTTAAAATGTGTTCCTATTTAAAAATAAAAAACCTTAGCATTAATTTGAATGCTTAATATTTATGCGCTGCAAAGGGATTCAGAATTAATCATATTTCTACAGTGACAGTGATAAGAACTCCATTGTTTTGATGATTTGTTTAATTTCCATTCATAGTTCAGCCACCATAATATAATTCTACAGTCATATTTATCATCTTCCCTATATGCTCTTCCTCCATTCTGTTTCTCTTCTTACTCTCTACCCTAGTGCTACTAAAGGTATTATACACCCTCCCTCTGATCAGCAAGAATCTGAACATTGGAGGTTTTTTTTGGCTCCTCCCTTTATTTTACCTCTAAATCTGGTCATTACTCAAATCATATCTCGCCATTTGCCCTTTCCACATCCATGATCTTTTATTTTCTTAGCAATGTAACCCAGTTTTTAACTGACTATATAGCTGTGCCTATAAAGAGGACATCTTCCAGAATTTCTGTACAGCTAGACATGTTTATGTGTCTTAGTTCTGACCAATGAGATGTAAGTGAAGTGCTGTGCAGCAGCTTCTAGGGGATTTCTTAGAAGACAATATGAGAGTCATTTGCCATATTCTTTTTTGTCCCTTCCTACTATATGCTCCTGGTTGGAGCCTAAGCAACCATTTTGAAACATGAGGCAACATGATGCCAATGGCAGAACAGCAGGATAGGAGAGTGGTTGCAGGCCAACATAGAGCTGACATACCCTCAAACTGCTTAACTCTGCATTTCTTTCACATGAGCTCAAAATGAGCTTTTTATAAAAGAAAATCCTTGTTTTAGTTTCTCTGTTACATGGAACAAATACATATTTTTTTCCTTATGCTTTTGTGCCATTTTTGCCATTCTCACTATTCTTTTTTTTATTTTTTAATATAATTAAAAATATTTTTTAATTGTAGAGATAAGGTCTCATGTTGGGAGCTGGCCACGGAGGCCCACTGAGCATTAGGGATCGGAAAGGGCCGTTGACCCTGAGACCACTAGGATGCGTTCGGGAGCTATGACCCCATTTCCTCCCCCTTTCTACTCAGCACTAACCAGATTATCTCCTGTGAGCTCAAAACATAAAAACTCTGAGACCGGGATGAACACAAGCTAACTTTAGAAGCTCATTGCTCCCATTCTTCCACAAACTGCAGTTTTGGCTTTCACACAACTTACAATTCAAACTCGAGTCACATCTAAGAGCCTTAGTATTGGTCACAGGCTTCTGGGTCATGATCTTAGGATTTATCGAAGTTGAATAAGGTGTAAATTGTAGAATATAGTTTTAGAAGACAGCCATTTTGTTGAAAGAATGCGGCTGGGTTACTTGCAAGTAGCCCACTGTGAACTTTGGACTGGGCCACATTCCAAACATTCTGGGATGGGCCACTTTAGTTTGTAAAGTAAGTACTTAAGTCTCTATAGAATTGTTTAACTTGGTATTAGTATGAAAAGGGCTTATAGGCAATATGAAAAGCGTTTATAGGCAGTACGAAAAGGGTTTAAAGGCAGTCATGGATTAAGGTTTCATTGATTAGGTTATGGGATTACACCTGAAAGAACATCTGGTGGGTGGCGAACGCCCCTCACACACCCAACTGTGTATAAAAGACCCATTGTAATTCCCAATAAACGGCTTCTGCACTAGACTGGAATCCAGTCTCTTTCTCTCTCTCTCTCTCTCTCTCTCTCTTCTTCCCCTCAATCGCCGACACCGTCTCCACCTTTGGGGTACCCTGAACCCGGCTGGAGCTGGACTCTGGCAGTCTCACTACATTACCTAGGCTGGTCTCGAACTCCTGGGTTTAAACAGTCCTCCTGTCTCAGTCTCCTAAAGTGCTGGGATTACAGATACCAGCCACCATGCCTGGCCCATTCTCATTATTCTTATTGTCATAGGAAAAGCAGTATAATGTAGGCAATATGGTGACAGACTTAGTGGCACAAGCTTTGAAGTAAGTCTTGCTTTATTCTTTGCTCTATGTCTAACTTTAGCTCTTTTTGCTTCAGCTTCCTGTTTTTTTTTTTTTGAGTTGGAGTCTCACTCTGTCACCCAGGCTGGAGGGCAGTGGCATGCTCCTGCCCACTGCAGTCTTATCCTGCTGGGCTCAGGTGATCCTTCCATCAGCCTTCCAAGTAACTGAAACTACAGATGCACGCCACCATGTCTGGCTAGTTTTTGTGATTTGTTGTAGAGAAGAGGTCTCACCAAGTTGTCCAAGTTGGTCTTGAACCCCCAGGCTCAGGCAACCCTCTAGCCTCAGCCTCCCAAAGTGCTGGGATTACAGGCTGAGCCACTATGCCTGACCTCGCTGTTAAATAAAGACTTCATAAGTTTATTTTCAGGAATAAATGAGGTAATGCATATGAAACAAATCATAGTCTATAATGTGACCCAACACCTGGAGTAGATTTCACCATTACTCCAGTTTAAAAGCTTCACTTTTCTGCCTTTTCCATTTTGCTTCCTAAACCATCTTGTACATTGCTGTACAGAACTTAAGTCATTCTCTTATTTAAAGGTTTTGGTTCACATCGTTCTTTTATCCTTAGCAGTCTCTCTATTATAGTCTCTATTCTTTCAGACAAATTCCATCAACTAACTTCATAAAACCTGATAGCTGCAGGCAAAAGTGTTATTTCACTCTTCCATTTTCCCAAAGCAAAACAACAAAAACCAATTGTTTTTAGATTGTTGCATTTTGCCTTAAAATTTTTTTAACATTTTTATTTATGATTGCTAAAATTGAGCAAGAGTGGGTTGGGTTCCCCTTGGCCCCTGCTATGTTCCCAGAGTAGTAAGGAGAGTGGTGGGGCAGGAAAAGAAAGCCATGACCTAAAGATACAAGGAGAGGCAAAAGTCATGTACAGCAAAATTGGAGGTCAGAGAAAAAAACAGAAGTTGTAGTTGAGCCAAAGTTTAAGTCTTGTTGGATTAATGGCCAAATGAGTCAGAAGAAAACAAAGTTAAAGGATGTTCATGGTGGGTCTTGGGTAATCACTTTAATTTCTAATCAAAGTTCATGGCTTTCTGTTATGGGCTGGCAGGACCAGTGGAAAGCAGATTGTGGAATTGCCTAGATGGGAGAAGTAGAAATGCAATATAATGGATTGAGTCTGTATCTTTAAATGGCCTTAAAATATTTTTCTGTTTTTTTAAAAAACAAGGTGGGTGGTATGACATTATTAGAAGGAGAGGCAGATGGTGTCACTCATTTGGATTGTCTTCCAAATGGTACCTCTTGGCTCTGCTTCTTGGATTCTGAATCATGTTCAGCGTGCCTTGAGTAGCCAGCAGCCTCTTCAGATGATAAAGTGGAAGTGATCTCAGCAGTGAGCTAGAAGTGGAAGTCCTTGTTGCCATGGAATAGTGAAAATATGCATAATTAGCAACCTGAAATTGGGATTTGAGCCACCCTAATTATTAGTACTTCTTCAAATTGAAAGTTCTGGATGTCCCTGCAGAGTTGTGATGTGTATTAAATTAGGAAATGTTCATGGGCCAGCTGTGAGTTTCTACTGAAGGCATGGTTAAAGGTCTGTTGGATTTTGAGCCTGGACAACTTATCTCCTGGAAGCTTGTGCTTTCCTCTGTCAGTGCTGCAGTTTTCTGGTATTCTGTATTACAGAGGTAGTGTGTGTGTTTGTGTGTGAAACTCTTTCAATAGAGAATTCGAAGCAAATTAGATTCCCTCCTTATAGGTCCTCCTCACCTCTCATTGACAATCTTGTAATAGTCTCCTAATTGATATACTTCTAGCTCTAGTCTAATATCTCTGCAATGATCCTTCTGCCTGAAAAACTCCCTTTATAATATTCTGTAGAACAATCCACTGGTAATAAATTCTCTTAGTTTTAGTCTAAACATTTTAAAAATTTTTCATATTTATTCATTTATGTTAATGTGTAGAATTTCATGTTAGAAGTTTTCTTTTAGCACGTTCTGGTTTCTACTGTTTTGTTTAGAAGTCAATCCTTGGGAATGAATTGCTGCTCCTTTAAAAAGAATATGTCAATTTTTTTTTCTAGTGGCTGCTTTTAAGAACTACTTTTTGTTTTTTGACTTACAGCAGTTTTATGATTTTACACAGAGGTATGCTTCTCTTTGTATTGTTTAGCATGTTATTCAAACCCTTTTAAAATTGTGGCTTGATTTTTAAAAATTGTTTCTATCCAATTCTTCCTCTCCTCGCTCCACTTTTATTCTTGGACTTCAGTACATATATGTTAGACTTTTGCCACATTAGCTTTATGTTTCATATTATTTTTCTATTATTTTCTTGCAATGTTTCAAACCACATATTTTCCTGTCCTATTTTTCACTTCACCTGTTCTCCTTTCAACTCTGTCTAATGTGTTATGACTGTCGACTGTGCTATTCATTATTATTATTGTTTTAAAATGCTAACATTTCCATTCAATTCTTATTTATTATCCAGTTTATGACTTCCGATCCTTACCTTATTTTATATCTTCTTGACTATGGTAACTATATTTAAAGTCTATATCCCACAGCTTCATTTTTTGGATCTTGTGGTTCTATTCCTATTGTCTGAATTTCTCATAGTTTGCAGTCATATTGCTTTGTTTACTTATGGACTTTGCTTTTTTTATTGAATATTAGACATTGTATCTAAAATTTATAACTAATTTTGAAATCTAGAATAATGTTTTTTTCTGAAATAATTTATATTTGTTTCTGAAAAGAGACTTTAGCAACTGTACTCTCAGCTCCTCTTCTAGAATTAGCAGATACCCCTGTGGATATTTAGTCTCAATCACCAGTCTCAGCAACCTGGGTTTATTTCTTCACTAAGATATTTTCACTGATTTAAGATTCTGATGCCTTCAGGTATATTTTGTTCAATATTTCTGGTTGTACTCAGAAATAAAGGTGATCTACATTACTCAGTCTACCACTGGCAAAAGTGGATATATGAATAATTAATTTTAATATATGGGACAAATTACATTAAATCCTGAAAAGTGGAGAACACAACCTTCTCTTGTTATTGGTGAAGAGGAAACATGAAACATTTGTGGATTATTTTCAGCTCTATTTTTAACCAAATAATTTACCAACAATTTATAGACTTGTACTATTAATTTTGATTACTCCACCTTACACTGTGCACAAGAATATGAATGATCATATCTATTACTCCTTTTAAGTACTCTTTCTTGTTATATGTGTTTTTCTTGAAGAAATCACATTTCTATTCCTAATATAAAAGATTTTTGATTACTTAATGCTAACATTTCTGTCTTAAACTGATATTTGTGAATTAAAATGTTTTCACTAAGCACTGTCAATTACTAGAAGGGAAGAAGGGCATTTTGGCTAAAATTTAAATAGACACTTGGAATTAGTTATCACACTCTATCAGAACTCCTTTTTCTATTCTGGAAAGACAAGCTATTTAAATGACAAGGGGTTCTTGGAAGATGGGCTTTCTCTGATCTGTTAGGGTTTAGAAATACATAGATAGAACATTTCCAACATGGCAGAGTAGGTGATATCAGGCATGGTTGAGAGACTGGGATAACTTCCCCAAAAAACCATGTTTCAAGGAGGCAGAACACAGTTCTTGTGAGTAAAATCATTTGAGTGTACAAATAATTATAACAGAATGGACTAGAATAAATAATTTCAAGTGTATGTGGGCTGTGTTGGGTCACCCTCCGATATAAAACTTCTGATTGCTGTATATTTGGATGAGTATGATAAAAAGGTCTGTAGACATCCAATTCTCTTTGCTGTGGGGTTCTTTTCAAGGCTGAACATTTGAAGAAGAAAGTGTTTCTTTGTGGTCAAGAACCATATGAAAACTAAAGATCTGGCAGCAGATTATGGAAAATCTATGACATTAGGACTGCAGAGAGAAAATAATTCAATTCCAAGGTTTAATGGCTCAAGATAGACCATAGCCTTGGACATAGAGAGAGGTATTGCACAGTGACTTGAGACAAGTACAGTAATGTTTGGACAATGGAGCAGAAACACAGCGAGAGTCCTAATCTAAAGAGAGGGACTGTAGAGCCACAATCATGGACTTGCATTCTGTGTGAGATACTGCCCTCCTTACCTGTTGGGAACTCTTAAAGTGACATAAAATAAAAAGAGTGAGGATCCTTAGTTCTGGCTTTAAAGACTAATTATTCAGGCCTTTGTTTAGGACCTTTGATTGGGCAGAGCCTGGGGAACTTGAGTGTTACCAAGTAAACAACCCTGAGGATGTTCAGATATGGGGAAGAGTAATCCTTGGAAAAGTCTGCGCTTCTTGAAAATCAATTAAGTGGTGATTCAAAATATCTATGAATATTGGCCAAAGAAGCGTGAGTCCTCTGTAGTGTAGGAGAATATTAAAAATATAATGATCTATTTGGAAGATATTTCAACTATTTTTGGCTCTAGAAAATGTATGAGATATAGATAATTTACTGAGTCTGACATCTTCTAAAACTAGCTTCTTTAATTTTCATGAGCTGTTGTTCATTAGAGATTATTGACATTTAGAGTTTTCTCAAAGATAAGTAGTTTTATTTTTATAACTTACATGCCATTTCTTCTGAGTAAAATATATATTGGTAAAACTTGTTTCATGAGTTGAGAAATTTATACTTTTTTTTTATAAGAAATTGCACAAATGTGTATATGTATGTTCATTCTGTTTTCTCCAGTGCATGTGAGGTCATGACAAGTAACCAAAGGCCATTATTTACAGAGTCAAGGAACTGAGGTCCATCTAAGAAATAGTCTTCCTGGGATGTGGTGAGGAAACCTATTGGCTTTCTGTGGCTTATCTTGACCTTCTCAAATTCTGCTTTTATTGCCGGTGACATAAGGAAATACTCATATAGGACACCACACAACTATTTGCAACCTGCAGGTAAAATTTGGGATTCCTCTTCCTATGCCTCAGAAAGTATGTTTGTGCTGATAAAGTAGAATGATAAAGAATGTGCCAGAAGCATGTAGTGTTTCAGCTCTAGAGATAGATGAGTCAGAAAATGATGCAATCATGACAGATTTAGGAGGTGGAGCTGGGGAGAGTAACCACTGAGATGATGACCAGCAGCTTCCTGGTCCAAAATACCCAGAGTGCCAGGAACAGTGGAATGAGGAGCTGACAGGAGAAAGCCTAAAGAAAGATAGTATGGTGTCCCATGAGGCTCTGTAGATATGTAAGCATATCTGGGTCATAACCTTGCCGCTGTTTCTTGCTAACTCTATCTCTGCAAAGCATTTCTATTCTGTAAATCTTAGTTCCCTCATTTGCAAAATTGGAATAATATTAAGATTTTTCTGTTATCATTAAATAATATATTCAAAGTGCTTAGTTTATTGTCTGCCACATATTAAGCATTTATAAACAATAAAACCAATATTAATAACAAATAATCACTATTATTAACATAAAGATTTTCCTAAAATTTGATTTTCTAAGACTCAAAGAGAAATGTCAATCATCCTTGTTTAAGTAGCTCATGAAAAGGAATAGGAGAAGAAAGAAATGTAGGGGACCCATTTGGGGTGATTAGAACAATACTTTGATGTTTTTTAGAAAATCTATGAGGAATAGAATATCAGAATATTTTGGTGGAATCTTCAGAGTCAGAGCTAGAATCTGTAAACTTTTACTTCTTATGGATACTTAATACCCTGGGAGGAAGATTATGGTAAAGAACCTGAAAGTGGTGACCAAGAAGCACCTAGGAATGTGCCAAAGTATTCTCCTGTCTCAAATAAAAAATGGCAGATGTAAGAAATGACCCTTAATAAAAACAGATGGTCTGAAATTGCATTGTAAAAGAATGAGTTTTCCTCTAAAATAATAAGAAGCAATATTTTTGAAGATGTTGGTTTTTTTCTTAATGCAACCATATTTGTAAGTGTAAGTTGTTTCTTATTTTGTACAAACTGAACAAAAAATGTGTTTCAACAAACATTTGCACGAAGTGAGTTAGGTCTTTCAATGCAGAATAAGACACAGTATCTGCACTGAAAAAATTGTGTGGAACTTAAGTCATTTTATACCCAATAGTGCATTGCTGTGGAGCTATAAGTCATAAATATAGCCAAACTAGGAGTGGCATTTTCATGCTTGGAAGCACAATCTAAGTTCATACCAATTCGAAGTTTGTATGTATCTGTTCTGTGATCGGGAAGTTTGTCCAAAAGCAATACAATTTTAATCTTACCATATTTTAAAGGTATGAGAACACCCACACGGGACAATTTTTATGATTTTCATCTTGCAACATGGAACAGAATGTCTGAGAACAGAAGACACCATATAGATATGTGGTCATTTTGGTGTAAAAGACCATCTGCCTACCTCTGTACAATATGGTTGAAGAAGCATAAAATGAAGACCCAAATCCCTTTACACTCTTGAAGACCAGATGCCTTATGACATGACTGATGAGTGGGGTGAAATTCATCCCTGTGCCCATCCAGTAGGTAGGGATTAGGTAATAGGCACAGGAACCAGCTGTCAGGTATCTGAAACACCATAAAATTTTAGAATTTCATTATTAATATTCAGTGCGGAGCTGGGATTTTTAGATTAGTGATTTTATAAGGGACCTTATGACTACTGAACAGGTAAAATGTAGCTCTTTGGTATATTGCACTAACTGTGGCTAACTCTTTAAAAATGCTATATTGTTGAATATAGAAAAAGAATTTCAATACTTCTTTTCTTGGGAAATGATGGACTGGGAATCAAACATAGTGCATTGGGCCAAAAATTCAAGAGTGAACTGTGTTAATCCTGCTTCCGGATATGGTATATTCTGTAATCTTGGGCAATACATTTAACCTGCATAAAGAAAAGAAAAAGCATTCCAAAGTACTTCCTTCTAAGAAAGGAGAATTTTATAATGCTTGACAGGGCACTGAGTACAATGAAAATTAATACTAACAATGATTGTTCTTCAAAGACAAGTCTCTCACTTTTGCCGAGTTTTTAAAGATGCTGTCCAATTAGTGAGAATATGAGAAATGAGCCTCTCTGATTCTCATTTTTGGCTGGAAATCTTGGCTGGGTATTGGGACAATCTGTTTTTGCTGGCTATTGCTCTGGGGGAGCATTATTGTTAGCCATTCAGATGCTCACTGAAATCTATATTCTTAGGGAATGGTGGATTTTGCTTCCAGTGATCAGCTTGCCATTCTTTGCAGCACAAGCAAAAAAGACCCCTTTCCTGCCCCTTGGCCCTGCTGGGGTCTTGGGCCTGCAGCTCACATTCTCTGCACTTCTTCAAGCTCATTAGTCAGTTCACAGCCATCTGTCTTTGTGCCATTAACCCACTCGATTGGACACCATGCAGTTGTTTTCTGTGTCTGTTCTGGTAAATTATGTGCCACTGTTGTTATGCACTTTGAGGTACATACTGTTCTAATGACAGTTCCTTTGGAAAAGATCTGGATGGAGGATACCTTTGTGAGAATCTGAAGCTGTGGTGAGGTTTGGTCCTTGGGGGCGGGAGAGGAAAAAGCACTTGAATAAGGGCAATCTTTGATTATGCCGTAGAAGAGGAAGTCAACGAAAAAGTCTACGGCTCTATTGGTTAGTGGATAAGGTGAGAATATAGGGAAGCATAAGAGAAAATCAAAATGAGACGAAAGTAATTTTCTGGCCTTGGAAGAACATCAATAGAGTGATGACACGTGAATACTTAGCAATAGGAGTGTAAGTTTCCTCCCCTTTTTTTCTCTAACTAGTTCCATCCAAGCTCATCATGGGTGGGTTACTTAAATGTTACTTATGCTACTTGGATAGGATAGAAAGAAATGGATACAACCAATCTGTGGAAGGCCTGATTATGTCAGGAGAGCAGAGCTAGCAACCTTCATAAAGCGAGAAGGCAGCATACTAACTAGGGGCAGAGCTACACTGAATTTTTCTGCTTGGTCTCCAAAACTCTATGGAAGAATTTTAGGAAATGCTAGTGGGTGAGAGTGCCTCAAGTATCACATGCTGCTTCAAGAGAGAAAGAAAGTGACAATGGTTGTATGTGATAATGAGGAGATATATGTTCTCCCATTTATTTATTTATTCAAGTTTTAAATATAAGTGTGGATTTATGGATATATATTTTATTCTATGGGTTTTAGTACAGTGTTATCATTATTTATTTTGTTGCTCCAATATTTCCATTTTGGCCATTAGGAGACACTTTAGATTGCCCCTTGTGTCTAGGCTTATCTTATATTTTCTGCCCTAGCCCTGGAATCAACAACTTCTCTAAAGGGTCCTTAAATATAAGATGAGCCTAGACACAAGGGGAAATCTAAAGGGTCTCCTAATGGCCAAAATGGTAATATTGGAGCAACAAAATAAATTTCCTTTATTAGAAAGTGGCGTTTGGAAATCAAGCAAGATCTGAGAACTAGCTGTGTTCATTGCTGCTCAGATATTATTGCCTCAATGTCCCTTCAGTGGACAAAACTGGGAAAAATATGTATTTATGCTAACTCATGCATACACATGCATTTGCATTTTCATATCCATTTATTTACATGTGTATTGAAATTTATAAGTTTATACTGGTATCCCTCATTCCAATCCAACATCATTGGGTCCCTTTTCCTTTTATTATTTGTAATTTCCTTCCTGACAATACAAAACTTGACTCCCAGTGTTGGCAATATATTTACTTATTTGTTCAATTCTAGTATACATATAGGGTAGTTTCAAAATTGCTAATCTATGCCTCTGTGAGAAACACACTTATTAACTAGACTACAATATTTGTGTATAAGTCTTTTTGTCTTTACGATCTAGGTTTATTTCCTCTCAAATTTAGTTTTCAAGGTGACCTTCTCCAATACCAGCTATGGTGAGATAGCTATCACTTAAATAGATTTCTGGTAGTACAGGTTATCACTGGAGTGCAGCAATGTGCAAACTGGCTGCAGATAACGAAGATACTTGTAATCTGAAAGAAAAAAATTCACCTAGGTTTGCTTATTTCATAATTGAAAGTATACACTTTGGTATAACTTTATTATTTTTTCCCCTGTATCAGCTCAAAAATCAATATTTCTATGAACTCTCAGAGTAATATACTAAATTTTTTGTAAGGTCTGTACCATCAACAGGCATTTTAGATTTCAGTTATAGATTAATAAATCAAAATGACCCTTAAGTTCATGGTAACTATGTTTTTGAACAGAATTCGGCTCCTTGGGAATGTTTCAAAATAGCAGCTATTAATTTATATTGTATCTCTAAATAGCTATATTACACCTCTATGTCTATATTATATAGTTTCTTCCTAAAAGTTATTTGTACAATTTATAACCTCTAAGACTGAATTTTTTCTAAGTGGCAGGTTTTTTCTTTAAAAAATCCAAACGATATAAAGACAATTTAAAAAATTTTTCCAAAAATTGTAATAGAGTACAATGAAACTTTTACCTATCAAGAGAAATAAAGATTAAATAATTACAACAAATAAAAGTTTTCATTCATCCAGTACATATTCATTGAGTTCCTACTTTATGCTAGGCGCTGAAAAAGCAGTTATTAAAACAGGAAAAAAATCTCTCTTCACAACAAGCATATGGACTTCACAGCAACTTGGATGAATTTAGAGTCAATCATACTCAGTGATCTATCACAGAAACAAAGAACAGAGTACCATATGTTATGTTTTCACTCATAAGCGGACCTTGAACAATTATTATAATACTGTAAGAAAGGGATTGGCAGCAGTGGGAAACTGTCAGGGGAGGGGGGGTGGGATTGGCAGTTGAGGGAAGGGCATAATACGTCAATAAGGGTACCTGCATAATCAATGTTTGTATAACCAACCCTGAATTGTACCCCACATCTTTATAATGAAAAAAATTAAAAATCTCTCTTCACAGAATACATATTCCAGTAGGAGAAAGATGGGCAATAAATGAAGTACTATATGCTGTGTATTATTCTTGGAAGATGATAAGTGATACAGAGAATTAGGGCCTGAGGTGAGTTATAAATTTAATTAGGGTGATCAGGGAAAGTGTCATTGAAAAAATGATGTTAGGTAAGAATGTGTCTCAAGGAGCAGCAGAGGGGTCAGACTGGCTGGAGTGGAATGGATTATAGGGAATTTTAAGAGATGAAGTTGAAAAGGGCAAACAGGGAGAAGCAGGCGGAGACTAGAGAGTCCTGAAGTCAATGTAGGCCTGTAGTGTTTGCTTGTTTGCAAAGGCAAGCCACTGGAGGGTTTTGATTAGATGCTAGATGTGATCAAGATCTTGTTATTGCCAAATAACTAAAACCCTTCCACAAACTCAATTCCATGTATCCTACTCTCTGTCACCTCTTATCTTTCCAGTTGACTTCATCCAGAACCTTGACTACAGTGGTCCTTTGATTCAACCAGGACCTCCAATTCATTGATCTCAGCTGATTACTTTTGTCTCTTATCCCTAGAGTTCTTTTCTCTACTTATCTGGGTAAAATCCTATGATCAACCATTGAGATCACTCCATTGACTGCACCCTAAATGCCCTTGCCTTTTTTGTTTTTTCTTTGTGGTTGCTTGGGAAAATTATTACTTTGGTTCAGTTCAACTCTTCACATGCCACACCTGAACTTGTGCAACCCAATGTAGCTGGAGAAAAAAAAGACTCATCATTCTGGACTGGTTTTACCTTAAATTAGCAACAATAAGCCTCAAATGCATTCTTAATGTTGCCAAGTATTCATATTAGGCTTATGCTCCCAGGAGTTATTACTCTCCCTTCCTCTCTCCTAGATGATTTATCACCTTATTGTCCTGCCTCAAACTTGCAACACATTTTCTCCATCTTTCTCTTCTTGTTTCTTATCTTACTAAAATAATTAGAAAATCAGAAGAGACTCTCCGCAGACTTGGACATCTATCTACCCACCAGCAGTATCTGTCACAATATTTTGTGCTTTTTTTGCCTGTGAACACAGGTATATTTTAATGCCCCAATCTAAAGCCCATCCCTCCACATTGTCCACTGGATTCCATTTTTCATCATCTATTCAAGCACATTACTTCATTACTCCTTCCATCCCTCAAAATCAATTTTGTTTACTCACTACTGGATCACATTCATAAATATGCTGCTGTTTTTTTCATTTTAAAAAAGAACAGCTGTGTTTGGTAGCTCACTTTTGTAATTCCAGCACTTTGCAAAGCTGAGATGAGAGAATTACTTGGGCCCAAGAGTTCTAGACCAGCCTAGGCAACATAGTAAGAGCTCATCTCTACAAAAAATGCAAATATTAGCCCGACATGGTGGCTGAGCCTATAGCTACTCAGGAGGCTGAGATAGAAGGATTGTCTGAGCCCAGGAGATTGAGACTGTGCTGAGTTGGGATTTTGCCACCGCACTCCAGCCTGGGTGACAGTGAGACTCTGTCACAAACAAACCGACTAACCAATTGTTCCCCCCGCCAAAAAAGACCCCCCACAAACTCCTCTGCCCTCATCAGTCCTTACTTTGCTCTACTTTGTGACACAATTCTATACATATATTATCTCTACTCATTGATGCTATATTGTCTTTTCCATTCTGTCTTGCATCTATCTCAGCCAGGACTTCATCTTGATCACACTAACAGTTACTCTTGTCAAGGTCTTACAGTCATATTACGAAATCCACTGCTCGGGTCCCAATCTAGTTACTTGACTTACCACAGTATTTGTTCACAGCTGATCATTTACTCCTTTCTTCACTTGGCTTCCAGGATACCATACTCACCTGGCTTTCTTTTTATCTTATTGGTGGCCCCTTCTCACACTCTTTTGCTAGCTCCTTTACTTTTACCCACACCCTAATAACGGAGTTTCCTGAGGCTTAGTTCACGATTCTCTTTTTTATCAATATTTATTTTCTTGACTCTCACCCAATCTGATGGCTTTAAATGCTCACTATATGTCAACAACTCCCAAATTTATGTTTTCAGCACAGACCTTTCTCTCACAGCTCTTTTCCATCCATGAGAACATTATTTTGACTCCATCTTCAGAATACATTCAGTGTATCCATCACTAACCATTCATCACCAGCTGTAGTACTATCACCCTGATCTGAAGCCACCATCATCTCTTACCTGAATTACTACAGTGGCCTCACAGTTGGTCTTTCTGATTTAATCCCCCTGCCCAGTGAACAGCAGACAAAGTGATAATAAAGTCTAAGAGGTAGAAGGATGGAAGCAAGGAAACCTGAAGAGAGATCAGAAGCAATAGAGGTGCTGAGTACAAGTCAGTTCTGCATATATTTTGAAGGTAGATCTCATAGGATTTGTAGATGAGAGAAGTCAAGTCAAGAATGTCTCCAAGGCTTTTGGTATGAGCAATTGAA
The DNA here is from genome assembly GCA_027257055.1 of Cephalopachus bancanus. Lineage (NCBI taxonomy): Eukaryota > Metazoa > Chordata > Mammalia > Primates > Tarsiidae > Cephalopachus > Cephalopachus bancanus. The sequence continues at coordinate 679,850 of JAPVLO010000402.1, forward strand.
AGCTTGAAGTGTGGTGAAAGAGGTGGAATACTAGACTGCTAATAAGATTTAAATTTTAGAGTTTTTGAGAAGAAATATGGAATCTGTATCACCGAGCTTTTAAATATTCATATTTTTTCAACTACTGGTCCTATTTTGATTTTTTTTCAATGAAAGGAAAAGGCTATCTTTACAAATATGGTCATTATAATATTGTTTACAATAGTACAACAATAATGTGAAAAAATATACACTATAACATTAAGTGAAAACATGAGCTAATATGTTCATTAAGATTAGAAAAATGTAAAATGTTTATGAAGGTGGATAAGTCAAAATCAAAATCTGTAAAAATAAAACCAATTAATTTGCTAAGTCAATGAAAAAAGTAGCTATTTTAAAATAAAAATATTAATTAATGTTTTGAAAGATTTTTATATTTATAAGGAGAAATTATGTTAGAGATATAATTAATTGTCATCTTTATTCTATACATTAGATATATTCTTTTATAACATTTTCTTATAGAGGCAGTTTGTTTTTATCAGGTGGTGCAAAGTTTAACAATGTCTTATATGGATTTAGGAAGATTTTTCATGACATTTTAAAAATAATCCTCCACAGACTTCTACCTTAAGTGTTCTATTTTACCTCAACAACCTTATTCCTGAATGTAGAATCAAGGGATTTAACTTCAAAGCCTGGCTCTGTCACTTACTCCTTGTGGAGTTTTGGTTGTGGTAGGTAATTTGGGTCTCAGGTTTGTTTGACTTGCAAAATGGAGATATCAATCTCTTTTCTACTTATTTGACAATATGGTTGTGAAGATCAAATACAGTAATATATCTGAAAAGCCTTGAAAACTATAAAACACTAAAGAAATGTGAGGGATTATGGTAATTTAGTTTGATATTATTTCTGCTTCATCCTGAAGATTACATCATAAGATCTTTATCATTTTCTGATTCCAAAAGTGATACTTCCCTTTAAATACCAGTTATCTTTAAAGAACTGAACAACAGAAACATATCTTTTCAAAATAAGTGCAAAATTAAAAAATGTGAATAAATCATGTGTGTCTCATAAAGATTAGTAAATGATCATAAATGACAGGCAGAATAATCTTATATGCATTTGAAGCACACTCAACTTGAGGAAAGATAACAAGTTTAGCAAAAGTTAAACAAAATTTTAAAAACTTAAAAAGAAAATAGCAGGCTATTTGGAGTCACCTTGTCTATTTTTTAGATGTCTTTCTGAGCAGGTGAAATACGAAATTAATTTATTAACAAAAGATTTGCTAATCCATCTGGCCAGCAGTATGTGTTCCATATATAGAATCACAGGCTGCAGAACAGAATCTCATTCAGCACCAGTATGCTTTTGAAGAGAAAGATTCATGAAGACAGTAATCCAGGCAGAGCTGAAGAATGAGGAAAATATCAGTTTTAAAATTAAGATTTAGGATTATGGCTCTCCTAAGAGAAGAAGATTTATGCAGCACGTGTTCAATAATCACAAACAATAAGCTAATGAAAGGGTTTACTGGTTTGCAACAAATCTTTGCATTCTCTCCAAAGCTGCATATATGTTATGGGTGATAAAATTCATTGGGATAAAAATAGAATGCATTGTAAATTGAGAGAAGCCAATTATTATTTTTGAAAGGACAACACAAATTTGCCCGAAATTTATAGCTACTGCTGCAAAAGCTATACAATAAAACCAATGTGATTATACAGTAGTTTAGCTAAAAACAAATCATCTGTTGCCAGAGTAAATGGACAGAAATAAACTTCAAACTACATTTTTGTTCATGAAAAGAAGAATCAATTTTGGCTCACAGCCAAACTGAACTAAGTATGAGAAAAGGACAGGAAGGCATGTCTTGAGAAGTTTTTCTTCACTCCAGACTAGTTTTTATTCCTTCCTAATTACGTGCATCTAGCTTTCTCTGCAACGACTTCTGAGGAGAAGCAAATTGAATATTTCTGCAAAGAAAGTAGGTGACTTGGCCTCTTTGAATTTCAGTTCTGTCATCTATAAAATAAGAAAGTAGAAGATATCTAAAATCTTTTCCAACTCGTAGAAAATGCTTTCTTATTTCCAGCACTCTTGTCATATAGCCTTATATACCGATTTTAGAAGGGCTGACTTCAAGTATTTTTAGTAGAGGCTGCTAAGTTGATTGTTCTGTAGGATTATTTATTGCCTTCTAACGGTTTAGCTTTCTTCCTTATTTCTCTTGTGTTGGATTATCTGTGCCATTTAGACTACAACTTCTTCCCTTGGCTTAATCTGTCGTTTTGTTGAGATATATTCTCCAGGAGGCCCTTTTTTTTTTTTGAGTTGGAGTCTTACTCTGTCACCCAGACTGGAGTGCAGTGGCCGCTTCCGGCCACCGCAACCTCGACCTGCTGGGCTCCAGCGATCCTTCCGCCTCAGCCTTCCAAGTAGCTGGAATTACAGGCATGCGCTACCACGCCCGGCTGATTTTTTTTTATTTATTGTAGAGATGAGGTCTCGCTGCCCAGGCGGGTCTCGAACCTGCGGGCTCAGGCAATCCACTCACCTCAGCCACCCAAAGGCGTGGGATTACAGGCTGAGCCACGGAGCCTGGCTCCCAGGAGGCCCTTTGATGGAAAAAAAAAAAGTGTGGGGAATAATTAAGTTTCTGTATATTTGACATTACTTTATTCTATCCCCACTCTTATTGATTGATTAGTTTCAGAATTCTAGGCTGAAATACATCTTTCAAGATTTTAAAAGCATTTCTCTATGGTCTTGTTGCTGCCTATGCTGCCATTCTGATTCTTGTGTGTTAGCTCTTTTATCTCTGAAAGCTTTTAAGATCTTCCCTTTATCCTCAGAGTCCTGAAAAATGTACTGGAGAGTATTTTTCAAGTTTACTTATATAGTTTTTTATTGTGCTTGTTGAATCTGGAGGCTCATTTTCTTCAGTTTCTAAGAAACTTTTCTTTTATTATATACCTTACAACTTCCTCCCTACTGTTCTTCTGGTCTCTCTTTCTGAAACATCTACCAATTTGGTAGTAGACCACTTGGACTGATTCTCTAATTTTTCTAACTTTTGTCTCCCATTTCCCATCTTTGCTTCCTTTTTAACTTTTGGGATGTGCTCCTTAACTGTATTTTCTAACTCTGCCATTGAATTCTTTATTTCTGCCATCACATTGTTCGTACTTAAGAACTCTGTTTTTTAATAGTTCTCTTTCACGTTCTCCTGTACTTTTTCTATGGATATACTGTATCTTTTTAGTTCTCTGAAGACCTTAATTTAATTTTTGTTTGGTGTATTTTTTTCTTTGGATTTTTTTTTGTGTGATTCTTGTAGCGATTAGTTTGTCATGACTCTCCTTGTTTACTTCAAAGGCTTTCCTAAAATGTCTACCGAACCTTGGATATCTGTTCATATTTAAGATGGAGGCCCTAAAAGCTTATTGGAAGCTCCTTGTATATTGGTGGGCTTTATCAAGGGTCATTTTGTGGCTGTCTAGAACCTGTACATTCCCCAAAGGACAACTGTCAGTATATATGAGGCTCCTCATTTGACCAGCTGCCAGTTTCCTTAGGAAGGATCTCTCCAACTTCTGACTGGAATGGGGAGAGAGTACACTGGGGCAAAGTTGGTGGTCAGATGGCCCTCATCACTGAGTCAGAGAAAGAAGGTTGGGGTGGCAGAAGGGAGTCTCATTGTTAAATCCTGTTTGAAGAATGACTTCCTACTCTCTGGGGTGGGAATGTGTGGTGTGCCTGTGTTACAGTCTCTAGAATTGATCCACAGTCTCTGCCTAAGTTAGAGAACTCTCTGTTTTCAATCCCTCTTCCATAGGTACTTTCAGTGATGTCTTTGGTCTCTAACTCCTGAATCCATCTAATGTTTTAAGGCATGAATTTTCTTGACAGTTCATCAACTTCTGTTCTTTTTGTGTTTATATTTATTTTTCCATTTTCTGTCATTTTGGTAGAATGTTTTTTGGGGCAATAGAGCAAATCTGTATGTTTTACCATTTATGTTAAGGAATAAATTATAGTTGACAAATTCAGGGTAATAAAACAATTTCCCTATCCTCCAGATTTAAGTAATTAACTCAAAAGAAGCAGATAATTATCTCATGTAATTGCCCAAGTTCCTGGTTGTACATATTTCCTTCTATGTGATAATCCAGGGACACAGGCACCCTCTGTTTTCCATCCCCTGAGGAATCCCTGCTTTTTGCATCAAGCTGGCTGAAATAAAAGTAAGCATTGAGAAGGCATACCTTCTTCGTCAAAAACCTTGACCTGCATTCACAGACATTCTTTTCCCATTCCATTGGTTAAAAACTGGTCACATGCCCACATAAAAGGGAACTGTTGGCTTTTGGGGAAACAGGGTTTTGTGTGCCACCTAATCATTTTTGTCAGAGTCCTCCCTTCTGGCTACCAAATGTTTATTTGTATTGTTTTTTTTTCCACCTAGAGAAGAGATTTACTCCCTCCTCAAAGAGTGAAACCTAAATTCTTAGTTTTCTTTCAAAATCCAGTATCTCTGGACAATATCAACCACCTTCATCAGATCCGAGTGTAGCTCCTCAGGATCTGGCCACTTAGTGACTAAATAACAAGTTACCTGGACCCCACTCTGCACCCACATGCACTATGTACAGTGGCTGAGTGCAGGCACCAAGTTAGGCAAAGGAGAACTGATAAAGCATAGCATTTTTTGGTATGTAGCAATGACAGAATCCTGTTAGCAGGACTCAGTTAAAAGAAGTAGTTTCTTATCTAGGTACTGCCATGCCTACTACTAGTTAAAGCTGAAGTTGAGGGTGGTGAAGGAATTTACCAAGATAGTTGTAAATTTAGAAAGATTTATTTAAGGGCAGATACACTGTGAAGAGACAGCAGGTAGAGCAGCAGAGAGAGAGGCTGTTTGCTGTTTGCCAAGAGACAGAGGCTCGAGGGGTATTTTATAATGCTACGTTGGGGAGTTTAATGCTGCGCCAGGCTGTATAACATTCAGTGTGGTGCCAGGGAGACTGCCTATGTTACATAGGTTTACAAGAGGGAAGTTATCTGTGCGATGGGTTCGCAATACAACTGATTGTGTTCTGTTTGTTAAGATAGGATTGATTAGCAGCAATGGTTAACTGCTTTTCCGTTTCTTGTGGACTTCCTGTTAGTTTATTACAATGATTTACAGTGGTCAGTGAGTTTTTACAACTCTTGCTGTGGTCAGTGAGTTTCATCTACAACACTTTATCCTGGCGGGGCCTGTTGGCTCAGCCTGTAATCCCAGCACTTTGGGAGGCTGAGGCGAGTGGATTGCCTGAGCCTGCGAGTTCGAGACCAGGTTGGGCAACCTAGCAAGACCTCGTCTCTACAATAAAAAATAAAAAATTAGTTGGGCGTGGTAGTGCGTGCCTGTAGTTCTGGCTACTTGGAAGGCTGAGGTGAAGGGATCGTGGGAGACCAGTAGGTCAACGCTAGGGTGGCTGTGAACATACCACTGCACTCCAGCCTGGGCAATGGAGTGAGACTCCAACTCAAAAAACCAAAAAACCCCAAAACAAAACAAAAAATTTTTTATCCTGAGATTTCTTTCCTCAGTATAATTTACCGAATTGTTGCTGGCATTATTGGGCTTCATATTTCTCTACAGGTACATACTCTTAACTGAGGGAGGAAGGAGTGTATCCCTTTCCATGGCCACCAGCACCATCCTCTTGTCCATTATCTCCCATGGGCACTCCTGAAGTGGATATTGGTTAACATATAATACTTTGTATTTTTGGATATTGGTTAACATATAATACTTTGTATTTTTCTGGTTTGCTGGTCACTTTCTAATCACTCAAGTTTAGGTGGGGAAAGAAGGGAGATTCCCAAGAGTTATTTGTGAAAACCCTAACAAGCTAAGGCTTTTTGAGGATATTCTTGTGATTTCTTTGACCAAATATCTGCTTCTAAGATTTCTAATCAGTGCCACTGCCTGGAATTTACCTCTCCCTGCCTGCATCCCAATGTACTTTCCTAGATATAGTTCTCCAATATGAGTTATTTCTTGGATTCCTATTCCTTAAACCATTTTCTCTTTGTAATGTTGGCTATCTGAAAGCTATCTGCAATAATGGCTTTTATTTTTATTTTTTTCTCTTTTTTTCATTATAAAGATGTGGGGTAAAATTCAGGGTTAGGTATACAAACTTTGATTATGCAGGTACCCTGTTGATGAGGTATGCCCCTCTCTCCCCTAGCAGTTTCCCTCAACTGCCAATCCCACCCCCCTCCACTGACAGTTTCCCATGGAACCAACCATGTTGCCCATCGAAGCTGGACCACATTTTAAAAAGTGGTACATATACACAATGGAATATGATGCAGTCATAAAGAAAGACAAATATGAACTTTGCAGCAACTTTGATGGATTTGGAGTCAATCATACTCAGTGGTCAGTGATAGATCACAGAAGCAAAGAACAGAATACCATAAATTCTCACTCATAAGCAGACCTTGAACAATTATAATACTACAAGAAAGGGACTGGCAGTTTTGGTTGTGTTTGAGGAGGCAACATGCCTAATCATTTCTTTTTCATAAGGCTAAGCTCTGTTTAGCTGAGAAGTCATAACACATTTTTGTTTTCCTAAGTCCTTTTAAATTTCAACTATTTGAGGTCTGGAAGCCCTCACATTTTTTAAACTTTCTTTTTTCTTCTGGTTCTCAAAATGGCTAATTCTTGCCTGAACCCATCTCTCTCTTCTAACATCTTGCTAAATCCAGCAATTGTCATTCAACTCAGTATCTGGCTTTTTCAACCTCTTTTGAAATCAAATTCTTGGCTGGCTAATGCTATCAGCTGTGAAAAATAGACTCCCAAATTATAGTGGTTTAACACAAGTAGAAATGTATTTCTTGTTCATGAAATAGTTCCTGCCTGGTGATGACTTTCCTTCATGAGGTGTTTTAGGATCCCTGGCTCCTTCTACTGGTTCTGCCCATTTCCTGGAGTCAGCCAGCAGAAATGGAAGAGCGCATGGTGAAGGTTCATCTGCTTCATAAGTCTGTGCAGAGTCATGCACACATTTCCACTCACTCTGTTGGTAAGAACCAGAGACACAGCCCCACATAGATATGTGCAAGTGCACCCGGGAAGCAGATTTGCAGCTGCTTAACAATCTTATAATGTGGAAAGGGCAGGGAAAATTTTGGTAGACAGCTGTCTGTCCCTACCACATTTGTGGAGAAGCAGAGACAAATTATCTGACATATTGAGCTATTTTTCTACCATTTGATTTCAGTTTTAGTATCACAAAATGTTTGTTTTAGAATTCTTTTTTTTTTTTTTTACTTAGTCTCACTCTGTCGCCCAGGCTGGAGTGCAGTGGCACATTATGGTCACCACAGCCTCAACCTGCTGGGCCTTCCAAGTAGCTGGAAACATAAGCACCTACCACCATGCCCACCTAATTTATGTATTTATTTTTTGCAGAAACGAGGTCTTGCCAAGTTGCCCAGGTGGATTTTGAACGCTGGGCTCAGACAGTCCTCTTACCTCTGCCTCCCAGAGTGCTGGGATTACAGGCATGAGCCACTGTGCCCAGCCAGAATTCTTTCTATGTTTGAAAGTGTCCACAGTTTACTGGTACCAAGGAAGTGTTTTTTTTATGTTTTTAAAAATGATTTGCATTGTCTAACTCAATATGTAGAACTATTTTTTCCCTCCTATTGTATTGTAAGATAAATACTTTGTTTTAGTGTTGAAAAACTTAATTGCAGAAGATACTCTAGCTTAGGGCACTTCCTCTTTTCTTTGGGAATATTTTCTATAATATATGATCTGACCTTTGGCCACAGGTGGGTTGAGCTGTTGATTCAAACGGACTGCATATTATCTTTTAAAAGATTGAAGTATGAAAACAGTGAGGTGTCATGACTGTGACTCATGAAAGCTGAGTCACTTTAGTGGTAGTCTTCTAGCAATAAGCCTGTCATTGAAGTCCTGCACTGAGATTCCCAGAACTACATTAATTCCTTTTTTCCTGAATCTTTTTTGTTCAATTTCTTCTGCATCAACTTGAGAAATAGCAGCATTCTTTCAAGAGATTCTCACTATATTTAATCTAGTGTCTTTTGTCTGTTGATTGCAACCAAAAGATCTTTAATTAGTACCTTAGAGAAGGAAGATTTATTGTGGTATCTTCAGTGTCTCTACAATATCCTTTGGCATTTTAAAGATCAAATGCCTTATTCTTTGGCCCATATGTCTTTTCAAAGTTCAAGAAGTGATTTCTTAGAACTAGATGTCATTAGCCACTCTAACCATTTAGTTGGTTATAAGCCAGATTTTCTAGAAAGCATAAGCTGCTGTCAGGAATCATTGGTACTTTAGGAAGATTAAATGGTCATTTTGGGCAAATGTGTCTCTCTTTCACAAGCCCTCTTTCCATCTGACAAGCATAATGGTGCCTTTCAATATAGAAGAATTGGCAGTTTCCAGCACTGTCTACCTGATTTGTAAGTGTGTATTTGCACTTCATGAGACTCTGATTTGACATGTCCTGTCAAATAGTTTAGTGTGATGCAGAATGTGGGCAGGACTGTGCATATCTGCCTTGGAAGTTCACACTGGGGTGATGCCCTTACTTCCTTTGGGATGCTTTTTATTGGATTCTTCCTGCCTGTCAATAGCATAGTGGTTATAACAACAGTTTTTTAAAAAATAGCGACATTACTAAGAGTAAATATCTTGCCAAGGTCATGTAATAGGTAAGCAATAGAGATAAAATTTTCACTCTTATCTGCAAGACTTCAGAGTCAAAGTTCAAGATCTCTATATATTCAACCTTTTATGTACTAGACACTTATATTAATCCTGGGAGATTAAAGATGAAATGTTTTTAAACTCTGTTCTCTGTTCTTAAAAATCTTATGGTTTATCAGTAATTAGATGATATTGTTATAACATGTTTGAATTAAAAAAAAGGATACACATAGGGACTATGAGGATGTGGAAAAAAAACCTGTATCCCTACACAGGAGCTGAGGAATGCTTTTAGTTGACAGAATACTTAATCAAAGACTTAATTAATAAATAAATGTTAGCAGCACATAGAGATGGGAAAAATGAAGACCATTCAAGAACCAAGAACATCATAATCAAAGATACGGAGGCACAACATTTGGTATCCACTAAGCATAGAGTGCAGGCCAAGAAATATTGAAAGCTTGTATTTGACATGATGATAGTGATCACTTCATGGAGAATTGAGTATACTTAACCTGGTTGTTGGGATTGAAGAGGAAGCATGTTGTAGTAATGAGGAGCATAGGTTCTGAAACCTGATGGAGTTTGAATCCTGGCTCTGTGTAATCTTGGGCAAGTTCTTCAACATCCATGTACCTCAGTTGACTAACCTATAACAATGATAATATTTCTTTTTTTAGTTAAGTGTTTTAATTTTTAATTTTAGAGTTGTGGGGTACAGGTGAGGATTTGCTACATAAGTAGGCTGCATGTAGGTGAAGTGTAAGCTTCTAGCTGGCCCTCTCTCCCCTTGGTAGGGAACCAGGTACCCATTGTGTTGCCACGTGCTCCCTCTCTCTTTCTTCCCTTCCTCCCTCCCTCCCTCCCCTAGCAGTGCTCAGTATCTGCCTATCCCACCCTTGTGGTAGTATTACTAGTGTTCACGGCCCACTTATGAGTGAGAATATGCAGTATTCAGTTGTTTGTTTCTGTGATAGTTCATCTAGTATAATGGTCTCCAACTGTATCCAAGTTGCGGTGAAGGCTATGATTTTGTTCCTCTTTATGTCTGCATGAAATTCTATTATGAATATGTACCACATTTTCTTTATCCAGTCCACTTTCAGTGAGCTTCTGTGTTGGTTTCACATTTTTGCTATTGTGAATACTATGGCAATAAACATGCATATGAAGGAGTCTTTTTGATACAGCATTTATTTTCCTCTGGGTATATTACCAGAAGAGAAACTACTGGATCATATGGAAATTCAATTTTTAGTGTTTTGAGAAATCGTCACACTGCTATCCTTAGAGGTAGAGCTAGTTGACATTTCTACCAGTAGTGTAGGAGTGTGCCCATTTTTCTGCATTTGTTGTTTTTTGACTTATTAATGATAGTTATCCTTAGATGGTATCTCATTGTAGCTTTGATTTGCATTTCTCTGGCGATTAGTGAGGCTGAGCATTTTTTTATGTGTTTGTGCTTGCATGTACATCATCCTTTCAGAAGTGATTGTTCTTGTCGTTGCCCACTTTTTGATAGGGTTGTTTGTTTTTTCCTTTCAGTTTGAGTTCCTTGTAGATACTGGGATGTTAAGCCTTTGTCAGATGGATATCTTGCAAATATTTTTTCCCTTCCATGGGTTGTCTCTTTACTCTCTTGATGGTCTCTTTTACTGTGCAAAGGCTTTTTAGTTTGATAAGTTTCTACCTGTCTATCTTAGCTTTTGTTGCACTTGCTTTTGAGGACTTGGTCATGAATGCCTCCTCTGATGTATAGTAGTGTGTTCCCTATGTTTTTTCTTAAGATTTTTATAGTTTGAAATTTTACATTTTAGTCCTTGATCAATTTTGAGTTGATTTTTGTATATAGTGATAGGCAGGAGTCCAGTTTCATTCTTCTGCATGTGGTTGTCCAGTTTTCCAGCACCATTTGCTAAATATGGTTTCCTTTTCCTAATGTTTGTTATTGATGGCTTTGTTAAAGATGAGTTGGTTCAGGGACTGCATTTTTATTTTTGGATTCTCTGTCTTGTTCCATTGGTCTATGCCCATTCCTGTACCAATACCATGCTTCCTTGGTTACTAAAGCCTTGTAATATAGTTTAAAGTCTGGAAGTGTGATGCCTTTAGCTTTGCTTCTTTTGTTGAGGATTGCTTTGGCTATTCATGCTCTTTTTTGCTTCCATATGAATTTCTGTATTGTCTTTTCTTGGTCTGTGGAAAATGATGCTGGCAATTTGTTGGGTTTTGCATTGAATCTGCAGATTTCTTTGGATAGGATGGACATCCTAACAATATTGATTCCTCCAATCCATGAGTATGGGATGTTTTTCTATTAGTTTGTATCATCCTTGATTTCTCTGAGCAGTATTTTGTAGCTCTTACTGTAAAGGTCTTTCACTTCTCCAGTTAGGTGGATGCCATGTTATTTCTTTTCTTTTTCTGTGTGGCTATTGTGAATGGGATTGTGTTTTTTATTTGGTTCTAGGCTGCTTGTTGTTTGTGTATAAAAATGTAAGTGTCTTTTGTGTGTCGATTTATAACCCAAGACTTTACTAAAGTCATTTATCTGTGCAAGGAGGTTTTGACAGACACTCTAGGGTTTCTAGGTATAGACTCATATTGTCTGGAAAGAGAGATAACTTTCTCTTTTCCTATTTGTATACTCCCAATTTCATTCTTTTGCTTAATTACTCTGGCTAGGACTTTCAGTCCTATGTTGGATAGGAGGGGTGAGAGTGGGCATTCTTGTCTTGTTCTAGTTATTAGGGGGAATGCTTCCAGCTTCTGCCCATTAAGCATGATGTTGGTTGCAGGTTTGTCATAGATGGTTCTTATTGTTGTGAGGAATGTTCCCTTGATGTGCAGGTGTTTGAATTTTTTTTTTTTTTTTGAGTTGGAGTCTCACTCTGTCACCCAGACTGGAGTGTAGTGGTCACTCCTGGCCACCACAGCCTCGACCTGCCAGTCTCCGGTGATCCTTCTGCCTCAGCCTCCAAGTAGCTGGAACTACAGGCGTGCGCTACAACGCTGGCTAATTTTTTGATTTATTGTGGAGATGAGGTCTCGCCAGGTTGCCCAGGCGGATCTCGAACCCGCGAGCTCAGGCAATTCACTCACCTCAGCCTCCCAAAGCGCAGGATTACAGGCTGAATCACCGAGCCCGGCTGAAAGTTTTTAATTAGGAAGCGAAGCTGAATTTTATTGAATGCTTTTTCTGCATCTATTAAAATAATTATGTGGTTCTTGGTCTTATATCTGCTGAATTACATTTATGGCCTTGCGAAAATTGAATCAGTCCTGCATCCTGTGAATGAAGCCCACTTGGTCCCACATGGTGGATGATTCTTGAAATGTGTTGTTGGATATAATTTGCTAGAATCTTGTTAAGAATTTTTGTGTCTGTGTTCATAGAGAAATTGGCCTGTAATTCTCTTTCCTTGTTGGGTATTTGCCAGTTTTGGATATCAGGAGGATATTAGCTTCATAAAGTGAGCTAGGGAGAATTCCTTCTTTCTTGATTGCCTAGAATACTTTCAATAAGAGTAGTATCAGCTCTTCGTTGTATGTCGTGTAGAACTCAACTGAGAAGCTATCAGGTCCAGGGCTTTGTTTGGCATAGAGTTTTCTTATAACTGAGTTGATTTCCTGGATTGTTATTGGTCTGTTTAGGGTTTCAATTTCTTACTTTTTCACCCTTGGAAGGTTGTGTGATGCCAGGAAATCCTTCACTTCCTCTAGATTTTCTAGTTTATTTGTATATAGATATTCATAGTGATTTCTGATAATCTTTTGAAATTCTTCAGGGTCAATTGTGACATTGCTTTTTTTGTTTCCAATTGTGTTTATTGGACTGTTTTTTTTTTGTTTGTTTGTTTTTGTCAGTCTGTCTAGGGGTCTGTCAATCTTATTTATCCTTTCAAAGAACCAGCTTTTTGTCCTGTTGATCCTTTCCATGATATTTTTGTCTTCTATATCCTGCAATTGTGACTTTATCTTAGTAATCTGGATTTTTCTTTTGAAATTAGGATTTAATTGTTTTTGCCTTTACAGCTCTCTTAGGTATGATGTTAATCTGTTTACTTGTGATCTATTTTCTTAATATGAGTGGGCAGTGCTATGAATTTCCCTCTTATTGTTGATTTCATGGCATCCCAGAGATTTTAATAAGATGTATCCTCATTTTCATTTGTTTCCAAGAATCTTTTTATTTCTGTCTTGATTTCTGTGTTGACCCAAAAGTCATTTATTAGCATGTTGTTTAGCGTTCATGTCTTTATATGTTTTGGAGGAACCTTGTTGGTGGTGATATTTACTTTTTTTCACTGTGATTTGAGAAGATGCTTGGTATTAGTTCAAACTTTTGGAATTTGTTCATGCTTGATTTATACCTGAGAATGTGATCAATCTTCAAGGATGTTCCATGTGCTAATAAATAGAATGTATACTCTGTAGTTATTGGGTGGAGTGTTCTGTAGATGTCTATTAGAACCATTTGGTTGAAAGTTGAATTAAGGTTCCAGATCTCCTTTATAGTTTTCTTGCCTCAATGATCCATCTAGGACTGTTAGCTGAGTATCAAAATCTCTGACTATGTCCTCTCTTAGTTTACATAGCACTTGTTTTATAAAACCAGGTACTTCTGGTTTTATAAAATAGATATTTCTTGCTGGTAAATTGAACCTTTTATCATTATATAGTATTCCTTCTTAAGCTTTTATTGGTTTGAAGTCTGTTTTGTCTGATATCAGAATAGTTACCCTGTTTTTTTTGCCTCCATTTTTCTGGAAGGTCATTTCCCAGCCTTTACCATGAGCTTATGGGTGTTCTTTGCAGTGAGATGGGTTCGCTGCAGGCAGCAGAATGTTGGATCATTTTTTAAAAAATCAAGTTTGCTATACTATGCCTTTTTAATGGCCCATTTGGTCCATTCATATTCAAGTAAATTATAGATATGTGAGAGTTTATCCCTGTCATAAGACTCTTCAGGGGTTGCTTTGCTTCCTTTTTAATATATGTATATGATCTATTTTTTTCTGTTAACTCTTTACTTTCCTGTGCTTTTGTGATTGGTGTAATTGTTCTTTTGTTTCTGTGCTCAAAACTTTCTTAAGCATCTCTTAGAGGGCTGATCTGGAGGCAGCATATTCTCTTAGGGATTGGATGTCTGGAAAAATGTTTACTTCTTCATCACTAATGAAGGTTAGCTTGGCAGGATAGGAAATTCTTAGCTTGAATTACCTATTTTTGAGAATGTTAAAGATTGGAGCAGTTCTGATGGGTCTTTCCTGGTAGATGGTCTGACCCTTCTCTCTAGTTGCCTTTAGGATTTTTCTTTCTTTCTTTCTTTTTTTTTTGAGTTGGAGTCTCACTCCACCGCCCAGACTGGAGTGCAGTGGCATGCTCCCGGCCACTGCAGCCTTGACCTGCTGGGTTTTGGTGATTCTTCTGTTTCAGCCTTCCAAGTAGCTGGAAATACAGGCATTTGCTACTATACCCAGCTAATTTTTGATTTATTGTAGAGATGAGGTCTTGCCAACTCGCCTGGGTGGGTCTCGAACCTGTGGGCTCAGGCAATCTACTCACCTCGGCCTCCCAAAGCGCTGGGATTACAGGCTGAGCCACTGAGCTCGGCCAGGATTTTTCTTTCATGTTAACTTTGTGGAAGTGGATTACTATGTGTCTTGGGGATGGTCTTCTCATGTAATACCTTGCAGGAATTCTCTGAATCTCTTGTACTTTGATGGTCACCTCTCTAATGAACCATGAGAAATTTTCTTGGATGACCTCATGGAAAACTTGTTCCAGGCTGTTCTGGGTTTCACTTTCTGTTTTGGGGATTCCAATCAACTGTAGATTTGGCTTCTTTACATAGTCCCACCTCTTGTTGGCTTTGCTCATTCTTTTTGTGCCCTTTCTCCTTATTTGTGTCTTCAAGCACTGAGATTCCTTCCTTTGCCTGGTCAATTCTTCTTCCCAGGTCTGTTATTGTGCTTTGAAATTCCAGAAGGGAATTTTTATTTTCAGAATTTCAATGAACTTTTCTTATATTGACCAACTCAGCTTTTACTTCCTGCATGGCTTGAGTGATCTTGGCTTCTAACTTTTTGTGGTTTTTCTTAGCCATTTTAGCCATCTAATATTTGAATTCTGTGGTTGACATCAAAGACAGGTTGTTCTGGGTGCCTTCCATTATTTGAGGACTGTGAGCTGCTTTTTTAGGGGATGTCTTTTTTAAGGCTTTGAGTATTGCTAGTGTTTTTCCACAGCCACTGGTTCTTCCTTACCTGTTAGGAGCAACTCTTCTTTTTAAATTGTTATTCTTTAGTTTTGTTATTTTGCAGCTAGATACGGTCTAGCTGTCATAGAGCCTTTTCTGTTGTACAAAACAGTTCACTCAGGAAGAGAGAAAGGGGTACTCACTTCTGCTTTGCCACTTTTGCTGGGCAGTACTCCACTTTCAAGGTGAGTTTCTATTGCAGAGTTTTTCCTGTGGTGCGATCAGCCAGATTTCTTTCTGATCCCCATTGGGAGTTTAATGTGGAGACTGGTGGGGCAATAAGCCTCCTGACAGATGTTAACCATTTGCAGTCCAGAAATGTTCCTGTCAGGAAACAGTACTTCCAAATGCCTTTCATGTTTCCCCACTTCTCACTCAAATCTATGCCGAGCAATTGAAAAATAGCAGATTCCCTGTAATGGAGGCCACCAAATACTGGTGCCAGACATCAAATGGGTACAAGAGGGGGGTGAGCTTTCCTAGCCTGGGATTTGATCACTGGGCAACACTGATGGGGAACATGCAGTCACGGGCTGACTAGCATATGTGTTCCGAGCATGGGTGTGTTCCCAGCTCTGTGTGGGCTCTGGCCACACACCACTCTACCTTAACTAGGTCTCCTCCTGTCTGGAATCAGTAACCCACATGTGACTGGAAGGAGAGGAACCAACCTAGACTGTGTCCAGGAGCACTTACTCCTATCTCATACAAGGCAAGGCTGCAGGTCCTACTTAAGCCTGGTAACTAGCGGGGATGAGGTGCTTGGTTCTGATGTTAACAGTCCAGATTCTCCTCTTCTTAGTCTCAATGTGTTAAAAGAGACCTCTGAAGGATGGAGGATGCTTCCTTGTCCAAAACTGTTTAACCTACCTGAGTTTACCAGTAGCTGGATCCATCTTCTCTCTTCTGCTTGGCTATGGAGTCACAGGTTGACTACTCCCCAGTGGCCATCTTGGATCTCTCCAAGATAATAATATTTCTGTTATAAAGATTAAGTTAGTTAATATTTGTAGAATGCTTAGAACACTGCCAAAAACAAGTAAGCACTACATAATATTTATTTATTTTGATAAAACTGGTAAAAGTTATGTAAAATGGAGAGAAAAGTCTTCAATGACTCCAAAGTTTGTTTGTTTCTTTCTTTGTAATGAATATGGTGCCATTTCCTACATAAATAAATATAAAAAGAAAAACAGGGTTTGACAAGGAATATAAAATATTTGGTATTTCAATGTGATTTTGATCATCTTATGAGTCATCAATTGGACATATTCTCCAAACAATGAATTTAGAAACTTGAAGCTCAGAGGTAAATTTAGAAACATAGGAATCCTCCTCAAGACATTGATGAAAGCAGGGTTCGGTGGCTCAGCCTGTAATCCAGGGCTTTGGGAGGCTGAGGTGAGTGGATTGCCTGAGCCCACGGGTTCGAGACCCACCTGGGCAACTTGGTGAGACCTCATCTCTACAATAAATCAAAAAAGTTAGCCGGGTGTGGTAGTGCATGCCTGTAGTTACAGCTACTGGAAGGCTGAGGTGGAAGGATTGCCGGAGCCCAGCAGATCGAGGCTGAGGTGGCCGGGAGGCCCCTGCACTCCAGTCTGGGTGACAGAGTGAGACTCTGACTCAAAAAAAAAAAAAAAGACATTGATGAAGCAACAATGGTATATAAGATAATTCTATATGTTTGTGTAGAAAGTATAGTAGAATTGAGATGAGGCCCTCAGGAGTACAGCTTTGTGAAAAGGGTGAACAGCACAATGTAGCTCATAAAAGATAATCAATAATTTCAACAAGAGCATGGTAAACTGTGAAATGCAACACAGGGAACTAGTAAGATAGAACTAAAAGAACTCTACAGGATGGAGGCTATTATATTAGCCACTGTGATCCAACAGCATGAGTCTCAAAGTATTCAAGGTTTCATAGGAGGGTAGAAAAAGTAATGATTGGAATGTGGCATTGATGAGAGAATGCCCCAGACTTGAAAAATGTAAGATATGCAAAATAAGTTGTTGAGAAGACTGAAGGCAAAATGGTGGAGAGAGGGGAAAGTGTGTTTATTTGGGAATAGAGATTCTAGTGACACAGAAAAAATTTTGGTCTGGGGGAACTTAAGAAAATTGATAATGGAAGAGCAAGCAGACATTAGCATGGGGAAGAAATAGGTAAGACAGGAGATTAATGCCTGGAGGGGCTCGCATCTCAGATAGGGATCAATAAAGTTAGGGATGCTTAGAAACCTGGGATTATCAGTGAAAGGTCAGTGAAAGGCTATTCATAGCAATTCATTGTTGGGTTGAGGTGGGGTGGGAGTTGGGGAAGGGACTGTTTCCTTTCTGGAGAGTGTCAATTCTTTCAACTATAATATGACATCAAAGTTTCTATAACACCCATTATTGGTGTGCCTGGGAGAAAACGGAAACTTTCCTACAAAGTTGGTTGTAACATAATTTGCTAAAAATTTTGTAAAAAACAATTGGCCTTAATGCCTATATGATAACTTATCCAGAAATTTCACATTTAAAAATGTAAAATAAGGAAATTATCAGAGACTTGCATAAAGATTTATATAAAGTTATGTATATATAATAATATATATAAATACATAAAATTTGCATATATCTTTTAAAGACTTTAGTTTTGGAGAAATTTTATATTTATAGCAAATTTGAGTAGAAAGTACAGAGAATTCCAATATATCTCTTGACCCCCCCATACACAGCCTTCTCCACTATCAACATCTCCCACCAGTGTGATATCTTTGTTACAATGAATGAATCTGCATTGATACATCATTATTGTCCCCAAACCATAACTTTTATTAGGATTTACTCTTGGTGGTGAACATCTTATGGGTTTTGACAAATGTAGCCACCATTTTGTACTATTGTATCGAATAATTTCACTGCTCTCAATCATGGATATTTTAATGCTATTTATAGTAAGGGAAATTTGAAAAAAGCAGCCTGACCATAGAACATTGGGTGATAGGTTACATAAATTAGGGCTTATCTATATGATATAATATAAAGTCATTGATGGCATTGATGAGAGAGTGCCCCCAGACTTTGAAATATGTAAGATGTAAAGGAATGCAACTGTCTTTTGCACTTTTATTTTGTACCCTGAGACTTTCCCAAAGTCCTTTATCAGTGCAGGCAAGTTTTTGACAGATTCTCTTGGATTTTCAAGGTATAGGATCATATCATCAGCAAAGAGGATTACTTGACTTTCTCTTTTCCTATTTGGATACCCCTGATTTTCTTTTCTTGTCTAATTGCCTGAGCTAGGACTTCCAACACATGGGAATATACCTG
This sequence comes from Cephalopachus bancanus, assembly GCA_027257055.1. NCBI lineage: Eukaryota > Metazoa > Chordata > Mammalia > Primates > Tarsiidae > Cephalopachus > Cephalopachus bancanus. The sequence goes on from JAPVLO010000402.1 coordinate 698,181, forward strand.
GAGGAACGCAAATCATTCTACAAAAAAGATACCTGCACACATATGTTTGTTGCAGCTCTATTCACAATAGCAAAAACATGGAACCAACTGTGTTGCCCATCAAGAATGGATAGGATTATAAAAAATGTGGTACATATGCACAATGGAATATTATGCAGCTATAAAGAAGGACAAATATATGGACTTTGCAGCAACTTGGATGGATTTGGAGTCAATCATACTCAGTGATTGATCACAAAAACAAAGAACAGAGTTCCATGTATTCTTACTCATTGAACAACTATAATGCTATAAGAAAGTGATTAGCAGTAGTGGGAAACTGTTAGGGGAGGAGAGGTGGGATTGGCAGTTGAGGGAAACTGCTAGGGGGAGCAGGGGCATGCCTCATTAGCAAGGGTAACTGCATGATCAATGTTTATATACCTAACCCTGAAATGTACCCCACATCTTTATAATAAAAAAAAAGAAAAATGTAACATGTGCAAAATAAGTTGTTGAGAAACTGGAAGGAAAAATGGTGGAGAGAGGGGAAAGTGTGTTTATTTAGGAATAGGGATTCTAGTGACACAGAAAAGGTTTTGGCAGTGGGGACTTACAAAAATTGATTATGAAAGAGTAAGCAGACATTAGTGTGGGGAAGAAGTAGGTAAGAGAGGAGATCGATGCCTGGAGGGGCTTACATCTCAGGTAGAGATCAATAATGTTAGGGGTGCTTAGCATCCTGGGATACACTTACCAGAATATCTGAGAATGTGGGAACATATTTTAAATTCCTTATTAAATAAAAAGTAATCAGGTTGTGGAATAATATATGTAATTTTAATTTTATCTTATATATATATGTATATATATATACATATGCATACATACAAACATAGTATAGGCAAAAGACTGGAAAAAATATATATCAAAATGTAAAAGACTTTTATAAGAAGGCTGTAGTAACTAGCTTTTTCATATTTTGAATTATTGTTTGAAGAGAGAATCTGAAAGTGGGATCACTGAGTTAAAGGGAATGATGTAGTTTCACCCTTATGCTTATTTAGGATTTTTGTTTTCTTTACAATTGGACTGTATACTCCTGATGATAAGAAAAATATTGTGTATGGACAAGTCCATTTCATCATTGAAAGAGTAATTTGCATGTAGTAGATATAGGTGCCATTGCCTCAACTTTCTCTATATTGGGTCCACTTCTCCATAGAGGGCACTAACAACTTATATCTCTATTTTCAGTGTCTGGTCTATAGTAGATGCTCACAGTCTGTTGAGTGAATGAATGACCTTAGTTTAAGACTTTGATCAAGCTATGTTTACTAATGGATGGATGGATGGAGTCAACCATGAGCCTATGTCCCGTCTCTTCAACTTCATTGCTTCTAGGAGCTAGGTGGATATGTTCAGCTAGGAAAAACTTTGGCAGATGGGCTAGTTGTTTAAATTTCTTCTCTTGGTGCTTGTCTGAATTAACAGCTCATCACCATAAATTCATTTATTATGGGGCTGCCTAAGGGATTTGAATTCAGACTTAGGACAAAGTAAAAGTTCTGCTTTAAATTCTGACTAGAGCTGTGAGCACTAAATCATCTTTTACCAAGGAGCTCTGTATAGTCATGTGCCTCAAAGTTATGTATTGGTAGATGACCAACAGCATATGTGACGGTGGTCCCAGAAGGTTATAATACTATATTTTTTACTATACTTTTTTATGTTTAGATATGTTTGGATACATAAATAGTTACCATTGTGTATAGTTACCTATAGTATTCAGTATAGTAATATGCTGTATAGGTTTATATCCTAAGAATAATAAGCTATACCATATAGCCTAGGTGTGTAGCAGGCTATATCATTTAGGTTTGATGTTTGCACAACAATGAAATCTCTTAACAACATATTTTCCCAGAGTTTATCCTTGTTATTAAGTGACCCTTGACTATATTAGGGAATTAGGCTTTGACTCAGATTATGGCAAAATGGTATTTTTCTCACATCGGTCACAATGTGTGTGTGTGTGTGTGCATGTGTGTGTGTACGTGTGTTTCTATACCTCTTAGGGACCATAAAGAGGGAAAGTAGAAATTTTGTGGTACAAATCCAAAGCATTCTTGGGCATTGGTTCAATAGTGTAAATCTCATTCCATTTCCAACAAAAATTCAGGCAAAACCACTTTTGACTTCAATATATTTGAATCCTGACAAGTTTAGGATAGGAATAAATCCAACATCACATTGAGTCAGTTTGGAGGGTTATCTAGGGTATATGCAGACCTAAGCAAAAAACTATTTTAGAACCAGTTTCAACTTAACATGCTTTGGAGAATATCCAAGTTTGACTGAAAAACAAAATGCTGAACTAAATTAGTGCTGAAATTAAACAGTTTACATGTCAATTACCATCAAAATAATGCTTCAGCCTACTTCCTTTTTAATTCTTCCACTGGTAGCATAAAACTTCACATTGTAGTTCTCCTCCAACCCACTGCTTTGAGTACGGTCTTGCAAACGCGGGGTGGCTTTGTTTTTTCCACAAGATTTCAAGCACTATGAAGTCTGCTTCTAATGTTGTTGCATTGTTGTTGTTTTTTTCCAACAGTAAAAGAAAACATATTTCTCTTAGGATTGCCAACTTTTTGCATTCTATTTTAGTTTATAGAAAGAGTAGATTAGGAAAGATACAAATAGGAAGAACAGCAGGGGACTGGCCTGTTTTAGCTGCCATGACCTTCCTTCTGCTGTCTCCATCTCAGTTGATCCCCCAACTTTGGTAGTGAACAAGCTCCAAGCACATTAGGCAAGAACAGGAGGATGTTGAAAACAGATTTAAAGGCGCTCAGAAATGAGCTTGATCATGTGAAGAGAAAGGCAAAAAGACTGAAGAAGAAAGGATGTGATGTTTTGAAGGAAATTGTCCCCCAACCCGCCCTGGAAAAGAGGAGTGTAGCAGAAAGGAAAATACTGGAGAGATGATGTTTAATTTTGAACATTACATTTACAAATTTTGAAAATATTATCAAGTCTGAAAATAAAATTGATCTAATTTCCTCTATTTTTTTGATATAGGAAGTTTCGGACTGCCTTTTATTTATTTATTTTTACAATAATAATGTTTAGAATGTGTATTTTTAACCATTTCTGTTGAAAAGTATTGAGAATTTTGTTCTTATTGATAATCATTAGTAAAAGACAAACTGCACTTTTTTGCCATTAGGTGCTTTTCTGGTATTACATCAAATCCTGCAGTCTGTGTTGGTTATCAGAAAAGGAACAAAGAAATAGTAACTGCTGCCTTATCGCACAATTCTTGACGCACAAGAATTTTTATATAAACATGTAACTAATGTTTAAATAGGTGCACATTTTAGAAGACCATATTGAATAAACCCACTCTCTTCTATCATATAAGTGAAGTGGCATTTCTAAATTCATGTAGTCTATTTTGAAAATGAATGTATCTTATTTTTTTCAATAATAAACACCAAGAATAGCGTATTTGTGTATGTCTGAGAGTGTATTTGTGTGTGTGTGTGTGTGTGTGTGTGTGTGTGTGTGTGTGTATTTGGGGAGAGGGAGAGAGATTTCATAAATGCAGATTTAATGGTTTTCTTTTTATTTTCAATTTAAATGCTAAGTAGATAAAGATATGGATAACTGAGAAAAATTAGTACAATTAATCAGTCCCTGAGAAGAAGTTTTATAGTATCCTCCTTTGCTTGCCACCAATGTCCTGAGTTAATTAAACTTAACCCAACAAAATTTTGTTGGACCATTAGCATGTACAACATACCTTGGCTAAAGCGAAGACACAGATCTGACTTTCAATGTGTATACACTCTCAGATTCAAATTGCTGACAGATTTGCATAAAATTAACTTTTCATTTCATTCATTCATTGCTTCTGGAAGGCTTAAGTCGCACATATCTATCTATTGGATATACTGCCCAGGTCATAGTTAGAATATAATATATAATAATAAATGACTGCTTTGGGGTTTAATACTCTGTATTGACTTGTTCAGTAATTTAGAATTTCCATTGGGAAGTATTATATATATATTTTAAAGTTTCAAGTAGTCTGTAACAACTCTTTTGGATTAATTGTTTTGACGGAATGAAAAAAAGATATTTGACTACTTTTAGTTAAGTGATCTAGCAACTTGGCATTTAGGTATTAGACAAGTATTTTTCAGTTTCTACCAAGTACTTAATAAGGCTTGATGCTGAGGATAAAATTGGAAATGTTATCAAAAGACCCCTAGGAAAGAATTTAATCACTGAAACTTGCTTAAAATTAATATTAAATTTGTCAAGTGTTAATGAGAGTCTAATAATAAGCAATGATCTAAAATATTTATGTAATTTTGTAAATTAGTTCTTTCAAGTAGGTCAAGCTTAAGAACAGACAGGTTGGGCTCGGTGGCTCAGTCTATAACACCAGTGTTTGGGAGGCCTGAGCCCAACCCGCCTGGGCAACTTGGTGAGACCTTGTCTCTACAATAAATCAAAAATTAGCCGGGCATGGTAGCGCACGCCTGTAGTTCCAGCTACTGGAAGGCTGAGGCGGAAGGATCGCCCAGAGCCCAGCAGGTCGAGGCTGCAGTGGCCAGGAGCAGCCACTGCACTCCAGGCTGGGCGACAGAGTGAGACTCCAACTCAAAAAAAAAAAGAATAGACATAGCCAATGTTTGTAAATTGAGGGATTCTGCAAATATATCTCCTTGTCAATATCTTTGTCACTGTCCTACCAAGGATCCATGGTTCACCATTAAAGCCAGATTACTTTGAATTATTAGTTTAATTTCACAAATATTTACTGGATGCCAATTATTGACTAGCCACTGGGTTAGATATTAGGGTTCCCAGAAATTACTTAAGAGCCAAGAACATTGTCAAGCTTTTAGAGTCTTTAAAGTGATCATATGTCTCATGAAGGGATGCAGTGACTTATTTCTGAAGGCAAGAGGGAGGTGAGGGTTCTGCCATGAACGTTAGCAGGAAGATTATATAATTGTGTCAGAAAGCCAGAGAGGGATTTTAGTTTACTAAGATAAATCTAACATTCCAAAGAAAGTGTTGCAGGGTATCCCATTTTACTTAATATAGTGACTCAATATAATATACATATATATATATGAATCCAATAATTTGCAAATTTAAGAACCTGTAAAAACTGTCTTACCATGGCAATTCTGACATGGTTTATAAGTTTTTTATATCTTCTAATTTTTATTTTTTAATTTTTATATATTTTATTTTAAAGATGTGGGGTACAATATATCATCTAATTTTTTAAAAAGATTGTGACAGAATACAATTTGATGTTTCAAATAAATAATAACCAAATAGCTCAATAAGATATTAACAGAATGATACCTTTATTAACATTATATTACCTCTAAATTTTATTTGCAATAATAGACTAGAGATAAAATTACTTATATTCATTGAATTTGACATTGAATTTATGATTAATTGTAAAAGAACATTTTTACTTCATTTTCTTGTTTCTTCAAACTCTGTTGCATAACTTCCAATTTATCTTAAAGTCATCACTTCTATATATAAAAAATTTTAAAATCATGCGCTTTTCAATAGCAGTGCAGTTATATTAGATATTTTGAGTTTGGTTGCTTGTATTTTAAGAAAATTCATCAATTTTTCTGAATTATGTCAGTCAAATTGAAAAATCTTAGACTAGTAAAAATAAGAGTCCCCAAAATCCCTTCTTATATTGAAGGTTCAACTTTCAAGTTAATATATTCCGATTTATTTTCTTAAAAGCAACATAAATCTAGACATGTAAATGTGAGACCACCATAGATGAGTTATCCTCCTATTGGATGAATAATGAGCATTTTATTACCTCTGTAAATATGAATTTACGTTATAGATGCTAATAACTTTGAGGAAGTTGTTAAGGCCTAGAAAGTCAATGATCCATGATTTTTTAAATTCTTTGAACACATATTTGCATAATTTACCTTTCAAAATTTCATAAATGCATATTTATAGGATAGACTAGGGTTTGATATTTTATTGCCAATTCTATGCCTCATAGTATAAAACTCACATTAATTTATTGGTTCCTGCATGTAGCTCTGGGGACGTTTGTGACTGTAGTAAATTTTTCATTAGTCAGAAGTCAGCTAACTGGAAAAATTCAAATATTTAGATTCTCCTATTTAGGGACATGTTATACATAATAATTTTATAAGGGGTGAGTCAATAAATATGTATTTCACACCTGGATACCTGTTATGTGCTAGGATACTCGACACAAAATGAAAAAGGCATTGACTATTTCTTTGCCAAGTTTTCATATAGGTGGCAAGTACAATAGGAACTGATAATTGTAATGTCATTTTATTTTTTTAAAAAATTTATCTGGGAGGGAAGGAAATGTTCTAAGTAAATACATTGAGATAAGACCTTTTAAAAAAAGTAGTTTGTTTTTTAAATTTTAGAATTATGAGGTACAAGTGCATATTTGCTACATAGATATATTTTTTAGTAGTGAGTATTGGGTCTCAAATGGCCAATTCTCCAGATAGCAAACATTGTACCCAATAGGTAATTTCTGAACCTTGACCCCACTCCCCACCTCATCCCTTATTGGTGACCTCAGTGTCTATTATTTCCATCTTTGTGGCCGTTTAGCTCCTGCATATAAGTGAGAACATGCAATATTTGGTTTTCTGTTTCTGAGTTAGTTCACTTAGGATGATGTTCCCTAGTTAAATCCATATTGCAACAAATGACATGAATTCATTCTTCTTTATGGTTGTGTAGTAGTTCATGGTGTATATATACCACCTTTCCTTTATCAGTCAATCATTGGTGTGCACTTAGGTTGCTTCCATGATTTTCCTTTTGTAAATAGTGCTGCAATTAATATGAGGGCAGGCAACTTTCTTATAATTTCTCTTAAAAAGTAGTTTCTAAGACATGTTCTAACACCACAAAAACTTTTTTTCCTTTTCTGAACACTGTTCACATCTCTGTCTACTATATTCTGCTATGGAAAATGTTAGCCAGAACAATAACCTGAAGTTGCAGCAAAAGTCTAGCACAATGTATGTTCTCTCATTGGTTGTTGTAACCATGGTTCACTTTATTTTCTGTTTCCTATTGTTTTCTCATAAGTTCAGAGTTTAAAGCATTGCTTAATTGCTGGTGATATTAATTCAGTTCAATTCACTTCGATTTAATTTAGCAGAGTATAGTATGGTTCTGATTAATGCAGTTTGTCATCTCCCCAAATGGTTTACAGTGAGCAGTGTTCTATCTTCAGTTCTTTGTCAGTTTGTACTTCCTTTTATGATTACAGGTAAAACTAGCAAGCAGGTCCATAAATGAATTGTTCACATAATATGGTTATGCTTAATGTAAGCAACCATCGACTTTGTTCTTTTTACATATGCCAAGATTTTGTGGAATTTTCTTTATTATAAAGGTGTTCTAGCAATTATTTTAATAAATCCACTTCTTTTTAAAATCATATATCTGTATCTCTCTATATCTTTAAATATATTTGAATGTGAACATACATATACACTAATATATTTGTTAATATAATCAGATTAAAACTGTATTACTATATCTTATTAATATAATTATATTGATATAATTTTGAAAGGTGAATTATTCAAAAATGTGTTTAAACATATGTTACTATATAAACATATTTATATTAAATTATACATATATGTTAGTTTCTGAACAGAGCACATTATTTCAACACAGTTTCAAACTTCCTGGTTTCTTCATAATCCAACAGCTCTACTCACTCCCAAATACCAGACTTTTTGTCCTCTCTCTCCTCCCTACTTCTGCCATATTTTCAAATTCTAGTTCTTTAAGCAGTGGAAATGTACAGTGCATTAATTTGTTCATAATAACTTCTTGTTAAGCAAATGCTACAGTAATAGTTCTTATTTCAAACTGTGTTAAATATGTGCAGTTCAATTCACCTCAACAAATATTGTTCTATCATCTTTAGTAGAAAATTTCCATCAATACTGAGTTCTTAAATATAATTTGGATTATTGAGCCTCTGTCTCATCTGTGAAGATGCTTAAAGAAAGACACACTAGGAAGATCCAGGAAATGCATTATTTCCTTTCTCCATTCCAGCATCTTAAATTCTGTGCCTGCAAATTTTAGACTTATAAATGACAGGTTGAAAATTTTAGGATTGAGAAGACTCCAAAGAGGAATAAAGGCTGGTTTGAAGCTGTCATCAGAAGATTTAAATCGTACATCCATGTTTTCTCATAAACTGGATGAAGGATGTATTAGATAGTGGTACTGTCAGGAAAGTGCAGAACTGAAGAGATTCCCGAATGGGCTGGAAAATATAAGGATTCAAGTTTTATGACTAGCCAAGGCAGGTTAGATTTTTCAACATCTGCCTCCTTCATTTTCCTGACTGCCAAGAATTATAAAAAGCGGTATCAGTTTTCTATGACAAATTCACACAAACCTGTTGGCCAAGATTTTCTTTTTTATTGCATTCTGCAACATTTAAGTTCTACTTTTTTTTGTATTACATTCACATTCTAATCTAGGGATGATGAGACATTGGCAGGAGGCTGCAGTGACACCTTTTAATCTTCTTCTGTCACTCTTAAAGCTGCTATTTCAAGATTATTTTATTCACCTGCCATTCACCCTCTCATCTACATTTCAATTTGTCTCCCTGTTTCTAGTGCACCATTTTTTGGAAAGCATTTTATCATTTCAAATACTCAGTATATGAAATTTGAGTTGAAAAACATTTAGATTGTTTTATGCACTCCCTCCCCCTTCCCTCAGCAGACCACCAGACTTATATGAGAATATAAGGATCCATTGTTGCCCAAGGGAGGCAGATGACAACAAAAGAATAAACCTAGTTGGGTGTGGCCACGCGCCTGTAGTTCTGGCTATTTGGAAGGTTGAGGTGGAAGGATCGCTGGAGCCCAGCAGGTCGACGCTGGGAAGACTATCGCCTGCATGCCACTGCACTCCAGCCTGGGCGACAGAGTGAGATTCCAACTCAAAAAAAAAAAAAAAAAGGAATAAGCCTATGAAAAGAAAAACAGTTCTGGTCTGGAATATAATTGAAGATCATTTATTGCGTTTAGTTATCGTGTCTCTTTATTCTCCTTCAATTTGGAATCACTCCTTAGTTTTTGTTTTTGTGACTTTGGCATTTTTAACAGATACAGACAAGATATATTGTAGAACATATCCAGAACTGGATTTGTCTGATATTTCCTCATGATTAGATTAAATTATGCATTATTTTGGTGGGAGGAACTGAGATAGTACATAAATGCTCTTTTCTTTCCCAGTGGTATCTGCAGTCACATGATGTTGCTTTGTCTCACTGCTGATGATGACGTTAATCTCCCTGTTAAGGTGGTGCCTGCCAGGTGTCTTCACTGTAAAGTTACTATCTTTCTCCATATAACTTTACAGTACTTTAAAGAGAATACATTGCCTATGTAAATATCCTGTTTGTCATCAAAATTTCACTCACGGATTTCGGTACCACATTGGCAATCTTAGGATAAGGGCTATTACTTTGGTAATGTTGTTGTTGTTATTACTCATTTCCTAATTTTGATAAGTGTACTGTATTTATCTGAAAGGATATACTTTTTTTGATAAACAATTAAACATTTAAAGTGAAATGAACAAATGTAAAATTACTAATTACATTAGGAAATGAAAAGAGGAAAACATGTTATAGTGATGGAGGATAATAAGAAAAATCTATTTATAAATAAGGTGGTCAAGAAAGGCTTCTCTATGGTAGTGATATATAAGCCAAGTTTGTTAAGAGATTAAGTTAGCCAAACATGGGAGAATTCAAACAGCATGTGCAGAGATCTTATGATAAAGTGATCTTGGTGGGTTAAGAAAGCAAAAAACATCAATATTACTGAATGAAGGGGAATGGTGCACCATGAATCCACAGAGGGAGCCAAGGGGCAGATCATGACAGACTGTGTAAGTTGTAATTGGGAATTTGGATTTTATTGTAAATGAAATAGAAAGTTAATGAATCAGGGGAATGCCATAGTCTAATTTCCATTTTAAGAAGTTTTTTTTTTAATTTTATGCAGAACTGATTTGAAGAAACACGAGAATGGTACTAAGGAGACAGATTGATGGAAAGCTATTCTGTATATAGAAGATATTGGTTTGGAAAAAGATGTGAGATTGAAGATGGGGAGATCGGAGGAGATTCAGGACATGATTTGGGGATAGCACTATAAGAAATTTATTAATGTATATTTCAGTTTAAGGAGCTTAGAGGGGGAACAAAATTCACTCCAACATTTCTGATTTAATAATGGTAGTGAGTAGAGACATTTTGTGAGATTGTGCAGCTTGAGAGGGCAATACTGGAAGCTTGGTTTTGGTCATATTAAATGTGGGACACCTTTGGGAGAGTCAAATGGAGAAATAGGCAGTGGGATTATGTTTAGAGTTCAGAATAGAATGTTGACCTGGGAATCATTAGCTATGAAGATGGTATCTAAAGACATTGAAGTGAAAGAATGGAGAAGTTAAGACCAAGGTTTTGTGAATCCCAACATTTGGAGGTCTAGCAGAAGAGGATGATTTTGCAAAAAGACCAAAAGGGATTGGAGAGAGAGAGAGGTGGGAGTCATAGCTAGTGAATATGATTTTAATAAATCCAAGAGAAGAGAGTATAGCAAGAAGGAGACAGTGTTCAACTGTTCTGAGATTTATGGATAATTAGAATAAGGTCTTTTTTTTTTTTGGAGTCAGAGTCTTATTCCATCACCTAGTTTGAAGTGCAGTGGCATGATCACTGCACTGCAGCCTTGACTTGCTGGGCTGTCAAAAATTCTTCCACCTTAGGTTTCCAATTAGTTGGAACTACAGGTGTGTGCCACCACACCTGGCTAATTTTTTGATTTATTGTAGAGTAAATGTATTGCCTGGGCAGAGTGCCCAGGCTGGTCTTGAAACTTTGGGCTCAGGCAATCCTGTAGCCTCTGCCTCCCAAAGTGCTGGAATTACAGGCATGAGCCACCATGCCCGGCTAGAAGAGAAGATTTAAAATGTAGTTTGCCAAGTGGAAACCATTGGTGATCTTGGCAAGAATAAGGTAGAGTGATGTTTGAAAATTCATGTAGATGTGAGTCAAGCATAGTATAGAAAGTAAGAAAAAATCTACAGTATGAGTACACTAATATTTTCAGGTGTTTGGCAGTAATGGGAGAAGAGGAATAAAATTGGAGAGGGTTGTGTGTGTGTGTGTGTGTGTGTGTGTGTGTGTGTGTGTTATAGACAGGGAATATTATATTGGGTTTGTGTATTGATATGAACAATCCACTGGAGATGGAGGAAATGATGAGGTAGAAAAGGAAGGGAAGGTCTGAAGCTTTTGAGATGATTAGGAATATTGGGCTCACTGACATTGGATATTTGATAGGTTAAGGGATACTTCCTAGGATTTAAAACCTAGATTATACAGGGGAGAGAGTCTATAAGTTTGAAAATAATACATAATATACAAAATAATCTCTTTGAACTAATGGGATAGTAAGCTAATAAGGAAATTTGATGTTTGTGATCACCATTTCAATGTGAAACCTATATGGTAAATAATATAATTTTCTCCAACTATATTCAGGTTCTCAGATGTAGATTCATTGAAGTAAAGTAGTTTACATCTAACATTTAAAGTGTATGCATGGACCAGTCATATAAGTATCACCTAGAAGCTTGTTGGAAGTATAGACTCTCATGCTCCCATGTATAAAATTGGAATCTGCTTATTTATAATCCCAGGGGATGTTTTTAATATCCCCTAGTATTAAAACAGTTTTTAATATCCCCTAGTATTGGGATTTTTCTCAGAGTCAGGGAGTTGAGCAAGTGTACCTCATTATACTCTAGATCTATCCCATACCAGCTGCATAAACTTAGGTAGGCTGATTAATTTCTTTGTGTTAGATTTCCTAACTGAAAAATAGAATTAATAATAGATAGTTCCTACTTTATAATGTTGCTATTAAAGTTAAGTTGGATGACATTGAAAACAGTTCCTGTCATCCAGAAAATTCTGAAGTAATGACTATCAGCATCATTGTTATCATCGTAGGATTAGATGACTCAGGTGGAATATGAAGAAGGCTCTTGGCAATAAGAGGAAAAGAAGCCAGGGTTTTGATGGATTATTTGTATGAGTGTGGGGTTCTCTGTAAATGGCAGAAGGAGTTGAGGCAGGGAGGAAGACAAATCCTAGAGCTAGCATAGGAATTAAAAAAGAGGAGAGTACATAGTTGTCAGAATGATGAAGGAGAAAGGGTCACACACTCAGACTGGATAAACTGAAAAGAGCAGTAAAAAGCAAGATAAATCAAGGTAGAAATGGCCGAACATAGCAATTGAGGTTCATCTTCCCACCATGAACCCACAGGAATTTAGGTTTTGCTCTACCTCTTACCAGTAGTGTGATGTTACATTTGTCATTGAAGTTCTCTGAATTTCAGTATTTTAACCTATGGATGATATAATAATAGTCTCTATTAATATTCTCTATTTCCCAGGTGTGCTGGCCCACAGTGCTCTGTTAATACTATAACATTCATTGTGAGATATGTGATTGTGTTTTAACTATCTCTAGAGAAAGGAGTGTTGTAAAACAAAATATATATCATACTAATTTCTAAGAATTTAGTACTCAAGCTACTTAACAACACTAAATTTCAAAAATATAAGCCAATTCAGTGTACTGAAAAAGATAGAAACCTGATTAATTCATTAAGCAAGTACTTGATGAAGATAGCAAATGCACAACAGAACTGATTAACCAGTATCACATAAATAATATTTAATGAATTTAACAGCACATTTGAAAAATTATTCATTATAAAAGTTTTATTCCAAATGCAATAAAGTTTTATATCAAGAAATGTGATAGAATTGTGAATATATCCAATTTATATATTAATATAATTTATTGTATAATTATGCTCACTAAAACAGATGTTTTTATAAGAACTATAACTACTAGAAATGAAAAAAGCAAATTATTATTTGAATTAAAATGAATATATGTAACTGGAAATTTCAAGAAAATGAGCTAAACTCTTAGCAATAAAAAAAGATGCAAGATAATAAAGACACAAGATAAATATAAACATATCAATACCAACACCATTTAGAAGCAATATTCAGTTAAAAGATAAAATGGAAAATGTTTCTATGCTGATAACAATGAAGAATCTTAAATAGCTAAAAATAACCCTGATAAAAAATGTGTGAGAGTCATTGAAGCAAACTATAAAATTTTATTAAGGAAGATAAAAAAGATTTAAGCAAATGGAGAAATATGATTTTCTGAATAGAAAAAAACTAAATGATATCAATTATTTAAAATACTATATAGTTGTATCACTTCTTGGCCCTTTGACTAAGATCAAGTGTAGTATTTATTCTTATCAGTTTAAAATACCTTATAGTTGTAAATGATTCTAATAATAATTACAGAAGAAAGATTATTGGGGGAAGTTCCAAGATGGTAACTAAAAAGTAGCTGACAGGCCACTCTCTCACAAAGCAGACCTAGGGGGAGAGGCTCAGCAGTTGATTGCTCACAGCAGCTTGAGCAGGCTAAGGTGGACGATGCATCCTACGTCCTGCAGAGGTCTCTTGGAACACACAGGGAGCAAGAAGGACAGAGAGGCTTCGTCCCCACCAGGCACCAGGCTCATATTGGAATTTCAGCCCTGCCTTATAAGTGAAAGGTATGACTATGAGAAAATGAAACAGGAAGCTTTCTTCTGACATGGTCTGTAAGAGTTCACCTCCCCCTAGTTTAACAGTACTCCTGTTTCAAGAGGGAGGTGGCCTGGATACAGCACAATAGCATGCTGCCAGAGCCCACGTGGAGCTGGGAACCCAATCTGAGCTTTGAACACCTACAGACAATCAATGTTTGAGATCTCATGCCCTGTGGGCAGTATCTGGTGGCCAGCCTTTAGGCTGGGAAAGATCCTCTACAAGATTCACTTGTTCCAAAGGCAGGTCCCACTGTAGCACTTGAAGCAAGTTAAGGCAGGTTCTGGGTTTTTGAGTTCTGAACATAGATCAGCCTTTAGTGGGGGTGGGGGGTTAAGAGGAGCACCTGGTATCCCCAATCTCCCCACAGGAGTGCTTCTAGACAATGGACAGTGTGCCATCATCCCAGCAGTGCTGCCACAGTGGCAAGGGGGCCCATCCCCCTCCCAATCTCCATAGAGAGCTCACAACTAAGGATTGAAACACAGTCTGGTCAGTCCCAGCCATGGGAAAAACTTTGCAGTGGAATGTTACTTTGAGTTCTGAGCACTGCCTAGTAGGAGAGCGGGAGCTGGAGATAGTGGGGTGAAGGCATCTGAGATCCAGGCGGCCTTTCTCACCATGTGTAAACTCTTTTGTACAACAAAAAACACCCTAAGGCAGTTAGACCAGGAGAGTAGCAGGACCCACAGTGGTCGGACCCTCACAGACTACACCCCCAGGGGAAGGAGTAGTGCAACACAATAGGGGAGCACCCTGTAGGTTAAAAACAAAATATAAAATGAAGAAATTTCACAAAAGATCTCCCCAAAAGTAGCAACCATTAATAATAATAATAATAATAATAATAATAATAATAGAAGAGTTGGTCTTCACAGATGGGAAGGAAGCAGAAAAAAAAACACTAGCAATCTCCAAAGCCTTAGTGAGGCATCAGCCACAAAAGGTCCTCCCCAATCCCAAACAATGGAACCCACATAGAATGACCTGTTTCTGATGACAGACATAGAATTCAGACTATGAATGGCAAAAACCCTCAAGGAAAATCATGAGAAGATGGAAGTACAGATAACCCAGGCAACAAAAGTAGTGAAGGAAATAAAAATTGAGCTGGCTAATATAAGAAAGGTCCAATCTGAAATCCTGAAAATGAAAATTTCCTCCCTGGAATTTCAAAGCATATGACAGACCTGGCAGCAGAATTGACCAGGAAAAGGAAAGAATCTCAGAGCTTGAGTATTAAACTATTGAACTAAAAAGTCTGACAAAAACAAGGAGAAAAGGCTTAAGAAGAATGAGTAAAACCTATAAGAGATTTGGGATTGTGGAAAGAAACCAAATCTATGGTTGATTGACATCCCTGAAAAAAAAGGGGAAAACTGAAAACACCCTGTAATAATCCTTCCAAGAGTTAATCTAAGAAAATTTCTCTTACCTTGCTTGAGAGGTGACCATCCAAATTCATGTGATCCAGAGAACCCCTGTATTACATGAGGCAACTATCCCCAGGACACACAGTAATCTGTCTCCACAAGGTATGTATGAAAGAAACATTCTAAAAGGCAGCTATAAAGAAGGAACAGACTACCTACTGAGAAAAACCCAACAGAATCGCAGCAGACTTTTCAGCTGAAACCCTATAAGCCAGAGGAACTAAGGCCTCATCTTTAATGTTCTTAAAAAAATAACAATTCCAGTCAAGAATTTCCATCTGGCCAAACTAAGCTTCATCAATGAAATAGAATTAAAAATCCTTTCCAGACATTCAATCCCTAAGAGAATATGCCACCTCCAGACCAGACCCACAGGAGATGCTTAAGAAATTTCTAAGTACAGAAACAAAAGAATGGTTGCACTCATCACAAAAGCACAGAAAAACACAAAGTTAACAGACCATACAGATCAACCACAAAAATGTTTTAAAAAAGCAAACTCTATGAGCATTATTTCAAGGATAATCCTTCACATATCAATAATTAACTTGAATATGAATAGACTGAATGTGCCACTCAAAATGTATAGGGTAGTAAACTGGGTAAATAAACATGATCCAAAATTCTTCTGCCTCCAGGAAACCCATCTCATGGCAAAGAACACCCACAGGCTCAAGGTAAAGGGCTTGAAAATAACCTTCTAGGAAAATAGAAAACAAAAAAGAGCTATTCTGATATCAGACAAAACATACTTCAAACCAACAAAGGTTTAAAAGGACTCAGAAGGACACTAAATAATGATAAAAGGCCCAATCCACTAGCAAGAAATATTAGTCTTAAACATATATGCACCCAAATAGAAGCACCCAGATTTATAAAACAATTGCTACTAAAACTAAGAGAGGACATAGACATTCATACATAGTCAAACTTTAATACCCAGCTAACACCCCTAGACAGATAATCAAGGCAAAAAACTAATAAGAAAATCCATAACTTTAACTAAACTCTTGACCAGCTGGATCTAGTAGACATTTACAGAACACTTCACCTAACAACCACAGAGTATATATTCTTCTCATCAGCACATGGAACATACTCCAAGATTGATCACATTCTTGGGCATAAATCAAGTGTGAACAAATTTCAAAATGTTAAAATGATACCTAGCATCTTCTCAGACCACAGTGAAATAAAAATAATTGCCATCACCAACAGGAACCCCACAAAACACACAAATACGTGGAAATTCAACAGCATGCTTCTGAATGTCTTTGAGGTTAACACGGAAATCAAGGTACAAATAAAAAGATCACTGGAAACAAATGAAAACAAAGACACAACATATCAAAACCTCTGGGATAAACTTTAAGAATCTTAGAAAACACAGGAGACACCCTTATGGAAATCTGAATAGGCAACCAATTCTTGATCAAAACCCCATGCCATAAGAGATAAGATTGACAAGTGGGATCTCATCAAACAGAAAAGCTTCTGCAAAGCAAAAGAAACCATTAAGAAAACAGTTACATAGTCCATAGAATGGGAAAAAATACTTGTCGACTGCATATCTGACAAAAGTCTAACATCCAGGAGCTAGAAGGAACTCAAACATGCCAGAAGGAAAACAACAAACAGCTTTATTAAAAAGTGGGCAAAAAACATGAATAGACACTTCTCAAAAGAAGACATACAAGTAGCCAACAGACACATGAAAAAATGCTCACCTCATGAATGATCAGAGAAATGCAAATAAAAACCACATTGAGATACCACCTAACTCCAGTAAGAATGACCATCATTAATAAAACAAACAAAAAAATAAATGCTGGCAAGGATGCAAAGAAAAAGGAGTGCTTCTACACTATTGGTGGGAATGCAAACTAGTTCAACAGTGTTGAAAACAGTGTGGTGATTCCTAAAGAACTAGAAATTTACCTTCCATGTGACCCAACAATCCCCCTTCTGGAAATATACCTGGAGGAACTTAAATCACTCTACAAAAAAAGATATCTGCATGTGCATGTTTATTGCAGCACTATTCACAATAGCAAAAACATGGAAGCAGCCTCGCTGCCTATCAAAATCAGACTGGATTTAAAAAATGTGGTATATGCCGGACTCGGTGGCTCAGCCTGTAATCCTGCGCCTTTGGGAGGCTGAGGTGAGTGGATTGCCTGAGCCCATGGGTTCGAGACTTGCCTGTGCAGCGAGACCTCATCTCTACAATAAATCAAAAAATCAGCCGGGCGTGGTGGCGCATGCCTGTAATTCCGGCTACTTGGAAGGCTGAGGCGGAAGGATCACCGGAGCCCAGCAGGTCGAGGCTGCGGTGACCAGAAGTGGCCACTGCACTCCAGTCTGGGTGACAGAGTGAGACTCCAACTCAAAAAAAAAAAAAAAAGGGGGGTACATATATACAATATATTTCACAGCCATATAGAAGGACAAAATTATGGGCTTATAGCAATTTGGATGGGTTTAGAATCTATAATACTCAATGATCTATCATAGAAACAAAGAACTGAGTACCACATGCTCTCACTCATAAGTGGGCCATGAGCATTTGCCATAATACTATAAAAAAAGGGATTGGCAGTAGCCAGAAATGTCCTGGGGATTGGGGGATACATCAGTGAGGATGCCTGGTCTCAAACTTATTGAAGAGGGGAACAAAGGGAAGTCCAAGAATTACCTGAATGATGACCACTTGTATATCTAATCCTGGGTTGCATTTCACATCTTTAAAATAAAAAAAGAAAAATAAATAAATACCAGGAAAATGATGCTGAGAGGGAAATTTATAACATTACAGGCATATATCACGAAAATAGAGGGATCTCAAGTAAACAGCCTATATAACACCTAGGGAAGCTGGAAAGGTAAGGACAATTAAATCCTAAGTTAAGCAGAAAATTAAACTACAAGAATAAAGTCACAATTGAATAAAATAGAAGCCAAAAAATCATTAAAAGGATCAAAATCACAAAAATCTGGTTACTTGAAAGGATAAATAAGACTGACAGACGTGTGACCAGATTGACTTCCCAAATGAGAGAGAGGAAGAGAGAGAGATCGAGAGAGAGAGAGAGAGAGAGAGAGAGAGAGATTGAATAAACCCAATTAGAAACAAAAAGTGCAGTGTCACAACTGACTCAAGAAATTCAAAAGATTGTTTGAGTACTACGAACACCCATATGCAAATAAACTGGAAAATCTAGAGGAAATGAAGTAGTTCCTGGCAGCATATAACCTCCCAAAGTTGAAACAGAAGAAATTGAAACCCTAAAGAGACCAATAACAATCCAGGAAACTGAATCAGTTATAAGAAACCTTCCCACCCTCATACCCCCAAAAACCTGGGACAGATGGTTTCTCAACTTAATTCTACAAGACATACAAGTAAAAGCTGATGCCAATCCTACTGAAATATATCAGGCAATCAAGAAGGAAATAATTCTCCATAGCACATTCTATGAAGCCAATATCATCCTGCTACCCAAATTGACAAAGACCCAACAAAGAGAGAACTATAGGTCAAATTTCCCCATGAATATAGATGCAAAAATCTTCAACAAGATTCTAGAAAATCACATCCAACAACACATTTTAAGGATCGTCCATCATGACCAGGTAGGCTATAATCCTGAGATACAGGGCTGGATCAACATTTGTAGGTCTATAAATATAGTCCATTACACAAACAGATATAAAACCAATGATTATCTCATTAGATGCAGAAAAAAACCTTTGATAAAATTCAGCATCCCTTCTTGATAAAAGTCCTTGAACACCTAGACATCCAAGGAACATTCCACAAAACAATAAAAACCATCTATGATAAACCTGCAGCCAACATCATGCTTAATGGGCAGAAGCTGGAAGCATAGCTCCTAAGTACTAGAACAAGACAAGGATGCTCACTCTTACCACTCCAACATAATACTTGAAGTCTTAGCCACAGCAAATAGGCAGGAGAAATAAATCAGGAGTATCCAAATAGGAAAAGAGGAAGTTGAGTTATGCCTCTTTGCAGATGATATAATCCTATTCCTAGAAAACCCTAGAGAGTCTGTCAAAACTCCTCACACAATAAATGACTTTGGTAAAGTCTTGGGATACAAAATCAGTGTGCAAGGGACAGTTGCATTTTTACACACCAACATCAAGCAGGCTGAGAACCAAATTAAAAAAAAAAAATTCCCTTCACAATAGCCACAAAAAAATGCCTTGACATCCACCTAATCAAAGAAATAAAACCATATTTATCAAATGGTGCTGGAAAAATAGGCTAGCCACATGTAGAAGAATGACACTGGACCCCTACCTTTCACCATATATAAAAATTAACTCAAAATGGATCAAGGACTTAAATATAAAACCTCAAACTCTAAGAATCTTAAAAGAACATTTAGGGCACACGCTCCTGGACATTGGAGTAGGCAATGAATTCATGGCCAAATCTTCAAAAGCAAATGCAACAAAAGCAAAGATTGACAGGTGGGACTTTATCAAACTGAAAATCTTTTGCACAGCAGAGGAAACCATCACGAAAGTAAAGCAACAACCCATGTAATGGGAAAAAATATGTTCAAGTTGTACATCTGACAGAAGCCTAACATCCAGTATCTACAAGGAACTCAAATGAATTGACAGGAAAAACAAACAAACAAACAACACATAACCCCATTGAAAAGTGGGCAAAGGACAGGAACAGACACTTCTCAGAACAAGACATTCAAGCAACCAACAAACATATGAAAACATGCTCAGACTCACTAATCATCAGAGAAATGCAAATAAAAACTACAATGAGATACCACCTAACACCGGTAAGGATGGCTGTCATTAAAAAGTAAAAACAACAGACGATGGTGCAAATGTGGAGAAAAGAGATGCTTCTACATTGTTGGTAGGAATGTAAGCTAGTTCAACCTTTGTGTAAAGCAGTGTAGTGATTTCTCAAAGAGGTAAAAACTGAGCTGCCATATGATCCAGCAACTCCACTTCTGGGAATTTATCCAGAGGAACATAAATCGCTCTACCAAAAAGACATGTGTGTTCATTGCAGAACTATTCACAATAGTAGAAACATGGGACCAACTCTGATACCCATCAAAAGTGAACTGGATAAAGAAAATATGGTTCATATACATGATGGAATATTACACAGCCACAAATAACAAAATAATGGCCTTTGTAGCAACTTGAATGCAACTGGAGATCATCATACTAAGTAAACTATCACAGAAACAATTGAATACTCCGTATTATTACTCATGAGCATACATTGATCACTGGGCACATGAGCATAAGGGTGAAATTGGCAAATGCTTGACTATTAGAGGAGAAAGGGAGGAAGGAGAGCCACCTGGCAACACAATGGGTACCAGGTCCACTATCGGGGGACAGAGGGACAGCTAGAAGTCCAAACTTCACCTGCCTGCAACTTACTTATGTAGTAAATCCTCACTTGTACCCCACAACTCTAAAATTAAAAAAAGGATTACAATGAAGTTTTACATTTTAAAAAATAATTATTATGATATACATGTGGGAGGGAGAATAAGCAAAGGATAGCTAAGAAAAATGGGGGGGAACTTTGCTTCTAACTATTTTCAATATATTTTATGCATCTGTAACAGTTCAAACCTAGTGGTTTGGTATGAGAATTAATAGATAATTGGAATTAATTTTATAGCCTGAAATAGATAATATCATGTAAGTAATGGAGATAGTATTCCTAGAATCTGATTTATGCAGTACTAACATTAATGCCAAAACCCAAAGTGCTTAACACAAAAAGGTTTATGATTTGCTCAGTTACTTGTCCAGGGAGTAGCAGGGGGCTGTGCCCTCCTGCACAGTCACTTAGGATCCCAGGTTGATGTAGGTTCCATTATTTTGTTACTGTATGTCCTAGAATATTCTCAATCAATGATAGAGCAGAGAAGAATGAGAGGATCCTACAGAGGTTCTTACACGCTTTTATCTAGAATTGACATGTATCACTTCCACTTCTAGTTTATCAGCCTGTCATATGGCCTCACCACACTGCAAGGGAGCTAGAAAGAGAAAAATGCAAGATATCGGTGACAACGAGTAATATTGTAATATCTACTACAGGCATACTCAACCCGTGGCCCGTGGGCCACATGCAGCCCCGCACAGCTAGTAATGCAGCCCCACAAAATCTTTTAACATCATATGTTTTTCAGCATCTATTTCCTTTGTGATCCCAAGTGTAGCTCCATTTTTGAAGTTTGCAATCATGCCTTATCCATGACATTGTTTTTCAGCAGCACATACATTTGTGAACAGCTGTTTCAATTATGAAGCACACAAAGAGCAAAACTAGAACAAACATTTCTGGCAGTACCTTGAGAACTCACTTAGAATTGTGACCACTTCCATTGAACCAAGCATTGATAGATTAGGTTTATAAAAGCAAAGTTAAATTTCCCACTAGGTTTATATTGTTCTCATTTTTCTAAACTTTATAATAAAAAAGTCTTATTATGTATACAAGCTAACTATATTATATAACTTATATAAGATAAGATATAATTAATATAATTTATGTGCAGCCCAGGGAAGCTGAAAAGCTACTGGATGTGGCCCAGGGAAGCCAATAGTTTGGACACCTCTGGTCTACTAATCTATATTGTCAGAATAATGTAAATACTGATGGTTGGCTTACTCAGCACTTATGCCATAGGAGAAATGTGGGTGGGGCAAAGCTGGGGGAGTATAGAAACGCTAAATTCTCATTTACAACAATAAGAAGCCAATAAATAATATTCAAAATGGATAAATCAAGTAACAGCTGTAATAGCATATTGCTTTTGCACTATGGATGCAAATGCCAGAAGAATCCTTTAAACATGTTGACTTGATTGCCTGTGGGGATATGGCAAAATGAGTGGAGGGCATGAGGCAAGGGATGACCATAGTTTATTTTGAACTTTGGTGATGTCCGTGTATTAATTTGATAAAACTAAAAATTAATTAAAATGAGAAGGGGTAGAGTTATCTAAATAGAATTGCAAGTCTGAAAAAAGTTTTGATTCTAATATCATAAAATGTACAAAATAAATTCCAGTTAAATTTAAATAAAATGTAAAACATATAACTATCAATGCAAAGAAAAAAACGAGTGACTATTAAATGGGTTATATAATGAAGAGAAATATTCAGACATAGATCGTTGGACAAGATAAGTGAAAAGATAACACTGACTACATACAATTATACAAAAATAAAACAATCCAAAAGGCAAAAATTGAGACCATATTTACAACTTATGCTTGTGTATATATTCCTTAATACATAATTTAAAAAAATCATTGTAAAAAATAAATATCCCTTCAGAAAAATGGGAGAGATTTCAAATAGATATTAACAAGACATGTATGAAAATTTTCAAATTCACTCATAAAAAAATGAAAGGAAAATTAAAAGAAGATACCATTTTGATTATTTGACTTGACAAATATTGACAAGGCTACTTAATGCTAGCACAAATTTAGTGAGACAAGATCTCTCATATGTGACTGGTGAGAGTGAAAAATAGAACATTTCTTTGGGAACATTTATCAGTATTTATCAAGAGCCATAAAGGAATTTACTTCAAAGACCCTTGTTAAAGATAATGGAGTTAGGCTGAATAACAATATCTCTTTTCTGTACTCAATATAGTGATAATCAGAAAAAAATAGATTTACCTGTGGCAGCAATACATTTAAAAAAATTAACTTTGTTAATCACCATTCTACTCTATGCATCTTACTTTGGCTATTTTAGAGTAATGGATATATTAATTAGCCTAATTTGATCATTCTACAATGTATAAATGTATCAAAATATCACATTGCACTCCACATACAGTTATTATTTGTGACTTAAAAATACAACAAAAAAACTTTGTGTACTAAAAAAAAAAGAGTATGAAATCTAAAAAGATGAATCTAAAAAGATGAAAGAGATGAATCTAAAAGATTGTAGTGTAGCTCAGGGAAACTCTTGCTAAAACTTCTGCCCACAAACGTGCACACAGTTTCAGAGTGGGAAAAGATTTTTTTTAAAAGTGGCAAAAATCTTAAGAAGTTTCAAGAATATAACCAAAAGAAGTAGGCAATAAAAGAAAGCACAGGTGTTTAGTGCTCTAAATAAACAGCAAACAAACCAAGCTACAAGAATATCAATCATTCAATAAAAAAGACTATTAAGGCAAAACAATAAATTATTAAATGAGATGAAAATGCATATTAAAGAGCCAAGGAAATAAAATGAGGACTAAACCTACTAGTGCCATAAATAAAGTAGAAAAAGCAAGGGTTTAATAGACAATTATATACTGAATGAATAGACAGTTGAATACTGGCTGATGTAGTCAAAGTCTGAAGACAATCATAGTGGATCCAGAAAAAAAGCCAAGACCATTACAACAGTTAGAGAAGATGGTAGAGCTGGAGGACACACAAATATGATCTAATATGAAATTAAATGGCTTATTTCTGAAGTAGAAAACTTTACAATTGGAACAAAGAATGTATTCATAGACATTTAAGAGAAGTTCCCTGAAATGAAGGAAGTATTGGATCTACAAGTCAGTTACTCTTTTATCCAGAAAAAGTTAAAGACACCGAAATGTTGCTTATACTGCTAAATTTCAAGGATAAGCAATAATTTTTTTAGGATTTTAAATTTAGTGCTAAAGGTGAGTTACCTTCTGGGGGCAAAACTTAATTTCTACGTAGCAACACTCAATGCTGAAAGATAATGTGGAAATGTCCAAAGCATTCAAAAGGAAAGGAAGTTGGATCTAAGAAGTTGCATATATGTAAATCATTTTCAATTTCAAAAAAGCTTAATCTTAAAGTGAATAAGTCAATAATTTAAAATCCCAGGCCCTTATCTTTAAGAAAATAATTGGAGCATTGATAAACACACAGGGTAATTCGTTCCTACCTGTCTTTGCAGGATTCCTTTCTTCTATAGCAGAAGACCAATTTACTACTAGTGAAACTCTGCCAATTTTTTCAAATGCAATTTCCTCTTCTTTGTGAAGCAATAAATATTTACTAAGTGCCTATGTGCCAAGCACTTTACTAGGTTTTGTAGGATATCAAAATAAAGAACACACACATAAGGTGAGTCACCAAAAGAATAATTAAAATAAAGTGGGTGAACATTGCAATAGGGCATCTGTATGATACCATGGAAGAACGAGGTAGGAGGAGGTAACCATCTGGGGAGTAAAGTAACTTTTCCAGAGGAAATAACAAGCTGACATCTGAAAGATGAAATAACTTAGCTGAGTAGAGGATAATGAGGAGGGAACATTTTCCCCTGAGGCAAAACAATGCACTAGCACAGACCCTATTTCTCTCACAGTAAATTACAACACACTAGGTGGCTTAAAGTGACAGAAGTGTATCCCCTCATAATTCTGGAGACCAGAAGTTTAAAATCAAGATGTCAACAGGATTGGTTCCTTCTGGAAGCTCTGAAGGATAATTCACTTCATGCCTCCCAGCTACTGGTGGCTACTGGCAATTCTTGGCATTCCTTTACTTACAGATGCATCACTCCAACTTCTACCTCCATCACCTTCTCCTCTTGTGTCTTCTCCCCTACTTTTCTCTCAAAAGAACACCTGTAATTCAGTTTATGGTCCATCCTAATCCAGGTTGATCTCTTCTTAAGATCTTTAATTGCATCTACAAGGGCATTTTTTTTTTCCAAATAAGGAAATATCTACTGGTTCCTGGTGAACACTTCTTTTTGAAGGGTGAGGGTGTCACTATTAAACCCACTGCAGGCATGTTGTGGGAACTGAGAAGCATTCAATACATTAGAGTACAGTCTGAGCAAGAAACTGGAAAGAGAGTTGAATGGAGAGGTATATAGGAGGCAGATCACAGGTTTTAGTTAACAGGAGGTTATTTCTAAGCTTTAAGCAAAAACAGCTAAAATTTAAACAGAGGAAGTATATAACTATTTTACATTTTGGAAAGATCTTTCTCCCTGATTATGTATAGAAAGACTGGTGAGATGTAAACCAGGAGCATTCTGCGCTGGTCACTGAGGTGAAAGATGATGGCAACCTGGACCAGAGGAGTCATGGAGAGGATGGAGAGCCATGAAGATGGTCTATGTTGACCATATGACAAATGTTGTTATGGAGATTGAGCAGAGAACAGAGCAGATCTCTCTCCCTTATCCCATGGCACCTTGTAGCCTCCCCTATCAGTGCACTTACTCCATTTTCTGGCACTTACTTATTTTATTTGTGTTCCTCCCCAAATTAAGCACCTTAAAGAGAAAGACTCCACCTTACAGGCCTAGTACCTACCAAAGAACCAGTTATGTAATTCATATTTGTTGAAGGGTAAAATCATTGAAGAAGTCACCCATCCCAGCCTTTGGATTCATAATCTAGGGCTATATCTCAAATATACAATTAGGACTACTTGCATCCAAGTTTTTTATTGAATAATTGGATAATTTTTATATTTTAACCCATATTCATTGTAGACATTTGGAAATTAAAAAAAAACATAATGAAGACATTTCAAAATTACCATACTACCTTCACTTCTCATTCTAGCATAGATAGCAGTAATAATATTTGCAATATTTCTTTTAGACCTTCTGCATGCATTGTATAAAACTAGGATCATCCTGTATGTATACTTAGTCTCCTTTTACCTATGTTTTAAAATTAGTGTTTCAATAATATAGATGAACTTCCAACCACATCTAAACTACTTATCATCTTTATGATAAGCGGTTTATCACTTATGGTTCACTGGGGAAATGTGCTTTGTTTAGAATAAACTGAATGGAGAGTTAGGAGAAGGCAAGAATAAAAAATGTTCATTTGGGTCCAGGAATGAAGGACTGGGTCTGTCATGTTAAAACAACAGTACTTTATCCTTAAGGCCTAGTGTACAAACTTGAATTCTATAGATAATTTAAACAGTGAAGTGTGCAAAGTAAAGTATTTCACTTTCCTCTTGATTTTACTCCCAGAAAAAACAGCCCAAGTACCATAATACCACATTTGATTGGGAGGCAAAGAGAGAGTAGTAGAAAGTGTGGCACCTCAGGGAACATGTGCTCGGTCTGAAGGCATGAGGATTATCAGCTTTTACCTGTTGTTTTCATGTGGGAACTTGGGCACAGTGTTGTTAGAGATCATATTTTTTTCAAAATAATCCGCAAATTTACAGTTTTATACAAAAATAACTGGTTTGTAAACTTTGACAATCATTTCAATTTTTTTTAAAAGAGTGCATATATCAACATTGAGAAGACCTGACAAAATATATCTGCAAACTGAATCTAACTTGAGGGACATGTTTCTGACCTCTTCCAAGCAATTGGAAGAATAAGTGTCCATGGGAAGCTTCACTTCATGTCTGAGTCTATCTAGGTCTGGCCACTAATCAAAGGACTGGAAAGTAATGACATACAATTGATTACTGAATTGTACTATGATGTGAAAGGCATTTCACCTTTGATGTTTCAGGAGGCACTTTAGGGCCTTGTGAGGCCACATAATTATAATGCTGATAACCGATTTTAGTTGTGTTATAGAACAGAAGTGCTTAGTATAAAGTGTCAATTATAGACTGTGATACCATTAACTTTTTATTCACAAATCAAAAAATATATCTACTGAGATCATTCTGAATGCCAGGTACTATTCAGGGCATCAGAGAGAACTGACAAATACAGCAAAAATCTGTGCCCTCAGGGAGCATTCATCTGATAGTACTTTTCTACATTGATGGAGTCATCATTTCTATATACTATATCACACATTCACATGCTTTAAAAATAGCATGGGTCCCTTCAAGTGCACTTGTTTTGAAGGATAATTACATTCTGTTGACCTTTCATAAGCTTTCTCTAATGTTGCCCTTGTCCCCAGTGCTCAGTTCATTAGCTTGTGTTGATTAGAATTCTGGAAATATACTTAACACGTGTAATCTTCACTTTATAAATAAAATTACTGGCTGCATGTTTAAACAGTAGATACTTATAAATACTTAAATATAGTATAAAGTGTATACAGTAGATACTTATAAATACTTTTAAATAGCCTCTGTGAGATGGCCTGTAACTAGATGTAACTCCTAGAATTACTGATTTTATTTGGAAAGCTATTAATGCCAAATTAACTTTACCTATAAAATCATAAAATTAAAAGGAATTAACTTTTTACATGAATTTTTTCTTTAATAGGGCTAAAATTCATTGGAAACAAAGGAAGTTATATGAAATAATTACTAATGGGGGCATAACAGGACAGGACATAGAACATGGACCAGTAATAATGGACACATTTCCTCTTTATCTGTTTACAGAAACTTCATTCAGATTTAAAGACATTTCTTTCAAATCAGTTAAAGGGAAAAATTCTGTAGAGGTACTTCAACATCCTTACGTGGTTCTTTAAGTCTTTATAGAAAAAAATAAATAAAGAGTAATACTCACAGATCTATAAGGTATAAAAATAGCCAAGATATGTCCCAGATAGCAGATGCCACGGTGAATAAGTACACACAATTCAGAATCAGTATGGATAGCTTGTATCAAAAATTGTTCAAATGGGTAAAATTCTCTGTCAGATTTTCTGTAGTATTGCTTTTGGGATTGGGCATGACAGAGACACAGAGTGAGACAAGGGTGCAGGCCTGGAGACAGAGTATAGTGGCAATAGATAAGGAAAGGAGCAATGCAGGAAAGCCAGAGATTTATCTTGAGGAAATAACAGATGAATCCACCTTCCAACATATCACATAGTAATGAGAAGCACCAAGCCCTCTCCTCGCCTCTTCCCCTTCCCAGTCATCCTTCCCAGAAGCAATAATTTTCAACTCTTATTTATTTCTGCTGATACTACTGTCATATTTATTAATAATAAACTCATAACTATTTCCTGATTTATGAATTTTAGGCAATAACTAATATTCCTTTATTGTGACAGGTGAGAAATTTAGTTCTTTGTTCCACTTTTTCACTTCTCTTTCTCCCATCCCATATATACATATGTGATAATGGACCCATTTCTTCTTTATATGTTTACAGAAATTTCATTTAGATTTAAAGATAATTCTTTCAAATCAGTTAAAGGGCAAAATTATGTAGAGGCTCAATAGTTCAACTCAACATACTAATAGTTAAATTAGTAGCTGGTGTTTAAATTATGGCTGGTTCAGTTTACTGTTCAACCAATTGGTTTACTGTGATATTCCATTTCTTCTTTTTTTCTTTCTTAGAGTTAATATTTAAATTTTTCAAAAAAGTGAATTTTTAAATTTACATATGTTTTAGTGTTCTCTGATAGTAATTGAGTTCCCAAATGCTTAACAAATCCTGGTAAAATCAAACACATAATTATCAATTACATTTCTTTCTTGGAAGCATCTCTCTAGGGTCTGCTATCTTCCTGGCTCAATCTAGGCTGACCAATCTCTTGGTCTACTGCTCAGATGATACCTTAGTATTTCTGTTTATTGTTTCCTGGATCCTTGTCTTTTTATTTTTAAGATTTTGTCTTTGTTTTATTGGAGCACATTCCTAAAAATGTATTATAGTTAAGGGAATGCTTCAATTTATAGAATGTGGAATAGATAAATTTTTATTCACTTGTGTATTCAACACATATTTTCGGAGCACTAGCCCTGTGCCTAACATTCAATCATTTCTCAGCAAAAGTGATCTTATTAAGCTATAAACCAGATCATGCCATGTCTTTGTTTATACCCTTCAGATGCTTCCTTTGACCTTAGAATAAATTCAAACCGGTTCCCAAAGTCCTGCATGATTTGCCTCCACTTCTCTGGCCACCCTCATTTCATGCCACTCTCTTGCATCCTGTACTCTAGTCATCCTGGCCATCTTTTGGTTCTGGGAACATACCTGGCTCTTCAGTATAGTAGGGCCTTTTCCATCACTTGGGTTGCCCTTTCTCTGGATCTTTACATAATTGGCTTCTCACCATTCAATACTTAGCTTAAATGTTATCTCCTAAGACAGATCTCTGAACACTCTCTCTAAAAAGTCCCTGACACGTTTAATCTGTATTACAGTGTCTCATTTATTTCCTATCTGGCAGTAATAAACATTTCCATGAATGCATTTATTTATTTGCTTGCTTTTTGCCCATCTCCCCCACTGGAATGTGTACTTAATGAGGACATGGACTTCTTTGGCTTATTCTCCAATATATTTCTGGGGATAGCACAGTGCAGGGAACAGAATAGCCTTCAAAGAAATAATTGTTGATGCATGAGTGACTCCAATCAGTTGGAAAATTTTAACTGAAATGACTGTTCAATAAGACCCTACATCTCTAGGAAAGGATGTTTAAAGAAATGAACATTACTGCCATATCCTGGTTCCTGTGTTATACTCTGACTTGTTCTCTCATCACTCAGCCTCATGCGTTCCAGCCACATTGACGTTGCTGCGGTTTCTTGAGTAAGCCATGGGCCTTCTTGCCTGCGGTCTGCAACACAGTACTGTATACTCTGACGTGAATGACTAATTTCAACTTGACCTCCCCGCATTCGATCAGGTTTCAGGTTTCAGTTCCTCTGTGGAATCTATCCTGATTTTCTAAGACTGAGTCAAGTGGTTGTTTCCTACATTCCCACACTCTCTGTATTACCTTTAACAGCACATAGCACATGATCGCAATTGCCCTTTTACTTCTCTGTTGTCCACCAAAGAAATAAGCTCCTAGAAAGCAGAGACACTGACGCTTGCTTACCCTTTTCTCAGCATACCCAATGTATGCTTCAAAATAGGAATTCAATTAATATTTGTTAAATAAAAAATGAGTAATTCAGTGTATCTTGATAAAGAATATACAATAGAGGAAATAACATTTTAAGACAAAAGTTTTGGAGATGGAATGGGCAAACAACAATCTGCAGAGAGAACTTTTTTTTTTAATGGGGTGATTTTCAGGTAGAAAGAACACAGCCTGAGGAAAATGGTATAACATATTTGTGTAAGCACACCAGAAATAATGGGATGTACCAGTTCCAAAAACACTCCCAAAACAGTCTTCCAGTTGGGGTGTGAAAGTTCTGATCTTAATGCAGGAGGAGATGCAAACTTTCAGATAAGAAGAGTATATTGATGAACACAAATATACCTCCACACTCAGAGGTAGCAACGAACATACAGTGGGAAATCTGATGCAAATTATTGTTACTGTTACTCTAATATGTGCTGGGCATTGCATTAATGTGCTTTGCATACATCATTTCTACCGGGACAGCAACTTAATGTTATCCTGACTTTAGAGATAAGATGCAGGGAAGTCAGTTCTTGCTTCTATCTCTGGCAGACTTTAAAATCTGTCCTCTTTCCTGAGCTTTGTTACTGCAAATAAGCAAACCAAGAAAAATAGACTCCTTAATTGAATTTTAACACTGAAATCACATGGTTACTTAGTTTAACTGTGTGACTTAAAATATTAAAATGAAATTCCTGATTTATATTCTACCTAGCTACAGAAAATGTTGTGTATGCTCTGAGACTTAACTCCACACAATTCTATAGAAAATCATATTCATGGTGTTTTAATGCTTGAATTTCAGTATGGAAGTTTGGATTTCACAAAAATGGAAAACTGTTCATTGACTTGTAGAATGCATGCTGAAAAGCACAGAAATTAACTAGTGTACAGTTTGATTAATTTTTGCAAAGTGAATATATATGTGACTGTTCTGAGAATATAACTGTTGGATATGGTATGGCCAAGTCGGTGTAACCAGAGAAGGAAATAAGAATGAGGCTCGGAAGGAAATGTATTATGCTCACAGGTCTCAGAGAAGGCATCACCCCAAACCACGCAGGGCTACAGGGGAAGTACTAAGTTTTGGTCAGGTGGCAGAAAGCAGAATTTGGGGCAAGTCTAGACCAGAAGTTTATTGGGGTTTCCATGGGGAAAGCAAGGCAGGGAAAGTAAGCAGTTTAGGATTGGTTAGTTTCAGTCATTCCAACAGGCTTTGGGCTACAGGGGGGTCCTCTGATTGCCTCCTACATGAGTAAATAAATCTTTCCTTTTTCTAGTTAATGCATTTTGTGTCCCACTTAAGACACCCCAACATCATGAAGAAATTCTACAATATCTCCTAAAAACTTTATTGTTTTATTTTTGACATTTAGATCAATGATGCAACTGGTATTTTTTTTGTTAAATTTACATTTGATACATAATGTTTTGCCTATTTATGGAGTACATGTTGTTAGTGATGTGCATAGAATGTGTAAAGATCAAGTTAGGGTAGTTGGTCATCACCTTGAGTATTTATCATTTCTATGTGTTGGTATCATTTCAAGTCCTCTCTTTTAGTTACTTTGTGATATAAAATATTGTTGCTAATTATAGTCACTATTCTGCTTTCAAACATCATAATTTATTTCTTCTATTTAAGAATTTTTGTACCCATTAACCAGCTTTTCTTCATATCCCCCACTCCCACCCACCCACCCTTCTGAGTCTCTGGTATTTGTCATTCTATGCTCCATGTCTATGAGTTTAAGTGTTTTTTTTTTTTTAGCTCACATGTGGGTGAGAACATGTGTTATTTGTTTTTCTGTGCCTGGCATATTTCACTTAATATAATGACCTCCAGTTTCACCCATGTTGCTGCAAATGACATAATTTTATTTTTTTAATGGTCAAATAGTATTCCATTGTGTATATATGCCACATTTTCATTGTCCATTTGTTGGTTGATGGACACTTAGGTTGATTCTATGTCTTTGCTGTTGTAAATAATTTTGCAATAAACATGTGAGTGAAGCTATCCCTTTTATATACTGATGTCTTTTCCTTTGGATAAATACCCAAGGATGGGATTGCTGGATTATGTGGTGTCTCTATTTTTAGTTTTTTGATAAATTTCCATAATGTATTTTTCATAGGGGTTGTTACTATTTTGCATTTCTACCAACATTGTGGTTTTTATTTGCATTTCCTAGATGATAAGTGATATTGAGCATTTTTTTTCATGTATCTGTTGACCATTTGTATGTCTTATTTTGAGAAATGTCTATTTATGTCTTTTGCTCATTTTTAAGTAGGATTATTATTTTTTGTTTGTTTTACCTGTTTAGTTGTTCAAGTTTCTTGCATATTCTAGATAGTAGTCCCCTGTCAGATGAATAGTTTGCAAATATTTTCTCCCATTTAAGAGGTTGTTTCTTCACATTGTTGATTATTTATTTTGCTGTGCAGAGGCTTTTTAGTTTAATGTATTCCCATTTGTCTATTTTTGGTTCAGAGCAACTGGTATTACATTTTGTGTGCATAAAAATACCAATGTTCTTTTTTTCATTATGGATATCCAAGTGATATCATTTTTTAAAAAGTCATCTTTTGTCTTTTCGTTTTTTAAAAAATAATTCAGGTGATGGTAAAAATGTGGATTTCCTACTGAAATCTATTGCATTCCAATGATCTATTTGTTTTTCTTTGCATAATGCCTTATTGCTTTAATTATTGGTATCTTATGTCAGCCTTCTATCTTGTAGTGTAAGCAATTTCCTTCTGTTTCTCCTCTCCTTTTCCTTTCCCTCTCTCTCCCTTTTCCTTCTTCTTCTTTCTCTCTTCCTTCTTTTTCTTCTTTTCTTCTTCTTCCTGATCCTTCAAAATTCTCTTGAATATTTCTGACTCATTGTATTTCTACACAAATTTTACGTAAGTTTATTAATTTACACCAAAGTTTCTGAGAATTTTATTGGAAATGTACAGACTCTGTAGAGCAATTTTTTATAAAGTGACTTCTTTATGGAATCAAGTCTCTAGGTCAATGGATATGGAATACACTTCTGTATGTAGATCTTTAATTTCTCTTGTGTATTTCTTTAACTTAATATTTTATAATTTTCTGAATAAAAATTTTGCATAATTTTCTATTTATTTCTAGATATTTTATTTTTTGATACCATTATAAAAAGTTTTTAAACATTTAATTTATTAAACATAAGTTTTAAATTTTAGATTTTTTTTGAGTGCTTAATTAAAAAATTTCTAATACGGTATAATTTATTTGTTACTTACAGATATCATGTGCTATGTTTGCTGGCTCTTTCCACTGGCTAGAATTTAGACTCCTTACATTCTAACTACAGAACCACATAAGAGTGGGAGTATTTGTCTGGTTTGTTCACTCATGTGTCCCAGCACATGGAATAATGCCCTGTATTTAGCAAGCACTCAATATGTATTTGTTGAATAAATAATAAATCAAATCAATAAATTAGTGTATTTAGGAGCATGAACTGTAGTCAAACCAACTGGATTCAAATCCCACCACTATCCTTCTTAAATTAACTGAGTATATTCACACACATGCAAACTTAATGTATATATATGACTTAGAATTTCGCCTGACACATTTCAAATACACTGCTGTGCTATTTTCCACACCTATAGAGAGGATCATATTATTTTTTTTCTCTGTTTTATTAATATAGCGAATGATACTAATTGATTCTAAAGTATTAAATCAAACTGTGGTCCAGGTTCTTCTGATTGATCCCCCCAAAACAAAATAAAAAAATCTAACTGAATTTGTTTGTGATGTATTATCATGTTTACATACCATTTAGAATACTAAACTTTTGTTAAGAGATTCTATCTTTGGGAGATATATTGATCTTTTTGTTTCTTTTCCTTTCAAGAAAAAGAAATGCTAGAAAATGATGAAAATAAAGGGAAAAATACAAAAAAGCAGTTAAGATATACTTCATAAATAAACAGAAGTCAATTTTTTCACACAGGTTTTCAATACTTGTTTTTTAAGAACAAAGTAAAGTGAAGGAGCCACTTAGGGGAGTAATAACTCCCTATCATCCTAGCAAAGAAAAGTCCATTCCACTCCATTGTTATGCTTAATCCATCAATGGTCCTTTTGTGCTCTCTGGTCAAATATAAATATGAGGCTGGGTGAAAAAGGGAAAATACTCTTCCCTTTTTTTTCTGTCCATGATAATAAAAAAAAAACTCCAGTATGTGTGGGCTATTTGTGCAACACTGTATCCCTAGTGTCTGTAATATGCATACACCTAGTAGGTGTCAATGTATATTGGTTAAAAAAATAAAGTGCATTTCTTAGGTTAAAAAAAGGAGGCAAAAGATATGAATAGATACTTTAGATACTTAAAAGAAAACATATGAGCAGTCAACAGATACATGAAAAAATGCTTAGCATCACTAATCATCAAAGAAATACAAATCAAAACCACACCGAGTAGCTGGGCATGGTGGTGCATGCCTGTGGTTCCAGCTACCTGGAAGGCTGAGGTGGAAGGATCGCCTGAGCACAGCAGGTTGAAGCTGCGGTGGCTGTGAGCGTGCCACTGCACTTCAGCATGGGTGACAGAGTGAGACTCCAATTCAAAACAAACAAAACAAAAAAATACCACACCAAGATACCTCCTTATGCCAGTCGGAATGGTCATCATCAATAACTCAAAAAACAACAGATGCTGGAGAGGATGCGGGGAAAAGGGAACACTTCTACACTCTTGGTGGGAGCATATACCAGTACAATCTCTGTGGAAAACAGTGTGGTGATTCCTAAAAGATTTAAAAATCAATCTTCCATATGACCCAGCAATTCTTCTTTTGTGAATATACCCGGAAGAACTCAAATCATTCTATAAAAAAGATACCTACATATGTATGTTTATTGCAGCATTATCCACAACAGCAAAAACATAGAACAAATCGTGCTGCCAATTGAAAGTGAACTGGATTAAAAAATGTGGTACATATACATGATGAAATATTATGCAGTAATAAAGAAGGACAAAATTGTGGACTTCACAGCAACTTGGACTGATCTAGAGTCTATCATACTCAGTGATCTATCACAGAAACACAGAACCTGGTACCATATGTTCTCACTAATAAGCAAACCCTGAACATTCATCATAATACTATAAGAAAGAGATTGGCAGTAGGGGATACATAACATCAATAAGGTACGTATCTCAAACCAGGTGAAGTGGGGACCAGAGGGAGGTCTGAACTTTACCTGTATGATGATCACTTATGTACCTAAATCTGAATTGTATCCCACATCTTTAAAATAAAAAAAAGCATTGTTTTGCCAAAAGTTGGAATTTATTTCAAAAGATTTCAATGTATTTTAGAACTTTTACCTACAAGAATTGAATGTGTTTTAAGTATGGTAAACATGTCCACTCCTCATCTCTACACAGAGCTGTAGTGATGTGTTGTCAATCAAGTTGACAGGCGCAATTCTTGAGACATGTTCTATATTATGTTCACTTTGTGTATGGGCATGTAGCCAAACAGATTTGAGTTAATGATATATAGAGTCACCCCTCTTCATCTGCTGTGAAGAAGAGTTAAAAAGAAAGCTGAGAACAAGGAGCCTTTGGGTGGTTGCCAAATGTTTTGTGTGTGATTTTAAAGATTCTAAAGTCTTTTATTAAAGAATCATTATGGTTTTTACTTTAAAATCACACTCCTTATTTTACCAAATCTGTGTTCTAAGAACAGGATGAAAACAACATCACAGGAACCATAATATCCTAAGCAGAAATTTGTAACAATCTTCACCTTTTTAAAATGTCATTTTAAAATTTGTTATTATCTGAATAATGCTATTGTGTATGTCTCCATGGACACAGAAAAGTGATGGGCTAGATTTTCACCTAACCAATATTGTTTTTCTTTGCTTTACCCAAAAAGTACTTCACTGATCCAAATACAGTAAACCTAGAACAATGAGGTTATTCTTGATTTATTTCATTTTCTTAAGGAAGCAAACAAGCAATAAAAAACTCTGCCACCTTGTAGAAGTGACCCAAGTTGTGATCAAAAGTTCTTATAACTTTTGCCATCACCAACCATGATGAAAACTGAGCAGCCTGTTAGGCTGATTGGATTTTTCGAGATCCCTGCAGTCTCACAGAACACCCGACCTGCATGGCTGTCTCTCTTTCCTTCTTTGTTCTCAAACTCTAGTCTCATTCCCCCACCTCACAATAATCATTTTATGTTCGAAGCGTATCATGGTTTACACAAAATGTACTGTTGTTTTGAGTGATTATATTTTCAGCGGACAACATTGGAATTATATTATTTTTTATTTATAGCATATCTTTTCCCTAAAGAATTATGTTTTGAAGATTATTTTATGATGCCATATCTAAAACTACTTCATTGCTTTTAATAGCTGCATTAAGAAGTTTTTGACCCAGGTTACTTCCAAATCCTTGCTAACATAAATAGTACTACAAATGTGTGTCCTGCACCTGAAGTACTACAACGGAGCTGTGTGAGAATTTCTTTTTTCTGTTTTTGTTTTTTTTTGAGCTGAAGTCTCAATCTGTCGCCCAGGCTGGAGGGCAGTGGCATGCTCATGGCCACTGCAGCCTCGACCTGCTGGGCTCAGGAGATCCTTCTGCCTCAGTCTTCCAAGTAGCTGGAACTACAGGCCTGTGCCACCATGCCCAGCTAATTTTTTGATTTATCATAGAGATGAGGTCTTGCCATGTTGCCCAGACTGATCTCAAACCTATGGGCTCAGACAATCCTCTTGCCTCCACCTCACAAAGTGCTGAGATTATAGGTGCGAGCCATCATGTATGACTGAGAATTTCTTCAGCATACAGACACTCAGAATTGAAATTGCTGGTTAGAAGTATGCTTAATTTAATTAAGCGGTGCCATTTGCTCTCCAAGAGGGCCATATTGTACTCTGCTGTGAAGCACTCACACGGTCTCCAGATCTCTTTATCCCTGGCTACATTTGACACCATCAAGCCAGTCTAATTATGCCAGCGAAATAGGTGTAAAATATTATTTCACTGCTATGTTAATTTGCACTTCTCAAATTAATAATAATTTTGAACATCTGTCTATATGCTTATTAATTTTCTGTCTTTTATATATTATCTATTTTATTTGTCCATTTTTCTAGTAGTGTTCTAGTGCTTTCCTAGTGAATTTTCAGGAGTTTCTCATGTAATTTGATATTAATCTCTTATCAGATACCACCAATATTTTCTCCCCTTCCAATAACATGCTATTAACATGATGACCACCAGACGATGCAATTTAAAAAATATGGTAAAATATACAAAAAAAATTTTAGTATCTTAACCATTTTTTTTTTTTTTTGAGTTGGAGTCTCGGTCGCCCAGACTGGAGTGCAGTTGCAGCCTCGACCTGCTGGGCTCTGGCGATCCTTCCGCCTCAGCCTTCTGAGTAGCTGGAATTACAGGCATGAGTTACCACGCCCGGCTGTTTTTTTGATTTGTTGTAGAGATGAGGTCTCGCTGCCCAGGCGGGTCTCGAACCTGCAGGCTCAGGCAATCCACTCACCTCAGCCTCCCACCGAGCCACCGAGCCCAGCTTATGTTAGCCATTTTTATGTGTATAGTTCAGTAGTGCCAAGCACATTCACATTGTTGTGTACCAATTTCTGGAACTCTTTCCATCTTACAAAACAAACTTTATACTCATTAAACAATTCTCTCTTCTTCCTTCTCCTTAGCTCCTGGAAACCACTACTTTACTTTTTAATCTCTTTGAATTTGTTAAGTAGAATCATATAATTGGAATCACAAGGTATTTGCTTTTTTTGTGACTGGCCAAATAAAATGTTAATATTGATGTAGCTAAATACATTGCTTATTTGCCTTACTGGTTGTATATTTGAAATTTTAAGAGGTCCCATCACTTTCTTAGGTGACAAAGATTCTTCTGCATGTCTTCTGTAACTACGGAAGGTACATCTCTGACAATTTTACAATGATGCATTATAGTTTTATAATACAAATTTAGATCTTTATTTCATTTGGATTCTACCTTCAAATGTTGTGTGTGGTTTTACTCAAGTAGCCAGTTTTATTTCTCTTAAAAAGTGAACCAGTTTTCCCCTCATTATTTTTTGAACAATCCTTTATTTTACTTCTATCTGTAGTCACCCTATATTATATTAATATTTCCACACTAATTGTTTTGTCTCTAACTTACATTTTGTCTCATTGATCTACCCATTTGTTCCTGCACCAAAATTGTGTTGCTTTAAAAAAAAACTATTAATTCACCCCTATGGTTCCAAATAAACATTATAATAAGTTTTCCAAGTTCCTTAAAACATTTCATTAGAATTTTGCTTAGGGTTGCTCTAAATGTGTAGATGAATCTGAGTCCTCTTATTCAAGTATGTGAGATATATTTTCATTAATTCAGATCTTCTAGGTCATTTGCGTTAATGTTTTTTCCCATAGATATTGTCTTAGTCCATTGGGCTGCTATAATAAATTACCAAAAACTAGGTGGCTTATAACCAACAGAAATTTATTGCTTACAATTTGGGAGTAAGGAAGTCCAAGATTAAGGAACCAACAGATTCAGTGTCTGTTGTGGTCCTGCTCTCAGGTTTATGAGTGGTGCCTTTTTGCTGTAATCTCACATAGCAGCAGAGGTGAGGGATCTCTCTGGAACATCTATTATAAAAGTACTAAACCTATTCACAAAGGCTCTTCCCTTATGACCTAATCACCTCCCAGAGGTCCCTACTTTCTAATGCTATCATCTTGGGGGCTATAATTTCAACATATGCATTTTGTGGGGACACAAATAGACCATAGCAGAGACTTTGTAAATTCTTGTTAAAATTTCTAGATACTTCGCAGATTTTATTGCAATAATGAGTATCCAGTTTAAAACTGCATTTTCTATTTGATTGTTGTAAGTGTTTAGAAAAATAGTTCTTGTACGTTCCACTAACTCCTCTGTTTTAAATTCTTTGTATGTATTGTAGCTGGCCACCACCTTGAAGACTTAGTGAGCAATTGGATTAAATTAAGGGTTAAATTGGTCTAAGTGACTCAAGGCATAGATTGTACTAGATTCCTCTTGTGCACTGCACATATACTTCCTGCCTCATCTCTGATTCCAGCCCATAGTTTTTCATAAGGTTAGACCAATCCATTGCTGATCTTCCCCTCACCCTTCCTAGCATCTCTGACTCAGGGAATTGGATGATTATGGCAATTTACTTGACACAATGGACAACTCAGAACTGCTGGAGGACAATTGTGAGGTGCATTCTGGAGCTACGGTTGTTTGAATGCCAGTTATCTAAATTGATTAGCAATTAAATAACCTATTCTTGTGTAGGCTTGTCCTCCTTCTCTCTTTTACCTTCTGTATTAGTCAGGGTTCTCCAGAGAAATATAAACAACATGGTGTGTGTGTGTGTGTGTGTGTGTGTGTGTGTGTGTGTGTGTGCATGCGTGTGTGTTGATCCACATTAGAGAGGGCATTTTGTTTTACTCAGTCTACTGAGTTAAGTGTTAATCATATCCAAAATACCCTCACAAAACACACAGAGTAATATTTAACCAAATATCTGGATACCCTATGATCTAGTCAAGTTGACAAAATTAGCTTTCCTATTCCTTCATTTCTTCTCCATGACTTCACCTGTGAATTACTTCATACTTCACCTGCATGTTAACCCTGTTTCAGACTCTGATTTCCATGCAGAATTTGAGCTAAGACATTCATATGGTATTTCATATGCAAAGTAAGGTTTGACTACATGCATGCTAATACTGGTGCTCTGCAAGAGATATTTATAATTGTTGTAATTACTATCTGAGTTACTGAGTAATAATAAAATAAAGTTGTATATGATACATTATCTATTTTTCTTCTAAGATCCTTTAAGATGTAGAATTGCTATATGTTAAAAAAAAATTCTAGTTGTTTTCTAGGTATTAAACTCATGGATACTCTTTTTAAAGTAGCACATGAGAACATTCCCAATTTCTGCAATTACCCCTTTTGCAAGGCAAAAAGATAAGTTATTATAATGTGAGGAGAGAAAGAAAACATATCAAATTCTTTGCTCTAATTTGACATGCTGAGCTTAGCTAAATTTATCCTAAGAATAGCTGCAAAATGCTGGTTGCTAATAAGACCTATCATTACCATTAATGGTTTGAACGAATTTGCTTTTATTTATTGAATGAAAGAAAAACTGTTAGAATCTTTGAATAACTCATCTTGGTCTAAAGTTCAAAAACATTTACCACTTAACATGTTTGCATTAGAAAAATAATTATTTTCCTAAATGACAGTAACTGCATATGTATTTTTGCTTTAACTTTATATTACTTTTTAAAAACGAAACATACTTTTTTGAACCTGTACAGACCCATTGGATTACAATGCCTAACAAGTGATATTTATCATATGGTTAAAATATTGAAATAAATGCAAAAAAGATTACATTTTGCTTTTGCATACACTTGACCTTTTAAGCTGCCTATCAATTGGAAAGATTTTTAGCTCTTAGCAATACTGACAGCCCTTTTTGTAGCTGATTGCTGGAAGATGTAGCAATCATTGACACCAGTTAACCTCTGACATTTCCTTTAAATCATGCAGTGTAATTGTCTCTTGGTTGAAGGCAATTTATTTCCACTTCCGGACTCATGGTTCTATCCAATCATGCTTATACAATGGTATTTAAAATGAAAAGAAGGAAGTTGTGCAAAATTCTGCTAAAACTTAGATTTACCTGCCTTAAAAATTTCTGAAGATACCTTGTGCAAACTGTGTTGGCTGTGCTACTGAGAAAGAGTTTACTCAAAGATATGACAGTAGGTGCGTCTTAGAGGTCAACCAGAAGATGATCAGTCAATTGCCTTTTTGCCTTTGGTGGCTCTAAGATGTACCAGATTCCTTCCTAATAGAAGTTTATAGGAAAGGTTATCTGACTCATGAAATTTAAATTTTATTCTATAAATGTCCAGAAGCTGATTGAATTGATACCAGGTTCAAATTGAACTTGTCATAGAAAATAGAAAAGGAAATAAAATCTGTAAAGTGGTGAATACCCAATTAGGCCAGTCTTGTTGAAAGCCAATTTTAAATCTAACCCAGATTTGATTAAAAGTAAAAAGCAAACAGTGTGACCCCTAAGAATTGTGGCATTTGTCCAAACATATTGTCTTTTAATTTATTGCTAGTGTGTGTTATATAGATGTTAATTATTAAATGTCAAGAATTTTTGTGTTTACCATATGAACAATTTTTTTGTAAATGAATGATAAAAGAGTTGGTAAGAAGCAGACAGTTTCTGGAGTCAAATCTTGATTAAAATTTGACACTGGAATTTATCATCCACGTGAACTTTAGGTATGCCACTGAACTCATATGAGTTTTTAGTTTTTACATTTGTAGAAAGAGGATTAAAATATATACCTTACAAATCACTGTCAAAATTAGAAGTAATTTATGTGAAATTGGTGGCGCAAAGTAGGTGCTCGATTATTAGGCGCCATTCTTAGGTTTAGCATCCAATAGACCCTATGTCTCTTGGGAACCCTACAGAACTGAGAGACAGAATGATCTCCCC
Organism: Cephalopachus bancanus; assembly: GCA_027257055.1. NCBI lineage: Eukaryota > Metazoa > Chordata > Mammalia > Primates > Tarsiidae > Cephalopachus > Cephalopachus bancanus. The sequence goes on from JAPVLO010000402.1 coordinate 739,876, forward strand.
ATTGCATCTCTGTCATGGGTTCCAACTGCATGATTAGTTGTATTATCTTCAGTCATAGTCATTTAACTATGTATGGGCTTTCAGACAGCAATCTGGAGTGAAACATCGTAAACTGAGTTCATAGACATCAGTCTAGCAAGAGTAAAATTATTGTTTGGTTTATCGTTTTTAAAAGTTTTTTATTTGCTATCTTTGTAAATGATCTTTTTATGTATTAGCCATTACAAAGCTCTGCTTTTTTTTGTTTTAAAATTATTATTGTGTTTATTTATTCTTTGTGAATAGCTCTTATCAACAAATGGCTTAAAGAATGATTATGAAACAAACATGCATGTAGTTATTATGAAGCTTATAAAACAGAAAACAATATAGCAATATATCTGAAGTTTCTTATATAACATACTACAATCTCTCATTCTTCAAGCTAAAGTTGGTTCTAATTTTTGGGGTGGATAATTATTGTGCCTCTTTAAAAACAGTTTTACTACATACAGGTATACCCATAAACAATATGCTGCTTACTTTTGTAAATTCATTAAAACTTTGAAAAAAAATCATAAATATGTAGTAACTCTTAGAAATTGCTGTTCAAAAAAAGAATAATTAGCTTGGCATGTTGGCTCCTGCTTTTAATTTCAGTGCTTTAGGAGGCTGAGGTGGGAGGATAGCTTGAGGCCAGGAGTTTGAGGCTAGATTGGGCAACATGACAAGACCCCACCTTGAAATAAACAAATAAATGAACAAATACTAGAAATCATTGAGATAGTTGAGATAATCCTGTAATCTCTTGATTTAGTGATTTATATTAAATTATTTAAAAAATGTTAAACCAAACTTTCAGGTATTTATATAAACTCAGTTGGTTCATGATATATTATCTTACAATGTATATTGTAGGATTTGGTTTGCTTGTATTTTCTTTAGAATTTCTATTTTATTTATTTATTTATTTTACATAAAGCAGTTTTATTACTTACAGACAGGCAGAAAAGGACAACAGAAGTCTAGGATTCATGACAACCAGTCTCCCAAAGTTTAGGTGAGCTGCATGGGGTAGATTGGATCTCATCTCCTTGTGCCCCATGTCAAACTTCAGCTGTGATTAGAATTTTTATTTTAATATCAATGGTTTAGGTTACTCACAAACATTCTTTCTTACATAGTTTTGTCTGTTGTCAAAACCAAGTGTTATTGGCCTCTTTGAAGGAGACAGAGAGTGTTTCTGCTTTTTCTCTTCTCTGGAATTATTTGTATAAATCAGATTTTTGAATTCATTGAGGTTTGATAGAGTTTGCACTTAAAACCATGCTTTATTTGTGGAAGATATTTTATTACTGTGCTTCAATTGCGTTAATAAATATGGAACTTTTCAGATGGGATTGATTCTCCTAAAGACATTTTCATAACATTTTCTAGTACTATCTAAGATTTCAAATTTACTGTCATAAAGTTGTTTATAACTTTTTTATGTTTCATCTGCTTAATCTACATTTCTAGTGCTTTCTAATATTGTTTACTTAAAATTTTTATTTATCTTTTACAGTTTTAAAACTAGTTTTTGACTTTGTTTTATGTCTCTTTAACTCTTTGTCTTCTGTTTTTAGTAATTTTGGCCCTTATAGTTTTTATTTTCTCCCTTATTCTATTGGGTTTATTTTTTAAAGTTTGGTATTTAGCTTATGAATTTCTAGCACTTCTTATTTTCTATTTTAAGTAATCAAGTATATACATTTTCCTTTACATACCAATCTTCAGACTTATTCATGCAGTATTTTTTTCTTTTAATTGTAAGGATTTTAAAAATGCCCTGATTAGTTCTTTTTTAGCCCACAAGTTATTTAGAAGTGAGCTTTTCCCCTCCCAAATGTAGGAGCTCAAAAAAACTCCCACAGGGCCACTTTATTCTTTTCCCTCAGGCTACCTGGCCACAATGGGAAGAGCCACTGTGGCATCCCCAACAGTGAAGGGGAACTGGGTGCAACAGATGTCCCATCAAGAGATGACTTTTGGTGTTGCCTGTGCTTCCTTTGCCTCTTTCCAAAGCAAAGAGGCTTTGACATGTTGTGCTCTCCACTCCCTTAGGAACAGTCCACACTGAGGGTTAGATATCTAGGGGGTCCCACTCACTACTGTCCGGGACCAGCTGGTACCATTTCTTTACTGAAGTCAGAGTGACTGGTGGGGGAAGTGTGCAGGTGGTCTGGTGATGCAGTGGTTCACAGATATACTATTTTGGGACTAGGCAGTAACCCTTCAGGTTAAAAACCAGTGTGGCACCCACCATCTTGGCCTGGGCCTGAGGTGGGGTTGCCGCACGGCTATGTGAGCCAGTCATCCTGTTCTCTCTGATCCTGGGAAGATCTCTAATTGCCCCAACAACGTTGCCCTGATTCATGGGAGCAGAGGAGTTCCCCAACAGTTTAGCAGTCAGTACACTGTCAGAGGCATTAGGGGAGCAGAGAAGCACTCCCACCTACCCTTTCCACGGGGCTCTAGCTCCTTGGGAGTGAATCTCTTCCAAACTTTTGCTGCTTTTTTCCTTCTGTGTGTCCTAGCCCCTTTGCTCCCTTTTCCAGTGCATTGTTGTGGATGTAGTGGTAGTGCTTTCATTGAGGCCCAGGTGATACAGGCCAGGGGGCTCCAAAGTTGGGCTCCCACCAGAGTTGCCAAGGACGATGATGGAGGCGAACTCCTGGGGTTCAACCTGTGAGGCCAAGTGGATTCTTTGCCTCATGCAGGAAGGGATTCAAATGAGAGCTGTAAGTAGGAGATATAAAAGTAACTTTATTAAATAAATGGATATGTGAAAAAATGGCTGTGCCACAGGCAGAGGAGTCCACGTTCCATTGCTGGATTTCCAGTTGGAAAATAAAAGAAAGTTTATTGAAAGACAGAAAGCAGGCTACTTTACAGGCAGAGTGGCCTGGGCTGGTCTATAGAAAGAACAGCAGCCATAGGGCACTGGGGTTATATTTTTACAACTACCTCTTGATTATGTGCTAAGCAAGGGGTGGATTATTCATGGGTTTTCGAAGAAAGAGGTGTGCAGTTTCCAGATTGAAAGATTTCTTCTTTTTTATAACCATATAATGTAATTTCCAGGAGTTGCCATGGTAATTGTAAGCTGTCACAGCGCTGGTGGGAGTGTCTTTAAGCAGGTTAATGCATTATCATTCGCATATAATGAGCAAAAAGAACAGGTAGAGGTTGTTTTTGAAGCCATCTTGGTCTCAGTTGGTCTCAGCAATCTTGTGACCTTCATTTTGGAAACTAGTCCTGCCAGATCACTATCTTATTTCCCCCTTGGAGATACATACTCTTCTTTAATCTTAAGGGGTTGCAGAAGGGCAGAGGTCTATCTTCTGGTACTGCTTCCTGCTGATTTTATGGGCATAGGCTCAGACTAGTATTTGAGAGTAAATCTAAACCATTAATATCAAAATAAAAATTCTAAACAAAATATGAGCAAACCAAATCCTACAATACAAATATAAGATAATACACCATGAATTGAGTTTATATAAAATACCTGCAAGCTTGGTTTAACATTAAAAAATCATTTAATATAAATCACCAAATTAAAAGAATAAAGGCTTATCTCAATGATTTTTATTTATTTATTAATTTGTTTGTTTATTTCAGAGGCGGGGTCTTGTCATTTTGCCCAGTCTGGTCTCAAAACTCCTGGCCTCAAGCAATCCTCTTGTCTCAGCCTTCCAAACACTGGTTTTACAAACATGAACCACTTGAATGCCTGATCTAAAGGGCCCAATGGCAGCACATTTTCATTTTCCAGGTCAGAAGGTAGAATTGACTAGACCTCTATAATGATGTAGACAAACAGATCTGTAATAAGAGACATTTCTATGGAGACAGAAGGAAAACAAAGGTTAATGTCTGGAGCGGCCTATAGACTAGCTTATCTAGCATCTCTGATGCGTCCTCAGATTTCGGGCAATCTGACATATTCTTCTGGATTTAAATTTGAACTGAGGCATGGGGCCCTTCTGAAAATGCAGGAATAAGAAAAGGAAAAATAAGTTACTTCCTGCTTCTTTGTGCTACTCTTTTCACAGACTTTTCACTTTGGCAGGCTACATGTGCAAACTTGTCGAAATCCAGTCAGGATGGTGATCTTTTGAGCCAATCAGCAAATGAGACATGCAAATGAAATAACTATGTAAAACCAATCAGTGTGTAACAAGTAATGCTAACTGCCGCCTCCAGCTACAAAATATCCAATCAAATGGATAATGCCAAACTGCTGCCTTGTATGGGAAACAAAGAAACTAAAACATATATAAGACAATGAGTTGGGAACTCAGCCTTTGGATGTGAATCTGCTGAGTCAGTGCCGGCACTAATAAACACTTTCCTGGCAAAGTAGCCTCAGTGTCCCATCTGTCTCTGCGGCCAGTGGTCACTACAGAACCAGGCACTTGAGTGAACTTTCTGTGAAGTGTACAGATCAGTAGGCAGGTATGAATATTGGTTAGTTGCCCAGCTTCAGTTCACAGGGCTTTAAAAAAAAGCACAGTTTTAGTTTCTAGTGATTCCAAGTCAGAAATGATGCTGGGTGGGATGGAGTGGACTGAGAGGGTAGGGTGAATTGGGAGTCCACACTGAATTCACGTTCCAGCTCACAGGGTTATTCAGCCTGCTGATAAGATGTCTGGAAGCGTTCTAGAATCTTGCCTATAAGAAATTTATCTATTTATGTCTAACCTATATTAGATACCCTGCCTCAAGAAAATCTGAAGGAAAATTTGAAAATGTTAATCTGGAGACTTGTAGCCAGGAATAGAATTTAGGATGCAGTTCAAATTGCAGAAAATAATAAAAACTCAAAAACAATGAACAAGAGAATTTAATAAGAGATGTACTATAGCTTCTTTTGAGACATAATTTTGTTTTCAGTCCTTCATTTGTACCAAAGACAAATAATAGTAGGACCAATTTATTTGCAGAATAAGTTTTACATAGTTTTATTTGCTTAGGATGCAGCAAGAATAATTATTTGCCATACAGGCTCTTTTAAAACTGGCTGTGCGGGAACTTTTCCATAAGGAGTCTCAGATTAGATTTTTTAAAAAACCTTTTAAAAAAACCTCTTGAGCCCAGTCAAGGATTTGAAGCTGCAAATACCTGTATAAATTGGGCGAGTTCCTATCTTTGAGACCCCAAATAACTTGGGGTCTCTGTGCCGGTCAGTGAGCAAACTTCTTTGCCCACTACAGGTCAGGAGCTCTGCAGAGTAGCCGAGAAGGTACCATCAGCTTTTCCAAAGGACTTTTTATAGGATTTTTATAGATCGCAATCTCAGTTCCTCAAAGGAGTCTGCTCTGAAATGTCATTCCAACCAAAGCCTTGGTAAATAACCAGTATCTCTAATCACATTCTGTTACAAAAGAAACAGATTCTTAGTGAACTCACACAAATAATTGTTTTGCCATATATCAATACACACAAATAGTTTCCAAATTCTGGAGAAATCAGATAAAGAGAAAGAAATACGCTTCAAATTTGGCTCACAAGAGCATGCTTAATTGTCAAAAGCTGCAGATGATGGGAAAAAAAAATTTCAATTCTGAAAAATAAAACAAAAAGAATCAGCAATGTTTCAAATAAAAAGGTCATAAAAAATTATTTGTTGCCCGTTTGTTCAGTCTATGCAATTAACTTTTGCTCTATTTTGGATGAGCAATCCTCATGAGCACATAAGTTTTCTAATAAGAGTCCTAGACTTTTTTTTCCCCTAGTCTAATGTCACAGTCTCCAAAGTTGTTAGGAACCTGCATTGAAGAACACTGTCACTGTCCTATAGCTAATTATAAACCATTTTGAGTAGAATAAAAGCAAAAACAATAATTATGGATGACAAAAGTCTTAGAATAGCCATTGCCAAAGGCATAATTGCAAGAAAATTTGGTTATTTCAATGGCATACAACTTAAAAAATAGTTATTATTACTACTGATAACATGTACTAAGATATATCACGATTATAGTATTGTCATATAATCTTGGAACACATACTAATGCTACACATAAATATAAGCCCCCCAAATTAAACATCCTTTCATATTTGCCAATGCTTCCTGTATAATTTTCTATACCAAATAAGTAAATATGTCTTTCTTGAACTTCAGGAGAACCTAATATTTAAAATTAATTAGGTCAAAGAATCTGATTACAGAACTTTAGATTTTGGAAAATTTTGATTTTGGAAAGTCAGGTATCAAAGGTTTAAAACACTTGATATCATAAAATGGGATCACAGTTTACTGTAAATGAAATCATTCATTTAACCAAAATGATAATTCAAATATTTTAAAAAGCAAAAACCTTCATTCTCTGATAGAGAAAATTCATCTTGAACAATAAGAAGTGAGAAAGCAGCATGGGGCCAACTGAATTTGTCTCTCTTACTTAACTTTTTCTTTTCGCAATTTACTCAAAAGATAAACAGAAATCTCATTATCTCTTGAAACTACATGAAAATCTTGTTCAAAAGAGAAAACCAAATTCTATCTTTGCCTTAGTGTCTTATTAATATTAAGGCTAATTAAAATTCATAAAACTTTAATTTAAAAAATCTAATTTTAATCAGTTTGACCATAAGGTAAGATTCTTATAAACCTTTTATAACCCTATAATTGTTTATTAAAGGGTAGACAGTGCTCTAAGAAAGCATTGTTATTCTGACACAGGGACCTAGATACTGGCCCAGCATCAGTGTGCTTTTGATATCATTCATTTAGCCAATTTAATCATATGTAAAATTCCTTCTTTCATAAAAATAATCTATCATAAACCTGTAACAAAGTGTTTAAAACTTAAGTTTTAGCCCTATCATTTTACCTTATGATAAAAACTTTACTTTCTTTCCCAAATTCTTATATCTATTTTGTTTTAACCACCATTTATCTTAAAAATTTTAAAATTAAGCTGGGCTCAGTGGCTCAGCCTATAATCCCGTGCTTTGGGAGGCTGAGGTGAGTGGATTACCCGTGGGTTTGAGACCCGCCTGGGCAACTTGGTGAGACGTCATCTCTACAATAATTCAAAAAATTAGCCGGGCGTGGTAGGGCGTTCCTATAGTTCCAGCTACTTGGAAGGCTGAGGCGGAAGGATCGCCAGAGCCCAGCAGGTCGAGGCTGCGGTGGCTGGGAGCGGCCACTGCACTCCAGTCTGGGCAACAGAGTGAGACTCCAACTCAAAAAAAAAAAAAAAACAAAAAAAATTTAAAATTAGACAAAATTATTTTTCCTCTTTAACAAAATCCACATTCCTATGTTTTTTGTAACTTTTTACCAAAACATATTTATTTTCTTTATATATTTTGTGTGCAAAATTGTTTTTCTTATATCTAGCAGTTTTGATTGCATATGAATTGCAATTAAGTCATATCAACTCTTATTTTTAGTGAAAAATCTAGGAGACAAGTAATATTGGTTAAAGGCATGAAAAGATTTCTGGTTACATGAAACAATTCAGACATGTCAAGAAATGCCAAAAGCACAGAATCGAGTTATACTAGAAGGAAATATTGGTTTTTTTGTTTTGTTTTTTAGATATTCATGATAAAACATTTTAGCACAAAGACACAACAGCAGTTAGAACTGGAACAAGCGCAAAAAGTTAAAGGAGCTGACAAAAAGTGGTTAGAGAGAAAGTAACATCTCAGAATTCTTTGAGAGTAGAAAAAGCTGAAAGCAGCAAGTCACAGTAAATAATTTCCTCTTTATTATAGACAGTTTAATCCTATACAAAATTCCTTTCATGAATTCCTTTTTGTGAACCCTTTCATGACTTACACAAACCATTTCGAACATGCTTGGACTTTTGGATCTGTCCTCTCTCTCTCTTTCTCTCTGTCTTCTTCTTTTTTTTAATAAACAGTCATTTTATTTTTAGGACAAAAGTTCATCATACAAGATGTTTTTTCATATAAAATCATTCTCCTTGCTTTCCATTAGGCCAGTGAGCTGGTGTCCTGGGTAAGATGCATAGAATTGCACAGAAATTAAATTAGGAAAACTAGGTTATTTAGAAAGTAAAAGGGAGAGAGAGCGGGAGGATCCATCTCTCCAAAATTGAGAGGGGGCTAGAGCCTAAAGAAAGCAATAGCAGCAAGTGCTTGAGGTTGAATGCTTTTAAAGTTTTCCTTTGGGTGGCAGGTCACCATGGTTATGGGGTGGTGGTCTGTTTTATGTCACCATGTAGGGGGCAGGTAAGCACAGGAACTGTTGCCATGGTGATGGGGTGATGGTCTGTGTCATGTAGATCATGAAGGGCTGATCACAATAGATTAGGTCAGCTTGGCCCTTTATGGCAAGAAGACAAATACTTGGATAAAAGGGTAGTTGGTACTACCATTTTATTCAATGCTTAGGGGGGTTATAAAGCAATTATCAGTAACTACCTCTGGATCCTTGTTAATGATTAGAGGGTGGGTTCAAATAACTAAAGTTACTCCATTTTGGCTTTTTACCCTTTCACTTTATAGCTTTCCTTACCAAAAAATGAATCTTTATATTCATAAATTTTTACATCCCTCTCTCTTACTCACTGACTTTATTTTACTCCCTTTTATAAAAACTTTTAAATAGCCTCTAGATTATATATTTTTTCTCATGTAAACCTATTATTTTATCTTCACATGTTTGCTATATAGAATGATATATTTTTAGAATTCTTATTCTTAGTAGCCTTACATTTTAGTGAATATCAAGAAGCAAGCAATTATATTCATGTTCCAGATTTATAATTGAGGATGAAGGTCAATACCTGGATCAGTCCTCATATCTTAACAGCTTAAATCTAAAGACACAGGTTTACAAACAACTTAAGCAAGTACAAAAGTATTATAGAAACACAGTTTTATGTCTTAAAATGTCTAACAGAAGTAGTATGGGAGCAGTAAGACAATAAACTCAGACAAAATGTCTAAATTAAATTTTGAGGACATTTCTATTTTACCAATAATTTAAAAACTGTATTTACTAAAAATTACCACATTCATTTGAACTAATACAATTGAGTTAAAATTTTTATTTTCTTGATAAAACACTTAATTTAAGCACTTACTTTTTCTGCCCTCAATGTAGACTATCTTTTTTCAATTACCTGTTTCATTGCTTTAGGCAACCTTAAGTTTGTGTTTCTAAAAAGCCAATTTTTAGATGAAACAAGACATAATTTTAAAAGCACAGAGTTAAGACATCAGGTCTGAATATTATACCATACTTTGCTTAAACTAAGGAGAGAAAACAGTGCAAATGTTCATTTAAAAACAGAAAAAGTACTTTAAACAAAGGTAGGACTTCTGAATTTAAAGCAAAAAACCCTTACAAATGGAAATTTCCTTATAGATAAACATTCACTGTAAGCAAATGCTAGTCATCTCTGAAATTATATATATAAAACTAGCTATTAAATGTACCAAGGTTAAGCCGGGCTCGGTGGCTCAGCCTGTAATCCCGCGCCTTTGGGAGGCTGAGGTGAGTGGATTGCCTGAACCTGCGGGTTCGAGACCCACCTGGGCAGCGAGACCTCATCTCTACAATAAATCAAAAAATCAGCCGGGTGTGGTAGCGCATGCCTGTAATTCCGGCTACTTGGAAGGCTGAGGGGGAAGGATCCCCGGAGCCCAGCAAGTTGAGGCTGCGGTGGCCGGGAGCGGCCACTGCACTCCAGTCTGGGCGACGGAGTGAGACTCCAACTCAAAAAAAAAAAAAAAATGTACCAAGGTTAAATTTTCAGTGCAAAGTAATTTTAGGTATCCTTAAAAGCCAAAAGAACTAGACAATGCAGTACAGAGTTTAAGACGAGAAAGAAATTTGTTCACTTACAACTTTTGAGGTTTTTCCCAAAAGGGCATATGTGGCAACTTTTCTGTTTTTCTTAAGGATCCCAGACTGTTTAGTCTTAGGTTCCTCTCATGTGGCTATCAAGAGTAGCTAGACAAAGGAGGGACAAGAGAAACAAATGGGAAAAAAGATAAAATTTAGTGTACTGAATTTCAAAAAGTAGGGATCAAAAAAGAAAAAAGCATAAAGGCCTTGTAAAAATACATAGCTTAGATATTAGCTTTTAATTAAGTGACTTTTAACCACAGAGCTCTAAAAACAATACTTTTGCATCTCTTATTGTTACCGGCCAAGGATGTGGGAATGGGGGTTTCTTACATTTTTCATGTTTGATTTAAAGTTGTTTTATCTAAATGTACCAAGTTAGCTTCTTTGATTGTTGTAACTTCCCATCCCCCATTTAAGGAACTATCAGCATGATTGGATCTTGGGTCATGCAGGAACTGACCATAGGCCTTGTTAATGCCATCTCAGGGTTGTAGGTGGGATTAAGAGATCTTGAGTCAGGGCTTTGTTAATTTAGCCTCAGCGGTGGGTGAGAGGCTATGGAGTATAAATTCTGAGTAAACTGTACTGTCAGGGAGTGATGTTTGTTTGTTGTTATTGTTGTTTTTGTGAATATACCAGCTTGCTCCCTGATTCCATGGTATCAGATTAAACACCAATTTCTCCCAATTTCTGCCTGTCATCTTGATTGGTTATGAGAGGTAGCAGTCATTTTATTGGATCGAAACAAAATTATTACCAGATTTTAGCTAGGACAAACAGCTGCTGTATTTCTGAAATACAAATATCAAACCAGAAAGGAGAAAATTCTTATGGCTAGCCATGACACTGTTATACTAACACATTTTTCTTTCAATTTAGCCTTTTGACCAATTGCTTACAATGAGAGATCTCTAAAATATTTTTCAGTTTTTCAATAGTGTACTTATTTCCAATAGCTACTCAATTAAAAAGCCTCTTTGAAGCCTAGGTGGAAACTCCAGTGTTTTACCATATAAGAAAGAGGTATTCTGGAGATGGCATAAAGAAAGCGATGCCTATGACCCCCCACCCCCAAATTTACTCTCAGAAACAGACTAGATAGATAGAAGACAGCAAAAGCCCCATAGAGATGGGACCCTTTAAGATAAAACTCTCCTAAAAGCATGATGTATTTGGAAGGAAATGTGTGCCGCTTGAAATTGTATGTGTGTCTGGTCCCCTGACATGAATCCAACAATTCATGCCCCACTAGTGGGGAAGATAATGAGTATGGTCACAAAGTCAAGCTCTCAGGGACATAAACACAAGACAGGAGGGAAACCTTATCTGGTTTTTGTTTCAGGGATACACAGCAACATTTATCGTTATGAGTTGTCAGTATAGTCAGAACTGCATGACTGACCAGTCTACAGGACTGGCTTGAACAGTGGGCTTATAAGGGTTCAAGACTGGTGCTCTGCCCTTTGGTAACCATCTTTATGTCAGAACAACACAGAAAGGCAGAGAAAAAGGCAAATCAGTTTCTGAGAGTGAGAGGGTAAAATGCCAAAATAGAATGATTTAATGAAATAATCTTAACTAAAGAGCAGCCATTCTAACAGTGCTTAGCTTTGTCATGTTTTTCTAGCAGTTCACTTTAATTTATCCTCTAGTCATTTGCTAAGGACAGAACCATTTCCCCAGGGATAGCTATTGATAATTTACAACCCCCTTCCCCAAACCTGCTTTATATTGTTTATTCTTCTACTCCAAGTTTGTCTTTTAGCCATAAAGAACCAGGATGACCTACATGACACAGACAGACCCCAACACCACGGCAATAGTTATGTGAGGAACCCACCTTTCTGCATGCACCTTCATGATGACTTAAAAAGACTACCACCCAATCACTTTAATGACCTACCCCTATATCAAAGGAAAGGCTTAAAAAGCATTCAACCTCAAGCAGCCATCACCATGCTTCTCTGTAAGTTCTGTCCTCCTCTTTCTTGCTAATCTATTTCTAAATAAATCATATTTTCCACTCTAATTTCTGTGCAATTCTTTGTATCTTACCTGTGTCGCTGGCTCAGCACACTGGACCACCGACTTAACAATCCTCCCAGACCTAACATTTTTAGAGACCTAACAGAGAGGAAAAGGGATCAAACTATAGGACCACAAAGTACCCAAAAGTAGCGAACCAAAAGAGTCACTACAAACCAAGACTAGTCACACAAATGCTTTTTTCCCTACTAATCAAAATCTTGCTGATGAAGCAGACACTATTTTTTCCCCTGTTCACTCACCAGAACGCACACAGAGAAGAAGCCAGGATCCTGGCTTGGTTAGAAATTCTCACTCCTTTGTTGTCAGATAAAGTTCCTGGGTTTTCCTCACTGCAGCTTCCAGAAGATAAGAGCAACTTTTGTTCATCTACTCACAGTACCAAAATTATGGGAGTCACGGCCACTGGCCTCATAAAGGTTCAGTGACAAATCACTGGCATAAGGCAGATTGATTAATAGGAGAAAAGGCATACTAATTCTATTTAACTGTGTGCATGGAGAGAATCATCTAATATCCCAATGAATTACAGAAACTCAAACGTTATCTTGAAGTTACAGAAACAGTGGAGGCTTGCATTCTGGCAAAAACAGGTTATGGGAAGGGAAAGAAGAAGAATTCTTTTTTTTTTTGAGTTGGAGTCTCACTCTGTCACCCAGACTGGAGTGCAGTGGCCGCTCCTGGCCACCGCAGCCTGGACCTGCTGGGCTCTGGCGATCCTTCCGCCTCAGCCTTCCAAGTAGCCAATTACAGGCATGCGCTACAATGCCCGGCTGATTTTTTGATTTATTGTAGAGATGAGGTCTCGCTGCCCAGGCGGGTCTCGAATCCGCGGGCTCAGGCAGTCCACTCACCTCAGCCTCCCAAAGGCGCGGGATTACAGGCTGAGCCACTGAGCCCAGCTAGAATAAGAATTCTATTGAGGGGCAACAAATACTTGGGAGAGTGAAGGGATGAAAGAAACATCCAATGTCTTGTCAATAGTTGTCTTTGGAAGCTTAATGAACCCAAGAGAAAGTCATTAGTTTGTGAAAAGGTTTGGGCCGTATCTCACTACATTCTTTCTCCTTTCTTGATAATAGGTAGAAGAAGCAGCTTGGGAGAGACAGTGGTGGGTGGGTAAGGGGTGGGGGTGGGTAGGGGGTGGGATGAGTGGGGGAAGGTAAGAGACACCCTTGGGTAAAATGTCATATTTGGGGGTAGATTTCTCTTCATCCCTCCATTCCCTTGACTGGAACTTAGAAGTCTCACATATTAAAAACTGAATTGGTGGCTGTAAAAGAGAAGAATTGAGTCAAAAGCTGAGGAGCAAAGGGTTCTACATGAGTCAGAACCATTAAAGAGCTGTGTCTCATTTTCAAAGGTGGCATTGCAGTTGGGCAGTATGGGAGAGACATCAAAGAAAATACTGACAGAGCCCAAGGGGGTTTAAGGTTTTTTGTCCTATTGCTGAATAACCTGGAACATCTGAGGCTTGCCAACTGTGATCCCCAAAGGCATAAAGTGAACACAAATTGGGGTCACAAATCAACGAGAGTCCCTTCTTCAAATGCCAAAAGACCAGGAACTTCCAGGGGTCAGCCAGCGATATCTCCAAAGGCACACAGCTTAACATAAATTGGGGTCACAGGACAACATGATTCTGGCATCCCAGAGTCACCACATCAAGGGATCCCTCAAAACAAAAGAGAGAGAATTCATACAAGGAAAGTGTCCTGCCTTTCATAGGTTAGAAACAATTGCCACCAGGCTCGGTGGCTCAGCCTGTAATCCCGCGCCTTTGGGAGGCTGTGGTGAGTGGATTGCCTGAGCCCGCGGATTCGAGACCCGCCTGGGCAGCGAGACCTCATCTCTACAATAAATAATAATAAAAAAATCAGCCGGGAGTGGTAGCACGCGCCTGTAATTCCGGCTACTTGGAAGCCTGAGGCAGAAGGATCGCCGGAGCCCAGCAGGCGAGACTGCGGTGGCCGGGAGCGGCCACTGCACTCCAGTCTGGGTGACCGAGTGAGACTCCAACTCAAAAAAAAAATAAAAATAAAATAAAAGAAACAATTGCCCATATGGCCAAAGCATAGATTATAAATGCATGTTAGCATGCATTTGGCCACCAAAAACAAAAGAAGAGTATTAGTAAAAACCTGAAGACCACAAAACCCATGATTAGGAGAGGACCTGACTAGAGAATGTTAGCCATTTAATACACAATAACCACATTTAACAAGGGGAAAACTCTTCTGTCAGGTTTGAATCGTGCCACGTGGTCTTAATTTGGAGTCTGGGTGAAGGGCTCCCCTAGTCCTGCCTGGAATCGCCAAAAAGATGATACAGGCTAGAGCTCTCCAAAACTGGGGTCCTACCGGAGTCTCCTAGGAAGATAATACAGACAAACCCCAGAATTGGGGTTTAGTCTGAGAGGCCAACTGGCTTCTTGATTTCAAGAAGGAAGGAATTCAAGAACAAGCCATAAGTAGAAAACGAAAAGTAAGTTTATTAAAAGAAATGAAGAAACAGGAATGTGGCTACCTGATAGGCAGAGCAACCCATGTGCATGCCTGGGGTTTCAGTTGGAAAATAAAAGTAAGTTTACTGAAAGACAGAGGACGGGCTACTCCGCAGCAGAGCAGCCTGGGCCAGTCTATAGGAAGAACAGCAGCCATATGTTGCTGGGGTTTTTGCTTTTATAGATACCTCTTGTTTATGTGCTAATTATTCATGGCATTTCTGGGGAAGGGTGGTGGGGGGGAATTCCCGGGCTTCAGGGTTTCTCTTCTTTTTAAACCATAGAGGGTAACTTCCGGGAATTTCTATGGTAATTATAAACTGTCATGGTGCTGGTGGGAGTGTCTTTTAGCATGCTAGTGCATTATCATTAGAATATAATGAGCAAAAAAGAGAAGCATTGGTTGCTTTTAATGTAATCTTGGTCTCAGTTGGTACCTTCACTTTTGAAACTTGTCCTGCCAGATACCTTGGATCCTGAATGTGTGGAGAAAGGGGAGTTTTTGTGTTTCTCTTCCTTTGGCAGATCCTGCTTCCTTTTTTCCATTTTCCATTTAAAATTTGGAGCAGTCTCCAGCGACTTTGATCTTCCTATCATTTCTTAGCTCTGAGGTGTCCCAGAGTCCTCCCTATGGCTCTCCTAGAACTGACAGGTCACAAAGAAACAGAGATCACAGCAGGGCCACCTGGGACCTCCAGAAGAGTGTATATTAGTAACTCTTAGAATGTGTTTGAGAACCGGTTACAGCACATGGAGTTTTCCTAATGTCCTAACTACAATGAAAAGCGTGTGACTTCTCCAATTTATTTATTTATTTAATTTTTATTTTAAAGATGTGGGGTACAGTTCAGGGTTAGTTATACAAATGATCATTGTACAGGTAAAGTTTTGGTCTCACTTTGGTCCCCACTTCACCTGCTTTGAGATCAAGTATCTTTATTGATGAAGTGTGCCCCCCCAGCAGTTTCCCACTACTGCCAATCACTTTTTTACAGTATGATAATTGATAATTATGATAATTGAGCAGGGCTGCTTATGAGTGAGAACATGTGTTACTCAGTTGTTTGTTTCCATGACAGATTACTGAGTATTATAGACTCTAATTCTATTTAAGCGGCTACAAAGTTCATA
This sequence comes from Cephalopachus bancanus, assembly GCA_027257055.1. Taxonomy (NCBI): domain Eukaryota; kingdom Metazoa; phylum Chordata; class Mammalia; order Primates; family Tarsiidae; genus Cephalopachus; species Cephalopachus bancanus. Next base: position 755,415 of record JAPVLO010000402.1, read on the forward strand.
ATTTTGTCCTTATTTATGGCTGTGTAATATTCCATTGTGTATATGTACCACATTTTTTTTAATCCAGTCTACTTTCGATGGACAGCATGGTTGGTTCCATGATTTTGCTATTGTGAATAATTCTGCAATAAACATGCATGTGCAGGTATCTTTTTTATAGAGTAATTTGAGTTCCTCCAGATATATTCCCAGAATGGGGATGCTAGGTCACATGGAAAGTCGATTTTTAGGTCTTTTAGGAATCGCCACACTATTTTCCACAGAAGTTGTACTAGTTTACAATCCCAACAGCAGTGGAGAAATGTTCCCTTTCCTCCACATCCTCTCCAGCATCTCGTTTTTTGAGTTATTAATGATGGCCATCCTGAGTGAAGATAGGTGGTTTTAATTTGCATTTCTTTGATGATTAGTGAGGCTGAGCATTTTTTCAGGTATCTGTTATCTGCTCATATGTCTTTTTTTGAGAAGTGTCTATTCATGTCTATTATCCACTTTTTAATACGATTGTTTTTTTCCTTTTTGGCATGTTTGAGTTCCTTGTAGATCTTAGATGTAAGGCCTTTGTCAGATATACAGTTGGCAAATATTTTTCCCCAGTCTGTGAGCTGTCTACTTGCTCTATTAATGGTTTCTTTGGCTTTGCAGAAGCTTGTCAGTTTGATGAGGTTCCACTTGTCTGTCTTATCTCTTATGGCATGGTCACTTGGGGTTTCGATCAGGAATTGGTTGCCAGTTCTAATTTCCATAAGGGTGTCTCCTGCATTTTCTAAGATTCTTATAGTTTGAGGTTTTACATTTAGGTCTTTGATCCATTGTAAAAATCTTTCACTTCTCTGGTTAGGAAAATACTGACGTACCTCATTTTTTTCATTTTTTGTTGCTATTGTGAATGGGATTGTGCTTTTCATTTGGTTCTCTTCCTGTTTGTTGTTGGTGTATATGAATGCAACTATCTTTTGCATGTTGGTTTTGTACGCTGAGTCTTTGTCAAAATCCTTTGTCAGTGCAAGAAGATTTTTGACAGATTCTCTTGGATTTTTGAGGTGCAGCATCATATTGACAGCAAAAAGGGATAACTTGATTTCATCTTTTCCTATTTGGATACTCCTTATTTTCTTCTTTCATCTAATTGCTCTAGTTAGGACTTCCAACACTATGTTGCACAGGAGGGGTGGAAGTGGGCAGCATTGTCTTGTTTCTGCTTTCAGGGGAAATACTTCCAATTTTTGTTCATTTAGCAATATATTGGCTATGGGTTTATTGTAGATGGTGCTTACTATTTTGAGGTATATTCCTTCTATGCCTAGGTGTTTGAGGGTTTTTATCAAGAAGGTATGCTGGATTTTATCATAAGGTTTTTCTGTATCTAATGATATAATCATGTGGTTCTTATTTTTGCATGTGTTGATGTATTTAATTACATATTTGGTCTTGTGGATGTTGAACCAGCCCTGCATCCCAGGGATGAAGCCTACTTGGTCGTGGTGGATGATTTTGGAGATGTGTTGTTGGATCCAATTTGCTAAAATCTTGTTGAGAATTTTTGCATCTATGTTCATTAGGGATATTTGGCTTGTAATTCTCCCTTTTGTTGGATCCTTAACTGGTTTGGGTATCAGTGTGATGTTAACCTTGTAAAATGATTTAGGAAGAATTCCATGTTTTTCAATTGCCTGGAATACTCTCAATAGGATTGGTATCCGTTCCCCCTTTTATGTATTGTAGAATTTGCTGGAAAGCCATCTGGACCCAGGCTTTTTTTTTTGTAGGTAGTTTTCTTCAGATGAAGTCAATTTCTTGGGTTGTTATTGGTCTATTTAGTGTCTCAGTGTCTTCTTGCTTCAACCTTGGAAGGTATCGTGATGTCAGAAATTCCTCCATTTCATTTAGGTTATCAAGTTTGTTTCCATACAGGTGTGCATAGTAATCTCTGACAATCTTTTGTATTTTGTGGGCGGGGGATCAGTTGTGGTTTGATCTTTTGCATTTCTGATTGTGTTTATTTGGACTTTTTCTCTTTTTCTTAGTCATTCTGACTAGGGATCTATAAATCTTGTTTATTTTTTCAAAGAAACAGCTTTTACTTTTGTTTATTTTTTCTGTGATATTTTTGTCTTCTATGTCCCATATTTGAACTTTTACTTTGGTGATCTGGATTCTTCTGTTAAGATTAGGGTTTTGGTGATATTTTCTTTCTAGTTCCCTTATGTGATTTGTTTGGCTGTTAACTTGTGACTTTTCCATTTTCTTGATGTGTGCTTGTAGAGATATAAATTCCCTTCCCATAACTGTTTTCATGACATCCCAGTGGTTTTGGTAAGATGTTTCTTCGTTTTCATTTGTTTCTAGGAATCTTTAAATTTCTGTTTTTATTTTCTTTGATGACCTAGTAGTTGTTTAGTATCATGCTACTTAATGTGTCTTTGTGGGTTTTAGGGGATTTTGTTGGTTTTGATATTTGTTTTTATCCCACTGTGGTCTGAGATGGTGAATGGCAGTATTTTGATCTTATGAAGTTTGTTTATGCTTGATTTATAGATGAGGATACGATCAATTTTGGGGTACATTCCATGTGATGATGAGTGTCTAGGGGTTGGTCTTTTTGGATGTCTTGTGGGCGTTCTCTGTATCTCTTGTGTTTGGGTGGTCACATGTCTGGTGAGATGGGGGAAAGTTTTGTTGGATAATCTCCTGGAATATTTGCACCGAGGTATTCTCCATTTTCCTTCTTCCTCTGGGATACAAATCAGGCATAGGTTTGACCTGATATAAACACACATCTCTTGGAGGCTTTGTTCTTTCTTTCTGAGGTTTTTTTCTATGCTTTTTACAGTTCATGTTAATTCCATGTTTTGGTCTTCAAGTTCTGAGATTCTTTTTTCTGCTTTCCCTGTTTGTCATCTTTTTATTTATTTCCTGAATGAAATTTTTTATGGCCCAAATCTCTGTTACAAGTTCTTTCAGTATTGCATCTTGTCTTTCTTGAGTCTTATTCACTCTTTCCATTCATTCCCTAATCCCTGTTGTATTCTAAGGTCAGTCATTGGTGTCTTCCATTGTTTGGGCTCTGAGGTCTGATTTTTCAGGCATTTTCTCTTTGGTACACTGGAAATTACCTGTGTTCTTCAATTCATTTTTTTCCTCCTTTTTGACAGATCTATTTCTTTTCTCATTAGTTCCATTATTCAGTGAAAGTGGAAGAGGCTTTCATTTCTGATGTTTGTGCAGCCCTCTACTCTTCCCTGATTAGGGCTCTGAATTTGTTCTATTTTGAAACAAGGCTGTGGGTGAAAAGTTTTGCTTTCTCTTGTAGTTTTGAGACTCAAATGTAGTGGAGGATGGGGAGTTAGGATTCAGAAACTGCCTGAAAATGCAATGTTCTCTGATTATGATATGGGTTTTCTGAGATCCACTCTCCACCACCACTCTATATAATGATGCAATATGTATGTGTATGTACCCCCTGAGTCCAAGATACAGTAACAGCAATGATGAGAACAGAGAAAAGTAGAATATAATAAGATGGACCAAAAACTCAAATAAAAATTAAAAAAACACAGATAAAAGCAGAAACCAAAGCAAAAAAAAAATTCCACACACAAACACACACAAACACACACACACCAAAACAAACTAGAAACAAAATAAAACAAAACACCAAACAAACAAAAAACCAAGAAAATCAAATACGCACATACACAAACATGCTCAACACAAAGCAAAAGGAGAAGAAAAATAGAAAGAAAAAAAGAATTTGGGTGGCGGGTGTCAGCCCCGGACACATCACTAATCTCTTCAGGGGTCTTTCTCATCCTTTTCTAGTCACACTCTTTGCTGCATGGTTGAATCAGGATAGGGGGTGGGACACCTGAGACTCAGCACTCACCTCTCCCTCCAGAGTTAGTGCTTTTGTGATATTCTCTCTGGATCATGATCAACTCCTGAGTAGTTAACCTGCCAGTCAGAGATAGGATTTGTCACTCCATGGTGAGCAAACTGGAGCACTTTCCTGCCCAGTTTTCAAGATGGTGGCAGGGTAACTATTTTGTCTTTTCTAGTGGGGCTCTGCCTCTTGGCTCTCTCACTGTGCCCCCTCTGCAACCCTTGCTGCCAGTGTCCATCCAGGTGCTGCAGTGGTGATGTAGAGCCTGGAGCCAGCAGTCACTCTTGGCAGTGTCTTCCCATAGCTTCTTTCTTTGAAGGGCTTTGCTGATTTGACAAAAATGGCACTTGGCTTCTGCACTGCAAGAAGCACTAGGGTCTAAGCAGAGCAGCTGTGGCACCAGCTGCTTTACTAGCCACTTGCTCCTGAGTCCCCACTCAGTGAGCCACTCACACGCCCATTTACTCAGACACACACACAAAATTTTCCATACCCTCACTCAATAACACCTGGACTTACATAGTCTAACTGGTTCCATCACTATCTTCCTCTCTTCTCAGATTAATTATTATTTATAATTTGTTTAGTGTGCCTTTTTCCGCATTTCATTTTTTTTGCCCCTTCTGTCTTTTTATTTTTTGGAAATGAGCTTGGTTTAACTTTTTTTGAGTTACTCTCCTCCCCTTGTTCCACCGACACTAGTTTGGATATTCCCAATCTTTTAATAAATAGAAACTTAATATACATTTTTAAATATCTTTCTTGATGTTTAACTCATATACCATTACATTCACCCTATAAAATGTACAATGGTTTTTAGTCTATTCATAGAATTATTCAACCATCATCACAATCAAATTTATAATATTTTTATCACCCCCCCAAAGTAACTTCATTTCCATTTTAGTAGTCATTCTCAGCTTTTCTCAACCCTACCAGCTGTAGGCAACAACTAATCTGCTTTCTCTCCTCGTAGATTTGCTTATCCTGGACATTTAAATGGAATAAATTAAATGTCTTTTTTTTTCAAGAATGGCTTCTTCTACTTGGCATAATGTTTGCTGGTTTTATCCAAATTGTAACATTATCCTGCTTTATCATTTCTAATGACTGAATATTCCATTATATCATTATACTATTTTCTTTTTAGTCATTCATCAGTTGGTGGACATTTGAAGTATTTACATTTTTTAGCTATTATAAATAATGTTGTCATGTACTAGTTCTTATATGGACTATGTCTTCATTTTTCACATGTATATATCTAAGAGAGGAATTGCAAATGATATGATGACTCTTTAACATTTTGAGAACTGCCATACTGTTTTTTAGTTTAGCTTTTGTCTAATGACTAATGACTAATGATGTGAAGCACATTTTTACATACTTATTTGCCATTTGTATATTGCCTTTGGAAAAATGTCTATTCAGATCCTTGAGCCATTTAAAAATTAGATTATTTGTCTTTTTATTTTTGAATCATAGGTGTTCTTTATATATTCTGAATTCAAGTCTCTTACCATATATTTGTTTGTGAATATTTTTACCTACTGTGTGTTGTCTTCTCACTTTCTTGATGTCTTTTGATGCACATTTTTATTTTGATTAAGTTCAATATAACTAAAATTTGTTTTGGAATATAGAGGTAGTATCTTACAGCTGTAATAGTTATTAAGTTAGAATTTGAGAATTTGGGATTTTGAACAAATTTCTTTTCTTCACGATAAAACAATTAGTAGGAATAAATACAAATAAGTATATTATACTCTGGGTGTGTCTTAATAGTTTACAGTCTAGATTAGTAGAAAAATATTTGCAGGCAATGCATGAATAAGATTTACATTTATTTAAGCTTTTCGTATTGGCTTCAGAGTTCCTTGAATGTTGCTTATTAAAATCCTTCTTGCACCACCAACCCTGATTAATAGTTTATTTACATGTAATTCTGGACCTGTCTGAACCTTTTCAGAGATATTTTACCCAATTTAAAAATGTTCACTTTAGCTTTTTAATTGTAAAAGGAATGGTAACTTATATTTACATTACTGAGAAGTTCATAGTATCAGTCTTTCTTTGAATATTGTGATTTGGTTAAAATAAAAACAAAATTGACTGATTTTATTTTCACTTTCTTTAATTTTTAAATTTATTTTTGACAGTGTTCTAGTAGCTAACAAGATGTTCAAGCCTAGGAGTAGTCAAGGGAAACAAGTCAGAGACAAGTGTCTAACCTGGAGAGATAATTATTATCTAAACAGGTCTAGGGATTTTTTTTAAGAGCTAAATGAATAGTTTCATAGGATAATTCTGTAGATCATGAAAGTAGATATTTCCTTTTGCCACTTTTCTTTTTTGTGTGTGTCTGAACTTCAATATCAAATGGTTCCCATGGCTAGGTTAGCCCTCAAGAATATAATCAGCACCTGCTAGTCTAGAGTTGGCAGAACATGGGGTATTTCTCTGATTACTGTCATGTAATACTGGTATTTGATATTGACAGTATTGTGTGGTTCCTTTCAATGAGTTATTAGATATGCTAGCAGCCAGGGGTATGGAGATAAATAAAACATGTTTTTCTTTTTCTAAGTTGAATTAGTGGAGAATAAAAAAGAGACACCTAAAAACCTCCAACTTTACTATGCTGTGATAACTGCTGGGGAATCTTCCTCCAGTTTTCTAAGACAGAGTCATATATCATGTAACATAATCATAAGAGTGACATCCCATCACCTTTGATAGATTCTGTGGGTTAGATTTAAGTTGTAGGTTCTGCCAAGAATACAAGGGGAGGAGATCATACAAGGATGTGGCTCACTGGGTGTGTCTACCACAGTGGAGAATGCAGTTGTCAGTTTTCTAAGCTCTTCAATGCACACATTAGAAGAGATGCTAAGAAAGCTAATCTGTTGGGCCTGTACCATCATATTTCAGGATGGGCTAGTGTGACTAGAACCTGGGATGCCTAGGAATGATTTCTCTATGGACAAAGCTGAAGAGGTAGATAGAAGCCCAGTTATAAAAATGTCTGGTATGTCACAGTAAAGGGCAAGGAGAATTACTTTCCTACAATAGAGGAGCCTTTAAGCAAGAAAATGATAATCAAATCTGAATGTTAGAGAGATTTAAACTTAAATTTAAGCAAGTGTATCAAGTTTTTATTGCTATGCAATCAATTACCACAAAATTAGAACCTTAAAACAATGTATGTTTATCAGCTCACAGTTCTGTAGATCAGAAGTCTGTGTGGACCCTCCATTCAATCTACTGGAGTCTTAAGTAACAGGCCCTTTGAGCTTCATGTATCAGCATATCTTAATGTCTGTCTGAAGGGAATTTTAATTTAGGGTTTTAAGAAGACAACAAAAAGAACTGGGGCACATGACTGAGCTCAGGTTCTGTTATGGGAAATCACATACAATTTTCTAAAAATAGTATGTATTATATATGCATATTATTTTCTAATTCTGAATGACAAAACAGTGAGTGTCTGCCTCTAATCTCTGTAGCTGAGAAAAAGTCTCTGACCTGGTCTTAAATTATGAATCCTCCATTGCTATCCTGCTCCTTTTTTCAGCTGTTTTTCCTGAAAGACCAGATTCTTGGTTTTGGGCCCAGTCATAACCTTTACTTCTTTATTTGCTCAAAACATCATCTATAAGATAAATGTATAATTTATTTTACTTTTTATAAGACAAAGGACAGGAGTGCAGACAAGAATACTTCATATTTATTGGTAACAACGTAAGTCTTTTATTCATAGCAAATTAAATTCCTACAGGAGTTTTTTAACAGGAATAATTATTTGGACTGATTTTCTGTGAGCAATGCTATATGAAAGATAATACTTTAGATTTGACATTTAAGAATATTCCTCAGTAATCTACTCATGGGCTTCTTATATATAGGTCGGAATTTGTTTTACCCATTTTTGTGATTATTTGAGTACCTTGTATATTCTTTTTTTTTTTTTTTTTGAGTTGGAGTCTCACTCTGTCGCCCAGACTGGAGTGCAGTGGCCTCTTCTGGCCACCGCAGCCTCGACCTGCTAGGCTCCGGCGATCCTTCTGCCTCAGCCTTCCAAGTAGCCGGAATTACAGGCAGGCGCTACCATAGCCCAGCTGATTTTTTGATTTATTGTAGAGATGAGGTCTCGCTGCCCAGGCGGGTCTCGAACCCGCGGGCTCAGGCAATCCACTCACCTCAGCCTCCCAAAGGCGTGGGATTACAGGCTGAGCCACCGAGCCCGGCTAACTTGTATATTCTTAAAGTAATTCTATACAAGTTTGTCTCCCTAAATAATTAGTTTCTGAGTTAATTAACTATATTTCATTCATTATTATATCCCCAATACTTTGTATTTCTTGATCAAAGTGCTTGGCATACAGTAGTTATACAATAATTATGTGTTATATAAAAAACCAAAGATAGCCAGGCTCGGTGGCTTAGCCTGTAATCCCGCGCCTTTGGGAGGCTGAGGTGAGTGAATTGCCTGAGCCTGTGGGTTCGAGACCCACCTGGGCAACTTGGTGAGACCTCATCTCTACAATAAATCAAAATGAGCCGGGCGTGGTAGCTCATGCCTGTAGTTCCAGCTCCTTGGAAGGCTGAGGCGGAAGGATCGCCAGAGCCCAGCAGGTCGAGGCTGCAGTAGCTGGGAGCGGCCACTGCACTCCAGTCTGGGTGACAGAGTGAGACTCCATCTCAAAACAAAAAAACAAAACAAACAAACAAACAAAAAACAACAAAAAACCAAAGATATATCTGGTAGGTAAAACTTTCTGGAAAAAAATAAAACTTATGATTAAAAATGAGGGCATTTAAAAAACATTTTACTAAAACATTTTTCTTAAGTAATACAATAATATATTTTTACATTACTACTTTCCTGTCTTCAGTCACTGTAGCTTTGATTATGAATGTAAAAAAATGAATCTCAAATTGAGTCATGGGTGAATAGAAACGTCAGGGTGAAGTAGAAAACATTTTAAAATTCAGCTAGAGTTGTACAAATAAATAATGTAGTAAATAAAAACAGAAGAAGAGAATGATGGTAACATTTTGATACTCTTTTAAAACATATATTTTAGTTACCTCCTTAAAAAGTTTTGACCAGTGGAGAGAGAACTGGGTGCTGAACCTAATATTAGCTGTGGAGCTTTAATCACCTCCCAGAAATCAAGACTTTCGTTTTTATAATTATCATGGACTTGTGAAGCATTTTTTAAATTCCTGGGGTGTTCACAGTCTTGTTTTCTGGTTTTGTGTCACTAAAAAAGTCTTTGAAATTTTCTACTGTGAAGAAAATCGAACCAATTGCTGTCAATCTTCTGAATTTTTGCTTCACATTTTCAAATACACACACTCAAGCACGCAATCTGTTAACAAAAGATCCCATCCAAAGTCCTCCTTTGGTGTGTTTTCAGGACATGCTTTCTTCACAAGAAATATACTGCTTTAGACTCTCTTAGTAGGGAAGAATAATGATGTCCAGTGTTAGGAGAAAGATTGAATATGATTTTTATTTTGAAGAAATATCTGCTGCTGGAATTAAGCCACAGAACAATGGGGAAGATTATTAATCATTATTTTAGTATGCAATTTTAAATAACTGAATTCTTGTTATGTTGTTTAGATGGTAGTTCAAGTTGTATATATCCTGTGTAAGATTCACCCTATCTGAATTTGGATATAGGCTCAGAAACTTTTGAAGATTCTATCCATAAAGAAAGCAGTCAAGATAACTTTATATCCCATGAATCAAACACTACTTAATAAATGATCTTGGTCAAATATGATTTCTCTTTTGTGCCTCTTTAAACTCTTTTGTCACTTTTCCCTCGTCAATTCATAGAATCTAAGAGTTAGAGAAAATATGTATAATATAACTCAGATTTCCAGAAAATGCAATCTTTGCTGTCACAGCTCTGACAATTTCTGCTTTGCACAGTAATAGAAATATTCACTCTATTAAGTGGAAAGGTAGTATTAACAATTTTAAAGTATATCTAAGCTTTAACTTTAACCTGCCCATCTTCAACTGTCACCTCTTTATTCCAGTTGTGCTTTGTATTCTGAGTCTGTTAGTCAAGTTTCTTTTTGATAGATTTATATAATAACGTGATTTTACCCGCTCATGCCCATGTATTCAAATATCGTTAGTTGGGCTGACTTTCAATTTTCATAAAATAGTTAAATTGAGGTGTTCTGCAAGCTATAAAGTGACCTTTGAATACAAGGTATTATCTCATCATTATCAATATAGAATGATGTATCACCCATTTCAATCTCTAGCTCTATGCTTTTTAGTGGTTTTTGGTCTGTATGCTCTTAGTGCATGCTAATAACTTAGTTATTAGAAGCAGATGAGCAGTTACTACTTTTGCTGTTTGTCCACTAGATGAAAGGATGCCAATTCTCACAGGTAATACAAAAGAAAACTGAATGATTTCATAGGGTTTTAGTTTAGTATTAGATTTAGTTTCTAAATCTAAGGCATATTTAAATACAATAAATGCATTGACATATTTCAGGCCTTTGGTTCAGTTTTCTTTTTTCCAACTTATTTATTTGCAATCTAAAAATAAGTTAGGGAAAGGAAGAATGGGGAAGAATACTATAATTTAATCCTCAAAACAACTTTTTTTAGGAGGGTATTTTGTTTCCATTTTATAGATGAGGGAACTGATTTCAGAGAAGCTTCTAAATTTGTTCAAGTTGATATATTTAATAAGTGGCCTAAAAAACCTTTGCAAATAGGAAAAGAATAGTGATACAAACAGAAAGCCTATGAAAGCACATAAACAAAAGAAAAATGCACCCGGGTCTCATATGGGGGGGTGCCCCCCCAAAAGTATACACATTTTAAGTATGATGCTCACTCAAAAGGTGTTGATAACCAATGCTAGCATCAGCATGCCACAGACAGAACAATCAAAGAAAATGGCAGAAGCTCAGTTGAGCTAACGTCATACTATGTATTGCTACTGTAAATCAATTCAACTTAGAAAAGTAATACATAAGTGACATTTCTTAAAATGTGTAAGCATTTTTGGCACCCTCATATTTCAATATATCCTGGGGAAAGAGACAAGTAAAGATTATAAAGCTATAATTTATGATTCTTCATTTAAAATGAAATGAATAATAATAATTTTTATTTTTGAGTTGTCTCACTCTGTCACCCAGACTGGAGTGCCGTGGCCGGTCCCGGCCACCGCAGCCTCGAACTGCTGGGCTTCAGCGATCCTTCCGCTCAACCTTCCAAGTAGCTGGAACTACAGGCGCACGCTACCACACCCGGCTGATTTTTGATTTATTGTGGAGATGAGGTCTTGCCAAGTTGCCCAGGCGGGTCTTGAACCCGTGGGCTCAGGCAATCCACTCACCTCAGCCTCCCAAAGCATGGGATTACAGGCTGAGCCACCGAGCCCAGCTTGAACAATTATTTATAGAAAATTCCTGAAAGAAAAAATAAAAAAAATAGGTGGAAAAATGCCCTCCTAAATGATGAACTTCATAAAGGTCTCAAGTTACAGAGTAAAATATAAGGACTGTGATACTTACTAAATAGTAATACTATACAGTAACTAAGACATACTAATAAAAATCAAGTAAATAAACAGTATTTGTGCTTTTGTCTGATTTACAAATGTCTTTCTAGTACATTACTCCATTTATTGACTCAATTACTACAGAAACAAGAGACTTTAAGGTGGCTAAGGCAAAACTAGTCAAATACTGCATACATGATTCCTTACATAGACATTAGCAAGGATATATGCCAGGAAGAAATGGAAAAAAGTTCAAGATAATTTTTAAAGAACTTTAAGAGAGTTTGATAGGCTATCTTTATTTATTTTCTTTTTTTATTTTAAAGATGTGGGGTACAGTTAGGTGTACAAATGTTAGGTATACAAATGTTCATTATGCAGTTACCCTTGTTGATGAGATGTGCCCCTCCCTCCCCTAGCAGTTTCCCTCAACTGCCACCCCCACCCCCCGCACTTTCCCACTACTGCCAATCCCTTTTTTATAGTATTATAATAATTGTTCAAGGTCTGCTTATGAGTGAGAACATATGGTACTCTGTTCTTTATTTCTGTCATAGATCACTGAGTATGATAGACTCTAAATCCATCCAAGTTATTGTAAAGTCCATATGTTTGTTCTTCTTTATGGCTGCATAATATTCCATTGTGTATATGTAGCACATTTTTAAAATCCAGTCCAACTTTGATGGGCAACATGGTTGGTTCCATGTTTTTGCTATTGTGAATAGAACTGCAACAAACATGCATATACAGGTATCTTTTTGGCAGAATGATTTGAGTTCCTCTGGGTGTATTCCCAATAGGGGTATTGCTGGGTCATATGGGAGATCAATTTCTAGTTCTTTCAGAAATCGCCACGCTGTCTTACAAAGAGGTTGCACTAGTTTGCATTCCCACCAGCAGCGTAGAAGTGTTCCTTTTTTCCACATCCTCTCCAGCATCTGCTGTTGTTTGTTTTATTAATGATGACCATTCTTACAGGGGTTAAGTGACATCTGTATGTGGTTTTGATTGGCATTTCTTGATTAGTGAGGCTGAGCACTTTTTCATATGTCTGTTGGCTGCCCGTTTATCTTCTTTTGAGAAGTGTCTATTCATGTCTTTTGCCCACCTTTTAATGGGAATGTTTTTTTTTTTCCTTTTGGCATATTTGAGTTCCTTGTAGATCCTAGATGTTAGGCCTTTGTCAGATATACAGTTGGAAAGTATTTTTTCCCATTCTATGGGCTGTCTCCCTGCTCTCTTGATTGTTTCTTTTGCTTTGCAGAAGCTTGTCAGCTTGAAGAGGTCCCACTTGTCTATCTTATTTCTTATGGTATGGACACTTAAGGTTTTGATCAGGAATTGGTTGCCAGTTCCAATTTCCATAAAGGTGTTTCCCACATTTTCTAAGATTCTTATATTTCTAAGATTCACATAGAGGTTTTATGTTTAGGTCTTTGATCAATTTAGAGTTTATTTTTGTGTATGATGGTAGGTAGGGGTCCTGTTTCAATGTGATCAGCCAGTTTTCCCAGCACCTTTTACTGAATAAGTTCTCGCCTCACCAGTGGATGCTGTTGGAGGCTTTGTCAAAGATGAATTGATTGAGAAATTGAGGCTTTGCTTCCAGAATCTCTATCCTGTTCCATTGGTCTATATGCCTGTTCTTGTACCAATACCAGGCTGTTTTAATTACCATAACCTTATAGTAAAGTTTGAAGTCCGGAAGTGTGATACCTCCTGCTTTGTTTCTTTTGCTAAGAATTGTTTTGGCTAATCGTGGTCATTAATGTTTCCATATAAATTTCTGTATTGTCATTTCCACTTCTGAGAAGAGTGATGTTGGTAATTTAATAGGTATTGCGTTGAATCTGTAAACTGCCTTTGGTAGGATGGACATCTTAATGTGGATTTTTCCTATCCATGAGTATGGAATGTTTTTCCATTTGTTTGTGTTTTCTTGGATTTCTTTGAGCAGTGTTTTGTTGCTCGCATTGTAAAGGTCTTTCACTTCTCTGGTTAGGAAGATGCCGAGGTATTTCATTTTTTGTGTGGCTATTGTGAATGGGATTGTGGTTTTTATTTGGTTCACTAACTGCTTATTGTTGGTGTATAAGAATGCAACTGTCTTTTGCACATTTATTTTGTACCCTGTGACATTGCCAAATTCCTTTATCAGTGTAAACAGGTTTTTGGCAGATTCTCTTGTTTTTTTGAGGTATAAAATCATATCATCTGCAAAGAGGGATAACTTGACTTTCTCTTTTCCTATTTGGATACCCCTGATTTCCTTCTCTTGTCTAATTGCCCTAGCTAGGATTTCCAACACAATGTTGAACAAGAGGAGTAAGAAGGGGCAGCCTTGTGTCATTCCAGTTTTCAGGAAATGTTTTCAGTTTCTGTCCATTTAGCAATATGTTAGCTATTGGTTTATCATAGATGGCACTTACCATTTTGAGGTATGTTCCTTCTATACCTAGGTGTTTGAGGGTTTTTATCAAGATGGGATGCTGGATTTTATCAAAAGCTTTTTCTGCATCTAATGATGTAATCATGTGGTTCTTGTTTTTACATCTGTTGATGTGTTTAATTACATTTATGGTCTTGTGAATGTTGAACCAGGCTTGCATACCAGGGATGAAACCTACTTGGTCATGGTGAATGATTTTTGACATGTGTTTTTAGATCCGATTTGCTAGAATCTTGTTGAGGATTTTTGCATCTATATTCATAAGGGATATTGGTCCATTGTTCTCTTTTTTTGTTGAATCTTTACTCGGTTTGAGTATCAGTGTGATGTTAGCTTTGTAAAGAAACTTGGGGAAAATTCCATCTTTCGCAATTGCCTGGAATACTTTCCATAGGCTTGTTATCAGCTCCTCCTTGTACGTTTTCTAGAATTCAACTGGAAAGCCATACGATACAGGGATTTTTCTTGTATGTAATTTTCTTATGACAGAGTGAATATCCAGGGTTGTTATTGATTTATTTAGTGTCTCAATGTCTTCTTGTTTCAACCTGGGGAGGTTGTATGATGTCAGAAAGTCCATTTCATTTAGGTCATCAAGTTTGTTTCCATATAAGTGTGCATAGTAATCTCTGATAATTTTTTGTATTTCCTTGGGGTCAGTTGCTATTTGATCTTTTGTATTTCTGATTGTTTATTTGGCCTTTTTCTTGGTCATTCTGGCTAGGGTCCATCAATCTTGTTAATTCTTTTAAATAACTACCTTTTTGTTTTGTTGATATTTTCTATGATACCTTTGTCTTCTATGTCCTATATTTGGGCTCTTATTTTGGTGAATTGGATTCTTCTGGTAAAGTTAAGGTCTTGGTGGTCTTCTCTTTCTAGCTCCCTTAGGTGATTTGTTAGGCTCTTAACTTATGATCTTTCGGTTTTCTTGATGTGTGCTCGTAGAGATATAAATTCCCCTCTTAGAACTGATTTTATGGCATCTCAGAGGTTTTGGTGAGATGTTTCTTCATTTTATTTGTTTACAGGAATCTTTTAATTTCTGCTTTGATTTCAGTGTTGACCCAGTAGTTGTTCAGCATCATTCTGTTTAGTGTCCATGTCTTTGTTTGCTTTGGGGAAATTTGGTGTTGATATTCATTTTTGTTCCACTGTGCTCTGAAAATACCACTGTGCATGGCAATATTTCAACCTTGAGGAGTTTGTTTATTGATTTATGGCCAAGGATGTAATCAATCTTTGAGTACATTCCACGTGGTGATGAGTAGAATGCATATTCTATGGTTGTTGGTGAAACATTCTGTAGGTATCTATTAAGTTCATTTGGTCAAGTATCAAGTTTAGGTCCTGGTATCCTTGCTGATATTTGGCTCAATGATCTATCTAGGGTAGATATTGGGATATTCAAATTCCCTACTATAAAATAGTGTTAGAGTCAATATCTTTTTTTAGTTTACTTAGTAGTTGCTTTATAAATACTGGTGTTCCTGTGTTGGGTGCATATACATTTAGGATAACTATTTCTTGTTGATGAATTAAACCTTTTATCATTTTGTAGTGTCCTTTCATATCTTTTCAAATTTTTGATAGCTTAAAGGATGTTCTGTCTGATATTAGGATCATGACTCCTGCCTTCTTTTGTGATCCATTTGCCTGGAAACTTGTTATCCATCCTTTAACTTTGAGTCTGTGCATTCCTTATGGTGAGAAGAGTTTCCTGGATGCAGCAAATAATTGAGTCATGGTTTCTTATCTAGTTTGCCATTCTGTGTCTTTTCAGTGGTGCATTTAGTCCATTCACACTCAGGCACATTATTGAAATGTGATGGTTTATACCTGCCATGAGGTTCTTATAAAACTTTTTTGTTTGTTTGCTTGTTTTCTTTTGGCTTTGGGGTTGATGTATGTGTGTGTTTTCAAGTTTGTTGTTGTGTAGTATTCTCTGTTGATTCTGTGCTCTGCTGTTCTCTTGAGAAGTGTGTGGTCATATTTATTTCTTTATTTCTTTTGTGCTTGATAATTTTTTTAATTGTCTACTGTAGAACTAGTCTGGAAGCTGCATAATCTCCTAGGGATTGGATGTATGAGAAGGATTTTAATTCTCCATCACTGATGAAGTTAGCTTGGCTGGATAGGAAATTCTTGGTTGACATTGTTTATTTGAGTACTTTGAATATTGGATTCCAGTCTCTTCTTTCTTATAGTTTTTTTCCCAATAGGTTGGCTACTATTCTGATTGGTTTTCCCCAGGTGGTAGTCTGACCTTTCTTCTTGCTGCCTTTAGGATTTTTTCTTTTGTGACTACTTTGTGTAGGTGAATTACTATGTGTTTAGGAGTTGGTCCTCTCATTTGATGTCTTGTAGGAGTTCTCTGTATCTCTTGTGCTTGGCTGGTCACATCTTTGGTGAGATGGGGAAAGTTTTCTTGGATTACTTCCTGGAATACTTGCTCTAAGGTGTTTTCTATTTCCCTTTCTTCTTCTGGGATACGAATCAGGAATAGGTTCGGACTCTAGATATAATCACACACCTCTTGTAGGATTTGATCTTTTTTTCTGAGTTTTTTTCTATGTTTTTTGCAGATTGGGTTAATTCCATGTTCTGGTCTTCAAGTTATGATACTCTTTCTTTAGCTAGATTAATTCTACTTTCCATGCATGTCATCTTGTTATTTATTTCCTGTATGAAATTTTTATTGCCAAAAATCTCTATTATAAGTTCTTCCAGTGTTGCATCTTGTCTTTCTTGAGTGTTAGACACTCTTTCCATCCATTCCCTAATCCCTGTTGTATTCTAGGGCTAGTCATTTGTGACTTCCATTGTTTGGGCTCCAAGGTCTGATTTTTTACTAGTTTCCTTTTTGTTACACTTGAAATTACCTGTGGTCTTCTTTTGATTTTTCCTCATTTGTGACAGATCTTTTTTCTTTTCTCTTTAGTTCTGCTATTCAGTGTCAGTGGGAGAGGCTTTTCCTTCTTATGTTTGTTCAGCCCTCTATTCTTCCCTAATCTGGGCTCTGGATTTGTTCTATTTTGAAACAGGACTGTGACTGGGTAGCTTTGCTCTCTCTTGTTTTTGAAAGTTGAATAAGGTAGGGGATGAGGAGCTAGGATGCAGAAACTACTTGCAAATTACAATGTTCACTTATTATGGTATGTGTTCCCTAAGACCCACTCCCTACCACCACTCTATATGACCATGCAATGGATACATGTGTGTGTCCCCTAAGTCCAAGATACAGTGACAGAAATGAGGAGCACCAAGAAAAATAGAATGAAATAATAAGGTGATCAATAATTTAAAAAGAAAAAAAACCCCACAGAATAATGAAAGCAGAAACCAAAGCAAAAAACAATTGAACACACACAGACACACACACACACACACACCCCAAAATATACTGGAATAACAACAAAGTGAAATAAAACAAACAACAACAACAAAAAACCAGGCAAACAAAACACACACACACCTAGC
Organism: Cephalopachus bancanus; assembly: GCA_027257055.1. Lineage (NCBI taxonomy): Eukaryota > Metazoa > Chordata > Mammalia > Primates > Tarsiidae > Cephalopachus > Cephalopachus bancanus. The sequence continues at coordinate 772,780 of JAPVLO010000402.1, forward strand.
ACAAAATTAATGAAGAAGAAAAAGAGCAAAACTAAACTAAACTAAACAACCCAAAGGAATTCAGATTGAACCCTCACACATATATTGACACACACCTTAAACTAAAAAATAAAAATAAAAAAGAGAACAACAAAAGAGAAAAACAAACCAACAGTCAAAAAACTGAAAGATGAACACTCATTCAGATATACACATAAACAGAAAACAAAAAACAAAAGGAGAAAGAAAAAGAAATGAAAAAGAAAGAAAAAAGGGGGGTGATATAGATCAACCTCTCATATACACATTTATGCACAAAGGAAAAATATTTTTAAAAAAGATGAACTAACAAATAAACAGTCAAAAAAAATTTTAAAAATTAAAAATTCAAAAAAAGAAATAAAAAGTACCCTGCTCTTTTGTGACAGGTTCTATAATTGTTCTTCTCATCTGCTTTGCTATCTCCTGCAGAGCTTCCAATTTTTTCACTCTCTACAGTGTCCAGAGCAGGGAAAGAGGAAACACAGTGGGAGTGAGTGGGTTTGGGTGTAGTGCTCCCCTCTCACTCTCATATGGTCAGAGTGATCCCCTCAGGTGAGGAGGCGTGGGATTCTCTCTTCCCCAGGTATATACTTGCTACTCATGGGGTGCCCCAGCCAAGCCTGTTCTCAAATGGAGTTCTCCTATTACAACTGATGTCCAGGCTCTACCTGGGTTTGTCCCTCTCAGTTGTGCCCCAGCTGTGTGTGTCTCATGTTCTGAGGATTGCTGGGGAGGAGGGGTGTTGGGTCAGCCCTGGACTCACCACTGATCTCTTTGGAGTTCTTCTTCATCCTTTCTGTCCACACCCTTTGTCTCACGGCTGGATCAAGGTAGGCAATGGGGCACCTGAGACTCAGTACTCGTCAGGTCCCTTTGAAGTTTGTGCTTGCAGGATATTCCCTCAGGGGCACGATCAACCCCTGAGTAGTTGATCTACCAGTCACAGAAATCAGGTCTGTTGCTCCATGGTGATCAAGTTGTAGCACTTTCCTGCCCTGTTTTCAAGATGTTGGTGGGGTGCCTCTTTCATCTTCTTTAGTGGGACTCTGCCTCTGGGCTCCCTCTGCAGCCCCTGCTGCCAGTATCCAGCCAGGTGCTGAAGTGGTGAGGCAAAGCATGGAGCTGTCAGTCTCTCCTGCAGTGGTGAGGCAGAGCCTAGAGCCGGTAGTCTCTCTCTGTTGCTTCTTCACAGGAAGACTTTTATCCATTTAAAAACAAATGGTGCTCAGCTTTTGCAACTAGCGACCAAGCAGAGAAGCTGTAGCACCAACTGCTTCACAAGGAGGACCCTGGCCACTTGCTCACGAGTTCCCACTTAGTCAGTTTTCCCCAGCATTTTCTTCCCAGGAAGAGTTTTACTGATTTTTAAAAAATGGTACTTAGCTTTTGCATCCTGGGAATCACTAGGGTTCAAGCCAAGCAGCTGCGGCACCAGCCACTGCACCAGGAGAGCCCTGGCTGCTAGCTCCCTAGTTCTCATTCATTCAGCCCCTCACATGCCCACTCACTCGCCAACACTTGCACAAAATTTTCCATATACCCACTCACTCATACCAGGACTCACATCATCCAACTGGCTGGTTGCCATCTACCCCTGATTCTTATCTTTATTCTTTATAATAAAAATGTGTGGCTAGGCATGGTGGCTCAGCACTTTGGGAGGCCAAGGCAGGAGAATTGCTTGAGCCTAGGAATTCAAGACAAGCTGAGGCAACATAGCGAGACCTTGTTATACAAAAAATACAAAAACTAGCTGGGTGTGGTGGTGCATGCCTGTAGTCCCAGCTGTTCAGAAGGTTGAGGTGGGAGAATTGCCTGAGCCCAGGAGGTTGAGGCTGCAATGAGCCAGGACCACATCACTGCACTTGTTATACCCTAGCAATAGGAAGAACCAGCTTAACTTAGGAAAGAATATGAATTTAAAGGCAGAGGGTTTGGATTCTGTTTTTAGCTCATTCTTTAAATGATGGAAACTGTTCAATTCTTTGGTCAATATTTCTTCATCTTTAAAAAAGCGGTTTGGATAAGATCAGTGGTGCTCAGCTGGGGGTGCATTGCCTTCTATAATGTAATTGTGACAATATTTTCTCTGAAGTCTCTAAGTCTGTTGGTGGCACAGGGGATGTTGATTTTTGGTGTTAAGTGCTGCATGAGAGCTCTCTTTGTGATTTATGCTACTCACACCCACTTATTCAGGAGTTACGGATCTTTACTAATTTACTTATTGAAGGAAGAAGTCACAGATTTTAACAGGGAAATGTTAATTTTTTGGAACCAAGTTTAAGAAAAGCTAAGTAGATTTCTTTAAGTTAATGCCTAAAAAGTAAGCTCAGATGCCTGGAAAAGTAAACTCAGATGCCTAGAAAGAAAAGGAAAACACCATGTGCCTACACCATAAGGCATTCCCATCACTTGAAAGAAAGGACTTAAAGCAAACAGGCCAAGTTCCTAAAATTAGGACTACTTGGAAAATATTAAGAGAAAAAGATACTAGATCATAACATTAGATTAAACCTAAGTGGTCAGCTTTCTGTTGTTATTTTGTTTTAGAAATTCCACTAAGATCTCTAAAGCAAACTGTTTAACCTTCACATAATCTGCCTTTGGAGAAATTCAAAAGTATCTTCAAGCATCATTAACTTTTGCTTGGTTTGCCAAGCAAAATTGTTTACACACTTGACTTACACTCTCAATGAATGGTTTAAGCTTCACCTGAAGGTACTGGAAGATTTTCAGAAAGTGGGAGGAGGTATGCCTCATAAAATGAGACATTTTCCTCCACTTTATGATTATGGCTGGAATTCACAAAGCCTCATGGTATTTGAGTTTGTAGGGTTTCCTTTGCTTTTATTTTTTTCCAAAGTATTCTTTCCAAACAGAAATAATAAAGAAAGGCACTCCAGCATTGCCCTGGCTTGCTGGAATATTTCTTGAGAAATTTTGATTGCTGAAGATTGCTTCTCCAACTTTGGAGAAAAAAAGTAATTTAGAATAAGTCAAGATAAGCATCTAGCCTTGGTAGAAATCTGTGTGACCCTACATAGCAACTTCTAGGAGCCTTACTCTTTGCTAATTACCCTTTGCTAATACCGTCTTAGCTCTCAATGCCTCCTGGTCCATGCTGATGAAAGATGCTAAACTCTGTAAAACATTTAAGATGATTTATTCTGAGCCAAATATGAGTGACCGTAGGCCTGATCATCCCCAGGAGGTCTTGAGAACGTGTCCATTGTGGTTGAATTGTAGCTTGGTTATATACATTTTAGGAAGGTAAAAGTTATAGGAAACCATAAATCAATACATGTGTGATTTACATTGGTTCAGCTTGGGGAGGTGGAAAGTCCCCAAGCTGGAGCTCACAGGCTAAAGGTGAATTCAAAGATTACTTGATTGGCAACTAGTTAGCAAGAGTTATCTAAGGAATTGTGAAAGCAGTAAAGGAAATGGGCAGCTTGAGAAATGAGAAAAGAGGTTAAGTTTCTTGATATGTAGATGAAGCTTCATAGGTGGCGGACTACAGAGGGAATAGCTAAGTCTTAAAAGGTACCTGGACTCAGGAGTCCCCAAGAGATAGCTTTACAGGGTCATAAAATACTTTGATTTTTCTTCCTTTATCTTTTATGTGATGATATGCCAGAGTCAGGTTGAAAAGTAAACATTGTACAGGGTTAATTAAAACAACTCATCTTCCCAGACCCCTTAGTTAAAACTTTGACAAGGTAAACACAAAGGTCAGAGTTTAGTTCTCATCCATATTGATCAGTGGAGAAGCAGCCATTGTATCTGTGAAGGTTGAGAAAATAAAATTTCATAGGATTAAAATGACAGATCAGGGCTAGAGTGTAAAATATCTAGAAGGAAAAGTGAAATTTAAAAACTCTGTACCTTACTAGGTTTTGTATAATAAGGATTTTTTATTGAGTTGGAGTCTCACTCTGTCGCCCAGACTGGAGTGCAGTGGCCGCTCCCGGCCACCGCAGCCTTGACCTGCTGGGCTCCGGCGATCCTTCCGCCTCAGCCTTCCGAGTAGCCGGAATTACAGGCATGCGCTACCACGCCCAGCTGATTTTTTGATTTATTGTAGAGATGAGGTCTCGCTGCCCAGGCGGGTCTTGAACCCACGGGCTCAGGCAATCCACTCTCCTCAGCCTCCCAAAGGCGCGGGATTACAGGCTGAGCCACCGAGCCCGGCTTATAATAAGGATTTTAAGAGCAATAGCTAATCATCATGTAATCAATTTCATTTTTTAGGTAATTTGAAATATCACAAGGAAAATATATTTCTCTTTATTTTAGAAGCAAATATTTCTTGCAGTGGTTTGAAAAGGTATTTATAGATTGGGTACAAATTATATCTGAAAACTGAGACGAACACAGTGATTTAGCAGTAAAGCTTCCTTTCAGCTGCACCTGTACTCAGTCACATGCAGCATAAGGTATCCCAAGAAGTATTATCTATTTGTCACCACGGTGGAAGGAAGTCAGGGCAGTCCTTGGGCAAAATTATGCAGCACAGGAAGTAAGATTTTAAAAAGCATCCTGAACTTCCCTTCATATATTGGGAGAAATTTGTTCAAAAATAACATTCTATCTATTGTGGAAGCTCCCTCACTTTCTTTAAAAATGCCAAAGGCATCCTTACATCTGCTATCCTAATTTGTTATTTTCAATTTAAAGTTAATGAGTGCGAGTTAATGTATTTTTCTTTCTGTAGCATATATGAATTTGCAACTATTTCTCCTATCCTTTGTTTTTACATTAGGATGTGGGTACCACTAAGACAGGTGATATTTCCTAGGTTTTGTGCCCTGATGTCTTCCTCAGAGCTCTGCATGTAGCTGGGCACTTGGTAAGTAGATTTTAATTTACAAATAAATTATTCAGAGGTAGAACCCTTGCCTTTGTCTATAATCTGGTTTCACCACTTTAGGAGTTGAGGTGAAGAGCAGAAAAGTTTGAGGAGGCTCATTTTAAATGACTTTGCAACTAGAAACAATGAAATCAGTTCTACCAATTGTAAGCTATAGTTCAATTTGTTTAGCAGCACATTTTATTGATAGAGAAGAAAAGCTGTGGGCGCCATCTAGTGGTAAGTATCCCCCAAGTCTCAGTGCCTTTCCATCACATGTCAGAGGGCTATGCTGTGGGCTGCTGGAGAGTGGAATCCTGAGAGACACCATATCTAGCCTGTTTTTTGGGTCACTAGCATTCCACCTCACTCCTGAAACCTGGAGATGCCCTAGGTAAGAAATTTTCCCCTGCTGATCATTCTTGCACTCCTCTGCACTCATCTACAGACTATCACTTCCCTGCCTTGCAAGGCTCTTCCATTCCCTCCTAATGTCTCTTCTTCCTTTCTTCTGCTCAAGGCCCACAATGCTGGGAAACAAGAAAATGATTTCATTGCCAACTACATTTTGTGTGTTCTGTGTCTCTCTATCTCAACATAGACTTCAAGCCTTTCAACACTAACTACTGCATGTGGTGATATATTTATGGTGACTTGGATTCCTTGTACCCCGACTTTCAGTGAAGTGCTATGAGTTTCATCCTTATGCCACAAACTTGCAGCATCAGCATTTTAATTAATTGTTGAGGAAATCTGTACAGAGAGAGGTTGCTGCTTGCACATCAGACCCCTTAAATGTTACATGAGCATTCATAGTTATTTTTAGCCAACAGAATTTGCTCATCCCCTAAACTAAATAGAAGAGGTATTGTTGAAAGAATTTTTTAATGTATGAGAAAATTGGTTTTATTTCTTATGAAGAGTTTTATTCTGCAGATCAAGTGAATGAAATTAATTGATTTTTAATTTGAAATACTTAAACTGTGCTAGATAAGTTCAGAATGTTTATGAAAGGCAAAAATCCTTCCTCTCCAGAAACTTGTAATTATAGGGGAAAGTGATCGAATGATCTCTTTTTCAGTTTCACATTTCCATTCCTTTTCCGTCATTCATGTCCTGTTCAGTTCATCTAGTAAGAGCATTGTTCTTTTGGTAAGGCAGGGTTTCTGAGTCATGACACTTTGCTTTCTTGTCATCTTCTTGATTTCCTTCTGCTCACTCATTCCCAGTTACTTGATCCCACAAGCGACCTGTTGAGTTAGTGGAAACCAGGGGCCCCGAACCAAAGGCCAGGGGTTCATCTGTTTTATTTGACCCATATATTACTTTATTTTTAAAAATTGAGCCAGCATTTAAGTATTAGGAAAGTTCCTGTAAAAATCTTGGTTTATAAGTTATTTTTAGAAAACTAAGTCCACTGGCACTAATGAGCTGGGAATGAGTGTCTACTGAACTGTTTATTCCAGATGCCTTTTTTCCAGTTGGCTATAGTCTCCACCTTATTTTGTTTCTGACCCTGAGGCTAAGTGTCCATTTGTGGTATGGAAAGTAAATAAGATGGCACTGGAATATTAGAATCTTTCTACAAGGTTCACTTCACCTGTTACCCCATAGATATCAAAGTCTGCAAACTCTGCCATAACAATCTCTGCCTCTGGAAGGAAATACTTGATTGGTGCTCTCATATATTTGTACAAGAAGATCCTCTGAAATGCCATTTCACCCTTACACAGTACTTGGTAACATAGTAACTTGGTGTATCTGTCTGTTTTGTGTTGCTGTAAAGGAATAACTAAGGCTGGGTAATTTATAGAGAAAAAAGATTTAGTTCTGCAGGCTGTACAAGAAGCATGGCGCCAGCATCAACTTGACTTCCAGTGAGGCCTCAATAAAGTTTTACTTGTGGGAGAAGGCGACAGGAGCCTGTGTGTCAGATGGCAAGAGAGGCAGAGAGGGAGAGAGGGAAAGAAGGAAGATAGGGAAAGAGGGAAAGAGGGAAGATAGGAAAAGAGGGAGAGAGAAAAGGAGAGGGAGGAGAAGGAGGGGGAGGAGAGGAGGAGGAAGTGTCAGGCTCTTTTTTAAACAACTAGTTTTTCATGAACTAATAGAGAAAGAACTCACTCTTACTGAAAGGATAATGCCAGGCTTTTCAAGTGGGATCTGCCCCTATGATTCAAACACCTCCCACAAGGACCCACTTTAAACATTGGGGAATCACATTTTAACATGAGATTTGGAAAGGGTAAATACCCAAACTATATTATCTGGTGACCTTCACTAATATAAAAGTCGTTTTTTAAGAACAGGATTTGATGCCATTCTTTATGTATATGATACAAGATCAAATCTCCAGAGAGCAGGATTTGCCTCAGAGATGTGCATTCCATCTGCTTCCCACAATCTCTACAATCTCAGAAACCTCAGTAGTGGTCCGGGATGGCATTTGAGGATCCTTATACTTATGGTTATGAACTTTGCTCACTAAACACAATTCATAAGAGGCCAGACCAGTATTCAAACTTAGGCCAACAGTGCTCGAAATCACTATCACTATGCGGAGAACTCCAGAGATATTTGTTAAATGCATAAGCAAGTCAGTAAGATAAGGGCTCATGATATCAGTTACTCAGAGCTGTAAAGATTGTTAGAACACAGGAAATTTGAGAATCGCCTCGATTTTGCTCTCCCTATCACCCGTTGATAATTGATTTTACTTTCATGATATATCTCAGATCTGTCTGTTCCCTCCATCTGCACTATGGTCACCTGAATCCAAGCTGTTACCATCTCTTGACTGGACTAGATCAATAGCATCTTAACAGGTCTTTATGTTTCCGTGTTTGTGCCTTCTACAGTCTGTTTTCCACATTTCAACCACAGTGCATTTCATACTGTATCCTAATCATGTTGCTGAATGCTGGGGATCTGGCAAAGGTCCAGTTGCTTGCCCACAGAAAGCCAATCACTGAGACAATAAGTATTGCTCATATTCAATGAGTATTAGAGAAGTTTTTTGATGTGTGACATCAGCCAAGAGATGGGAGACAATCTAAAATCCATTTCTCCAGTCGATTAAAATTAAGGGTTTATGTAGCAGGGAAGAAATGTAATTACATGTGAGAAAACAGGAATTAGGGAGGGGTAAGGAAGAAAAGTTGGTCAACAGAAACTATATGTGTGAAAACAGGAATTAGGGAGGGGTCAGGAAGAGAAGCTGGTCAACAGAAAGCAGGTAGTAGATTCTGTTCTAATGGATGAGTGGTCTGGTGTCTCCTTGTTCTGATGACTTAGTCTGATGGTCAGTTTTCTGAGAAAGGAACTCAGAACAAATGTAAATTTCTCAAGTTTTAAAACTGGGAGTGTCAATTTTTATGTTTATTCAAAAACCTTAAACATCAGATCTACGGCACGATTGGGCCGGTTTCAACCGTAAATTAGATCTTGTCTTTCCTCTGCTTACAACACTTCAGTCCTTTCTCAGTGTCTTCCAGAAAAAGTAATATGATCATATGCTTGCCTGCTCTGTCATTGCCTGGTATGCATCCTCACCCTGCTCTGTGCTCCATGAACACACAATGCCAGCTATGCTGGTCCTTCACTTCCCCCATAGCTACTCTCTGTTTCAGGGACTTCCCGGAAATTGCTAGGAATATTCTTAGCCACCTTTTTATGCTTACTGAACTCAAATTGATCTTTTTCAGACTTTTTACAAAATAATTTTTTCATCACCTCTAATTCAGTTCTTTGGTTTTCCTTCATGTGACATTTCACTCTCTGTAGCTATGTAATTAATTATGACACTATTTGTTTTGTCAAACAATTTTTTATTGTCAAATTTTTTGTCAAATTTTTATTTTCAAAATTCCGAACAGGGACACAACTCTATTGTTAACTACTGGCGCCCAGCACTAAGCACATACTATGCCCATAATAAATACTTGTTTAATTGAATTGCATAAGATATGCACAGGAAAATGAAGAAAGGGGCTAGAGATATGATTAAGGAACCCATGCCCACACCCTGAGGTTTTCTCCAGGTGAGGATGTGGTTTTTCTGGTTCTTAGTTTAGTTTATAAGCTCTAACTAGAAGTGACTGTGATGTAGCAAAATTGGCCAGATGGAGGGAAGTGGGTACATCTGAGGAAATGCAGTTGAGTTAGTGTGGGCTTAGATGTAGGGACTGAAGGTGCTATATCACATCTGACTTTCTTATAGCTGGGTTTTCTCATTTGATCTTCATAATTCCTTGTCATGGGTAACATTGTCCTCATTATATCATTTGGGTTATATGGACAATATTCCCAGCAGCCTTACTCTCCACTGGAGAATCAACAGCTGGGGCAGGCCCCATTGAGCGGGGCTGTCTTCTCTATGTGCCCACCTCACTTCTGAGAGGTTTATGTTTCCTTGGCTAATTACAATGATAACTTAACCCGATAGAGTAGGCAGGTTACTACAGGGAAATATCAGAACTGTAGGAGGCTAAAAGAAAAAGTCAGAAACCAGTGGAAATGCTTGCAAGCCTGCCCCAGTGTCAAGGTTGCTAGAAAGCTGAACAACAAAACAAAACCAAACAAAATTAAAATAATTCTCATCGAACATACCTGCTGCAGCCTACATCCCTTTTCTCAGATGTTTGTAGTTAAAAGCCAACCACCAAGGCTGGAACTAGCTTAGAGACTCCCTGGAGCACACATGTCAATAGCTAAGGTTAACTTAAGATAACCATGACCCACTGTAACCTTCAGTATATGCTCATTAGAATGCTAAATAACATACCTTCCAACACCATGACAGCTCTAACCCTGTCCATTTATGGTAATAAATTGGGTGGTATATCACTTCCAGGAATTGCCCACTCATTTCTTAGAAAAATCCATCCCTTTAAAAGAACATTCCACTCGTTCATTATTATAACTCACAGAAACTACAAGCCAGAGACCCTGAGTGCAACATTTTCTTGTGGTCACACCCTGAAGTTTGTACTATTCTGTTGCTTTCACTTTTAAAAAACTTGCTACTGCCTTGCTCCTTTTGGCTCACTCTGAAATTCCTTTCTCCAATGAAGTTAAGTACTTACCATAGAGCACTGGTAACAGACACAGAACCATGGTAATAGATTTTGGTGACTCCCTGGGACTCTAAAGTAAGACTTTTCCAGCCTCCAGTGAGTTCTGAAGCATTCACCTCCTGATGCTGGAGTGCTCTATCTCGTTGTGCCTAATTTATACTTGGCTATAGCTGATGCCGCTTGTCTCTCATTTCCTCCATGTTGCGAAGACTTTCAAGTCTTTTCTACTTTTCTTTTTTGGTCTCCTCACAAACCTTCTGACACATTTACAGCTAGACTCCTCCCAACCTCACAAAAGATTTGTGCTTAATATTCCATTCTAGGGTAAAGACTACAATCGTCCTACTTTCCTCTGACCATTTCTACTTTAGTGGACAATGCTGCCTGTGACCTTGGCCTGGCCAGTTCTGTCCCAGGGTAATCTCCCAACCTCCTCCATGGCAGGTTCTTCCCTTATTTCATCTTGCTGGGTTCTTGCTTGTGAGTTGGTTAGACAATCTGGGTTGTTAGCTAGCTGAAAGCTAAGCTAATCACCGGCAGGCAGGAACTTAGAAATCCTTGGTGCTCTCTTGGTCTGAACCCACTCGGTGGCAACCAAGGGTGCATGGACAGTGTTTGCCCACTTTCAGTGAACACGGGAATTCACTCTGGGTCCTCCATGAGCCCAGGGATGTTTGATCCTTGGGGCTGCACATGCCAAGACTGGATATGGAACTGGGGATGCCTGACCCATCAGGTTGGACAAGAAGTTGGCACTGTTGAACCCCATGTGCAAAGGGATGAGCTCTCCTTCTTTCTTCTCTAGATATGGGAGTTGGTTGTATTCAGGTGACTCTTGCAGGCAAGAAGTCAGCCTGGGACTTTATGTAATAAGCCTCCCTTCAGTCTTGTCTTTCTTTTCTAGATAAGGAAACAAGCTCATCCATTTCCATGAACACTCCACTGAGTTGTGTATTAAAACATTCGGACAGTCTGCCACTAGACAGCCTTGAGAAGAAAAGAATGATTTTCTTTTGTAACATAGCCTCGCCTCAGTACAGACTGGTATACAGGGAGACATAGGCAACCAATGGGAGTTTTGTTATAAAGCCTACCAATTATGCTAAGATCAGAGTAATTACTCAGGAAGAAACTGATAATCTGTCTTTATTCCAGGTTAGATTAGTGAAGGCCCTAAAAAAAATGTACAAACATAGACTCTAACTCCCCATATGGACAGATAGTTATAAACACCCATTTCATTAGTCTGCTCTGGATAGCTGGAGGAAATTATAAAAACTAGATTTGGGACCACAGAGCTCCTCACCTCAACTTCTGAGCACAGCTTTCTCAGTTTTTAATAATTGAGAATAGCCAGGGAGGAGCAACACAAGACTAAGGTAAAAGGCAAACCAAGCTGTTGACTACAGCAATTATTGGGGAACCACGTTGGGGGAGGTCGGGTGGTGACCCCAAACCAGAGGAAGCTTGCTTTAATTATGGAGAACTGGGACATTGGAAAGGCAGATGCCCAAAGCCCCCAGCCTTGTGGACCATGCCATGAATGTAGACAAAAGGGCCATTGGAAACGGGCCTGCCCCAACCCCAAAATTCTGGCCATGTCCAACTGAAGGGGCTCACAGTCTTCGATGGTTCTCTAATGGATCATTGCTATATATAACTGGGGGAAAGCCTAGTAGGGTTATACCTCAACCCTCAAGGTGGCAGAAAGGCCCACTACCCTCTTGTTTGATGCTTTCTTTTGTTTTCTCTCTTTTGCTGCCCTGCCCTGGACCTTTCTCTAGTAAAACCTGCTCAGTGGTTAGCGTCAACAGGAAATCCCAGGTACATTATTTATCTCAGTCTTTTACTTATATCTGGAAAACTTAATTTATAAGTCATAGATGTTTAATAAAGCCTGAATGTCCAATCCCCTTATTGGGAAAGGACTTCCTTAAGGTGCTGGGTGCCATCATGGTTTTGCTGGAACAGAAGAGAATCTTCTAGATAACCTAATCTCAATAGCCCTGAGGTTACTCTTATGACTTGCCAAACCGTAGATCCCATCTCTAATGCCTATGCAGGACAACACAAAGCTTCAACACTCATATATAAAAACCATAGAATAAGTATACAACAGCAGGCCAAACCTCAAGGACCTACCACTAGAGAATCCAAACTATATTTTGCTTACTGACAGAAGTAGCTTTGTCTACAGAGGGAATTGGAAAGCAGGTTGTGCTGCTCTAAGCCTCTCTGAGACCATTGATACAGGAGTTCTTTAAAGGAACACTTCAACCCAAAAAGTCAGCGCTAATAGCCCTAACTTGAACTCTAAAGCTGACAGAGGGATCCTTAATAAATATCTATACAGATTTAAAGCATTCATTTATGGTCCCACAAGTTTATTCTGCCATTTGAAAAAAGAGGGGACTCCTCACAACAAAAAATTTCCCCCCAAAACACACACGTAGAAATCTTATGTCTCTTTGAGGCTGAACGGTGGCACTGAAACAGTCACAGAAATACATTACAAGAGACATCAAAAAATCGCACAAGGGTCAACAGAGGTAACCTTCTGGCTAATACTACTTGCAGATAACTCAAAAACAAGCCACTAGTAAGTGATCATCCCTTTCTATCTTCCTCTCCCAGTAACTCTTTGGCTCTTAAGTATAATAAATCAAAGAAAATAAAAAGGGCATACGATAAAGAACTTAACAAACAAACAAAACAAAAAAATTTTGGAAGAATGGTAAGAACTAAATGGAAAAAAGCCCTTGCCCCAAAAGTCAACAATGACCTCGTTAAAGGAATACATAGTTCCTCCACCTAGAAAGGCGAGTCATGACCTCCTTACTTAACAAACCTTTTTTTTTAAAGTCAGGATCTCAGTCTGTACTGGCATGATCACAGCTTACTGCAGCTTTGACCTCCTGGGCTCAGGCGATCCTTCTGCCTCAGCCTCCTGAATAGTTGGGACTACAGGGGTGCACCACCATGCCTAACTAATTTTTTTATTTTTTGTAGAGATGAGGTCTCACTATGTTGCCTGTGCTGGTCTTGAACTCCTGGGCTCAAGCAGTGCTAGGATTGCAGGTGTGAACCACTGCACCGGCCTCTATTTTTTAAATAAAGGAATTAACTGCCACCGTCTCCCAAGTATCCACATCCTGCCCTTTATGTTCCAAAAATAATCCCCAAAGATGCCTCAGTCTCCACCTTTGACACAGTCAATCCAAAGACCAAAATGTCCTGCATAGGACTGACAGATATACTTCACTCAAATGCCTTCCTCAAAAGGATTAAAATACTTACTGGTCTTTGTGGATAATTTTACTGGCTGGGCTTAACCCCCCCCCACCAATAGAGGTAACAAAATTTCCCCTCAAAGAAATAATTCCAAGGTTTGGTCTTCCTCAGTCTTTATAGCCTAACAACAAACTTTGTGTCTAGAGTCGTACTGGAGGTAACAAGTGCTGCGGGTATCACTTATCATCTTTATTCTACTTGAAAACCCCAATCCTCAAAAAAGGTAGAAAGAGCTAATCAAACCTTTAAAAGGGTCTTAATAAAACTTTGTCAAGAATCTACAAGCTCCTAAATTCAGGTGTTGCCTATTGTCTTGCCTCATGTTAAGATGACTCCAAAAGCTGAGCTACAACTTAGTTCTGTTAAAATAACATGTGGAATGCCATTTCTAACTAATAGCCTGATTATAAACCCCGAAATCCAGAGCCTCCTGACATACATCATTAATTTGGGTCCTGACATACAGGAAACATGGTAACCAAGTCTACCCCAAACCTTCCCGTGCTCCACCCACCCCAAAGGTGTGGCCTAGAGACCAGATCCTCCTCAAAACATGGGAAGAGAAAAATCCTTAAAATCAGTTGCTTCCTGCATGGGTAAAACCTTACACAATACTTCTTAGTGGCCCCATAACAGTCAAGTTCCAGGGTAACAAAAAAAAGACAACTCTCAGAATTCTCAGCCTACAACCACAGACCTGGAACCTGTAAACAGCCTGAAGTTCCTTTCCAAAAGAAAGCCTCCAAAAACTATCAAAGAAAAATAAATACTACTCCAACACCAGATTACTCTTCTTACACTTGCATGTTTTTGCTATCTGAGTAATATTAAAGCTTACAATCCTCCACAAACACACATAAGTAACTGCCTTACCACACAAGAAAAACTCAACATTTTTTTCCCTTTCATACTTAATATTATAATAACAATAGTCAGATATAAATGGGCTGCCTCTGTCTCTGCAAGGACAATATACAATACTCCTCCTAGGAAAACAGACTTTTGCCCTTACGAAATATAAACATTTGTTTATAAAATGCTTATGCTCCATATATACTTAATAAAATTGAGCATTTCTCATCCAAACTGGAATAGCAATTTCTATCTCCAATTTGGGGGCCTTGTCTTTTCAATATTTTAATTAGATTCATGGCTTCTAGGCTCCAGAATTTCCAACTCCACATAATGTTGCAACAAAAGTTTCATTCTGTTTTTCTAAAGGAATCAGTTCCCATCAATCTACATAATGAAATGACAATAAAATTCCATGCCTACAACCCTAGCCAAAAATCACATGTAGGTTTGGACTTCAATAGTTAGAGTCAACACCCACTTTCAGCTTAAAACAGCTACAGGAAAAAAAAAATCCTTCATCCCTTGGATTCCCTAAAAGAATTTAGGGTCCGGAATTCTTGAGTGGGGATTGATAGAGTAGGCAGGTTAGAGTAGGGAAATATCAGGACTGTAGGAAAAGTCAAAAACCAGTGAAAGCTCTTAAAAATATGCTCCAGTTTCAAGGCTGCTGAACATTAAAAAAAAAAATTAGAATAAGTCTTACCCAACATAGCTGCTGCAGCCTATATCCTCCTTCTCAGTATGTTTGTGGTTAAAAACCAACCACTAAGACAGGTACTAACTAGAGACATCCTGGAGCACACACATCAATAGCCAAGGTTACCCTAAGATAATCACTACCTATTTTTACCTTCATTATATGCTCATTGGCATTATAAATTACTACCCTCCAGCACCATGACTGCTCTGACCCTGCCCATTTACAGTAATAAATTGAGTGGCACCCCAATTCTAGGAATTGCTTATCCATTTCTTAGAAAAATCTACTTCTTTAATAGAATATTCACTCCCTCATTATTATAGCTCACAAAAACCACAAGCAAAAGATCCCCACTAGGACACTTCCTTGTGTTCACTCACACTTCACTCTGCTGCGTGTACTATTCTGTTACTTTCACTTTTAAGAAACTTGCTAACTGTCTTACTACTTTCAATTCACTCTGAAATTCTTTTCTGTGGCAAAGTCAAGAATTTGGGACAGAACACGGGTAACACAGAATCCCAGTAACTAACTTACAGGGGATGTTAGGGGTGGGCTAGGGAGAAGAGTAATATTGTCTCTCTTCCCTCATGTCTGTAACCCATGTGAAATATGAAGATACAAAAGAAAATCTAAAATCTAAAAACAGTTATCTGAGACGTAAAAGCTTAAAATGTAGCTATAATTATTAAGCTGTACCCTTGCCAGAGTAATGGTACCCTACTCTCAGAGAGAGAAAGCATTTGCTAAAATGTGTGCCATAAAATGGTTTTTCATTTTTTCTGGTACATAGAGCTGAGAGGTGTTTGGGGGCTTTGGACCTTGACATTTCTCTTATGTTCTTGTGGCACATTATAATTTACTTTGTCAGCATGCCCCAGACCATTGCTGATTGATCTTGGTTGTATGCATACAATAGATCAAGTGGAAATTGAGGCATAGTTTCTTTAGAATTATCATGGACTCCATGACTTAAAAGTCTTTAAAGGCTGAGGTGGAAGGATTGCTGGAGCCCAGCAGGTCGAGGCTGCGGTGGCTGGGAGCGGCCACTGCACTCCAGTCTGGGCGACAGAGTGAGACTCCAAATCAAAAAAATAAACAAATAAAGTGAATAGATAGTTTTGGTTAAGAAAACAGCAAACAATGCTAAGAACAAGAGAAGATGCCATTGTTAATTGTTAAGAAAAACGAGTTTCAACAACAATTAAATTAACAGGTTCATAAACAGTTACCTGTTACCATGAAGGATAAACCCAACTACTAGGGTTGCAGTTCAGTTAAACTTTTTGTTAAGTTCTTAAGAAAAAAAACTAAACTTTCCCTGATTGGTATATATGAGTAAAACGGAAACTTTCTAGTCATATTATTTTTCTCTGCACATGAAATTTTGAAATGATCAACTCCCCATGTTATGGCTCCTTAAGCATATACACAAGGAAGATCTCCCAAAAAACCCTGGAATTTATTTATAAAAAATTGTGTATTTATTCTTACATGTTTATCTATTTTTTGCACCTCCACTTTAATAAACTCATATTTTATTTATCTATTTTGCTAGTGTACAATGATTTAAACTTTTTTTTTGTTTTTGAGTTGGCATCTTACTCTGTTGCCCAGGTTGGAGTGCAGAGGCACGCTCACGGCCACCGCAGCCTCGATCTGCTGGGTTTAGGCGATCCTTCCATCTCAGCCTTCCAAGTAGTGGGAACTACAGATGCACACCACCACGCCCGGCTAATTTTTGTGATTTATTGTAGAGACGAGGACTCACCATATTGCCCAGGCTGGTCTTGAACCCCCAGGCTCAGACAATCCACTCACCTCAACCTCCCAAAGTGCTGGGATTACAGGCTGAGTCACCGTGTCCGGCCTAAAATTTTATTTTATTACAGGAATGTGGGGCACAAGTGAGGATTTACTACATAAGTAGACTATATGCAGGTGAATTTTAGGCTTCTTACTCCCTCTGGTAACGAAGCAAGTGCACTTTGTGTTGTCATGTGTTTTCTACTCTCCTACCTCCTTTCCTCTCCTAGTAGAGCCTAGTGACTGCTGATTCCACCCTTGACTAATGTTCAAGGTCCACTTATGAGAACGTGGTGTTTAAATCTTTGTTTCAGTGACAGTTCACTTAATATAATGGCCTCCAACTCCATCCAATTTGCTGCAAAGTCCATAATTTTGTTCTTCTTTATGGCTGCACAATATTTCACCATGTATATGTACCACTTTTTCTTTATCCAGTTCACTTTCTTATTTTTTTTCACCTTTTCCTTTTTCTTTTTTTTTTTTCATCTTATTTTTTTTGTTGGGAGGGGAGTAGTTTGTTTCTTTTTGAGACTGGGATCTTGCTCTGTTTGTTGCCCAGGCTGTAGTGCAGTGGTGTGATCTTAGCTCACTACAGCCTTGATCTCCTGGGCTCAAGCAATCCTCCTGTCTCAGCCTCTCAAATAGCTAGGTATCCAGGCCACTTTCAGTGGGCAGTAGGGTTGGTTCCATGTTTTTGCTACTGTGAACAGTGTGGCAATAAACGTGTGTGCAGGACTTTTTTTTTTTTTAGAATGATTTGTGTTCCTCCAGATATATTCCTAGGAGAGGGATTGCTGGATTGTATGGAAAGCCAATTTCTATTTCTTTTAGGCATTGCCACACTGCTTTCCATAGTGACTGAACTAGCTTGTACTCCCACCAAGTGTAGAAGTGCTTCCCTTTCTCCACACCTGCACCAGCATTTGTTGTTTTTGACTGATTAATGATAGCCATCCTTACCATAGTTAGGTGGTATCTCATTCTAGTTTAGATTTGCATTTCTTTGATGATTAGTGAGGTTGAACATTTTTTCATGTGTCTGTTGGCTGCTTGTATGTTTTTGAGAAGTATTTGTTCATTTTCTTTGCCTGATTTTTAATGGGATTTTTTTGTCTTCAGTTCATTTGAGTTTCTTGTAGATCTTGAATGTTGGGCCTTTGTCAGATAAATAGTTTGCAATTTTTTATATTTTTTTATTTTTTTTACCATTCTGTGGGTTATCTATTTTCTTGATGGTTTCTTTTGCTGTGCAAAGGCTTTTCAGTTTGATTGAGGTTCCATCTCTCTACCTTAGCTTTTACGGTATTTATTTTTGGTGACTTGGTTAATAATTTGTTGCCCACTCTGCTGTGCATAAGGATGTTCCCTACTTTTTCTTCTAGGATTCTTATAGTTTGAGGTTTTACTTTTAGGTCTTTGTTCCATTTAGAGTTGACGTCTATATTTGGTGATAGGTAGGGATCAGTTTCATTCTGCATGTGGTCAGTCAGTTTTCCCAGCACCATTTGCTAAATAAAGTCTCCTTTCCACAGTGATTGCTATTGGTGGCTTTGTCAAGGATGAATTGATTGAGAGACTGTGATTTCGCTTCCAGAATCCCTGTCCTGTTCCATTGGTCTGTGTGCCTATTTTTGTACTAATATCAGGCTATTTTGATTACTGCAGCTTTGTAACAAAATTTAGCCTGGATGTGGTGGCTCATGCCTATAATCCCAGTACTTTGGGAGGTTGAGGTGAGAGGATTGCCTGAGCCCATGTGTTCGAGATCAGGCTAGGCAACTTGGCAAGACCTCATCTCTACAATAAATAAAAAATTAGCTGGGTGTGGTGGAATGTGCCTGTAGTTCCAGCTACTTGGAAGGCTGAGGCAGAAGTATCACCTGAGTCTAGCAGGTCAAGGCTGTGGTGGCCATGGGAGACAGAGTGAGACTCTGACTCAAAAAAAAAAAAAAAAAAAAAATTTAAAGACTGGAAGTGTGATACCTCCCGCTTTACTCCTTTTGCTGAGGATTGTTTTGGCTATTTGTGCTCTTTTTTGTTTTCATACAAATTTCGGTATTGTCATTCCCAGGTCTGAAAAAATGATGTTGGTAATTTGATGGGTATTGCATTGAATTTGTAGATTGCCTTGGGTAGAATGGACATCTTGACAATATGGATTCTTTCAACCCATGAGCATGGAATATTTTTCCATTTGTTTGTGTCATCCAGATTTCTTTGAGCAGTGGTTTGTAGTCCTCATTTTAAAGGTCTTTCACTTCTCTGGTAAGGTGGGTGCCAAAGTATTTCATTTGTATGTATGAGTGTCGCTACTGTGAATGAGATTGTGCTTTTTATTTGGTTCTCCCCCTGCTTGTTGCTGGTGTATAGAAATGCAGCTGTCTTTTGCACATGGATTTTGTAGCCTGTAACTCTACCAAAGTCATTTATCAGTGCGAGGAGGCTTTTGACAGACTCCGTAGGGTTTTCAAGGTATAGATATATTTCATCTGCAAAGAGTGATACCCTAACTTCCACCTCTCCTATTTGGATATTCCTGATTTCCCTCACTTGCCTGATTGCTCTGGCTAGGACTTGTAGCACTATGTTGAACAGAAGGGGCAAAAGTGGGAATCCTTGTCTTGTTCCTGTTCTTAGGTGGAATGCTTCCACTTCTGCCCATTGAGCAAGACATTAGCTGTGGGTTTATCATAGGTGGCTCTTACTGTTTTGAGGAATGTTCCTTCTATGCCTAGGTGTTCAAGAGTTTTTATTAAGAAGAGAAGCTGGATTTTGTCAAATGCCTTTTCTGTGTCTAATAATATAATCATGTGGTTCTTGGTTTTACATCTGTAAATGTGCTGAATTATGATTATAGTCTTGTGATTGTTGAAACAACCCTGCATCCCAGGAATGAAGCCCACCTGATCATGGTGGATGAATCTTGAGATGTGTTGTTGGATCCAATTTGCTAGAATCTTGCTAAGAATTAAAAAAAATTAGCCTGTAATTCTCTTTCCTTGTTGGGTCTTTGCCAGGTTTGGGTATCAGTATGATGTTATCTTCATAAACTGAGTTGGGGAGAAGTCCATCATTCTTGATTGCCTGAAATACTTTCAGTGTATCAGCTCCTCTTGTATGTCTTATAGAATTAAATTGGAGAACCATCTGGTATGAGTTTTGTTTTTTTTGAAGGGGACATTTCTTACAACTGAGCCAATTTCCTGGATTGATTGGCCTGTTTAGAGTTTCAGTTTCTTCTTATTTTAATCTTAGGAGGTTGTGTGATGTCAAAAAATCCTTCATTTTCTTTAGGTTTTCCAGTTTATTTGCATAAAAACTAGTGTTCATAGTAATCTCGGATAATCTTTTAAATTTCTTCAGGGTCAGTTGTGACTGCCTTTTGCATTTCTAATTGTGTTTATTTGGACTCTCTCTCTTTTTTAGTCAATCTGCTCTGGGTTCCACCAAACTTATTTATCCTTTAAAAGAACCAGCTTTTGGACTTGTTCCTTTTTATGATATTTTTGTCTTCTCTGTTCTGCAATTGTAATTTTATCTTGGTGATCTGGATTCTTCTGCTAAAGTAGGATTCAGATTATTTTGCTTTTCCATTTCCTTGGATATAACATTAGGCTGCTTGCTTGTGATCTCTCTGTTTTCTTTATGTGTGCATGCAATGCTATGAATTTTCCTTTCGACATTGCTTTGATGGCATCCCAGGGATTCTGATGTGTCTTTGTTGTTGCTTGTTTCAAGGAATATTTTTTTTTCTTTCTTGATTTCCATGTTGACCCAGAAGTTGTTCAGCAGCATGTTGTTTAGCACTCATGTCTTTATATGTTTTGGGAAGATCTTGTTGATAATATTTATTTTTATTCCACTGTAATCTGAAAAGATGCATGGTATTATTTCAGTCTTTTGAAATTTGTTCACACTTGATTTATGTCTAAGAGTGTGATCAATCTTGGAGTATATTCCAGGTGCTGATGAGTAGAATATATACTCTATAGATGTTGGGTGGAGTGTTCTATCGATGTCTATTAAATCCACTTTATCAAGCATTGAGTTAAGGTTCTAGATCCTTGTTGGTTTTTTGCCTTGATTATCTAGCTAGAGCTATTAGTGGGATATTTAGGTCTCTAACTATGGTTATGTGAGAGTCAATGTCCTCTCTTAATTTACTTAGTAGTTGTTTTATAAAATCAGGTGCTCCTGTGGTGGGTGTATATATGTTTAAGATGGATATTTCTTGCTGGTAGATTAAGCCTTTTCTCATTATTTTGTGTCTTTTCATGTCCTTTTTAACTTTTGATAGTTTGAAGTCTGCTTTGTCTGATATCAGAATAGCTACACCTGCTTTCTTCTATTTTCCATTTACCTGAAATACCATTTTCCAGTCCCCAACTTTGAGCCTGTGGATGCCTTTTTCAGTAAGATGAATTTCCTGGAGGCAACTGATTGTTGGATCATGCTTCTTTCTCCAGTTTGCTATTCAATGTCTCTTCAGTGGTGCATTTAGTCCATTCATATTCAGATTGGTTATTAAAATGTGAGAGCTTATCCCTGTCATATGTGTCTAAGGGACCTTTTTTCCTTTTGTAGTTTTATGTTTATCTGTGTATTTTCATTTTTGTGAGTGCTTTGTATGCTCTTTGACTCTGTGCTTGACTGTAGTTTGTGATGGGTACGACTGTTCTTTTTTTCTCTGTGTTCAACACCTTCTTAAATATCTCCTGGAGGGCTGAACTGAAGGTGGCATATTCTCTTAGAAATTGGATGTCTGGGAAGGATTTTAATTCTCTGTCACTGATGAAACTTAGCTTGGTGGGGTAGGAAATTATTGGCCCATAGAGTTTCTGCAGATTAGCCTAGAGTGATTCTGATGGGTCTTCCCTGGTAGATAATCTGATCTTTTTCTCTTGTTGTCTTTAGGACTTTTTCTTTCATGCTTACTTTGTGGAGGTAGATTACTAAGTGTCTTGGGGTTGGTCTTCTCTGTGTTGGTCTTGTGGAGGTTCTCTGAATCTCTTGTGCTTAAATGGTTGTCTCTCTAGTTGGATATGGGAAGTTTTCTTGGATGATCAGGAAAGTTTGCTCCATGGTATTCTCAGTTTCTCTTTCTTCTTCAGGGATACAAATCAGGCATAGATTTGGCTTCTTGACATAGTTCCATATCTCTTGAAGATTTTGCTCCTTCTTTTTGAGCTTTCTATGTGTATTTTTTGACAGACTGGGTTCCATATTTTGCGCTTCAGGCTCTGATATTCTTTCCTCTGCTTGGTTGGTCCTCTAGCTATGCTTGTTTCTTTGTTTTTGCTTTACAGGATGGAGTTCTTCATTTCCATTATTTCAAAATAGGTTTTTCTGAAATTGGTCAACTCCCCTTTTACTTCCCGTATGACTTTAGTGATTTTTGCTTCTAGTTTCTCTTGAGTCTCTCTGTTCATTTTAGCCATTCAGTCTCTGATTTCTGTGACTGTCATATGGGGCATGTTATTTGGGGGGTGTTTTCCATTGTTTGTGCTCAGCTGCTTTTTCAGGTGCTGTCTCTTTAGCACTCTGGAGGTTACCTATTTTTTTGTTGATTTTTCCTCATTTGTGACAAGTCTCTTCTCTGTGTAATTCTTTTGGATTTTGTTGCTCTGAAGCTAGTCACTGACTGTCTGTTCTAGGGTTCCTTTTGTGGTTTAATATAGGTCACTCACTGAGATAGGGAAGGGCATTCACATCTGCTCCTTGCTTTACCCTGTGACAGGTTTCCTAACTGTAGCAACCTCTGCTGTAGCACTCTGTGGAAAGTGGGTTGGGGGGATGACTCCCTTGTCTGCTGTTTATATCCCAGAAACCTTCTCACCAAGAAAGCCTTTGGCTGTCTTTCTTATCTCTCCCTTTTTGTTCAAGTCCAGACTCTGCTCTAAAGAGTGAATTTCCTGCCACAAGAAAGGAGAGAAGCAATCTGCTTAGTAGGTATGCAAGCCTTAGAAAGGATTCTTCCTGATTTGGCTGGGAAGATGGCCTGGATGTCAGTAAGGTTCACACTGAAGATGGCCTTTCCCTGCTTGGGAGCTGGATGGAGCTACACAGGTTTTTTCTTTTCCCATTCCACTTGGGGTCTAGTTGCCCACTACTGTGTCCTGACCAGGACTTCTGCATGATTGGAAGGGCGGCGAATGGAACCAAAGTATTTTAGGTACATTCATCTACTCTCATTCACTGGGCAGGGCTTTGGTTCTTGTGCAAGCCTGGCACATGGAGGGGGATGGGGCACCTGGATCCCCACATCTGTTGTCATTTTCTGGTCTCTTTGTTTTCCAAGATACCTTTGCTGGGTGCAGGGTACTTCATCCATTCAAAAGTGTCCAGGGCATCTCTGTCTATTGGTGGCTTGGTCCCTACTCTACCTTGCTCAGTGAGAGTGGCACCAGTCTGCTGCTCCTTGGTGGCTGTCTTGGATTTCTACCATAAACATTTACTTGTATTCTTACATGTTTAAACTTCTGTCACTTTAAAAGTACTGTCCATTTGATTCAATAAACCTATCTAGATGCTTTTTCCACTCTTCAAAATAGTTTTTGAACAACTCGATTCTGATGCCTTTCAGTAATTCTGCTGTTTTTTTGTTTCACCCCTTCCACACTGGCAAAACGTTTTTTCCTTGAGGACTTTATTTCATCTAGGAAAACAACAACAACAAAAAGTCACTTGGAAAAAGATCAGGTGAATATGGATGGTGGAGCATGAGGGCCATGCTGTTTTTATTCAAAAACTGATTAACACACAGCACGTGTGCTCATAAGTCACTCATCATGAACTGGACAAACACATTATAAAAATCTCCAAAACAAAATTCACTGAAGTCAAATGTAACCTCTCATAACAATGCTAGCTAGTACACTGATGCTGATGGGTTCCTAGAATACTTCCGTAGCTGGAGAAGCCTGTACTACAAGGGACCTGTCCTCCAAAAAATAATTCTGAGTTCTTTCTGGATCCCCCATATGAAGATATACACATAATCAGCCCTTCATATCTCTTGGTTCTACATCCATGATTCAACCAATCAAAGGTATTTGAACAAATACAATAAAATGCACAACAATAAAAATAATAAGTAAAAAATGCAGTATAATAGTTATTTATGTAGCATTAACATAGCATAGAATTAAGTACCATAAATAATCTACAGGTGATTTCAAATATTTGGGAGAATGTGTGTATATTATGTGCAAATACTATGTCATTTTATATCAAGGACTTGAGTAGTGTGAATTTTGTTATCCGTGAGGATTCTGGAACCAATCACTTGTGAATCCTAAGGGTGATTGCATGTATGTCTATATATATATTTAGTTAGTGACATTCTGTCAAGATACTTTACATATACAGTTACACAATTTGAATGGGTTTTGCCATTGTTGCTTTCTTTGTTTGTTGAACTGAAAACAAAAAACCCACAGATATAAATGGTACCAGAATAGTCTTCATTTAGTCCTCTAGGAACATCTTTATATGTTGTTCAAAAGTTATGAATATTCAGCATGCAAATTTCTTCATGATCATTTTTAAGAAAACATTGTGAAAGATAATCAAAGTTAGGTAAGGCAGAAATGAAAGACATTTCCTTTTTTAAAAGGATTCATTTGCACAGTGACAAAATTGGCTCAATCCTTATTACTTTTTTTTTCACTGAATGCCTCTCTTACTAAAGGGATTTCTAGGTTTTAAATGATGTTTTTGAAAATCTACAATTCTCTTTGGAAATTATAAAGTGGATAATAAGCTAAAATGAAGAGTTCAAAATAATTATGTGAGAAGTAAAATATAGGAAAACAGATGAGTAAGATAGTCACTTGTGGTTCTGAATAGTGTTAATTTGTATCTACTGATCAAAAGAGCTTTTGTTATATTGAATAACACTTGTGGGTCCACCTAAATTTCTCCTAAGTACAGAAAAAAGTGAACTTTTTTGTAGTATAGTGCCATCTATAGTGTACTATCTTGATTTGTCAAGAAAAGAACTCTAAAATCCACAGCCACCTGAGAATTGGAGGTTATTATGATAATATGGGAGCCCAGTTGTGCAGAACATGCTGGAGGTAGGAAAAAAGAGAGAGAGAGAGAGCGAGAGAGAGAGAGCAGTGATTCTTGTTCTCAAGAAGCTCAAGATCTGATCATGAGATAATTTGTGTTATCTATGTGCACACATGCCCTTCAGTTATCCTTGAAACAAGAATCAATTATTTAGTTAGAATTCACTAGGGAAGAAAGAATTATGTTTCTATAGTCTGAAAATTCCACAACTCATGAAATTATAGAAAGTTACAGCAGAAATGGACATTAAGAATCATTCTAGTCTATTTCTTGATGTGTTTATTTGGGCAATAGTTTCTTTGAATCATTATGAAAAGAATGTTTAAGATTTTTTTGAAAAGGAAATTAACAAGTTATCTAAGATATCAACTTATTTTACTTGACTAATTCCGAAGCAACCAAAATTTCTAGGCCAATCTGAATGCCAAGTACAAGAAGAGATTTTAATCAAAGGAACTTGAGTCTTTCCCCTTATTTCTTAAGCACAGGAGAGAAAACTAGAGTATTAAGCTTAGAGTAATATGAGCATGAATTACATCTGTACATTTTCATGAATATTTCAGTCCATGAAATTGACGGAAGGACTGACATAACTGTTTCCTTAAATTAAGAAGTTATAAAAGAAGTTGCACTTCATTTTATATACAAATTTAGAAATATTGCACTTTCCTGAAGTGAGAACTATTGGCAACCCTGGGGCTAGAGATGTGCAGAACAATCATATATTGTGGTGTAACTATCATTGAGCTGATTAAGAAGAGGTATTTCAGAGAGATTAAATAATTGTCAAGATTATAGAACTCTTTTTTGTTTTCTTGAGTTGCAGTCTCACTTCATTGACCAGGCTGGAGTGTAATGGCACACTCACGACCACCCCAGCATCAGCCTGCTGAGCTCCGGCGATCCTTCTGCCTCAGCCTTCCAAGTAGCCAGAACTACAAGTGTACACTACCACAGTCAGCTAATTTTTTTATTTATTGTAGAGAAGAGGTCTTGCCAAGGTACCCAGGCTGGTCTCAAACCTGTGGGCTTAGGCAATCCACTTACCTCGGCTTCTCAAAGTGCTGGGATTACAGACTGAGTCATCAAGCCTGGCCTAGAACAAAGTCACCACCTGAAATTGAATCTATCTGATCTTCAAAGCCAAGGCTTCACCCACTGACTATATCCAGCTCATTCTTAGCATCTAGTGGGTGACATCTAAAAATTGACTTGGATACCCAAATCTACAAAGCTGAGAAATAAAGTGATACAACCTTGCCATTAAAGACCACAGAAGAAAGAGGAGAAGAAGGAGGAGGAGGAGACGAAAGCCTTCTCTCCTGACTCTAGTGTGCTAGTGTGGCAGAAGACTCTTTAGGTGCCCACTTCAGGGTTTCTAACTGTGCTGAGTCCTCTTAATTTTCTGAATACCAAAAGAGAAAAAAATAATAATAAATATACTCTAAGCTTAGTGATACTTTGCACTGTGAACTTCCCTCCCAATTCAACTGTTATTATTTTCTTTTTAGAGCCTTCAAATACTTGTTCCAATTGTGTTACTACAGCTACATTCAATGGGAGAGACAAGATGGAATGTATTTACTCTAGAAGCATACTCAGAACCATTCTCAGAACCATGTCTCCTTACATGAATTATATTACACACACAAACACACACACACACACACACACACACACACACACACACACGGAGACACACACACACACACACACACACACTTTGAGAAACAGTATGGTCTACTACCTTTAGGTAGTAGAGTCACAAGTCTTCCAGACCAGAGGCTTCTTTCTAGAAATTTCTAGAGAAGGAATTTTCATATAATTCTTTTCCATCTTCCGGTGTTGAATCAGCCTAATGGTCAGAACTTACCTAGACAATGATGAAATCTGTTTTATTTATTGATAAAGGAAATTCTTACTAACATTTTATTTAATAAAATTCACCAAATTCTGAGTGCCTAGTGTAGTTGAAAAAACAATATTTTGAAGAAGGAAGAGCATTCTGGTGGTCAACCTTCCCTTGCTACTGCCACTGCCTCATAGTTTTCACCAGCTCTTTCTCAATGTTAAAATGGTCAAGTTGATTTACCTTCTCCTTGAAATTATTTGATTATGTTCCAGTGAGCTAGTCCCTATGCAAAGTTTTCATCCTGTTTTCAGCACATAACAAGACAAAGGTCCAGTATATGCTTCTAAATGTTAGATGAGTTGTCTTGAGGTTGAGCCTTTAGAAATGTGGCACTCAATTTAAAGAAAGTTAGGAAATATTAATACTTTAAGAGAGAACGTATAAACATATTAAGGTTTTGTCAGTGTCTTTTCAGATATAGAATCCACTCTAGATATGTTTTCCTGTTCATCAGAATTCTCCTTACTCTAATTTTTCCGAATGAATAGATATTTTATGTTTTCATGTTTCATTGCAAATATATCCCTTTAACACTGCATCTTTACTGTTGGGAAAATCTGTTGATAGACTAAACATGTAATTTTCTGTTACACATATAGCTCTGTATGGTTTCAGGTTCTTTCTTTCTCACAGTCTAGTTCAATAATGCTTGGCAATTCCAGGCTTAATAATGTCAGTCAAGGTTGACTTGTCAACGTGGAAAGAGTGACAGGGAGACAAATAGAAATGTGATTTGGTGTGACCATAAATGGAAATAACTTTAGGTTCAATTGATGCACTGGTTACAATCTAATCTAATCTCTCAGTCTTGTTCTCTTTTTTGTTCCTTTTCCTTTGCACATTTTTTTTTAAAGGAAGAAGGATCTATTGTCTGTCTATATGTATGAGGATACCATGTCTTCTTTTCTTAATGATCAAGGCAAAAGCATGTATATATCCTTTAGTTGTACATTCTAAAAGTAAGGACAAAGAAAATAAAAATGCATATCACAGACAGACAGTCCCTGCTGAGCTGCTGCTTGTGAGCCTTTTCAAGAACAATGTGTAAAAACTGGAAATTGCCTGTCAATTTATTTGTTCTGCTTGGACACTGCATGGAGTGATTAATATTTAAAACCTAGTTTCTTTCACTTGTGTTTAATCTGAAGACATTGGACCTATGGAAAATGAGGTTAAAACAAAATTTTGTTTTAGATCTCCAAGGACAAGAAAGCTTCTCTTCTTTAAAGGGTGGCAAGAAAAGTGAGCCACTGATGGGTGAAAATTTATTTTTTAAGATCTTAAGCCAAGTCTTACATTTACACATGGCAAAATTTTTTCCTTTCTTTTCAATGAAAAAGAAAAAAAAAAATGAACTGATACTGATATTTAGTCACTTGATTCATTTATTGCCAATGTAAAAGCTAAATTGGAAGGAGGAGGGAAAATCTCTAAGTCACTGCTATGTAGCAGATTTTTTTGAAGCACAGTATAATTACAGCACTCAGGCAAAAAATTTTCCTCAAATGTGCCCTGAAATATCTGGTCTTAGGTTATGAAGTCTAGTTAGAGGCACTATGACTATTATAGTTTTTATGAACAAGTCTCATTGTTTAGAAATTATTACATGTATGAATGCTTGGTTTGGTACTTGGGAAATGAACACAATGTGAAGGCTCATGACAAGGCAGTATCTTACAGCTAACGTGTATAAGAAATGATGCAATAGATATAGATTAAGATGGCTGACACGAGGCAGCTAGAATGAGTTTCTCCTATGGAGTAAACCAAGATAGAGTTTCCTCAGCACTAAGAGAGAGACAAGGCCAGCAATATGCCCCTTGCTCTTCAACGAAGTGACGATAACCACGGATTGCAAAGAAGAGAAAAATCCATTGACTTGGGTTGGAACTAGCCAAACTCTTACCTGTACAAGCACAGTTCACTGGCATCCTTTGGACACAGAGGGAAAGGTGAGTGAGAGGATTTCAGAAGTTCTGTGTTCCTGCCTGTTGCAGACTTGGAGGACCCCTTGAGCCTTGAGTGACTCCAGTTCCTCATAAGAAACTGCCTTACCCACAGTCATTCTCTGTTATAGCCCACATGGAGTGATGCAGGAAAAAAAAGAAAGCTTTGAGCATTGCCAGTGGCCATTTCCTAGGAACTCAATTCTTGTGGGTGGTGCAGCTACTTTCTAGCCAGTGTGGGAGGGGGCAGGCCCCAAGGGCAAACTCCTTGCCTAAAGAGAGTTCCTGGCTGGGATGAGTTGCTTTGAGAAAACCTGAGCCCCTGAGGCTGCCAACACTTTGATATTCACAAGGCAAACTGCCTGAAGCCAAGGTGGGAAGCTGGATGGGACCCATTGTCATAGCAACCTCACTCCTTGTGTAAACTCTTTTGTGCCTGCCCGGCATGGCAGTGTTATCCCAGTGACTTGGGACTCCCTCCTAACCCCCACTATGTTTGAGCTTCTTTTCCCCTAATACTACCCTTGAAGGGTCAAGACAGAATTTGTGTAATATCCAGAACCAGACTCTCTGCCTATGTTGACTGGGCACTTCCTTGGTGCAATACATA
Organism: Cephalopachus bancanus; assembly: GCA_027257055.1. NCBI lineage: Eukaryota > Metazoa > Chordata > Mammalia > Primates > Tarsiidae > Cephalopachus > Cephalopachus bancanus. The sequence continues at coordinate 801,918 of JAPVLO010000402.1, forward strand.
CCAGCTGAAAGCCCACAGCCACCATCACAGCTGGCTTGCTCCCACAAGTTTCACCTCCTGGTCAAAGATCAACATTACAGCCCACCACATCAGATATAATACTTCAGCTTTGGGGAAGACCTTATTCCAAATCACAGCTAACATCAATTTTCAAGCCACTCCAGCCACTCATGGTACTCTGAGCCAGTTCAGGCACTTAGTCCAGGACCACCACAGCTGGCAATTGAGAAACTCACCATACCAAGGCTATAAAACCAAGGGGACTCTACAATGCCTACATCAGCCCCTTGGCAGCCTTCAATAAGAAGAAATCTACCCAAATGAGAAGAAACCAGAAAAATAATTCTGAAAAAATGAAAAGAGTGCTCCAACACCCCCCAAAGACCACACCAATTATTGAGCAATAAACCTTGATCAAAATGAAACTTTTGAAATTCCAGATATAGAATTCAAATGGTTGATTATAAAATTGATCAATAAACTTCAGGAAAAGTCTGAACACCAATATAAAGAAATTAAAAAAAAACTATAAAGGACATGAATGAAAAATTCTTGAAAGAGATAGACACCTAAAAAAAAGGAGGGGTGGAATTCTGGAAATGAAAGAAGCATTTAGGGAAGCACAAAATGCAGTGGAAAGTTTTGGCTGCAGACTAGAACAAGCAGAAGAAAAGATCACAGAACTTGAAGACCAAGCTTTTGAATTAATTCAATCAGGCAACAATAAAAAAAATTAATTAAGAGAACTGAACAAAGTCTTCAGGAAATGTGGGATTATGTAAAACATCCAAACCTAAGAATCATAGGTGTTCCTGAGGAAGAAGAGAAAGCATGGATTGGTAAAACCTATTTGAGGAAATAAGGGAGGAAAATATGCCTGGCTTTGCCAGAGATCTAAACATCCACATATAAGAAGCCCAAAGAATCCCAAGAGGATTCATTGCAAAAAGATCATTCCCAAGGCATATAATCATCCAGTTATGCAAAGTTAAGGTGAAGAAAATAATTTTAAGAGCAGCAAGAAAAAAAGCATCAAATAACTTACAATGGTAAACCTATCAGAATAATAGCAGACTTCTCAGAAAAAACACTACAAGCCAGAAGGGATTGGGACTCCATCTTTAATTTCCTGAATAACAGAATAACAGTCAGACAAGAATTTTGTATCCCACAAAATTTAAGTTTCATTAATGAAGGAGAAATGAAGTATTTCCCAGACAAACAGACTCTGAGACCACTAGACTGGCTCTATAAGAAACACTCAAAGACATTCCAAATACTAAAACAAAAGGTCAAAATACATGAGTAGAAAAATGCTGGAAAACATAAAGCTCACAGGCCTTATGGAATACCAACATAATAGAGAAAATAAATAAATAAAGCAACCAGATAACAACGAGTATGATGAATGAAATAGTATCTTACATATTATTAACTCTGAATGTAAATGATCTCCATGCCTCACTTAAAAAAATAGACTGTGAGAATGAATTAAATACATACACACTCACTCATGTACACACAACCCAAATACCTGCTGTCTTCAAAAGACCAAGTTAACTCACAAAGATTTCTATAGACTCAAAGCAAAGAATTGGGAAGAACTATTCCACATAAATGGAAACCAAAAATGAGCAGGAATAGTCATTCTCATATCAGATAAAATACACTTTAAATTAACAACAGTAAAAAAAGATGAAAATTATCATATAGTAATAAATGGATTAATCCAATGGGAAGACATACCAATTTTAAATATATATATACAACTAACACCAGAACACCCAGATTTATAAAACAAATTCTTCTAGACCTAAATTAAGAGATAAAGGAAATACAATGATAGTGGGAGACTTCAACATTCTACTGACAGCAATAGACATATCATCAAGGCAGAAAGTCAAGAAAGATACATTAGAGTTAAACTGGACTTTAGAGCAAATTGAACTAATAGACATCTACAGAACACTCTACCCCCAAACTAAAGAATATACATTTTTCTCATCAGCATATGGAACATTCTCCAAGATAGACTATATGATACGGCACAAATCAAGTCTCAATGAATTAAAAAAATCAAAATCATATTAAGCAACTTCTCAGACCACAGTGGAAAAAAACTAGAAATTAACTCCACGAAGAACTTGGAAAACCAAACAAAAACATGGAAGTTAGACAATATGCTCCTGAATGATCCTTGGGAAGAATAAAGATGGAAATTTAAAAATTCCTTGAAATGAATGACAGTAATGAAACAAGTTATTAAAACCTTTGGGACACAGCAAAAGCTGTGCTCAGAGAAAAATTTATAGCTTTTAAGGCCTATATTAATAAGACTCAATGATCACATATTGACAACCTAACGTCACACCTCAAAAAACTAGAAAAACACAAGCAAACCAAACCCAAAGCTAGCAGAAGGAAAGGAGTAATAAAGATCAGAGCAAGCAGGCTTGGTGGCTCAGCCTGTAATCCCGCGCCTTTGGGAGGCTGAGGTGAGTGGATTGCCTGAGCCCGCGGGTTCAAGACCTGCCTGGGCAGCGAGACCTCATCTCTACAGTAAATCAAAAATCAGCCAGGCATGGTAGTGCACACCTGTAGTTCCAGTTACTTGGAAGGCTGAGGCGGAAGGATCGCTGGAGCCCAGCAGGTCGAGGCTGCGGTGGCCGGGAGCGGCCCCTGCACTCCAGTCTGGGTGACAGAGTGAGACTCCAACTCAAAAAAAAAAAAATCAGAGCAGAAATAAGTGATATTTAAACTTTAAAAAATACAAAATAGAAGTAAAACAAAAATTTGGTTCTTTGAAAAGATAAACAAAATAGATAGATTGCTAGCTAGGTAATTAAGAAACGAAGAAAGAAGATTTAAATGAGCTCAACCAGAAATGAAGATGGAGATATTACTACTGGTACAATGCAAATTCAAAAGATCATCTGAGACTATTATGCAAATAAACTAGACAATTTAGAGAAAATGGATAAGTTCTTGGAAACATACAACCTCCTAATCTTGAACCAGGAAGAAATAGAAACCCTGAGCAAACCGATAATGAGTAGAGAGATTGAAACAGTAATTAGAAGTCTCCCAACAAAAAAATGTCAAGGACCTGATGGGCTCACAGATTGAAACAGTAATTATTAGTCTTCCAACAAAAAAATGTCCAGATTTTATAGGTTCACAGCTGAATTCTACCACACCTTCAAAGAAGAAATGTTGCCAATTTTACTGAAGCTATTCCACAAGATCAGTTATTGGAGAATCCTCCCTAACTAATTCTACAAGGCCAGTAGCACTGTGATACAAAGTCAGGAAAAGACACAACAAAGCAAAGAAAACAACAGATCAATATCCCTTATGAACATAGACATGTAAATCCTCAATTAAATATTAACAAATCAAAATCAATAGCAAATCCTTTGGTTTTATTCCAAGGATACAAGGGTGGTTCAACACATGGAAATCAATAAACATGATCCACTACATAAATAATTAAAAATCATATGATCATTTCAATAGACACAGAAAAAGCATGTGATAAAATCCAGCATCCCTTCATGATAAAAAACCCTCAACAAAATAGGAATAGAGGGAACATTATTCAAAATAATAAGTCATTTAGGAAAAACCTATAACCAATGCCATCCTGAGTGAGAAAAACTTGACACATTTCCCCTCAGAACTGGAAGAAGTCAAGAATGCCTCTTTCAGAACTCCTATTCAACATAGTACTAGAAGTCCCAGCCAGAGCAATCGGCAACAAAAAGAAATACAGATTATCCAAATTGGAAAAGAAGAAATCAAACTATCTCTGTATGCTGATGATTTTATACCTAGAGAATCTTAAAAACTCCTCCAAAACACTCCTGGACTTGTAAATGAATTAAATAAAATTTCATGATACAAAATTAACACACACAACTCAGTAGCACCAGTATACACCAATAGTGGCCAAGCCAAGAATTAAATCAAGAACTCAGTTCCACTTACAAGAAGCTGAAATACCTAAGAATATATTTAACCAGGGAGGTGAAACACCTCTACAGGGAGAACTACAAATCTCTTATGAAAGAAATTGTAAAGGGCACAAACATCCCATGCTCATGGATGGGAAGAATCATCATTGTTAAAATGACCATATTACCCAGATTGATCTATAGATTCAACTCAATTCCTATCAAACTACTAATGTCATTTGTCTCAGAATTAGAAAAAACAGTGCTAAAGTTCATATGGAACCCCCCCAAAAGAACCAGATTATCCAAAGCAATCCTAAGCAAAAAGAACAAAGCTAGAGACATCACATTACCTGAATTCAAATTATACTAAAGACTGTAGTAACCAAAATGCATTGTACTTGTACAAGGACAGACACATGTGTCAATGGAACAGAATAGAGAATCCAGAAATAAATCCAAATTCCCACAACCAACTGATTTTTGACAAAGCAGACAGAATCATACATGTTGGGAGCCGGCCAAGGAGGCCCGCCTGAGCGTTAGGGATCCAGGCAGGCTGAGGACCCTGAGACCACTAGGATGAGTTCAGGAGCTGATGGCCCATTCCCTCTTCCCTTATTTTCTGTTTGACACGTCCCACTAGCAGGGACTTTGATGATCTAAGCATGAAGCTCTGAGAGTACGACAGGCATGGCTTACTTTAGGAGTTCATTTTTTCCCGTTTCTCACAGACTGCGGTTTTGACTTTAAACTTAACATAATTCAAACTCAGGTCACATTTGGGAGCCTTTAATATGGTATAAGCTTCTTTATAAGATTTAAAAGTATACTTGTAGAATTAGTATATACATATAAAATGCTGCTTCAATCTTAATAATATAGTTAATTATCTAGAGTTATTAGAAATGGCCCAGCACAAACTTTGGGCTGGGCCACATTCCTTAGGAACTGGTTTGGGCTATAATTAAGAGTTTCTATAGTGTAGGTAGAATTAGCATAAAATAGAAAGGAATTGGGATTTAAGTTGGTCATTAGGTGTTGTGTATGCATAAGTTTTAAAAGTTAGTGATTATTAGAATATTATGATATTAGAATTGTTGAGGAATATTAACCAAGTATGAGGAACAGTGAGATAATTTTGGGATCCTCCTTCCTCATGCTTGAGGAAACACATGGTGGGTGGGGGATGTCCCTCATTCACCTGGCTTTATGTTTATGTAAAAGTTTTGTGATTTAATTGGGATTGTTCTTCCTCATGCCTGAGGAAACACCTGGTGGGTAGGGGACGCCCCTCATCCACCTGGCTTTGTGTTCATGTGAAAGTCTTGTGATTTAACCTGTGAAACTTTAGGATAAAAGTCTTACGGTTCATCCCATTAAACAGCTTCTGCACTAGACAGAGTCTAGTCTCTTTCTTTCTCCCCTCCCCCCCGTCTCTCTCTTTCTTTCTCCAGAATAATCGCCAATGCCACCACATCTCCCAGGGACCCTCTAAATCTCTTTGCAGGGGCTGGCCCCCCCCACATACACTGGGGAAAGGACACCTTATTTAATAAGTGGTGCTGGGAAAATTGGATAGCTACATACAGAAAAATTAAACTTGATCCCTATCTGTCCTTGTATATATAAATAACTCAAGATGGATTAAAGACTTAAATGTCAGACCTGAAACCATAAACATCCTAGAACAAAACCAAGGAAAAACCCTTCTGAATATAGGCCTAGAAAAATAACTTATGGCTAAAACCCCAAAAACAAGTGCAAAGAAAACAAAAGTAATTAAGTAGGACTTAATTAAACTAAAACCTTTTACTCAGCAAAAGAAATAATCAGCAGAGCAAATAGGCAACCTACCAGAATGGGTGAAGACATTTGCAAACTATACATCTGACAAAGGACTAATATCCAGAATCTACAAAGAACTCAAACAAATGAGCAAGAAAAAGGTGAATAACCTCATTAAAAAGTGAGGGGCAAAAAAAAAAACCCTCTCAAAAAGAAGATATATAAATGGCCAAGAAACATGAAAAAATGCTCAATATCATTCATCATTAGGAAAACGCAAATTAAAACCACATTGAGATATATCATCTTATACCAGTCAGAATGGCCATTATTTACAAAAATCAAAAAAGAATAGATGCTGGCAAGGATGTGGAGAGAAGGGAACATTTATATGCTGTTGGTGGAAGTTTAAATTTGTACAACCAAGTGGTATAGAGATTTCTCAAACATCTAAAAGTAGGTCTACCATTTGATCCAGCAATTCCACTACCCAAAGGAACAGAGGTCGTTATATGCCGAAGACACCTGCACCCACACATTCATTGCAGCACAATTCACAATTGCAAAGATGTGGAATCAACCTAAATGCCTATCAACTGATCTCTGATGTTGAAAATGTGCTACATATGCACTATGGGATACTATTTAACTATCAAAAAGAATGAAACAATATCTTTTGCAGTAGCTTGGATGGAATTGGAGAATATCATCCTAACGGAACTAAATCAGGAACAGAAAACCAAACACCACATGTTCTCATTTATAAGTGGGACTTCATAAGGATCTGCAAAGATATAGAAAATGGTATAAAGGACACTGAAGACTCAGAAAGGGGAGGGAGGAAGCGGTGGAGAGACAAAAATTCACCTATCAGGTACAATGTGTACAGGTGGTGGTGGTGGGTATACTTAAAGCCCAGACCCAAATTATTTGTATCCCCCAAGGCTATTAAAATGAAAAAAAGGAAATGATACAATATTCAATTCTGCTTAATTGAATGAGAAGGTGACTTTCAAGGATTGAGTGTTTGTGTTTCCCCTAAATTTATATGTTGAAATCCTAACCCCTAGTGTGATAGTATTTGGAGGTGAGAACTTTTGAAGATAATTAGAGTTAGATGAAATCATAAGGTGTGGCCCCATTATGGGATTAATGCCTTTATAAAATGATGATAAATTAGAACATTCTTTCTGTCTTTGCAATGTGAGGACACAGAAGGAAGGTGGCTAACTGCAAGCCAAGAAGAGAGCCCTCGCCAGGAACCAAATCTGCTTGCACCTTGGTCTTGGATTTTCCAACCTCCAGGCCAGGACTGCAAAATATAAATTACTGTTGCTTAAGCCACTCAGTCTCTGGTATATTGTAGCCTGAGCTGACTAATACAGTGAGCTACAAAAGTGAAAATATAATAAAAACATATAAAATTACCATACCCTTGTTAGTTCCTGGTTTGGTTAGAGTGCTGGATATAAAGAAATAAAATAGTAAGATTTTAAAGCTGCCTAAATAAAACCTTAATAATTCTGAGGAAAATGATTAGTAGATATTGAATTGTAATACTGGCAACTGTAAAGCTTTTGACTTTAAAATAAAATCTCAAATAATCTAAAACCTCAAAGCAATGTAGCATAAATTAATTTTTACATTTATTTTTTTTCTTCTGAGGTTTGTGTAATATATTTTTAGGCATTTGATAATTTTCCAATCACTTCAATACTGACTGTTAAAAATTGTTATGTTATTTCAACTTAAAGTGAAAGGGGGAGCATGCTATTCTAGAAATAACATAAAAATATTTTATTTATACCAAGGTATAGCAATGTATTTTACATATGTATAACAAAAAAAGGAAAAATATGGAATTGGAAACTAAGAAATACCTTTTAAACCAACCTTCTATAGGAGCTTTACATTGCATCTGTATCTGAAAATTTAAAGATTTCAAAAAAAAAATTTAAAACATTTCTTTTTAAAAATAAGTAATCTTCTCAAGACTCTTAACATTGGCTCAGATTTTAATTCAGCTCAGATACTGTGTCTAGGGAACTATGAGTTGTGTTATTGTTTTTTATAGTGTGAGGAACAACTAATTCAAAGAACTTCTTCTCTGAAAGGTTAAGTGATTCCCTAGGGATAACCTGATTGAGAATATGAGCTAGACACTGACTTCAGGTGTGTGTGTGAGTGTGTAATTTTCAAACATGTGTGCCTCTCATGTAGTTGCACATAAGGCTCATTTCCCCCTCCGTTTTTCTTTAATATAGCAACACCTTACGGAGTTGCCATTCTTTTCTTTTTTATTTCCTTCTTTCCCTCCTCCTTTTCTCCTCCTCCTCTTCCTCCTCCTCCTCTTCTTCTTCCTCCTCCTCTTCAACCTCCTCCTCCTTCTGCTGATCTTCCTCCTCCCTACCCTCCCACCCCCCAAAATTCAGCAAGTTTTCTGTTGCTTTCAATTTTCTCCTAGGACACTATTCCATGACCAGTTTTAAAATGGTATTTTAGAGCTAGGCTCGGTGGCTCAGCCTGTAATCCTGCGCCTTTGGGAGACTGAGGTGAGTGGATTGCCTGAGCCCGCGGGTTCGAGACCTGCCTGGGCAGTGAGATCTCATCTCCACAATAAATAAAAAAATCAGCCGGGCATGGTAGTGCATGCCTGTAATTCCGGCTACTTGGAAGGCTGAGGCGGAAGGATAGCTGGAGCCCAGCAGTTCAAGGCTGCGGTGGCCGGGAGCAGCCACTGCACTCCAGTCTGGGCGACAGAGTGAGACTCCAACTCAAAAAAAAAATTGTATTTTAGTGCTCTTATTCCATGATGATATTGTAAACATTGGGAATCCATCACAAAACTAGTAGCTGGATTTTCTCAGTTTCTAGTTCTGAGACTGTCTTTGCTACCCTGCCTTCTGAGGCATGAGTGAGCATGAAGCATGTCCTCTGTCTTATGCGGATACTTTTAGTCTCATCACCTCCCATAAGCTCAATTCCCATTACCACCAACTGACTTTCTGTCCATAAAGCCCAGACTTGAGATTCACTATTTCTGTTTTGTATCTGATCCACTGATACGTTCAACTCATTGTGAGCCCAATTTTGTCTCATTCTTTTTTATCTGTTTATATGGTTTTATCATTTGTTTCAAATAGAGAGTTGGGTGAAGTCAGGCACTTAAAACCATCTAGATTGAAAATCAGGGCAATGGCCTTTGACAGAAATGCTTTCATCCAACAAATAGTTCCAAAGATGACATTTATAGTTCCCAAGGTAAAGATAGATAGATAAGGTTTTGTGAGCTAGAAATAACTTTACATGTCTTCCTATCATAGTGTGTAGACAGCCACCAATTTCATTGAGAGAGCTTGGAAGAACTTGACTGATTTGAGAGAAACAAGGAAACTTTTTTTCTACAACAAGTTTCTTTATGTATGTCTTTGAAAATGTTATTAATGATATAAAATAACCTCAAGTTAATAACTTTGGACTTCGTCTTAGTGCATTATTATTCTGGCATAATAGCAAGAACTTGTTTCCTACAAATGTTCATTTCTGCAATATCAATTCAAATGTATGGAACAACATCTGTGTCAGTAACTCTGTGTTAGATGTGTTTCCATTTTACATATTTTTATCCCAACTTTAAAAATGGACTCTTAAATGGTTATGTCAGGTATCTAGTTGGAATAGTCTGGATTTGAGCTCAAAATTCCAATCTACTTCCCTTAGTATACTTTCATAGAAGAGGATGAGAAGCAATGGGCTCCACAACAAATGATGACTAATTGACCAATATCAATTTTTTTCCATTTTATTTAGTGCTCACTTATAAATCTTCGCTGTTACCACTCCTATATTCTTCATTCATTCATTCATTCATTCATTCTACATAGATGAATAGTGCTTAGTGTATTGTACTAGACATAAGGCTACAATGTCAGTTAAGACATAGTCATTTACTCTGACCTACTGGAGACAATCATTCTTCCCAGTGAATATTCTTAATAATAGGGCAATATTTTATATCTGGAAATAAAATGTATATAAATTTTCATCCTTTGACCATTTTCAAACGATATTTACCCACAATTTTTTTTTTTTTGAGTTGGAGTCTCACTCTGTCGCCCAGACTGGAGTGCAGTGGCTGCTCCCAGTCACCGCAGCCTTGATCTGCTGGGCTCTGGCGATCCTTCTGCCTCAGCCTTCCAAGTAGCTGGAACTACAGGCGCACGCTACCACGCCCAGCTAATTTTTTGATTTATTGTAGAGATAAGGTCTTGCCTGCCCAGGTGGGTCTCGAACCCATGGGCTCAGGCAATCCACTCACCTCAGCCTCCCAAAGGCATGGGATTATAGGCTGAGCCACCGAGCTCGGCTTACCCACTATTTTATATACAATTGGCTAATGACTTATTGAACAATACAAACCCTTTGACATATACTTTTCACCTGAAATAGTTTTTAATAAAACACCTTTTTAGGGATACTGAAGGTTCATATTAATTATATTTTTGTGATCTGACATAGCAAAATTCTACACTTTCAAATAAGATGCTACAACAAGCATTCAAAATTCCCTACTGCCATAAATATGTCATATACACATACTAAATACTGAAACAAATAGCATGGCTTCTGTGCAAATTCATGAATTTTTTCCCCTTATTACTTGTGAGCATTTTTAGGGCACAAAGTATGTCTTATTCATCATTTTTTCATTGGCATCTTGGCACCTAGTAGGTATTCAAAACATATTTGTAGAATGCATTATTTATTGAATAGATATTCAGTCATGATCGAATTGATGGACTGAAATAAAGGAATGGGTTAATGAATTGATGGTTGTATTCACATCCAACCCCCTGTGAGATGTCTAACACTTCACAGTGTATCTTTAGGAAAAAACAAACAAACCTGATAGTTACCCTTGGGGCATGTACTTTCATGCTTGGCTTCTTTTATCCTGATTTTGGAAGTAAGGGGCCAATTAATGCCACAAATGCCAATTTCTTGTTTCATATCTGGCTGCTAAGCAATTTCTGTTTGTACAAATTTGAAAGGATCTCCCAAAGTCTACATATTTTTTCTGGATTTATCTACTTAACCTGTTGCTTACATAAATAGATTGTCAACTAGAGCTTGAAGTTATTTTCTTGGACATAGATTTTCATTGCAGCAGTACTTACTATAACATGAACTATGTACTAGTAATAGAGCAAGATTAAGCCAAATGGATGAATATAAATAATAAAGAGTTGTGTCACTTTTCAACTTATGATAAATTTTTCATTGGGTGTAACTCAGTGTTAGTATTAAAAATGTTTCTTGTTCCCCTTTTGTAGTACTTGGTTTATTCAGCTCTAATTAATTCACTCAGATATATTCAAACACATAAATCAAAAGTCTGCAGTTGTTCAAGAGTGTCTAATGGCAATGTTGCATCTTATATGGTATTTGATCATCATATACTTTCAGGCATCAACGTCACAAGAAAGAACTTGTGCTGGTAAACAGTTCTTGTTTAGGATCGGTTGTAAATAAAATAATAGCTAATCTTTTTAAATTTTACTTTATTTTCTTTTTTTATTATAAAGATGTGGGGTACATTCAGAATTAGGTATACAAACATTGATTATGCAGGTACCCTTGTTGATGAGGTATGTCTCTCCCTTCCCTGACAGTTTCCCACTTCTGCCAATCGCTTTCTTATAATTGTTCAAGGTTCGCTTATGAGTGAGAACATATGGTACTTTGTTCTTTGTTTCTGTGATAGTTCACAGAGTATGATCAACTCTAAATCCATCCAAGTTGCTACGAAGTCCATATGTTTGTCTTTCTTTATGGCTGCATAATATTTCATTGTGTATATGTACCGCATTTTTTTTTTATCCAGTCCACTTTCGATGAACAACATGGTTGGTTCCATGTTTTTGCCATTGTGAATAGAGTTGCAACAAACATACGTGAGCAGGTATCTTTTTTTGTAAAATGATTTGAGGTATATCCCAACAGGGAAATTGCTGGGTCATATGGAAGTTCAATTTCACAGTGTATCTTTAGGAAAAACAAACACTGCCACACTGTCTTCCAAAGAGGTGGCACTAGTTTGCATTCCCACCAGCAGTATAAAGAGGTGGCACTAGTTTGTAATTCCCACCAGCAGTGTAGAAGCATTCCTTTTTCTTGGCATCCTCACCAGCATCTGTTGTTGTTTGTTTTATTAATGATGGCCATTCTTACTGGGATTAGGTGGTATCTCAACTGTGGTTTTGATATGCATTTCTCTGATGATGAGTGAGGCTGAGCACTTTTTCATGTGTCTGTTGGCTGCCTGTATATCTTCTTTTGAGAAGTGTCTATTCATGTCTTTGTCCACTTTTTAATGGGGCTGTTGGTTTTTTTTTCCTTTCGGTGGATTTGAGTTCCTTGTATCCTAGATGTTAGTCCTTTGTCAGATATACAGTAGGGAAATATTTTTTCCCATTCTGTGGGCTGTCTCCCTGCTCTCTTGAACGTCTCTTTTGCTTTTCAGAAGCTTGTTAGTTTGATGAGGTCCCACTTGTCTATCTTATTTCTTAAGATACGGGCATTTATGGTTCTGAGTAGGAATTGGTTCCCAGTTCCAATTTCCATAAGGGTGGCTCCTGCATTTTCTAAGATTTCCATAGTTTGAGGTTTTACATTTAGGTCTTTGATCCATTTAGAGTTAATTTTTTGTGTATGGTGATAGGTAGGGGTTCTGTTTCCATCTTCTGTATGTGATCAGCTAGGTTTCCCTGCACCATTTACTGAATAGGTTCTCCTCTTCCCAGTGGTTGTTGTTGGAGGCTTTGTCAAAGATGAGTTGCTTGAGAAATTGAGGCTTTGCTTCTGGAATCTCTATCTTGTTCCATTGGTCTATATGCCTATACTTGTACTAATACCAGGGTGTTTTGATTACTGTAGCCTTATAGTAAAGTTTGAAGTCTGGAGGTATGACACCTCCTGCTTTGTTTCTTTTGCTAAGAATTGTTTTGGCTATTTGTGTTCATTTATGTTTCCATATGATTTTCTGTATTGTTATTTCCAGGTCTGAAAAGAATGATGTTGGTAACTTAATGGGTATGAATCTGTAGATTGCCTTTGGTAGGATGTACATTTTAATAATATTGATTCTTCCTATCCATGAGCATGGAATATTTTTCCATTTGTTTGTGTCTTCTTGGATATCTTTGAGCAATGTTCTGTAGTTCTCATTGTAAAGGTCTTTCGCTTCTTGTGGTTAGTAAGATGCTGAGGTATTTCATTTTTTGGTGGCTATTGTGAATGGGATTGTGCTTTTAATTTGGGTCTCTACCTGCTTGTTGTTGATGTATAGGAATGCAACTGTCTTTCGTACATTTATTCTGTACCCTGAGGTTTGCCAAAGTCCTTTATCAGTGTAGTCAGGTTTTTGACAGATTATCTTGGATTTTCAAAGTATAGGATCATATCATCAGCAAAGAGCGATAATTTAACTTCCTCTTTTCCTATTTGGATATCCCTGATTTCCTTCTCTTGTCTAATTGCCCAAGCTAGGACATCCAACACAATGTTGAACAAGAAGGGTGAGAGTGGGCAGTCTTGTCTTGTTCCAGTTTTCAGGGGAAATGTTTAAGCTTCTGTCCATTTAGCAATATGTTAGCTGTGGGTTTATTGTAGATGGCATGTACTATTTTGAGGTATGTTCCTTCCATAACTAGGTGTTTGAAGGTTTTTATCAAGGAGGGATGCTGTATTTTATCAAAAGCTTTTTCTGCATCTAATGGTATAATCGTGTGCTTCTTGTTTTTATATCTGTTGATAAATTTAATTACATTTAAGACCTGACGAATGTTGAACCAGCCCCGCACCCTGGTGATGAAGCCTACTTGGTCATGGTGGGTGATTTTTGAGATGTGTTTTTAGATCCAATTTGCTAGAATCTTGTTGAGAATTTTTTGCATCTTTGTTCATAAGGGATATTGGCCTATAATTCTCCTTTTTTGTTGGATCTCTAACTGGTTTAGGTCAGTGTGATGTTAGCTTCATAAAATGATTTTGGGAGAATTCCATCTTTCTCAAGTGCCTGGAATACTTTCAGTCGGCTTGGTATCAGCTCCTCCTTGTACGTTTTGTAGAATTCTTTTGGAAAGTCATCTGGTTCAGGGTTTTGCTTTTTTTTTTGTAGGTAGTTTTTGCATGACAGAATCAATTTCCTGGGTTGTTATTGGTTTAATTAGTGTCTCAATGCCTTCTTGTTTCAACTTGGAGAGGTTGTGTGATGTCAGAAAGTCCTCCATTTCATTTAGGTTATCAAGTTTGTTTCCATATAGGTATATATAGTAATCTCTGATAATCTTTTGTATTTCTTCGGGTCAGTTGTGATTTGATCTTTTGTATTTCTGATTGTGTTTATTTGGACTTCTTCTTGGTCATTTTGGCTAGAGGTCCATAAATCTTGTTCATTCTTTCAAAGAATCAACTTTTTGCCTTGTTGATGTTTTCTATGATATTTTTGTCTTCTATGTCCCATATTTGGGCTCTTATTTTGGTAATTTGGACTCTTCTTTTAAAGTTAGTGTTTTGGTGTTCTTCCCTTTCCAGCTCCCTTAGGTGATTTATTAGGCTCTCCACTTGTGATCTTTCCATTTTCTTGATTTATGCTTGTAGAGATATAAATCTCCCTCATAGAATTGATTTCATGGTATCCCAGAGGTTTTAGTAAGATGTTTCTTCATTTTCATTTGTTTCCAGGAATCTTTCATTTCCTGCTTTGATTTCAGTGTTGACCCAGTAATTGTTCAGCATCATGCTGTTTAGTGTCCTTGTCTTTGTGGGCTTTGGGGAAATGTTTTTCATGTTGATATTTATTTTTATTCCACTTAGGTCTGAGAATGTGCATGGAAAGATTTCAATCTTATGGAATGTTTTTATGCTTGATTTGTGGCCAAGGATGTGATTGATCTAGGAGTATGTTCCATGTGGTGATGAGTAGAATGTATATTCTGTGGTTGTTGGGTGTAATAATCTGTAAGTATCTATTAAGTCCATTTGGCCAAGTGTCAAGATTAGGTTCTAGATCTCCTTGTTGCTTTTTTGCCTCGATGATCTATCTATCTATTAGTGGGATATTCAAGCCCCCTACTAAAATAGTATTAGAGCCAATATCTTTTTTTAGTTTACTTAGCAGTTGCTTTATAAATGCCGGTGATCCTGTGTGGGTGCATATATGTTTAGGATGGATATTTCTTGATGAAATATTCATTATGTAGTTTTATCATTATGTAGTGTCCTTTTGCATCTTTTTTAGTTTTTGATAGCTTAAAGGTTGTTTTGTCTGATATTGAGATTGCAACTCCTTCCTCTTTTGTGATCCATTTGCCTGTAAACTCGTTTTCCATCCTTTAACTTTGAATTTGTATGCATCCCTTGTATTGAGATGAGTCTCCTGAATGCAGCAAATACTTGGGTCATGGTTTCTTACCTAGTTTGCCATTCTGTGTATTTTCAGTGGTGCATTTAGTCCATTCACATTCAGGCTGATTATTGAAATGTGATTATTTATCCCTGTCATGAGGTTCTTATACATTTTTTCTTTGTTGGTTTTCTTTTGGCTTTGGTGTTAATGTATGTGTGTGTTTTCAAGTTTTTTGTTGTGCTGTAATCTCTGTTAATTCTGTGCTCTGCTGTTCTCTT
The DNA here is from genome assembly GCA_027257055.1 of Cephalopachus bancanus. Lineage (NCBI taxonomy): Eukaryota > Metazoa > Chordata > Mammalia > Primates > Tarsiidae > Cephalopachus > Cephalopachus bancanus. The sequence continues at coordinate 817,346 of JAPVLO010000402.1, forward strand.
GAGAAGTGTGTGGTCATTCTTTTTTTTTCTTTCTTCTGTGCTTAATACTTTCTTAAGTGTCTTCTGTAGAGCTGGTCTGGAAGCTGCATAGTCTCTTAGGGATTAGATATCTGGGAAGGATGCTAATTCTCTGTCATTGATGAAGCTGAGCTTCCCTGAATAGCAAATTCTTGGTTGAAATTGTTTATCTTTGAGTACTTTGAATATAGGACTCCAGTCCCTTCTTGCTTGTAGTGTTTCTACTGATAGGTCTGCTGCTATTCTGATTGGTTTTCCCTGGTAGGTAGTCTTTCTCTCTTGTTGCCTTTAGGATTTTTTCTTTTGTGCCTACTCTGTATAGGTGAAATACTATGTGTCTAGGGGTTGGTCTTCACATTTGATGTCTTATGGGGTTCTCTGTATCTCTTTTGCCTGGCTGGTCACATCTCTGGTGAGATGGGGAAAGTTTTCTTGGATTACCTCCTATAATACTTGCTCCAAGTTGTTCTACATTTCTGTTTCTTCTTCTGGGATACCAGTTATATAAAGAGGTAGGTTCAACCTCTTTATATAATCACATATCTCTTGTAGCCTTCGTTCTTTCTTTCTGAGTCTTCTTTCTATGCTTTTTACAAATCGGGTTAATCTATGTTCTGGTCTTCAAGTTCTGAAATTCTTTCTTCAACTAGATTAATTCTGCTTTCCATGCTTGTCAACTTGTTATTTATTTCCTGAATGAAATTTTTTATTGCTAAAATCTCTGTTACAAGTTCTTTCAGTGTTACATATTGTCTTTCTTGAGTCTTTTTCACTCTTTCCATCCATTCCCTAATCCCTGTGGTATTCTGGGGCTAGTCATTGGTGACATCCATTGTTTGGGCACCAAGTTCTGATTTTTCAGGAGCTTTGACTTTGGTACACTGAAATTGCCTGAGGACTTTCTTTGTTTTTTTTTTCTCATTTGTGACAGATCTCTTGTTTTTCTCTAGTTCTGTTATTCAGTGTCAGTGGGAGAGGTTTTCCCTTTTGATGTTTGCTCAGTCCTCTATTCTTCCCTGACGATGTTTGCTCAGTCCTCTATTCTTCCCTGACTCAGGCTCTGGATTCATTCTATTTTGAAATAGTATGGTGGATAGGAAGCTTTACTGTTTCTTGTAGTTTTTAAAATTCAAACAAAGTAGAGGATGGGGTGCTAGGATTCAGAAACTACTTGCAAATTACAATGTTCACTTATTGTGATATATGTTCCCTGAGACCCACTCCCCACCACCACTCTATATGATGATACAAATTAGAAACCAATGCAAAAAACAATTGAACACACACACACAGAGACATACACACACCCCCTAAAACAAACTGGAATAACAACAAATTGAAACAAAACAAACAACAACAGCCAAAAACCAAGGAAACTAAACACACACACACATGCCTAGCACAAATTTAATAGAGAAGAAAAACAGAAAGTGGGAGAGAGAGGAAAAAAGAAAAGGAATTCAGGTTGAATCCTAACACATATATTGACACAACCTTAAACTATAAGAAATGAAAACAGCCCAGGGGCTGTGGCTTTCACCATTGTCAGCCTGCTCTTCACATGCTGTTCGGCTGCCACCTCAGTGGCCGCTGCTGCTACCAGCACTGTCAATGCCACTGCTTCTGCCTGTGGTGACCCAGAGCTCCCGGTCCCATGAAGCCCCCATTGAAGCACCGCACTACTGAAGCTGCCATTCCTGCTGCCACTGGTGAGCCCCACACCTCATCTGGTGCCCAGATCATGGAGCTCCTTCCATGCACTGATGAAGCAGTGGCTGCCACTGCCACCACCACTGCCTGCTCCCTCCTGCCTTGGGCAGCCCTTGGCTCCGCCCAGCCCAGCCTGAGTAGCCCAGTGCTATGCTGGCCTGTATTGCCCAGCAATTTCGCATTCCACTTTCCCCAGCTCATTCTGGCTGCAGTGGAAAAAGAGATCAGTTGGAGCCATGAGATCAGCTCAATCTAGCTCAGCCCACCTCCCAGCTTGGGATCCAAGGTGACAACATCAAAATGAGAGGGACAGAAGTCCTCTCTCCATGCTAGATAGACACAGGCCAGATCTGAGGGACAGAGTTGGCAGGCAGCCCAGATCTGACCCACCCTCCACAGCAGGCCAGGGGCAACTGACTCTAACTGTAAGCACCCCACCAGCCTGAAATGAGAGCTAGAAATCAGAGCTGAAAGGACACTGGACTTAAAGGAAACATCTCAGAGTGTGCTTGGTTCCCCTGATTTAATTTTTTTAATTCTTTGTCTGTTTGTCTTACTCATCTATTTTTTCCCTTTTCTCTCTCTTCTTATTGTTATCAATAACATTTTCATACTTGCTTTGGGTCTGTTAATTTATTGACTTTATTCTATTTTATTTTTTTCTCTTTAGACCTCATATATGTATAGGGGAATAGTACGCCAATAAGGAGGTTGGTTAGCTTGTATGTCTGTATGATTGTTTGTCTCAGTTTTTTTTTTTTAAGTTGGAGTCTCACTCTGTCACCCAGACTGGAGTGCAATGGCCGCTTCCGGCCACTGCAGCCTCGACCTGCTGGGCTCCGGCGATCCTTCCACCTCAGCCTTCCAAGTAGCCGGAATTACAGGCATGCACTACCATGCCCGGCTGATTTTTTGATTTATTGTAGAGATGAGGTCTCGCTGCCCAGGCAGGTCTCAAACTTGCGGGCTCAGGCAATCCACTCACCTCAGCCTCCCAAAGGCGCGGGATTACAGGCTAAGCCACCGAGCCTGTAAAACTATAACCCCACTGCATGGACAGATTGCAAAGCAGTGGGAAGTGGGTTCCAGATTATCCATATACCTGTGGGTGGATACTGGGATCTTCAGATAGATTTTGAATCACAGCTCCCCCCCCAATTAAATCTCAAAACTGCAAAAAGTACAGCCCACAACCCACAGTCTAGCATCAGAACTAAACAAATTAAGAAAATCCACATAAGGAAGAATAAGAGATTGAGTAAACAGAATTAAAAGAACCCCCTGATCCCTGAACAACAGAATTAAAGAAGAGGAAAAGAAAGTGGGGAGGGGGGAATCTACACAGATGAAGAAAAACCAAAAGAAGAATATGAGTCTCATACAGACCCCTGGGAGGTCAGACACTGAGAAAACAGACTTCAGAATGCAAACAATGAAGAGCCCCCAAGAATGATTAGTTTAAAACTACACATCCAGATATCAAGACGTTAATAGAGAGAATAAATAGAGTTGAAGAGAGACAAGAGGAAAATATGAAGGAGTTGATAACTGAGATAACAACAGTAAAAAATACTGTGAATGAAATAACTAACAATCTGATAAACATGGAAAGCAGAATTAGCCAAACAGAAGAAAGAATCTCAGAGCTTGAGGACCAAAATATAGAACTAACCCAAAATGTCAAAAACACAGAAAATAAGCTTAAAAAGACAGAACAAAATCTTTAAGAGATGAGTGATTATTTCAAGAGGCCGAACCTAAGAGTAATTGGACTTCCTAAGGCAGAAAGAGAGACAGAGACCTCCCTGGAACAAATATTCCATAAAATTATTCAAGAAAATTTCCCTCATCTCATCAGTGATTGCAACATTCAAACACAAGAGATTCAGAGAACCCCTGCAAGATAACAAATGAGAAGACCAACTCCTAGACACATAGTACTTTGCCTAAACAAAGTAGGTATAAAAGAAAAAATCCTAAAAGCAGTAAGAGAAAAAAGTCAGATTACCTATCAGGGAAGATCAATTAGAATAGCAGCAGATTTATCTACAGAAACACTTCAGGCTAGGAGAGCTTGGACCCCAATCTTGAAAGTTCTCTAAGATAAACAATTTCAGTCAAGAATAGCCTACCCAGCCTAGCTAAGCTTCATCAGTGATGGAGAATTAAAGTCTTTCCCAGACATCCAATCCCTAAGAATTTATGCTGCCTCCAGACCACCTCTACTAGAAACACTTAAGAAAGTATTAAACACAGAAGAAAAGGAGAAAAGAACAACAATGTTCTTCACAAGAGTACAGGAAAAAGATGGAAAATACACATAAATCAACCCAAAAACCAAAGGAAAGACAACAAACAGGAACGGCAACTCTATATGAACCTCATGACAGGGATAAACCCTCACATTTCAATAATTAACTTGAATGTGAATGGACTAAATGCACCACTGAAAAGACACAGATTGGTGGACTGAATAAGAAAACATGACTCCATTATTGGCTGCGTCCAGGAGACTCATCTCACTACAAGAGACACACACAGACTCAAAGTTAAAGGATGGAAAACAAGTTTCCAGGCAAATGGATCACAAAAGAGGCCAGAGTTGCAATCTCAGTATCAGACAAAACAAACTTTAAGCTATCAAAAATTTAAAAAGGTGCAAAAGGACACTTCATAATGATAAAAGTTCAATCCATCAACAAGAAATATCGATCCTAAACATATATGCACCCAACACAGGAGCACCAGCATTTAAAGGAACCACTAAGTAAATTAAAAAAAGATTTTGGTTCTAATGTTATCATAGTAGGGGACTTGAATACCCCACTGACCTCCCTAGATAGACTCTTGAGGCAAAAAAACAATAAGAAGATCCAGAACCTAAACTTGACACCTGACCAAATGGACTTAGTAGATACCTACAGATTATTCCACCCAACAACCACAGAATATATATTCTACTCATCACCACATGGAACATACTTCTAGATTAATCACATCCTTGACCAGCAATCAAGCATAAACAAATTCCATAAGATTGAAATCTTGCCATGCACATTCTCAGACCACAGTGGAATAAAAATAAATATCAAAACCAAAAACATTTCTCCAAAGCCCACAAAGACATGAACACTAAACAGCATGATACTGAACAACAACTTGGTCAACTGAAATCAAGGAAGAAATTGAAAGATGCCTGGAAACAAATAAAAATGAAGAAACATCTTACCAAAACCTCTGGGATGCCATGAAATCAGTTCTAAGGGGAATTTATATTTCTATGAGCACACATTAAGAAAATGGAAAGATCACAAGTGAAGAGCCTAACAAATCATCTAAGGGAACTGGAAAGGGAAGACCACCAAAACCCCAACTTTAGCAGAAGAATCCAAATCACAAAAATAAAAGCCCAAATATGGGTCATAGAAGACAAAAACATCATAGAAAACATAAACAAAACAAAAAGCTTGTACTTCGAAAGAATGAACAAGATTGATGGGCTCCTAGAAAGAATGACCAAGATAAAGAGAGAAACAGCCCAAATAAACACAATCAGAAATACAAAAGATCAAATCACAACTGACCCCAAAGAAATACAAAAAATTACCTATATAAAAACAAACTTGATAACCTAGATGAAATGGAGGATTTTCTGACATCACACAACCTCCCCAGGTTAAAACAAGAAGACATTGAGACACTAAATAGACCAATAGCAATCCAGGAAATTGACTCTATCATACGAAAACTACCTACAAAAAAAAAAAAAAAAAAAAAAAAAAGCCCTGGACTGGATGGCTTTCCTGCAGAATTATACAAAACGTACAAGGAGGAGCTGATACCAATCCTACTGAAAGTATTCCAGGCAATTGAGAAATATGGAATTCTTCCCAAATTATTTTACAAAGCTAACATCACACTGATATCCAAACCGGGTAAAGATCCAACAAAGAAAGTGAACTACAGGCCAATATCCCTTATGAATATAGATGCCAAAATCCTCAAAAAGATTCTAGCAAATCGGATTCAAAAACACATCTCAAAAATTATCCACCATGACCAAGTAGGCTTCATCCCCAAGATACAGGGCTGGTTCAACATTCACCAGACCATAAATGTCATTAAGTACATCAACAGATGTAAAAACAAGAAGCACATGTTTATCTCATTAGATGTAGAAAAAGTTTTTGATAAAATCCAGCATCCCTTCTTGATAAAAAGCGTCAAACACCTAGGTATAGAAGGAACATACCTTAAAATAGTAAGTGCCATCTACCACAAACCTACAGCTAACATATTGCTAAATGGACAGAAACTGGAATCATTTCCTCTGAAAACTGGAACAAGACAAGGCTACCCACTCTCACCCCTCTTGTTCAATATTGTGTTGGAAGTCCTTGTTCAGGAAATTAGACATGAGAAGGAAATCAGGGGTATCCAAATAGGAAAAGAGTAACTCAAGTTATCACTCTTTGCTGATGATATGATCCTATACCTTGAAAATCCAAGATAATTTGTCAAAATCCTGCTTGCTCTGATAAAGGACTTTGGCAAAGTCTCAGGGTACAAAATAAATGTGCAAAAGACAGTTGCATTCCTATACACCAACAACAAGCAGGCAGAGACTCAAGTAAAAAGCACATTCCTATACACCAACAACAAGCAGGCAGAGACTCAAGTAAAAAGCACAATCCCACTCACAATAGCCACCACAAAAATGAAATACCTTGATATCTTCCTAACTAGAGAAGTGAAAGACCTTTACAATGAGAATTACAAAACACTGCTTAAAAAAATCAAAGAAGACATAAACAAATGGAAAAATATTTTATGCTAGCCAGGTTCGGTGGCTCAGCCTGTAATCCCGTGCCTTTGGGAGGCTGAGGTGAGTGGATTACCTGAGCCCTTGGGTTCGAGACCCACCTAGGCAGGCGAGACCTCATCTCTACAATAAATCAAAAAATCAGCTGGGCGTGGTAGTGCATGCCTGTAATTCCGGCTACTTGGAAGGCTGAGGCAAAAGGATTGCCGGAGCCCAGCAGGTCAAGGCTGCGGTGGCCAGGAGTGGCCACTGCACTCCAGTCTGGGCAACAGAGTGAGACTCCAACTCAAAAAAAAAAAAAATTAACCAGGCATGGTAGCGCGCGCCTGTAGTTCCAGCTACTTGGAAGGCTGAGGCAGAAGGATCACTGGAGCCCAGCAGGTTGAGGCTGTGGTGGCCGGGAGTGGCCACTGCACTCCAGTCTGGGCGACAGAGTGAGACGTGAGACTCCAACACAAAAAAAAAAAAAAAAAAAAAAAAAAAGAAAAATATTCTATGCTCATGGATAGGAAGAATCAACATTGTTAAGATGTTCATCCTACCAAAGGCAATATACAGATTCAGCGCCATATGCATTAAGTTACCAACATCATTCTTCTCATAACTGGAAATGACAATACAGAAATTCATGTGGAAACATAAATGACCACGAATAGCCAAAACAATCCTTAGCAAAAGACACAATGCAGGAGGTATCACACTTCCAGACTTCAAACTTTACTATAAGGCTACAGTAACCAAATCAGCCTGGTATTGGTACAAGGACAGGCACATAGACCAATGGAAAAAGGTAGAGATTCTGGAAGCAAAGCCTCAATTTCTCAACCAACTCATCTTTGACAAAGCCTCCAACAACAACCACTGGGGAGAGGAGAACCTATTCAGTAAATGGTGCTGGAAAAACTGGCTGACCACATTCAGACGATTGAAACAGGACTCCCTACCTATCACCATACACAAAAATTAACTCTAAATGGATCAAAGACCTAAATGTAAAACCTCCAACTATGAGAATCTTAGAAAATGCAGGAGACATCCTTATGGAAATTGGAACTGGGAACCAATTCCTATTCAGAAACCTAAAGGCCAATACCTTAAGAAATAAAATAGACAAGTGGAATCTCATCCAATTAATGAGCTTCTGTAAAGCAAAAGAAAGCATCAAGAGAGCAGGGAGACAGCCCACAGAATGGGAAAAAATATTTGCCAACTGTTTATCTGACAAAGGCCCAACATCTAAGATATACAATGAACTGAAATGTGCCGAAAGGAAAAAAACGAACGGCCCCTTTAAAAAGTGGGCAAAAGACTTGAATAGACACTTCTCAAAAGAAGATATACTGGCAGCCAACAGACATAAAAAAGTGCTCAACCTCATTCATCATCAGAGAAATGCAAATCAAAACCACATTGAGATACCACCTAACACCTGTAAGAATGGCCATCATTAATAAAACAAACAATAACATGCTGGTGACGATGTAGAGAAAAAGGAATGCTTCTACACTGCTAGTGGGAATGCAAACTAGTGCAACCTCTCTGGAAGACAGTGTGGTGATTTCTGAAAGAACTAGAAATTGACCTTCTATATGACCCAGCATTTCCCTTATTGGGAATATACCCAGAGCAACTCAAATCATTCTACAAAAAAGATATGTGCTCACAAATGTTTGTTGCAGCTCTATTCACAACAGCGAAAACATGGAACCAACTATGTTCCCCATTAAAACTGGACTGGATAAAAAAATGTGGTACATATACACAATAGAATATTATGCAGTCATAAAGAAGGACAAATATGAATTTTGCAACAACTTGGATGGATTTGGAGTCGGTCATACTCAATGTTTTATCACAGAAACAAATAACAGAGTTCCATATGTTCTCACTCATAAACGAACCTTGAACAATTATAATGCTATAAGAAAGTGATTGGCAGTAGTGGAATACTGTCTGGGGAGGGGCAGTGCTAGGCAGTTGAGGGAAACTACTAGGGGAGGGAGGGCATATCCTATCAACAAGGGTACCCGTGTGATCAATGTGTGTATACCTCACCCTGAAGTGTTGTCTTTATAATAAAAATTAAAGAAAAAAATGAAAATAAAAAAACCAGGTGAACAAAAGAGCAAAAACAAACCAACAACAGCAGCAAAATTGAAAGATGAACACTCAGTCATTCACATACACACATAAACAGAAAACGACAGGTAAAATAAAAAAGAAACAGAAAAAGAAAAAATAAATTGGGGGGGATGCAGATCAAAGTCTCAAATATGCATTCATACACAAAAAGGACCAATATTTAAAGAATAGATGAACTAACAGTCAAAAAACTATTAAAAAATTGAAAATTAAAAAAACCCCTGCCCTTTTGTGGCAGGCTCTGTAATTGTTCCTCTAATCAAGTCTTTCCTGCAGAGCCACCTCTTTCACTCCCGTCTCCGAAGCAGGGAAGGAGGAGGGGCAGTGGAGGTGGGTGGGGCTGCAGTCCTCCCCTCCCACTCTCATGTGGTCAGGGAGATCTGCTCTGGAGGGAGGTGTGGGATGGTTTCTTCCCCAGGTATGAACTCGCAGGGGTGCCCCAGCCAGGCTTATCCTGCAATGGAGTTGTCCTATTGCGACTGATATCCAGGCTCTGCCTGGGTTTGTCCTGCTCAGTCGTGGCCCAGGTATATGGGTCTGACGTTCAGAGGACTGCTGGGGAGAAGGGGGTTTGGGTCGGCCTGGACTCACCACTGATCTCTTTGGAGTTGTTTCTCATCCTTTTCTGTCCACACCCTTTGTCCCGCTGCTGGATCAGGGTAGAGGGTGGGGCGCCTGGAACTCAGCACTGTCAGGTCCCTCTGAAGTTTATGTGTTCAGGATATTCCCCCTGGGTCACTATCAATCCCTGAGGAGTTGATCCACTGGTCACAGAGATTGGGTCTGTTGCTCCATGGTGAGCAAGTGGAAGCACTTTCCTGCCTGGCCTTCAAGATGGTGGTGGGGTTCCTCTTTTGTCCTCTTTCATGGGACTTTGCCTCTGGACTCCCTCCCACAGTCCCTGCTGCCAATTCCCTGCCAGGTGCAGAAGTGGTGAGTCAAAGCCAGGAGCTGGCAGTCTCTGTCCTGCTGCAATGACGAGGGAGAGTCTGGGGTGATGTTTTCTCCCCGCCACTTTTTTGCAGAAAAACTTTTGTCCATTTAAAAAAAAAAAATGGCGTTCGATATTTGCGACCTGGGAAGAGCCAGGGACAAAACAGAGAAGCTACAGCACCAGCTGTTGCATCAAGGGCCTGGCCACTTGCTCATGAGCCCCCACTTACTCACTCTCTTCCAGCATTTTCTTCCCTGGGAAAGTTTGTTGATTTAAAAAAAAAGAAAAAAAGAAAAAGAAAATGGCGCTCGGCTTCTGTGTCCCGGGAGTCGCTAGTATTCAAGCCCAGCAGCTGTGGCACCAGTTGCTGCACCAGGAGAGCCCCGGCCACAAACTTCTTAGACTTCACTCTGTTAGCCACTCGCACGCTCACTTACTCACCAGCACGTACACAAAATTTTCCATACACTCACTCACTCACGCTGGGACTTGCATAGTCAAACTGGCTCAGCCACCATCTTTCCGACCCCCTTCCACAATTATAGCTAATCTTAAGCCTCAAAATAACTTGAAAAGAATCTGTTTTCTTTTAAAATTTGCAGATAGGAAAGTGAAATTCAGAGAGATGAGCTGAGCTGTTACTGGCATTTATTCCAGCCCTCTGGACACTCTCCTAGTCAGATAGATTCCGTGAAAAAAAAAAAAAAAAAGACATTTATTGCCTTCAAGGAACTTATGATTCTGAGGGGTGAGGAGGACAAATCAGAAAATGATGATATGACAGTAACCAGAACTATACTTAATACACACACAGGGTGCCTTAACAATTCCTGAGAGGTACATTTTTATACATAGATGGAAGTCAATGGAACTTGAACCAAGTTTATGGCTCCAATTCTAACTCTCTTTCTACTATAGCAAGCTTTTCTCTCCTTTCTGATTTTCTCTGACACCTAGTAGAAACTGGTTAACAAGAATTAATATGATGTGAGACATTAATTTAAATGAAGAGAAGAGCTGGGTCTTTACAATGCTTGCAATTTAGTATTAAAGACCCTAGAACAGAATGGAATGGGGGAGTGTAGGGAGTAATAAGACAGTGGGACATTTTTAGTAGTAATACTAATCACAATTGAATTTTTTTTTTTTTGAGATAGGATCTTGCTCTGTCACCTAGCTGGACAGCTGGAGTGCCATGATGCCTATCATAGCTTACACAACCTGGAACTCCTAGGCTCAAGTGATCCTCTCACCTCAGCCTCCTGCACCCAGTTGACATCTAACTCCAAACTTCTGCCATCCTATTTACCTGCTCAGGAAAACCAATCTAATCTTCCAATAAACATAAAACAGGCACACAGATTTTGTGACTAGGAAAGGGTGAGCTGCATACTTAATAGCTCCTTACAAGTGGGTAGCTGATTCTGAAGATTTTTTTCCTACTCAATCCATATCAACTCTTGATTAAACTAGATAGGGCTTTGATTTCCAGGATCTGTTACTGAGAATAAAATTTCACTGTAATGATTTGGAACAACAGAAGGTAGATATACTGTGGAGTTCTTTGGTAATGAGATTTGAAAATATAATTTTAACTGGAGACTAATATTAGAATTTTCCTGCATAATATCTGACCCTTATGGCTTGGAGGACCAGAGCTTCTTTTTCTTGCATATTTCCATTTCTAATATCCCGAAGCCATTTCCTGTGTTTCAGTTTTATAATTCTCTACTGTTTAACTGTTCTTTCATAAATGCCCTCAAATGTGTGTTCTTTCATCACTTAGGAAACCAGAATCAAAGTTAATTTCAGGGTAATTTAAATTCTAGTGATCATTTTCTGGTTTCCTGGTCGTCAGCCTTTTCCCCTTTGATTTCCTCTATGTCTTTCTTTCCTTTTCTTTTTCTGGAGTAGCTAATAATTTCTTGATATATAAATATTCCCAGTCCCACTCTTTTTATCTTGTACCTGGTTCCCCATAATGTGGTTGTTGCTGAGATTGTCATCTTGTTCCATGATTTCCCTGTAAGTCATGCTTAAGTTTTTGTTATGTCTTAAGAATGTAAGTTTTTAGCAAAATTGACAAATATTATATAAGATTTCCAACTTTAATAAAATATTTACTACTTTTTTTCTGAATCTGTGGATTATCTTTATATAACATAAAAGTTACTTGATGTTATCCTTCCTCATGCAAATTATAATTTCATCATCAAATTTGTCAAAGGCAATGTAACATAAAAATTATTTGTTTTTTTAGGCAACTTGGCTTAAAACTGAAGTTTTTTAGTAATTACATATATATATATACATATACATATATATATAACTTTCTTGAGGTAAAAATTATGCACTGCAAAAATACGCATTTTAAGAATAATGTTAATGAGTTTTGGTAAATATATAAGTTATGCAACTACCACATAAATAAAAATTGTATATTCAAGATGTATAATGTGTCATTGTCATAATCAAATTAATACATTCATCACCACACAATTACCACTTTTTTGTAAGTGTTGGTAAGTACACTTAAGGTCTGCTCTTTTTGTAAATTTCAAGCACATAATACAGTTTATTATTAACAGTAATTATTAACTATAGTCACCATGCTGTACCTTATAACATTATTGGTTTACTTAACATTTATTTACTAAGAATGCATGTATTTTTAGAGTTGCATCTTGCTACTGTACAGACTGTTATTATGATCTATTTTTGCATCTAGTAAATTTATTTTTATTTTTAAAAGATACATGTGTATGTTTGTTACATGGGTATATAAAATCCATCATCCAAGTGGTGTACATAGTACCAGCAGATAGTTTTTTAATCCTTTTTTCTCACCATCTCCCCCTTTAAAAGTTTCCAGTATCTGATGTTCCCATCTTTATGTGTGCTCAGTGTTATCTCCCATGTATAAGAAAGAATATACAGTATTCAGTTTTCTGTTTCTGTGTTAGTTTGCTTAGAATAATGGTCTTCAGCTGCATCCACATTGCTGCAAAGAACATGACTTCATTCTTCTTTATGGTCATGTAGTATTTCATGGTGTATATGCAACCTATTTTCTTTATGCAGTTCACCATTGATGGGAACCTAGGTTGGTTTCATGTTTTTGCAGTTGTGAATAGTGATATGATAAACATACTAGTACAGGAGTCTTTTTGGTAGAATGTAAATTCTTTTCTTGAAGTTTCTTTTTTTTTCTTATATTAATATAGTTACTCCAATTCTCTTGTGTCTACTGTTTGCATTATTTTACTTTCAACTTATCTGTATCTTTGAATTTAAAAGGTGTTTCTTTTAAATCCAGTATCCAATGTAGTTTGATATTGCTTTTTTGTTTCACTGTTCCTGTTTATTGCCCTCTTTTGTGTTAAAAAGTATTTTTCTAGTGTATCATTTTAATGCTTTATTGTTTCTCTAGCTATATTTTCTTTCACATTTCAGCAATTGCCCTAGGAATTATGACACTACTCCAAGTTACTACCGACTCTTTCTGGTAAAATATTGAAAACTTGCTTGTTCATAAAAGTTTTGAATAAAATCTAACAAGCCTAAAAGCGATTTGTAAAAATTATATTCTAGAAGAAATAAACATTTCCTCAGCATAGAAGGGATTTTGTATTTAATTTATTCTTAGAACAACCTTCTCAAGTAGTTTTAGCAAAAGGTGGTTAAAAACATTGTTCTAATCTTACTTAGGATGAAGAGTAGAAAAATCAAAACACAATATTTGTCCTTACAAAATTTTTGTATAAACATAATTATTTAAGGAAACATGTGGTAGGTATTACAAGGAAATACAATGAAAGTGTATTGACTACTGAAAAGAAGGAATTTGAGATATCATTAAAGTTTTAATTAAAATGGTGGCTTCTGAATAGATGAGTCATGGTAGGTGGATAGAAGTTTGATGGGTGAAGATAGAGAGGATTGTCATGCCAGCCTGATAAAACTCTGTAAGAAAAGTCAAAGAAGAAGACAACAGCGGATAACACTGTGTAGACAGGCTTCGTTCAGTAAGTATTTATTGAGTGAATTAAATTTTAGGTCATATTTGTAAAGTAGGTGCCAATAAAGCAAATGTTTTAAATGGTTTTATAGTCAATAATGTATGTTGGGTGGAGTATGTGGAAATATCACTGACTCCTAAATCCCTGTCTTCACATACAGCTCCATGCCTGTGTCTAAAAGACCTCCCTGATCCATACCTACTTACCTGCCTGATAACCACTTTTTATTCTTCAAGGTTGATTTTTGTTTATCTTCTTGGGAAAGCTTTCTTTATATCCTATCTTAAACAGAATTAGACTTCTCTTCTCTGTTCCTTCTTTTATTATAATGCTTAAATTAAAAACATTGAATATTTTGGTCCCCATCTCTAAATTGTGAGACACTCAAGGGCATAAGTTTTATCTTACTTGCCTTTACATAACTAGTTCTTGGATCTCATAGGTGCTTAACACCATTTAGCTGAAGGAATGAAACATTAAATTGAAAATTGCATTGATAATTTCTTCTCTTGCCTTTTATGTTATTCTTCTTTTCAGTCTCAGTAGCATGCATTATAAAGCTCTATCTACAGCTGGGAACAGAGGTACCCATATGCATTTCACAACTCTAATATGACATCCCTTCAGTCTATGATGGCCTTGTCCTCTATTTCCATAGACCTAAGTATAAACATCTTTCTACCTCAAGCTCAGAGTCCTTCTCTAGCAGAAATACTTCTCAGAAACCCCTCAACAAAAAAAACATTCTTCCTATTCTGAATTGCCATGATGGTTTTTATATCCAACTTTCATGGTGTTGTCTGTTTTCTAGACCCTATCTAGAGGCAGAATCTGTATTTCAAACACTTTGTATTCCGACAAGGGGACAAGGTACTCTCAGAATGGATACATATTCACAATGTATTCAGTGGTTTTCTATTGACCACTGACTATTTGTCAGGCACCATGTTGACTTCAAGTTACTCAATAAATATTTACTAAACAAACAAATGATTCCCTCTTTATTTGCTTTGGGGGGGGTGGAACTGTAGAGTGACACAGTATAGATGGAAATGTAATTTGGAAGCAGAAAAATAAAAAGGAATGAGTCAAAGTATATACTCTGGAAAATTATAGAATTTCACAAAACCATTTCAAACCTTGCTTTGTTTATGAAAATCTCCACAAAAATCTAGCAAGGTTGAAAGCTGTTTTTAAAAAATGATGCAAAAATCAACCGGGCATGGTAGCACATGCCTGTAATTCCGGCTACTCAGGAGGCTAAGGCGGGAGGATCGCTGGAGCCCAGCAGGTCGAGGCTGCGATGGCTGGGAGCGGCCATTGCACTCCAGTATGGGCGACAGAGTGAGACTCAAACTCAAAAAAAAAAAAAATTATGCCCTAGAAGAAATAAACGTTTTCTCAGCATGGAAGAAGTTTTAAAGAGTTTCATAGTTTGCTTTATAGTACTTACACAGTGACTAATTTTATATTAAAGCTAAACACTTAACTTTAAATACCTCTGGTTCTGCACTTCAAGTATAGACTAGGAAGCTTTGAATGGAAAGTTAAGTGTGAGTTACAACAATAAGAAAAAAATGAAATCAACTTGGAGTTCTTTTCTTTTATCTAAACAAATAACCAGGCTGCATGATTTCAGTGATCTTCACTCCTCTTTCTTCTTTCCTTTCAAAAGCATTCACTTAGACAAGAATTTCCTTGCTTCTGCCTTGATCACTTTGGAGACTCAAGCTAACACACTAGTTCTTTCTTTTTATGTTTTGAGTCAGAGTCTCACTCTGTAGCCCAGGCTGGAGTGCAATGGCATGCTGCTCATGACCGTCGCAGCCTTGACCTGCTGGGCTCAGGCGATCCTTCCGCCTCAGCCTTCCACGAAGCTGGAACTTCCACGAAGCAGGCACGTGACACCACGCCTGGCTAATTTTTTGATTTATTATCGAGATGAGGTCTCCCCAAGTTGCCCAGGCGGGGCTTGAACCCATGAGCTCAGGCAATTCTCTCATCTCGGTTTCCCAAAGTGCTAGGATTATAGGCGTGAGCTACCGTGCGCGGCCTAGTTCTTACTTTCACAAACTCTTTCTAGTTCTTCCTGGCAAAGCAGAATGCATTTGATTAACTTAACATGGCACATCAGAATGGGTTCTGCTTTCAAAGCAAAGGGCTTTCATGTTAATTTTCATTGGAATTTTTGACATAAAATAGAAATATTTTATTTAAAAAGTTTTAAATGCTAATTTAATGTTTTGAGGAGTAATAATTTTAATTGTGTACCTGTGTTTCAATCAGAGTTCCTATCCATTCTGAAGTGTGCAGCTTTACTCATCCTCCAAGGTAACTGTTAGGACACTAGAGTCCAATCTATGCCCAGATTGAGCAAGCAAGGCTCTGGAGAAGATGATCATTTGGGGTTCAAGTCATTTCGATACACTAATAATGAAACTCTTATCAATAGTTGTTGAAGGAATGGTGATATATTGACCGGCATAGGTCTTCACTTAATGACTTCGTTTCTCCCTCTTTTTGGGAAGATGCTCTGTGCAGTATAATACTTCCTTAGTTTTAGCAAGTAAACACTTGACTGTTTTCCTATTAACTTGTCAAACATTTTTTGTCCCTTTAGCCAACACATACTTCCTTTAGTTCCTCCACTGAGGCTTCTTTCTTCCATCTATGAACCTCCTCAAAAATGGAAGAAATTTCTTATATCGAGTATCTTCTGTTTTCCTTTTGTTTTGATTGCCTGTGTTTGATCTACTCTTAAGATCATTTTAAAAAGGCAGAGAACACAGGTGAAATGTTTTTCTTTGAGTTCTTTAGTGTTGACAAAATAGAGGGGCCAGCACATTGTCAATAGTTTTATCTTACGTATATTTGTAAATCTCTGTTTTCAGTTAAGTGAGCTACAAAGTAAAACAACTGCTTCCGACTTGTAAGAGAGGCCCACTCAATACACAGGGAAAATTTCAGAAAGAGCTTAGTTTGTTCTGTGGATGTGACTCTTAGAATGTAAGTTTCAGAACAGAGAACTTTAAAGTAAGTGTTCGAGGAATGTTTGTTGAATGAATGAATAAATAATGAGAGAATGAGAGCTAGTCCTGCTGAATACACACGAAGGCCATTCATATTTTATAACAGCTTCTAGACTGTAAATATTATTAACATCTGGCAGACTGTATCCTGATTATGTTAATATGCTCTTAGCCACAGTGGTTTAGAGAAATAGCTTGTTCTAAACATGTGGCCAACTGGGAATATGTTTCTCAGAAAAAAGCTAGTCTGATTTTGAATCTCTTTTACAATCTTCTTTGAACACTATTTTATTTTATATGCTTTTATTATTGTAAGCATATTTTATTTTTTTATGAGCAAATGAGAAGTTATTGTAGCTTATAAAATAATGTCACAAACAGAATGTGCAAAGAGAAACTGCCTCACAAGGTTGGCACTGAAGGAGAATCTCCTGGTAAGGATGTGAACTGCAGGCTGAGGCTTTCTCTGTCGCCATGGGATTATTTGCTATTCCCATTATAGCTTCCAGGGGCACAACCCATCCTTTAACCTTCTGGTTCAAATTTTGCTCTTGACTATTAGGTTGATGCATAAGTTCATAGCGTTTGTTGGTATGGCAACACTGTGGTGTTGAATGTTTCTCAATTGTCATTTGGAGTGACAATGTTGTGCTTGTAAATATGCCTTGCATTTTACAAATTTGAAGAAAGATAGTGCTGTTTGTGGACTAACAAAATTGAGTATCAAGCGGAAAAAAATGATCAACGAATTCTTCTGTTTGAGTTTAGCAGAGGAGAAAAGGCAGCAGAGGCAACTTGAAACATTCGTGCTGTGTATGGGGAGATTGCCATCAGGGAAAATGTGGCAAGAAAATAGTTTTTTTTTGTTTAAAAGAGGGCCGCTTTTGCCTGAGTGATTCTCCACATTCAGGCAGACCACTGGACTTTGATGAAAACTGCTAAATGCTTTAATCCATGATGATCCATGCCAGCCAACCCAAGAATTGGCAAATATGATGACCTCTGACCAGTCAACCATCATGTGACATTTGCATTCAATGGACAAGTGACAAATACTGTGAACTTATGCACAAAACTAATATATTTTAATGGAGACATAGTAGAATGCTTTTCTATATTGATTCCAAAAAATAATAAAAAAAAATCATAGAGAACACACAAACCTGGATAATCCAGCTTGTATCTTTTTCTCTTTTTTGCAGAAGTCAGCAAACTTTTTCCATAAAGGGGCAGGTATCAAATATTGCAGAATTAGAGCTCACCACTATAAAATATGTCCATGTAGTGAATATGCATATGTACCCCCAAATCTAAAATAAAAAACATTAAAAAGAAATTTCAACCTTGAGCAGCTGCTCAATGCTTTCTGTAGCAGCTGCTCAACTCTTCAGGGCCGGTGTACAAGTGGCGATAGACAACATGTAAATAAATGGACTACATGCCAACAAAGCTTTAGACAAACAGGTAGGGCTGAATTTGGCCCACATGCTGGTAGTTGGCCCACCCCTAGTCTACTTGGTTTATTCCCATGAGCAAAACATGTTCTTGGAAAGTGCCCCATCTCACTAGCTCCATCACCTGAAAGTTTCCTTTTGTACATCTGCTTCCCTCATCTTCCAGATGAGAGTTTAAGGATGATGATATCTAGAATTTTGGGGGGTCTGAGGTCTTACTTCTTCCCTGATTCAGTGACATCAAACATTACCTGTATCTTTAGGGTCTACTCACCCTCTACCATTTAAAGTGGACCCTATCTTTGTAAGTCTAAAAAAGAAACCATAATTTTGTCAGATAATGCAAGAATCACAACATCATTGTGAGAAGCAAATTCATCTAGTTACTAACCAGAGACTCATTTCCTCCTGAAATTTTTAGAAACATAATACAATTATTCTTGTTACTATTGGATCTGTTGTTTATTCAAGGCAGAGCATGCACATATGAGCTTCTATTTGTTTTGTGTTTCCTAGCAAATCCTGCATAATGCAGATAGTTTATTGCTCAGGTCAGAAGCACGTATTGATACAACACACTGAAAGGGGCCGAATTAAGGATGGGGAAATGGTGTTATCTATATCACATCTTGATATATTTCTATCTGCATTCCCCCATCAACTGTTATTGTACACAAAATTAGCCCTTAAAAGACTACTCTTTTAGCAGAACAAATCAGGAAACCGAATTGGCCTCTGCTATCACTCCAACTCAAGAGCCTGGGTCAATTTGGGGTGAGGGCCTTCTGACTTCTCTGCCTCTTGAGGTGGAGAGTAACTTGACCATGATGATGCTCAGACAATTTTTAGGATGGCTCCTGCAGGTACATGTATCTTATCTTATTCCAAACAAGTGGTCATTGGGTTAGCCCATAATATCATGATGCTCTTTGTTAATTGTGTGCCCTAACAGTGAGGCCTTGGGTCTGCACTCCTGACATTTGATGGATCTGCAAATCAGACATCATCTCCTGGATCTGCGTATCCAATGTTCCCCCGTGTCTCGTTGATGTATCTCCATCATTGTAATCTTTGGGGGGCACTTCCTCACTCTCTGGCACCACCAATGTGTCAGGCTCATTGTTTCCTGGTTAAAAGTGGTTGATTATTTACTGTAATAAAAGTAGAGGCACTAGATATTGATGCAAGTGTCTACTAGAAGGTTAGAAATGTACATCTCAAACTCAGAAGAGACAATCTGTGTGATTCAGGAACCATTTTCAGAGAAGTCATTATAAATTATTTTCTTCCATGGGTCTGACATGTTCTTTGAAAACTGTAGTATGTGTAGTATACATACTAGTACAAGGATGCAGTTTTTATCAAAAGTGATATATGGGTTGAAAATAAAGATATCTTAAAGAAGCAAAAACATGGAACCAACTGTGCTGCCCATCTAAAGAGGACTGGATTAAAAAAAAAGTGGTACATATACATGATGGACTATTACGCAGCCATAAAGAAGGGCAAAATTATGAACTTCACAGCAACTTGGATGGACTTAGAGGCTATAATACTGAGTGATCTATCACAGAAACAAAGAACCAAATATCACATGTTCTCACTCATAAACAGACCTTGAACAACTATTGTAATACTATAAGAAAGGGATTGGCAGTAGTGGAAAACTACCAGGGGAGAGCAGGGGCAGAAATGGCAGTGTGGGAAACTGCCTGCCAGGGGAGGGGCACACACCTCAACAACAAGGGTACCTGCATAATGAACATTTGTATACCCAACCCTGAATTGTACCCCACATATTTAAAATAAAAAATTTAAAAAGAATTAAACTCTATTTACTCATATTCTAAGATAGATGAATGTTAAAATCAAGCTCTAAATAGCAACAACAACAAAAAAGATTGGTTCAACGAACTGCCAGACTACAAAGTTATGAGCATGTGCTCTATGCTAATGAGAATCTGGAGATTATAGGAGCTGCTAGTACATTGCATGTTTTAAAAAGCATAAATTACTTTTACTTGAGAAATGTATGGTTTTTTTTTTTTGTTTGTTTGTTTTTTTTGAGTTGGAGTCTCACTCTGTCGCCCAGACTGGAGTGCAGTGGCCGCTCCCGGCCACCGCAGCTTCGACCTGCTGGGCTCCGGCGATCCTTCCACCTCAGCCTTCCCAGTAGCCGGAATTACAGGCATGTGCTACCATGCCCGGCTGATTTTTTTTTTTTTGATTTATTGTAGAGATGAGGTCTCGCTGCCCAGGCGGGTCTCGAACCCGCGGGCTCAGGCAATTCACTCACCTCAGCCTCCCAAAGGCGCGGGATTACAGGCTGAGCCACCGAGCCCGGCTGAGAAATGTATGTTATCTTAGGGTTACATTTATCTTTCATTTAAATGTTATTTTCCTTGAGAGATGTAACTCCTATTCCAGGATTATATTTTCATAAAAAAATCTCCATTTAACAGACAGCATTAGTTAATAGTTTTTATATCTGCAACTATAAATGTTTCCGGTAAGAGGAATGAGTTAAGGGCTATAGTTAATCTATGCTGATTGTTCATGTCAGTTAAACTCACTATGAACTGTGGAAAACAAAGTAAAGCCTTTTCTGTATCATATGTTTGCAATATTGGAGGAGAGTTTTGATACAAATATACACAGAAAAATAATTGAAAATTTAAGTTAAAAATTTTAGTTCTTTCAAATGATATTAAAAATTAAGTCCTATGTTCATGGGAAGGAAGTTTCACGTAGGCTTGTATTTTTCTGTAAGGTATCCTTGAACAGGATCAGGAATAAGGGTTATAGTTAATTAAGCCTATATTGCAATTAAGAACTGTAGTTGCAGCTGTGCGGATTGCTCATTTAGGTTAAACTCACTATGAACTGGGAGAATAAAGTATTTTCTGTATCATATGTTTGAAATGTTGGAGGACAGTTTTGATACAAATATAGAAAGGGAAATAACTGAAAATCACTATTTTTATCATGTCTTTTTCTGAATATTGGTGATGGTACAGAGATGTGACAAATATTTAACTGCTATTTTCTTCTCCTGGGTATAGGGCAGACATAGTCAAATGATCATTGTAACTCTGATGTTCCCATTTACTGACTCAATTCTTCTATATGTAGTTATCTAAATTATAGTAGCTGAAATGCATAATGTAACCTATAATGATCATTGTGCAAGGAGAAACACAAACTTGTAACAACACCAGTCACCTTTACTCCGTTGATTTGGAAATTTCCATATAGGTCCATCAAAGATAGAAATGTCCAAGAACTAGGTGGGTTCTCAGTGCAAACATTTGCTGATTGTACTTTGATTCAATTACTGTAATTTATCTTTGTGGTATTGAGCACTTCTTTTTAAATATCAGCACACTAGAACTGAAAATGTGATGGGTTTTTGAGAAAATCTTATTAATCAGTTTTGTATCATTGCCATTTTTGGCATAGTCCTACTCAAATCAGTTTCTGTCACGCTGTCTTCTGGTGTAGTGAGTTGGCCTTAGATAAGGCCAGATCTTAAACTCAGTACAAAATCAGTATGTTAAAATCTCTCAGTGCATTAATTACAGTCTGCACATCAAGGAAATATCACAGAAAAGTAACAAGGAAAAAATTAGTAACTTGGCAGTGTTCCCCACCCTATGGTTTCAACACCCCTTTTTTCCCCACCCCAAACCAAGGATAGATTTTGACTCTGATTGGGAAAGGCCCGAGGCACTGTACCAAAGGGATCTAGGAAAAAGTCTGCCTTTCCAAATGTGAATCAATGTTCATCTGTGGTCAGAAGGCCTGGATTTCTGCTCTAGTCTGGTCTTATCATTCACCAGATTTTACATGCTTCACTTTCCTTACCTGCAAAATAGAAGTTAAATAAAAAATTAATATATATAATTCTACTTCTGTGTTTCATTTGGCTTCTTTGTCCCACTCTCTCTTTTTCCTAAGCTCTAAACTGCACAAGAACTTCCAGTCCTGAAACTAAGGGATGAGATGAAGCCTTTCTGTGCCCTTCCTTTCAATTCAGTACAACATAACTGATGTTGTTTTTATTTTTTTCCACCCTTAAGCAATGAAAAGAGATATGTATCAATAAATAGAGAAAAGACAAACATGAAAAGCAGGTTTTCCAAAAACAGTATAAACAAAAAGTTTGTAGATAAATAAATATATGTGAGCTGATGTGTGGAAATGTGTTGAAGTTCAGTGGCCATTAATGTAATAGCAATTCATAATCAGTATCTTCTTTTCATTTTTGAAATCAGAGTCTCACTCTGTAGCCCAGGCTGGAGTGCAGTGGCAAGCTCTTGGCCACCACAGCCTCGACCTGCTGGATTCAGGAGATCCTAACGCCTCAGCCTTTCAAGTAGCTGGAACTACAGGCACACGCCACCACGCCTGGCTAATTTTTTGATTTATTGTAGAGATAAGGTCTTGCCAAGTTGCCCAAGCTGGGCTCGAACCCGTGGGCTCAGGCAATCCTCCCACTTTGGCCTCCCAAAGTGCTGGGATTATGGGCATGAGTCACTGCACCTGGCCAGTATCATTTTTAGAGCACCAAAGTAGTATATTTATTTTTAAATGGTAGCAATGCTTAATGCTGATCAGGTAAGGATGAAATATATACTGCCAGTCTGAATGTAAATTGTTAGAATCATTATGAAAAAAATTTAGTAGTACGTACCAAGAACTCCTTGAAACCATTGTTTTCCCTTATTAGAATATATTCTGAAAATCTCTTCAGAGAGTTGAATAAATAAAAAATATTAGTAAGAGTGGGAAAACTGGAAGCAGCATAAATATGAACCAACAGAGTTAAATTATGATAGTCAGTGGGATGCCATATTACATGACCATTTAAAGTGGCATGTTAAAAAATCATCAATATTAACCAAAGAAGTAATTATGTAATAGAGACTACCAGAAGTATATTGTAAATTTCAATAATGTAAGTGTGTGTATGTGTGTATGTATGTATAGAGGGGGATGCCAAAAATATATGCACATGTTAAGTGTTAAGCAGTGAAAAGAGATATGTATCAATACATATTGCTGAAAACATTTGCTCAAAAGATGGCATTAATCCAATGAATACTAATGTCACCATGCTTCAGGCAGGACAGTCAAAGAAAATGGTGGAAGCATGGTTGAGTGAACATATACTTCACATTGCTATTGTAATTTAATTCAAGTTCGTAAAGTAACATGTAGATAACATCTCTTAATTTAAGTATACATTTTTTTCCAGCACCCCCTGAACGTACATAGAAGAAAAAAACAATATGAAAACATCAGTCATTGTTGACAAAATGTTTTTTATTTTCTCTTTAAACTTTATTCTGAATTTTCTAATAGAGAAATTAGAATCTATTTCTTGAGGAAACATAGTTTAATATGCTAAAAAGTGATTTTAGAGTTGCTAAATTTTTATTTTTAAATTGATAACACGTCAAATTATGCTGTGTCTAACAATTTCAGTAGAGATATTTTATCAGATGTTTGTTGAATTTCAAACTATATTAGCACAAAATACAATTTGTTACTACCAATTATGAGTTAAGAAAGATATTATGGGGAAAGGAGGAAATTTAAAATGTAGATAAAAATTAATATTTCTGCCCAGAAAAAATGAAAAGATCACAAAGAGATATTCTTTTTGTATTTTCCACTCTATGGTTTTCTCCTTGTGAGTGAATCATTTTGTCAACAACACTAAGCCTCAAAGCCAGTTAAAATGTCCTTTGTTAAAGTAACATATTGTGTGCCTGGCACACTCATTTAGGAGGATTAATATTTTCTTACATAGTTCCTTCAAAGAAACATGAATATTGCTTTGAATTTGTCAACATTCTCTTATTTTTTAAAATAAATAAGTAGTAATAATATTTTTCAGGGAGAACTGACCTAATATTGGAACATTTCACAGCGACTTATTGTTAGCAAAAGGTTTGTTAGTTTGTGTTGATTTTGAATTGAGTTTGCATTTGAGATGTAAATGTTGTTTTTAACAACATGCCTCCATTACAAGTAAATTGGCTCTCTTCACCCCACACTTCTTTCAATCATATGGAGTTGTTTATTTTGCTTTTACAGTAACTCATTTTAACTCCAGACTGAATAAAACAAACAGCACTGTAGATCTGAACTATAGTAACCTAAACTTGAAATTATTAAAAATACATGAACCAGATGGCAACCCTACAGGGTACATTATCTGACACAAAAATCATATTAGAAATTTTCCTTCAGAAGCAGACTGTTTAATAACACACATTTTCTAGATCTCCATTAACAAAAAAACAAAACAAAAACTGCATTTCAGTGAAATTGTCTAGAGGTCAATTACTAAGGGACCTGACCCAAAATATAGGAAATAAAAAATGAATTAGCCAATCTGTAACAAACAGAAGTGCTCATTAAATTAATATTAGTACAAAAACTATACACAGTACTATCTATGAAATATGTATTGGATTATGAAGACATCATTTTACCTTATTGTCATTTTAATAACAGTGTGTTTTGAACAGTTGCTGCATCTTGGTTGTGAACGTTCTAGCCTAATAAACTTATGAAGGAACCCTGGTGCTGTAATAAATCCATAAGGTAGCTAGAGGATATTTTAAGAGATTTGGACTCTTTTTAAGCAGGTAAAGCTTTATCTTCCCTGTTTACTAGGAAGTAAAACAAGATTACATGCTGAGTCTCTTGAAAAATTCACACAGGAGTGGCAGAAGGGCATGAAAACTTGCCTTCTGATTGAATTCTCTTTCTGACATACCACATTTCTTTAACTAGAGCTTAAGTTCCTCTTTGTGAGTGAACAGCAGGCATGTGAGTCAGTGAGCCCTGGATTCAATCTGAAGATTATCTGTTCTATCCATTGTTCGTTGGTTTGCTTCCTTCTGTGGATCTGTAGTTATTCAGTAGGTTTCTGATAGCTGTGATATAAAGGGTTATAATATAAAGCTACTCATCTTTTGTTGGTGTAAAACAAACACAGTGGGGGTATGCAGCCTTTCTTTCACTCCCTACTCAAACACTTATGAAAAATCAATTTGTATTACATCAACATGTGAGGTTTATATACATTTAAAAGAAAGAAAATTTGCTCAAATTTATCTTATTTTTACAATTGACTATGAATTATATATTTTCTGTTGGTAACTCATTGTTTTTAAAAATATTCTTTGAAATGAATATTTATTGTAAATAATTAAAGAAAAAAAAGTCCTAATGACATTTTGTCTTTTAACTTCATAAAATGCGATGGACATTTTTCCACTTCACTAATAATTTTGTGACAATACCATTAAATGGTTGCATACTATTTTATAGTATGTATGTTTTTTATTTTATTTAGACATTTCCCTAGTAATACATATATAGACCCTTTGTAGTTATTTTTGGAATTATTAAATGATAAAATTTTGGTACTTATGTTTTCTTTGTTTGTCTGTATTATAGAGTCAATTCCTTAAGGGGAGATTTATGAGACAAAAGTCCTGGAAGTTACAAGATTGAATACAACTGATGAATTTCTTTCTGGAAAGGCTGTGGAAATGTGCACTCTCATCACGGTATATTTGAGTGACAATCATAACACTTCAATGTCAAAATTCTATATGGTATTAAAATTATTGTTAGTATTTAATTATTAGTTGATGCCTTTTACTTACTAATTTTTTTGACTTTTGAGAGTTTAAAATATACTAATCTATTGGCATAGTAACTGTTTTTCCTCTTAGTTTGCCCTGGAATATTTTTATGTGCTATAGTAATTTTAATTTTTTGGTAGTTAAATCTATTAATTTTTTGTAACTTGAAAGCTTGGTACTATTCAGATATCTTTTTCCATTGTTTTAATATTTACAGTTATCTCATTAATATACATGCAATTTATTCTATTCTGAGGAGAACACTGATGTTTTTCACTAGTAAAATTTCCTAACAAACACCTTTTGTGAAATAGTTCGTCATATATTTTATTCAAAGCTTTTAAATAATTTTGAACAATTTTAATATTTTTATATGCTAAATTGAATGTTTCAGGACATTTTGTTGAAGCCTGGTGCCAGGAAGAAGGAAACAAAAACACCGTAAGTTAAGAACATTAAATAAATTTACACTGCCTAGATTGCTTTTGTCTTTTCCTATGTTTGATTTTTTTCACTTACTGTGTTTTTAGAGAAATTCAATTTTTAGATCATTTAAAAATTAAGAACCTTCAGCATATTTACTTTCATCAAAATAAAATGAAATGTTCCTAATGTAAATTTCTTCTAATCGTTTTCCCTTTTCTCCCAAATATAAAGAACATTGTGTACTTTCACCCCTACTTTTTTTGTCTAAGTGACATATTTTATCAGTGCCATTTGCAAAGGCTTTGACCGAGTGTGCATCCAGTTATTCCAGGCATTTACAGAATTGCTCTAGAGATGATTTGATGTATTGGAAAGAATTCTATATTTTATATTAGTTTGTGGTTACGCAGATATCAGAAATGGTACCTTCTGTAAAGCATTATCCTTAAATCAAACAACAATTAATCAGGAATCTTTTAAAGATACTACAATGGATAATATATTCCGAGGAAATATGTTGATGTTAGTTTCATTTTGTTACTTTCACTTTTGTTGACCAATAAGCTATTCTGGACCATTGTCATACAACCTCTTTTTCTTTTCAGAATCCAGAATTTAATGGAGGTGGGAGGAGCAATTTCTTACGAGGTTATAGTTTTTCTTTGCATGGAACTCTGAAAAGCAGAAAAAGTCAAATTAAATAATTAATTAGGGATGACTTGAAGTGAGGAGAGTAGTTTTTTTAGAAAGCAAGTGAAGTCAAAAGACTGAAAAACCCTAAGCAGGAAGAAAGCGTGAGGGTGACCAGTTCAATACTCCTGTCAAAAAGACATTGCTTTCTTCCACGTTCTTAATAAATGTATTTCAGTAATTTGAAATGAAACACAAAAATAATACTATACAAGTTTTCTCATTTTTTTAATTCTTTCTAAAATATGGAGTCAAAAAGAATTAAAAAGGAGGGCTTAAAAGACTATCAGGTAGAAACAAGATGGAGATTTTTTCCTGTGAATTTTTTTTCTCTACATAATACTGATTTTAGGGACATGCATCTGAGCAATGCACACTTGGCTAAAGCAATTCAGTGCATTTGACCTATTTTAGGATTCAGTTCTGCAATCTCTTGTCAGGGTTGAGATTTCAGTCAGATTCAATTAATGATTTTCATTGGGTGTATCAGCAAGTAAAGAGAGAAAACTTAAAAGTAAAGATGTTTGGTTTCTTAGACTTCTTATGTGAACAACAATAGCAATAGCATTCACTGAATGTTTATTATTATTTAATGTTTATATGTATATAAATTAAGTTAATTCTTATCACTATCCTATGAAGTAGATACTACTATCATCTCCATCTAACCTATGAGACACCAAAGCTTAGAGAGCTTTAAGTAACTTGTGTAGGCTAATGCAGCTGATAGGTAGAGTGTCATTTAATTAAACAAAATCTAAAACCTTCTATGAAAATATATGAATATAAAAAGAAGAAATTGTATTGAGAAAATAGGTTTTGAAGCAAATGTTTGCAATAATCCCTGTTGGTCAACATTGAGTCTCCTGGGTATAATTCTTAACTAGAAAATACTGATTTTGAGGGGAGATGGGGAAGTGAAATGATAGTGAGAGACCCTAAAGCTGTGAATGTATATATTTTTTTATTGAGTCAGAGTCTCACTCTGTTGCTCAGGCTAGAGTTACAGTGGCATGCTCATGGACCTTATGGCCACTGCAGCCTAGACCTGCTGGGCTCAGGCAATACTTCCACCTCAGCCTTCCAGGTAGCTGGAATTACAGGCACGTGCCACCATATCTGGCCAAATTTTTTTTTTAATTGTAGAGATGAGGTTGCCAAGTTGCCCAGACTGGTCTTGAACCCCAGGACTCAGGCAATCCTCTCATCGCTGCCTCCTGAAATGCTGGGATTACAGGCTTCAGCCACCACACCCGGCAGCTCTGAATATTTCTAGGTGAATATTCTCTCAGTCAGTGGGAAGCACATCATCAAGTCTGAAAAAAAGAAAAAAAGAATATATTAGATGAAACAGTAATGTTTAATATTCAGCGTTTTTAAAATCTACTTCATTTTACTTTGGATTGAGGAGATATCTCATATTGCTATTAGTTTAATTATGTCTTGAAACAATGGAATTGTCTTTTGTAATGATGCTCAAGAGGCAATATATTTTCCAGCTGTTAGCATTCAGTTATTGCCACCATTCATATACTGCATTGTAGAAACCATTCTTTCCTTTGTCTCCTTTTAATACTGTAGAAAAATTGCACTGACCCACATTTTCGCCAAGAAAAGGAGAGACAAAATGTTTATCAAGGTCAAGTGTGGAGGAAGTAATTTTATTTATTAGAGGTACACAGAAAAATTTTCTTCACTAGAAAATTCACTATTGTTATACAGGGCAATGTAATTCTATAAAAAAATTGGCACTATATTGACAATGTGGCTTTTGCTTACTTTTCTAGAATAAAACTTTGTAGATTTTTAAACACAAATAAGAGTTTTCGTCAATGGAGTTTCATTTTTCTTTTTACGCTTTATTTTCCTTCTTTCTCTCTTTCTCTTTCCTTCTTATTTTTATTTTTAACAAGGATGTACTTGCTCTTCAGAAACTGAATCAGAAGAACAGGTTTTGGATAGCAGGAGTTTAAGCCCATACCACTAAATCCAGCAATAATATGTCCTGGGTATTCTGAATAGATATGCATTTGACATATATTGTTAATTCCATGGCAGCAAGTAAAATAATATGACTTACTGTTATCATATTACTTTTGAAATTTGCAATAAAGTTATTATTATGATAGATTATTAATACAGTCAAATGTGAATTAATATAAATAATTCCACAAGACACAAATCAATCAACATAAGATATTATAACTTTTAATTCTATGTACGTCCATAGTCAAATACAAGCTGTTAAACAAGTTCAAACAATATAAATAAATGAAAAAATGAAGTCTCATTTTATTTG
Organism: Cephalopachus bancanus; assembly: GCA_027257055.1. Lineage (NCBI taxonomy): Eukaryota > Metazoa > Chordata > Mammalia > Primates > Tarsiidae > Cephalopachus > Cephalopachus bancanus. The sequence goes on from JAPVLO010000402.1 coordinate 846,556, forward strand.
TTCACTTTACCCCGTCCACTCCCTTTCCTACTGGTTGACTTAAGCAATACAAATTTATTTCTCACAGTTCTGGATGCTGGAATCGAGAGATCAAGGTCCCATTGTGGTTGGGTACTGATAAAGGCACTATTCCAGTTTGCAGATAACTGGTTTCTCATTCTATCCTCATATGAAAAAAAAAAGATGACATAACTCTCTGGAATCTCTTTTATAAGGACACCAATTCCATTAATGGGTACTCCACCCTCATAACCTCATTACCTTTCAAATGCTCTACCTCCTAATACCACCACCTTGGGAGTTAGGAGTGCAACATATACATTTTGGGGGGAAATAAACATTCAGTCCATAACAGCATATACCCATCTAGAAGATTTTCACATCATAAATATATAGCTATAGATGAATGTAAATATAGATACAGTTATATAATTCTGGGATCTTAAAAGATTTTAAGGTCATACTATGTTTTTCTGCAAATTGTTTTTTGTTACAATATGTCTTGATATTTGCAAATATATATTTTAAATACCAGTTATTATTTTTAAAGATTGCCATTGCTAATTAATTCTGTCTTTTTTGCAGTGAATATCTATGTACATACAGACCCTATGAGAATTTGGGCTGTGAAGAAGCATAAATTGAAATGGAAGCTTCAGCAGAACCAGCACTTCAGATCACTTTGAAGTCTAGTCTTTATGGAAATGCACTCTTGTTTCATACTTTAGCAATTGTTATTCCTTTCTCTTCACATCCTGTGAAATCGCTACTTGTCTTTTCCCCTAGTGTCTGCCAGACATCTTGCATAAAATATTTGTTCAATCATTCCAGGCTGCAGTAATTTTTATGATGCTTCTCATTTGTCAGAGGACTTCCACAAATCCTAAATCATCTGCTAGTCTCTACCCTCTGACATTCCCTATCATTTCCCGGAAGGCAACTCAAACCATGATAAACTTTTAATTTTAACATCCAACATGATGCATTTCTTTTTTAATTTGAAAGAGGTCCAACGTTATCTTTTGAATACTTCTCATATCTATTAGTGTCAATATTGTTTGCCAGATACAATGTAAATGGCAGAAAAAGAGGCCACAGCTGAGTAAACAACACTTGTTGCAGAATGTACTGAACATTGCATAAAGTGGTAGAGCAGTCTTGGCTGAGGCATTTAGAATTTTGACTGGGGATTTCAGTAGAAAGTGCTTCACCAAGTTCTCATTGACTGAGAGCTCAAGGCATAGGGAAAATATAAATGCACATTCACTGACACATTGTTTATCATAAAAGATTGTAATACACACATAATATGCATATATTTATATATTATGTGCTAATAAAAATGTCAGAGGTAAATAAACTTATAATTTATTTAGTGGATTATATATGCACACATATTCAAGTGTACATGTAGATATGTTTGTAGCATAGATTTCTAAGAATAGAAAAACTGGGTAAATAATATTGAGGAACTTACTAGAGTGGGACAGCAAATAGAAACTATCCAATGCTCATTTCACTCTTCTCTTACATATCACACAAACAATCTTTCTATGAAATCATCTAACACTTCAGAAGACATATAAGTGTACAACTTAAGTCTTACTTTCAAGGATATTATCATTTAATTGAGGAAGATAAACATCTTATATTTCAAAAATCTTAGATAAGAAAGTAATTTTATTATAATGTTATTTTTAGGGGATATTAACTACAAATTATAATAGAAATGAAGGAGTGTGAAAAATCCAAAGGGGTCTAAGATCAAAGACTTCTCTGTAGAAATTTTAAAATTACATAGGTAAGACTAGCTTGTTATAGACCAACTCTCTCCAAGAGACTACTGAGAAAATATACACAGAATCAAAGAAAAGCATCTGTGAAAAAGAATCAGGAAGCCACCAAGGCTTGAGGCACAAAGAGAAGAAATGAAAGAAAAGGGTAAAATTAAATTGATATTTGGTACCACATTTCTCATCAGAGCAGTTGCCCATTCTAAAGGGGATTCTGAGATGGTTAGAAGTTGAGCAAAACTGCCAGTCCCAGGAGGCTTTAGTGTCAGAAACTAGACATCAGGGACCACCAAAAAGCAGAGCCTGCTATACACTCAAGGCTTCCCCCTGATGTTCCTGGAGGACTACACCCTTGGCGTAAGAGTGACTTAGTCTCCCTTAGTCTATTCAGGTTGCTATAAAAAATACCTTAGATTGGGTTGTTTAAAAGCAACAGAAATTTATTCCTTATGGTTCTGGAGGCTGGGAAATGCAAGATCAAGGGCACTGGCATATTTAGTGTCTGGTGAGGGCCTGCTTCATGATTCATGGATAGTCGTGTTTTTTCGCTGTGTCCTCACATTGTGGAAGCAGGTAGCGATCCTCGGGCTCGCTTTTACAAGGGCATTAATCCCATTTCAATCCCTCATGATCTATTTATTCCAAAGGCCTCACCTGCTAATATCATCTAAGATATATATGAATTTGTGAGTACACAAACATTCCAATCATAGTAGTGACCTTTCACAAAGGGTAGCCTACGTGAAGCCTAAAGCCTTGGTTTGAAGCAGCTCAATAACAGATTGATTATCCTTTGACCATAATTGTCAGCTTATCCACTCAAATTAGCTCTGTGATCTTTTATATAAAATTCTGGCTTTCAAGCAAATTACCAAGAGTGAGAGGAAATGACATTACATGATTAAAAACTATAAAGAAGAAATAAATGGAAAGTAGATACAGATCCACAGGACATTCAGATACAAAATAATCAACAAGGACTTTAAGATAATTGTAAGCTCTGGTTATTGCAGTTACTGACATTTACCAGGGCACAAGTATGTGCTTGGGCATTTTCACTAGTTCCTATTACCCACCCGTTTTTTCTTAAGCCACTTGAATTTACTTCCCTAGCTTTAAGTGCTTTTGGTTTTTTTTTGAATTATAAACTGTAATTCTTATGCCTTTTGTGTGCATGATGATAACTTGGTAAACCACACTTGAAGATCTCTTTCTGAGAACTGCCAATTCATCTTCTCCCTTGTCCAATTCTTTATTTCCCAGTACTCTCAGATAACCATTTCTTTCGAACCTATAATTGTCTTTCTCCCCATTCAAGGTAAAAAGTTGGTAGGGACCTAAAGGAAGATATATAACTGAGTCATTTAAATGGAAAGTGTCTTGGACATTCTCTGCTGAATTTAGGTGTACACATAAAGGAACTCAAAAGTGGCAAATGGGAGTCCAATACACTTCGTCAATTTGAAGTTCCTTGGTAATAACCTTGTCTCATTTGGTAACAGCCTTGTCTCCCTCTCCCTTTATGGAGGCTGAACCCCAGACCCTCAACACAACTGGAAATTAGGGCATGCAATCTTCTCTTGCAGGCCATGACCCAGGACACCTTCTCTCTCTTCTGCACTCACCTCCTGTGAAGGACTGTGCAGGTTTAGTTGAGGATCTACGGTGCCTGCTGGATAATGTATGAAATCATCTCCCCAAAGAGAGCAACATGCTGCTCCCACTTACATAAGAATTAGAAAACCCAGGGTTGTTTTTTAAAAGCCTGTGAGCTACAGAGAATTTCTTATTTAGGGATTTACTGATATTAAGGGAAAGATTTAAAGTCACCTATTTAGATCATGTAGTCACCTACATTTGTACTGTCAGTCTAATGTGTTTCCCTCTTCCTTATCTGGTATTAGTCATGCCCCATGCCAATTACTGTTCCCTCATCACTCTGGTGAAGAAGTCAATAAAGATAACTTGTGTTTGTGGTAAAAGAGATGGACATATGATCCAGGGGTGACCAAAGTTGAGCCAGTTAGAGTTTCTTTAAAAAAAAATCTTTGAGACAATCTTAATTTTGTTCTGTAACCCAGGCTATAGTGCAATGGCATGATCATAGCTCACTGTAATGTCAAACTCTTGGACTCAAGCAATCCTTCTGCCTCAGCCTCTCAAGTATCTAGGACTACAAGCACATGCCACCATGCTCAAGCTAATTTATTTTGTTTTTATTTTTGTAGAAATGAAGTCTCTGCTTTATTGCCCAAGTTGGTTTTGAACTCCTGGTTGTAAGAAATCCTCCGGCTTCAGCCTTCCAAAGTTCCTGGATGACAGGCTTGAAGCCATCTGTTTGGCTGATTCTCCTTTTATAGATATAACCATCCTCTTACACACACACACACACACACACACACACACACACACACACACACTCTGAGGCAGGGAGAGGACAGCGAATTTCTCTAGCTCTCTCTCTCTTTTTGTCCAGAGGTTGATAACTGGAATTGTCTGTGATAATACATTACCTCCTGTTAATCTTACAGAAGTGATCACAATTCACAGCTGGAGAACAAATGCAAAAACAGTTATATAAACACTATGTGTGAAGATGGATTTATCAATTTGCTTGACTATAGTAATCATTCACTACATATATAAAACAACATCATGTGGTGTACTTCAAATATATATAACTTTTATTTAAAAAGTTATAAAGATAAAAAAAAAAACCCTCTCAAACACATGTAAACATACAGAACGAGAGGCCATTTGGTCACTTGACCCCTGAATCTAAGCTTGACTCCTTAATCATGCAAGACTTGAATCGACTTTTTGTCACTTGCACTGAGAGAGTCCTGAGTAGCCCAAATATGAGAGAGAATAGAAATTATCTAAAATGAAGGAAAGCCTCCTTGAAAGCAACAATTAAAAAGCGATCAAATCTGAAGCAGCTCTAACACACTTTAGGAGAGTTGGATTCTAGAGTCTCTACTGTGATCCTACCAACTTAGTATATATGATACTTACAAAATATTAAATATATCCTTTACATGTATAATCTTAAATTATTTTTTTGTCCCCTTCAATGAAGGGGAATCCAGAATAAAAATGGAGCTCAAGAAATATATTTTTCTTTCAATATGCCTTAAAATTCTGTATCAAACAAGGAATTACTTCATATTAAGAGGGGTTCTGTTGCTAAACATTATTGTATCATAGGGATTATTTAAAACATTTTTTGAAGCATTAGCATATTTACTTATTTGCACTATACTATATATTAGTTGTTAATATTATATTTAAAAGTGCAACTTCATTTATTTAGAAATATTGGACAGTTGAAAAGTTTACCATCACATTGGACTTTTCTTCATTTTTTGAAAATACGGTAATTTTAATTTAATATATTTCAATGGTTGTATTTTCTTAGCCTCGGAAGTTTAATGTTTTAAAACCACAGGCAATCTGTCTTCCTTTTTTTTTTTTTTAGTTGGAGTCTCTGTCACCCAGGCTGGACTGCAGTGGCATGCTCACGGTCACCCCAGCATACACCTGCTGGGCTCCGGTGATCCTTCTATTTCAGCTTTCCTAAAAGCCAGAACTACAGGTGTGTGCTACCACGTCCGGCTAATTTTTGATTTATTGTAGAGACGAGTTCTCACCAAGTTGCCCCAGGCTGGTCTCAAACCCACGGGCTCAGACAATCCACTCGCCTCGACCTCCCAAAGTGCTGGGATTACAAGCTGAGCCACTGAGCCTGACCAGCAGTCTTTCTTATGTACATGGCATTTGAAATTTCGATGATGACTGAAATGAATTAATCTGATACTGTGAAACATAATACTTATTCATGTATTTAGCAAGGTCAAGAAATATGTTAATTTATTTAGAACTCAGTAAGAACATTCTTATACATACTAAAACATATTTGTGGATTATTAAAAATTAACCAAGTTTCATGTAAATCTTTTCAAAATTAATCAAATATAATAACCTTATTATAGTGAATAGTTTGACGTTGAGTATATCTCCTTTGATTGACTATGAACAACATTATAAGTATAGATGCTTCTCAACTTACAATGGGACTATGTCACAATAATCCATCATGAGTTGAAAATATTTCCAACAATGATATTTTTTACTTACAGTGGGTTTATCTGGATGTAGTCATACTGGAAGTTGAAGAGTGTACTAAATGCAAATTGCTTTTGCACTATTGTAAAGCAAAAAAAATTGTAAGTTGAACCATCGTAAGTTGGGGGACAATCTTTATCAGTTATTGTGCAAAAGTTGATGCCCCTTATTGCTCTTTAGCTGTATAAGTTTATTTGTCCCCATTTTAAATTATCTCACATTTGTGTTTCTGAGGTGTTTCCTTCTATTGTTTTCTATCTTCTTCCTCACTGTGCAAATCTCAGCAGCCACTTCTGACTGCTGTTAATATGCTAGCCTTTAGCATCTCTCTCAGTTTGCTCTTGTTCTCACCCTCCTCTTCTCCCTTGTCCCCCTCTTTAATTATTATTTTGTAGGTCTCATATGAACTTAGTGATATTTATTTTGGCTACTCAGTAGTCTCTTTGGCTGATTTCCTAATTCTGTGAATTGAGACTCATAGATAATAATCCCTGAATAAATATAGAGGCTACTCTCTTTTTAATGATGAAAAACAAAACAAAAACAAAACCCTGCTATCTGTTTTCCAGTGGGTATGATTAGCACTAGAGGACTTAGATAATGTTGAAAAAACTATTCAAGTCAGTCAAAAAAAGAGAGAATTTCAATACATGGTAGAAATAGAAGACATTCTTAGTAAATAGTCCTTAAGTAAGGAAAGGCTTTCAGAGAGTTCCTTTCTTTTTTCTTTTAGTTTGAAAGGTCCTAAAGGTAAGGGCTTGTTTATTACGTTTTTAAAAGGCTAAGAGCACATGAACATTTTGCTCAAATGGAATCATTAATAATTCAAGAACAAAGTAGAGAGGTTTATAGAATTTATAAAATTGCAAAGCCAACAGATAACATGATCTAGAAATTCAACAGAGGAAAACTAAAATGACAAATTTGGTTCATCACCACTTTGCAAATGAACAGTTTTAGTGAACACTTGACTTCATTTTTCTAAAGTATAAATAGTGTTTTAATTAGCAGAAGACACTGACATATGAAAGGTATTAAGGAATTCATGACAGTTGAATAATTATTTAGTAAATCAACGAACAACTTATTGTTGGACATTGAATATATGCACAGCATACCCAGGTGGTGTGGAGGATGTGGTAATCAAATCATATCATGCGGTTGCTATGCACATGGGACATTCCACCATCAGATTACAACTATTTCCTGCCAAAAAAATCCTACCTCATTTAAAATGACTACCATATACTTTTTTTCTCACTTTCTAAATGGGGTACTAGAAATAGTAGTAAGAAAAAGTGCAAAGCAATGTAGCCAGAGACAAATATTTCCTCTAAAATGTATCTAATGAAAAGAGATCTCAGTAGGAAAAAAAGGTTGTGCTGCAGATAGAAAGAACCTAAAGGATTTTTGAATTTGCATTAATGGGGCTTAAACTGGTTAAACATCATATTCTTTGCAGCATTAGAGACGGTGAGAGCAGGTGGTATGGTTTGAATATGTCCCCCAAAGTAAAATAAAAACAAACAAAAAAACCCTTATCCTCTGAATTATTGAGGAGTCTGATTTGAGAGATTTATCCTGTCCTCCAGGCTCAGCTGCTTTGTGATATTAAACTCTTTGTTCATTGTAAAAATAAAACAAAAACAAAACAAAACAAAACTGAATGGCCAATGCAAACAGTGTTAGGAGACAGAGCCTGATAGGAGGTAATTAGGTCATGAGGGTTCTGCCCTCTTGGATGGATTTTTGTTTTTTTATAAAAATGTGGGGAACAATTCAGGTTTAGGTATACAAACCTTGATTATGCAGGTACTTTTGTTGATGAGGCATGCTCTCCCTTCCTTAGCAGTTTCCCTAAACTGTGAATCCCACTTCCCTTTCCCTGACAGTTTCCCACTACTGCCAATCCCTTTCTTATAGTATTATAATTGTTCAAGGTCCACTTATGAGTGAGAACATATGGTACTCTGTTGTTTGTTTCTGTGATAGATCACTGAGTATGATCGACTCTAAATTCATCCAAGTTGTTGCAAAGTCCATATATTTGTCCTTCTTTATGGTTGCATAATATTCCATTGTGGATATGTACCACATTTTTTTTTAATCCAGTTCAGCTTCAGTGAGCACCATGGTTGGTTCCATGTTTTTGCTACTGTGAATAGAGTTGCAACAAACATACGTGTGTAGGTATCTTTTTTGTAAAATGATTTGAATTCCTCTGGGTATATTCCCAATAGGGGAATTGCTGGGTCATATGGAAGGTCAATTTCTAGTTCTTTCAGAAATTGCCACATTGTCTTCTAAAGAGGTTGTACTAGTTTGCATTCCCACCAGCAGTGTAGAAGCATTCCTTTTTCTCCGCATCCTTGCCAACATCTGATGTTTTATTAATGATGGTCATTCTTACTGGGGTTAGGTGGTATCTCGGTGTGGTTTTGATTTGCATTTCTCTGATGATGAGTGATGTTGAGCACCTTATCATGTGTTTATTGGCTGCCCATATATCTTCTTTTGAGAAGTGTCTACTCATGTCTTTTGACTACTTTTTAATGGTGCTGTTTGTTTTTTTCCTTTCGGTGCATTTGAGTTCCTTGTAGATCCTAGATGTTACGCCTTTGTCAGATATAGAGTTGGAAAATATTTTTCCCCATCCAGTGGGCTGTCTCCCTGCTCTTTTGATGGTTTCTTTTGCTTTGCATAAGTTCGTTAGTTTGATGAGGTCCCACTTGTCTATCTTATTTCTTAAGGTATGGGCATTTAGGGTTCTGATCAGGAATTGGTTGCCAGTTCCAATTTCCATAAGGGTGTCTCCTGTCTTTCCTAAGATTCTTATAGCTTGAAGTTTTGCATTTAGGTCTTTGATCCATTTAGAGTTAATTTTTGTGTATGGTGATAGGTAGGTGTCCTGTTTCAATCTTCTGCATATGATCAGTCAGTTTTTCCAGCACCATTTACTGAATAGGTTCTTGTCTCACCAGTGGTTGTTGTTGGAGGCTTTGTCAAAGATGAGTTGGTTGAGAAATTGAGGCTATGCTTCTGGAATCTCTACCCTGTTCCATTGGTCTATGTTCCTGTTCTTGTACCAATACCAGGCTGTTTTGATTACTGTAGACTTATAGTAAAGTTTGAAGTCTGTAAGTGTAATACCTCCTTCTTTGTTTCTTTTGCAAGAAAGGATTGTTTTGGCTATTCGTGATTGCTTATGTTTCCATATGAATTTTTATATTGTCATTTCCATGTCTGAGAAGAATGATGTTGGTAACTTAATGTGTATTGCATTGAATCTGCAGATTGCCTTTGGTAAGATGGACATCTTAACGATATTGATTCTTCCTATCCATGAGCATGGAATATTTTTCCATTTGTTTATGTCTTCTTGGATTTCTTTGAGCAGTGTTTTATAGTTCTCATTGTAAAGGTCTTTCACTTCTCTGGTTCGGAAGATGCCAAGGTATTTCATTTTTTGTGTGACTATTGCGAATGGGATTGTGTTTTTAATTTGGATCTCTGACTTGCTTATTGTTGTTATATAGGAATGCAACGGTCTTTTGCCCATTTATTTTGTACCCTGAGACTTTGCCAAAGGTCTTTATTGGTGCAAGCAGGTTTTTGACAGATTCTCTTGGATTTCAAGGAATAGGATCATATCATCAGCAAAGAGGGATAAATTGACTTCCTCTTTTCCTATTTGGGTACTCCTGATTTCCATCCCTTGTCTAACTTCCTGAGCTAGGACTTCCAACACAATGTTGAACAAGAGGGGTGAGAATGGGCAGCCTTGTCTTGTTCCAGTTTTCAGGAGAAATGTTTCAGTGTCTGTCATATAGCAATATGTTAGCTGTGGATTTACTGTAGATGACACTTACTATTTTGAGGTACGTTCCTTCTATAACTAGGTATTTGAGGGTTTTTATGAAGAAGGGATGCTGGATTTTATCAAAAGCTTTTTGTGTATGTAATCATGTGGTTCTTGTTTTTACATCTTTAATGTATTTAATTACATTCATGGTCTTGCGAATGTTGAACCAGCCCTGTATCCTGGGGATGAAGCCTACTTGGTCAGGGTGGATGATTTTTGAGATGTATGTTTGGATCCAATTTGCTAGAATTTTGTTGAGGATTTTTGCATCTATGTTCATAAGGGATATTGGCCTGTAGTTTTCTTTTTTTGTTGAATCTTTACCCAGTTGGGTATCAGTGTGATGTTAGCTTGGTAAAATGATTTGCGGAGAATTCCATTTTTTTCAATTTCTTGGAAAATTTTCATTAGGATTGGTATTAAATTTGGTATCAGCTCCTCCTTGTATGTTTTGTAGAATTCTGCTGGGAAGCCATCCGGTCCAGGGCTTCTTTTTTCGTAGGTAGTTTTTGTATGACAGAGTCAATTTTCTAGGTTGTTATTCATCTATTTTCTGTCCCAGTGTCTTCTTGTTTCAACCTGGGGGGTGGGGGTGGTGTTTGATGTCTGAAAGTCCTCCATTTCATTTAGGTTATCAAGTTTGTTTCTATATAGGTGTACATAGTAATCTCTGATAATCCTTTGTATTTCTTTGGGGTCAGTTGTGATTTGATCTTTTGTATTTCTGATAGTGTTTATTAGGGCTTTTTCTGTCTTTTTTTTTTGGTCCTTCTGGCTAGGGGTCCATCAATCTTGTTAATTCTTTCAAAGAACCAGCTTTTTGTTTTATTGATGTTTTCTATGATATTTTTGTCTTTTCTGTCCTGTATTTGGGCTAATATTTTGATGATTTGGATTCTTCTGCTAAATTTGGGGGTTGGTGGTCTTTTTCCAGTTCCCTTAGGTGATTTGTTAGGCTCTCCACTTGTGATCTTTCTGTTTTCTTGATGTGTGCTCATAGAGAGATAAACTCCCCTCTTAGAATTGTTTTCATGGCATCCCAGAGGTTTTGATAAGCTGTTTCTTCATTTTCATTTGTTTCCAGGAATCTTTTAATTTCTGCTTTGATTTCAGTGTTTACCATGCAGTTGTTCAGCATCATGCTGTTTAGTGTCCATGTCTTTGTGGGTTTTGGGGAAATGTTGGTGTTGATATTTATTTTTATTACACTGTAGTCTGAGAATGTGCATGGCAAGATTTTAACCTTATGGAATTTGTTTATGCTTGATTTGTGACCAAGGGTGTGATTGATCTTGGAGTACATTCCATGTGGTGATGAGTAGAATGTATATTCTGTGGTTTTTTGGTGGAATAATCTATAGTTGTCTATTAAGTCAATTTGGTTGAATGTCAAGCTTAGGTTCTAGATCTCCTTGTTGATTTTTTGCCTCGATGATGTATCTAGGGCATTAGTGGGTTATTAAAGTCTCTGCTATAATAGTGTTAGAGTCAATATCTTTTTTTAGTTTACTTAGTATTTGCTTTATAAATGCTGGTGCTCCTGTGTTGGATACATATATGCTTAGGATGGGTATTTCTTTTTGCTGGATTGAACCTTTTGTTATTATGAAGTGTCCTTTTGCATCTTTTTAAATTTTTGATAGCTTAAAGGTTGTTTTTTCTGATATTAAGATTGCAACTCCTGCCTTCTTTTGTGATCCTTTTGTCTGGAAACTCATTTTCCATCCTTTAACTTTGAGTCTGTGTGCATCCCTTGTGGTGTGATGAGTCTCCTGAGTTCAGCAAGCAATTGGGTCATGGTTTCTTATCCAGTTTGCCATCCTGTGTCTTTTCAGTGGTGCATGTAGACCATTCGTATTAAGGCTGAGTATTGAAATTGATTGTTTCTCCCTGTCATGAAGTTCCTATAAATTTTTTCTTTGTTTGCTTTGGTTTTTTTTTTTTTTTTTTGGCTTTGGGGTTGATGTGTGTGTGTGTTTTCAAGTTTCTTATTGCGCTGTATTCTCTGTTGATTCTGTGCTCTGCCGTTCTCTCAGGAAGTGTGTGGTCATTCTTTTTTTTCTTTCTTCTATGCTTAATACCTTTTTTAAGTGTCTCCTGTAGAGCTGGTCTGGAAGCTGCATAATCTCTTACGGATTGGGTGTCTGGGAAGGATTTTAATTCTCCATCACTGATGAAGCTGAGCTTGACTGGAAAAGAAATTCTTGGTTGAAATTGTTTATCTCTGAGTACTTTGAATATAGAGATTCAATCCCTTTTCGCATGTAGTGTTTCTGCCGATAGGTCTGCTGTTATTCTGATTGGTTTTCCTCGGTAGTTAGTCTAACCTTTCTCTCTTGCTGCCTTTAGGGTTTTTTCTTTTGTGCCTACTTTGTGTGGGTGAATTACTATGTGTCTTGGGGTTGGTCTTCTCATTTGAAATCTTCTGGGGGGGGGTCTCTGTATCTCTTGTGCTTGACTAGTTACATCTCTGGTGAGATGGGAAATGTTTTCTTGGATTACTTCTTGGAATATTACTCCTAGTTGTTCTCCATTTCCCTTCTTCTTGGATACCAATCAGGCCTAGCTTCATCCTCTTGATATAATTGCACAGCTCTTGTAGGCTTTGTTCTTTCTTTCTGAGTCTTCTTTCTATGTTTTTTACAGATCAGGTTAATTCCATATTCTGGTCTTCAAGTTCTGAGATTCTTTCTTCAGCCAGATTAATTCTGCTTCCATGCTTGTCATCTTATTATTTATTTTCTGGATGAAAATTTTTCTTGCTAAAATATCTGCTACAAGTTCTTTTAGTATTGCATCTTGTCTTTCTTGAGTCTTATTCACTCTTTTAATCCATTCCCTAATACCTGTGGTATTCTGGGGCCAGTCATTGGTGACATCCATTGTTTGGGCACCAAAGTCTGACTCTTCAGGAGTTTTGTCTTTGGTACACTTGAAATTGTTTGAGGTCTTCCATTGGTTTTTCCTCATTTGTGAACGATCTCTTGTTTTTCTCTTCTGTTCTGTTATTCAGTGTCAGGGGGAAAAGCTTTCCCTTCTGATGTTTGCTCAGTCCTCTATTCTTTCCTGATCCAGGCTTTGGATTTGTTCTATTTTGAAATAGGATGGTGGATGGGAAGCTTTATTGTCTCTTGTAGTTTTTGAAATTTGAATATAGTAGGGGATGGAGCACTTGGATTCAGAAACAACTTGCAAATTACAATTTATTGTGGTATGTGTTCCCTGAGACTCACTATGCACCACCACTCTATATGATCATGCAAAACAGAAACCAATGCAAAAACAATTGAACACACACACAGACATACTCACACACCCAAGACAAACTGGAATAGCAACAACGTGAAAGAAAGCAAATAATAAGAAACCAAAAAAACTAAACACACACACACGCCCAACATAATGTGAATAGAGAAGGAAAACAGAAAGACCAGAGAGAAAAAAAATGGAATTCATATTGAACCCTACCATATATTGACACACACCTTAAACTATAAAAAATGAAAATGAAAAACCCCAGAAGAACAAAAGAGCAAAAACAAACCAAGAACAGCAACAAAATGGAAAGATGAACACTCATTCATTCACATACACACCTAAACAGAAAACAACAAATAAAAGAAGAAAGAAACAGAAAAAGAAAAGGACAAATATCTGGGGCAACCGATCAAACCCTCACATACACATTCATGCAATAAGGGAAAATATTTTTAAAAATAGATGAACTAACAAACAGTCAAGAAATTAAAAAAAAAATTTTAGAGTTGAAAATTAAAAAAAAAACAACTTGCACTTTTGTGGCAGACCCTATAATTAGTCCTCTAATCAGGTCTCTCCTGCAGAGTCACCTCTTTTATTATCTCCTTAGTATCTGAAGCAGGGAAGGAGGAGGGGCAGTGGAGGTGGGTGGAGCTGCAGTCCTCCCCTCCCAACTCTCATATGGTCAGGGAAATCTTCTCAGTGGGGAGGTACAGGATTGTCTCTTCTCCAGTTATGTACTTGTTGGGGGGTACCCCAGCCAGGCCTCTCCTGGAATGGAGTTTTCTTATTATGACTGACATCCAGGCTGTGCCTAGATTTGTCCCTCTCAGTTGTGGCCCAACTGTGTGGGTTTGATGTTTAGAGGAATGCTGGAGAGGAGTAGGTTTGGGTCAGCCCTGGACTCACTACTGATCTCTTTGAAGTTCTTCCTCATCGTTTTCTGGCCACACCTTTTGTCCTGTCACTGGATCAGGGTAGGGGTGTAGGGCGCCTGGAACATAGCACTCGTCAAGTCTCTCTGAAGTTTGTGCTTTCTGGGTCATGATCCATCCCTGAGTAGTTGATCCATCAGTCACAGAGATCGGTCCGTCGCTCTGTGGTGGGGAGCCTCTCTTGTCTTCTTCCATGGGACTTTGCCTCTGGACTCCCTCTGCAGCCCCTGCTACCAGTGGCCTGCCAGGAGCTCAAGTGGTGAGGCTAAGCCTGGAGCAGGCATTCTCTCTCCTGCTGCACCAGTGAGGGAGAGCCTAGGGCATTATTTTCTCCCTGCCATTTTTGTCCCTTAAAAAAAAAATAATGGCACTCGGTTTCTGTGACCTGGGAAGAGCCAGGGATGAAGCAGAGAAGCTGCAGTACCAGCTGTTGCACCAGGGGCTTGGTCACTTGCTCATAAGCCCTGACTTAGACAGTCAGTCCCAGTATTTTCTTCCCTGGGAAGGTTTGCTGATTTAAAAAGAAAAGGAAAAGAAAATGGTGCTTGGCTTCTACATCCTGGGAGTCACTAGGGTCCAAGTCCAGCAGCTGTGGCACCAGCCACTGTACCAAGAGAGTCTTGGCTGCTAGCTCCCAAGCCCTCACTCAGTCAGTCACTCCCATGCCCACTTGCTCACTAGGATGTACACAAAATTTTCCATACACTCACTCTCTCACACGGGTACTCACATAGTCCGATTGGCTTGGTTGGCATGTTCCCAACTTCTTCTGAAATGATTTTTAAAAGGCAATAATCATGGAACATCTAGCCAAAGTACATGGAAATCAACCTGAAGATTTCACTTCAACTCAGGTCCTCCAAGTTTCCTGTGGACAACATTTTATCAAACATGAGCTTACAGTCTAAAACTACAGTTAAAAAAGGAAATAGTGATTCATTAGCTACATTCATTAGAGATGTCAAATAGCACATTTAGAACATTGGGGACTTCAAACAACAGGTTTTATAAGACATCAATTATGAAATAATTATATTTAACAAAAAGGGTAATATATTTAACAAAAATAAAACATAAAACAGAATCAAGATACCAGCAGAAGACCTCGAGATTTGCAAAAGAATAATATAGGCTTTCAAGAATTTTGACACTGTTTCTAAAAGTTTTACACAAAAATCAACATTACCAAATGGTTATGTATAGAATTCTGTACTTAAGCAAATAGAGAATATGCACATTTTCCTCAAGCACATGTGAAACTGAAACTCTTGCAAATTGACCAATTGTAGGTTTATAGAATAAGTTTCAATTAATTTCAAGATAGATAACATTCTTTAACCACTTGCAAATAAGTGAGAAATCAGTATAAGAGAGATGAAAGACTAATGAAAAGTAGGAGAGTTTACTAATGTGAAGAGGCAGAAAGACAGGAATAGTAGCATGAGTCAGGGTTTGCTTTCTGATGCAGACTGGGTTCGCATCACTACCATTCAGTTTATACATTTTTGCATAAATCCTCTTGAAAAGTTTTAGAATTTTTGAATGACTATTTTTTCTAATATAATATCATTTTCATACAAATTACACTGAATAAACATTCTAAAGAAAGGGATATTTCAACATTAATTATTTAAAAACCATTCAGTAGTTTACTACTTATACAGAACAACCTTGAATTTTTTTTCTCATATTTGGTGCCCTCAACCCTTTTTATTTTGAATATGTTCACTTAGCAATAGTGTTTAGTCCATCAGTAATTCCAATAATGAGAGATATGAGTATAAATTAATATAATAAAATGGGACTTCTTTTGTACTACCTACTTTGCTTACTATTTTATTAATTAATATAATTTTGAGTGATTCTCTTAAGTCTTATAAGAACACAATCACATTCATGACTAATAAATATGTCTGTCCTTTTCCTTCCCACATAACTTTTATTTTTGCTTCATGCCTTAGTGTACTGACCATTGTTTCTAAACAATGTTAAATAATAATAGTGATACTAAATACTTTGACTTGATTTAATGACCATGTTTCTAGTAAAACAATTTTAGGAATTTAAAGAAATTTTGAGTTTAGTCATTAGTTTTCTTTTGGCATCAACTTCATTTTTAGTCAGATTAGCAATTTATTTTTAGGTAAATCATTTTAAAATAATCACTATAATAATAATTTTAAACATTTAATTTTTATTATGCCCTCCTATACAATTAGTTCATGAATTTTATTTTTTTCTTGATTATTTGCTTATAGTTTCAGAATTTATTAAATTTTCAGAGAATTAGCTCTTAGACATTAATTCAGCTGTGTGGTATGTGTATTTCTATTGCAATTTTTAGTAACTCTTTCCTCTCTTTTACATTAGGATTGACTATAGTAGATATGCAAAAGATAAAAAGTCAAGAATCAAACATACCACAAGAGAAAATAGCCTAATCATAAAGAAAGGTATTAAGAGAGGAAGAAAGAAACAAAGGACCTACAAACAACCAGAAGACAATGAGTCATAAGTCCTTAATTATCAATAATTACCTTGGATATAAATGAATTAAATCTCCAATCAAAAGACATAAAAGAGGTTAGGAAACAAAAACTCAATTCTATGCTGCCTACAAAAGTATCACTTCACCTGTAAGGACACATATATAGGGGAAGTGAAGGGATGCAAAAAAAAAAAAAAAAAATAATAATAATAAAAATTCTGTGAAAATGCAAGCTAAAGGAGAGTAGGAGTAGCTATATTTATATTGGATAAAATGGACTTTAACAAAGAAGGTTATTATATAGTGATAAAGGTATTAATTTATAAAGAAAACATAACAATTGTAAATTGTATATAAAATTACAAACCGAATCAGTAATAAAAAGTGTCCCATCACCCAACATTGCAGCAACTAAGTACATAAACCAATGCTTCTGGATCTGAAAAGACATATGGGCTATAATACAATCATAGCAGGGAACCTTTAACACCTCATTTGCAGCAACAGACAGATCATCCAAACAGAAAATCAAGAAGGAAACATAGGGCTTAAACCCCATGTTAGACTAAATGAACCTAGCAATAGTGCACATCCAAAAAAAAAAAAAAGAAAAAAAAAGAAAGAAAGAAAGAAAAAAAAAGATCTCAAGTAAACAATCTAATATCACACCTCGAAGAACTAGGAAAAAAACAACTAAGTCCACAGTTAGTAGCAGGAAGAAAATAATAAAATGAGAGCCAAAATAAATAAAGTAGAAACTAGAAAAAAAAATAGAAATGATCAATAAAACTGAGGTTTTTATTTTTTTTTTTTTTTGAGTTGGAGTCTCACTCGGTCACCCAGACTGGAATGCAGTGGCTGCTTCCAGCCACCGCAGCCTCGCCTTCTGGGCTCTGGCAATCCTTCCACCTCAACTTTCCGAGTAGCCGGAATTACAGGCATGCGCTACCATGCCCGGATGATTTTTTGATTTATTGTAGAGATGAGGTCTCGCTGTCCAGGCGGGTCTCGAACCCACGGGCTCAGGCAATCCACTCACCTCAGCCTCCCAAAGGCATGGGATTACAGGCTGGGCCACCGAGCCGGCTGAGGTTTTTTTTTTTTTTTAAAGATAACCCAAATCAACAAGCCTTTAGTGACACTAAGAAATAAAGTGAAAAATTTCAAATACCAAAAATAAGAAAGAGGAGACATTACAACTGATACTAAGGGAAAAAAGAGGATCATATGAGACTACTATGAGCAATTGTACACCAACAAATTTAATAACCTAGAAGAAATAGATGAATTCATAGGTGGATACAGCCTACCAACACTGACTCATGAAGAAACAGAAAATCTAATTAGACTAGTAATAAGCAAGAAGGCAAAATCAGTTAAAAAAAGAAAGCCTTTATTACTGAATTCTGCCAAAAATATTAAGAGCTAATTTCAATTCCTCTCAACCTCTTTCAAAAGTTGAAGAGGAGTGGAATCAACTACCCATTAAAAGAGGACTAGATTAAAAAAATGTGATTCATATACACGATGGAAAGTTATGTAGCCTTAAATAAGGACAAAATCATGAACTTCACAGCAACCTGAATGACTTGGAGTCTATAATACTGAGTGATGTATCACAGAAACAAAGAACTGAGTATCATGTGTTCTCACTCATAAGCAGAACTTGAGCAACTATCATAATACTATAAAAGTTGAAGAAGAAAAAGTACTTCCAAACTCATTTTGCAAGGCTAACATTACCCTGATACCAGGCAGGACTTACACACACACACACACACACACACACACACACACACACACACACATGTTAAGAAAACTAAGGGCCAATGTCCAATGAGCATAGATGCCGGAGTCCAGCTCCAGCAGAGTCCAGAGATTCCCGAAAGTGGAGACGGTGTTGGCGCTATAAGAGAGAGAGACTTGGACAACTGTTCTGAGAGTTGAGCAGATGCCATTTATTGCGAGTTAGCGGCGAGCTTATATTCCTCCCTACAAGGAAATAATTTCTGCAAGCTATTGTTACAAAGCAAGTTAAAATCTTCATTACAAAACAAATCACTTACAACAAATTACATGAATTTTTTGTGATGTTAAAACAATGCTAAAGGGAAAGTTTAAGTATTCTTTGGCTAATGTTCTCTCTAAGGGTGAAGACTATCTCCACCCCAAAACAACACTATTCCAAACAACGATGTTATCTTGAAGTAAAAACAGTTCCCACAATCCATTAATATAAGACCTTAAAATTATGAACTTGAAAACTCTTATATAAAATCATAAAACTTCTCATTAAACAACTTTAAGGCAAAACTTATATCTCAAATTAACTAATACATATTATGATCTTTCTAATGATTCTTATCCTTTATAAACTTAACTTCCTCTTTCAAATTATCCAGAGAAACAGGTTTTTCCATAATAAAGTCTCTGGGGGCCAGAACAACAGTTTCTGGCCCAAGGCTTTGGAGCAGTCTTTGTGCAGAGTACTTCCATCCGCTCAGAAGAATATGCACCTGGAGACCCTCCTGAAGCAACTCATGCAGATGCACATTCTTTCATGGAAGAGGAGTTTCCTTTTCAAGGCCCTCTGGTCTTTCAAGCCCCTTGGTAGTTTCTTCTTATTCGAATTCCTTCATTGTCTTCCTATTTGGAACGTTTTATTCCTAAGGAGAATAGCTTAGAAGAAACTTTTAGTGATGTTATTCAGACCTCAAGGTAGTTTCGGTTGTTAGAAACTACCTTGAAAATCTGTTTCACTTACTTAAATTCTACATCTAAACCCTTCAACTTCTTATATACTAAAACTTTAATATGTATCCCAAACCCTAAAAAACAAACATAAATCAACTACATATACCTTAATATAAACTTTCACTACACTTGAATCTGTTTTTTTTATATCAATATTTTTTATTTTGATATTGTGGGGTACAGTTTAGGGTTAGGTATACAAATATGCTTTGTTCAGGCACCCTTGTTGATTAGGGGTATCTTCCTGTCCCCAGACAGATATTGACTACCATTAATCCCACCTCCCTTCCCCTCTCCCCCCATAGTTTCCCACCACTGTCAGTCTTTTTTTTTATAGTATTACGGTGGATGTTCAAGGTCCACTATATGAGTGAGAACATGTGATACTCAGATCTTTGTTTCTGTGAGAGGTCACTCAGTATTATTGACTCTTGTTCCATCCAGGTTGCTGCAAAGTTCATGATTTTGTTCTTTTTTATGGCTGTGTAGTATTCTGTCAGTATATGTACCACATTTTTTTAATCCAGTTCTCTTTTGATGGACAGTATGGTTGCATCCAGGTTCTTGCTATTGTGAACAATGCTGCGATAAACATACGTGTGCAGGTATCTTTTTGGTAGAGTGATTTGAGTTCTTCAGGGTATATTCCCAGTAGGGAGATTGCGGGGTCATATGGGAGGTTGATATTTAGAGCTTTTAGGAATTGCCACACTGTTTTCCACAGAGGTTGCACCAGTTTGCACTCCCACCAACAGTGTAGCAGTGTTCCCTTTTCACCACACCCTCTCCAGCAACTGCAATTTTTTGAGTTATTGATAATTGCTGTTCTGACTGGAGTTAGGTGTTATCTCAGTGTGGTTTTAATTTGCATCTCCTTGATGATTAGTGAGGTTGAACATTTCTTCATGTGTCTGTTGGCTGCTTGGATGTCTTCCTTTGAGAAGTGTCTGTTCATATCTTTTGCCCATTTTATAATGGGGTTGTTTGTTTTTTCTTTTCAGCACATTTGAGTTCCTTGTGGATCCAAGATGTTAAGCCTTTGTCAGATCTGGAGTTGGCAAATACGTTTTTCCAGTCTGTAGGCTGTCTTCCTGCTCTTTTGATGGTTTCTTTGGCTTTGCAGAAGCTTGTCAGTTTAATGAGGTCCCACTTGTCTATCTTATCTCTTATGGCCTGTGGGTTTCGGGTTTTGTTCAGGAATTGGATGCCAGTTCCAATTTCCATAAGGGTGTGTACTGCATTTTCTAAGGTTCTTAAGGCTTGAGGTTTTACTTTTAGGTCAGAGACCTACACTTAAATCTTATGCCTTGTATCCAAACACCATAACTACAACTACAAATAATAAGTAAAATCTTCAAAACAATTCTTTGCTTAAACAAACTCAGAAACTTCTTTTTACCAGGTATTAGTCACAAATCCTAACTCTAAAAACAAGATCTGCAACCCACGATCAAGCGAAAGAAAGCCCTTTAAACATGCCTCAGAGCCATCACATGGGCAAAAAGGGACAGGTCTAACAACGTAGTGGGAAGTGAAAAGGTGGACAATGAGCTTCCAGTAGTTGAAAATATTTAACATAAACGTGTTGTTTTCTTCTTTCACAACTGCTCAGAATTCTTTGGCTATAACAGCAAAGGCAAAAGACAGCAGGGCCTCAGCTTCCCGGACTCGTCCTGCAGCCCGGGGTCACCAGGATCGTGTCAATCAGGTGGGCCTCCAAGGCTGACTCCCAACACATAGATGCACAGTTCCTCAAAAGACTATTAGCAAACTCAATTCGAAAGCACATCAAAAAGATCTTCCACCAAGACCAAGTATCAAGTGGGATTTATGGTTCAACATAAGCAAATCTATAAATGATACACTGCATTAACAGAATAAAATCCAAAAACCATATGATCACCTCACTAGAGTCAGAAAAAAAAATCTGACAAAATTAAACATCCTTGCATGATAAAAATGCTCAACAAAATCAATTTAGAAAGAATATACCTCAACATAATAAAGCCCTTACTTGTATGACAAACCCATAGCTTACATCATACTCAGTGGTGAAAATTGAAAGCTTTCCTCTAAGATCAGGAACAAAACAAGGATATTTACTCTCACCGCTTATATTTAACATAGTATTGGAAATTTTAGCCAGAGTAATTAGATAGGAGAGAAAAATTAAAGTCATCCAAATTGGAATGGAAAAAACGAAATACTCCCTGTTTGCAGATAACATGATCTTTTATATATGATCTTACATATATAAAAATGTTAAAGACTCTACCAAAAAAAATTTAGAGCTTATCATGAATTCTGTAAGGTTTTAGGATACAAAATTAACACACAAAAATCTATATGGTTTCTGAACACTAACAATTACTATCTGAAAAAATAAGAAAACTACCCTTTTTATAGTAGTTACACAAAATATAAAATATTTTAGGAGTAAATTAATCAAAGAGGTAAAAGTCCTGTATACTGAAAACTCTAAAACATTAATAAAAGAAATTGAGGACACAAATAAATGAAAAGCTATTCTGTGTTTATGGATTGGAAGAATTAATATTTGTAAAATATTCATTCTACCCAAATGATCTAATGATTCATTGTTTGTGTTATGGCTCATGCCTGTAATCCTGTTCTTTGAAAGGCCAAGAGCTTGAGACCAGCTTAGGCAACATAGCAAGATCTAATTTCCAACATAGCAAGATCTCATTTCCACCAAAAAAAAAAAAAAAAAAAAAGCTGGATGTGGTGTTGCATGCCTGTAGTCCCAGCAACTCAGGAGAATGAGGTGGGAGGGTAACTTAAGCCCAAGAGGACAAACATATGGACTTTGCAGCAACTTGGATGAATTTAGAGTCAATCATACTCAGTGATCTATCACAGAAACAAAGAACAGAGTTCCATATGTTCTCATTCATAAGTAGACCTTGAACAATTATCATAATACTATAAGAAAGGGATTGGAAGTAATGGGAAATTGCCGGGGCAGGGGATATGAGATGGGCAGTTGAGAGAAACTGCTAGGGGAGAGGGGGAACACCTCATCAACAAGGGTACCTACATAACCAACGTTTGTATACCAAATCCTGAATTGTACCCCACATCTTTAAAAAAAATTTAAAAATAAAATATAAATGAGCACAGCCATGATGGAAAACAGTATGGAAGTTCCTCTAACAATTAAAAATAGAATTGTCATATGATCCAGTAATTCCACTACTGGTTATATATTTGAAGAAGAGGAAATCAGTATCTTAAAATGATATCTGCACTCTCATGTTCATTGCAGCACTATTCACGATAGTTAAGATATGGAATCAACCTAGTGTCTATCAAGAGATGAATGGCTTAAAAATGTGATGCATACACACAATGCTATACTATTCAGCATCAAAAAAGAAGGAAATCAGCTGGGTAGGGTGGTTCACACTTGTAATCCCAGCACTCTGGGAGACTGAGGTGAGAGGATCGCTTGAGTTCAGGAGTTTGAGACCCGCCTGGGCAACATAGAAATACCTTGTCTCTTAAAAAAAAAATTAGCTGGGCTTGCCTGGTGTTACACAATTGCAGTCCCAGGTTTGGGAGCCTGAGGAAGCTGGATCTTTTCAGCCCAGAAGTTCAAGGCTTCATTGAGCCATGCTTGTGCCACTGCATTCCAGCCTGGGTGATAGACAGACTCTGACTCAACAGAAAAAAGCAAAAATAAAAAAAGCAAAATAGAAGGAAATTCTGCCATTTGCAGCACCATGGATGATGCTGGAGAACATTTAATTAAGTGAAATAAGCCAGAAATAGAAAGACAAATATCACATCATCTCATTTATGTGTGAAATCCTTAAAAAGTTAACATACACAATGGACTACTGTGCAGCCATAAAGAAGGACAATCATATGGACTTTGCAGCAACTTGAATGGATTTAGAGTCTATTGTACTCAGTGATCTATCACAGAAACAAAAAACAGAGTATCACACGTTCTCACTCATAAGTGTACCCTGAACATTTACCATTATACCATAAGAAAGGGATTGGCAATAGCAGGATACTGCCGAGGTGGGGGTGGGGAAGACATAACATCAATGAGGGTACCTGATCTCAAATCAGGCAAAGTGGGAACCAAAGAGAGGCCCAAACTTTGCCTATATGATGACCACTTGTATACCTAATCCTGAATTGTACTCCACATCTTAAAAAAAACAAAGCAGAGAGCAGAATGAATGGTGGTTACTAAGCACTGAGGGTGTGGTAGTGTTGGGAAGATGTTGAACACAGGCTACAAAATTTCAGTTGTATAGGAGGAATAAGTTCAAAAGACCTACTACACATCGTGTCTATAGTTAATAACAAAGCTCTAAGAGAATAGATTTTAAGTGTATTCACCACAAAAAATGATAAATGTGTGAGGTAAAGTACATGTTAATTAGCTTGATTTAGCTATTCTACAATGTATACATATTTCAAAAACATCATGTTTTCCATGATAAATACATTCATTTTTTATTAAAAAAATAAGATTATCAATTTTTATTTAAAATGTTATGGAACAGAAATAGTAGATATCAAAAAGGACTGGTCAATGAAAATACTAATGAGAAATCTCTCTAGAAGGGAAAATAAGATATTAACAATAGAGGCTATCTCTGGAGAAAGAAACTGAACCACTGGACTTGAAGGAGTTATTTTTTCTTTATACTTTTTTGTAATGAAAATACCTATCAAAGTTAACTGAAAAATTTTTAGTGGTTATAACAGAAGAAGGGCTTGAAAAATCAGATGTCTTACATTTACTTTTCAGTTGTTTGCTGTGAAATAACCTCTTTATTTTATTCTCTAAGCTTCAGTAAGTTACTAGTGCCTACCGTGCACCAATGCCTATAAGGTTGTCTGCTTTTTTCATCAGGCAAAAGAAAGCAAGCAATCTATTTTGAGTGCAGGTGGTTAAAGAAAAGTGAAGTTATGAAGAGGAGATTAAACTAGAAACAATAATTCTTCAAATAAAGTTGGAGTTAAAAATGAGTAGAAGAAATGAAAAGAATATTGTGAGATTGGGTTTTCCTCATGTATAGAATGGGGCCAAGCCATCTTAATATAATTAAATATTAAATCTTGACACTAATATGCACTTAATATGAATTTAGTTGTGATTAGTATTGCATGATAAAGGGAAGAGGGTTATATGAGTTGTGGATACCAAGGGAACTGAAATTTGGGGTATCAATATAATAAAGTAAGAATCACTCATTGTGTATAGTTTGAAAACTTCCATGAAGATAATACCAAAGGATGAAATTCAGTTGTGTTCCAACGGTTGCAGCATTATTGGCACAATTTTCCAAGGTGAGCAATTACAAATGACAAGTTATTAGGTGTGTGAGAAAATAACCAGTTAAGTCAAGCAAATGTTTCCTGAGTACAGGTCTAACATTCTGATGTACACAATAGTGCTTCATTTACTATTTAGTTGTGTATCTATTCTTCACAACTTGATAGTGAACAGAGTTGAGTTTTCTGTTTGCTTCATGTGTCTTTCCAGTGCCAGACACAGAGTAGATACTAAAATATAAATTTTTATTTAATGACCCAAACATTTTTGGTTATAGGCTGTGCAGCCTGCGTGAGGGGGCAAGTTTTATGTAGGCAACTGCTTTATTCTCCTGACTAGAGACTAGATGGCACGATGATAATTTATTTATATTTATGAATGAAAGGGAAAGAGAGCTTTGTGGATTAGGATAGTGAAAAAACACCAGCTTGTTCATTGATGATTATACAAAATGAACGTTTATCTTGAGTTTAAACACTATTCTAATGGATTTCAACATAATATTTTAACCATACAAGAAAGATAGACTCTGAAGTGACCATATATTTATTTAACATTTGTTGAGAAGTTACATGAATCAGATATTAGTAGAGAGATGTATGATGCTATCTCAAAGTGTTCACAGAGGAGTGGCATGTAAGCAAATTTTTATAAAAATATGAGATAATTTTAATAATATACAACCCAAGGGCATAGATGCATGAAGGCAATGGTATCTGTATGCTTAAATAATTACAATAATTGTTACATGTGAATTGTAATTTTATTGTATCATAAATACAATTTTTATATGCACACATTTTATCAGTAAGAGAAACCCAGTGGAAAATTTAAAGTACTCTTTTCTTCTAGCAATGCGCTGTCCACATGTATTATTCTTATAATTAGACTCATAAAATTATTACTGACTAAAGTGGTTATATAGTGGTATAATGGACTATTATGTAAAATATCTAGAAATAGAAACTTTTAAAATAATTTTTGGATGGGCTGCTAGAAATTCTAGAGTTAGTTAAATAACTGCTTGCTATTATAGATGCTTTCATGTAGTTTAAGATTCTGCAATTTTCCTATGGTGGTTAATTTCAAATTTTACCACTTAGTATTTATTGTGTTACCTTGGATACCAAATCATTCATGAAGCCTTTACATCAGGTTGAAAAATGTTTCACTTTAGTGTTGTCATTTTGCTGAAGGTTTTTTTTTCCCCCTTTGTGCTATAGTTTGAAATAAACTACAGTTACCTGTGGATTATTTCCTGGCCTGTGGAGATTGTAATAGTGGTATGAATTCTGTGATAAGAGGGGTTAAATCGCAGTCCTTTTTCTTTGTGGTGTTAGAACATAAATGCTTTCCACCTTGCTGAAACATTCATGACCTGTTTTAATTTCCTGACACTTCCTCAATGAGAAATTTAAAGATGTTTTAGTATAATTTTAACTTTACAGATTAAACTCTGTTAATGTTTTTTCTGTAATTTTTAAAAACTTAACTTCTCAATTATGAGGCAATTTGCTATTTTTTCACCTGAAATTTCACTAGTTCCCATAAAAATGGACAAAATTATGATTTATATATGGAGGAAATTCACCTGTAATATGTCATACTTATAATGTTCATATTTTATCTTTTACCATAGAATAACTCATATCCTAGTATAGTGCAAAATATTAGCAAGGTTTGTGGCATATGTGTGTATACACACACATACAAGTACATATATATATGTGCAAGTATATATATAAATGAAAAGAATATTGTGAGATTGGGTTTTCCTCATATATAGAATAGGGCCAAGCCATCTTAATATAATTAAATATTAAATCTTGACATAATATGCACTTATTATGAATTTAGTTGTGATTAGTATTGCATGATAAAGGGAAGAGGGTTATATGAGTTGTGGATACCAAGGGAACTGAAATTTGGGGTATCAATATTAAAAGTAAGAATCACTCATTGTGTATAGTTTGAAAACTTCCATGAAGATAATACCAAAGGATGAAATTCAGTTGTGTTCCAACGGTTGCAGCATTCTTGGCACAATTTTCCAAGGTGAGAAATTACAAATGACAGCTGTAATATGTGTATATATTCTCATATATATATGTAATACACATATATATATATATGAGAATTCAATTCTTAGATTAGCCATTTAGCATTCTATTTTTTAAAAAGTAGAAACCATCTTGGAAAACAATTGTATATGAAAAATAAATTGTTTATTTTTATTATAAAGATGTGGGGTACAATTCAGGGTTAGGTATACAAACATTGATTATGATGTACCCTTGTTGATGAGGTATAGCAGTTTCCTCTAGCAGTTTCCTTCAACTGCCAATCTCACCTCCCCTCCCCTGACAGTTTCCCACTACTGCCAATCCCTTTCTTATAGTATTATAGTTGCTCAAGGTCTGCTTATGTGTGAGGACATATGGTACTCTGTTGTTTGTTTCTGTGATAGATCACTGAGTGTGATCGACTCCAAATCCATCAAAGTTGCAGCGAAGTCCATATATTTGTCCTTCTTTATGGTTGCATAATATTCCATTGTGGATGTGTACCACATTTTCTTTATCCAGTCCAGCTTCAATGGGCAGCATGGTTGGTTCCATGTTTTTGCTATTGTGAATAGAGCTGCAACAAACATACGTACGTGTGCAGGTATCTTTTTTGTAGAATGATTTGAGTTCCTCCAGGTATATTCCCAAGAGGGGAATTGCTGGGTCATATGGAAGAACAATTTCTAGTTCTTTCAGAAATTGCCACACTGTCTTCCAAAGAGGTTGCACTAGTTTACATTCCCACCAGCAGTGCAGAATCGTTCCTTTTTCTCCACATTCTCACCAGCATTTGTTGTTGTTTGTTTTATTAATGATGGTCACTGTCTCTGGGATCAGGTGGTATCTCAATGTAGTTGTGATTGGCATTTCTCTGATGATGAGTGAGACTGAACACTTTTTCATGTGTCTGTTGGCTGCCCGTATATCTTCTGAGAAGTGTCTATTCATGTCTTCAGATATACACTTGGCAAATATATTTTTCTCATTCTGTGGGGTGTCTCCCTACTCTCTTGGTGGTTTCTTTTGCTTTGAAGAAGCTCATCAGTCTGGTGAAGTCTCACTTGCCTATCTTACTGCTTATGGTATGGAAACTTAAGGTTCTGATCAGGAATTGGTTGGTAGTTCCAATTTCCATAAGGGTGTCTCCTGCATTTTCTAAGATTCCCTTAGTTTGAGGTTTTACATTTAGATCTTTGATCCATTTAGAGTTAATTTTTGTTTATGGTGATAGGTAAGAGTCCTGCTTCAATCTTCTGCATGTGATCAGCCAGTTTTCTCAGCACCATTTACTGATTAGGTTTTCCTTTCTCCAGTAGTTGTTGTTGTAGGCTTTGTCAAGATCAGTTGGTTGAGAAGTGGAAGCTTTGCTTCCAGAATCTCTCTCTTGTTCCATTAGTCTATATGCCTATTCTTGTACCGATACCATGCTGTTTTGATTACTGTAAATGTATAGTAAAATTTGAAGTCTGGAAGTGTGATACCTCCTACTTTGTTTCTTTTGCTAAGGATTGTTTTGTTTTGCTAAGGATTCATGGTCATTTATTTTTCCATATGAATTTCTGTATTGTCATTTCTAGGTCTGAGAAGAATGATGTTGGTAACTTAATGGGTATTTCATTGAATCTGTAGATTGTCTTTGGTAGGATGGACATTTTAGCAATGTTGATTCTTTCTATCCATGAGCATGAAATATTTTTCCATTTGTTTGTGTCTTCTTTGATTTCTTTGAGCAGCGTTTTGTAGTTCTCATTGTAAAGGTCTTTCACTTCTTTGGTTAGGAAGATGCCGAAGTATTTCATTTTTTTGTGTGTGTATGTGTGACTGTTGTGAATTGTATTGTGTTTTTAATTTGGATCTCTGTCTGCTTGTTGTTGGTGTATAGGAATATAACTGTCTTTTGCACATTTATTTTTTTACCCTGAGATTTTTCCAAAGTCCTTTATCAGTGTAAGCAGGTTTTTGACAGATTCTCTTGAATTTTCAAGGTATAGGATCATATCATCAGCAAAGAAGGATTTCTTGACTTCCTCTTTTCCTATTTGGATACCCCTGATTTCCATCTCTTGTCTAACTTCCCTAGCTTGGATTTCCAACACTGACTTTTTTCCTTGACATCTCCTTCTTTCATCACTTTCTGATGATTGATATGTAATTGCTTCTATATCATTTCATATATCTTTCTCAAACAAAATATGTGAGACTTAAGAAAGATGTGTTGCAGCATGCATTCTGCACCTTTCCTATTTTGACCTTGCTAGCCCTCCACCAAACCGGCAGAATGGTTTGGTACATTCTATTTTATTTGCAGATATTTCATTTGTAATTTAACCAATCAAAGAATTCATGCAAGACCAAAGTCAGGCACAGATTATGCTGAGGAAACCACCACATACCTGGTCACCATTGCATCTAGTCAACTGTTCTTTAACTAAGGAATAAATTCAGTTATTTTCTCTAAAAATGTTGATGTCAGGAGATATTGGTTGTCAAGAATAAGAATCACATATTGTTTTAGAATGAAGTATTGGTGTATAATTAGACTTGTTATAATTTCAGCAAATTCAAATTTTTGTTTACATTAGAAAATTAAATTAGATAAATGAACGTAATGGTGGTTTAGTTTTTGAACATTATTCATCATATACTGAAGAAATGTATTAGGTGGTTTGGAAGCATGCCAAATATACAAAAATGAGTAGCTACTAAAATTGCTTAAATATATTCGTCCATCATTTTTTAAAAATAGGATTAACCTTTAAAGATATTTTCTCCAGTGATTAGTTTTTATTTTGTTCTCCTACTCACAGCTGTGTTATTGTCAATTGGAATCAGTACATAAAGAGTATATATTTTTGCTTGTGATGACAGAATAAGTCTGTGATCAAAGCTTAAGTTGTTAGGAAAATGTCATTTTCTCACTGTTGAGAATTATACATACTGGATCTATAAGGCTTCATTTTTTTGAAGGTCACTGGAGAAAATATGTTTAGTGACATTTGTTGTTGCAATGAAAATTTTAAAGTGATAAACGAACTCTGTATTGACTAAATGGGTTTGAGAATTGATCACTAGGAAGAAGAAAGGAAGGTTTAAGTGGAAGAAGTTATGATGGAAAAGCAATGAGAAAATTTTAGATATGTATCAGTGATTGGTCTTTTGGACAAATCTATCTTTCAGTTTGTTATGTGCCCCACAGAGACACTATGCGTAGACACTGAAAGAATGGTTGGTATATATAATCCTTGTGGAAATTGCAATTAAAGAAGGCATTTTGTGAAAAAAGTGTGAAATCTAAGATGTTGTGACTAGTAGATAATTCTAGAAGAAATTCTCAATTAGTAAGCAGCTTCAGTGCCATGCAATTTAGTCACATACATCAAGGGAGCAGTATCTATAATGGGAAGCAGTACAAGGAAGGGCAAAGAGTACCTTCACCGAATTTTAAGGAAAATGCCAAGAAAATGTGACTGAAACAAAAATTAGGAAAAATAGGACACTACTTGTGGTTTCTGGGAGCCACAGACTTGAACTCGTTACTTTGTTACTAGTTAGAACCATTTCAGCTCCAAGTGTAAAAATGATATTTGAGTTAGCTCAAAGAAAAGTAGATAAGTTATTGGCTCACATAAATGCAGAAGGGTAGGATGTATTTGGCTCAAGTGATCTCTCCAGAGACCTCTACACCCAGGCAATGAAAAGTTTCTTTTTTCCTACCCTTCTATTCCATCTTTATTATTCTCCATGCTCTCATAAGTTTTGTAAAATTGTTGCTTTACATTTTGAAAAAGTAATCTGTGAATTATTTCTTTTTTTTATTAAAAAAATTTTTTTTTATTTTTTTGAGTTGGAGTCTCACTTTGTCGCCCAGACTGGAGTGCAGTGGCCGCTCCCGGCCACCACAGCCTCGACCTGCTGGGCTCCGGCAATCCTTCCACCTCAGCCTTCCGAGTAGCCGGAATTACAGGCGTGCGCTATCACGCCCGGCTGATTTTTTGATTTATTATAGAGATGAGGTCTGGCTGCCCAGGCGGGTCTTGAACCCTCAGTTTCAGGCAATCCACTCATCTCAGCCTCCCAAAGGCGCGGGATTACAGGCTGAGTCATGGAGCCCGGCGTGAATTATTTCTTTTTTTTTGATTTTATTTTTTAATAGTTAATTTACAAGTTTTAATTATATACATTTATGGAGTGCAATGTGATGCACACATACACATGCATATCCTTTGCCCTTAGAAATTCTACCTTTGTTAGACTATTATAGATATTAAAAAGTAGGTCAGAAAGAAATATATGCATATATAGATAGTGTATTATAAAATGAGAGTGTGATTATGCATGCTTTCATAACCCTAAAATGCATATAAATTCCAGAAAGATGAATAAAACTGTTAGTAGGGACTACTCTGGGAAAACAATGACTTGATGTGGAAGAGAGGAGAATGCATTCTATTTTTTGTGCTCTGTAATCCTGCTTTGCCTAATTGTATTACGACAATGCATTTTTCTACATTCTTGTATAATTTTAATTTTTGTACTTAAAATGTGTAAATTCATTTCACAATTTCTTCTATAACTTTATATTGCTAAAAAAAGACATAACAGAAAAAAGTGGTATAAGAAGGGAGCACAATTCATAATTCAAAAATCTCATTGCATGAATATTTTTAGGTCAGTTTTTTTTTTTTAACTAAACACATACTGTAAAGATTGGAGACACATATGAAATAGCCTCACTGGTTGCCATGGTGACATTATCTAATTTGTTTCATATTCTCTGTTCAAGTAATCACGGTGATGCTGCAGGATACTTGCCTCTAGCTTGTTTGGCCTTTGGAAAGTGATTGACAGACAAATTCATAGAGAGACAAATACATACAGAAATAAATTATGACTGTTGCTCTTCCCATTTTTTTTCTTTTTATTCATTGCTGAAAGATTAGCTTGATCCGCAATTGACAGAAACATCCATTGCTTTCCCAAAATCTACTTTGGCATATTATTTGAAAACGGGAAGCATGAGTGGAAAGCACATTGGGAATTAAATGATATGTTTTCCAGTCTTAGTCCTCAGACTTACACAGTGTTTATCATTTTATATTTTATCATTTACCGAGAACTCTACAGTTTACAAATTATTTCCAAGTAAACTGTTCTACTTAATCCTCATAACAATGCTGAGATTTATGGTACTATCACCATCATTTTAAAGATAAGAAATCTCACACAAGAAAGGTTAAATTACTTGCTCAAGGTGAGACAGTTTATAATTGAAATTGCAAGAGAAATGACACAAATTTAGGTTTGCAGACTCCAAGGCCAAAGCTTGTTTCAAGATGCCTAGTAGATCATGCCTTTTTGAAGCAACACTTAAAACAAAATGTTAAAAAGTAGCAGGTAGATATGCACAATATTGTTATAGATTAAAAATAACAGATATAATCAAAGTAATATTAAAATAAATATATCAAATAAAACAGAGAATAATAAGGCACTGAAAGTCCTGAACACTGTATTTTTTTTTTACAGATATTATGTCTAAAATCACAACTATGATTGTATTTGAAATTAAACACTGAAAGCATTCTTATTAAACTCACATAGAAGACAAGAGTTTCTGCCATTGTCATTGTTCCTAACATTGGCTCTGGAAGGTCTTGACAAATTATTCTCAATTTAACTCTCAATGGGCATTGTGCACTCTAACCACATCTAGAGGTTTTACAAATACAGTCATGCATAACAATGTTTTGTACAATGGACCACATGTATGATGGAGCTGAATTTCAATTACCTAGTGATGTCATAGCCATACTAGCATCATAGTGCAATACATTAATCATGCAATGATAAATCAATAAGCTGTCAGTAAAGATGCAGGTTATAAAAGCAACATGATAAATCACTAGCATTTCTATGTACTAATAATGAATTACTGGAAAAGAAAATTAAGAAAATAATCCCATTTACCAAGGCAACAAAAATTTTAAATACTTAGGTGTAAATTTAACCCAGAGGGTAAAATACTTGTTTACTGAAAATTATCAAACATTGATAAAATGAATTAAACAAAACACAAATAAATAGAAAGATATCTTGTGTTCCTGGATTGAAAAAAAAAAGTTGTGAAAATGTCCACACTACCCAAAGTGATCTACAAATTTAATCCCTAACAGAATTCCAATGTAATTTTTCACAGAAACAGAAAAAAACAACCTTACAATTTGTATCAAGCCACAGAAAACCCTGAATAGCCAAAGTAGTCCTGAACAAAAAGAACAAAACTGGAGGCATCACATATTCTACAAAGGTATAGTAATCAAAACAGCATGGCATTGCATTAAAACAGACAAACAGACCAATAAAACAGACAAAAGAGTCCCCAAATGCCCAAATATGAACAGTCAATATGTTTTCAACAAATAATTCATAATTGGGAGAGGACAGTTTCTTCAATAAATGGTGTTGAGACAGTGGGATTTCCAAATGCAGAAGAATGTAATTAAAGTTTATCTTACTGGTGTAAAGAAATGCAATTGTCTTTTGCACATTTATTTTCTATCCTGAGACTTTGCCAAAGTCCTTTATCAGTGTAAGGAGGTTTTTGACAGATTCTCTTGGGTTTTCAAGGTACACGATCATGTCATCTGCAAAGAGAGATAGCTTGACTTCCTCTTTTCCTATTTGGATATCCCTGATTGCCTTCTCTTCTCTGATTGCTCTATCCAGGACTTCCAATACTATATTGAACAGGAGGGATGAGAGTGGGCATCCTTGTCTTGTTCCAGTTTTCAGGGGAAATGGTTCCAGTTTTTGTCCATTTAGGAGTCTGCTGGCTGTGGGTTTCTCGTAGATGGCTTTTACTATTTTGAGGTATGCTCCCCGTTTGCCTAGATGTTCGAGGATTTTTATAAAGAAGGTTGGTGCTGGATTTTATCAAAAGCTTTTCCTGCATCTAATGATATAATCATGTGGTTTTTGTTTTGACATCAGTTGATGTATAAACATTTATGGTTTTATGAATGTTGAACCAGCCTTGTTTACACCAATAATAAACAAACAGAAACCCAAATAAAAACCACAATTCCTTTCACAATAGCCACAAAAAAATGAAATGCCTTGGCATCTTCCTAACCAGAAACGTGAAAGACCTTTACAATGAAAAATATAAAACACTGCTCAAAGAAATCAAAGATGACACAAACAAGTGGAAAAGTATCCCATGCTCATGGATTGGAAGAATCAACATTGTGAAGATGTCCATCCTACCTAAGGCAATATACAGATTCAATGCAATACCTACCAAATTACCAGCAACATTCTTCTCAGACCTAGAAAAAACAACACAGGAATTCATATGGAAACACAAATGACCAAGAATAGCCAGAACAATCCTCAGAAAAAACAAACAAACAAACAAACAACAAAGCAGGTGATATCACATTACCAGACTTCAAACTTTACTATAAAGCTACAATCATCAAAACAGCTTGGTATTAGTACAGGAATAGGCATATAGAGCAATGGAATAGAATTGAGATTCCAGAAGTAAAGCCTCAATTTCTCAACCAACTCATCTTCAACAAAGCCTCCACCACCTACCACTGGGGAGAGGAGAATCTATTCAGTAAATGGTGCTGGGAAAACTGGCTGACCACATGCTGAAGATTGAAGCAGGACCCCTATCTATCCCCATACACAAAAATTAACTCTAAATGGATCAGAGACCTAAATATAAACCTCAAACCATAAGAATCTTAGAAAATGAAGGACATACCCTCATGGAAATTGGAACTGGCATCCAATTCCTGAAAAAAACCCAAAACCCACAGGCCATAAGAGATAAGATAGACAAGTGGGACCTCATTAAACTGACAAGCTTCTGCAAAGCCAAAAAAACCATCAAGAGAGCAGGGAGACAGCCTACAGACTGGGAAAAAGTATTGCCAACTCCAGGTCTGACAAAGGCTTAACATCTTGGATCTACAAGGAACTCAAACGTGCTGAAAAGAAAAAAACAAACAACCCCTTTATAAAATGGGCAAAAGATATGAACAGACACTTCTCAAAGGAAGACATCTGAGCAGCCAACAGACACATGAAGAAATGTTCAACCTCACTAATCATCAGGGAGATGCAAATCAAAACCACACTGAGATACCACCTAACTCCATTCAGAATGATAATTATCAATAACTCAAATAATAACAGTTGCTGGAGAGGGTGTGGCAAAAAAGGAACACTTCTACACTGTTGGTGGGATTGCAAACTAGTGCAACCTCTGTGGAAAACAGTATGGCGATTCCTAAAAGCTCTAAATATTGACCTCCCATATGACCCCACAATCCCCCTACTGGAAATATACCCTGAAGAACTCAAATCACTCTATAAAAAAGATAGCTGCACACATATATTTATTGCAGCATTGTTCACAATATCAAGAACCTGGAAGCAACCATACTGCCCATCAAAAGAAGACTGAATTAAGAAAACATGGTACATATACACAATGGAATACTACACAGCAATAAAAAAGAACAAAATCATGAATTTCACAGCAACCTGGATAGAACTAGAGTTTATAATACTGAGTGACCTCTCACAGAAACAAAGATCTGAGTATCACATGTTCTCACCCATATAGTGGACCTTGAACATCCGGCGTAATACTATAAGAAAATGACTGACAGTGGTGGGAAACTATGGGGGGGAGGGGAAGGGAGATTAGATTAACGGTAGTAAATATCTGTCTGGGGACGGGGAGACACCTCTTATCAACAAGGGTGCCTGAGCGAAGCATATTTGTATACCTAATCCTTAACTATACCCCACAATATCATAATAAAAAATATTGATTTTAAAAAAATTTATCTGACTCTATAACCAGAAATAAACTCAAAATGGACTTTAAAAGTGTATGTTCATTTAAGTTTAAAAAGATTTAAACATAATATCTGGAACTGTAAAAGCATGAGAAGAAAACATAAGAGAAAAACTCTGTGACATTTGGATAATGATTTTTTGAGTGTGACTCCAAAGCACAGGTCACAAAAATAAACAGACAAATGATTTAGCATCAAACCCAAAGCTTCTGTACAGCAAAGAAAACAAATAAGTGAAGAAACAAACTGCAGAATGGGAGAAATATTTGCAAACCATATGCCTGATGAGGGGTTAGTACCCAAAACATATAAGAAACTCAACTCAATAGCAAGAAAACAAATAATTTTATTACTAGATGGGCAAAGCACCTGAACAGAAATTTCTTTCTTTTAATTTTTTTTAATTTAAATTTATTATTATTATTTTTCTTTATTTTAAAGATGTAGGGTACAATTCAGGGTAAGGTATACAAATGTTCATTGTGCAGGCACCCTTGTTGATGAAGTATGCCCCTCCCTCCCCTGGCAGCTTCCCTCAACTGCCAATCCCATCCCCCACCGCCCATGGCAGTTTCCCACTACTGCCAATTTCTTTCTTATAGTATTATGATAATTGTTCAAGGTCCACTTATGAGTGAAAACATATGGTACTCTGTTTTTTGTTTCTGTGATACATCACTGAGTATGATATACTCTAAATCCATACACGTTACTGCAAAGTCCCTATGTTTGTCCTCCTTTATGGCTGCACACTCTTCCATTGTGCATATGTACCACATTTTTTTTATCCAGTCCAGCTTCAATAGGCAGCATGGTTGGTTCCATGTCTGTGCTATTGTGAATAGAGCTGCAACAAACATGCATGTGCAGGTATCTTTTTTGTAGAATGACTTGAGTTCCTCTGGGTATTTTCCCAATTTGGGGGATTGCTGGGTCATATGGAAGATCAATTTCTAGTTATTTCAGAAATTGCCACACTGTCTTCCAAAGAGATTGCACTAGTTTGCATTCCCACCAGCAGTGTAGACGTGTGCCTTTTTCTCTGCATTCTCCCCATCATCAGTTGTTGTCTGTTTTATTGATGACGGCCATTCTTACTAGGATTAGTTGATATCTTCATGTGGTTTTGATTTGCATTTCTCTGATGATTAGTGAGGCTGAGCACCTTTTCATGTGTCTTCTTTTGAAAAATGTCTATTCATGTCTTTTGCCCACTTTTTAATGGGGCTGTTTTTTTGTTTTGTTTTTTTCCTTTCAGTGGATTTGGGTGCCTTGTAGATCATAGATGTTAGGCCTTTTGCCCACTTTTTAATGGGGCTATTTGGTTTTTTCCTTTTGGTGGGTTTGGGTGCCTTGTAGATCCTAGATGTTAGGCCTTTGTCAGTTATACAGTTGGCAGAATTTTTTCCCCATTCCCCCATTCTTTGGGCTGTCTCCTGCTCTCTTGATGGTTTCTTTTGCTTTGCAGAAGC
This sequence comes from Cephalopachus bancanus, assembly GCA_027257055.1. Taxonomy (NCBI): domain Eukaryota; kingdom Metazoa; phylum Chordata; class Mammalia; order Primates; family Tarsiidae; genus Cephalopachus; species Cephalopachus bancanus. Next base: position 883,508 of record JAPVLO010000402.1, read on the forward strand.
TTGTCAGTTTGATAAGGTCCCACTTGTCTATGGTATGGGCACTTGGGATTGGGTTTCTGCTAGCTTCTTTAAATTTAAAGAAATAAATAAGTGGGAACAATGCATGTCTCCTGAGGAAGGCTCAAGAAAGGTTCTGTGGAAAGTCAATACAGCTACTTTACCTTCTCCAATTCAGCTAGCAGAAACCCAGTGTATAATGTGTCAGGAAACAAGGTCACAATACACCAGCTCACTCATTGTGTTCTAGCACCACAGATGGGAATGGTGTCATCACACAGTCTTCAGATAGTTTTCAGCATAACAATCAAATTTTTCCTCAGCTCAAAAACCACTAGGGTTTCTATGTTGGAATATATATTTCTGCTTTGGTGTTGCTCACTTTTTTGGGAGTCATCATTGCCAAAAAATATTCCTATGTCAAATACAGGATGTCACAACTAAGCATGATTTGGTTGAAGAGCCCTCAGATTAGAACTTTGCAAAGTGCAGCTGAAAGGCAAGTTTGAGCAGAAGACAATGTACATTATTGAGGATAATATTATGTCATAGATTGCTCTTAGGTTTTATGCCCATGACTGCAGAAGATAGTTACCAGATATCACCATTTAAGACATCTTTTAAATTCCGGGACCATTTTTCTGTGTAAGTTTCATCTGGTATTCTAACAGGTCAGTGATATTGGGAAGAATGACATTTTCACTCAAAACTGTGTATAGTCAGCCTCAATGTCAATATAGTCCTCATTTTTTTTTTTTTTGAGTTGGAATCTCATTCCTTCACCCAGGTTGCAGTGCATGCTTACTCACCCAGTGTGGACCTGCTGGTCTCAGGCGATCCTTCCACCTCAGCTTTTCAAGTAGCTGGAACTACAGGCATACTACCATCCCCAACTAATCTTTTGATATATTGTAGAGATGAGGTCTCGCCAAGATGCCCAGGCTGTTCTTAAACCCGTGGGCTCAGGCAATTCCCTCACCTCAGCCTCCCAAAGTGCTGGGGTTACAGACTTGAGCCACTGCACCCGGCCAGTCCTTGTCTTTTATTTTAAAACTGGCTCAATCTTTCTGGTCATTGCAGAGTTATCTCAAAAATGAACATTTTAGAATTGTATGTCCTCTTTAGTCCCCATAAATCCTGTATCCATTAAAGAGAATAGTCATTGGGAATATAGAAAATAAACTTCTATCTTGGCCACTAAAGCTGTCAGGAAGAGAGGAATAGACTTAAAAATCTGCAGTCCAATTTGGGACATCATTTGGAAATAATTCAAGATTGTCTTTTTTCTTTTCTTTTTTTTAATTTTAAAGATGTGTGGTACAATTCAGGTTTAGGAACATAAGTGGTTATAGTACATGTAAGGTTTGGGCCTCCTTTTGGTCCCCAGTCACCTGGTTTGAGACCAGGTACCCTTATAGCTATATGTGCCCCCTCCCTTCCCTGGCAATTTCTTGCTACTGCCAATCCCTTTCTCATAGTATTATGATAAAAGTTCAGGGTCCGCTTATGAGTGAGAACATATGGTACTCAGTCTTTGTTTCTGTGATAGCTCACTCAGTATGTTAGGCTCTAAATCAATTCAAGGTGCTGTAAAATTCATAATTTTGTCCTTTTCTTTTTTATAGATGCATAATATCCCATTGTGTATATGTACCACATTATTTTTACCCAGTCCACTTTCGATGGGCAGCACAGTTGGTTCCATGTTTTTGCTATTGTGAATGAAAAAATATGTAAGTTCAGGCATTTTGGTAGAATAATTTAAGCTCCTCTGGGTATATTCCCAGAAGGAGGATAGCAGGATCATATTTTAGATCTTTTAGGAATTGCCACACTGTTTTTCATAGAGGTTGTACTAGTTTACACTCCCCAAAACAGTGTAGAAGTGTTTTCTTTTCCCTGCATCCTCTCCAGCATTTGTTGGTTTTTGAGTTATTGACAATGGCCATCCAGACTAGAGTTAGGTGGTATCTCAGTGTGGTTTTAAATTGCATTTCTTTGATGACTAGTGAGGCTGAGCATTTTTTCATGTATCTGTTGGGTGCTCATATGTCATCTGCGAATTGCCTATTGACATCTTTTGCCCACTTCTTAATAGGGCTGTTGGTTTTTTTTAGCACTTCTGAGTTCCTTAAAGATACTGAATGCTAGGCCTTTGTCAAATATACAGTTGGCAAAAATTTTTTTCCCATTCTGTGGGCTGTATCTCCATTCTCTTGATGGTTTCCTTTGCTTTGCAGAAGCTTTTCAGTTCAATGAGGTCCCATTTGTCTATCTTAGCCTTATGGCATAGGCATTTGGCATTTTGGTCAGGAATTGGTTGCCTACTCTAATGTCTTTTAGGGTGTTTCCTGCATTTTCTAAGATTCTTATAGTTTGAGGTTTTGCATTTAGGTCTTTAATTCATTTAGAGTTTATATTTGTGTATGGTGACAGGTAGGAGTCCTGTTTCAATCTTCTGCATGTAGTCAGCCAGTTTTCCCAGCACCATTTACTGAAAAGGTTCTCCTCTCCCCAGTGGTTATTGGTGCAGGCTTTGTCATAGATGAGTTGGTTGAGAAACTGAGGTTTTGCTTCTGGAGTCTCTATTCTGTTCCATTGGCCTTATGCCTGTATTTTTACCAATACCAGGTTGCTTTGATCGTTGCAGCCTTATAATAAAGTTTGAAGTATTGGAGCATAGTACTTCCTGCCTTATTTCTTTTGCTAAGGATTATTTTGGCTATTCATGGTCAGTTATGTTTCCATATGAATTTCTGTATTGGCATATTGGTAATCTAATGGGTAATAGGCTGAATCTGTAGATTGCCTTTGGTAGGATGGACATCTTAACAATGTTGAATCTTCCAATCCATAAGCATGAAATATTTTTCCATTTGTTTGTGTCTTTTTTGATTTTTTTGAACAATGTTTTGTAGTTTTTGTGTAAAGATCTTTCACTTCTCTGGTTAGGAAGATGCTGAGGTGTTTCATTTATTTTGTTTTTGTTTTTTTGTGGCTATTGTGAATTGAATTACGCTTTTTATTTGGTTCTCAGCCTGTTTTTTTGTTTTTTGGTGTAAAAGAATGAGACTGTGTTTTGCATGTTTATTTTCTATGCTCAGAATTTGTCAAGGTTTTTTTTTTATCAGTTCAAGGAGGTTTTTGACAGATTCTCTTGGGTTTTAAGATATAGGATAATACAGTCAGCAAAGAAGGAAACAAGTTCCTCTTTTTCTATTTTTTGTAATTTTTTATTCTTTTCAAAATTTTATTTTAAGGTCATGGGGTACAATTCAGGGTTAGATATACATATGGTCATTGTGTAGGTAAAGTTTGGGCCTCACTTTGGTCCCCATTTCACCTGGTTGGAGATCAGGTACCCTTATTGATGAGGTGTGTCCCCTCTCCCTCCCCTGGCAGTTTCCAACAACTGCCAATCTCTTTCTTATAGTATTAAGATGATTGATCAGGGTCTGCTTATGGGTGTGGTACTCAGTTCTTTGTTTCTGTGATAGGTCATTCAGTATTATGGACTCTAAGTCCATCTGAGTTGCTGTGAAGTTCTTAATTTTGTCCTTCTACATGGTTGCACAATATTCCATCATGTATATGTAACACATTTTAAAATTCAGTCCTCTTTTGATGGGCAGCATGGTTGGTCCCTTGTTTTTGCTATTGTGAATAATACTGCAATAAACATTCATGTGCAGGTACGCTTTTCATAGATTGATATTCTTCCAGGAATATTCCCAGTAAGGGGATTGTGGGGTTGTAGGGAAGGTCTATTTTTAGATCTTTTAGAAATCACGAAACTGTTTTCCACAAAGGCTGTGTTAATTTACACTCCCACCAAGAGTACAGAAGTATTCTCTTTTCCCTGCATTCTCACCAGCATCTATTGTTTTTTGAGTTATTGATGATGGCCATCCTGACAGGAGTTAGGTGGTATCTCAGTGTGGTTTTAATTTACATTTCTTTGGTGACTAGTGAGGGTGAGCAAATTTTCATGTATCTGTTGGCTGCTCATGTGTTTTCTTTTGAGAAGTGTCTGTTCATGTCTTTTGCCTACTTTGCAATGGGGCTGTCTTCTTTTTGCTTTTCAACACTTTTTTTTGTAGATCTTAGAATGTTAGGCTTTTGTCAGATATACAGTTAGTTAGCAAATATTTTTTCCCAGTATGTGGGTTGTCTCTCTGCTCTCTTGATGGTTTATTTGGCTTTGCAGAAGCTTGTCAGTTTGATGAGGTCCCACTTGTCTATCTTATCTCTTATGGCATGGGCACTTGGGGTTTTAATCAGAAATTCGTTGCCAGTTCCAATTTCCATAAGGGTGTTTCCTGCATTTTATAAGGTTCTCACAGTTTGAGGTTTTATGTTTAGGTCTTTGATCCATTTAGAACTGATTTTTGTGTATGGTGATAGGTATGGTCTTGTTTTAATCCTCTGCGTGTGGTCAGCCAGTTTTCCCAGCACCATTTACTGCATAGGTTCTCTTCTCCCTAGTGGTTGATGGTGGAGGCTTCATCAAAGATGACTTGGTTGAGAAATTGAGGTTTTGCTCCCAGAATCTCTATCCTGTTCCATGGGTCTATATGCCTGCTCTTGTACCAATACCAGACTATTTTGATTATTGTAGATTTATAATAAAGTTTAAAGTCTGGGAATGTGATACCTCCTGCTTTGTTTTTTTGCTGAGAATTGTTCTGGCTATTTGTGGCTGTTTATGTTTCCACATGAATTCCTGTATTATTGTTTCCAGGTCTGAGAAGAATGATGCTGACAATTTGGTGGATATTGTGTTGAATCTGTAAATTTCTTTGGGTTGGATGGACATCTTTACAATGAGAATTATTCCAATCCATGAACATGGAATATTTTTCATTTGTTTGTGTCATCTTTGATTTCTTTGAGCAGAGTTTTGTAGTTTTCACCATAAAGGTCTTTCACTTCTCTGGTTAGAAAGATGCTAAGTTATTTCATTTTTTTTGTGGCTATTGAGAAAGGGATTGAACTTTTATATTGGTTTCTGTTTTTTTATTGTTGGTGTGTAGGAATGCGACTGTCCTTTACACATTTATTTTATACTCTGAGACTTTGCCAAAGTCCTTTATCAGTGCAAGGAGGTTTTTGACAAATTATCTTGGATTTTCAAGGTATAGAATCAAATCATCAGCAAAGAGGGATAACTTAACTTCTTCTTTTCCTATTTGAATACCCCTGATCTCCTTCTCTTATCTGATTGCTCTAGCTAAGACTTCTAATACTATGTTGAATAGGAGGGGTGAGAGTGGGCATCCTTGTCGATTCTTGTTTTTAGGGAAAACAGTTCCAATTTCTATCTGCTTAGAAGTATGTTGGCTGTGGGTTTCTCATAGATAGCTATTACAATTTTGAGGTATGGCCCATCTATGTCTAGATTTTCAAGAGGTTTTATCAGGAAGGGATACTGGATTTTATTAAAAGTTTGTTTCTGCATCTAATGATATAATGATGTGGTTTTTCTTTTTATATCTGTTGATGTATTTCATTACTATTAATTAAAGATTCCTGGAAACAAATGAAAATGAAGAAGTATCTTTCCAAAATCACTGGGATGCCATGAAAACAGTACTAAGAGGAATTCATATCTCTATGAACACACTGAAGAAAAGGAAAAGATCACAAGGTAACAGTCTAACAAATCACCTAAGGGAGCTGGAAAAGCAAGACCACCAAAACCCCTAAGTTCAGCAAAATTCCAGATCACCAAAATAAAAGCCCAAATAGAAGATAAAAATATAACAGAAAACATCATCAAAACAAAAAGCTTGTTCTTTGACAGGATAAACAAGATTGATGGACTCCTATCCAGACTGACCAAGAAAAAGAAAAAGCACAAATAAACACAATCAGAAATGCAAAAGATCGTGTTATCAGTGAATCTAATTGTACCATAATAGATATATTTATTTTTTCACGGCTCTGGACAGGTGATTTGTAAAGTATCTGGTCTTTGGATCAGGGTAGCTGTTTTACCAGGCAAAATAAGCCTCAGTAGTGAGTACGGACCAAACAAGCAGACACTATGCAAATAAAATTATTTACTATTTCTATTACATTTGTATCATGGTGCTAGGCACTATGTAAACAACTATCAGGCTCAACTATAAGACAGGGCAGAAATAAAAGGGAAAAAATGAGGGATTTGAGGAAAAAAGTTCTACCCTAGAAAAGTTATATTGCATACATAATAGTGTTTAAAACTGTCACTAGTTTCAAGCCAAATTATAAATTTCTCACTGTTTCCAAACCACTTTTTTTTTTTTTTGATTTGTAGTCTCACTCCATTTCCCAAGCTGGAGTGCAGTTGCATGCTCATGGCCACCCCAGCATCAACCCACTGGGCTCAGGTGATCCTTCTGTCTCAGCCTTCCAAGTAGCCAGAACTACAGTTGAGAACTACCACACCTGGCTAATTTTTTGATTTATTGTAGAGATGAGGTCTCACCAAGTTGTCCAGGCAGTTCTCGAACCTGTGGGCTCAGGCAATCCTTTCACCTCAGTCTCCCAAAGTGCTGGAATTGCAGGCTTGACCCAGTCCAAATCACTTTTTTTTTTTAAGAGTTGGAGTCCCACTGTCGCGCAGACTGGAGTGCAGTGGCATGTTCCCAGTCACTGCAGCCTCTACCTGCTGTGCTCCGGGGTTCCTTCCACCTCAGCCTTCCAAGTGGCCAGAACTAAAGGTGCATGCTACCATGCCCAGGTAATTTCTGATTTATTGTAGAGACGAGGTCTTGCCAAGTTCCCTGGGTGGGTCTTGAACTCACGGGCTCAGGCAGTCCTCTCACCTCGGCCTCCCAAAGTGCTGGGATTACAGGCTGAGCCACCGAGCCCGGCCCAAACCACTTTTTAATTTAAAATTGTTTCAGAAAGGTCAAGGGTCTTTTCTATATCTAATTAATTCCAATGTTATTTTTTCACAATTCAATAAACTTATTGTAATATATCTTCAGTGTTCAGTATAATTTAGAGATATAGATTTGCAAGGGTTAGATTTATCAGAAGAGAAACATTTCTACATGAACAGTTAAGGATGGATATTAACTTTAATTTTAGTTTGAGTAAATTCCAAAATAATTCATGCTTGGGGTTTAGAGTTGCTTATACCATAGTGATCTAAAATGTTGCTTGCTTTCAAAGGCAACATTTTCAACACTGTTCTGTAGAGTTCTAGGAAATTTATAGGTCATTTGAATGAAGGTTCTATGGGCAAATAAGATTGTGATTAATGGTATTTCAGCTTTCCCAAATGAGAACAGCCTGACCTATTCTAAAAATTAATTTTTTCTAAATTACAATGCTTTTTTAAAAAAATAATGCATGAGGTAGTATGCATAAGAAGATTTGAAATGAAAACCCAGATTTTTCTTTCTCTGGAAAGACTTGGCAAGACTGTGCTGCATTCCTATGTGGTAAGGACCCCACTAAATAGGGCCACACTGTCTGTCCCCAAGGTATTCTTTTCTGTCTGCTCTCTTTTGATTCCTGCCTGGCACCTGTGGGACTTTGAGTTTCTGGCACCTGTTTCTATTCTCTATAACATTTTTGGAGACTTTTGATGCATGTTAAAGACTTTGGCATCTGGTTAACTTGGTTTAACACAGAATTTCTAAAACTTGTTTGAACATGTGTGACTAACAGCATTTTGTAAAAAGAATATACAGGGGTTTAGGGTGGTACACAAGATTAGAAATAGAATGTAAATTCTAATCCTCTTAGCAGTTACACTAGATGACATTAGGGTAAATTATTTTTGTGTCTAATTTTTTCATCTCTTACATATAATTGTTTTCATACCAACTATGGTGTATGGTGGAAAAAGAAACTCTACAGATTTTAAAGCAATTTGGAGAATTAAAAAAATAAACTACAGAAATGCAAAGCTTTTTTTTCTCAGTAGACTTTGTAGTAATAGCAGATCTAGCATTAGTGCTCATTAAATAATTCAGTGGTGTTAATTCATAAGTCTTTTGCTGTACAGTATTTTTTAAAAGTAACATTTCTTGAGAAATCAAGGTTTTGCTTCCAGAATCTCTATTCTTTTCCATTGGTCGATATGCCTGTTCCTTTATCAATACCAAGTTGTTTTGATTATTGTAGCCTTATAATAAGATTTGAAGCCTATAAGTGTGACACCTCCCACTTTGTTTCTTGTGCTGAGAATTGTTTTGGCTATTTGTGATCTTTTTTGTTTTCACACTGATTTCTGCATTATTGTTTCCTGGTTTGAGAAGAATGATGTTGGTGGTTTGATGGGTATTGCATTGAATCTATAGATTGCCTTGTGTAGGATGGCCATCTTAACAATATTGATTCTTCTAATCCATGAGCATGATATATTTTTCCATTTGTTTGTGTCTTTGATTTCTTTGAGCAGTGTTCTTTAGTTTTCATTGTAAAGGTCTTTCATTTCTTTGGTTATGAAGATTCCAAGGTATTTCATTTTCTTTGAGGCTATTGTGAATGGGATTGTGCTTTTTATTTGGTTCTCTGTCTGTTTGCTGTTGGTGTAGAAAAATACAACTGCCTTTTGCATGTTGATTTTGTACCCTGAGACTTTGCCAAAGTCATTTATCAGTGTTAGGAGGTTTTTTTGACAGATTCTCTTTGGTTTTCAAGGTCTAGGATCACATCATCTGCAAAGAGGGATAGCTTAACTTCCTCTTTTTTAAAATTTGGGTACTACTGATTTCCTTCTCTTGCCTGATTGCTCTAGAGCTAGAACTTCCAATATGGTGTTGTACAGGAGGGGTGAGTGTGTACACCCTTGTCCTGTCTACTTTTTTAGGTTAAATGCATCCAACTTTTGTCCATTGAGCAATATGTTGACTATGGGTTTACTATTTTTGAGGAATGTTCCTTCTGTGCCTAGGTGCTCAATGGTTTTTTTTTTTAAGTTGATGTCTCACTCTGTCACCCAGACGGGAATGCAGTGGCTGCTCCCGACCACCGCAGCCTCGATCTGCACTCCAGTGATCTTTCTGCTCAGGTTTCCAAGTAGCTGGAACTACAGGCACATGCTACCACGCCTGGCTAATTTTTTGATTTATTATAGAGATGAGGTCTCACCAAGTTGCCCAGGCAGGTCTCGAACTCGCGGGCTCAGGCAGTCCACTCACATCGGACTCCCAAAGCATGGGATTACAGGTTGAGCCACTGAGCCTGGCCCTCGATGGTTTTTATCAAGAAGGGATGCTGGATTTTGTCGAAAGCTTTTTCTGCATCTAATTATTTAATCATGTGGTTCTTGTTTTTGCATCTGTTGATGTATTTAATTACATTTCTCAATCAACTAATCTTTGACAAAGCCACCACTAACAACAACTAGGGAGAGGAGAACCTATTTAGTAAATGGTGCTGGGAAAATTGGCTGATTGCATGCAGAAGAATGAAATAGGACCCCTATCTACTACCATATAAAAAAATCAACTATAAATTGATCAAAGACCTAAATGTAAAACCTCAAACTATAAGAATCCTACAAGACACATGAGACACCTCTATGCACGTAGGAATTGGCAACAATTCTTGATCATAATCCCAAAAGCATATCATAAGTGATAAGATAGACAAGTGGGACCTCATCAAACTGAAAAGCTTTTGCAAGGAAAAAAAATCAGGAGAGTGGGGAGACAGTACACAGAATGAGAAAAAAATATTTACTAACTGTAATCTGACAAAGTACTAATATCCAGGATCTACAAGGAACTCAAACGAGTGAACATAAAAACAAACACCCCATTAAAAAGTGGGCAACATATATGAATAGGCAATTCTCAAAAAAAGACATACAAACAGCCCACAGCTACATGAAAAATACTCAGGCTTACTAATCAGAGAAATGCAAATCAAAACCACATTGAGATCTACCTAATGCCAGTAAGGATGACCATAATTAATAAATCAAAAAACAGATGCTGGCTCAGCAGTGGAGAAAAGGAAATAATTCTACACTTTTGGTGGGAGTATAAACTAGTACAATCTCTATGGAAAACAGTGTGGTGATTTTTAAAAGATCTAGAAGTTGATCTTCTATATGACCCAGCAATTCCTTTTCTGGGAATATACCTGGAGGAACTCAAATTATTGTACAAAAAGGATACCTGCACATGCATGTTTAATGCAGCACTATTCACAATAGCAAAAACATGGAGCCAACCGTGCTGCCCATCAAAAGTGGACTGGATAAAATAAATGTGGTACATACACATGATGGAACATTATGCAATTATAAAGAAGGACAAAATTATCGACTTTGCAGCACCTTGGATGGATTTAGAGTCTATCAAACTCAGTGATCTATCACAGAAACAAAGAACGGAATACCACATGTTCTCACTCATAAGTAGGTCATAAACACATATCACAATGCCACAAGAAAGGGATCAGTTATAGCGGGACATTGTCAAGGGAGAAAGGAGGGGGCACACATAGCATCAGTAAGGGTCCCTGATCCTAAACCAGGAGAAGTAAGGAACAGTTGAAGGCCCAAACTTCACCTGCACGTACATATGTACCTAATCCTGACTTGTACTCCACATCTTTAAAATAAAAATAAAGAAAAATAAATACAATAAAATAGCACTTCTTTTTTGAAATAGTTGATGTCGGGTAATTTGGCTATACTACTATAGGAAAAATATGTCAAAAACAGGGAGAAGAATAGGTAAGTAGAGAGAAAGGGAAGGAATTTAGTTAATTTTTTTTTGGTAAACATATTAGTCTTGTAGATCATATTGAATTTTGTTTTTTTTTTTTTTGTTTCTTTGAAACATAGTTGAGATTCCATTACCTACAATCTGTCTTTGGATATTAAGACACTGATCTAATTAAGATTATATACTTAAATTTAAAAAATTTTACACATCTTTAAGAAGTAGTAGAACCAATTGTTTACTGATGGCAGTAAAGGTGGGATAATTTTGTGAGTACATAAAAGTGTGAGAAACTCTTAGTGGCTGTCTTGCTGTCTTTGTATGTATATTCATCAATAAAAGAGTTTTTTTGTTGCTTAGGGGGAAAATGGCATACAAATGGCCAACAGGTGGATGAAAAGATGCCTAGGGAAATGCAAGTTGGGTCAAAATGAGATGTGAAGTCACAACTATTAGAATGGCTGTTATCAAAAAGAAAAAAGATAAGTGTTGGAGAAGATGTAGAAAAAAGGGAATTCATACATTGTTGGTGAGAATGTAAATTAGTACAGTCACTGGAGATTCCTCAAATTAGTACAGTAATTGGAGGTTCCCTGAAAACCTAAAAATATAACTACCAGGCAGCCCAGTTATCATCCTTCTGCATACACACACACACACACACACACACACACACACACACACACACACACACACACACATATATACATATAAAACTAAAATTAATATGTTGAAGGAAGATCTACACTCCCATGTTTATTGCAGCATTATTCACAATAGTTAAGTTATGGAAACAACCCAATTGTCCGTCAATGAATAAGTGGATAAATAAAATGTGGTATATAGACACAATGGACACAGTTTTTAAAGATGGGGAAATAGGCCAGGCACAGTGGCTCATGCCTGTAATCCCAGCACTTTGGGAGGCCAAGGTGAGAAAATTGCCTGAGCCCATGAGTTCGAGGCTAGCCTGGGCAACTTGGTGAGATCCCATCCCCCATCTCTATAATAAATCAAAAAATTATCCAAGTGTGGTGGCGTGTGCCTATAGTTCCAACTACTTGGAAGGCTGAGGTGGAAGGATCACTTGAGCCCTGCAGGTCGAGGCTGCGGTGGCTGGAATTGTGCCACTGCCTTCCAGACTGGGTGACAAAGTGTGAGACTCCTACTCAAAAAAAAGAGAGAGAAAAAAAAATCCTGTCATTTGCAACAATATGGATAAATCTAGAAGACTTTATGCTAAGTAAAATAAGCCAGGCACAGAAAGACAAGTTCCATTTATATGTGGAATAAAACAAAGTGGAACTCAAAGAAATAGAGAATAGAATGACGGTTACAGGGGTTTGGAGGGTAAAGAGGGAAGGAACTGAAAGCTGTTGATAAAAGAGTACAACATTTCAGATAAATGAGCAATAAGTTTTAAGATCTATTGCATGGTATGGTGATTATAGAGGATAATGATGTGAATCAGCCTTTTGAATCCATGGATTCAACTAACTGAGGATATAACATACTAAAAAAAATTGCATCTGTACTGAACAGGTACAGACTTTTATCCCTGTTATTATTCCCTAAACAATACAATGTAACAATTATTTACATGGAATTTACATTATATTAGGCATTATAAGTAATACAGAGAAGATTTAAAGTATATGCTAGGATGTGCATAGGCTACTTGCAAATACTATACCATTTTATAACAGGGATTTGAGCATCTGTGGATTTTGTTTTCCTTGAGAGGTCCTAGAGCCAGTCCTCCATGGATGCTGAGGGACAACTGTATTATATATTTCAAAATAACTAAGAGAGTAAGTTTCAGTGTCTACCACAAAGAAATAGGTGAGAATAGAGATATGTTATTTAGCTTGATTTAACCATGCCACATTGTATATTATCAAACTGTCACATTGTACTTCATAAATATCTATGTAATTATAATTTGTTTATCAAAATAATATTAATAATAAAATTAAAAATATCTTAGAAGTACAGTGGTAAACTACCAAAAAATATACAGAATCAAAATAAGATATAAGGTAAAATTATTTCAGAAATATGTATACATTAATGCCCTTTTGTTATTAACAGGATTTGTTGCTTGACTAGAGATGCTTCAATTTCTAACACAGTGGATACCAGCAATGAAGAGAATCAATGGAATTCAAACAGAGGCATTAGAATAGGAAGTTTTAAGAATAATGATTAACATGGCTTTGAAGATGGTGGTTTCTGGTATCTTAGGTAGAAGATGTCTATAAAATATTTATGATAGATAGACTTAAAATTTTTTTCCTTCCTGTTATGTAGTGATATTTTACTGACATTGCAGCATATATTAGAATTCTTTCTTTTTTGGTGTTGTTTGCTATGTATTTTTTTTTTTTTTTGAGTTGGAGTCTCACTCTGTCACCCAGACTGGAGTGCAGTGGTCACTTCCGGCCACCGCAGCCTCAACCTGCTGGACTCTGGCGATCCTTCCGCCTCAGCCTTCCAAGTAGCCGGAATTACAGGCATGCACTACCACGCCCGGCTGATTTTTTTATTTATTGTAGAGATGAGGTCTCCCTGCCCAGGCGGGTCTTGAACCCGCGGGCTCAGGTAATCCACTCACCTCAGCCTCCCAAAGGTGTGGGATTACAGGCTGAGCCACTGAGCCCGGCTGTATTTTTTTTTTTAAATCAATATTTTTTATTATGATGTTGTGGGTTACAGTTAAGGGTTAGGTATACAAATATGCTTCATTCAGGCCTCCTTGTTGATAACAGGTGTCTCTTCGTCCCCAGACAGATGTTTACTACCATTAGTCCCATCCCCCTTCCCCCCCTAAAGTTTCCCACCACTGTCTGTCATTTTCTTATGGTAGTGCGTTGGATGATCAAGGTCCACTATATGAGTGAGAACATGTGATACTCAGATCTTTGTTTCTGTGAGAGGTCACTCAGTATTATAGACTGTAGTTCCATCCAGGTTGCTATGAAATTCATGATTTTGTTCTTTTTTATGGCTGCATAGTATTCCATCATGTATATGTAACACATTTTTTTAATCCAGTCCTCTTTTGATGGACAGCATGGTTGGTTCCAGGTTCTTGCTATTGTGAACAATGCTGTGATAAACATACGTGTGCAGGTATCTTTTTTATAGAGTGATTTGAGTTCTTCAGGGTATATTCCCAGTAGGGGGATTGCAGGGTCATATGGGAGGTTGATGTTTAGAGCTTTTAGGAATCGTCACACTGCTTTCCACAGAGATTGCACTACTTTGCACTCCCACCAACAGTGTAGGAGTGTTCCCTTTTTGCCAATCCTCTCCAACAACTGATATTTTTTGAGTTATTGATAATTGCCATTCTGACTGGAGTTAGGTGATATCTCAGTGTGGTTTTGATTTGCATCTCCCTGATGATTAGTGAGGTTGAGCATTTCTTCATGTGTTTGTTGGCTGCTTGGATGTATTCCTTTGTGAAGTGTCTGTTCATATCTTTTGCCCATTTTATAATGGGGTTGTTTGTTTTTTTCTTTTCAGCATGTTTGAGTTCCTTGTAGATCCAAGATGTTAAGCCTTTGTCAGACCTGGAGTTGGCAAATACTTTTTCCCAGTCTGTAGGCTGTCTCCCTGCTCTCTTGATGATTTCTTTGGCTTTGCAGAAGCTTGTCAGTTTAATGAGGTCCCACTTGTCTATCTTATCCCTTATGGCCTGTGGGTTTTGGGTTTTGTTCAGGAATTGGATGCCAGTTCCAATTTCCATGAGGGTATGTCCTTCATTTTCTAAGGTTCTTATGGTTTGAGGTTTTACATTTAGGTCTCTTATCCATTTGGAGTTAATTTTTGTATACGGGGATAGGTAGGGGTCCTATTTCAATCTTCTGCATGTGGTCAGCCAGTTTTCCCAGCACCATTTACTGAATATGTTCTCCTCTCCCCAGTGGTAGGTGGTGGAGGCTTTGTCGAAGATGAGTTGATTGAGAAATTAAGGTTTTGTTTCTGGAATCTCAATTCTATTCCATTGCTCTATATGCCTGTTCCTATGCCAATATCAAGATGTTTTGATGATTGTAGCTTTATAGTAAAGTTTGAAGTCTGGTAATGTGATATCACCTGCTTTTTTTTTTTTTTTTTTTTTTGCTGAGGGTTGTTCTGGCTATTCTTGGTCGTTTGTGTTTCCATATGAATTCTTGTATTGTTTTTTCTAGGTCTGAGAAGAATATTGCTGGTAATTTGATAGGTATTCCATTGAATCTGTAGATTGCCTTTGGTAAGATGAACATCTTCACAATGTTGATTCTTCCAATCCATGCACATGGGATATTTTTCCACTTGTTTGTGTCAGCTTTGATTTCTTTGAGCAGTGTTTTGTGGTTTTCATTGTAAAGGTCTTTCATGTCTCTGGTTAGGAAGATGCCAAGGTATTTCATTTTTTTGGTGGCTACTGTGAATGGAATTGTGCTTTTTATTTGGGTTTCTCTTTGTTTATTATTGGTGTAAATAAATGCGATTGTCTTTTGCACATTTATTTTATATCCTGGGACTTTGCCGAAGGCCTTTATCAGTGTAAGGAGGTTTTTGACAGATTCTCTTGGGTTTTCAAGGTACACGATCATTTCACCTGCAAAGAGAGATAATTTGACTTACTCTTTTCCTATTTGAATACCCCTGATTGCCTTCTATTGGAAGCCAGGACTTCCAATATTATATTGCACAGGAGGGGTGAAAGTGGGCATCCTTGTCCTGTTCCAGTTTTCAGGGGAAATGGTTCCAATTTTTGTCCATTTAGGAGTATGCTGGCTGTAGGTTTCTTGTAGATGGTTTCTACTACTTTGAGGTGTGTTCCCTGTATGCCTAGATGTTCGAGGATTTTTATCAAAAAGGGGTGCTGGATTTTATCAAAGGCTTTTTCTGCATCTAGTGATATAATCATGCGGTTTTTGTTTTGACATTTGTTAATGTATTTAATTACATTGATTGTTTTATGAATGTTGAACCAGCCTTGCATCCCAGGGATGAAGCCTACTTGGTCATGATGGATGATTTTTGAGATATGTTGTTGAATCCGGTTTGCTAGGATCTTGTTGAGAATTTAGCATCTATGTTCATCAAAGATGTTGGCCTGTAGTTCTCTTTCTTTGTTGGGTCTTTGCCTGGCTTGGGTATCAATGTGATGTTAGCATCATAAAATGATTTGGGGAGTGTTCCACCTTTCTCAATCGCCTGAAATACCTTCAGTAGGATTGGAATCAGCTCCTCCTTAAATGTCTTGTAGAATTCTGTTGGAAAGCCATCTGGTCCAGGGCTTTTTTTTGTATGTAGTATTCTTATTACTAAGTCCATTTCCTTGATTGTTATTGGTCTATTTAGGGTCTAAATTTCTTCTTGTTTCAACCTAGGCAGGTTGTGTGATGACAGAAAGTCCTCCATTTCCTTGAGGTTTTCAAGTTTGTTTCCATACAAGTGTACATAGCAGTCTCTAATGATCTTTTGTATTTCTTCAGGGTCAGATGTGACTTCATCTTTTGTGTTTCTGATTGTGCTTATTTGGGTTTTTTCTTTTTCTTGGTCAGTCTAGCTAGTGAACCATCATTCTTGTTTATCCTTTCGAAGAACCACCTTTTTGTTTCATTGATTTTTTGTATTATCTTTTTGTCTTCTATGTCCTGGATTTGGGCTTTTATTTTGGTGATCTAGATTCTTCTGATGAAATTAGGGTTTTTGTTGTCTTGCTTTTCCAGCTTCCTTAGGTGGCTTGTTAGGCTGTTAATTTGTACTCCTTCCATTTTCTTCATGTGTGTTTGCAGGGATATAAATTCCCCTCTTACTACAGCTTTAAGGCGTCCCAGAAATTTTGGTAAGATGTTTCTTCATTTTCATCTGTTTCCAGGTATCTTTTGATGTCTGTTTTGATTTCATCATTGACCCAGGAGTTGTTTAGCATCATGCTCCTTAGTGTCCATGTCTTTGTGGGTTTTGGGGGGACCTTGGTGGTGTTAATGTTTATTTTGATTCCACTGTGGTTTGAGAAGATGTATGGTAGAATTTCAGTCCTTTTAAATTTGCTTATGCTTGATTTATGGTCAATTATGTTTGATCTTAGAATATGTTCCATGCAGTGATGAGTAGAATGTGTATTCTGTGGTCTTTGGATGGAGTGTTCTGTGGGTATCAATTAAGTCCATTTGGTCAAGAGTCACATTGAGGTTCTGGATCTCATTGCTGATTTTTTTGTCCTAATGATCTGTCTAGGGTTGTGAGTGGGGTATTAAAGTCCCTAGTTATAATGGTGTTAGTGTCAATATCTTTCTTTAGTTTTCCTAGGAGTTGCTTTATAAAAGTTGGTGGACCTATGTTACATGCATATATATTTAGGATAGATATTTCTTTTTGATGGAGTGAATCTTGTATCATTATGTAGTGGCCCTCTGTATCTTTTTAAATTTTTGATAGCTTAAATGGTATTTTATCTGAAATTAGGATGGTGACTCCTCCTTTCCTCTGTGTTCCATTCGCCTGAGAATTTGTTTCCCATCCTCTTACTTTGAGTCTGTACATGTCCTTTCTAGTGAGATGGGTCTCTTGAAGGCAGTATATTGTTGCCTGGTGAAATTTTATCCATTTTGCCATTCTATGTCTTTTCAGGGGTGCATTTAGTCCATTCATGTTCAGGCTAATTATTGATTTGTGAGAGTTTGTCCCTATCATAGAGTTCTTATAGAGTTGTTCTTCCACTTGGTTTATTGTCTTTCTTTTGTTTTGGGTGTTGGTTCCTGTGTATTTTATTCTTTTTCCTGTACTCTTGTGAAGAACGTTGTTCTTTTTTTCCCTGCTTTTCTTCTGTGTTTAGTACTTTCTTAAGTGTTTCATGTAGAGGTGGTTTGGTGGCAGCATAAGTTCTTAGGGATTGGATATCTGGGAAAGATTTTAATTCTCCCTCGCTGATGAAGCTTAATCTCACTGGGTAGGTTATTCTTGGTTGAATTGTTTATCTTTTAGGACTTTGAAGATAGGGCTCCAAGCTCTCCTAGCTTGCAGGGTTTCTGTAGATAAATCTGCTGCTATTCTAATTGGTTTTCCATGGTAGGTGATCTGGCCTTTTTCTCTTGCTGCTTTAGGATTTTTTCTTTTATGCCTACTTTGTTTAGGCAAATTATTATGTGTCTAGGAGTTGATCTTCTCATTTGTTGTCTTGCAGGGGTTCTCTGAATCTCTTGTGTTTGAATTTTTGCATCATTGATTAGATAAGGGAAGTTTTCTTGAATGATCTCATGGAAGGTTTGTTCCAGTGTGGTCTCTGTCTCTCTTTCTGTCTCTGGAAGGCCAATTACTCTTAGGTTCATCTCTTGAAGTAATCGCTCATCTCTTGAAGGTTTTTTCCTGTCTTTTTGAGCTTGTTTTCTGTGTTTTTGAGAGTTTGGGTTAGTTCTATATTTTGGTCCTCAAGCTCTGAGATTCTTTCTTCTGCTTGGGTAATTCTGCTTTCCATGCTTATCAGTTTGTTATTTATTTCATTCACAGTATTCTTTATTACTGTTATCTCAGATATCAGCTCCTTTCTAGTTTCTCTTTGAGTCTCCTCAATTCTTTTTAATCTCTCCATTAATGTCTTGATATCTAGGTTTGTAGTTTGAGACCAGTCATTCTGGGGGCTCTTCATTGTTTGCATTCTGAAGTCAGTTTTCTCAGTGTCTGCCCTCCCAGGAGTCTGGAGAGACCCATATTCTTCTTTTGGTTTTTCTTCATTTGTGTAGATTTTTCTCTTGTCCCTGGAGCAAAAGGAGGTACAAAAGAGGAAAATAATGGAGGAAGCAGGGGGGGGTCAATAGGAAGTTAGAAAGAGAGAAGAGTGAGAGGGAAAACAGATATACATACGAACTAACAGGTGAAAAAGAGACACAAGGCTGGAGAGAAGTGAAAAAAAAAAACACAGAAGGAAAATTCCCTAAAGAATACTGGTAGCTACACAAAGACAGACCAATAAGATCATGAAACAGGTAGTGTAAGTTAAAAAGCAAACAATAGTGAGCAAAACGTACAGTCAAAATGATAAAACCAAAGGTCAAAATAAGAGATCAGACTAGTTCTGTAATCTTTCCTGGAGCTCTGATCTCCAGTCTCTCCCCTCTGTTTTTGTTGCAGGTAGTTAGCCTGTTCCCTGGTAGGTCTGTGACTCTTTAGTGTCTCAGTCTGTTCAGCGTAGGGGGAGGGGCTTTGTCTCCTGTTTTACAACATCACCATGGGAACCGAGGTGGTGGTTCTGATAGATGGGTGGCGTGATGCAAATCTGCCTGGAGAATGGCGGAGGTGGTAGTTCCACTTTCACTTTTAACAATGCTCGTCTGGGATCAGCTGCACAGCTGGGTGCTGGATCCTGGGTGTCACCAGCAGGCTGGGATGGAGGAGAGGGTCAGGAGTTCCCTCTTCTGGAGCTGGAAGCCTCCAATCAGCACCTTACACAAGCTTGGGGTTCTGCTCCCTTACACAAGCTTGAAGTCGCATGCTGAGTGCCTCAGCCAGGGTGGGCCCAGAGGTCCAGAGCTCCAAAGCTCCAAAGGGCAGGTGGTGGCCCTGGGTCCCTCACAGGGCACTTCAGCCAGAAATTGGGACTGGTATCTCTGGGGGGTGGGCGCCCAGAGCCTCCCTGGGTGACCGGCAGTTTGGTGCTGGGTGCTGGGCGTGACATTGTAGCCAGGGAGGGAGCTGGGACCCAGGACTCCTGAGCAGGTGGTAGTCACATATAGTGGGGCATCCGCAGCCAGGGGCCGCAATATCTGGCCCTGCATGGGACCGAATGTCCCTGGGCCCCGTACCAGTGCGGCTGGCGGTGGGCAGGGGGTTGTGGGAAGAAAAGTAAGAGTGTTTTGGGGAACTCACGTTCAGAGAGTCTCATGAATTCACCTATGCCATCGCCATCTTGTGGAATCTCCGTTTGCTATGTATTAATCTTAAAAGCGAAAGATTTGTTTTTGGTGCAGGATATCACATAAATTATGAATCTTTGAAATTTATTTTTTCTTGTTTACTTTGTACCCGTTTTTAGCTGAAACATTTGCTTATATGCATATTGCATAGCTATCTGTAGACAAATTAATTCAAATCCTGACTTGCTTCTTACTAAAACATGGTACTCTATTTTTTATAGGACATTTAGTGTGTAATGAAGTATTATTAACAAGAAAATTTTGTGTCATTTTTAATGTACCAATAGTCACTGATATCTATGTATTTTTTTACATATACAATTGACTCTCATTAATTAGAGTATTCTATAAAGTAGCTCAAACATTGAATTCATGGATATTGAACCATGGTTCCTAGGGGAAAGACAAAGTTAGGTACCTGTGGGTCTTTTGTCACATTTTCATCAACAAATCAGTATATAACTTTGTTTTATGTGTGTTTCTGTTTAAAGATACTGAATTAAATATACATTATTGATTCATTAACATTGAACTCACTGTCAACAGTGCTATAATTCAAGGAAGCTTATCTAACACAGGCATTTTCTCCATAAGGACATCACACAGCCTTCTTGCGCTTAGGTCACAAGATGGCATTTCAGCACTATGCTTGGGGGTTGTTTTAAACTGGGAAATAACCAAACAAAAGCATAAAACCCCCAAAACATGGCTCTAAATAGACTGAGAAAAGGATCTTTCTTTCTTTCTTTTTTTTTTGAGTTGGAGTCTCACTCAGTCGCCCAGACTGGAGTGCAGTGGCCACTCCCGGCTACTGCAGCCTTGACCTGTTGGACTCCGGCGATCCTTCCATCTCAGCCTTCCAAGTAGCTGGAACTATGGGCATGCCCTACCACCCCACAGCTAATTTTTTTGATTTATTGTAGAGATGAGGTCTCGCCAAGTTGCCCAGGTGGGTCTTGAACCCGCAGGCTCAGGCAATTCACTCATCTCAGTCTCCCAAGGCACGGGATTACAGGCTGAGCCACTGAGCCCAGCTCAAGGATCTTTATTTATAGAAAGAGAATGGGAACAAGAAAGCAGAGCATCACTTTATTCAAACTTAACTGAGAATGTGTACCTTGAGCGAGTCAAATTTTTTGCTACACTGTACATGTCTGTTAAGACCAAGAAAGCAATATGAGTATTGATTTGGGTATAAAAATAAATTTTAGCAAGTAGGTGAATTCACAAATATGAAATCTGTAAATAAGGGGGATCAACTGTATGTCATTTTACACATTAAAAATGGTAAAATTCATATTCAGAACTCATCATCCAACAAATTCATTCATTTTTTTGTTTGTTATTTTTCTTCATTTTGAAGATGTGAGGTACAATTCAGGGTTAGGGATACAAATGTTCATTATACAGGTACCCTTGTTGATGAGATATGCCCTTCCCTCCCCTAGCAGTTTCCTTCAACTGCCAATTTCACCCCCTCTCTGGCAATTTCCCACTACTGCCAATCCCTTTCTTACAATATTATAATTGTTCAAGATCTGCTTATGAGTTAGAAAATATGGGACTCCGTTCTTTGTTTCTTTGATAGATCACTGAGTATGATAGACTCTAAATCCAACCAAATTGCTGTGAAGTCTATATGTTTGTTCTTCTTTATGACTGCATCCTATTCCATTGTGTATATGTACCACATTTTTAAAAATCCAGTCCAGCTTTGATGGGCAGCATGGTTGGTTTCGTGTTTTTGGTATTGTGAATAGAACTGCAACAAACATGCCTATGCAGGTATACCTAACCCTGAATTGCATCCCACATTTTTAAAATAAAGAAAAAAAAAGAAATGAAGTTCTCAAAGCATAAAATTAATCATTTTTAATTCAGGGGCACTTAGAACATTCAGTGTTGAGCAACAATCACTTTTATCTAATGCCCAAGACATTGTATTTCTTCTAAATGTTCCCATTAAGACTTTACTTCCCATATCTCCTTCTTTCAACTCATGGCAACTACTAATCTGCTTCTGTCTCTATGGATTTGCTTATTCTGAATGTTTCAAACAAATGGAACCGTGCAGTATGTGACCTATTGTACCTGACCTCATTTGTTTAGCATATTGCTCTTGAGGTTCATCTCATTGGTAGCACGTATCAGTACTTCATTCCTTGTTATGGCTGTATTGTATTCTTTTGTAACACATTCATTCTTAACTTTCAACATATTATGATAAAATATATATTTTTTTTCAAAAACATTACTTTTGGACTGAGAGTATTTGATAAGAGAATATGAGATCTTTTGAAATTAATTTACAGGAAGTAAGACTAAGACTTTAGATGAAAGCCTCAGGGTGGACAATTTTTTTTTGTTAAGATCATGAAATTTTCACAGACAAAATAAAGATCTTTTGTGAGCAGTCTCCCCTGGAATTTGTCAATTTTTCTTTCTTATTAGAAGATTTTAGTTGCTTTTTTTTCTATTTTTTTTTTGTTTTTTTGCTCAAATGGTTCTTCCTAGGATTTCCAGGTTGATTCCCATGTCTTACTGTCTTCAGTGTTTAAGTGATGTGGCTTTTAAATTTTATCTAAAGTTCTGCATGCTAGAATTATAAAATCAAATATCACAAAAAAATTAAGAACGTGGTTTCCAAAATTAATTAAGGTTCTGCATTAAAATGCATGGCTAAGTTTTTTTTAAGTAACAAATAGAAGTCAGCTTAAACAAGGCCAAAATTTTTGGAAAACAATAATTTCAAAGTGAAGATTCATCAGTAAAGTACCTTGTTTTTACTTACATCTATAAAAATAACTTGCAGGAAAAATATGAGTTTCAGTTTTTATTGCTGATACAAAATATACACAAAGTGTGTTGGGTTGTGATGAACTTTCATTGATATTTTAAGAATAAAAATCAGTCAAGAATAATCATTCAAAATACTTGACTCGGACATATTCTTTATGAAATTGAATTCTTCTACTAGAAATAAAAGGAAGCAGGTTAGTATTAATGAATCGTATGTGACTATATATGTAAGGGAATGTGATGCCTCCTTCTCTGAAGCACAAAAAGAAAATATAGATAAATTTCCTAATATATTTTGGACTCTTTGACTTAATCAAGCAGTTATCTTTCTGAGGTAAAAATGATTCGTGTGAAAGTAAGAGAGGAGCCTAAAAATTTATACACATGTCACCCTCTTAGGAAGACTAGAATAAATGCTTCCCCTGTCATTTTGCCCCACTAATCCCACAAGCACATTTATCCTGATTGTTTCCAAAGAAAAACACTTTAAAAACATGTTTGATTTCAAAATTTATCATGTGGTTGATTTCTCTTGACTCAACATTTCAAAGCATTGTAAAGAGATTTTATAGTCATTCTCAGTGCTGTAAATCAAACATTGTCTTCTTTATGTACAGAAAGATTAAAGATGATGTTTTGTTCTGCCAAAGCCCAAACCTGTGCATACCATGAAAAAAGATAATGATAGATAGATAGATAGATAGATAGATAGATAGATGGATGGATAGATAGATAAACTATGAACTGACATTCTCAGCTGCTGACTTTAATTACATATCAGCAGCATTTGGAAGGTGTATAAGAGATAATTTGTGTAACAACTTTTTGAAAATGGCAAAAATAATTCATCAAACTGCAAAAGCTGAGAATGTGAAAAATATTAATGGAGACTAGTGTTTATCTTTTCAATTCATCATTCTGTAATGCTTTTAGATAATTATTTGACACCAGAAGTGGGAAAGAGTTTTGAAGGAGAGAAAACAGACACTGATTATTAGGCAACAAAAAAACTCTGTATAGGTGTTTACACACATGCACTCCTTGGTAAAACTGGGAAGTAGGTTAATTTTATAAAATTCAGGATTAATTTTATTCCACTACTTAAAAATATAATAATGGCATATTGAGTAAAAAGTAGTTTAGAATTTGTAATAGCATAATTTCCTTTTCATAATATCCTTGAAAATTGTCATTGATGCTCTCCTTGTACAATCAACTGAAAAGGGAGAATGAGCATACTAAATGAGCACATTCCATTATTGGACAGTTCCAAATGACAGAAGGTTCTTCCATTTTTTAAACTTCATTTTAATTTTGGGGGCAATAGGAATAGTCTTTGGAGCAATAGGAACAAATATTTTTCTGCTTGACATTCTTTCATATATTTGAAACAATTGTCACTTCCTGCGGACTTTTCTTCCCAATAAAGTTCCCAGTTCCGCTAATTATTTCTCTTAATTCAAAATTTCCACATCCTCTATCTTGACAGAATTTATCAGAATATATTTTACTTTTGTGTCTTATAATGTCTTATTTAGAATGGAAAAGAATGCTCTAATATGACACTAACAGTTCATATTCTTATCTACCAAGTTTGGACAGTAAATTATATCTGTGTAAACTCAAAGCAGTATTTTAGTAGTCATTTCACTGTTGACTTGCAAACTTGTGGGCAACAAGTGTTTCCCCTCTCTCCCTACATTTAAAAGTTTAGCTTGTTTTACACCCATTAGGATGGCACCTATCAAAAGAACAGAAAATAACAAGTACTGGCCCTCGCAGTGCAGAGCAATAGAAACCCATATGTTCTGCTACCCATATGTATTGTTAATGGAAATGTAAAATGGTGATAGTGCAGTTGTTATGGAAAGCAGGATGAAGATTCCTCAAAGCATTAAAAATGGTATTACCATATGATCCATCAATCCTACTCCTGGTTATGTATTCCAAAGAACTCAAAGCAGGACCTTTAAAAGATATTTTCACACCCATGTTCATTGCAGCATTATTCATAATAGCTAAGAGGTAGATGGCTGCCAGCAGATAAATGAATAAAGAAAATGTGGTATACACCTGCAATGAAATGTTAATCATCCTTAAAAAGGAAGCATTCTGACTTATGCTACAACATGGATGAACCTTGAGGATATAATGCTAAATGAAA
The DNA here is from genome assembly GCA_027257055.1 of Cephalopachus bancanus. Taxonomy (NCBI): domain Eukaryota; kingdom Metazoa; phylum Chordata; class Mammalia; order Primates; family Tarsiidae; genus Cephalopachus; species Cephalopachus bancanus. Next base: position 908,056 of record JAPVLO010000402.1, read on the forward strand.
TAAACCAGTCACAGAAAGACAAATACTACATGATTGCACTTCTATCTGAGTAGTCAAACTTACAGTAATAGAAAGTAGAATTGTGGTTGCCAAGGGCTGGGGAGAAAAGAGAGACGGAAAAATTAGTGTTTAATGATACAGTTTTAGTTTTGTAAGTTGTCAAAATTGTAGAGATCTGTTGCACAACAATGTGAATATATTTAACACAGCAGAACTTTACACTTAAAAATGATTAAGGTGAAATATGCTGGGTTTTTTTAAAACTATAATTTAAAAGAATGTTTATCTATTAGTTAAATTTTAGTATAATGTTTTAATTAATGATTGCTTCATTAATTTTTATAATATAATGTAGCATTTATTATATTTTGGATTCCTTCCAACACTGAATATTGTGCTTATTTTATAAATACGTTTTTATGTCTTAATCATTTATGAAAACATATTAATAGAACACAGACAAGGATAATACCCTATGGCATTCCATTACAGTTATTCTGTCAGATTGAAACCAAGTAATTAATCGACATCCTTTGGGTATTATTCTTTAACAGACCACGGCTCCACATATCAATGCATCTTTTGAATCCATATTTTGCCTTCTATAATGATATCATAGAGGACTTTGTAAAGTACTTTGAAGAAGTTAAAGTGGCTTGACTTACTAGTCTAAAAAATAAAATGTTCATTGCATTCTTCTCTAAAATATTGATACTACACCTATTTAATCTCTTTAAACATTGACAGGAACTGAAAACAAGCTGTCAGTTTAATCTTGGGGTCTAATTTTTAATTATTTAAAAAATTTAAATTGTTATGTATTAGTCCAGTTATCTAGTGATGCATAACAAACTAACCCCACATTTTAGCAGCTTAAAACTATAGCCATTTTATTGCATATGCCAATTTTTTGATTCTGGAATTTGGGCAGAGTTTTGCTGATGATCCTTGTGCTTCATGTGCTATTGAGAGGTCATTCCAAAAAAATTAGCTTGTCTGGAGAGTCCAAGAGGGTTGTACTCACACATCTGGCTCCTTGATGGGAATGTCTGGACCTACTTGGGATTTTTGACAAGAGTCCCAATGTGGGCAACATGTTGCAAGGTTCCCAGACATGATGAACTTTGTACTTATTATATGGCTCAGTGCTCCAAGAGCAAGCAGTTCAGTCAATTCCTTCTGCAATTAATTCATGCAAAAACTGTTTATCAATTACTTAATATGTTGCAGGTATGTGTTAGATGTTTTGTGATGCAGCAGTACATGAGAAAGCCTGTCCCTAACTACATGGAGTTTACAGAGAGGTGGGAAATAAGATTATTAAACAAACAATAGCAAGTGAAAATAAAAGTTTGGAAAGCATTGTGAAGAAATATTTTTACTGGAAATCCCTTCCAGTGTCCCACTTCTTCCCCAAGGCTAAGGGATTATCACTAAAGAATTACATTCTATAAGGAAAAATGCATTTTTTATTTTTTTGTTAACTGAGACATGGGTTCTCCTTCATTTAAAGCTCACATTTTCCCCATCTATGGGAAATAATAGGAAATAGTAAAACATCTAACTTATAGTACATTTTTATATACTGATGATTTACTTAAAATGACTTATTCTTTATTATCGCTTCACAATGCAATCCATTTTGTATTACTTTTATGTTTATTTTACAATTTTCTACAGATGCTTTTAAAGAAACATATCATATTGTTCAAACCCTTATATATAAACAGAATAGCACAATTCACCACGAACTAAATCTAAATGCCATAAGCAGATTAATATAATTGAATATTGTATTCAATTCTTATGTCTTTCTACTTTTCATACAAAAAGGTTTTCTTATGTCTTTTTACCCTTCATGCAAATTTGTATTTAACAAATAATTTGAACCCAGTTGAAGAAAGGATGAAGGGTTGTATAGAAAAATGTCAGATACTTAGGCATAATCCTTTCTTCATGCTGAGGCTGGTCCATTTCTAAATTCGTAGTATATACTTTGCCACATCTCTAATTTAAGTAAAGAGAAGGCTTAAAAGGGCTAATTTATTACATGCTTGAGAATAGTCTACGATGGGAAATGAGAAATTAAATTTAGCTGATTTTGACCACATGCTTTAACTCTTAGAGAACAACATATTAAGTTTTCAAAAGTTTACAATATTATTCTTTAAGCTTATTATTGAGTTAAAAGAGTCATATATTATTAAGTAATGAGTGACATAATACTTAAAGGTAATAAATACAGTACTACATAAAAAAGAAATAACACATTGAACACACATTTTTCTTGGTCTTTCTATATTTATGAATTAGTTCCTAGATAATATTAAGAGTATAAATAAGAAGCTGAGTTTGAAATATTATATGGTATTCTAACTTTCCAATCTTAAAGTTTCTCATTAATTAACAAAAGTCACAAAGTTTAAAATTTTTATTTTAATATGTTTATAGGTTCAAATTTCCAGTCCTAAAAGTAATACTAATTACTATCTGTTTAGATGAAGAAATAATTGCTCAAGGGACAAGGAGAGTCAAAACCAAAGATGAGGTAAGTAGGTTACATTTATAATGTTTACTTTTCAGACTGGTTGCTTATTTACTGTGTCTGGCTAAAACTATTTTTTTTTAGACAGTTGAAATTGAAACACAGAACCTTAGGTTGTTTGACTTTTGTACTTTTTTTCATCTGAATTCATTGAGGAACCATCAATCATCATAATAACAATACTTAGCACTTTTCTAATTGAGAAATCAAGTCACTTGAATTCTATAAACAATTATGTCAATAGAATCAGAATGAGATTTCCCTTACACAGGGAATCATCAGAGCAGTTACAATTTAGTATGGCTTTCTCTAGCAACTAAACTTTATCATCAGTGGAAGTGGAAAGAATTACGTTTTTCTCCATTAGGTAATATAGTCTTGGCTTTTATTATACTAAAGTTTGATATGAGTTCAATAAGAGCATATGTAAAGTGCACAATCTATTTTAAGTTATTAAAGAGGACATGAAATCAATATTGCAGGATGCTGATATAGAAATTGCAATAAAATATATGAAAAGGAAAATTGTGACTTATTTTAATTAATTAATTAATTATACATTGACAGATAATATTGTATGTACTTCTTATGTACACTATGATGTTTTGAAAAATATATATGCCCGGCTCGGTGGCTCAGCCTGTAATCCCGTGCCTTTGGGAGGCTGAGGTGAGTGGATTGCCTGAGCCTGAGGGTTCGAGACCCGCCTGGGCAGCGAGACCTCATCTCTACAATAAATCAAAAAATCAGCCGGGTGTCGTAGCGCGCGCCTGTAGTTCCAGCTACGTGAAAGGCTGAGGGGGAAAAGTCGCCGGAGCCCAGCAGATCGAGGCTGCGGTGTCCGGGAGCGGCCACTGCACTCCAGTCTGGGCGACAGAGTGAGACTCCAACTCAAAAAAAAAAAAAAAAAAAAAAATATATACATTGTGGAATGACTAAATCTAACTAATAATGTATACATCATCTCACATAGTTATCATTTTTTGTGGTGAGAACACTTTACTCTTAGCATTTTCAAGCATATAATTCATTGTTATTAATTATGGTCACTGGTATAGTAACGAACATATTGAACTTGTACACCATTTCAAGAAAAATTTTAAGGATAAGCCAAAGAAAATACAGAGAATGTGATAGAGGGTCTTCATATATTCTACCTGCCAAACCACTGGCTTATAGAGAGAAATCGTTATATCACGAGAAAGTAAACATTAAATATTTCCTTGATGATTTCAATATTAGTTCATTAACTTTGAATTTTAAAATATACTGGGAAGGCAACTTGAATTTGCTTCTCTCAGTTTTTCTATGTTAAGGTGTATGTATGATGTTCAGTGTCCTTGATACTTAAATGGACACACCTGGCTAACCTCCAGTGGGATTGTGAAATGGGCCAATTGTCTTAAGCACTCTGGTTTTCCCAGTCTCTGTTAATTTTTAGTTCTTTATGTAGTCCTCATACCTTATCAGCCCCCTGAAATTCTCTCTGCTGTATCAAAACTTGCTTTCACATGATCCACGGTCTCTGATTTTAACTGGAAGAAAAATCTTAAGTTAAATAAACATAATTAATACTGGGTAAATCAGAATTTGGAGGAGTCTTTTTACCCTGTAAAATAATCCTATGAAGGCAGTGGTCTAATCTATCTTGTAGAAAGGTAAAAAAAAATACACATGATACTTTATAGTACAATGTTGCCCAGAAGTTATGGACCCTGTATCATCCAAGGACTAAGGAGATGACACGTACATGTACTATCAGCCCAGATTGAATGACGTAGTTCTAGTAACACATATTGTTTCACTTTATTCCCTTAAGCCCATTTGATCTAATAAGAATTTCATAAGCAAATGTGTTATAATTTTATTTCAATTATAATTATTTAATTTTGAAAGATGTGTTCCTTACTTTGTTAACAGGTCAGTTGGTCTTGACATCAAACAGTACCAGAGACCAAATGATGACTCAATTCTATTTTACGAGGACAGTATTCACAGAGATACTTTTGTAATTACTTTTCGTCTAATTAGTTAAGGCAAAGTAACCTGGCATCATAGTCTAACTAACTTCTTGCTATATGACTGAATAAAGTCAGCTACTATGAGGTAGATTAGAATTGATTAGTCATCAAAATTTATGCTGAATTTACTTATAAAAATTTGATCTTTTCAAGCTTTGTTACACTAAACCTACCATGTGAAAGTGAAACTTTGTGAATATTTATTTAAAAAGCTAAAAAGAATTCATTCCTTTTTTTGGTATATGACTTAGATTGAGTGAATTAAAAAGTCTTAACCTACATATGTGATCTGTCACAAGTAATTATTATTTTCAATAAAATCTTTATATAGGCCCTCTAAAATAAATATGGGTTATGATATTTAAAATCTTTGTCATTCTTATTATAAATTAATAAGAGGCATGCTTTGGAAAATTGTTCTTATTGTAATTTATAGCTCAGATATGAAGTCACAAATATGCTAAACTTCAAGTGAAAAATTTTTCTGAATTCTTGGGCATATAGCATTTCATCAGAACTTTTGATTAAAATTATCAAACAAAAGGGATCCTAAACAAAAGAAAGAGTGATGTAGTCTATGTACCTATTTCATCAACATAAAAAATTTGCTTAAGGTTAGATAAAACCAGTTTAATAATAAATTATTGAGCAACAGATACAATAAATTCTATGATGTAAAGCAAATACATTTCAGGTGAGTTGAGATATCTCTCTATGGTCTTGGGAGAATTTGAACTGGCTCATTCTTGAGTGAGAAATTATAGAAAGACTCTCAACAAAGTGGAGTAATGAATAACTAACAATTAATGGCAATTTAACCTGCTGGATGTTAATTGGGGTGAGACAAGGAATTCTGTAAAATCTCCATGTTTCCCGTTATTTTGGCTAATGATCTGCAGGATGAATTCATAAGATAGCTTTGAAATCTTCATGAAGCTAATTTAAACTATGAATAATTTTTTTTCACCAAAGGGATATTTGGCACTATCTGAAGATATTTTTAGTTTTCACAACTGAGAGGAGTGCTAGTAACACCTAATAGGTAGAGACTAGGGACACTGCTGCTGCTGCTAAGTATCCTACAATACCAGGACAGCGCTCCCACAACACAGAATTATCCAGTCCCATAGGTCATTAGTACTGAGACTGAGAACCTGCTTTAGAACTAACAAAGCCACTACAGGATGAACAGAGAAATAAAAAGAATGATTCTGAAAATATAGATAGGAATTTTTGGAAAATTTGACTTTGGATCACCACATTTACAAAGTGAACCAATAGGGAACGTAGGCAGAGAAACTGAATTGCTCCAGCTATTAAATAGCTGTTAGCAATGGAAATTAAAAAAAAATTAGAGGAGGTAGCCAGGCACCAACTAAAATTAAACTTGCCTTGAATAGAAAATGATTACAAACTTCAAACCAGAGAAGTTTATAATTAGATCTGTCAGGGGAAAAAATGTTTTGGAGTTCATATTTAAGGCAGGACCTGCTTTTGTTACAGAGTTCACAAGAATGTCTCTTTTGCCCTCATAAAAGCTTTTTCTAGAAAGTCATATAGTTGGAATCATACAGTAAATGTTCTTTTCAGATTGGTTTATTTTACTTAGTAATATGCATGCAGGTTTTCTCCAGTTTTTTTCATGATTTGATAGCTCATTTCCTTTTGGTGCTAAACAATATTTCACCTCCTGGATGAATCATAGTTTATTAATCCATTCACCTCTTGAAGGACATCTTGGTTGCTTCCAAGTTTTGTCAATCATGAAAAAGTTGCTATAAACATCTGTGTTTATGTAACATATGCAGACATAAGTTTTGGGTTCCTTTGGGTAAACACCATGGAGTGTGATTGCTACATTGTATGGTTATAGTGTTTAATTTTATGAGAAGCTGACCGAACCATCTTACAAAGTGGCTATCCATTTTGCATTCTTCCCAGTAGTGAATGAGAGTTCCTGTTCCACATTTTCACCAGGATTTGCTATTGTTTGTGATTTGGAAGTTGGTCATCCTTACAGCAGCATCTAGTTTTAATTCACAATTCTCTAATGACATATGATTTTGCACATCTTTTCATATGCTTACTTGATATTATATATCTTTGGTGGATTGTCTATTTTGCTCTTTTGCTTTGCTTTAAAGTTAGTTTGTTTGCAAATGTTGGTAAGGTTGTGGTGAAAAGAGAACAACTGTTCCACTGTTGGTGGGAATGAAAACTAGCTAAACCCCTGTGGGAAACAGTTTAGAGATTTCTGAAAGAACTAAAAGTAGACTTAACATTAAACCCAACAATCCCACTGCTAAGTATATACTCAAAGAAGCACAAATCATTCTACCAAAAAAGACACCTGCACATACAAGTTTATCAATTGCAGCACTATCTACAGTAGCAAAAACATAGAACCTAGGTGTCCACTGACGGTGGAGTGTGTAAGGAAAACGAAGTACATATATACTGTGGAATACTATACTTCCATAAAAAGACCAAAATAATGTCCTTTACAGTAATATGGGTGCAGCTAGAGACCATCATCTTGTGTGAATTGTCACAGAAACAGAAAACTGAATATCGTGTCTTCTCCCTAATATGTGGGAGCTAAAACCTGTAAGCACATAGGCACAAAGTTGGGGACAACAGACACTGGGGCACTTCTAATGTGGAGAAGGAGAAAGGAAAATAAGAGCTGAAAACTTCTCACTGAATACCATGTCTACTACCTGGGTGATGGACTCAATAGAAGCCCAACTCTCACCATAATGTGTTATTCCTATGAAACAAACCTGCACGTGTGTACCCCTGAATCAAGATAGAAAATAAAAACATAAATTAAAAAAAAAATAGGTTGTTTGTTTTCATATTGCTGAGTTTTAAAAGTTTTTAAATATGTTTTGGCTAGTCCTTTACCATATATGTCTTTTTTGTTGTTGTTGCTGTTTTGTTTTTGTGAGTTGGAGTCTCACTCGGTCACCCAGACTGGAGTGCAGTGGCCGCTTCCGACCACCACAGCCTCGACTTCCTGGGCTCCGGCGATCCTTCCGCCTCAGCCTTCCAAGTAGCCGGAACTACAGGACGTACTACCACGTCCGGCTGATTTTTTGATTTATTGTAGAGATGAGGTCTCGCTGCCCAGGTGGGTCTTGAACCTGCGGGCTCAGGCAATCCACTCACCTCAGCCTCCCAAAGGCGTGGGATTACAGGCTGAGCCACCGAGCCCGGCTATCATATATGTCATTTGCAGATATTTTATGCCATGCTGTGACTGGTCTTCTCATTTTCTTGAACTTGGCTATTGCAAAGTAGAAGTTTTTAGTTTTAATGAAGTTTACCAACTCTTTTTATTTATTGTGCTACTGGTATTATATATAAAAAGTCAATGCTATGCCTGATTTTCCTATGTTATTGTTTAGGTATTTCTATTTTTGTGTTCTGTATTCAAGTATTTGATTTATTTTGAGATAGTTTTTGTGAAGAGTAAAAGATCTGTGACTAGATGCATTTCTTAAACATGTGACTGTTCAGTTTTTCCAGCATTATTAATTAAAAATGCTCTGTGCTCCATTGTATTGTCTTTGTTGCTTTATCAAAAATCCATTGATTAGGAGACTTACAGTTCCAAAATGCCAGTGTAAAAACAAGCAATCTTCAATCCTCTATGCAGTAAACTCAAGACAAATATATGTCATCAAGATTATTACTAGCAACTCATGTATGAGAACTCAAATACCATGTATGAACAACTCAAATACTCATGTATTTGAGAACTCAAGTACTCATGTATGAGAACTCAAATACCATGTATGAGTTACTCAAATACTCATGTATGTATTGAGTTCTCATGTATGAGAACTCAAATACTCATGTATGAGCAACTCAAATACCAGCAACTCAAATATGAGAACACCAGAAAACCCAAATATGGAAGACAATTCCTGAAGCCATGGAGAAGTGAAAAAACTGAGCAGATGGTAAGAGAATCAGATTTTCCTATTTTCAACACTTTCTCCTCCAGGTCTGCCTGGCATCAGACTCAGAAAATTTCCCCTGAGTCAGTTTCTATGCTAAAAAAACTGATATTGAGGAGAATAACAATTTTTCTTACCATCTTGGGTTACCTGGCAGGATACTTATCCCTGCTTCAATGGACAGGAAGCATCAGGAGTGCCTGAAGTAAGAAATATCCCTGAGGACAGCCAGAGCTGAACTAACATCTGCAGTCCTGGAAGTCTGCTTTGTACCTTGTCCAAAGGAGATGCCATATTAGAGTGACTGGTCAGTTGCACTACACTGGTGTAGATTTATTTCACAGGTCCCCTGGGCATGAACACCTAACTTGTTTTCTCACATTACTGGAATACCCTTTTTGGGACCTCTCTTCCCCAGTTCATGACAGGGAGCACTCTGTTTACTAAAAGAGAGGCAAGTCTGGACTTAAAATGCCATCTAGTTCCAAAAACTAGGTAATGACCTAGTAAAAAAAAAAGAAAAGTAAATCAATAGATATATTACAATGAATCTCAAAGCTAATATATTCAATAAAAAACGACGGACACAGAAGACTAAAATAAATAACTAGTTTTCAATACAAAGACATAGATATACATCCACAGGAAACAACAGCAAATAGAGAACTTTTAGTTCACTAAACAAACAAAACAAAGAACCAGTGACTGATGCTAATCAGACTGTGATATATGACTCTGATCTAGAATTCAAAATAGTGGCTTTAAGAAAACTCAATAATCTCCAAATTAACACAGAAGTAATTTATAAATTTATCACAGAAATTTAACAAAGAGATTAAAACAATAAGAAAATAAGGCAGAAATCTTGGAATTGAGAAATACATTTGCTGAACTGAAAAATTCTTTACAGACTCTCAACAGCAGAATGAATCAAGCATAGGATAGAATCAGTGAGTTAGAAAGCAGACTATTGGAAAATACACAATCAGAGGAGAAAAAGGAAAAACATGAAAATGAGTGAAGATCATCTTAAAAGATATAGAAATGACCCCAACAGACCAAATCTAAGGATTATTGGTATTCAAGAGGAAACTGAGCAAGAGCAAGGGGGAGAGAGCTCATTCAAAGAAATAATAACAACAAACTTTTCAAAACTTGAGAAAGAGATAAATCCAGTTACAAGAAGGTCTTAGAATACCAAACACATTTTGAGCCAAATAAGACTATCCCAAAATATATGGTAAACTCTCAAAGGCCAAGGACAAACAGAGGATACAGAAAGCAATGGAAAAAAGAAAAAAAAAAACCACATAAAGGACCCCTAAATCATCTGGCAACAGAATTATGAGTGGAAAATCAAACAGACTAGGTAAGAATTTGATGATATCTTCAAAGTGCTGACAAGAAGCAAAAAAAAAAAAAAAAACCAACAAACCTGTCATCTAAGAATACTGTATCCAGTAAAGCTATTCTTCAAATATGAATAGATAAAATCTGCCCCAGACAAGCAAAACCTAAGAGGATTTGTCACCACCAGACCTATCTTACAAAAAATGCTAAGTGGAATTCTGTAATCTGAAACAAAATAAAACACTAAAATGAAAAAAGAAAACATTTGAAGATATAAAGCCCACTATTAAAAGCAAATACATAGACAACCCCAGAATACTCTATCACTGTAATTATGATATGAAATCCACTCATGACTCACAATTTACTTATGAAATCCAAAAAACATCTATCTAAAATAATAGCTACGGGGGTTCAGACAAGATGGCGACCAGACAGGTCAGCTGTGAGAGTCTCCACAAAAGCAAGTGTCCATAAAGACTCTCTGTGTGAGTAGGCATGTGCTAGTGGGAGAGTGAAAGTCCATCTGAGGGGAGACTCAGGTTCATGCACCCAGGTAACCCCTCTGAAGGTGACTGCAAGCTCTCACTGCCCTGAGATTTGGGCCATGGGCAAGCAAGATCATCTGCTGTTCTCAGGACTCTCTTTAAGAGAGACTGCCAAATCCAGTTGATTCTCATTGCCTGGCATCTGGTCCATACCATCACTTGCTATAGCAAATCAGCTGGAGCCCTGGATCCAATCAATGGAGAGAGAAGATTGGGGATAGCCAGAGAGGGTCCCCATGCCCGGTGAAGAAACACTGACCACAGCCATTTTCTCTGTTCCAGGACTAGGCAGAGACTTGCATTGCCCCACCCAGCTCTGCTCAGTTCTGCCCAGTCTCCAACTTGGGACTTAAGGTAATCTCATCAAACTGGGAGAGACAGAAACCCCTTGCCCATGCTGGATCAGACACAGACAGGTCAGATCTGAGTGGCAGACTTGACAGGCAGCAAGCTGGGTGAGTCCAGACCTGATCTACCCTTCTTCCAAGAGTAGGCCTGAGGCATCAGATCCAAGCTATGAGCAACCATATCAGTTTGGGCTGAGAAGTAGTGACCAGAGCTGAAAGTACATTGGACTTACAGGAATGACCTCACAGTGAGTTTGGTTCCTTGTTTTTATTTATTTATTTTGTCTGTTTGTTTTTTGTTTTTGTTTTTCTTTCTCTTACTTTCTGTTTTTGATAACATTTTCATACTTGGTTGTTTCTGTTATTTTACTGATTTTTTTCTTTAGACTTCCTGTTTGTGTAAGGGAAGAATACATCAATAGGGAAGTTTCTGTCGGTTTGTGTGTTTATATGATTGTCTGTATGTTTTCATTATTTTTAATCTTTTCTGTCTTTGTTCCTCTATTCACTTATTAGTTGGTACATCTGTCTGTTTTCCCTCTTGTTCTTCTTTCTCTCCATCTTCCTCTTGCCCCCCCTTTCCATTCTTTTCTTTTTTCTTACCTCATTTTGTTTCAGGGAGCAAACCCATGCACCCACTGCATGGACAGAATGTAAGGCAGTGGGAAGTGGGTTCCAGGGTATCCATACACCTGTCAGTGGATACTAGGATCTACAGATAGATTTTGAATCACAGCTCCTCCCTCAATTAAATCTCAAAACTGCACAAAGTAAAGCCCACAACCCACAGTCTGGTGTCAGAACTAAACAAAGCCAGAAAATCCAATAAGGAAGAATAAGAGATTGAGCAAACAAAAGTAAAAGCAACCCACCATCCCTGAACAACAAAACTAAAGAAGAGAATAAGGGGGAGGATCTACACAAATGAAGAAAAACCAAAAGAAGAATATGAGTCTCACATAGACCCCTGGGAGTTCAGACACTGAGAAAAGAGACTTCAGAACACAAACCATGAAGAGTCCCCAGAATGACTGGTCTCAAACTACAAATCCAGATATAAAGACATTAATAGAGAGAAGAAATAGAATTGAGGAGAGACAAGAGAAAATATGAAAGAGTTGATAACTTAGATAACAGCAGTAAAGAATACTGTGAATGTAATAAATAACAAACTGATAAGCATGGAAAGCAGAATTAGCCAAGCAGAAGAATGAATCTCAGAGCTTGAGGAACAAAATATAGAACTAACTCAAACTGTCAAAAACATAGAAAAGAAGCTTAAAAAGACAGAACAAAACCTTCAAGAGATGAGTGATTATTTCAAAAGGCTGAACTTAAGAGTAATGGAACTTCCTGAGGCAGAAAGAGAGACAGAGAACAAACATTCCATGAAATTATTCAAGAAAATTTCCCTCATCTCATCAGTGATACCAACATTCAAACACAAGAGATTCAGAGAACCCCTGCAAGACAGCAAGTGAGAAGACCAACTCCTAGACACATAGTAATTCACCTAAACAAAGTAGATATAAAAGAAAAAGTCCTAAAGGCAGCAAGAGAAGAAGGTCAGACTACCTACCAGGGAAGACCAATTAGAGTAGCAGCAGATTTATCTACAGAAACCCTTTAGGCTAGAAGAACTTGGAGCCCAACCTTCAAAGTTCTCAAAGAAAACAATTTCAATCAAGAATAACCTACCCAGCTAAGCTAAGCTTCATCAGTGAGACAGAATTAAAATCTTTCCCAGAAATTCAATCCCCAAGAACTTATGCTGCTCTAGACCAGCTCTAAAAGAAACACTTAAGAAAGTATTAAACACAGAAGAAAGCAAAAAAAGAACAACAGCATTCTTCACAAGAGTGAAGGAAAAAGATTTAAAACACACATGAATCAACCCAAAAATCAAAAGAAAGACCACAAAAAACAGGAGCAACAACTTTATAAGAAACTCATGACAGAGATAAACTCTCACATTTCAATAATCAGCCTGAACATGAATGGACTAAAAACACCACTGAAAAGATATAGAATGGCAAACTGTATAAAATATTATGAGGCAACAATATATCATCTCCAAGAGACTCATCTTACCAGAAAGGACACTCACAGACTCAAAGTAAGAGGATGGGAACTAAAATTTCCGGCAAATGGAACACAAAAGAAAGCAGAAGTTGCAATCTTAATATCAGATAAAAATACCCTTTAAGCTATCAAAAATTAAAAAAGATACAGAAGGTAACTATATAATGATAAAAGGTTCAACCATCAACAAGAAATATCCATCCTAACCATATATGCACCCAACATAGGAGCACCAACTTTCATAAAGCAGCTTCTAGGCAGACTTAAAAAAGATATTGACTCTAACACTATCATAACTGGAGACTTTAGTACCCCACTCACAACCCTAGACAGATCATTGAGACAAAAAATCAACAGGGAGATCTGGAATCTCATTAAGACTCTTGACCAAATGGACTTAATTGATATCTATAGAACACTCCACCCATTGACCACAGAATATGCATTCTACTCATCACCACATGCAACATACTATAAGATCAGCCACATCCTTGGCCATAAATCAAGCATAAACAAATTTCATAAGATTGAAAGTCTGTCATGCACCTTCTCAGACCACAGTGGAATAAAAATAAATATCAATACCAATAAAGTTCCCCTCCAAACCACAAAGACATGGACATGATGCCAAGCAACTCCTAGGCCAACATTGAAATCAAAACAGAGATTAAAAGCTACCTAGAAACAAATGAAAATGAAGAAACATCTTACCAAAACCTCTGGGATGCCATGAAAACAGTAGTAAGAGGGTAATTCATATCTCTATAAACACACATGAAGAAAATGGAAAGATCCAAGTTAACAGCCTAAAAAGTCACTTAAAGAAGCTGGAAAGGCAAGACCACCAAAACCCTAACTTCAGGAGAATAATCTAGATCACCAAAATAAAAGTCCAAATCCAGGACACAGAAGACAAAAAGATAATACAAAAAAATCAATGAAACAAAAAACTGGTTCTTTGAAAGGATAAACAAGATTTATGGTCCCCTAGCTAGACTGACCAAGAAAAAGAGAGAAAAACTCCAAATAAACTCAATCAGAAACACAAAACATGAAGTCACAACTGACCCTGAAAAAATACAAAAGATTATCAGAGACTACTATGTACACTTGTATGGAAACAAACTTGAAAACCTAAAGGAAATGGAGGACTTTCTGACATCACACAACATCCCCAGGTTGAAATAAGAAGAAATGGAGATTCTAAATAGATCAATACTAATCCAGGAATTGACTATGTCATAAGAAAACTACCTACAAAAATAAATAAATAAAGCCCTGGACCAGATGGCTTTCTAGCAGAATTCTACAAAACATACAAGGAGGAACTGGCACCAATCCTATTGAAACTATTTCAGGCAATTGAGAAAGATGGAACTCTCCCCAAATCATTTAATGAAACTAACATCACACTGATACACAAGCTAGGTAAAGATCCAAAAAAGAAAGAGAACTACAGGTCAATATCCTTGATAAACATAGATGCTAAAATTCTCAACAAGATCCTAGCAAATTGGATTCAACAAGACATCTAAAAAATCATCCACCATGACCAAGTAGGCTTCATCCCCAGGATGCAAGTCTGGTTCAATATTTGTAAGACCATAAATGTAATTAAATACAACAACAGACATAAAAACAAAAACTACATGACTATATCATTAGATGCAAAAAAACTTTTGATAAAAATCTAGCACCCCTTCTTGATAAAAAACCCTTGAACATCTAGGAATAGATGGAACATATCTCAAAATAGTAAGAGCTATTTAAGAGAAACCCACAACCAGCATACTGCTAAAGAGATAGAAATTGAAACCATTTCCCCTGAAAACTGGAACAGGACAAGGATGCCCACTCTCATCCCTCTTGTTCAACATAGTTTTGGAAATTCTAGCTAGAGCAATCAGAGAAGAGAAGGTGATCAGGTGTATCCAAATAACAAAAGAGGAAATCAAGTTATCCTTTTTTGTAGATGACATGATTCTATACCTCAAAAACCCAGGAGAATCTGTCAAAAACCTCCTTGTACTGATAAAGGACTTTGGCAAAATCTCAAACTATTAAGAACCTTAGAAAAAGCAGGAGACACCTTTATGGAAATGGGAAGTGGCAACCAATTCCTGATCAAAACCCCAAGTGCCCATGCCATAAGAGATAAGACAGACAAATGAGACCTCAACAAACTGACAAGTTTCTTCAAAGCCAAAGAAACCATCAAGAGATCAGGGAGACAGTCCACAGACTGGGAAAAACATATTTGCCAACTGTGTGTCTGACAAAGGCCTAACATCAACAAGGGTACCTGCATAATGAATATTTGTATAACTAACCCTGAATTGTACCCCACAATTTAAAATAAAAAATTTAAACTTAAAATAATAATAGCTATAGCAAATTTCAAAGATGCAGGCAATATAAAAATATGTAAATTGAGACAACACAAAATCAAAATGTGGAGGAAATGAAGTTAAAATATAGAGTTTTTTATTTGATTCAATTTTTTGATTGACAAAAAGTTATGATTTATTTAAAATAACTTGTTATTTCCATAAGATGTGTTTGTAAACTTCCATATAACCACAATACAAAAATTTGTAATAGATTCACTAAAAATAAAAAGTAACAAATTAAACATACCACTAGAGACAATTACTTAATCACACACACACACACATAAAAATGAGGTGCATATACACGATGGAATATTACACAGCCATAAAGAAGGACAAAATTATAAACTTTGCAGCAACTTGGATGGACTTAGAGGCTATAATACTGAGTGATCTATCACAGAAACAAAGAACCAAGTATCACATGCTCTCACTCATAAGTGGACCTTGGACATCTATCATAATACTATAAGAAAGGGATTGGCAATAGTGAGAAACTGCCAGGGGAGGGCTGGTGTGGGACTGACAGTAGTGGGAAACTGCCAGGGGAAGGAGGCATACCACATCATCAAGAGTACCTACATAATGAACATTTGAATACCTAACCCTGAATTTTTCATTTAAAATTAAAAAAATTCCAAAAAATGAGAAGTAACAAAACAACCAGAAAGCATGCAACAGAATGGCAGCAATAAGTGCTTACTTATCAATAATAACACTGAATATAAATGATCTAAATTCTTCTATTAAAATGCATAGAATGACTGAATGAATAAAGAATCAAGACCTACCCTTCTACCTACAAGACACCCACCTCATCTTTCACATAGACTGAAAGTGAAGGAATGAAAGATATTCCTTGCAACTGGAAACTACAAGGGAGCAGGAGTATGTATATACATAACAGATAAAATAGACTACAAATAGCTGTAAAAAGAGACAAAAAATGTCACAAGTAATAAAGGGGTCAATAGAGCAGGAGGATATAACAATTATAAATATTTGTGCATCCAACATTGGAACTCCCAAATATGTAAAGAAAACATCAGTAGATCTGAAAGGAGAGACAGACTGCAATACAATAATATTCGGGAATGTCAAAACACACTCTTGGTAATTGACAAATCATCTAGACAGAAAATCAAGTAAGAAACACTAGAATTTAACTACACCTTAGATCAAATGGGCCTAGCTAACATTTCCAGAACATTTCATTCAACTGTTACAGAATACATATTCTTTTCATTGGCATATGGAATATTCTCCAGAATAGACTATATTTTAGACTACAAAAAAACAAGTTTCAAAGAATTTTGACAGTAGAAACTATTAAGTACCTATTCTGACCACAATGGAATAAAACTAGAAGTCAATAACAAGAGAAACCTTGGAAAAACACAAACACATGAATATTAAATAATATGCTCCTGAACGACCAATTGGTTAATGAAAAAAAAATTAAGAAAATTTAAGAAATTTTTAAAAACATCACAATCTATTGGATAAAGCAAAAGAAACACTAACAGGATATTTTATAGCAATAAACACCTACATTAAAAAATTGAAAGGCTTCAGATAAACAACTTAACAATGCTCTTCAAGGAACTAAAAGAACAAGAATAAACCAACTTCAAAATTAGTAGAAAGAAATAAATAATAAAGATCAGAGTACAAAAGATCAATGAAACAAAACGTTGATTTTTAGAAAATATAAACAAAATCAACAAAGTTTTATCTTGACTAATAAAAAGAGAGAAAACCCAAATAAAATCAGAAACAGAAAAGCAGACTAACAGCTGAGATCACAGGCATACAAATAAACATTAAAGCTATACACCAACCAATTAGAAATGGTTAAGTTTCTGAACACAGACAACCTACCAAAAGCAAACCACTAAGATATAGAAACCTCAACAAACAAATAACAAGTAACAATGTTAAAACTATAATAAACTCTTCCATCAAAGGAAAATTTAGGACCTGATGACTTCACTGATGAATTTTACCAAACATTAAAAGAAGAACTTATATCAATTATAGTCAAACTCCTTTCAAAAATTGAAAAGGAGAAAGTACATTAAAAGTCATTCTGTGATGCCAGTATTTTTCAAAAGAAGACATATAAGTGACTGACAGATATATGAAAAATTGCTCAATATCACTAATCATCAGAGAAATATGAATCAAAATCATGGAGAGATATCATCTCACCTTAGATAAAATGGTTTTTTATCAAAAAGACTTGTCATAATGGATGCTGGTCAAGATGTGAAGAAAGGAGATTGCTCATACACTGTTTGTGGTAATGTAAATTACTTCAGACACTATGGAAAGCTGATTGTAAGTTTCTCAAAAAAACTAAAAGGTAAAACTACTATATTATACTATATTATACAGCAATTCCACTACTGAGTAAATATCTGAAAGAAAGGTAATCAATATATTGAAGACATATCTGCACTCTCATGTTTATTTCAGTACTAATCACAATAGCCATGATATGAAATCTACCCAAGTGCTCATCAGTGGTGATGAATGAATAATGAAAATGTGATATATATAAACAATGGAATATTATTCACTCATAAAAAAATGGAATCCTGTCATTTGTGGCACATGGATAGAACTGGGAGTAAAGTGAAATAGTCTAGGCAAAGAAAGACAAATATTTCATGCTCTTACTCATAATGGGACTTTAAAAAGTAGATCTCCAGTCCAGTTTCAATGGGCAGCACAGTTAGTTTCATGTTTTTGCTATTGTGAATAGTACTGCAATAACCATGTATGCTCAGGTATCTTTTTTGCAGAATAATTTGAGTTCCTCTAGGTAAATTCCCAGTTAGGGGGATTGCTAGGTTGTATGGAAAGTCAATATCTAGTTCTTTTAGTAATAGCTATACTGTTGTCCATAGAAACTGAACTAGTTTGTACTACCAGCAACAGTAGAGAAGTGTTCTTTTTTCTCCATGTCCTCATCAGCATCTGCTGTTTTTTGTTTTATTAATCATAGCTATTCTTATTGGAGTTAGGTGGTATCTCATCGTGGTTTTGATCTCACTGTGATATCTTTGTTATTTAGTGAGACTGAGTATTTTTTTATGTGTCTGTTGGCAGCTCGTATGTCTTTTTTTGAAAATTGTCTATTCATATCTTTCGCCCATTTTTTAATGAGACTGTTTTTTTTTTCCTTTCAGCACATTTGAGTTCCTTGTGGATCCTAGATGTTAGGCCTTTGTCAGATATCCAGTTGGCAAATATCTTTTCCCATTTGGTGGGCTGTGTCTTCACTCTCTTGATGGTTTCTTTTGCTTTTCAGTTTGATGAGGTCCCACTTGTCTTTCTTATCTCTTACAGCATGGGTATTTGGGGTTTTTGATCAGGAATTGACTGCCTATTCCAATTTCTATAAGGGAGTCTCCTGTATTTTCTAAGACTCTTATAGTTTGACATCTTATGTTTAGGTCTTTGATTTGTTTGGAGTAGATTTTTGTGTATGGTGATAGGTAGGGGTCCTGTTTCATTCTTCTGTATGTGGTCAGCCAGTTTTCCCAGCACCATTTACTGAATGTGGTACATGTACACACACGATGGACTATTACAAAGTCATAAAGAAGGACAAAATTATGGATTTCACAATAACTTGGAAGGTTATACTCAGTGATCTATCACAGAAAAAAAGAACTGAGTACCACATGTTCTCACTCATAAATGGACCCTGAACACCAATCATAATACCACAAAAAAAGGATTGGCAATAGCAGGATACTTCCAGGGGAAGGAGGGACACATAACTTCAATATGCTTGATCCTAATTCAGGACAAGTGAGGTCCAATGGAAGACTCAAAACTTCACCTGTACCTAAACCACGTACATACACAATTCTAATTTGTATCCCACAACTTTAAAATAAAATAAAATACTAAGAAAACAGGTGGATCTCATGAAGATAGAGAGGAGATTCATGGTTATCAGAGGCTGAGCAGGGTAGAAAGGTAGGTGGATAAAAAGAGGTTGATTAATGGATACAAATATACAGTTTGATAGAAGAAATAAGACCTAATGTTTTATATATTCGCAGGTTGACTATATTTTCCAATAGTCTATTGTATATTTTAGAATAGCTCAAATAGAATAATTTAAATATTTCTAGCATATAGAAAAATACAAATGTTTAAAGTTATGGATATTCCAATTACACCGATTTGATCTTTACTATTTATATGAATGTGTTGAATTATCAGATGTACTTCTCCAAAATATGTACACATAGTATCAATTACAATAAAATTAGATAGAAAAAATCAACTGACAATATTTATGTGGTTCGATTTCTGAGCTCTCTGTTCTGTTTTATTGATTTGTATATTTATTATTTCACTAATATCACAGTCAGGATTACTGTAGCTTTATAATACGTCTTGAAGTCTGGTAATGCCATCAAATCTATAGAACAAGAAAAACTGAGTAGGACCTTATACAGAAGAGATCTAAAAAGAGTTATTAATATATGGCTTGTTCAGTTTTTTACATGTTGTTAGGATGAAGTAATGACTTCTAAACTCCTTGTATGCTGGACTGAAAAACAGAAGTCTCTTCCTTTTCTTTCTCTCTTTTTTTATTAGAAAGATGTGGGGTAAAATTCAGGGATAGGTATACAAACATTGATTATGCAGGTACCCTTGTTGATGAGGTGTGCCCCTCCCTCCCCTAGCAGTTTCCAACAACTGCCAATGCCACCCCCCCTCCTGACAGTTTCCCACTACTGCCAATCCCTTTCTTATAGTATTATAATTGTTCAAGGTCCACTTATGAGTGAGAACATATGGTACTCTGTTCTTTGTTTCTGTGATAGATCACTGAGTATGATAGACTCTAAATCCATCCAAGTTGCAGCAAAGTCCAAATGATTGTCCTTCTGTATGGCTGCATAATATTCCATTGTGTATATGTACCACATTTTTTAATCCAGTTCAGCTTCAATGGACAGCATGATTGGTTCCATGTTTTTGATATTGTGAATAAGGCTGCAACAAATATACCTGTGCAAGTATCTTTTTTGTAGAATAATTTGACTTCCTCCAGGTATATTCTGAATAGGGGAATTGCTGGATCATATGGAAGGTCAATTTCTAGTCTTTTCAAAAATCACAACACTGTCTTCCAAAGAGGTTGCACTACTTTGCATTCCCACCAGCAGTGTAGAAGCATTCCTTTTTCTCCACATCCTCACCAGCATCTGTTGTTGTTTGTTTTATTAATCATGGCCATTCTTACTGGGGTTAGGTGGTATCTCCATGTGGTTTTGATTTGCATTTCTATGATGATGAGTAAGGCTGAGCACTTTTTCATGTGTCTGTTGGCTGCCTGTATATCTTCTTCTGAGAAGTGTCTATTCATGTCTTTTGCCACTTTTTAATGGGCTGTTTGCTTTTTTCCTTTCAGTGCATTTGAGTTCCTTGTAGATCCTAGATGTAGACCTAGGCCTTTGTCAGATATACAGTTGGAAAATATTTTTCCCATTCTGTGAACTGTCTTCCTGCTCTCTCGATGGTTTCTTTTGGTTTGCAAAAGCTTGTTAGTTTGATGAGGTCCCACTCGTCTACCTTATTTCAAGATATGGGCATCATTTAGGGTTCTGAATGGGAATTGGTTGCCAGTTCCAATTTCCATTAGGGTGTCTTCTGTGTTTTCTAAGATTCTTATAGTTTGAGGTTTTATGTTTAGGTCTTTGATCCATTTAGAGTTAATTTTTGTGTATGGTGATTGGTAGGGTCCTGTTTCAATCTTCTGCATGTGATTAGCCAGTTTTTCCAGCACCATTTACTGAATTGGTTCTTCTCTCCCCAGTGGTTGTTGCTGGAGGCTTTGCCAAAGAGGAGTTTGTTGAGAAATTGAGGCTTTGCTCTGGAATCTCTATCCTGTTCCATTAGGCTGTTTTGATTACTATAGCCTTATAGTAAAGTTTGACGTCTGGATGTGTGATACCTCCTGTATTGTTTCTTTTGCTAAGGATTGTTTTGGCTATTTGTGTTCATTTATGTTTCCACATGGATTACTGCATTGTAATTTCCAGGTCTGAGAAAAATGATATTGGTAATTTAATGGGTATTGCATTGAATCTGTAGATTGTCTTTGGTAGGCAATTGCCTTTGGTAGATTGCCTTTAATAATTTTGATTCTTTCTATCTATGAGCATGGAATATTTTTCCATTTGTTTGTGTCTTCTTTGATTTCTTTGAGCAATGTTTTGTAGTTCTCTTTGTAAAGGCCTTTCACTTCTCTGGTTAGGAAGATGCTGAGGTATTTCATTTGTGTGTGTGACTATTGTGAATAGGATTGTGCTTTTAATTTGGGTCTCTGCCTGCTTGGTGTTGATGTGTAGGAATGCAACTGTCTTTTACACATTTATTTTGTACCCTGAGACTTTGCCAAAGTCCTTTATCAGTGCAGGCAGGTTTTTGACAGATTCTCTTGGATTTTCAAGGAATAGGATCATATCATCAGCAAAGAGGGATAACTTGACTACCTCTTTTACTATTTGGGTACCCCTCATTTCCTTCTCTTATCTAATTGCCCTAGCTAGGACTTTCAACACAATTTTGAACAAAGAGAAGTGAGAGTGGGTAGCCTTGTCTTGTTCCAGTTTTTAGGGAAAATGTTTCAGTTTCTGTCCATTTAGCAACATGTTAGCTGTGGGTTTATCATTATTATTTTGAGGTATGTTCCTTCTATACCTAGGTGTTTGAGGGTTTTTCAAGAAGCGATGCTGGATTTTATAATAAACTTTTCCTGCATCTAATGACATAATCATGTCGTTCTTGTTTTTACATCTTTTGATGTATTTAATGACATTTATGGTCTTACAAATGTTGAACCAGCCCTGCACCCTGGGGATGAAGCCTACTTGATCATGGTGGATGATTTTTGAGATGTGTTTTTGCGTCCGTTTTGCTAGAATCTTGTTGAAGATTTTTGCATCTACATTCATAAGGGATATTGGCCTATAGTTCTCTTTTTTTGTTGGATCTTTACCCGGTTTGGGTATCAGTGTGATGTTAGCTTCATAAAATGATTTGGGGAGAATTCCATCTTTCTCAATTGCCTGGAATAATTTAAATAGGATAGTTATCAGCTCCTCCTTGCACATTTTGTATAGTTCTGCTGGAAAGCCATCTGGTCCAGAGCTTTATTTGAAGCAGGAAAGGAGGAAGAATAGTGGAGGTGGGTGGTTCTGTAGTCCCTCAAATGGTCAGGGTGATCTCTCTGGCTGGGTGATGTGAGATTGTCTCTTCCCCAGGTATGTACTCACAATGGGTACCCCAGCCAGGCCTATCCTCAACTGGAGTTCTCCTATTGCTACTGTGATCCAGACTCCACCTGGGTTTGTCCCTCTCAGTTGTGTCTCAACTGTGTGGTCTGACTTTCAGAGGATTGCTGGAGAGGAGGGAGTTTGGGTCAGCTCTGGACTCACCATTGATTTCTTTGGAGTTCTTCCTCATCCTTTTCTGGACACTCCCTTTGTCCTGAGGCTGGGTCAGGGTATGGAGTGGGGCGCCTAGAACTCAGCACTCATCAGGCCCTCTAAAGTTTGTGCTTTTAGGATATTCCCTCTGGGTCACAATCAATCCCTGAGTAGTTGATCCACCATTCACAGAGATCAGGTGTGTTGCTTTGTGGTGAGCTAGTCGGAGCACTTTCCTGCCCTGCCTTCAAGGTTGTGGTGGGGTGCCTCTCTTGTCCTCTTCCATGGGACTTTGCCTCTGGACTCCTACTACAGCCCCTGGTGCCAGTGCCCTGCCAGGTGCTGAAGTGGTGAGGCAAAGCTTGGAGCCAGCAGTCTCTCCTGCTGCAATGGTGAGGGGGAGCCTGGGGTGATTGTTTCTTTCCACTGCTTTTTCACAGGAAAACTTTTGTCTGTTTTAAAAAACATAATGGTGCTTGACTTCTGTGACCTGGGAAGAGCCATCAACAAAGCAGAGAAGCTGCAGCACCAGCCACTGCACCAAGGACCTGGCCACTTGCTCACGAGCCCTGACTTAGTCTTTCCCAGCATTTTCTTCCCTCAGAGGTTTTGTTGGTTTATTAAAAAAAAAAGAAAAAGAAAAAGAAAATGGCACTCAGCATCTGCATTCCGGGAATTGCTAGGGTTCAATTCTAGCAGCTGTGGCACCAGCCGCTGCACCAGGAGAGCCTTGGCCGCTGGCTCCCTAGCCCTTACTCAGTTAGCCACTCACACGTCCACTTACTCACCAGCATATACACACATACACTCACTCACTCATATGGGGACTCGCATAGTCTGACTGGCTTGGACACCATCTTCCTCCAGTTTCTTCCTTATCTTTCCCTCCCCATCTCTTCCTTACGCCACTCCTTTTGTTGTTCATATACTTCACTTCATGGTACATGATTATTTGTCATTTTGTTTGCTTATTTTAATACTCTCCATCCCTGATTTTAATTCCAATCAAAACTCCACCATGGGTACACATGCTAATCTCTTTGTTACAGGCTCTTAACTATGCCTTTCCCTTATAAACTGAGTACTAGTGGTTTGACTACATTTTAATTAGCAATAGTTGTATTACACTATAAAGTTTTCCTTTTTTGCTTTGTTCATTCAACACGGATGATAACATTTATTCTACTTGTCTATCTAAATCATTGTTTCTAACTGTTGCTTTTCATATTTCATAGTTTTCAGAGTACTTCAAAGCTGCATCCAGATCACACTTTTTTTTTGTAGTTGAGTATGCCTTGGGTACCTCAAACTGTCTACTATCCCAACAATGAGATTATGAACATCCTTTTACACTTTCACTGTGGATACCCAGAAATGTGACCATGTTTGGACATTCAATACTATATTTCATCAGATTGATTTTCAGAATAACTATATCTAGATTTTATTTCTAGCAAAAGTGTATGAATGTTTCCTTCTTCCCATATTCTCACCAAAAAATTGGCATTATGCAGATTTCTAATTTTGTCTATTTTTTTATAGTTGTCAAGAGATGTTTCTTTTTTATTTTAAGCTGCATATCTTGGATTAGTAATGAGTTTAAACATTATCACATATTTAGACTTATCTTTCTATAAATTGCTTATACCTGGCCTTTTCTCATTTTAAAATTGGTTTTACTGTCTTTTGATTGCTTTATTAGAGTATTTCCCTATAATCTAGAGGTTAATTCTTGGTTTAATTTGGACCTTTAACAAATCTTTCCAGTTGCAATTGTACTGTTAACCCTATCAGACCATTCACTAGACAGAAATCCTTAATTTTGATTTATCAAATATATATACATATATATGTATAAAGTCATATATATGACTTTATAACTTGTGTTTTTGAAGTAATTACTTTTACAAAGTATTTTCAATTGCTAATTCACAAAGATATTCTCTTAGATCTTCTTCTGTTTACTTTGCTTTATACCTCTACATTATGTCTCTATTCCATTTATGTATATTCTATGTTCTATATACTCTATTCCATTTATATATACAGTAGATGGTAGAGTCTTAACCTTGTTTTATTTGATATAATGAACAATTTAAAAATGCAATCTACAAAATTGTCCATCATTTCTCCACTGTTTTGAAGTGCCATTTTTACCATTTTTTTTTTTAAAGCAGGATTTATTGAGAGGGCAGAAATGCTCCCAGAGCAGGAGGAGACCCTAGGCGGTTATCCCATTTTTACTATAATTTAAGTCTCCTGTGCTTTGTTCTGGACTTAATACTGGATTCCTTTTTGTTCTATTTGCCTATTGCTGGGGCAGAAACACACTGATAATAATGCTATGGTTCTGAAGTTCATGAGTGAATTAGAGGAAGGAGTCAGCATCCCATGCTTGTTCACCATTTCCTCCTACAAACTGTTGTCAGATTGACCTGAAACACATTGTGGACAATATGGAATATTTTAACTGGATTTCCGTGTACTACCATATACAGTCCAAGCTATTAGCCCAGCATTTAGCATATCTTATGACTCTAATTAATTATCCTAAACTTATTTGTCACTACTTGTGTATAACAAATTGTCTTTATATAAACTCTATGACTTGCGGTTCTCCATTTCTGCCCTATGACTGCTCACCTCTGTATTTTAAACATCAGAGAATTTAAGAACAGAAAGAAACTTTGAAGATGATTTATGTCAACCTACATTATACATATGTGGAGACTGAGGGACTGAGGACCATGTGATTATTAGTAAGGGGAAGAACTTGCACTCACACTCACATCTCAGACTTATAGGTTCATGCTATTTTTCTTACCCTCAATTTACTTTGTTTTTCTCTCTTTTTTATGCCTCCAAAACATTCCTCAGCAACTCCTCCCTCCCTAATCTGCCTGTCAAAATTCTACTTGTTCTGAAGAGATTGCATGTTACTTCATCAAAGTTTTCCACAATCCTCTTAGTCAAAAAGAATACTTCATTCTCTAATCTAATGTGAAACTCTGCACCTCTCTTCATGAGCTTATATTCAACCCTGTACTGTGGTATTTCTGTCATGTTATCTCCCTCCTCCTAAAGTGTATGTACTTTGCAAATAACTGACTTTTATTTTGGTGCTTAGCACATTGAAAACACTAGAATAATATTTGAATGAAGGCATGGAAGTGTTTGAGTAACAAATCACTCAAGAGTGATCAACAACCTATTCTTCCATGTATGTGTTTGCTGAGGTAAAGAGAGAGGCCCTGGAATAGTCTGTCTTCTTTTTTTCTTTAGCTTTAATTAAGTAGTTTGAAAATTTGTCATGAATTTCCAGAATTTCACAACTAATCTTGCTGCCTCGTAATGGGGATGATAACAGCTTATTATCATTTTCCTACAAATATTGAACGAATGAGTCAGCAATTAGAGATATAATATAGCCCCAAAATACAAATATCAGGAAGAATCAAAGGAGAATCAAATAGAGGGCCTAAGAGTAATTTGGTATTTTTTTTCTTTCTTTTTTTTCTTATTTTTCTCCCAAAGCAATGTGTGTAGGTGGGCAATGTTAAGGTGTGTTGATGCAGGTGACAAGATGCCAAGAAGGACAAACAAGTGTGGAAATAATATATGATTATTAGATTCATTTAACAAAAAGAGACTAATGGTAGTAAATATTAAAAGGGGGTTGCTAAATAGAAAGGAAAAGTACTGCAACAGTAGTATAGGACTGTTAAGAACATTTATGAAGTTCTAAGCAAAACTTGAACTGTAGAACATGAAGAGGTGGTCTCTGTGATGTGCTGTCTGGAAGCCCAGTTAATGCCTTAATATTTTACTAAAGCAACAGCAGCTAGCACCGTTTTTTTAAATAAGGGAAAAACGGAATTATTTTTGTTGTATCCTGGGCTCCAGTCTTTCTGAGAGATAGGCACCAAATGAATTAGACATTAGAAAGTGATACATTTAGTTCTTAAGAATATTATCTTGTTAGAATGTGGATATTGATAAAATGTGAATCATTTACTCTCTGATTTATCAGGAGTGGCACACTGTAAAGACAGAAAACACTATGGTGGCTTTAGTTTGTGTCAGTGTGTGGTTAATTGTTGATATATTATTGATTTAATAATGGGTTTCTGTTGTTGTTGACCACTTTTTGTTTTAAATATAGCATATTTTGGTAAATCAGCTTTCAAGTATTGTTTTGACCAAAATTTAGTAGATTATACAATAGTTGGGAGTGCAATGATTGTTATTTATTGTAATCTTATATTTTTGAGAAGGAAAAATAATAAATACTAAAATGGATTTCTAGATATTTTCAATGCAAAACTAAAAATTGCTGTCATGTGTTTAGTAGAGAAATGCAGGCTTTGAATTAAAAAAATTGGGGTTCATACTTTAAAAAATAAATTAAAAATAATCACCACATTACATTGTAAGGCAGAAAAGCACAGTGAGTAAGAGTTTGCTTTATGGGGTTGGATAGATCTTGAATTGACTCCTGGCTCATTTTTTTCCTCTCCTTGAAGTCAGGAGGGCCACTGAAGTATTCCAAGATTGTTCACTCTTCTATACAATGGATATTGTATGTATGTAAGGGTTAAATGTAATAGATTACATAGCACATTTAGTATGGTATCTGAATCATGGTTAGTTTTAAATAAATAGCATCTACTATTAGTAGTTGTATAATTA
Source organism: Cephalopachus bancanus (assembly GCA_027257055.1). Lineage (NCBI taxonomy): Eukaryota > Metazoa > Chordata > Mammalia > Primates > Tarsiidae > Cephalopachus > Cephalopachus bancanus. The sequence continues at coordinate 935,456 of JAPVLO010000402.1, forward strand.
TAATCACCATCATTATCATCAACAGAATTAGAATAAACAGAGTTTAGGACAGAGCAAAATTAAGATGATTCACGCTGATGTCAAATCTTCAGAGTACAAATGGTTCCAGCAGTTACTGAGTTTATGCCTATAAGATCTGTCCATTTTAATTTCCAAATCATACAAAATTGTGCAAAATTAAATTGCTTGGTAACTTTTAAAAAGATAATCAAACTATATGTGTAAAGAACAAAATATCCAGCAGTTACTTTAAGAAATGTAAATCCAATCAAGTTACACTAATCAAGTTTACTGCCCTCCCGAGCTTCTCACTGTACTTTGAATAAAATCGAATCTCTTTAAAGTGCTCTTTAATGTTCTACAAGATATGGCACCAGCCTCAGTCTTGGTCTCATTTTCTTCCTTTTCCTCCTCTCCCTTCACTCACTCTATTTACTGGACACATTTTTTGTGTATTTGTTTTGTTGTTCCTGAACATACCCACTGTCGCCTCTATCATGTCACTGTCTTATTTCTTTTCCCGGCATGTATAACTATCCAACATTGTCGTGTGTGTGTGTGTGTGTGTGTGTGTGTGTGTGTGCGCGCGCGCATGCATCTGTGTGTGAATGTTTGTGTGTGTGTTTATTTGCTGTTGGGTTCCTTCTGGCTTATAGAATAAGAGCGTTATAAGACCAAAGAAAATTGGCAAAGTTCATAACTTTTCATTTCTTTAGTGCTGAGAACATTGACTGGCACATGGTAGAGATCCACACAAAGTTTATGAATTAATAAATAAATGCATAAATAAATGAATGAAATGTGCCAAGATCTGGTAAATTCCCTTGTACCTAAATTTGAACCCTAACCTTATATATATGCAACATTTATTTTTCTTTTCTATAATATTTTCTATTTAGAACTTTATTTCAATATGTAAATGAATTAGAAGATTACTGTAGGATAAGACCTGTTTTGTATATGCTTCTTATGCTTTTAAACTCAAATACCAAGTATCTAAAAAGTTAATCATGATGCTTTTTGTAAGGTCAAAATTGTTATGCATGAAAGCCCGGGGACAGGTTCTAACATAATTTTTCATAAAACTAATCTCACAATACTTTGAAAATTCAAGGCTCAGAGCCTATTGTATTTTTTCTCTTTAAAATACTTGCAATTTTATGCTGAATATAGTTTAGAGCAGAGCAGCAGAACATGCATTTCCATAAATTAGTCTACTGGAGGGGATTTTAGAGCTCACTTTTCTACCTTTTCTATATTGCGAGTTTCAGAGGGTCAAAAAATGCAGGGTTCAAAACAGTGATCTCCTGCGACTATGGATTTGTCACTATAGCAACAAGCAAAATAAATCAGTAAGCAAGGACAGGAGAAAAGATTGTCTCTTATTATTCCACAGTAAGAAAGGTCAATGAAACTCAACTGTTTTAGACAGATATACACTCCTATTATAAAGGTGACTAATATTAGTTGTGAATCTCTTAATTTCTGCCATTTATGCCCGTGACCTAAAAATGGAAATGTTTAGGTCATAGCAAATTAGTTTTCAGAAAGACCATACTTTTTTTTTGAGTTGAAGTCTCACTCTGTTGCCTAGACTGGAGTGCAGTGGCCGCTCCTGGCCACCGTAGCCTTGACCAGCTGGGCTCCAGCAATCCTTCCACTCAGCCTTCCAAGTAGCTGGAATTACAGGTGCACACTACCACGCCTGACTAATTTCTTGATTTATTGTAGAGATGAGGTCTCGCCAATTTGCCCGGGTGGGTCTCGAACCCGTGGGCTCAGGCAATCCACTCACCTCGGCCTCCCGAAGCGCGGGATTACAGACTGAGCCCAGCCCAGACCATACTTTAACTGTTCTAAATTACAGTGCCACCTGTTAAAATGTTTCTAACCTAAATATAAAGATTATTCAAGGTCAGACTAAGTAAATTGGAGGTTAATTACTATTTATCTATGTGACTTGAAATTTAAGAAATGTAAGAGACATCTAAATGAGCAAATAAGAGATATCAGAAGTGTATCTTAAAAAAACCTGCATTTGAGAACTCAGTGAAGACATCTCAGAAATATGGTCACCTGGATGAAAAACCTTTGCTTACTTGAATCTAGAAACAAAGCAACTAAACTAGTTTTTTTTTCTTCAATATGAAGTCACCTGCTTGTTGATGCCAGATCTGGACTGCCTCAAAATGGACACAGAAAAGTTATACTATTTATGCAGAGTTGAAGGTTATTACATGGATGTGGCTGGAATCAGAGCTTTGAGGCAAACAACTGTCACATTGTAGTAATGGTTGTTTACATTTTGTCACTTTAGTCTAGATTGTGAGGTCCATGTGGGTGGACAACAGGTATCACCATCTTTTTATTATTAAATGCTTATCCACAATGCCAGTCAATTAGAATTGCTAATTAAATATATCTTGTGGAATAAATGAACAAGATGACTAAAAAAATAAATTCTTCCTGGATTCATTATTTTGTCCACTTCCCAGTTTTATGTCTTTGTTAATGATATCCCGGGACAAATTACTAAAGGATATGGATTGATCTTTAACGAGTTCAGCTAGTTCACAAGGGATTATTAAAAGCCTTGTTTTTCTTAACTCCTCTTTCTCAATCAAACATTCATGAACTAATCTAATAATTCTTTGAGATGACAATTTGTCAAAGACAAATTGCACCAGATGGAGCTAAACAGGCAAGGAAGACTTTATTCAAGACTATGTAATAAGGGAGAGAGATTAACCTCATCTCCACTGAAACAAAAGATGGAGAGTTGTAAAGAGGTAGAGTGAGCTAGTGGGAGAGAATTGGAGCAGGTTAAGAGGCTGATGAGTCAGCGTGATTAGGTCATCTGCATTTGGTAATTGACACTAATGTTAAGCTCCTACTCTCCCACAGAGACTGGCAGATAGCATCATTATCTTTTCTTGTCCATTATATTTCAAAGGGATGCTTCCCAGGTCCTTGAGAAAGGCACTCCTAGGTTGTAAAACTGGTAAGAGGCTGGGAGAAGATTTACATCTCAAAGGGGCATAGAAAGAACTGACAATTGCTTGTTTGCTAAAGTATATGCTCTGAGAAAAGGGAGGCCAGGGGCCTGCAGTCAGAAAGAAACCTATCTAAAGTCTAGTCAAGCAGCTAGTGGAGTTCTGTGACAGATCTTATTTTCCAAAAATTACCACAATAAAATATTTTCAGACTCCATGCATCGGGAAACCTTGCCATTTTTCATAAAGAGGTGGATTCTATTTCTTGTAGAATTTGGGTGGGTTCAAAACTGCTTCAGCCAATAGAATACTGAGCAAGTGATGTTGTGTGCTTCCTAGCTCATCAAAAGGCTAGTGATTTTGGCCCTCTCTTGATTGGGATTCTTGCCCTTTGCAGTTGTGAGGAAGCCCAAATTAGCCCATGTAGAGAAACTACATAAAAAGACATGTGTGAAGAAATAGTCATTAATTACTAGATATGTAATTACTAGATTTGGCCTTCAGACAAATCCAGTTCTTAGCTTTCAAGTCTGTCAGATGAGACCCTCATCACTGGAGCAAGACAAATTATCGAACAAGTTGCCTTGTCCAAACTCCTAACCCAGGAGTGCCAGTAACACAATAAATGTTTGTTCATTGACGCTAAATTTGGGGGGTAATTTGTTATGCACACAAATTAGGTCTATGAATGGCAGATGGACTCTGAACTTTATTTGAACTATTAAAGTTTTTGGAAGGGGAAACACAGAATTTGAAATATGCTTAAGGATATTTAATTTGATGAGAAGATAACAGATACATTGGTTGGAAAGGGAATGGAAAAGACTATGTTAATAAAAGTCTAAAGTTAAGTAGTGAAGGCAGAAAGAAAGAGGAAAAGGTGGATGTAGATAACTATGGAAAACAAACACACTATATTTGAGTACTGACTGGACATCAAGAAAAGGATTTATGTTTTTTAAAAGTTAAGGATAAGCCGGGCTCGGTGGCTCAACCTGTAATCCCGCGCCTTTGGGAGGCTGAGGTGAGTGGATTGCCTGAGCCCGCGGGTTCGAGACCCGCCTGGGCAGCGAGACCTCATCTCTACAATAAATCAAAAAATCAGCCAGGTGTGGTAGCGCACGCCTGTAATTCCGGCTACTTGGAAGGCTGAGGTGGAAGGATTGCCGGAGCCCAGCAGGTCGAGGCTGCGGTGGTCGGGAATGGCCACTGCACTCCAGTCTGGGTGACCAAGTGAGACTCCAACTCAAGAAAACAAAAAAAAGTTAAGGATAATTGAACTGAAGTTTTGAAGATTTCTAAGGGTAGAAGGGTAGATCCAGTCTGGGGAAGACACCTGGTTTAAACACACTTCGTTCACTGTGTCAGTGCTATATCCAAGATGGGCTCAGCAGCCATTGGATACACTTAGTTGGACATACTTCTCATGCAGCTAATAAATAAAGATTATGGGAATAGATGAACAGAGCATGGAAAAGAAAGGTAAGAAATAGAGTTGAGGGACACTGACAATTAAGGGGTACAAGGAGAAAAGGCAGAGATAATTAAAATGGGAGGGAAAAACCCCAACATGTAGAAAGAATGAGTGGAGGGCAATTTTTCACGATGTCAAGGAAGGAAAGTTTTTTTCCACCCCCATGAAAAATGGTTTGTCAAGTGTTCAGGATGACATGAGGATTTAAAAGGCAACTGCATTTTCTGATTAGAAGGAGACATTATTGAGAATAGCTTTAGGTAGGAAAGAGGCAAAGAGTAGATTTCTTTCCTTCCTTCCTTCCTTCCCTTCTTTCCTTCTTTCCCTCCCCTCCCTCCCTCCCTCCCTCCCTCCCTTCCTTCCTTCCTTCCTTCCTTCCTTCCTTCCTTCCTTCCTTCCTTCCTTCCTTTTCTTTCTTCCTTTCTTTCTTTCTTGTTGGAGTCTCACTCAGTAGCTGAGGCTAGAGTGCAGTGGCACGCTCCCGGCCACTGCACTCTCAACCTGCTGGGGTCAGACGACCCTTCCGCCTCAGCCTTCCAAGTAGCCAGAACTATAGGTGTGTGCTACCATGCCCAGCTAATTTTTTGATTTATTGTAGAGACAAAGTCTCACCATGTTGCCCAGGCTGGTCTAGAACTCGGGTGCTCAAGCAATCCTCTCACCTCAGCAGGTCCTGGGATTATAGGCTTGAGCCACCGCACAAGAATAGTGAATGATTGGAGAGAACTGGAAGCAGAAGAAATAGATCCAGTGGAATTCCTTAACAAAATAAAGAAGAAAGGGAAACGATTGCTGGAAGATTGAAGGAATGTGAACATTCTGAGGCAACAACGGGTAGGAAGACAAGAAGGATCAATGCGGAGTGATCCTCCAAGAGTTGGGAAGGAATCATACCAAGAGCAAACATGTAGACATTAACCTTAAATGGAGAATGGGCACTTCTACTGAGTCAAAAGAAAGGAAGAATAATGAGATAAATATAAAAATCATGATTATGTTCTTCCAACTTGTTTTTGACATTAATATCAATGTTGAATGATTTTACTGGGAAATAGTGACTTTCTCATTGAAGATACACACCCAACATGTTAGTTTGCCACAATATGAGGCTGTGACCTACGTATTTGTGCAAATAAATAACAACAAATAGAGGACTTAATTTTAAATATTTCTTTTGTATGTATCTTTAGGCTTCCCAAATCTTCTTACCTGACAAAAAAATTTTAGAGCACGGTGTAACCTATAAATTATTACTTATTGGTGATTTTTTAAAATGTACTGTCACTTTTGGTCAAGTATTATAGTTCAGCTTGAATTCAACAAAGTAATCATCATTTCAGTGGGATACATAAGGAAGACATTTATGTAACCTAATAGTCCAAACACTTAAAAACTTCTGATAGGTGCTGATTTCTTTTGGCTTACACTTTGACCTACATTCAGGAGACGCTCTATCTCTAAATCCATCATGTCAATCTGTGTCTCTTTCTCTGTCACCTGTGTCATCTCCGTCTCTGTTTTCATCTTTTGTCTCTATTTCTATTTCTTTGTAGGTTTGTAGCTGGTTAAATTTCCAATCTCCATTTAAACTCTATTTAAAGCTCTTCTTATTTAAAAAGTATTTGTATTAATTAACATTACAGATCTGACACTCTCCCGGGAAAGCCCCTCATTTGGAAGTCATAGGGAAGTTTTATTAAAAATATTATAAACAAAATTAAATAGGAGAACATGTATCCTCACATGCAACTACCTATATAACCCTGTGTAGATATATTTATTGCAACACTATTCAAAGCAGAAAAATGGAGACTTTCAGAAGAATAATTTCATTTTTATTCTTCTAATCAGCTCACTAAAAGACATTTTTAGAGATCTTTTTCTATCCTCTCAAGATATCTATAAATGCAAGCTGTTTAGATAGCATATTGATAAAAATCTTATGATAACGAAAATTAGGAATGCAAAATTTAGGAGGCTAGAGGTTTAGAGTTTACATACCCACTGCCATTATTACACGTGAGGTAACTGTGTACATAAATCTTTAGATTGGGTATCAAAAGTTCATAGACAGTATTTTTAAAGTCAAGAACAATTCTCTTGCTACAATTATTGATTTGCATAAGTGCACTTCAGAACAGTAGACCCGAGCACTTGTATTCTCCAATCATTTAAAGAGCACTTTTTGAGATCACGTGTGAGTTCTCGTGGTTCAGTGCTCCTGGTTATCAACATTCTGCACTGTCATTTCCCCATATATGTTAAACAGTTTTTAATTGCTATTTTCCTTTCCTACTTAAACAGTAATCTTTCAAATGTAAATAAAATCTAGCATTTTTTTTCTTTCATATTGCAAATTTAAAATGAAATGCGTGACTGTGGTCTGAGCAGTCATTTAACTACTTTTCCTTCATTGTTCCATTTTCTTTATGGTCTTTTGAAAGTGTCAACTACCACTTGATTGGTCTTCAAATCATCCTCACTGTACTTGTTGCCTTGGAGTAGGCTAAATATAAAATTTTATTTCCTCCACAAATATTTTTGAAAAATAGAGAACTTGATTTTGGCATTGTTCAAAACTGAATTTAATACTACTTATGGAAATTTTAAAAATTCACATTTTAAAAAGGAGTTTTTAAAAAATCAAGAGACAGTAATATATATCATTATCTATATTGGTCATATATTTTATATGTATATGAAGAGGGACCTAAAAATACCCCAGAATGTATTTATAAAAGATAGTGTATTTATTCTCACATATTTAAACTTTAGTCAACTTCAAAGTACTCTCCTTTTGATGCAATTCACCTACGAAGACACTATTTTCACTGCTCAAAACGGTTTTTGATCTCATCAATTTTGATGTCTTTTTGTGTCTTTTAGTGCCACTTATTGTTGCACCTCTTCCACATTGGCAAAATGTTTCCCTTTGAGGACATTTATTTATCCTGAGAAACCAAAAAAAGTCATTTGGGGCAACATCATGTGAATAAGGAAGGTGGAGTATGGGGGTCTTGCCGTTTTTGGATCAGAAATTGCTGAACACTCACCACTGTGCAGGCAGGCACGCTTGTAAATCACCCATCATGAAATGGGCAAATGGGTTGAAAGAATCTTCAAAGAAAAAAAATTCACTGAAGCGGAATGGAGTCTCTCACAACAAGGTAGATGATACACTGATGCCAATGGGTTCCTAGAACACTTACCTATTGGGGGAACCCTGTACTACAAGGGGCATGCCCTCCAAAAAATAATTCCAGCCTTTTGGGGGTTCCCTTTGTATGTATCTGTATATCATATATATATATATATATATATATATATATATATATATACATATGCATATAAGAGAGAAGGAGGGATGCAGGGAGGGAGGGAGGAATGGAGAAAGAGGGGAAGGGAGAGAGAACATAACATGCACATCAAAAGACGATATTAGTCCAATGAAATTCTTAAAATGGACAAATGGAGTCCCTAAAATTAAAGTGAAGTGTTGCATAATTAATATTTTAGTAGGTATTTATGCAAATTACAATTTCTTTTCTCATTTTGGAGATTAATGCACAAGTGTTGAGCTTAACAATTTTTGTTTTGCTATTGTTACAAGTTGTATGCAGTCTCAGTAAAGTTCTATCTCCTTGTCCATTCAAAGTGTATATTTCAGTTATTTGTTTAGAATTTTTTATTTTAAGATGTGGGGTGCAATTCAGGGTTAGATATACAAATGTTCATTATGCAGGTACCCTCCTTAATGAGGTATGCCTCCCCCTCCCCTGGCAGTTTCCCACTACTGCCAATCCCACAACTGCTAATCCCCCCCTTTTTTTGAGTTGGAGTCTCACTCTTGTTGCCTAGGCTGGAATGCAGTGGCATGCTCAGGTGACTACAGCCTCGACCTGCTGGGCTTAGGCGATCCTTCTGCCTCAGTCTTCCAAGTAGCTGAAACTACAGACGCACGCCACCATGCCCGGCTAGTCTTTGTGATTTATTGTAGAAACAAGGTCTTACCACATTGCCCAGACTGGTCTCAAACCCCTGATCTCAGGCAGTCCTCTCACCTTGGCCTTCCAAATTACTGGGATTACAGGCTGAGTCACTGCACCCAGTCCCAATCCCTTTCTCACAGTATTATGATAATCATTCGAGGTCTGCTTATGAGTGAAAACATGTAGTACTCAGTTTTCTGTTTCTGTGATAGATCACTGAGTATGATAGACTCTAAATCCATCCAAGTTGCTGCAAAGTCCATATGTTTGTCCTTCTTTATAACTACATAATATTTTGTTGTGTATATGTACCAAAATTTTTTTTTTTTATCCAATCCAGTTTCATTGGGCAGCATGGTTGGTTCCATGTTTTTGCTATCGCGAATAGTGCTGCAATAAACATGTGTGTGCAGGTATCTTTTTTGTAGAATGATTTGAGTTCCTCTGGGTATATTCCCAATGGAGGATTGCTGGATCATATGGAAGGTCACTTTCTAGTTCTTTCAGAAATTGCCCCACTGTTTTCCAAAGAAGTTGCACTAGTTTGCATTCCCACAAGCAGTGTAGAAATGTTCCTTTTTCTCTGCATCCTCACCAGCAACAGTTGTTTGTTTTATTAATCATGGCCATTCTTACTGGGATTAGGTGGTATCTCAATGTGGTTTTGATTTGCATTTCTCTGCTAATCGGTTGAGAAGTGTCTATTCATGTCTTTTGTCCACTTTTTAATGGGTTGGTTTTTTTTTCCTTTTGGCATTTTGAGTTCCTTGTAGATCCTAGATGTTAGGCCTTTGTCAGATATACACTTGGCAAATATATTTTTCCATTCCGTGTGTTGTCTTCCCATTCTTTTGATGGTTTCTTTTGCTTTGAAGAGGATTTTCAGTTTGATGAGGTCCCACCTATCTATCAATTTTCTATCAGTCTTTTAACAATCTTTTGAGGCTATTGTTCACAGTTTTGTTAAATGATGAAAATTCGCTATTGCTTCTGTAAAGAAACACCGTACTTACCAAGTACTCTGGAGATGAATTCTAAAAGTAAATTTCTGAGTCTTTGAAATTATCTTTCTTCACTCTTTTCTCAGTATTTCTAGATTATCTCTGTTGCAAGTACTGAAATGTGTTATTTAGCAAACACACTAATTTGCTTGCATAAAATTATTTGTTTTTATGAAAGTTTTGCATTAAATTTAGTAAAATGGGTTCAGATTAAAGCCATAAGCATTGAAAACTTGTGATTAAAGATCTACTCATATATGCTTAAGTATTTCTCATAGTAGTTATAAAAATGCCTATTTTCCATTATAGGTAAGAATTAATGTTTTCCTTAATCTAGATGCAATATGATCAGTTATTTTAGTCGATCTATATAATATTATAATAATGGCAACAGTTAAATATGTTACTTGTTTAAAGGTAAATTGAACATTAATAATATATTTAGCCCTTTCAGCATTAAGAACATGATTTTTTATTATTGGAAATATAGATAATATATTATCAGCATTATCAGTTTTATCAAATTTATCAACATCTATCAGTTTGTTTCTGAATATAGTCCTGAGGAAATGTAATATTATAAAACATGTTCTTAGTATGCTAGCCTATTGATTTAAGAAGTGGTTTCCTTCAGACATACAACTAAAAAAGAAACTTATAATCAAATGAACAATACAGATTTAAAAGTCACTTTCTAATTTTTTCCATATGCAGAGATTTAGTCATTGTGTTTACAAACAAACATTTTAAATACTGACTACTAATGAACATATACAGAATTGGCAATCCTACTGTTTTCTTTTTTTTTGAGTTGAAGTCTCACTCTGTTGCTCGGATTGGAGTGCAGTGGCCGCTCCTGGCCATCGCAGCCTAGACCTGCTGGGCTCCAGCGATCCTTCCGCGCCAGCCTTCCAAGTAACCGGAATTACAGGCGTGCGCTACCACGCCTGGCTAATTTTTGATTTATTGTAGAGATGAGGTCTCGCCAAGTTGCCCAGGCGGGTCTCGAACCCGGGGGCTCAGGCAATCCACTTATCTTGGCCTCCCAAAGTGCTGGGATTACAGGCTGAGCCACCAAGCCCGACCCCAACTGTTTTCAAAATCAAGAAATATATTGTTATTTGACAGAAGGCTTATATTTGTTTATATAAATTAACTTGCCTAAAATGATTTGGCTTTATTAAGTTACTTAGTGATATTTCAGTAACCATGTGTACTGTCCTTTACAACAGATGCTACAAGTCTATCCCTTCTCTCATCTCCTGATTTCTTCAAAGAGATTTGCCAGTACAATACACATATTATTAACTCTGAAAAATGCTGACCAAAAGCCAAAAGCATTCATGTGCATGAGCACCCTGGCTCTCTTTTTATCTGGAGACAGCATTCAAAGGGTTGTTTTTCCTGATTGTGCTGTAAATGTTTACCATGCATTTATTGTCAATGATGATGAGGATGGTAGTAAAAATGCTTACTATTTGATCTGTCAGCTCAAAATCATGCTCTCCAGATAATGGTGACTGTGATATAGTTAATTAGTTCTTGACAACAAAGGAACCTATTTAGTGTGCTTAGCCCCTCACCTGCACATGTCATGTAATTAGCAGAAAGTTTGAAGTTGCCCAGTTGGCAACTGTCAGCTGATGATGCCTACAGGATCAGGTTGATGAGCTAAACACTCAAGATCTGTCAGTGTAAAGGTCAGTGATTCTCAACACTGGCTGCACACGGGAACTTTTAACTCATACTGACATTCAAGTTGGAAGCGCAGATTAATATAAACAGAATGTGGGGCAGAGGGAGTCTAGACACAGGTTAAAAAAAAAATCTTCCTGGGGGATTCCTAATGCATACACAAGGGAGTGACTCCCTTTCATGACCACTTATAGACCTAATCCTGAATTGTATCCCACATCTGTAAACTAAAAAGAAAAAATTGAAAATGAGAAGAATTGTGCAACTGATTTTACCTACTTTATGAGCAGGTTTTAGTTACAGAGGCTTTAACTTGATACTATTTCTTTTACTACATTTCCAGTTCTTTATTTTTTCCTTTGGTCATGCCTTTTACTTCACCATCTTAATTCAGCTTCTGTGACACATTCTGGCAAATTGTCAGTACAAATGATGGATAATCGGGTTAAATTCTCTTAACTTTTTTTGAGATCAGAAATGTATTAATATTTTAGGGTAAGATTAAAAACATTTCCACTTCTTAAAATGATCAGGGAACCAGCAGCATCAGCATCTGGGAACTAAATAAAAATGCAAGTTTTCAAGCCCCATCACAGGACTTACTGAAACTCTGGGGTTGGAGCCCAGAATTGTGTTTTATCAGCCTTCCAGGTGATTCTAATGTGTGTGAGAGAATCATCATTTTAAATAAAGCCTAGGCAAACATAGATATATGGAATCTAATAGCGATAGCTTTCCTCATTCATCACCCAGTTAGAATTCAAACAGAAAGTAGCTGATCAAGTAATCAGATAAGTATGCATGTGCTCTGAATTTCTGTTCCTTCCTTACCAAAATGAAATAGTTGACTTAGATAACATTTTATTATTCTAAAAGCCTTCCAAGAGTATTGAGTGATATGTTATAAATATCCGCATCCAAAAATTAATGCTCTTCTAAAGAATCTTTTGGAAATAGGTGTATCTATCCCTTTGTTATTATAATCTCCAAAGTAAAATGGCTTCTCCAAAACTATGTAAATCTATTCATGGATTTACATAATAAACTGCTGCTTCTCTGTTAGTCAAAATTAGACACAAAGTAATAGATTCCTTGGTTTCCTCCCTTTCTGTCCGAGGGACAAAACTGGTATTAAGATAAGAAAACATATTTTATACTCAGCTATTGAATTAAATAAGACTCCCAGAGGTGTACAGCTAATTAGACTCTCTATCACCACTATATTTTGTCTTTCCCAACACTTCATCTGTTCAAGAAAATTATCCTCTATATTTTCTCTCTGGCCTGGAAGTTTGTAGTATTTGTCCAATGTTACTGTCATATCTAATTTTCTTTTTGACATGCACATTTTTTACAACATATTTCTACTTTCACCTCTCTGAATTTCTATACAGTGTAGAACCCTTTTATTTTTCTATTAAATACGTTTTGTTTTGTTTGATAAGTTGTGCCTTTCATTGTTGCAGATATGAGTCCCATCCCATCAAGTTTCAATAATATCTCTCGGTTCATGAGTACTTTTTTGTATTAAAGATATGAATACACATTTCTCAAAAGAAAACATTCAAATGAGCAACAGTTATATGAAAAATGCACAACATCATTAATCATCAGGGAAATGCAAATCTAAACCACAGTGAGGTATAATCTCACCACCATCAAAAAGGCTATTATCAAAAAGTCAGAAAATAACATGTTGGCAGGGATGAGGAGAAAGGTGAACATTTGCACACTGATGTGGAAATGTAATTTAGTATAGCCACTATGAAAATAGTATGGAAGTTCCTCAAAAAACTAAAAATAGAACTACCATATGTCCCCAAAATCAAACTGCTGAGTATATGTCCAAAAGAAAGGAAATCAGTATATCAAAGAGATATCTGCACTTCCATGTTTATTGCAGCATTATTCATGATAGCCAAGATATAGAATCAACCGAAGTGTCCATCAGATGAATAGATAAAGAAAATGTAGTATATACATACAATGGAATAATATTCACACAAAACAATGAAATGCTGTCATTTGCAACAACATGGATGAACTGGAGGAGATTATGTTAAGTGAAATAAACTGGGCACAGAAAGACAAATATAAAATGTTCTCACTCACAAATAAAAAAATTGATCTTATGGAGATAAATAGAATGGTTATCAGAGGCTGAGAAGAATAGGGGGTAGAAGGGATAAAGACAGGACATTTAATGGATACAAAAGGCGGTTAGATAGAAGGAATAAGTTTCACAGCACAGTAAGGCTACTGCAGTTATATATAATAAGAATTTATAGTATATTTAAAAATAGCTAGAAGAGAAAATTTGGAATGCTTTCCACACAAAGAAATGATAAATATCTGAGGTGATAGATATCTCAATTACCCTGATTTGATCATTATACATTATATATACCCCCAAAACCCACGTGTACGAAATAAATATGTATAACTATTATTTATCAATAAAAATCTACTATTTATATAAAAAAGATCCAAAATGAAATAGGATAGAATGAAATTGAGATAAAAATTTTAGCCTGAAATTTTAAATATCTGGATCTAAATAATAAAAAGTTAAATGACAAAGAGTTAAAATTCTCTTTCTGCACATGGAGTCACAGAAATACAGGACTGGAAGGGACTTTAATTTAGGGAGTACTGAAAACTGTGTTTGACGGCGTTCCTGTTCATGTAAGTCATTATTTTACCTAGTAGTTACTAACAAATTTTAAACTAGCTGTTTTTGTCTTTGCCCTTCAAACTACAGTCTAAATACCTTTCACTCAAGCTACTAATTATCCTGCCAGGTGTATACTGTTGATAATACAGCCCAGATTCTGAAAAATCTCAATCGTATCTAATTGAGATTTAATGAATGTAGGCCTCTGTTCTCCTTCTACATCTATTTTTGTTCTCCAGGATTAATACCTCCAAGTGGAGTGATACTGTAAGTATGTTTTCATCCTTTCTAAATTTGATCTTTGTAAGCAATTTTGTTTTCTTAAGAATGGTTCTCAAACTTCAGCTGTGCATGAGAGTCACCTGGAAGGTTTGTTAAAATACAAATCTAGGCCCACCCCCAGAGTTTCTGGTTCTGTAGCAAGGGCTCAAGAAATTATGATTCCAACAAATTCTCAGCTGATATTGTGGTGCTGTGACTACATTCTGAGTGCCACCATTAAGGTGTTCTAGCTTAATGAGGTGAAAAAGAAATGGTCTTAAAATGCCAAAATCACTCTCAAATCTACCCTCCATTCACCATATCCATTTTCTACCCCCTAATTTCTCCTTGTAGTAGTCAGACTGATTATCTTAAAATAGGAACCGTATAGGATTTTTGATCTTAGTTGTCCATCTCCCCAAAGTCCATCAGATTTTTTCCCTCCCTGTGAGGTACAAATGCACTCCTCCAACATGGGTTACAAGGCTCAGCTTAATCTACCTGTCTTATCAGTCTCATTTCAAGGGTCTTTCTCATCTCTGGTGCTTTTTCTGAGTTGTTTCCCATGTTAGGCCTTACTCAGCTGCTCATTTTCCAGGAATGCTCTTCCATTATTACTAGGGCTGTTCAATTCTTTAGATACCAATATAAAGGGCATCTACTCAGGGAGGCTTTCTCCAAATTTCACCAGGGCTCCCAGCTATACTTATCTGATGAGTAACTTTCTTGGTTTGCCCAGGACTGAGGGGTTTCTTAGAAAGCATGACTCTCAGTGCTAAAAGCAGGACAGCCCTGGGCAAACCAGGAAAATTGATGGTGCTATCTACTTCACAGTTTTCAGTTTTCTTTACAACACTTACATAATTCATAATTGCATATTTACTTCTGTGATTTTTAAGTGCCTGCCATCCTTATTAGACTACCTCTAATTAGGTAGTATCTATATTTTTCAATTCTTTTGTCTCCAGAGCCTAGCCCTCACTTACCACAAAGACCTTGCTCAGTAATTACTGCTTTTGACAGAGCCACATGTGTTATTGGCTGCCTCTGATACAAAAGGAAATGGGGAATGCTGACATGAGAGTTATAAAAGAACTCATATTCTTTGTCTCACCTTATAAAATATGTTACCTCATCAGATCATTTTGGGAATAATGTTTTTTTTTCCCTATTGGTCCCTAGACATTGCTAATGTGTTTTAGTTGGCTGGAGCCCACCAATCCCATTTATGTATCTGGTCCCAGACTTTTGATTTTCTCAGGTAGGAGAGGTTGCCACTAAAGAAACACTCACAGCCCTGATCTAGTAAGTTGATACCCAAAGAGGCCTTCTTAATAATACAAATTAACAGTAGCTAGTACTGAGTGCTTAGTATATATATACCAAGCTCTGGGCTAAGCACTACAAATATATTATTGCTGTTAAAAATATACATCTAATGATACTTTTATTATCCTCAACTCACCAGTGACAAACACAGAGAAAATAAACATTGCACTCAGAATCACACATATATTAAGTGGTTGAGTCAGGATTCTAACTTGGATCTAATTCAAACAAGTTCAGGCTTTTATTTATTCCTCTGACAGAAAAAGGACAGGATTGGCTCTTTTTTTTTTTTTTTTTGATTGACTCTTTATCAATAGGAATTTACTTGTCTGGATTAAGGTAACTGATCATCTGATCCAGATTGACTGTCTTTTGGAAATTAACTGAACTTTACTGTAGAAATGTTATCTCATCACAAGTTATTAGGTAGATAGTGATATTTTCCATTTCTTATCTGTGACAGAACTGAGGCACAAAAAGAAGATAATGAAAATTTTTCTTAGGTCATACAGTTTATAAGTGATGAAGCCAAGTTTGAAATTGAGACCATTTAAATCCTAAAATATATTTGCAATCTATGTCTTTTTTCATTAAACACTCAAATTGACCATGAATTAAACGTTTTTAGAAATATTTTTCATGTGTCTTTTGCTTATTTCTATATTAGTCAGGGCATTAGATACCAGTGTAAACGTGTATGGAATGTTCTCTCTCATGAAGACTTTGATACTTAGAAACGTTGTTAGTAATTAAAGGCCCCCTAAGTGTGTTCAAGTTTGCACTCCATTTTTAGAGCAGGACACCAACAAAGCCTGTAATGCTTCTCTTCTTTTGGAGAAAATCAGTAGAATCTTTCCTCTCTCAAATTTCTGATATCATAAAAGCTTGACTGGAGTCTGGGAAAGAGGTCAGCACTTCAAGTTCAAGTTGAAATGGTAGCATTCAGGATAATAACCCTATATTTTATAAGTTTTATATCCCAAATATGTATAGTATAGGTCAATTAACTTTAGTGAATGGGCTGAAACATACAATTGTCTCAATCCATGTTACTACCTGAGACCAGATTTGTTTTCTTCTTACAATTTAAAAATCTGTCCAATTTCCTCCAGATCTAAGATGGATTGACTTGCATTTGCTTGTGATTGTGTGTTGTAGGTTAGGATACTTTAGAAATATTTGGAAAAAAATTTTTTTTCTCTAAAAAAGTAGAAAAGTCATATGTGTGCCATATTTTCAGTTGTTTCTTATGTCTTTCTTGTATTAAAGGCAGAAAATTTGAAATTTTTAAAATGACACAAATGCAATAATTAAATAAAATAAATTCATCAAATAAAATATTCATTTGGAAAAATTATACATTTGATCTGATAATATATTTAATTTTAAACCTCTCCCCTTTTCAGTATTTTTAAAAATTCACCTTTTCTCAAAGAACTGACTTTTTCCTACAGTTAAGTTGTTATGTCTAGAAAATGATGTGAAGCCAAAGAATTTTGCCAGCATTTACAGATTCAATCAGAGTCCTAGAAAGAAACAGGTCTTTTTTTAACACATAGTAGAGTGAGCAAATATACATGAAAGTTAGAGACAAAGAAAGGAGACAACATTCATGGAAAATAAAAAGAAAATATGGGCTCAGTTGCACTTTCACTGAAGCCAAAATTTCTCACAAAGAGAGTGCTCTGCGATCTCAAATTGGGAGAAAAATTTTTCCCCGGCAAGCAGTTCCTCTTAGTGGTTGGCAGGATATTGAATAAAGTTCCTCATAACAGTGTCAAATGCCTTTGGTTACACTCATCTATCACACACACAAGCTGTACACCAGAAATTGGCTCCGGTTGGCTCAACAAAGATGCTTTTGTTATTGAATTAAGATCAAAACAAATTTCTTATTCTTTGTTTTTCAGGGAAGGGAAAAAGAGTAAGATGTACAGACAGTCAAAATTAGCCCATTCATAAAAAGGAAGTAGTTTCCTCATCTTCTGATCTGAAACATTTAGGCAATATTTTTAGTAACATTCTTATTACCCTTAAGGAAAAATAATGACTGAATTCTCATAGTGGAAGTTACTCAAATATAGAGTAGATGATTATGGAACAAATGAAAGCATTTCTTCCAGTAGAAATTCCATTTGATTATCAATCAGTCAGCAAAACTACTTCCAGTTTTGACAGAAGTGACAATTAGTGACTTTCTATTTGTGTCTAACTGTGAATAACTAACATTGAAAAAGGAGGAGTCACAGATTTAAATGAGTCAAGATTTACTTTGGTTTGGACCTCAAACACTTCACCTTCATAGAAAATTCATAAGTAAGAAGTATATAAAAATCACTGTAGTTTGATATCCTTGAGTATTGGGATCTATGGAGATATCTATCTCACAACAACTAAGAACCAAACTAAAGAGTTAATAAAAGATGATTTGCAGTTCAGAAAGAAGTTGGAGACAGAAAATGAAAAGATTTTGATGAGAAGTTTTACTATAACTTCACTTGTGGTAACATAAAGATATTTACTCAAATATTAAGATATTTGCTCAAACACAAAGGTATTTATTAAAAAATTTCTCAAATATTAAAAAAATTACTTCTTAATAAAAATAGTGGTTTTAATTTGCATTTCTTTGATGACTAGTGGAACTGAACATTTTTTCAGCTATCTGTTGGCTGCTCATATGACTTCTTTTGAGAAGTGTCTATTCATATCTTTGCCCACTTTGTAATGGGCTGTTCATTTTTTTTCTTTTTGACACCTTTGAGTTCCTTGTAGATCTTAGATGTTAGGTCTTAGTCAGATATACTGTTGGCAAATATTTTTTCCCAGACTGTGGGCTGTCTCCTGCTTTCTTGATGGTTTCTTTGGCTTTGCAGAAACTTGTCAGTTTGTTGAGGTCCCACTTGTCTATCTTATCTCTTATGTCATGGGCATTTGGAGTTTTGATCAGCAATTGGTTGCCAGTTTCAATTTTCATAAGGGTATCTCCTGAGTTTTCTGAGGTTTTTATAGTTTGAGATTTTACATTTAGGTCTTTGATCCATTTAGAGTTGATTTTTGCAAATTAAAACCACACTGAGATACCACCTACCTCCAGTCAGGATGGCCATCATTAATAACTCAAAAAACAACAAATGCTGGAGAGGATGCAGGAAAAGGGAGCACTTCTACACTGTTGGTGTGAGTATAAACTAGTACAACCTCTGTGGAAAAAAGTTTGGTGATTGCTAAAAGATCTAAAAATCAACCTTTCATATGATCCCGCCATCCCCCTACAGGGAATATACATGGAGGAACTCAAATCACACTATGAAAAAGATACCTACACATGTGTGTTTATTGCATATTATTTACAACAGCAAAAACATGGAATCAACCATGCTGCACATCAAAAGAGAGCTGGATTAAAAAAAATATGGCACACACATATACAAGATGGAATATTAAACAGTCATAAAGAAGAACAAGATTATGAACTTTTCAGCAATTTGGATGGAGTTAGAGGCTATAATACTGAGTCATCCTCCATCCAGAGACCACAGAATACACATTCTACTCATCACTGCATGAAACATATTCTAAGATCGACCACATAATTGGCCATAAATCAAGCATAAGCAAATTTAAAAAGACCAGAATTCTACCATGCATCTTCTTGGACCACAGTGGAATAAAATAAACATTAACACCAACAAGGTCCTCCCAAAAACCACAAAGACATGGACACTAAACAGCATGATGCTAAACAACTCCTGGGTCAATGATGAAATCAAAACAGAGATCAAAAGATACCTGGAAGCCGGGCTCGGTGGCTCAGCCTGTAATCCTGCGCCTTTGGGAGGCTGAGGTAAATGGATTGCCTGAGCCTGCGGGTTCGAGACCCACCTGGGCAGCGAGACCTCATCTCTAAAATAAATCAAAAAAAATCAGCCAGGCGTGGTAGCACATGCCTGTAATTCCAGCTACTTGGAAGGCTGAGGCGGAAGGATCGCTGGAGCCCAGCAGGTCGAGGCTGCGGTGGCCGGGAGCAGCCACTACACTCCAGTCTGGGCGACAGAGTGAGACTCCAACTCAAAAAAAAAAAAAGATACCTGGAAACAAATGAAAATGAAGAAACATCTTACCAAAATCTCTGGGATGCCTTAAAAGCTGTAGTAAGAGGGGAATTTAAATCCCTGCAAACACACATGAAGAAAATGGAAGGAACACAAATTAACAGCCTAACAAGCCACCTAAGGAAGCTAGAAAACCAAGACCACAAAAACCCTAATTTCAGCAGAAGAATCCAGATCACCAAAATAAAAGCCCAAATCCAGGACATAGAAGACAAAAAGATAATACAAAAAATCAATGAAACAAAAAGCTGGTTCTTCGAAAGGATAAACAAGACTGATGGTCCCCTGGCTAGACTGAACCAAGAAAAAAGAGAAAAAACTCAAATAAGCACAATCAGAAACACAAAAGATGAAGTCACATCTGACCCTGAAGAAATACAAAAGATCATTAGAGACTACTATGTACACTTGTATGGAAACAAACTTGAAAACCTTAAGGAAATAGAGGATTTCTGACATCACACAACCTACCTAGGTTGGAACAAGAAGAAATTGAGACCCTAAATAGACCAATAACAATCAAGGAAATTGACTTAGTAATAAGAAAACTACCTACAAAAAAAAAAAGCCCTGGTCCAGATGGCTTTCCAGCAGAATTCCAAAGACATTTAAGGAGGAGCTGATATCAATCTGACTGAAGGTATTCCAGGCAATTGAAAAAGATGGAACTCTCCCCAAATCATTTTATGAAGCCAACATCACATTGATACCCAAGCCAGGTAAAGATCCAACAAATAAAGAGAACTACAGGCCAATATCTTTGATGAACATAGATGCTAAAATTCTCAACAAGATCCTAGCAAACCGGATTCAACAATACATCTCAAAAATCATCCATCATGACCAAGTAGGATTCATACCTGGGATGCAAGACTGGTTCAACATTCATAAAACCATGAATGTAATTAAATACATCAACAGATGTCAGAACAAAAACCACATGATTATATCATTAGATGCAGAAAAAGCTTTTGATAAAAACCAGCACCCCTTTTTGATAAAAACCCTCGAACATCTAGGCATACGTGGAACATACCTCAAAATAGTAAAAGCCATCTACAAGAAAACCACAGCCAGCATACTCCTAAACGGACAAAAATTGGAACCATTTCCCCTGAAAACTGGAATAAGACAAGGATGCCCACTCTCACCCCTCCTGTTCAATATAGTATTGGAAGTCCTGGCTCGAGCAATCAGAGAAGAGAAGGTAATCAGGGGTATCCAAATAGGAAAAGAGGAAGTCAAATTATCTCTCTTTGCAGATGATATGATTGTGTACCTTGAAAACTCAAGAGAATCTGTCAAAAACCTCCTTACACTGATAAAGGCTTTTGGCAATGTCTCAGGATACAAAATAAATGTACAAAAGACAATCGCATTTCTTTACACCAATAATAAACAACCAGAAACCTAAATAATAAGCACAATTCCATTCACAATGGCCACAAAAATATGAAATACCTTGGCATAATTCCTAACCAGAGACATGAAAGACCTTTATAATGAAAACTACAAAACACTGCTCAAAGAAATCAAAGATGACATAAACAAGTGGAAAAAAATCCCATGCTCATGGGTTGGAAGAATCAACATTGTGAAGATGTCCATCTTACCTAAGGCAATCTACAAATTCAATGCAATACCCATAAAATTACCAGCAACATTCTTCTCAGACCTAGAAAAAACAACACAGGAACTCATATGGAAACACAAACATCCACAAATAGCCAGAACAGTCTTCAGCAAAAAAAAAAAAAAAACAAAGCAGGTGGTATCACATTACCAGACTTCAAACTTTACTATAAAGCTACAATCATCAAAACAGCTTGGTATTGGTATAGGAATAGGCATATAGATCAATGGAATAGAATTGAGATTCCAGAAGCAAAACCTCAATTTCTCAATCAACTCATCTTCCACAAAGCCTCCACCACCTACCACTGGGGAGAGGAGAACCTATTCAGTAAATGGTGCTGGGAAAACTGGCTGACCACATGTAAAAGATTGAAATGAGACCCCTGTCTATCCCCATACACAAAAATTAACTCCAAATGGATAAGAGACCTAAATGTAAAACCTCAAACCATAAGAACCTTAGAAAATGAAGGACATACCCTCATGGAAATCGGAACTGGCATCCAATTCCTGAACAAAACCCGAAACCCACAGGTCATAAGAGACAAGATAGACAAGTGGGACCTGATTAAACTGACAAGCTTCTGCAAAGCCAAAGAAACCATCAAGAGAGCAGGGAGACAGCCTACAGACTGGGAAAAAGTATTTGCCAACACCAGGTGTGACAAAGGCTTAACATCTTGGATCTACAAGGAACTCAAATGTGCTGAAAAGAAAAACACAAACAACCCCATTATAAAATGGTCAAAAGATATGAACAGACACTTCACAAACGAAGACATCCGAACAGGCAACAGACACATGAAGAAATTTTCAACCTCACTAATCATCAGGGAGATGCAAATCAAAATCACACTGAGATACCACCTAACTCCAGTCAGAATGGCAATTATCAACAACTCAAAAAATAACAACTGCTGGAGAGGGTGTGGTGAAAAGGGAGCACTTCTACACTGTTGGTGAAAAGGGAACACTTCTACACTGTTGGTGGGAGTGCAAACTAGTGCAACCTCTGAGGAAAGCAGTGTGGCGATTCCTAAAAACTCTAAATATTGACCTCCCATATGACCCCACAATCCCCCTACTGGGAATATATCCTGAAGAACTCAAATCACTCTATCAAAAAGATACCTGCACACATATGTTTATTGCAGCATTGTTCACAATAGCAAGAACCTGGAAGCAACCATGCTGCCCATCAAAAGAGGACAGGATTAAAAAAATGTGGTACATATACATGATGGAATACTATGCAGCCATAAAAAAGAACAAAATCATGAATTTCACAGCAACCTGGATGGAACTAGAGTCTATAATACTAAGTGACCTCTCACAGAAACAAAGATCCGAGTATTACATGTTCTCATTCATATAGTAGACCTTGAACATACAATGTAATACTATAAGAAAATGACTGACAGTAGTGGGAAACTTTGGGGGGGGGAGGGAGATGGGATTAACGGTTGTAAATATCTGTCTGGGGATGGGGATACACCTCTTATCAACTAGGGTGCCTGAACGAAACGTGTTTGTATACCTAACCCTTAACTGTACCCCACAATATCATAATAAAAAATATTGATTATAAAAAAAAATACTGAGTGATCTATCACAGAAACAAAGAACTAAGTACCACATGTTCTCACTCATAAGTGGACCTTGAACCATTATTATAATACTGTAAGAAAGGGATCAGCAGTAGAGGGAAATTGCCAAGAGGGGGGGCGGGATTGGCAGTAGTGGGAAACTTCCGGGGGTGGGGGGACTCCATTAACAAGAGTACCTCCATAATGAACATTTATATACCTAACTCTGAATTTTACCCCACATCTTCAAAATAAAAAAATGTAAAAAAAGACAAAAAAAGCAGAGTTGTATTTTAAAGTGATATTTTAAGATTTACTCTATTTCTTTTTTCTTTTATATTAGAAAACAGTAACAAATTACATATTCGTATAAATTATATATTGATATTCTTAGGGCCGCATAATAAAATACCAAAACTTGGATGACTTAAGATAATAAAAATTTATTGTCTCACAGTTCTGGAGGTTAGATACCCAAAGTCAAGGTGTCAGTAGGATTGGTTTACTGAAGAAGAATCAGTTCTATGACCTTCTCCAGCTTCTGGTGGTTTGCTGGCAATCCTTGACTTGTAGATGCGTCACTTCCATCTATGTGTCATCTTCATGTAGCATCCCCTGTGTCTCTTTCACATCATCTCCCCCTATGCATGTCTGTCTTTGTGAACAAATTCCATTTCTTTATAAGGGCATCAGTCATGTTGGATTAGGATTCATCCTAATGACTCCATTTAAACTCGATTATTTATGTAATGACCCTCTTTTCAATAAAGTCACATTCTGAAGTACTAGGAGTTAGGACTTTAATATTATCTTTTTTTTTCAAGGTAACACAATTCAATTCATAGTAGTGTGTTACAAAAAAAGTTAATGGTTTAAAAAAATATGTAAAAGTTAGTTTGCAAATCCTATGCACTGAAATAATGCAAGTTCTTTACCTAGTAGAAGCTTTCTGAAACTATAGGCCCATGGCACCTAAAACCTACTGAAGTAACTGGAAGTATTTGAGATGTTGTTCACTTTGTAGGTAGTGAAACAATGATGTTTTCTGAAAGGTAGCTTTTCTTTAAGAGACACAGCTGTAGAAATTCTATCCCTAGAGAAGAGAAAGTAGGATGTTTCTTCTCTTCTTTGTCTAAATTCAAAGATAGCAGGAAAAAATCTCTTTGTCCCCAGTGCTGCTCCCTGGATAGCATTGTTTCAGCACTACTGTCAACTAATCAACACAATACTTCTTTTTTTGAAGTTTTTACTTAAGCTATCTTTTCAGTAGTTTGCTAACCACTACGGCCCATGCCCATCAACTGTCATAATAACTACTAGCTCATAGTATTTCTATCCTGTCCTTGGTTCTATAACTGGTTTTACTGGAAATATTGGACCCATTCACAATGCACTATTCTTTCTATTCACCCTGCCCTACTTACACACATATTGGGCCACATATCTATACTCATCTGGATATAATTGCTCATTCATGTTATGTGAACAGTCAGTATTCAACAAGTGTTCATTCCTTTTTCCAGAAGATACTGTAATGATTGTTTGGCAATACCCTTGGGACATTCTTGTGTACTGACTCATACTCTTTCTTTAATTAATTTAAATGTGTAAATGTTTAACTGGAAGCAAACCGTTGGAAGAATGGGGAGGAGATAAAAACTCAAAGAAGTAGACAAATTAGAAAGTTACTGAAACATCTAAAAGAGAAGTAAAGCATGCTTGAACAAGAGTAATGTCAGGAAAAATGCAAAGAACAGAATAGATGAAAACATCCTTCAAATAAAACAAACAAACAAAACATAAGACCTGGGAAGTTAGCTTAAGTAAAGCAAAGGGTGAGGAGGAGACAACGATGGCTTCAATCTGTATGCTAGGGCATATGAAAAGAAAAGGGTCTTGCTTGGGGAGCAGAGGAGAAAATAAGTTCTCCTTTGGAAGTTTTAGGGACCAACAACAGGTCAATGCTCAAACTGCAGATATACATTTGGGAATCAATTATGCAGAGGTGAAGCTATGGAAATGAAAAGACACACATGCTTAAAATATAGGCAGATAAAGAATTTGAAGCCCAGGTGCGGTGGCGCACATCTGTAATCTCAGCATTTTGGGAAGTCAAGGCAGGAGGATTGCTTGTGCCCAGGAGTTTGAGACCAGTCCAGGCAACACAGCGAGACCTCATCTCTCAAAAAAAAAAAAAAAAAAAAAAAAAGATGGACATGGTGGAACATGCCTGAAGTCCAAGCTACTCAGGAGGTGGAGGAGGAAGGATCACCTGAGCCCAGAAGGCTGAGGCTGCAGTAAGTCATGATAATGCCACTCCCCTTCAGGCTTAGTGAGATCCCGACTTGGAAAAAAAAAAAGCACAGATACATGTTTAGAATGGGAAGAAAAAACAAAATAACTGAAGAGTTTGGACTGAGACTAGGGATTGTTTCATGTATTTACAGCACAAGCAGAGCTGGCACAAAATAAGTATTCAATACATGCCTAGTGAGTTAAATCCTTGGAGGAAGGAGCTTAATAAAAACCTTAGCAGCTAAGCAATGAAAGTAGCATGCACATTTATATTATTCTGTCATCTAGTATTACATTTAAAATAATAATATCATAGCTTGGAGCAGTGGCTCACACTTGTAATACCAACACTTTGGGAAACTGAGGTGAGAGGGCTGCTTGAGCCCAGGAGTTCAAGATCAGTCTGGGCAACATAGTGAGACTTCACTTCTACAAAACAATGAAAAAATTAGCAGGGCAAGGTGGTACACACCTGCAGTCCCAGGTACTTGGGAGACTGAAGCAGGAGGACTACCTGAGCCCAGGAGTTTGAGACTTTGGTAAGTTTTGATCATGCCACTGCACTCTAGCCTAAGCAATAGAGTGAGACCTGACTCAAAATAATAATAATAATGTTAATGACAACAATAATAATATTGCTATCTTCTAGGTCTCTCTTGAATGCCACAATAATAGAGGCAGCATTACATGGTTGGTAACCCCAAGTACATATAACTACGAGGCCTCATAGCCTGTTTTACACCAAAGAAGTTGGAACTCAGGAATACTGAGTGGTAGAGCAAGGACTCCACTGGGTGCACCTGCCATGGGCGCCTGTCTTCTTTCCTTATGTCATGTTAATCAATGCTGGAGCCAAACAAAACCAATCTGCTCCTGTAGCCATCTTTGAATAGTTGAAGACACCTTAGTCTTTTATTCTTCAAGCCAATCGTTTCTGGTTATTTAAAATATTTTCTGAAAACTGTGTTGTAAAGAATTGTCACTCTTATTGTCAATATCCTCCATAAGTAACTTTTTAAGAAATTAGATAAAGATCGTGAAAGTATTTTGACTGAATAATAATAAAAGGTAATACTTATATATGATTTACTGTATTCCCAATGCTTTTCTAAATTCTTTACACATGTTAATTTAATTCTTATAAAAATCTGATGAGATAAATATTATCTCCATTTTGATGAAATTGGCATAGAAAGGTTAAATAATTTGCTTAAGGTTATTCAGCTAGTGTAAAATAATCATTTGTGATGCAAAGTAGTTTGAAAAACGTTAAGTCAAATTTCTGTAAATATCACTGGTAAAAGTGACAACAAGAAACTTTTAGTTAAAGAGTAATTTACTGCCGGGCTCGGTGGCTCAGCCTGTAATCCCGCGCCTTGGGAGGCTGAGGTGAGTGGATTGCCTGAGCCCGCAGGTTCGAGACCCACCTGGGCAACTTGGGGAGATCTCATCTCTACAATAAATCAAAAAATTAGCCGGGCGTGGTAGCATGCGCTTGTAGTTCCAGCTACTTGGAAGGCTGAGGCAGAAGGATTGCTGGAGCCCAGCAGATCGAGGCTGTGGTGACCGGGAGCGGCCACTGCACTCCAGTCTGGGTGACAGAGTGAGACTCCAACTCAAAAAAAAAAAGTAATTTGCCTTAAGTCCTTTCATAAGCAGGTGATTATAAATTTCAAATGCATAAAGGACTAAAAGTTTGTCTGTTAATGAGGATCAATACCTCCATTGAGCCATCAATGTGTTCAAGATCTGGCATAGCACCTGATCCCAAAGAGACCTCAATAGATACAGAAAGATAAGACAATGTAGCAAAGTTCAACCAGAAAAACAGAATCATTAGGATATCTACTTATCCCATCTCTGCCTCTATCATCTCTATCTTATCTGTGTATATCTATATTTATACCTACATCTACAACATTTTTATCTATCTGACTCTATTACCGAAAATTGACTTATACAATTGTGAGGGCTAACTAAGAGAAGCAAGTCCAATATCTACAGTGCAGGTATTCAGGAAGGAAAAGTCATGGGTACAAGCTGAATTTTGTTGTCCACAGGCAGGATTCTCAACCTAGGGAATGCCTAAGTCCTCTTCTAAAGACCTTCCAAGTGAGTAAGTCTGGCTCACCCAAATTATCCAGGATAATTTGTCTTTTGATTAAACTAAGGTCAACTGAGTAGGGAGTTTAATTACATCTGTAAAATCCTACACCAGCAGCACCTAGATTAGCATTTGATTGAATACCCAGGAAGAGGGATGACCATGCTACAAAATGACTGTCATTTCCTTTTTTCCCTCTAGCTCTTGGGAAAAAAATATCATTTGCAAATCAACCTAACTGGAAATATTTTGGAAATGTAATTTTGGGAACTACTATTCAGCCTAGCCAAGTAGGCACATCAAAAGCCATTAAAAGTAGTTAAGGTTATATGCATGATGGTCACATTTTGCCTTATGACATTATTTCCAGAGTAATTCATTCAAAATATTGCTGGTAAAACACAAGCATAAATTAAGAATGACAAGACAAATATGTAAAGAAGATTATAATTATTATATCAATATTTACCATGCATTAGATATAAGTAAAATATTTAAGAAATATTAGAGATCAACAATGACAAATACATATTTTGTACTATAAGGAAAACAACAGTGTCTAACTTGCTTAAACCTCAGGCCTTTTAAATTGAAGTTATTGAGCCATGCTCTTTTTGTTGTAGATACCAAATTCATATTAACTGAAAATTAAATTGCAATTAATTAATAAGGTGTCTGAAACATTAAAAATGTGACAGGTAAAATTTAGGATAATAGAGATTTTAAATGTGTTTTTGGAAGTAGAAAATAAGATATAGTAGATTAAGATAATTCTAATAAATACCATTTACTGTTGGTCTAACTAGGAACTAGGAACTTCAGGAACTTACATCCATTACCATCAACCTTTACACAGCCTGAAAGGTCACTCAGCTGGCAAATGACTGATCCAGGATTTAACTCAGTTTTGGCCCATTTTCTACTCTGCATGCTTTAACGATACTATGATGCTTCTAAAAGTTACTTTGGAGCCGGGCTCAGTGGCTCAGCCTGTAATCCTGCACCTTGGGAGGCTGAGGTGAGTGGATTGCCTGAGCCCGTGGGTTCAAGACCCGCCTGGGCAACTTGGCGAGACCTCATCTCTCCAGTAAATCAAAAATTAGCCGGGCATGGTAGCACGCACCTGTAGTTCCAGCTACTCGAAAGGCTGAGGCGGAAGAATCGCCAGAGCCTAGCGGGTCAAGGCTGCGGTGGCCGGTAGTGGTCACAGCACTCCAGTCTGGGCGACAGAGTGAAACTCCTACACACACACACACACACACACACACACATACACACACACAAAAGTTACTTTGGGATACTCATTTTACTTACCTATTGATAATGTGCTTTCTTCTTCCCATCACTTCTCTTATTGCTCACTCTCAGAGTGCACTTAATACTCTCTTTTAGGATGGTTAACATTTTGTGCCTTTTTCTCTAACTGTGAATTTATTTGAGGACAAAGGACCTTTGAATCTACTATCTGTCCAGTCCTAAGTTATCCCCACCATTTTTTCAGGGACTTGATTTGGACACCAAAGTAATTTGTTCATTTGCTCTCTTGACATTCTTTTTTTTGTGTGTGTGTGTTGGAGTCTCACTCTGTCGCCCAGACTGGAGTGCAGTGGCCACTCCAGGCCACCACAGCCTCGACCTGCTGGGCTCTGGCAATCCTTCTGCCTCAGCCTTCCGAGTAGCCGGAATTACAAGCATGTGCTACTACGCCTGGCTGATTTTTTGGTTTATTGTAGAGATGAGGTCTCGCTGCCCAGGCGGGTCTCGAACCCACAGGCTCAGGCAATCCACTCACCTCAGCCTCCCAAAGGCACGGGATTACAGGCTGAGCCACCGAGCCCGGCTCTCTTGACATTCTTAACTGACTGCTGATTTATAAAAATGCTAAGTCCCAAGTCAAGTTGTAACAATATTTTCATCCATAAGTATTACCTCAAGGGGATTTCAAAAACCTACTACTGTCGTCTTAAGAAAAATAACTTTAGAAGATTGTAGACTATAGTTTAATTTCACCAATGCCTATATTGAAAAAAATGTGGTTTTCTAGACTATGTTGTCTGACAATTAAGTTCGTGAACACATCCTAAAAAAACTGCTATTTACCTCATTACTGAATATCACTAGGGTTACCTTTGAAGCTATGCACTGATGCTAGTGCCTAGTTCACCCGTCAAAGCTATTTTGGAAGCTTTTTTCTGGAGTAGCCATCAGAGCTGTCATCATATTACGTCTGATGTCCTGAATGTCAATAAAATGTCTTCCTTTCAGTATCTCCTTTATCTTCAGGTAAAGAAAAAAGTAATTGGGTGCCAGATCAAGAGAGTAGGGAGAGTGTTCTGATACTGTTACTCATCTACTGGCTAAAAACTCCCTCATAGACAGTGCTGTGTGAGCTGGTTATTGTGATGCAAGAGTTCCTTCAGGACCATTTTTGTACACACCTTTCTCATGCCATGATTTTCAGTTAAGATTTTCCTAACTGTTTCTCTACTGATGTTTATTTGACTTGCTATGCTTCCTATAGTTGGTGGATGATTTTGACACACAATTTGACAAATTTTTGCAATGTTTTTGTCAGTTCTGCTCACTACTGGCTGTTCTGACCTCTCTTCATCAGTGACACTTTCTCTTCCCTCAGAAAAACATTTAATCCATTTTATACTGCCATTACCTTCATTGCACTATCCCCATAAACCTGGACTGACGGGTCCCTGATTTGACTTTCTCTCTTGTCAAGTTTAACAAGAAATGTTACGTTTGTTTGTAGCTCTAATTCAAGCTCTGACATTCTCATGACAGCACAAAAAATCATGCAAAAACAATAATGAACACCACTTAGCAAGAGACCGCCACACATTGGCACAAAGAGAACTGTGAGACACTGATATACCAAGGTTAATAAACCTCACTGAGTTATATATACAGTACTGCCAATGTAAGTACACAGTGGTAAGTTCATGAACTTAATTGTCAGACAGCGTATCTTACTTTGTATTTAATTTAAAGGAAACTGAAAGGAATTTAATCAACCCTTATATAGGAAGACTTTGGAAAATAAAGAAGCTAGGCATATGATTTTATTTGGAGCATAAGAGAAGACAAAAATTTTTTAAAAAATGAAATTTGCGTTGAAAATTTGTAGCCAATTACTAGGTATCAGAAAATTTATTACAGTATGAGAAGTGACCTACAATTGTGGGGCCAAGATGAGAAGAAGTCAACAGAGTATCTTCTAGTATTGTTCCAGGCACTCAGAAGAACATGATTTCTATTGTGCATATGTGAAAGCCCACATTTGACTTAACTACACTCTAAGCAGTCTGCAACTGGGTTTTATCTTATTTTTTATAATGTATGATATTATTTTTTTTAGTTGGAGTCTCTGTCGCCTAGACTGGAGCACAGTTGCACGCTCACAGCCACCGCAGCCTCGACCTGCTGGGCTTAGGCGATCCTTCCGCCTCAGCCTTTCAAGTAGCCGGAACTACAGGCGTATGCTACCACGCCCGGCTAGTTTTTGATTTGTATTGTAGAGACAGGTCTCGCCATTTGCCCGGGTGGGTCTTGAACCTCCGGGCTCAGGCAATCCACTCGCCTTGGTCTCCCAAAGTACTGGAATTATAAGCTGAGCCACCAAGCCTGGCCATGTATGATATTCTTATACCCTTGAAATAAACAAGATTTCCAAGACCCAGTTTCTATTCCTTTGCCTTGTCATTCACTCCACTGTATTCTTTGCTATTCAATTCCCTTCATCCTTTCTTGGTTTAAAATCTATTGAACTCATTGGAAGCAAAGTACTACATATGCACAGCATTTTACCTGTGTTTGTCTCTGCTTTGAGATAAAATGAAATAAAATGAACACAGTTGGGGCTTGAGTTAGAATAAAAATTGGAGACAGAAACTATCATTTGGGAAATGAATTTCTCTTAGTTTGGCACAGCTTTTTTTTTTTCAAGGACCTTGCCTATGAGATCCT
Source organism: Cephalopachus bancanus (assembly GCA_027257055.1). Taxonomy (NCBI): domain Eukaryota; kingdom Metazoa; phylum Chordata; class Mammalia; order Primates; family Tarsiidae; genus Cephalopachus; species Cephalopachus bancanus. Next base: position 966,585 of record JAPVLO010000402.1, read on the forward strand.
GAACATTTTTCTTCCCTAATTGATTCTCTGTATGTGGTGATTTTCCCTGAAGTTCACTGTCGTCCCATAGTTTTCTGGTAGAATGTTAAGTTTATGCTTTTCTTAGCAACTTATTGAAACTTTCTTATAGAAAAAGAAGACTCAAAAATAAAAAGTAGCAAGATAAAGTTTATGGCTAAGAATGAGAAAAGAAGCAGTTTTCATCAATCTGTTCTTTCAAGGAATAACATTCATATGCTAAAGTCTGTACTTTGAAATTGTAAATGTTCTAACAACATCAAAAACAATTTCATTTCTGAAAGCAGAGACTAGGAGATGTTTCTTTGTGAATTGTTAGTGTGAGAAGAAACATAGGATTCACAGGGAACCTCCTCAAGCCCATCACCTCTGGCCTCAAGTGCCGGGGTAACTCCAGCGAACTTTAAAGCTAACAATTTATTGAAAGCTTACTATGTTCTTCACATTTACATACAATATCTTATTTAATCATCATAATTCCATTATTTTTCTCATTTCCAATATTATGTTAAATTACTTGCCTGAGTTTATACAGCTGGGAAGAAGAGCCTGGATTGAAAGTTATTTGGCATAAGTCTGTGCCTGACATTGTTATATTGCACTGCTTCTGAGAAGGAATTCAATAGTTGATCCCACATTCAGTGAGCATACTTTTTTTCATGTGGATACATAATTCCTCCACTAGACTTCAAGTTCTTTTAAGGGCATTGAATGTATCTTATTTATCCTTGTGGGAAATTCAGTCTCAAGCCAATGTCTGTACATAAGAAAGATGCCTTAAATCAATGGCTACAAAGGGGATATTGCTATCTCCTTGATGTAGATAAGAAAACTAAGGCTAACATGCTGGAGAGGATGAGGGGAAAAAAAACCACTTCTACACTGCTGGTGGGAGTGTAAACTAGTATAGTATCTGTGGAAAACAGTGTGGCGATTTCTAAAAGATCTAAAAACCAACCTTCCATACGACCCTGCAATTCCTCTGCTGGGAATACACCCGGAGAAACTCAAATCACTCTATGAAAAAGATACCTTCACATGCATGTTTATTGCAGCATTATTCACAATGGCAGAAACATGGAACCACCTGTGCTGCCTGTTGAGGGAGGACTGGATAAAAAAAAAGTGGTACATATACACAATGGAATATTATGCAGCCATAAAGAAAGACAAAATTATGAACTTTGCAATGACTTGGATGAGCTTAGGGTCTATAATAGTGAGTGATCTATCACAGAAACAAAGAACTGAGTACCACATGTTCTCACTTATAAGCGAAACTTGAACTATTATCATAATACTATAAGAAAGGGATTGGCAGTAGTGGGAAACTACCAGGGGAGGGAGGCATACCTCATCCACAAGGGTATCTGCATAATGAACATTTGTATACCTAACCCTGAGTTGTACCCCACATCTTAAAAAAAAAATGTTAAGCAATGTGCTCACAGTTCTGCAGCTTGGTAAGGAGCAAAGCTAGAATTTCAGGCCTGGACTTCTGACTTCTGTTCCTGGCTACTCCCAGAATACCGCAGCCTCTTCTATTCTTTTCTCCTCTCTGATCCAGGTTTCAAATTTTTAAGTTCTTGATCATTCCTTAATTTCATTGTGGGGAAGTTGAGGAAAATTCTATGAACACTAAACCAATAGACATCATTGAACTTTAAAAGACAGAGAGCTAAGTGGGGATTTAATGAGTTCCTACAAAGTATCAGGTGTTGCTAGGTGGATTACTAACCTGACCTAATCTAATCTTCTTCACCATTTCATGATGTGGTCCCATTTCATGGATGAAGAATCTAAGTCTGAGAGAGGTTAAACTACTTGTCCAAGATCATATAACCATTTAATTACAGATCAGCCTGACTCTAAAACTGATATTCAATTATACCAACAAAGGTGATGTAACACAGTGTTTTGCAAAGATTTATTTTAATCAAATTTTGTAATGAATGACCAAGGCATTTTTTTTCCTTATTAAAAATAAAGAACCTGGTCTTATTGGACCCTTTTGTAGTTGTAAACGCTAACATCAGAATAACATTTTCACGGAGGTATTTGAATGTCATCACTGCTCATTAATGAAATGAACTGGAAAAAAAGATTATAGTAGAAACAATGGCTCAGAATACTTGGGAGCCAGAATTCTTGTTCTTTTGCCTTCTATCAGGCTGTTACAGGCATTCACCCATGGAGGACCTATCAGCTCTGTGTGACTCCCACCTTCTCACCAGCATCAGGTAGTAACTGGTTTCATGTTTCCACCCAACTGGCCTTCATATTGCAAATCACTGACAATCTTCTTTGTAACAAGAAACAGTAACTCCAGTCCCTTTCTGCCCTCTGCTTCAGCTTCCTCTTCTTTCTATTTATAGAGACTGAATACACACATTTAAAGAGAAACCTGCTATCAGGATGCGAACAGATGCCACTTCTGCTGCTGGCCAAAAGTCTAGGCCAATGACAGTTGGGCTAGAATGATATTCCGGGGACACCTAGGAGAGAAGCATGTTAGGGCACAGGGTGAAGATGACAGATTAAAATTATTGCTGAAGCAGAGTGTGATAGCAGCTGGTTCGTGGAAGATGTCATTAATGTTCTAAACAGAATCTAAAAGTATGCTTCAAAAATGTAATCTATCAAATTTACACACTGAGGATTTATTTTTATGGTTGTCTTGCTTCAGAATATAGAGATGAGATGTTGTGTGTCTGCCAGGTTGTGATAAACTTTCAAAATTTTGAACATTTGCTTCCTTGATTTTGAATGTGGACCATAGTATATTATATATATGTGTATCTGGGATGTCAAACTTTATAAGTTTGAGGAAATAAAGAACCATTCTCACATCTCAAAATGAATACTCAAAGCTTCTTGTACCAGACTCCAGAATACCTACATTCTCACAAGTGTTGGGGTGGGTTTGGATGAGGCTAAGAATACAGTTTGAACTCCTGCATCTCCTTACAACATAGCCTGCAAGGTGTGCCTGCTGAATCTGTGAAAGGTCATAACTGCCCTAAAAGACTGGCCAGGAACAGCCTGCCAGGGTGCTGGGTCTCCTGACAAGGGAGCTGGATTTGGGGCTACTCTACAGAAAATCTGGTGGGACTCTTCAACTTACTTAAGCTGGAGGCTTGTGAGTTGGGCAGAAGAAAAACAATTCACCTCACTTCTCTGGTATATGCCAAAACTGAACTGGGTTCTCTTGTGGTAGTTAGAGCTCTTTTAAATTCTTCTTTCCATTTAGAATTAAGAAGTGTTCTTTGAAACCAAGCAGTATCTTCTTGCTGGTTCAATATAACTGGGGCTAAGTCATTTTCTCTTGCCCCAAACATGTGTATTATGTAAAATTTTCTCTGCCTTAGCTGTTCTTCTGTGGATGATAATTCAATTCCCTAGTGCTTCACTCAGTCAAACAATTTCATACCAAGCCAGCCAGGCTTATACATACCTACAGCTATTCTAATTCCCTAGCACCAGCAGCCCTTCTCCGGAGTACCAGTTTGCCAGCATGAACGCTGGCTCTAGGCGTCGGTGTCCAATTTTCCCCTAAACCTAGACATTCAGAGTGATGTTGGGCTGGGTTCGGTGGCTCAGCCTGAAATCCCTGCACTTTGGGAGGCTGATGGGAGTGGATTGCTTGAGCCCGTGGGTTGGAGACCAGCCCAGGCAATTTGGCGAGACCTCGTCTCTACAATTAAAAAAAAAAAAATTAGCCAGGTGTGGTAGTGAGCTCCTGTAGTTCTGGCTACTTGGAAGGCTGAGGTGAACGGATTCCTAGAGCCCAGCAGGTCGATGCTGGGGTGGCCTCGAGTGTACCACTGCACTCCAGCCTGGGTGCTGGAGTAAGACTCCAACTAAAAAAAAAAAAGTAATGTTGGCTGGGCAGGCTCTAGAGTTTACTCACTGGTTTCAAATACTGTTTTGCCACTTTCTGTGTGACCTAGGTCGAGTTACTTAAATTCTCTGAGCCCAGTCTCTTTTGTTTGAAAACAGAGGTGATAATTTTGCTCCCAGAGATTGTGGTGCTAGAGAGTGTCAGGCACTGGTGGGTACCATAGATATGTAGTATCCTGAAGCCCACACTAAATCCTGTTAGCCTGCTCTCCACCCTACCAGGAGTGCATTGTCCAAACAGCAGCATTTTGCCCTCAGCAGAATTTCTACACTGAGGGCGTAGGTAAAAGAAAAATGAGACCAGTAAACATACTAACCAGGAGGACTCCTCGGGAGCTCATACAAAACCCTAACCATCCTTATTCAGTCACCTCAACATCCTATTTCTGGAAATATTTGGAAGAAATTTTAGTTGCTGGGAGGATGTAGTACAAATGGGTTTGAAACCAAATAAGTACTGTATTGTGATTTTTGTTAACACTACCTATTATGCTTTGTACATGCAGGGCTGTTGTAACCTATGAAACCTCTGCTATGTGTTTATATAGTTCAGTCTATCCTCATTTGTTTAATGTACAGTTATTGTTTTCATGATAGAGCTCATTTAAGAGGGAAAGATGAACTAGTTAATTCAAACCATATGGCTTCCAGGAATGAACAATATATGAAAAGCTTTTCTATTAGGTATTTCTGTCTCTACCTCTAACATTTTCATTTTCACAACTGTGATTTGTTCATCTAAAAATTTAGATAGAATGAAGAACCAACAAATTCAAATAGAAAAATAAATCCTGATCATGCAAACTCATGCATTTTTGAAAAGAGAGTGTCTGTAAGTTGCATGTTAGGCAGATACCAAAGTGAAGGGCACATCTTTTGGGTCATCTGTGAAATGCCTTTGACTGCCTTTTGTTCCCACAGCTGTAATATGGATAAATTACAATTATTTCTATAACTTTACTAAATATAAACAAAGGACTATAAAGTACTTTTAAAATTAAATTCCTGCCCACTCGAAGTTCCATGTTTTTAGCACAATGTTGACATAAATTAAGTAGTTTTTTAATGAGTAAAAAATATGATGTGTGGTATGTAGTTCTTTGCTCACCCAGTAAATTCTATGTGAAGCAGAAAGAACACTTAACTGGGAGTTAGGGAGCCTGGATTTGAGTTCCAGAATGACCTTGTGCTAATTGGAGATGTCCCTTCTTGGAGCTTCATGCTCCTAATTTTCCAGTTGTAGGAGCTGATGCTTTCTAGTTTTCCTTCCATCGCTAACATTTTTTTTTCCATTAATCAGTATTTTTTATTATGGTTTTGTGGGGTACAGTTAAGGGTTAGGTGTACAATTATGTTTCATTCAGGCACCCTGTTGATAAGAGGTGTTTTCCCATCCCCCGACAGATATTTGCTACTGTTAATCCCATCCCCTTCCCCCCCCCATAGTTTCCCAGTACCGTCAGTCATTTTCTTATAGTATTGCATTGGATGTTCACGGTCCATTATATGAGTGAGAACATGTGATATTCGGATCTTTGTTTCTGTGAGAGGTCACTCAGTATTATAGACTCTAGTTCCACCCAGGTTGCAGCGAAATTCATGATTTTGTTCTTTTTTATGGCTGCATCGCTAACATTTTAATGATGTTATTTAATCAGTAATGTAGCAGGATTAGAGTACCAACAGTTCTCCTCAGAGACCTAGGAGAGGTCAAATGGTGCAGGAGACAGGAAGAAAAGGAAAAAAAGGAAGAGAAAGACGAAAATGTTGAAGAAGAAGGGGAAACAGATATGAAGAGGGAGAAGGAAAAGGAAGATTTTTTTAAATGTCATGGGGTGGTGGCAACCCCATATGTAATTCTGAAATAAGTATAGTTCATCTTGGCATTTCTCATCATTCTTCATTCATCCAGGTACCAGTTCCTGTGTTTCTCTCTCCAGATGACCAGGTGAACAAAACCTAGCTGATGAATTAAACTTCCCACCCTCCCAATAGCTGCTGTCCCCTAAAAGGTTTCTTACTCCAAAATCACCTCTTTCTCTACTTTCCTAATCCAACCACGGATGCATCTGAACTCAGCTACAAGTTGGGAGAAACACGGTGAATTAACATCTAAATGAGCAGGACTTAATCTTCAACATTCCTTCAGATTCTAAATTATGCATTTTAAAAAGAGTGTCTGCAAGTTGTATGTTAGGCAGAGACCAAAGCGAAGGGCACAATCCAAGAGGTCTGGAGCAGAGCTACCTGCCTATCACTGCAGCCAAGCAGATGCCCTGAGATTCTGCTACCCACGGCCATTCCTCAGAGGCTCCTCTGACTTTCCTCAGCCTCTTCCCATCCTTCACATTCTAACACAGAGAAACCAGGAAGCCAGGATCTTTTTTCTAGGAACTCCCTTGGGGCACCACACATTCTTCATGAACTAAATCAGGATATAAATAAACACACATAACTAAACAAATTAATAAATAATGAACAGCTTCTATGGTGATAGCACCAGGGGCTGGGCCCATGAGAGTGGAGGGATCACAGTGTGTGGGTTCTTTATCGGTCAAGGAATACTTGGGTCCTGACAGCATCAGAGAAAGGAGGGAAACCAAAGCTCGCCGGAAATGGAGAACGACTCAAGTAATTTTTTGAACTGTTTTTGATTCAAAAGCCTATTTATTCCCAGGTAGGTGTTAGACAAGATAAGAAACAAGGAACCAGAGTTTTTCTATTTTATCATCCAACCATCCCTATATGTTCTATATCCATCTCAGTACACTTGACCATGACCATAAGGCTTAGATCCCAAACCTTGATTTGACAGGGGAATGATTGACAGGGGAAGTGTTGTTGCTTACCCAATTATGCAACTGAAAGCCAGCAATGTAAGGTTGTGTCCTACTTCCGGAGCCCTAACATTCTGGTCTGCTGCTCCAGAGTACAATGGGAAATGGAGTACACCCACATCTTCTTGTCCCTATGGGTGTTCCCAGAGGTGTCATTCTAGAAGGCTTGGTGTGTGTGCTGCCTCGCCATTTCTCTAGTTTATACAACAGCAAATAGTTTGTCATCTAGTTTATTACTTAAACTTTAAAAAATTGCTGACAGTTACTCAGAAGACTGAGGTAGGAAGATTGCTTTGAGCCAGGGAAATTGAGGCTGCAGTGAGCTATGACTGCATTGCACTCCAGCCTAGGAGACAGAGCGAGACCCTTTCTCAAACAAGCAAACAAACAAACAAAAAAACAGAATAAAAATAAACAAAAATTCCTGAGAAAAATGTCCACATACTGTTACAGAAAATCTCATACATAATTCTCAGGAGTTCCAGGTCAAGAACCAACTCTGATAGAGTGAGCCATCCTTGCCTGAGACAGGCATGTTAGAGATTTCAGATACTTATGATGGAAGTATATGTGGTGTTGAAGCAGGTAAAATCTAGAGGGGTTACAAATATCATAAACATTCTATGTTTGCCCTGTCTTCTTAGATCCTACCTAAATAGTGCCTCTCTTTTTACCTATAATTTTGTATTCTTGCACTCTCTGTTTCTTCTTCAAAATATTTACTAACAACCTAATATAAAGGGATCTACACAAAGTTAGGAAACTTGGGTTGCATTTACTTTTAAAAGCTGTTAGCTGTATTTTTATATAATATTCTCAGTGTATTTTTCTTTGATTTTTTTAAAATTTAATTTTAGATTCAGGTTGTACAAGTGAATGTTTGACACATGAGAATATTGTGTACTGGTGGGGATTGGACTTCTAGTGTTTTCATTACTCAAACTGAACATTGTACCTGATAGGTAGTTTTTGAACCCTTGCCCCTTCCCTTCCTGTCTCCCTGCTTTTGGTGTCACTAGTGTGTAGTGTTTCCATCTTTATGTCCACGAGTACCCATTGTTTAGTTCCCACACATAGGTGAGAGTATGTGGTGTTTGGTTTTCTGTTTCCAAGTTAGTTCACTTAAGATAATGCCTTCCAGCTCCATCCATGTTGTTGCAAAGGACATGATTTCATTCTTTTTTTTTTTTATGACTGCATAGTATCCCATGGTGTATATGTCCCACATTTTCTCTATGCAGTCAACTGTTGATGGGCACTAAGGTTGGGGTTCATGACTTTGCTATTGTGAATAGTGCTGCAATGAACATATAAGGGTAGATATCTATTTTATATAAGAATGTCTTTTCCTTTGGGAAGATAGCCAGTAGTGGGATTGCTGGGTTAAATGGTTGTACTGTGTTTAGTTCACTGAGAAATCTCCATACTGTTTTTCATAGAGGTTGTATGTATGAGTGTTCCACTTTCTTTTCATCCATGCCAACATTTATTGTTCTTTGACTTTTTAATAATAGCCATTCTGACTGATGTAAGATGATATTTCATTGTGGTTTTAATTTGCATTTCTCTGATGATTAGTAATGCTGAGCATTTTTTATATGTTTGTTGGCAAATACCTTTCATGCTATATTCCTCTAAATTTAAAACAGTGGGTCTATTTGCTCATTTTGAAAAGTACAATGAAGTTTTTTTTGTCTAGGTGTACAGATTTTTGGGGGCAATCTTTAGTATGTTTACTGTATTGCTAGGTAAATTTAGAGCATCTCAGCAAGAAAGCGGGGATTAAACAGCCCATTAGTATGGATGCATGTTTATTTGATCTCATCATTAACATTAGTTATTACCTCTGTTAATATGATTGGAATACATAATTTCAAGTCCCATTAAGTCTTATTCTTCTAGTCCCAACAGGTTCTTGTATCAACTAATTAACATGAAGGTCATTGTTCTCATTTTTAGAATACTAACAGGTTGTAAAAGCACAACACTGATTATGCTGCTAGGTTTGCAAAGACACAGCAGGAACACAATCGTCTGCTTCGTTAGGAGGAGGAGTCAGATCTTTCTAATCACAGCATCTTCTGCTCCGTGAGAAGGAGTTATATTTTTCTAATTATGTCTCTACATGACTAGCATTTACTGAAGATGAAGAGGAACAATCCAAACAAATCATCTCTGGGTAGAGAACATTGCTGTTAGTGTATATCCAACTGCCTGTGGAATCCCCAAAATCCCCAAAGACAGTAACCCAGCATCCCATCTCAGCTGAGAAATTATTCAGTCAACAAATATTTATCACATGCCTCACTTTGACAATGAGTTGGTGGAGTAACATATTGTACAGGAAAGATCTCCTATTCTTTCAGAAGTTTACTGTCAGAGTAGAGACAAGCTACTTTATTATTATATAAGGTAGAAGGTATATATACCAAAAAAAAGGTACTGACTGGTTTCTATTACATGACAGAAAAGGGGAAGAAGATTCAAAGTTTACTTCTAGCTGGAGAGGAATGAAGAGAATTTGCTATTATACCTAGCAATATAGTAAACATACATAGGAATATCGCAAACGTGAAACATATGACCAAGTTCCTGGGTGCAATAAAAGCCTTGGCACTGAGACTTGAAAATGAGAAGGATTTGAATGTGCAGTGACGGAGGGAAGTGGAGTTTAACCTCTGAGCAAGCTCAAAAACCAGATGATCTCATAGCTGCAGTGCGCCATGTTCATTTATTCACCTGTGAGCTGCCTGTCATTTCTGCTGTCCTGATTCTGCTTTAGTCACCTCTCTAATAGATTGGCTCCAGCTTGGCAGTGGCAACAGTGACCAAGGGGAATTCTTCATTAATGCAGTATGATGCTGCTAACTACTTTGCTGATAAATGCTGGAAAAAAACAGATTGATGAAGGCTCTCCACTCTCGCAGAGACATAGCTTAGAATACAAATCAAGGTAACATTTTGTTCTGGAGGAAATCGTTGAAGTTCTGCAGTCAGGTAGGGAAGATGACCAAAACTAAAGTTGTCTGCCTTTCAGGTGCTAGAAGAAAATAAATAATGATTGAGCTAGTCAGTTAGGGATGACAGTACCTCTAAAAAATTACTCTGTGATAGTTGAATAAAAGCCAGTTCTCTTCAATTGGAGCTAAAGTGCAAAAGAGATTTCTCAAGAATAGCTCATACATAAAACAAAATTGATGTGTTCAGGGGACTGAATGTGTTAGTTTCCAAAGATTATACTTTAAATACAAGAAGAAACAGAAATAGTCCCTTATGAGGTGATACAATGAAAGAAATTCCAGATTTTTCTTCCATCTTGATCTTGTTTGAAATTCAGTATAACTCTTTACTACATGTTTGTGCTTTTGCCCTCCCTTTTTTTAAATTAAAAAAACCCTAATTTATTTATAAATATATTCCAAATGTACTTATGTATGCATGTAAAATTCTACATGCATTCACAAATGTAATTACTATACATGTGCTTTTTAAAATGCAGTCTTTTGTTATTTTTATTTTTTTTACTTGGGTTATCACTCTGTCATCCAGGCTAGAGTGCAGTGGCAGTATCACAGTTCACCACAGTCTCAACCACCTGACTAAGGTGATCCTTCTGCCTCAGTCTCCTAAGTAGCTGGGACTATAGGTGTGTACCACCACACCTGTCTGATGATGATGATGATGATTATTGTAGAGATAAGGTCTTGCTATATTTTTCAAGTTGTTTTGTGTTGGGAGCCGGCGATGGAGGCCCACTGAGCATTAGGGATCAGGGAGGGTGGTTGACCTTGAGACCACTAAGATGTGTTCGGGAGCTGTTGACCCATTTCCTCCCCCTTTCTACTTAGCACTATAACCATAAAAAGCTCCTGTAAGCTCAAACGTAAACATTCTGAGACTGGGACGAACACAAGCTAACTTTAGAAGCTCATTGTTCCCATTCTTCCACAAACTGCAGTTTTGGCTTTCACACAGCTTACAGTTTAAACTCGGGTCACATCTAAGAGCCTTAGTATTGGTCACAGCCTTCTGGGTCATGATTTTAGGGTTTATTGAAGTTGGGTAAGGTGTAAATTGTAGAATATAGTTTTAGAAATATAAGTTTAGACAGCCATTTTGTTGAAAGAATGTGGCTAGATTATTTGCAGGTAGCCCACTGTGAACTTTGGACTGGGCCACATTCCAAACATTCTGGGATGGGCCGCTTTAGGTTGTAAAGTAAGTATTTAAGTTTCTATAGAATCGTTTAACTTGGTATTAATATAAATCAGCATAGGATGAAAAAGGTTTGTAGGATAGGTCAGTCATGGATTAAGGTCTGTTATGGGATTTTCTTCCTCATACCCGAAAGAACATCTGGTGGGTGGGGTACGCCCCTCACACACCTGGCTTTGTGTTCACATGAAAGGCATGTGAGTATAAAAGCCCACTGTTAACACTCAATGAAGGTCTTCTGCTCAAATCTGAACAGTTGTCCAAGTCTCTCTCTCCCTCCCTCTCTTTCTCACAATTGCCGACACTGTCTCCACCTTTGGGAATCTCTGAGCTCTGCTGGAGCAGAACTCCAGCAGTTTTGAACTCCTGGGATCAAGTAATCCTCCTGCTTCAGCCTCCCAAAGTGCTGGGATTATAGGCATGAGCCACCATGCCAGGTCTCTGTTATTTTTTTCTTTAGATTTCACCACCACCCCATCTTCTTTCCATCAACATAACCCTCTACACGGTGCAATTCTTGTGAACACTTGCTATGTGTTGTTTTATATCTTCAGCAAGCTTATGTACCCATAATTTACATATGCACAAGTAGGCATGTACAGGTAGTTTTTCAGTTTACTGTACACAAAAGCCAGTATCACATTAGTTATACTTCTTCATCTTGTTTTTCCACTCACCATTTCTTTGTGGAAATCACTCTAAACCAAATGGTTTACCTCTAATTCATTCCTTTTAATGACTGCATTATGTATCATGGTGTGGATATAAAATTCTAGGTTATCATGCTTTGCTTTATTTTTTTAGGGATTGTTTTTAAAGGTCACCAAAATAATTACATTTTTTAATGCCACCAAATAATTATATTTCAAATACCAACAAGATAGGCTTATAAAATGGCCTTCACATCAGCCATAAATACTGAAACCCTAATTAGATCTGCAGCCATTACGATGAGAAACATGACACTTCCACTGCTCATACCCTTCCTCTCCCCATAGAGATAACCGAAATCTTTGACTTCACTGTCCGGGCAGGAGAATGGACAGATAAAGACCCACGTTTAAACAAACATTCCAAAACTAGATTCTGGCTGCTTTCTATTACATACTTATTCAATATCAAAATTTTGCGTGGTAGATATGTATTTTTTCTTTTCTTTTTTTAAGATGTGGGGTATAATTCAGGATTAGGTATACAAGTGGTCATCGTAGAGGTAAAGTTTGAGCCTCCCTTTGGTCCCCACTTTGGCTGGTTTGAGATCAGGTACCCTTATTGATGTTGTGTTCCCACCCCCACCCCCACCTTGGCAGTATCCCGCTCCTGCCAATTCCTTTCTTATAGTATAATGGTAAATGTTCAGGGTCCCCTTATGAGTGAGAAGAAGTGATGCTCTGTTCTTTGTTTCTGTGATAGATCATTGAGTATGATAGACTAAATCCATCCAAGTTGCTGCGAAGTCCATATGTTTGTCCTTTATGGCAGCATAATATTTCATTGTGTATATGTACCACATTTTTTTAAATTCAATTCAATTTTGATGGGTAGCATGGTTGGTTCCATGTTTTTGCTACTGTGAATGGTGCTGCAATAAATATGTGTGTGCAGGTATCTTTTTTATAGAATGATTTGAGTATACTCCCAGTAGGGAGATTGCTGGGTCATGTGACAAAGGCCTAACATCTAGGATCTACAAGGAAGTCAAGCGTGCTGAAAGGAAAAAACACAACAGCCCCATTAAAAAGTGGGCAAAAGACATGAATAGACACTTCTCAAAACAAGATATATGGACAGTCAACAGACACATGAAAAAGTGCTAAGCCTGACTAATCATCAGAAAAATGCAAATCAAAACCACATTAAGACACCACCTAACCCCAGTAAGAATAGCCATCAAGGTGTCTGCTGATCCAATATCTGGTGAGGGCTCTATCCCCTCACCTCACTACCTTTGGTTGTCCCTCTACACAAGAGGCCTCATCACAAAAATCACTGTCTTGACTTTTACACACATATTAAGTTTGGTTTCTCCTGAATCAGAAAGCAGAGATTTTTCTTTCATATCATTGCTTGACACATATTATCTTTTGCCCTTTATGGAATTTTGCCTTATTTTGATCACAAACAAGCAAGAAAACAAGTAAACAAAAGAACACAAAAAATTCCAGAACAAGAAATCTGGAATACCTTGTATCCAAAAAGGTTATCAGTATAATTTACAAGGAATAATCCTCTGTAGCTTTCACTTAATTTTTTTTTTTTTAAATAAAGATGATGTGGGGTACAATTCAGGGTTAGGTATACAAACATTGATTATGCAGGTACCCTTGTTATGAGGTATTTTACTGAACTTTTAAAATGAGATTATAATGCAAAAGTGCCAGTATTACATTATCAGCCTCCGGATTACCAGACTACAAACCTGAATTAAAATGCAACTATAAAGCAAGATTAAAATCGGTACAAAAAACACATAAATAGTTATTATATATTTAAGTCATTTAAAATCACATATTCAAGAATATTTCTTACTTCAGTACTAGTTTAGTGAGAGTAGACTTGATTTTTAATTTTTGTTGTTCAAATACTGCTATTGGAAATGATTGTAATGATAACTTATTTGGATATATAAAATTCTGAGATATTTTTATTAGTGTGTATTTTAACTGGAGATGGATTTAGAACCTTACCTTGCATATCTTCCCGGGTGTGCATATACATATTTGAATTAGAAAACGACTTGAGCCTGGAGTTGAGTGTTCAGGCCTGGCTCTGTCCTTAGACAGTGTGATCTCATCTCAAGTGCCTCATCTATATATATGAATGTGTATCAATCTATTCATTCTATTTTTTCTAGGAATGTGTATGAAAAAGTGCTTGACCGGAGATGTGGTCCCTGATGCTTTCCTCTCCTTCTAAGTACTATCAATAAACATATTATATCTATTATGTGTTAGATAGCAGACACTTTTCAGATCTCACTAGGGTTAAACTTTATTCTCATGATGATGTTCAAAAAGCTGAGAATGGATGATATTGAGCTGTGATCTTTCCTGAGTATGGTTGATGACAGACACCTGTCCTAATACGGGAAAAGTTTCACAAGGAAAGACAACAACCAGAGGTGTGAATGAGCTTTGTATCAACTCAGAGCAGTTCTACCCTGCACAGATTCTGGAGTATTGAAGCAAATCATTGATCAAACAGCCCAACTAGCCCAGATATTAGGTAAATATGGTAGGTCTGAATATAAGGCAACATTTTCTCCAAAGTTTATGACATTGAGCAGGTTTATGATGTAGTTTTGAATTACTGCGATATATATCCTCCCAGTCCACCAAATATGTATTTTTTTATATGGGCTTTGTTAATTGAAATTTGATTTTTGCTGCATTTTGGCCGCTAGGCTCATAAGAAATGAGAGTTTGTATTTATTTGCTATTATCCAGTTGAATAGCAGCTCAAATTAATATTAGGGTGATGGTTGAGAAACTAGGCTGGATCTCATACAACAAGCAATTCATACATTCTTTGCTGTTTTGACTCTTTAAAATCTCAGAACTAACAAGGAAAGTTTCAAATCTGTTTATATAGAATCTAATTTTCTTGAGACAATCCACAAATTAATTTCAATTCCAAGTTTTACACCACAAAGATATACTAATAAACAAAAAAAACCCAACTTCTAAATATAAATTGTGTTAACAAATCACAATCACCTTCTTCTATAAACCATGTTTCTTTATTTTTGCTTCTGACCTTGGGTTGTTTGTCAGGCTATTTTACTGTTTCCAACTCTCTCTCTCAATTTCAGTTTATCCTTAGGTGCTAATTAAAATGGCAGGTGTTAAATTGGTCATTAGCACCTTTCAGCTACTGCTCTGAGCATAGAAGTCCCTCCAGTGATTCTATGTTTCTCCCAATATAATCCCTCTTTCTCCAGACAATTTCTCTGTTTCTTTTTCTCATAATTTTAACTTCTTCTTAAAGAGAGAGCAGATAACTTAGCTTGTCTGCCCCAGCTGTTCCTCATTTATTTCTCAGGTTTGTTCCCTCCAAGTAAATTGGATTTTTAAAATTTTACTAGTGGTCCAGTGTCTTATTTATTTTAAGCATTTGGGGAGAGAAAAACCGGAACAAACCTTTATTTAAGCGTATCTCATACACTTCTCATTCAAATGTCATGATACTCAAGTAGACAACTTACACATGATACACCTACTTTAACAAAAAAATATTTTTTATTGTGGTAAGATCACTTAACTTGAGATTTAGACTCTTAACACATTTTTTTTTTTTTTGAGTCACCATCCTACTCTGCTATCCAGGCTGGAGGCAGTGGCACTATCACAGCTTCGACTTCCTGGCCTCAGTAAATTCTCCCACCTCAGCCTCTTAACACATTTTTAAGTACACAAGATAGTGCTAAGTATAGATACAGTGTTGTATAGCATATCTCTAGAACGTATTCATTTTACATAACTGAAACTTTATACCAGTTGAACAGCAACCCCCTATTTCCCTCACCTTGTACCCATGGCAACCACCATTCTATTATCTCTTTCTGTGAGTTTGACTATTTTAGATACCTCATAGAAGTGGAATCATGAAGTTTTTGTCTTCATGTGTTTGGTTCATTTCAATTAGCAGAATGTCCTCCGAGTTAATACATATTATAGTATATGGCAGGCTTTTCTTGCTGAATAATATTCTACTGTATGCACATACCACATTTTAAAAGTCTATTCATCTGTTGATGGACATTTAGGTTGTTTCTATATCTTGACTACTGTGAATAATGCTGCAATGAACATGGGGAGTACTGATATGTCTTCAATATACTGACTTTATCGCCTGTGGATGTATATCCAGAAATGGAATTACTGGGTCATAAGGTAGGTCTAGTTTTAGCTTTTTTTTTTTGCTTTTTTTTTTGAGTGGGAGTCTCACTCTGTCGCCCAGACTGGAGTGCAGTGGCCGCTCCCGGCCACCGCAGCCTCGACTTGCTGGGCTCCGGCGATCCTTCCGCCTCAGCCTTCCAAGTAGCCAGAATTACAGGCACGCGCTACCATGCCTGGCTGATGTTTTTTTTTTTTTGGTAGAGATGAAGTCTTGCTGCTCAGGCAGGTCTCAAACCCGCGGGATCAGGCAATCCACTCACCTCAGCCTCCCAAAGGCGCGGGATTACAGGCTGAGCCACGGAGCCCGGCAAGTTTTAGCTTTTTGAGAAAACTCATTACTGTTTTATCTCTCCCTCTTCATGCACTGAATGCTGCCAAGCCATTTTTCACCCAGTGTCAGGAGGAGTTGGAGGAAGGATGTCATTGGGTCTAATCTAAGCAGAGTCAGAGTTATTAGGGTTTGTGTGCTTTCTGGAGGGACTGGATGAAGAAAAAAAGGATATTGAAGGTGTTCTTCCTGCAGCTGACTCAGTAGATGACTAAGACATTCAATTTTTAACAATTTTTGTACTTTGAATGACAAAGTAATTTTACATGTTTGAATGATATTTCTGGTTTGAACCAGATCTCTTGATTTGTGCTAGGTCAGTATTTCTCTGCACAGTAAAATTACCTGAGGACCTTCAACATTTACTAGTGACTGTGTTCCATTTCCAGAGACTCTGAGTTAGTCTGGTGTGCGATTTGGAATTCTTTAAGCTCCCAGGAGAATCTAATATGAAGCAAATGTTGAGGTCCATTATTTTACCTTCGTTTACCCTACCACTATGTGGAGTAAGAAGTAGAACCAAGAATAAGACTTTTGCAGTTTCTGCCCTGGTGAGCTTCCCGTTGTACCTGGGCGCCTGAGGTCAAAGAGAGAGGCTCCAACCTCAGATTCTGCCATTAAGATATTGTGACTTTGATCCCTGTTTCTATGTGATCCAACCATTCCCTGTGTCTGACTGATCAGTTTTAGAAACAACATCTCCTTTGGTGAAGAGGAGGAGGTAGACAAGGTCCAAAGTGCTCCCCCAACACTCTCCTGTGATTGGGAAAAGTACAAGGTTTCCAATCCCTAGTACTAAGGCAGCTCTGAGGAGAACAGAGACAGAAATAATATCTTCCTTCCTTTCAGTAATCCTTCTTCATTTCTCAAATTTATTCATCAAATGAACACGAATATGAAATCTTATACATTTGAATTCCATGGGTTAAATAGGCCCATAGACTATTAGCAGAGCAAGAGTAAGCTACATGAGTTACAAAAAGACTGAGTATTAATTACTGGACAGAAAAGGTAATTTGGGTTATCTGGTATAAGCCAAGGCAGTCTCCGTTTTTCAGGAGCTTACATCCCAGAGAAATGTAATAGCATATAATGAAGTAAAGAAATAACTCAACAGGATGACAGTGACAAGTATAATTGAAGAAATAAAGAGACAATCCACAGAATAGGAAAAAAATATTTGCAAGCAATGCATCTGAAAAAGGTCTGACATCCAGGATCTACAAGGAACTCAAGTAAGTTGACAGTTAATAAACATATAAGCCTATTAAAAACTGGGCAATGTACATGAATAGAAACTTCTCAAAGCAAGACATTCAAACAACCAACAAACATATGAAGACAATGCTTAGGCTCACTAATCATCAGAGAAATGCAGCTCAAAACTACAATGAAGTATATCACCTAACACCGGTAAGGATGACTATCATTAGTAAGTCAAAAAAAAACAGGTGCCGGTGTAGCTGCAGAGAAAGGAAACATTGCTACACTGTTGGTAGGAATGTAAGCTAGTTCAGTCTTTGTGGAAAGTAGTGTGGGTTTTTCTCAATGAACTAAAAATTTAGTTTCCATGTGATCCAGCAATCCCACCTCTGGAACTATACCAAGAGAAACATAAATCACGCTACCAAAAAGATACCTGCAGACAGATATTTATTACAGCACTTTTCACAATAGCAAAAACGTGCAACCAACTCAGATGCCCATCCAAAGTGAAGTGGATAAAGAAAATTTGATACATATACATGATGGAAATTACACAGCTACAAAGAAGAAAAAAATCATGTTAGCAGCAACAAGGATGCAGCTGGAGACCATTATACTAAGTGAACTATTGCAGAGGAAAAAAACTGAGTACCACAAGTTCTCACTCACAAGCAGGTCCCAATCACTGGACATATGAGTACAAAGGTAGGACAACACCACACTGGGTACCTGATCCATTATTGGGGGAGAGAGGACCTGCTAGAAGTCCAAATCTCACCTGCACATAATTTACTTATTTAGCAAATCCTTACATGTACCCCCTTACCCTAAAATAAAATAAAATGTAACCAAAAACAGCAAAAATAAATAAATAGGCTAATAAGAGATGTAAAGGTGATACTATTTTAGTTAGGAAGGAAGGGGTGAAGATGACCTATTTGGGAAGGGAATATTGGAACTGAAGAGTGGGTGATAAGAAGGACTAAGCCACGTGAATAAGCAGTGGCATAGGAATTGAGACAAAGGAAACAGCAAAGACAAGAGTTTTGAGGCAGAACAGATGCCTTGGTCCTGAAATAGTTTATTTGAGGATGTTTAAAATGTAGAGAAGAAAAGAAGATGAAACATAATGAAGCTAGGGATATATACAAGTTCCCGATTATGCAGTTTTATAGCCAAAATAAGGAGATTAGATTTTATTCCAATGACAATGAGGTTTTTAAGCTAGGTAGTGACATGATTCAATTTAAGAAAACAAAGGAAGATAAGTTACTTGAGGCCAGAGGAGATGTTAATTCTGGTCTTGTTGAGTTTGATCAACTAGTAAGATATTTGGAAGAGACGCTTACTAGGCAGTGGGAATTATGAGCCTGGGACAAGAAAGGGTAGCTTGGTCTATGGCATCAAAAAGATAAAAAAAAAGAACTGTGGTTTTATTTCTGGATTTTCTGTCATGCTGAGCAGTGTTGAGAGTGAAGTTTATAACATTACATGCACATATCAAGAAAAGAGAGACATCTCAAGTGTGCCTAATGTCACACTTAAGAGACCTAGAGAAGCAAGAACAATTAAATCCTACACTTGGTAAAAAATCCAGATTACCAAGATAAAGTCACAACTGTAGGAAATAGAAGACATAAAATCAGAGAAAGGATCAACAAGACAAAAAAGCTGGTTCTTTGAAAGGATAATTAAGATTGACAGATCCCTGGCCTTATTGACTAGAAAAAAGAGAGAAAAAGTTTGAATAAACACACTTAGAAATGAAAAAGGTGATGTCACAACTGACGCTGAAGAAATTCAAAAGATTATCAGAGGTCACTATGAACAAATAAACCAGAAAATCTAAAGAAAATGGAATATTAATGACATCACACAACTTCTCAAGGTTGAAACAGGAAGAGAGTAAAAGCATAAACAGACCTATAACAATCTAAGGAATTGACTTTGTTATAAAACTCTCCCAAAAAAAGCCCTGGGCCAGATGGTTACTAAGTTAAATTCTGTAAGACATACAAGGAAGAGCTGATATCAATCCTACTGAAAGTAATCCAGGCAAATGAGAAGGAAGAAATGGAGAAGGAAGACCCAACAAGGAAAGAAAATTACAGGCCAATTTCCCTCACGAACATAGATGCAAAAGTTCTCAACAAGATTCTAGCAAATTGTATCCAACAACACATTTCAAGGATTATCCGTCATGACCAGGTGGGCTTCATTCCTGGGATGCAGGGCTGGTTCAGCATTTGTGAGTGTATAAACATAATTCATCTCATTAATAGGTGTAAATTCAAGAACCTCGTGATTATCTCACTAGACACAGAAAAAGCATTTAATAAAATCAAGCATCTCTTCTTGAAAAAAAACCCTTGAACACCTAGGCACTG
This sequence comes from Cephalopachus bancanus, assembly GCA_027257055.1. Classification (NCBI taxonomy): domain Eukaryota; kingdom Metazoa; phylum Chordata; class Mammalia; order Primates; family Tarsiidae; genus Cephalopachus; species Cephalopachus bancanus. The sequence goes on from JAPVLO010000402.1 coordinate 986,374, forward strand.
AAGGAACAATTTGATTTCAAAAGTTATTTTAAAGTTACAATTATTTAAATAGCTTCCTATTGGCATAGAAACAAACACTCCCCCCACCATGGCACACACATACACACACACACAAATAAATGGCACATAATAGAACAACCAGAGGTAGCCTAACACGTGTAGGCCCAACTGATTCTCAACAAAAGTGCAAAGCAGTCAGTGGAGAAAAGATTATTCTATTCAAAAACCATGATGGAACCAATTGCTATTAATATCAACTTTGATCTGTACTTTGAACTATATGGTTCATGAAGCTAAAGATAAAGCCCAAAAGTAAAATAAAACTATAGCATTTCCAGAAGAAAATCTTTTTGATCTTAAGTTAGGCAAAAATTTCATAGATGAAATACCAAGAATACAATCCATTTAAAAAACATTAATATCTATCAGAATGATAAAATTCTGCTTTGTTACAAAAAGACAAGTCAAAGAAGAGATAAAACATGTCTGTGGATAATACGTCTTATCAATAACTTATATCCAGACTATATAAATGATTCTCAAAACTCAGCAATAAGAAAAAAATCAAACGATTTGAACAGACACTATACTAAGCATGAATAGATGTTTATTACTAATCATTAGGAAAATGCAAGTTAAAACCAATATGAGACAACACTAATCACAAATTAGGTTGGCTAAAATTAAAAGACTTACCATAACACATGTTGGTAAAGACGTGGAGCAATTGGAATTTGCACTAATTGCTGGCAGGAATGAAATACGGTATAGCCAGTTTGGAAAACAGTTGGTTGTTTTCTAAAATATTTAAACATATATCTATCATATGAATCAGTCATTTAACTCTTAGATATTTACTCAGGGGAAACAAAATAATATGTTCATACAAATATTTGTGCATTTGTACACATCGTAGCTTTATTTGTAATAACTCCTGACTGGAAAGAACCTAAATACTCATCAGCAGGTAATAGAATAAACAAGTTATATCTTCATACTGTGAAAACTACTTGGTAATAAAATGAATTGAATTATTAATACAGACAACAACATGGATGATCTTAAGAAGCTAGACAAAAAAGAACTCATGCTATGCATTTCTGATCATAGGGAATTCAAAGGAATCTATTATTGTAGCAAGCAGGTTAGTGGTTACCTGGACACAAAGAAGAGAGAACAAGGGGAAAAAAGAGAAGAAAGGATTACAAAAGGTCATAAAAGCACTTTTGGGAGGTAATGAATATTATTTTGATTATAATTAAGATTTCATAAGTGTATACATACCTCAAAAAAACCCCTATCAAATTAGCCAATTTATATATATGCAGTTTATTATTTGTCAATTACACACCAATAAGACCATATTGCTTATAATGATCTATTAATGAGGAATACTTATGCTTTAACAATGTTAGAACAATATTCAAACAATGTTACAGCAAGCCACAATCCTAAAACAAGTCAATGAGTTATTTCAAGTGAAGTTTAAATTATATGTAATTTTATGGGGTGATACCATAATGCAAAAAATTTACTTAAAGGACAGCAATTACTTTATATATTTCAACTAATCAATTGTTTGATAAACCTATAACTTTAGGCATTATAAAAGTATTTATTTTTCTCAGTCTAGAAAGATTCCTTGACCCTAGGATATCAAAATAATACTATTAATACCCAATCCCAGGAAGATAAAAATAACTTTAAAAACAAAAAGGTATTTTAGAAATATGTAAATAATAAAGAGAATAAACACATGATATGGATGTTTTAGCATAGGTTTAAGTTTAGGTGACATGTTTTGAAATTATGATGTTTTGGGATGCTCAGAACTTTATTAAGACATTTCAAGTGATCAAAAAAGATCAGCCATGGTGAAACTACTAATGAAGTTTACATATATTAATGACATTTCATTAATCATCTTTGTAATCATAAGTGCTTAAGAAAAGTAACGTTCTACATTTAGTGTATCAGATACACAAGTTTAATAAATTAACATTAAAAAATGGACACGTTATGTGTTCCTCAGAATACACAAGAGACCTTCGACCCACTAAAAAATTACCCTAAAAGAATATCCTCTCTCTCCTACTTATTACAGAGAAAGGCAGGGAGGAAATAAGATGATAATAATTTGAAGTGTATTATTCTCAATTTAGGATCACTTGGTCCCCAATTTTTTCCAGGGTGGTAGACAGCAGGAATAAAAAATGTGACTTCAAAGAGGTGAAAATAACAGATCAGGTTCTCTGAATTTCCTCACCAACTACTCCATTAAGTATCAGCAGAGAGGAAAGTGAACGGGACTGTCTATATTAACAAACATATACCAGTTGTACTGAGTTACTTTAAAGACCAGCACATTACTGTCATCACCCACAAGTTCTTGCTAGCGCCAGGAAAGCTATTTTTATTTTTTTAAAAAATAAAGTACCATTTACATAAACTATGATGATTGGCTAAAAAAATTGCAAGTCTTTTAAAAATGGTTTTACTGAAAAAAGGGGAAAAGGGTGCAAATCATTTTGATTGCAAAAGAAGAACTTGAATTTTATTACTTACACACTTCACAAGTTGGGAGGAGTGAAAGAAATTATGTGGAATCATGCAATGACAAGCTGAAAGTAAACTTGGGAAGAAGCAGAGAAACCAAGAGAAAAAGTTTCAAGAGATCTCTAACAGGTTCCACAAGAAGTTAGACTATGAGTAGGGGAATAAAGGGACTGAAAGAATAAAAAAAATTTTACTTAGAGAATGGAATATTAGAGCTCTGAATTCCAATGACAGAGTATCTTTGGGGATGAAGCTGTCCAGAGAGTGGTTATGAAATAGGTTGCTGAAAAAAAAGAAAACAATGCTAACACTTGTATTAACATTGCTCAGAGCTCTGTTATAAGTTATTCGCATATATTAACTCATGTAAACCTTCCAACAGTCCTCAAAAGTAGTACTATTATTTTCTCTATCTTATTGATTAGAAAACAGGGCGATTAAAAAGTGTTTCCAAGATCATATGGCTAATAAGAAATAACCCTTAGATGTAAACACAGGTAGTCTGACTCCAAAGTTCAACTCTTAATCACTGTATTACACAGCCTCTTTCATAATGGGTACTTTTATAATGGAACCCAGGATAAGAATAATGATAGCTACCATGTTCTGAGCACCTATCATTTATCCATTAAAATTTTTATATATGCATGTATATTATCTCTAATATCCACAATATCCTGCTGAAACTTAAAAAGGTAAAACAATAGCAACAACAAAACACTACACAGCTTGAAGCAGCATTGAAAATCTGTCCTGGATGTTCTCATATGTTTCCCTTAGGAAATTCCCTCAGTATTAGTATCTATCTCTTAAATCAGGATTAAAAAGTTTTATTGGAAGAAGAAACACCTATCAACAATTTGGAATGGAAAAATAGGAATACAATGAATGGTAGAATGTTTTAAAACCAAATGAAACATGAGCACATAAAGGTTGATAGTAAGAAGACATTTTTTTAACAATCAGAAAGGGTAGTGGTACAACAACAAAGGTAGATTTTTGCATACTTGACTGTTTTCCCAGAACTAATGAAGATCAACTTCTGGTAGATTCTAGTCTGTCTGAGAGCATCAGGAGAGTTTGGAAGGATTAAAATCTCAACTTTCTCCACATCAACTTATTTTCCAGTCCAGCCAAACGTCCGTAGTCCACATTCAGTTCTATTCCATCATTTGGGAAGACATTGTGAAAGGAAAATTTAAAAAAATGAAAAATTGGATGTATCTTTATCCTACTTTATTCATCCTTTCACTTTGACATTAGTGGGCATAGATTTTCTCTCTCCTTGAAAGCTGATGTTTGCTGTGTTAGGCAAGCATTTCTGTTATGGCTATGCTGGACTGATTGTCATGGGAAACTTAAAGTCTCACAATTACAAATTACGTCAGTGGAAGGGGGAAGGATGAGTGCATGAAACAATCAGGGAGAAATTCACAAATAAGGCAATGGATACCCTTGTTGCTTCAATCCCCTGACCAACTTTTCCAATTATACAATCTATTTTCTTATACAGAAAAGCAATTTTTGTGAATACATTTCTTTTAGAGTGCAAGAAAATCTAATCTTTCAAAAATCTCTAGCTAAGATTACCTTTTTTGTCACTTAAATGGTAATTTCACGTTGCAGCTATACAAATAAAGATGCTTTGCAGCATTTTAGAATAAATGATCTCTTTCTGGTTCTAATCTACCTTTTCAGTCTGGCCTTCATTCTTCTCCTGTAGAAACCAAACCTGGTCTACTTTTTGCATCTGAAATTTTCAACCTCTTTGTATTGAATGCCTTGAACTTCATCTCTATCAAATCCTACTCATCCTTTATTACCCAAATACCACATTCTCCATTAATTCTTTGTTGCTTATGAAATCTGGAAGTGATCACTTCTCCAAGCATCATTCATATATTTATTTGTTCAAACAATGTTTATTAAATCATGTCACATATATTATATTAAAGATAAGAACAAATTACTAAGGGCAATTTAAAAATTATTTCTCTTAGGGTTTGAGGTAAGATAAAGCAGAGAGTTGTGAAGATACTAGAAATACAGAGATAAACAATATCACTAAGGGTCTTGTATTTTTTTCTAGGGAATTTAGATTTTTATTCTGTATAATGCTGTAAAATTATATACTTTCAAAGGGATTATACTGTCCTATACTAAAATTAATGGGGTTTATACTTTACTTTCCATCTGAATTATAAATTCCTTAGGGTCAGACATTGTGTCTTATTCATCATTATATTTCCTACTTATAATCAAAGCAGACTTACCTCATGCCTTTTGACTAAAGGGACACTATATTGTATATTGACATCCATACAGACAACAAAGATCTCCCTTGAGAATCTCACTGATGCTCTGGAAAGCTAATGGGATCAACTTAATTAATTAATTAATTAATTAATTCAAATTAATCCACATTGATTCTATGTGAATTTGCCTAATGTTAAGTCAAGCAAGTTCAGCAAATATGATTGGTACAAGTTCCCTAAGCAATGTGAACTCACCCACATCACACACTGTATTGGGTGTGTGTGTGTGTGTTTTTTTAACACTAATTAATGTACTAAAAGGAACCTTTAATAAGACAGAGAGTGTATTCAAACTAATGTTGCTATAAGAACTTGTCTTTCAAATTTCCAGAAATGTAATTTATCACTGAAACATTTATGGAAAGTTCAAGTATTATTTTTCATAGTACCTCTTGTACATGGGAAAGATGTTTCTGAATTGTTATATAAAACAGAACATGACTTAGTCTCACAGTAGCATTATCTAGAGTAGAAATAAGAGGATTGATGTTTTCTTTGTGTTTGGAAAGTAAGTGATAAAGAAGATATTATTACAAAAAAGTAAAAATCACTGTTCCACTTTATGTTTGGGACACATGGTCTAGGCACGTAAGAGTACTGGTGTTCTCCAGTCCTGATGGAAAGAACACTGGAGAAGAAAATGACTAACGTGCAAAGGCCTTGTGCTTCTGTCAACATGGGAGGGGACACATAGGCTGGGTCAAAAATTTTCAAGCACTTTGAATATCAGTCTACTAAATCAGTTCATAATTGCAGAAAAGTCATTTAACTAAACACTGCTGCTTATAAGGGGGTGAAAGATGAATTCTGGCTATGACCTGAGGATCTAATCCTGCGATTAAACATTCTAGTGTGTGATTTTCTTGAGATACAGGAGTTTGGTTTCAAACTACTGGCTGTATCCACATTATTCAAAATGAACTATCATTTAAAAGGAAATAAAAAATAAGCTACCTGGATGATAATTTCATACTTTTAAAAATAGCCAATTACTGTGATCAATCTGGGAAGTTCAAGTTAAAAGAAATGTTGCACTTGAAGTCAATTAGAAAAGTGACATCATTATTTTCTTACTGTTTAAATGCAAGTTTTAAAACCACATGGGGGATATTTAGATGGCAATAAACGCATCATAAAGTATTTTTTTCCTGAATACAAAGCAATCTGTTGTGTGGAAGTGATACTTAGAAAAACAATTGAGATGCTGATAAGAGAAGCAGACAAAATAAGGGCTTGTTTAGAGCAAAATATCTAAGTCACTATTACACTTTAACCTAATTACTATGTACTTTTATATTTCCAAGTAGGATTTGTTAGCAAAAAAGCATAATATATAAGTCTATCAGTCAAATTTGTAAGTGAAGTTAAATTAGAGACAGGTGAGCCTTGATAAGCCTTGATATATTTCACATACACAAATACACACACAATTAATACAAACACACATATTTACTTATATAGACTTGTCAAGTCCTCAAAAAATCAACAGTATGATAACACTGAATGCTAAAAGAAAAGTAATGCTAACCTGATAAGATACTAAAACAAAGCTGATTGAAAAATAATTGGCAAAGCAGATTTTATTTTATAGTATCGGTGTGAATTAGGATGAGATCAACGAATTCTTAACATGGAGATGGGAGTAGCCTGGCCAAGTCTTGGAAATGAACCTACCAGGAGATTATTAGAAGACCCCAAGTTTGTCCAGAGAAGCTAAACAGGGCCAGACTCAGATCCAAGACAGCCATAACTAGGTGGAGTCAGTGTGAGGGTCTCAGACAATGAAAAATAACTCAAGGAAGCCATTAGGAGTTTACAGAATGAAGACCAAATAAAGGTGAGCTGCTGTAGTGGTTGTTACTTTTAAAAGCCTTTTCTTATTTAGTGAGAGCAACATGATAAGAACTCACATATATGTGAAGGAATCACAAAACATTGGCATTTATTTATAAAAATTTGTGTATTTATGCTTACATGTTTAAACTTCAGTCACCTTCAAAGTACTCTCCATTTGATGCAATACAAGTATCGAGATACTTTTTCCACAGTTTCAAACGGTTTTAACTCATCAATTTTGATGCCTTTTAGTGCTTCTGTCATTTTTTGGTTTCACTTCTTACTTGTCAGCAAAACATTTCCTTTTGAGGACTTTTTCTATCTGGAAAAAAGAAGTCTCTTGGAACAAGATCCAATGAAGGGAGGGTGGGGCACAATAATCATGTTGTTTTTGGTCAAAAACTGTTGAACACTCAACTCAGTGTGGGCAGGTGATCTCGTAAATCATCCATCATGAAACGGGCAAATGTATCGAAAGAGTCTCCCAAAAATTCACTGAAGCAGAATGCAGCCTTTCACAACAATGCTAGCTGGTGCACTGATGCCTATAGGCTCTGAACATTTACTTATCTGGGGAAACTGGTAGTATAAGCAGCCTGCCCTACAAAAAATAATTCTGATTTTTTTCAGTTTCCACTCATATATATACCATGAAAACATGTTTATCTATTAATATTAATGATTAATAGATAGCATAGAATACTCATAATTGACTCTTTGTCTCTAAATATATATTGAAAAGTCCTCAAGTTATAAATAATGCCATTTACTTTATTAAAATTATTGGGTAATAATACCTGATGAATAATGAGTTTTTTTTTTCATTTCATTTTATTTTTTTCTTTATTTTAAAGATGTGGTGTACAATTCAGGGTTAGGTCTACAAATGTTCATTATGCATATATCCCTGTTGATGAAGTGTGCCCCTCCTTCCCCTGGGAATTTCCCTCAACTACCAAATGCACTCCCTCCCCTGGCAGGTTCCCACTTCTGCCCATCCATTTCTTATAGTATTATAATAATTGTTCAAGGTTCACTTATGAATGAGAACATATAGTACTAGGTTTCTTGTTTCTGTGATAGATCACTGAGTATGATAGACTCTAAATCCATCCAAGTTGCTACAAACCCCAAATGTCCTTCTTTATGGGGGCATAATATTCCATTGTGTATATGTACCACATTTTTTTATCCAGTCCAGCTTTGATGGGCAGCATGGTTGCATACAGTTTTTGCTGTTGTGAATAGAGCTGCAACAAACATATGTGTGCGGGTATCTTTTTGATAGAATGACTCGCGTTCCTCTGGTATATTCCCAATAGGGGGATTCTGGGTCATATGGAGGTCAATTTCTAGTTTTTTCAGAAATCACAACACTGTTTTCCAAAGAAGTTGCATTAGTTTGCATTCCCATCAGCAGTGTAGAAGTGTTCCTTTTTCTCCACATCTTCGGCAGCAACTGTTGTTTGTTTTATTAAGAATGGCCCTTCTTATTGGGGTTAGGTGGCATCTCATATGTGGTTTTGATTTGCAGTTCTCTGATGATTAGTGAAGGTGAACTGTTTTTCATGTTTCTGTTGGCTGCCCACATATCTTCTTTTGAGAAGAGTCTACTCATGTCTTTTGCCCACTTTTTAATGGAGCTTTTTGTTTTTTTCCTTTCAGCATGTTTACGTTCCTTGTAGATCCTAGATGTTAGGCTTTTTCAGATACAGCTGGAAAATATTTTTTCTCATATTGTGGGTTGTTTCCAAGCTCTCTTGATAGTTCATTTGCTTTGCAGAAGCTAGTCAGTTTGATGAGGTCCCACTTGTCTATCCTATCTCTTATGGTGTGGGCGCTTGGGGATCAGGAATTGGTTGCCAGTTACAATTTCAATAAGGGTGTCTCCTACATTTTCTAAGATTCTTATCGTTTTAGGGTTTACGTTTAGGTCTTTGATCTATTTAGAGTTGGTTTTTGTGTATGGTGATAGGTAGAGGTCCTGTTTCAATGTTCTGCCTATGATCAGCCAGTTTTCCCAGCACCATTTACTGAGTAGGTTCTCCTCTCCCCAGTGGTTGCTATTGGAGGCTTTGTCAAAGATGAATTGGTTGAGAAATTGAGGCTTGCTTCCAGAATCTCTATCCTGTTCCATTGGTCTATGTGTTTGGTCTTGTACCAATACTAGGCTGTTTTTGACTACTGTAGCCTTATAATAAAGTTTGAAGTCTGGAAGTGTGATACTTCCTGCTTTGTTTCTTTTGCTAAGGATTGTTTTGGTTATTCGTGGTCGTTTATGTCTCCATATGAATTTTTGTACTGTCATTTCCAAGTCTGAGAAGAATGACGTTGGTAATTTAATGAGTATTGCGTTGAATCTATAGGTTGCCTTTGGTAGGATGTACATTTTAACAGTTTTGATTCTTCCTATCCATGAGTATGGAATATTTTTCCATGTGTTTGTGTCTTGGATTTCTTTGAGCAGTATTTTATATTTCTCACTGTAAAGGTCTTTCACGTCTCTGGTTAGGAAAATGTCAAGGTATTTCATTTTTTTGTGGCTGTTGTGAATGGGATTGTGCTTTTTGGTTCTCTACCTGTTTGTTATTGGTGTATAAGAATGCAACTGTCTCTTGCACATTTATTTTGTACCCTGAAATTTTGCCAAATATCTTTATCAGTGCAAGCAGGTTAGTGACAGATTCTCTTGGATTTTTTAGATATAAGATAATATCGTCAACAAAGAGGGATAACTTAATTTCCTCTTTTCCTATTTGGATACCCCTGATTTCCTTCTCTTGTCTAACTGCCCTAGCTAGGACTTTAAACATAATGTTGAACAAGAGGGATGAGAGTGGGCAGCCTTGTTTTGTCCCAGTTTTCAGGGGAAATGTTTCCAGTTTCTGTCTGTTTAGCAATATGCTAACTGGGTTTATTGTAGATGACACTATTTTGAGGGTATGTTCATTCTATACCTAGGTGTTTGAGGGTTTTTATCAAGAAGGATGCTGGATTTTATCAAAAACTTTTTCTGCATCAAATGATATAATCATGTGGTTCTTGTTTTTACATCTGTTGATGTATTTAATTACATTTATGGTCTTGCAGATGTTGAACCAGCTCTGGATCCTGGAGATGAAACTTACTTGGTTGTGGTGGATGATTTTTGAGATGTGTTTTTGGAACTGTTTGCTAGAATCTTGTTCAGCATTTTTGCATCTATGTTCATAAGGGATATTGGCCTATAGTTCTCTTTTTTGTTGGATCTTTACCTGGTTTGAGTATCAGTGTGTTTTTAGCTTCGTAATATGGTTTGGGGATAATTCCGTCATTTCCAATTGCCTGGAATACTTTTATTAAGATTGGTGTCAGCTCCTCCTTGTATATTTTACAGAATTATGTTGGAAAGTCTCCCAGTCCAGGGCTTTTTTTTTTTTTGTAGGTAGTTTTCTTATAACAGAATCAATTTCCTGGGTAGTTCTTGGTCTATTTAGTGTCTCATTGTCTTCTTGTTTCAACCTAGGGAGGTTGTGTGATATCAGAAAGTCCTTCATTTCATTTAGGTTATCATGTTTGTTTCCATATAGTTGTATTTAGTAATCTCTGATAATCTTTTGTGTTTCTTTGGGGTGATATTTTTGTCTTCTTTGTCCCATATTTGGGATCTTATTTTGGTGATCTGGATTTTTCCACTAAAATTAGGGTTCTGGTAGTCCTCTCTTTTCAGTTCCCTTAAGTGATTTGTTAGGCTGGCAACTTGTGATCTTTCCATTTTCTTGATGCGTGTTCATAAAGTTATAAATTCCCCTCTTAGAAATGTTTTCATGACACCCCAGAGGGTTTGGTAAGATATTTCTTCATTTTCATTTGTTTCCAGGAATCTTTTAATTTCTGCTTGATTTCAGTGTTGACCCAGTAGTTGTTCAACATCATGCTTTTTAGTGTCCATGTCTTTGTGGGCTTTGGGGAAATTTTGTTGGTGTTGATATTTATTTTTATTCCACTACAATCTGAGGTATGTGGCAATATTTCAACCTTATGGAATTTGTTTATGCTTGATTTATGGCCAAAGAGGTGATTGATCTTGGAGTACTTTCCATGTGGTGATAAGTAGAATGTGTATTCTGCAGTTGTTGGGTGGAATAATCTGTAGGTATCAAGTCCATTTGGCCGTGTGTCAAATTTAAGTTCTGGATTTCTGTGTTGATTTTTTGCCTTGATGATCTATCTAGGGCTCTTAGTGGGGTATTCAAGTTCCCTGCTATAATATTGTTAGAGTCAACATCTTTGTTTAACTCACTTAGTAGTTGCTTTATAAATGCTGATGCTCCTGTATTGGGTGCATAAATATTTAGGATGGATATTTCTTACTGATGGATTGAACCTTTTTCAATATGTGGTATTCTTTTGTATCTTTTCAAATTTTTGACAGCAAAGGTTGTTTTGTCTGATATTAAGATTATGACTCCTGCCTTGTTTTGTGATTCATTTGCCTGGAAACTCATTTTCCATCCTTTAACTTTGAGGGTGTATGTGTCCCTTGTAGTGAGATGAGTTTCCTGAATGCAGCAAATAATTGGGTCATGATTTCTTATCCAGTTTGCCATTCTGTGTCTTTTCAGTGGTGTATTTAGTCCATTCACATTCAGGCTGATTATTGAATTATGAATGCTTATCCCTGTCATGAGGTTCTTATAAAGTTTTTTATTTGCTTGTTTTCTTATAGCTTTGGGGTTGATGTGTGTGTGTTTTCAAGTTTGTTGTTGTGATTTATTCTCTGTTGATTCTGTGCTCTGCTGTTCTCTTGGGAAGTGTGTGGTCATTTTTTTTTCCTTTTCTGTGTTTAATACCTTTTTAAATGTCTCCTGTAGAGCTGGTCTGGAAGCTGCATAATCTCTTAGGGATTGGATGTTTGGGAAGGATTTAAATTTTCTATCACTGATGAAACTGACCTTGGCTGGGTAGGAAATTCTTGGTTGAAATAATCTTTGAGGACTTTGACTATTGGACTCCAGTCCCTTCTTGCTTGTAGTGTTTCTGCCAATAGGTTTGCTGCTATTCTAATTGGTTTTCCCCAGTAGGTAGTGTGACCTTCCTCTCTTGCTGCCTTTAGGATATTTTCTTTTGTGCCTACTTTGTGTAAGCTAATTACTATATGTCTAGGGGTTGGTCTTTTCATTTGATGTCTTATGGAGGTTCTTTGTACCTCTTGTGTTTGGCTGGTTACATCTCTGGTGAGATGGGGAAAGTTTTCTTGGATTACCTCTTGGATTACTTGCTCCTCAGTGTTCTCCATTTCCCTTTCTTCTTCTGGGATACCAGTCATGAATAGGGTCAGCCCTTTGATATAGTCACACATCTTTTGTAGGCTTTGGTCTTTCTTTCTGAGTTTTCTTTCTATGCATTTTACAGATCAGGTTAATTGCATATTCTGGTCCTCAGTTTCTGGGATTCTTTCTTCTGCTAGATTAATTCTGCTTTCCATGCTTGTCATCTTGTTATTTATGTCCAGGATGAAATTTTTTATGGCCAAAATCTCTGTTACATGCTCTTTCAATGTTGTATCTTGTCTTTCTTGAGTTGTATTCACTCTTCCCATACATTCCCTAATCCCTGTCATATTCTGGACCTAGTGGTAAGTGACTGCTGTTTGGGTTGGGAGGTCTGATTTTTCAGGCATTTTCTCTTTGTTACACTTGAAATTACCTGTGATCTTTCTTGGTTTTTCCTCATTTGTGACAGATTTCCTTTTTTTCTCTTTAGTTCCTTTATTCAGTGTCAGTGGGAGAAGTTTTCCTTTCTGATGTTTTCTCATCCCTCTATTGGTCCCTGATCTGGCTCTGGATTTGTTCCATTTTGAAATAGGACTGTGGGTGGCCTTTGCTGTCTCTTGTAGTTTTGAAAGTCGAATAAGTAGAGGATGGGGAGCTAGGATTCAGAAACTACTTGCAAATCACAATGTCCACTGATTTTGGTAGTGGTATGTGTTCCCTGAGATCCACTCCCTCCTACCACTCTATATGATGATGCAATGGGTACGTGTGTTTATCCCTAAGCCCAAGATACAATAGCAGCAATGAGTAGAACAGAGTAAAATAGAATGAAATAAGATAGACAAAAAAGGGGAAAAAACACAGGACAATGAAAGCAGAAACCAAAGCAAAAAACATTTGAACACACACACAACACACACACAAACACACATGCCAAAACAAACTCAAATATTAACAAAGTGAAACAATACAAAAAACAATGACAAAAAATACTGAAAACTAAACACACTCACACACACACACACACACACACACACACACACACACACACCCCTAGCACAAAATGAATGAAGAGGAAAAAGACAAAGACTGGAAGAAAAAATAAATAAAAGAAAAAATAGGAATTCAGATTGAACCTTCAAACATATATTCACGCCCACCTTAAACTATAAAAAAGAGAAGAACATAAGAGTAAAAACAAACCTCCAAAAAAGGAAAAAAAACAAAAAATGATATAAACTGAAAGATGAACACAATCTTTCACATACACACAGAAGCAGAAAACAAAAAACAAAAGAAAAAAGAAAAAGAACAGAAAAAAAAAGAAGGGGGATGCATATCCAACCCTCACATACACATTCATGCACAAAGGAAAAACATTTAAAAATAGAAAAACTAACAAAAAGGCACAAAAATTTTTAAAAAATTAAAAAAGAAAGAAACCCTTCTCTCTTGTGACAGGTTCTTTAATTTTTTCTCATTCTGGAGTAGGGAAGGAGGAAGGGCAGTGTGGGTTGGTGGCGTTGCAGTTCTCCCCACCCACTCTCAAATGGTCAGGAGGATCCCCTCCAGTGAGAAGGTAGGGTATTGTCCCTTCCCCAAGTATATAATCTCCAGGCTTTGCCCCAGCCAGGCCTGTCCTGGAATGGTGTTCTCCTATTGTGACTGATTGACATCCAGGTTCTGTGGAGGAGAGGGGTTGGGTCTGCCCAGACTCACCACTGATCTCTTTGGAGGTCTTCCTTGTCATTTTCTGGCCACACCCTTTGTCTTGCAGCTGAATCTGGGTAGGATGTGGGGTGCCTGAGACTCAGCACTTGTCCAGTCTCTCTGAATTTTGTCCTTTCAGGATATTCCCTCTGGGTCATAATCAACCCCTTGAGTAGTCGATCTGCTTGTCACAGAGATCTGGTCTGTTGTTACGTGGTGAGCAAGTCAGAGCACTTTCCTGCCCTGTTTTCAAGATGGTGGTGGGGTGCCACTTTAATCTTCTTTGCTGAGACTCTACCTCTGGGATCCCTCTGTAGCCCTTGCTGCCGGTGTCTGACCAGGTGCTACAGTGGTGAAGTAATACCTGGAGCTGGGGCAGTCTCTCCTGCTGCAGTGGTGAGGCAGAATCTTAAGCTGGTAGTCTCTCCCTGCTGCTTTGCAGGAAAGCTTTCTATAGTTTAAAAAAAGGCATTTGATTTCTGCAACCTGGGAAGCACTAGGAACCAACCAGAGCAGCTGCAGCTCCAGCTGCTTCACCAGGAGGGCACTGTCCATTTGCTCACGAGCCCCACTTAGGCAGTCTTTCCCTGCATGATCTTCCCAGTAAGGATTTCATAGATTAAAAAAAATGGCGCTCGGCTTCTGCATTGTGGGAATCGCTGGAGTCCAAGCTGAGCAGCTGTGGCGCCATCCCCTGTACCAGGAGAGCCCTGGATGCTTGCTCCTGAACCCTCACTCTGTCAGCCACTTACATGCCCACTCACTCACCAACATGTACACAAAATTTTCCATATACTCACTCACTCACATAGTCTGACTGGCTTGGATGCCATCTTCCTCACACTCCAATAATAAAATTTTTTAATCAAGTAAATAAAATATTGCCAGAGGCACAAGCATTGAATCTGAGTTGACATCCACAAACATGTTTTGTTCTTATAGACTTTTTCTTGTCGTATTCATCTGTTAAAATTTTTTTTGCTCAGATATTCTTATTTTTTCTTATTTTATTTTATTTTTTTTGCTCAGGAGTGGTGCTAAGTAAAGATGTAAATTAAACTGTTTTTTTAGCCCCCCTTTTCCTCCATTCTTACTTCAAGTCACCTCATCTGGATGGTCTTAGTTCTCAGGCAGCTTTCATTCTGGAATCCACCCAGGCTTGGTATCCTGGGGCACTGGCCAATGTCCATGATACTCATTGAGCTACAAAAGTCACCCATTCTAAATCCTGTTTTCTCAGGGATCTCAATTCCTAGCAATCTGTGCTTCTGGGGCGTGGAAGACCCCTTTAGCAGAAGTTCTCTGGAGAGCATGCTCTCATAAAACAACTGAACCAAATGACAAGAAGTAAATGTAGGCAAACATTTATGGCTGAATTTTTTCAATGAGTGGCTCCAAGATGTCCTTCCTTTTTCACAAAAATCGCTAGTCTTCTTTAAATAAATATGTGTGTTTTTGCTTTTTTTGTTCTTTAAGAAAAAAAAGCACTAAATTTTTCATCCATGTCTAATTCTATATTATAAAAACACCCTCTGGACCTCAGTTTCTACCATTGCTGAAAAAAAAAGGAATAAAGGAGCTAGTTAAAGGAATTATGTGGTTGATGAGAAACAAATTCAACAGAACTTTGCACCTTGTAAACTTTCAAGCTGTTGTGCAGAGCCCATGAACACAATTCCTGCAGAAGTGCCACGTGTTCATGAATTTTGATGTGATTTTTAGCCAAGCAAAGGAAACCCAGTGATGTGGAGTGACCTCTATAAGCTCCAAACCAAACAATATCAGGCTGTCCTTGAGAATGCTTACCATGATTCCATACTCCTGCCAACAGTACTGTCATTTGATGATCTAGTTAATTTTTTAAAGAAACACCTAATATCTATAAGAACTACTTTAAATCAATTATTATAGTATATTCATATTTTCTCCTAAGCACCATTATTAATGCTGCATATTCATATTTTACCCTAAGTTGAAATTTATATACAATACAAAATATGGTGGTTTACATGGAAATATTATAGAATTAAAACAAAGATACTTCCTTGCACTAAACAAATAATTAGCTCCAGTAATATTTTAGAACTGTCACCATTTGTTGGTGGCAGGATATTTTAATCACAGTTCCAGAATTTCTAATTTTTAAATTTAGAAACTAGAATATGGTCTCTCTCTCTCTCTCTCTCTCTTTTTTTGGTCTTTGGATTATATCAGTTGTTTATGTTTTATAGCATACTTGCTGACTTAAGAAACTAATGAAAATGTGGAAACATTAGTAATGTTGCAGAACCTATCAACAGAATGCTTCTTCAAGTTATTGGTGCACATAAAGTCATAATCACAGAAATAAGGAGAATCAAGCTGCTCTTTGAGAGTGAAATTGCTAAGATTCCCTGAAATGCGATTAGCCATCTCCAGGAATAGACAAAATGCTGTCTATAAATACGTGACTGAAAAGATTGGGAAACCAAAGCTTCAATCAAGATGATTAAGAAGAAATTTTTGTGAGGCAAAACTGGATTGCAATTTCAATTTATTAAATAGAAAACTAGTCAATATCACAATACTACCCCATTTCTGATCATACAGTAGCCGATATAGATGATAAAATAAGAACTTGGTTATAGACCTAACCAGACCTTTCATGGAATACATCATTCAGGCTACATTAGTTTATATCTCTTAAACATTCAAATTACATAACCTCTTCCTCTCATTCTACCTACAGTTTTATTTTCTGTGTTTATTGGAAATGCTCCAAGACAAAAATTTGCTCATTCTTGCTTATCCATTTATACACTCATGCGACAAATACTTATTGTCAAACTCTTTTTTTTTCTTTCTGTATTGCAGGGGAAGAACCTCTATGAGAACCAGTGAGACAGACTTATGAAATCTGAAAGGTGATAGAGAAGGAGAAATTATTATTTTCTAGCATCTTGCAAGGTGTCTTACAGGGGCAGGGCAGAAGTAAAGTTCACAGACGCTTCCAGTGAGCTAGTAAGAATCAGCTATTTGGTGCCGCAGGCAGCTGACACTGGAAGCAGTGGCATCACTAATTTTTGCTTCTGCAATTCTTCCAACAATATTCTAAAATACTCCTCATTGGAATTCTTAAGGTAGCCTCTCTTTACTTTACCAGATCCTTATTGATGGAAGTATGACTTGACTTTTTTATTTCTTTTAAAGGAATTATTTCTTTTATCAACAGAGAAAATATGAGTCTTGGTGAAAATAGCACATGATCAGGGTGTTTTTACCCCCTAAAATACTCTCACTTTTTACACTTGTCATAAAAACAAAGCTATATGGTGGGGGGGAGACCAGAAAAAAAACAGAATTTTTTTTGGAGGGCAAGTCCCTTGTAGTACAAGCCTCTCATGTTAGGCAAGTGTTCTAGGAATCTATCAACATCAGTGTACCTGCTAGCCTTTCAATGCGTTTGCCCATTTCAAGATGGGTGATTTACACGAACAACCTGCCCACACCGCACTATGTTTAGCAGTTTTTACCAAAAATAGCATGACCCCCATGCCCCTTGGTTGGAAAAAGTCCTCAAAAGGAAATGTTTTGCTGATATGGAAGAGGTGAAACAAAAATGACAGAAGCACTAAAAGGCATCAAAATTGATTAGTTCAAAAACTTTTGAGAAGTGGAAAATGTGTCTTGATCGGTGTATTGCATCAAATGGAGAGTACTTTGAAGATGACAGAAGTTTAAACATGTAAGAATAAATACTTAATTTTTCATAAATAAATTCTGAGGTTTTTTTGGGTGCCCCTTCATGTTTAAAAGAAGCAGATAAAAGTATTTTTATTTATTTATATTTTGCTGCTTCTGTTTGAGACTTATATAAACACTAGTTGAACCAAACTCATTCATGATGCTTAAAGATTAGAGCAGATAAGGATATATTAAATTTAAAATGCTGTTCATTTTACCTCGACCTATTTCTTTTCCAAAAGACGGGAGAAGATTTCCCTGAGCATATCATTTGTGTAATTTTTTTTTGCAACAATTTACAGAGAAGTTCTTAGTATTTCAGGAATAGTTTAATGTCTTTTCATCAGCAGATTCTCTTGGCTCTACCATATGGATTCTCTATCAGGTATCTTTAGCTAAGCTTGTCAAGCTTTCAGTTTACTTTTTTTCTTACCAGGTTTTAGGATTTATTCTCCAAGCTTAGAGGGTTTTTTATTTGTTTGATTGTTTTTTGGGGTTGGGGAAGAAGTATAAAATCTTTCTTTTTTTTTTTTTTAGGGAAAATGGTAACACAATCAGACATTATTATTACTCCAGACTCATGTCCCATATTTAGAGATACCATAGATGGGATTAATGATGATCATTTAGGAAAAAAAAGGTTGAAGTATACAAGATCTGATGAGGATGTTGTAATCAGAGTGTGCAGATGGATAGAAATTCTACAGGAGAAAATGCCCCATTAGCAGTTTAGCAATTAAAGTCATTTCTCTTAAAGCAGATGTGCAATGTTCTTTATTGCATATAGTGCATGTTTGAAAGAACATGTAGGAAAAAGCAGCTGGGAATAGTTATCATTTTATGTCATATACGATGATGAAGTAATTAATTGTGGAAAGCATATTTTAGATTTTTCTTTTAGTTCAGAGAAGGCTTAACCACCATTCTCTTCTTGCAGAGGTCTTGAGATTGTTTTTGGGCTCTCTCATTAAGAGAAACTCTGTCATCAAAGCCCTTTCCCCACCTGACCATGACAAAGAAAGTGAGGAGCATAACACTGTGAAGTGGTTTACCAAATTATAATGAAGGACACCACAAGTCAAGAAAAAAAATCTTTCTCCTCATCAAAAATCTCTTCAATTTCTTAGTGCCACACTCTTTGGAAATGCTCACTTAAAATGTCAGACTCCCAAGACTTCTAAAATGTGTTGTCCTGGGGTGAATCAAGGACTCCTTTTGCTGTCTGTCAGTATACTCTCCAGACCATTCACTTGTCAGGTGTGTTGCCCACCCTTTATTATAAATCTTCATTATCATTTCTCTTCAGATGGCTAAACACAGCACCATTACTCCCAGACGCTTACATTCAGTTGGCCTGTATTCCAATTTAATGCTCCTGTTGGTCTGGATTTTAAACAGCCTTGTTTGTAATTTCCAAAGTCTATCAGTCTGAGGAGGAAAACTGTGACTGACGTGCAAATTTTGTACTGCATTACGCTTTGCATTATTCATTTTCATTATTCACACCGTGGTACATTTCTTGGCAGAAGGCAGATGATTTTGCAAAAGTACATTCTCAGTGGTGCGGGTGCTATTTAAAACATACAATGATTTTCCTAGTTTGGTTTCATGAGGGCTCGTCTAATTTCTTTCTTGTTTGGGGGCCTGTTGACCTATGTGGATTTGCATAGTTAATAGTAAATCTAAGGGGGTGGGGACCTTTTTCTAGTGAATATTTAAAAAAAAACCAAAAAAATAAGAAACTAGTCTAGAAACCACAGTTCATGTTGAGGGCAAACTTTCACCTGTGACATCAGTTCCTTTCACTGATGAAAATAACTTTGAGTCCTCCATCCACCTTCAATTAATCTGGAGCTCTCATTTACATTACTTCATATCTAGAGAATGGCTGAAGAAAGATCCAAGATATGAGAATGCTCCATTGGGAGTATCTAACTTCCTTATAAGGTATGGGCTAAATTCTGGGCTAGCCAATTTCTGATATACAAATGTTGAAGGTTTTTGTTTTGCAAATTTTTTTTAAAGCACCGATC
Organism: Cephalopachus bancanus; assembly: GCA_027257055.1. NCBI lineage: Eukaryota > Metazoa > Chordata > Mammalia > Primates > Tarsiidae > Cephalopachus > Cephalopachus bancanus. The sequence goes on from JAPVLO010000402.1 coordinate 1,005,802, forward strand.
CTCTGCTGTTCATTTTTGTTAAAAATGTTCTAGTTATAGATAAATTTCTGTAACTAAAATACTACTACTGCAGTATCTTACCTGAATCAGCCCTACTGACTCTAATTAAGGTTCAGAAGTATCAGTGCTGCACCTTTTTTTTTCTGTAGCAAAATTTCTATCTTGATGATTATTTCAGGATTGCCATGGTCTCAGATCATCTAGCTTTTTGTAGTTCCCTTTGGTTTTTCAGCATCAGTACAGAAAAGATCAATTTCCTCTCTTTGAGGGCTCATGTTTCCCTTGAGGTCACCTTAAAACACCTTTGGCTTTCACTTTAATCACAGAATATTTGTCTCTGTTACTGGATTCCTTTTTCACTCTTTCCGTGAATATTTATCATCTCTCAAATTATTGCAGTAATTCTGTCTAGCTTGTCTGATTTCTTTGCCAAAATGAGCATGTCTATATTCTCAATGGAAGGTACTGCACAGTAGCGTATTTTCCACAGAAGTTCAGATTGAAAATAATGAAAGAAAATAAGTATTGCATTGGCAACAACCAGCCTTATACAAGTACCTTATGGGAGATGATTTCATCTATTTAATGAAAACATTTTTGGTATGTACCATGAGCCTGGCATTGTGCTGGGTGCTGAGAAGGAGTGATAATTAAGGCTCTATTTCTGCCATCAAGAGCTGTGGTGAAGGTACAGTGGCATCAGATACATCTGATTCAAATTTAATTTAACAAAGTTTTGTTTATTTATTTATTTTTTTGAGTTGGAGTCTCACTTCATCGCCCAGACTGGAGTGCAGTGGCCGCTCCTGGCCACCGCAGCCTCGACCTGCTGGGCTCCAGCGATCCTTCCGCTTCAGCCTTCCAAGTAGCTGGAAGTACAGGTGCGTGCTACCACGACCGGCTAATTTTTTATCTATTGTAGAGATGAGGTCTCGCCAAGTTGCCCAGGCGGATCTCGAACCCGCGGGCTCAGGCAATTCACTCACCTCAGCCTCCCAAAGCGCAGGATTACAGGCTGAGCCACCGAGCCCGACTGTAACAAAGTTTAAAAATTTTTTTTAGTTGCTATGGACCTTCAAGTTGAAGGTCATGTAGTGGGAAAATTCCCAGATGACCAAGTGTTCAGTCACAAGTGGAAACTAAGTGCTCAAACCAAGGAACAGGGACTGAGTTAAAAAATCACAAGGATGCAAGACTCAATCAAATGGAACCCTAGAATCACCCTTGGCAGGATCCGAATCAGAGTATACCTCCTGGTATCACTCCATTGCAAGATCCAACCAGATCATGCCTCATTATTCTCTGCTGTAAAACTTGCCCCAACATTTAGTTCAGATACAGGTTTCAGTGCTTCCTCTTGTCTCCTTGCCAGTGTAATCACAGTAAACCTTTCTCCCTGCAAAAAGCTGGTGCTTTGGTGTTTGGCTTTCTGTTACATGGGGCAAACTGACTCAGTCTGATTAGGTAGCAAAAGGGGAACTGTCGCCAAATGGAACCATTACGCAGTGTAATCGTTCTGTAGTAATGGTGCGTGTACCAAGAAGTATCCTGAGAATAGGGAAGAGGCTGCACTTTCTGATATTCTTTTAACCAGTGGCTAGTGGTAGTTTGAGACTTTCATACTATAATTAAGTCTGAAAATATGAATGTTCAAGGTCATATAAAATACAATAACTTTATTGAATGTAAGATATAAATGACCAATGGACAGTCTCTTTGCTTTGAGTGACTGTGAGGCATGTGGGTACCTGATTTTTAAAATGACGTTCTGCCTAAAAAGTTCATTGGCTCAAACAAGTTGCTTTCACATCTCCAAAGACTAATTGGTAAGATACATTAATTGCCTGTAACTTGAAGTTCAGAAAAGGTGAACCATGAGAAGAATGGAAGGCTTGAGAAGATGAAGGAATGGAAGAGGTATTTTATTGTTTGTCATGTAAAGAATATTGGCATAACTTCTTTTTTTAAGCAATGCAACAGCAAAACAGTGTCTATATTACATTCTTTCCTGACAGCAGGTTTATATAGATGTGGCAGTTGATAAATAAGTTGAGAAAGGCTGAAAAATTAAATACAACTTTATCTATTTTACAATTTTCTAGGACTAACTCTGCTTCATATTTATAAAAGACTTAGATCTCACACGTTGAGGGAGAAATGGTTTATGTGTGTAATGGAATACCGTTAAAATAAAACTGTTTATATAAATGTATTTACAGCTTATAAAATTTTGCTCTTGGTTGTAATAAAAAGTGTGTAGATATAATATGATATATATTAAATAAATGCATGAAATGATGCAGAGAGGGTAATTCTCTAAAATGCAACAGTGATTATTTTATGTATTGGGACTGGCAGACTTTTTATTTTCTTTTATTTTGAATTTCTTGAATTAAAAAATAATATTAAAAATGTAACACTATACTCCAGTCATTGTGATATTATTTGAATTAATAAAATAAAGCAAAATCATATGTAATATTTTCCTCACAAACATTTATCATTTTAACAACCAAGAGTAGCAATACAGTTAGATGAAGAAACAGAGACATAATAATTTTAAACTAAAAGAGATCCAATGCAATCCAGTGACACTTGAAAAAAAAATATTTGAGAGGTATAAATTTGCCAGAAATACAAGAATAATCTCATATTGCATGGAGCCTGAACCCATAAGAAATTAGAGTAAGCTTTTTAACATGATAATCTCCTTTTCCAAAGATATTTTATCCATTCGCCTAGGTTGGGGATTATTCTGTAGTTAAACTATATTTCTTTTTTTTGTAAAATTTTGTTTACTCTTGTTGCACTTTAGTTGGAAGTTGAAAGTAAGTGGCCTTGATAAATAGAGGTAAGTTGAAGAAAGTTTGTATAGATGGCACATTTTATGAAGCAATTGTTAGGTTAATTTAAGTAATAAAAAAAAAAAGGGAAGCTTGAATTGCATTGTTAAAGCAGGGCAGACAATGGAAAGATTAAATTAAAAGACAGAATACTAGCAACATGTCATAAAGTAAATCCTATAGTAGAATTATTTCCCCAGAGAAGATACGTAGTTCTCAGTGCTAAAAGTGTGTGCAAAGTGGTTACTTTATGAAACAAACATATTGAGAATTACTTTAAAACAAAATTTTTGTAGAACATTCTCTGGTAAAAAATATATATATATGTACATATATATGGTGTCAAAAATGTATACAAATTTTAAGAAAGGAAAAACTGTACTAAAATTGTAATACTCAGTATATACCAATAACAAATAAATACAAGTCATGTTTAACTTCTGCAATTACAAGAGGTGCTCAGAGTGGTTGCCGTCAGTGTCCAGACACTTCTGATTAAGGTAAACTAAAAGTAATACATAGATAACATCTCTTAAAATGTGTATTCATTTCTTTGGCACCCCGGTATAATCATTTTAAATAAATCAAAATTGTGTCACAAAATTATGTGTTAAAATTCAAGGAGTTTTTTTTTTTTTTTTTTTTGCTGTTGAAGTTTTGGGATCAGCAACTTTGTTTTGTAATTACTTGTTTATTTCATTAAATAATAATATGTGAATGAGGACAAAAATATAGGATAATAAGCAGTGATATGGAAATTTGCACTTGGAATCTAAGAAAGCAGTTATTTAACAAATGAGTTCAGTCTAAATATTTTTCCTGCAAAATCTTTCCTATAATGACCACCTTGTAATCATCTGAAGCCATCAGTTATTGGGAATCAAAAAGACTAAGGTTTAGGTTTGAGAACATTTTTTCCTCTAAAAAACTTAATTTTTAATAAATAATTGTTTTAAATAAATTATATTATTTGATTTAATAATAAAATAAACATACATTCTATGGATAATGAGGATAATGCTCTAGAGTCTTATAAACATACATACACAAACACAAGTTTGTATAAACATACATATACAAACAGTAGTTTGTCTGTAGTGGACTGGTGGCCAGATTAAACTTAACTATGTACAGCTTCTTGGAGAAGAAATAATTTAAGCAAAGTTTTACAATTACACAGGAATGTATTTTCCCCTAAATTGTGTAGCAATCATATGTGTGAAGTTTACATTGAACAATCAAGACACACAGGGCTCAATCAGAATATAATTTCTCCCTTATTACCAATTAAAATTCACCTTGGGAAAATGCTTCTTTTCCTCCTCTTGTTAAAATTTTGGAATGGTTCCGTGACTTTTTTTTTTTTTTTTTTTTTTTGCGATTGGGGGGGAAGAGGAAAGAGAGACAGAGAGAGAGAGAGAGAGAGAGAGAGAGAGAGAGAGAGAGAGAGAGAGAGAGAGAAAGAAAGAGACTGGACGCCTGTCTAGTGCAGAAGCCCGACTTTTGAGTCTCTTGGAAAATCAGAGTTTCTGGTCACTTCAGTTGCCAAAAAAAGAGAAAAAAAAATTCAATATAGTAATTAATATATGTAGTCTAGAGTGATAATCAAAACTCTGAGCTTCATTGCAAGTTTAAATTTCTCCCTGTCCTGAGCTAGGACTTGTTTTGGGTTGAACTCCTGCAAGTGAGAAAGAAGGCATGAAAGTTTCTCCTCTAAGTCCCTATACTGCTCCCGACCATACTTGCTGGCCTCTGAATCCTTGATTTCCTCACAGTTGAATCCTGGCAAGGACAGATTTTACCTGACTGAAACCCATGAATGTGACATTGGATGCCTTTTGCCAGGATGAACATTTAAACTAAACCTTGTCTTTTTTTAGTGAGCTCATTGAGATTTCTCTCTTGGGTATCTCTAAGTTCCATGATCTTGATATGGGTGGTGCCTTCCCTTTGGCTGGTATCATAAGACACCCCTCCCACACTTTTAATATTAAGCCGATTTTTGCCGAGGTCTCCTTGCCCTGGTGGGAGAACCCACCTAGAGGATATTATTTAAAGCAATCCTGAACTGACTTCCCTCCTGCAGGCCCTTGGACCTGCCATTGGTGGAGATAGAATTATTCCCCTAGTGGAAACCTCTGCTCTAGTGCCATGAATATCTTCAGCCAGCATCTCACCATGAGACAAACATCCATTCAGGGCATCCTTAAAATTCAGGCAATGCATATCCCATTGTCCAAGTGATTTCCTTGAAGCTCCCCTCACAATGTATGAGATAAGACAAAGGTTCCCTTCACTTTTTTTTTTTTGTTTTGTTTTGCTTTGTTTGAGTTAGAGTCTCACTCTGTCACCCAGACTGGAGTGCAGTGGCCGCTCCTGGCCACCGCAGCCTCGACTGGCTGGGCTCCGGCGATCCTTCTTCCTCAGCCTTCCAAGTAGCTAGAACTACAGGCGCGCACTACCACACCCGGCTAGTTTTTTTATTTATTGTAGAGATGAGGTCTCACCAAGTTGCCCAGATGGGTCTCGAACCCACGGGCTCAGGCAATTCACTCACCTCAGCATCCCAAGGCGCGGGATTACAGGCTGAGCCACTCTTAACAGGTGGACTGTGAATACAAAACACTCACCACTTTCTCCAAAATAAAGCTTTCCTTAATTTCCATCTTTATATTCTTCTGCTTTAGTTCTTTAACTTTACTATAGCTGTAAGGGGTTATGATCATAAAATTATAATTATTTATAACCTTTTTGAGGGTCCTGTTAAAGTATTCTAGCATAGGAGTTTGTTGATAGCTATTGTCTTAGGCTTCAGCCACAAATGAGTCAGAAAGTTCTGTATTTTGACAAATTGTTATAGATATATTTGTACACATCATTATGAGTGCATATGTGTATGTGTTATGTGTTTGCAAGTATATGTGTGTATACGCTCTTTCTGTCTGTCTTTCACACACACAAACCATTTGTGTTTGATCAATACATTGTCTTATTATACAGGCATTTATGGAGCTGCTTCTCAGTGTTGCCTTAGGCACCGGGGACACAAAATAAGTAAAACCTCTTTTATTTAAAAGACACCTCAATCTGGCCAGGGCGATAAACATAAAGGCAGATAGATGCATTCTAAAGTGAAGAATGCTACTATAAAGTTCAGTCAACTACTTGAAGGACAAAGGAGATTAGTTATGATGAATGAAGGATATGATAAAACAAGCACCATTAAACCATTGATAGGTCAGGGTAAGGATCATCAAATTAATGGGCATTAATTACAACTCCACCCTATAAATAGCAGAGCATTCCTGGAACCAGTAAAGAAATGCATGTGAAATCACTTTTGTGTCACTATATTGATTCACAACTTAGGGTTTCCTGCTTCTTGTATTCCCTTTTTCTACCTACTTTAAGTGTGCGATACACTCTGAAAATGTCTCTGTTGCCATGTCTTACCAAAGAGAAGCCTGACTTTAAGAAACCAGCCTAATCAGACAGCTGTGTATGTTAATCAAGAATAATATTGTTCTCTAGAATATAGACAGCTTTTAGTAAAACTATTGTAGAGACAGCTTAGTTCAAGTCTCCACATAAAAAATGTTTTGTTTTTCATCAACATTCAGTAAAAAGGGAATCTGAATTGAGTGTCTTATGACTGTGCAGATGAAAATCTGCAGACTCCAAGAAATTTACTCTTGAAAAATCAGTTCAATTGTAAGGAAATGCTTACATGTTGAGAATCCACTCAGAAACTGAGCAAAATTCAGGATCAGATAATTCTCTTGAGTACATTAAACAGCGATTAAAAAAAGAAATTTTGTTTAATTTCTATGTGTCAATGGAAATGAGTTTATTTTTTTCAGATTCTTAAAAACATTGCTTTGTAGGAGTTTAAAATATAAATATTTTTATGAACGTACAGTAGTATTTTTACTACTTTAAGAAGTATTATACTTATTAATTAGAAATGCCATCAACTCCTTAAATTGTCTCTACATGTGCATGTGTTGACTAATATTAACACTAAATTTGGTATTAATCTTTCATTAAGGATATTATAGTACATTTTTTGGTAGGAAGGAAATTATCAATGGTTTGGATAGTAAAGACATGACAAATTTGCAGACTATGCTTTCTTATTTACTTTAAGTTTAAGAGTAAATTCAGATGACTACTATCCTAACTTGAACTAGTTTGTTGTCTGGGGACTTGCTGGAGAATTCACATAATTTTTTCAGATACTTTAGGATTGATTGCAAATTAAAACCATATCTGTTCATTTATCCTGAAAGTATCTCTTAACAGGAATTCCAAGAGGACAATTTAAGTAAACTTCAAATATGTGAACACTTAAGACAAAAATAGGAAACCTAAGAAATCTGGGGCTTAAAGATCAAGAACAAGCTGGTTTTAGCCACTTAACCTCTAGCAGTATCTGCATATCTTCTTTAGAATGTCATGCATTCATGTTTAAACAGTATACACAACAACCTGAAACTAAAGTCTATCAGGTTTTAATCCATAAATAAAAATATATTACAGAACATGAAATTCTTTTCTTTGTAACTTAAAACATACAACAGGGAATATAGTCCTAAGACACTTTATTATCTGCTCATGCTGACTTTTCAGAGTCCTTTGTGAAGATTCTTAAGGTAATACACACCCAAGTGCTGTCCTTTGTTATAGTTGATGGCATTTCTGTTTGCTACAGTACTATGGTACTTTCAGCACGGTATTTATAGGGAGCTGTACCAAAATCCACCCTGTCCCTAAGTGGAACAAGCCATGGCCAAAATGATGTTGCAAGGCCCCTCTTATCACAAGCCTGGTAGGCTGATAATTTAGCTTTTGCAAAGGAAAGGTGAGGCAAAGAAAAAGAAAGATGTTGAGATGTTTTCAAATTATCTATCTACTTCTTATTCAGTTACTCCTAATCACTTAAAATAAGTTTCTTTTCACTTTTTTAGGCTTCTTTATCTTATCAAACTCACTCTACCCTTTCAGTTTTGTACCATTTACCAAAGAGCCACATGTTAATTTTTATTCTCTTCTGATACTTCTCCTACCTCTGATCATTTTAATTAATTTCTCATCTTTTGCACACCATTTAAATGTTTATTGTTATTCAACATTCCCCCCTTGCTTCTTTTCTTCCCTACTCCCAGTCAGTATATTTTCCCATGTTGACCTCATTCATCCTCAGAACTACAACAGCTATCTCTATGCTATAGACATCCAAATATATGTCTCTATCAAAACTATCTCTTCTGAAAACCAGTCCTATTTATACAACTGCCTATGACACATCTCCATCTTGGATATCCTAATGTGGACATCTGGATGTTCCCCAGATGCCTCATCAGAACAAATGTCAATATAAAAATGTCTTCCTCTATACTTGCTTCCACTGTGTATTCTCCTTTAAAAGAGAACAAGCACTTCACCAACCTAGCCCTTTGTTGTCAATTTTCCTTTTCTCCCAACATTGGCATTCTCACTACCAAAATTTGATTTTGGGATTTCAACATCTACACTAATGATTTCTCTAGTATGTTGGCTTTCAGATCCTTGACACTTTCCTCCAAAGGTCTTGTCTTCAATTCTGAGACATTCACCCTCATGATCAGCCTAGACCTTACCAATTTTCAACACACACTTCTCATCCTTCTATTTTTCTTTAGTGCCTCAACTTCAAGAATTTCTCAAAGCCCCCAGAATCTTTCCACAAACTAATGTTCCTACCCTAAGTGACATTGTGCTTCATGTCTTTCAACATTTTATTTCCTGCTTACCCAGTTTCTTGGACAGTCATTAAATCAGATCTCATATATCCACTCAACTTCTCCTCTTCCTCCCATTGTGTACTGGCAAACAAACCCCGCACAACTATATATGCCCTTTAATCTACTCTACACCGAAACATAAGATGGTAACCATGGTGAGAGAAAAACGACACAAATGTGCTGACAGATTTTTAAATCCATGATGATTAACCTCAAATATGCCCCCAGTGTTGCATAAAAATTCCCCTCCATTTCCCCTTGGTAGTCACTCTCTTGCTCTTATAGATCAATAGTGCTTATCTTTTCTCCTTTCTCTAACCTTACCACATTCTACATTTGAATTCTCAGCAGTTTATTATTTCACAGCAAAAATAGACATGACCAGACAAAAAAAATTCTGCTTTCTCTTTTAAACAAATCTAGAAAGTTACCTGCATTTATAATCAAATACTCAGGATTTCTTTGTTCTCTTCCCACCTCACTCTTCACCCAACTGCCTCACTGGATTCTCTTCCTCTTTCTACTTCTAAACATTGAGATATCTAAATCCCAGTACTTCACTGCCTTGGTGATGTCACTTGGTCTCATGCATTTAAATACTGCTTATATACTTACCAAGCACAAATGTCTATTTCCAGCCCAACCTTTGTCCTTGATTTCAGATTCAAGTATCCATCAGCCTACTCAACATTGCCACTTAGTTATAATGTAGCTTGTTAGGGTTATTCATAAATACTCCTCTACTTTTGGTACATGGTAAAATTATATGTCTCTGACCCCCCTACCCCATGTAGCTAAAATATATATATATATATATCTCCACGTATATATTTTCTTTGCTAAAAAATGTGAGCAGAAAGTGTTTTATGCATTTACATAAGAAGCCTTAAAAAGTTACAGCATAATAGCCATATTCCCTTTCCTGTCTTTGCTATCTATCAGGGAAACATGTGCCTACAGATGGCCTCCATCAGATTAACTGTCTGAATGACTGAAATTGGTAGTGCCTGCTGCCAACTGTTGCTGAACCTGAAGTAAAAATAAGTAGAAAATCTGTTTTATTAAGCCAATGATACTTTGATATTGCTGTTTCTTCATCCTAATCCAGCCTATCCCAATGAATGCTATTTCTATTAGGCATGTCAAATTTATCATACGATGAACAAACTTATTCTCCATATCAGAAAGTAGTTTACCAATATTTTGTTTTTGGTGGTCAAAAATATCCTGTCTTTTTTTTCATAAATCACTTCCATTACAGAGTTTCTGTTAGCATTACTTTGAAATGTAGGCAGATTTAATTCAACTAGCACAACTAGCCCTCTAGTCCAAGTGTGAGTTTTGCAATAGTCTCCTAACTTGCCTCTCTGTTTCTGCATTTAGACTATTGGAATCCATTTTCCATATAACTTCAAGAGTGATCTTTCTAAAAATACATCAGATTAGACCACTCCTCTGTCCTAAGTCCTTCAAGCTTCTTAATCCATATAGTAAAATTTAAAATCCTTCCCTAGCTTCCAAGATCTATATCAACTGACCCAGTTACAATGATCTGATCTCATTTCTACTGATCACTCCTCTTTCTCTCATGCCACAGCTTCAACTACTCATCTCTTTCTGTCACTTAAACCACACATTAGCTGCTATATCAAGGACGTTGTACTTGCTGTTTTACTGGGACATATCAATTACCATTAATTTAAGTTAAATCTATATTAATTTAAATCTTGTCACAATAGAGTTCAGTTTATGGATAAGTCTGATTACTAAGAAAAACAGAGTATTCAATATTATTCAGGGACATGTATTTTAATCTTTCTGTCATCTGTTGAATCATGATCTTGAGACTATAATTATAATGAAAAACTACATTTGTAAGAATGTTTCTTTTAGAAAGAAATATTTGTTCTGTTAAAGTTGTAAGTCTATTGAGATAGATTTAAAATTACGTCCACAAATTCTCAGATATCCCTTCTTTCAACAGGTAGAACTTAGTTTTTCTCCCTTTAGTGTGGGCTGTACTTAGTGACTTATATTTAATGAATATGATGTGGCAGAAATGGCAGTAGAGTCCTCAGGGCTAGATCATAAAAGGCATTGTGCCTATGCTTTTTCCCCTCACTCTTTCTCCTGGATTATTCACTCTGGGGGAAGTTAGCTGCCATGTCATGAGGACACTCAAGCAGCCCTATGGAGAGGCCCACATAATAAGAAACTGGGGCCTTCTGCCAACCGTCAGAAAAGTAGTCAGTGAGAGGTCTAGGGAATCAGATTCTCCAGTCCCGGTCAAGTCTTCAGATGACTGCAGTCAAGATGGCCACCATCTTGATTGTACCTTTATGTGAAACTCTGGACCAGAAATATTATTTTAACTTCCAGGTTCCTTACTTTCAGAAACTATGTGAGATAACAAATGTCTATTGTTTCAATCTGCTAAGTTTTGAGGTAATTCATAATGCAATAAATAAATAGACAATATACCTATTATTTTTTATCATAGGGGTTTATTGTGATAAAATACATATGATCTTACTGATCACATAACAAAGTTAAACACTAAAAATAGATTATTTTACATTTAAGAACATGTATAAAGCAGTCTTCTTTGCAAAATTACTTTACAAGTAAAATATAATAGATGACTAGCAAATTAATTATAAAATGCTTTGTACAATCTCTTAGAGAGAAAATATGAGTGAAATGAATATTGTTTGCTGGGGGGATGTCAGCCTTTCTAGAGTAAAAGGCAGAAAATTGAGAAAAATACAAATAATTTTCTCTTAAGCAGTCAGTTACTCAGAATTTATTTATTTTTTAAAAACTATAAGTTTATCTACTAGTTTATCTTATATGATCTCTAAGTACAATTAAGTTCAAATCAAGCATTTACTATTCACCAGGAAATGGACTAAATATTCAAAGATAAGTAAGACTTGGCCCATTTCCTGAAAGCGTCTAGTGGGAAAGTTTGAGCATCAAAAAGTAAACAAAAAACACATACATGTGGTCAACCTTTAGGGTATCTGCCAGCTTATTCTGGATCATTGTAATGGGTCATGCAACTAAGTGTTAGGATAGATGGATATCTAAAAAAGGATAGATGGATATCTTAAAAAGCGACCTGAAAGTAGATTAAATATCACCTATTAAACCCATAGGAAATGATTTTGTGGTTTCAAGGCTATTATGAGGTTCCACATTGTTCCTTAAATATTAGAATAATTTTTCCATTCAATTCTTGTTCTTTTCTCCATTTAGAATAACAAATTGTTTTGTTGCCTTAGAGTTGAGAGCCTCACCTGATGTCAGAGGAAGAACTGTCAGATCGGGTTTGTCAGCAGCACTGAGTCCTGCTGGTCATGCTGTCGTAGGGCCACCTGAGACCTCTCAAGGGAAGGAAATTTTGAGACCATCTCCTAGCAACAACAAATGGAATCATTTAATACCAAACATTTACTTTCTTTGCCTGTAACTCAACCTCATGATATCAGAAGAGAAGGATGGGAGGGAGGGAGAGAAAGAAAAAGAGCAACAAAACAAAGGAGCAAATGGAGAGGAAAAAGAAATAGTAAAGGAGGAGTGAACAGAAGTTTGCAGATGCTTGAGCTAGATTATATAGGGCACTTAGAGAAATATTTGAAGGCTATTTTTTTAGGTAATATCTCTTTTGGTTGCAACCATTATATCCGATGAAACTTTTACATTCCCCAAGTTGATTTTGTCCCCAGTGGAGTCCTAAGGGAGGCTCAGGAATTGTCCCTGAAGCAGCTGTCAACACCTTCAGCTACTGTCTTCATTGCTGTGAGCTGATAGTTGCATATTCTTCCTGTTTCCACTACATAACTCATTTCCAACATACCAGTTTTGTTTCCTTTTTGGAACTGTTCATGATGCAGAGAGTAGGAAGTTGATGCTTACTGTGTCCTCTTGTAAAGCACTGTTCCTTCCTGTGGTCTCTGTCCCTGTGACTTGTGCGCTACATCTGAGACCATGCCAAATTGGAGAAAGGGTTCTGCAAGTCTTTGTGAAAGGCCCTTCCTTATCCTGCACCTTCACACCTGCTGCATAGCGGCCAAGATGGGTGGAACTCCTCTGTGCCATGGCTCTGATTTAGTGGTTGGACCTGTCTGCTGCAGCCTAACCTAGCTGTTCTCAAACTGGAGCACATATGAGCATTAGAATTTACCTTTGGGGTTTGTTAAACCACAGACTGGTGGACCCCATCCTTAGAGCTCCTGATTCAGTAAATCTGGGGAAGACTCAGGAATTTGCATTTCTAACCAGTGCTTAGGAGATGTTGATGCTATTTGTCTAAACCTTTAATATAGCGTCTCTCTCTTTCATAATCACTGGCCTAAGCTACAGGAATGAGCTTTCCATTTCCTATGCTTCTGCTTAGTGATGCTGCTGTTTTTTTTCTGTTTTCTTTCTATCAGAGGCTGACGGGTCCAGGCAAGACCCCTACATTCTTCCCAGGAATTTTAAGCACAATGTTGATGATGATTGTGATAAAAATGGTGATAGTAATAAAACTAGCACTTGCTAATTATGTACTTATTTATTTATATGTGTCAGGCAATGTGATAAAAGATTTATATGACACTATTATTTAATTTTCACAGAAAAGCAAATTTATAAATGCTCGTTTACTTTTATGTTATAGATGTTGAAGCTGAGATTTAGAAAGGTTAGTACTTACTAAGGTCAAACAACAACAACAAATTAGAGCAATAATTTAAATACTGACTTGCCTTCAAAACTGTTTACAACTATTCAGAAAGAGTGTTCCTTTCTCTCCCTGAGCAGTTAGGGGACTTTACTTCTCTTATTCTATTTTCTTGTCTAGTCAATTAGTCAACAAATATGTTCTAAGTCCCAGGTTTATTTCAGATACTGTCCTACTGCTGACATTCTGGTGGCCAGATATGGACATCACATAGAACCAAACCAAGTAAACACAATTTTACATATGACGAGTGATATGTAGAAAATGGAAAGGTGGTCATAAGTGATGGAAGGGCTATATTAAGTAGGCTGGTCAGGGAAGGTCTTCCTGAGTAGGTAGCATTTGCAGCAGGCACTGAGAAGTCAGCAATAGGTATCTCAGTGGTAAGTCTTCCAATACAAAAGAAGAGCAAGGGCAAGAAGGCTGAGAAGGAAATGAGACTGGTGTTAGTAAGAAACTCAGTGAACAACAGGAAGGTGGAAAGAGATGAAGTTGGAAAGGCAAGCATCATTCTAGTTGATGCAGGACCGCATAAGGCAGAAGAAAGAGTTTGGAAGTCTAGAGTTTATTCTCTTTACTACAAGAAGTTGCTAAAGAAGCTTCAGCAGGGGAATGATTCAATCTGATTTATGCTTTCTGAAGGTACTGTGTGAACAATGAACCATGGTCATGTTAGTGGAGAAGGAACAGGGAAAATAGTCATGTGACTGTTGAGTTGTCTAAGGCAACAGAGGTTGGCAATGAAAAGAATTTAGACATTATCAGGATTCAGAATATATGTGAGAGGTAGTGCCCCAAAAATTTACTGGGGAATTGAATGTGAGGGTATGAGGAGATTGAGAAATAATGAATAATTCCTAGGAGTTGGGCCTGAGTAATGGGTGAATGATGTTACTTCCTGAGATGGGGAAGATGAATTAGGGAGCAGACTGGGGATGGGGGTGGGGGTGAGGGGTAGAAGACTCTCAGTGGAGAGTTAAGGATAGAAATTATAGCTATGTTTTGATATTTAGCTTGAGATGTCCCTTCAACATCATAGCAGAGATAACAAGCAAAGGGTAGATATGTGAATCTTGGACTCAGGGAAGAGATATGAATTCTAGGGTCAACAGATGTCAAATAATATTAATGCCATGGATCAGGAAATGGTGTGTAGACATGGGAGAATAAGGACTGAAGAGAGTCCTAGGGCATTCCAAGCACTGAGATCTTTGACTTCATTATCTTATGCAAGCCCTCCATATGTTCTTAGTTTAGATAAAAAGTAGAGACCTATGAAACACAGAGGTAATGAAAGGATGAAGTCAAAGGATGCAGTCAAAATGGAGTAATGTTAGTTAAAGGATAGCCATATTAACATTGCTTAAGTTTTGTCATACTTTTGCTAGCTGCTTTTCCACTCCCCATTTCTAATCATTAGCCAAGAACAGAAACAGCTTTCTAAAGGTAGGTATTGACAATTGTTTCCCAAGTATATCTGGAACTGATTACTCCTTTATTATAGGTATTTGTTTTCCCACTATACAAGACCAAGCTGATCTTATCTTTCAAGACTGCCCACCAGTCCACCACCTGGAGTCACAAGACTAGCTGCCCTGATGATGCCAAGGACACAAGACCAGTGTTATCAATACTTAGGAATTCATCTGCTGAAGAATTTTTTTTAACCTATTTCCTTGTTAAAACTTCAAAAAGCCCTCCTTCCTCAATCCCTGGACCGCACTCCCTCTAAATGTGAATAAATTTTTTTTACTTTGGCTTTGCAATTTATTCCTGCAGCACTGGCCTACCTTTACCTTAACAGGAAGCTTGACCTACAGTTTGTAACTGGGCAGAACAATTATTCTATCTCTTATGTTCCAAAATGTGAAAGGCTATAGTCTTAGGCACTATTCTATTGTAGGAAGTATCATTTCTCTGATGACTAAGTGTTAAATTTAAAGTCTGTTTTTAGATCATCAAATAAAAATATATTTAAAACTATAATTGGAAACATAGACTAATGATGTAAATAGTGAATAAAACATATTACAATGTTTTTTTCCCTTGATCCTTGATAAGTCTAAGCAGGAATAAGGATTATGTCATTTAGCTCTTTAAAGATTTATCTTAAGAATTTGATAAATGCCAAATCTATGATTGCAGTTATCTTAAAATAACTCACTCAATTAGTTTTAAGTGTGTATAGAGGGGCAGGGTTTAGAGATGGGATCACTCTGCATGAATGATGCATAGCTTTTGGCACGCTAACAAGAGCTATAAAGTAGAAATGGAGGATGTCAGCATGCACACACACTATCACACAGCTGCTACTTGCAAATTAGAAAGAAAAATATTACCAGACAAGCACTAGCAAAGCTAACCCAGAATCTCAACATTGCCAAAAACCTAAAGAATCATCAGAGAGAAAAGGAAGAAAGACAAGAACCAATAATTAAATATTTGAACACATCATTCAGTGCAAGAGCCTGAATGTCTTAAAAGATTTATTTAAAATAGCTAAACATTGGAAATAAAATATTTTTATAAAATTTTGAGTTTAACCATGGAAGGTATCTGCTTGTCTCAGACAAAATCCAGAGTTTGGATATGTTCCATTATGATACTTTTTTTTACTCTAGCCAAAATTGTTCATAAAAGCAGGAAAAGGTAGATTTCCACGGTAATCACATTTTATTATCTAATATAGTCACAGTCTCTCCCTAAGGTGAGGTCAGGAGAGGGGGAAATTTTTCTTTCATTTGTTAATTTATTCCAGACAGACATCCTAAGTTCCAGCCTCTATTCCTCCTGAGCAGCTGTGTAAACTTGGACAGCTTAGTTAGTCAATCATCAATTTACACATGTGAAAGGGAATAATAGTAGTATCCATCTTATCAGCTTGTTATGAGGATGAAGGGAACTATTTCAAGTGATATACTTTGCACCATGACTAATCCATAGTGATTACTCAACAAATGATGGCTATTGTTATTAGTCATAGATCCTGCCCTCAAGAGTATATGACTGCATAAAGAAAAACAGTAAAATACATATCCAATGTAAAGCCAAATGAGGTAAGATATCAATGAAAGTAGAACAAAGTAAAATTGTAAACAATGATGACATTCAGAAAAAGAAGCAATCTCATTTATAGTGGCATATGAAAGAGGACCTCATGGAGAATAGTGCAAAGACAATAGAGATGAGAGAAAGGGACAGAAGAGGAAAGAACAGTCCATCCCTGACTGCTCACTGTAGTTGGCCAAGAGAGGTGGTTCAATTCAGCCACTGAGTCCAATCAGTTCTAGAAGCTGGAACACTAGTATTCCTAGCATTAAAAAATCCTGCAGCAGGACTAGATGAAGGAGAGAAAGTAATTCACCTGCAGTTTGATCTGAGAAATATTTTGGAAAGTTTGCTAGTTGGCATCATGTCAGTGTTTACTGAAATCACATATTTTTTCCTCAAGAAAGGGAGCAGGAATTTCTTCAGGTTCTGCAAGTGTACTAATTTTGGAGCACCAATACCAAGGATTATTTTTGGGATTTGTATTTTGGAAATGCCTTCACTTGACTGTCCTAATTGATATATCTTTAATCTTTAAGAGAAGATTGATTTTTTTCTTAGCTGAAATCCATCTGAACCAAACTGATTATATCAGCAACTATAATATTTTTGGTTAAAAACTGTTTCTCAGGACAGGTATAGTGGCTCAAGCCTGTAATCCCAGCACTTTGGGAAGCAGAGACAAGAGGACTACCTGAGCCCACATGTTCAAGACCAGCTTGGGCAACTTGGCGAGACCTTGTCTTTACAATAAAAAAAAAACAAAACAAGATTGGTAGTGTGTGCTTGTGTTTCCAGCTACCTGGAGGCTAAGGCAGAAGGATTGCCTGAGCCCAAAAGGTTGAGGCTGTTGTGAGTTATGATTATGCCACTGTACTCCAGTCTGGGCAACAGAGTGAGACTCATACTCAAACAAACAAAAAACAAAACAAAATAAAAACTTGTTTCTCAAATAAAATGCAAAATTGCAAAAATTTTTCTGTCTTTTTTCTCCCCCAGAAGTTGTACATTATCCTTCAAGTCATTATGTCTATTTGGACTGGGCATATTTTGGTATGTTTTCTAACTCAAAAATTGTTGGGAGCTGGCCACGGAGGCCCACTGAGCATTAGGGATCAGGAAGGGCCACTGATCCCGAGACCACCAGGATGCGTTCGGGAGCTGTTGACCCCATTTCCTCCCCCTTTCTACTCAGCACTAACCAGATTAAGCTCCCGTGAACTCAAAACATAAAAACTCTGAGACCGGGACGAACACAAGCTAACTTTAGAAGCTCATTGCTCCCATTCTTCCACAAACTGCAGTTTTGGCTTTCACACAACTTATAATTCAAACTTGGGTCACATCTAAGAGCCTTAGTATTGGTCACAGGCTTCTGGGTCATGATCTTAGGATTTATTGAAGTTGAATAAATGGATTAAGGTTTCATCGATTAGGTTATGGGATTATACCTGAAAGAACATCCGGTGGGTGGGGAACGCCCCTCACACACCCGACTGTGTATAAAAGACCCATTGTAATTCCCAATAAATGGCTTCTGCACTAGACTGGAGTCCAGTCTCTTTCTTTCTCTCTCTCTCTTTCTCTTTCTTCTTCCCCCCAATTGCTGATGCCGTCTCCACCTTTGAGGTACCCTGAACCAGGCTGGAGCTGGTCTCCGGCAAGTGGTGCCTGAACGTGGGACCTCAAGATAAGCTTCCTCTCACTTTTTTGGGACCCCTCTGTAGAGATAAGCAGAGCAAGGAAGGGTGAGAAGTTTAAGAGCCATGACAGAATACTGGGCCAGAGTGAGTTTGTTCATAAGTATTCTGATGTCTATTAGTATTTTTCACATATTATCTGATAGAGGAACCGATTGGCTTGCCTCTTGCATTTTGTACACCTTAGCTCTATGGAATATTGTCCGGGATGTTTTACACCCGCGGTATGATTCCTCTAAAATTCCTGCTGGTCATAGCCTCGGCGCCTCCTTTACATGATGAATTTTTCACCGAGGAGGAAATGGAATTGGAGGAGGAAGAGACTGGGTATCATAAGTGAAAAAATCTTGCTAATGTTGCCAAGGCACCTCCTCCCATACCCTTTACTAGAAATAAGGTGAAAACACCAAAATTCACACTTGGGTATGTGTCTCCAGCTAATGTAGGTATTCAGGGAGCCAGAAAAAAGGCAGAAGAAGAGGGAGATTTACCTTGTCTTCTTGCTTTCCAGTAATTTATATGGAAGAAGGCAGAGTAAACGAGGCACCTTACTGGGAGCCGCTACCATATAAATTGATTAAGGAACTTAAAGAGGCTTGTACTCAGTATGATCCTACGGTTCCTTATACTATTACTGTTATGGAACAATTTGCCACTCGGTGGATGACACCACAAGATTGGTGACAACTTGCTAAAAGCTGTTTGTCAGGAGGAGCCTATTTACTATGGACAACTGAATTTGAAGATCAGGTAAGGATCCAGAAGGCTGCTAACCAGCAAAGGAATCCAAATCAGTTTCATATTTCTAGCAATATGCTGTTAGGAAGAGGATTATATGAGTCAGTTGACAGTCAACTAATCTTACCCAAGGAAGTTTTACTCCAGGTAAATTTTTGTGCAAGTGAGGCTTGGAAGAAGTTACCTATAAATTCTACTCAGACTGCCTCACTATCTGATCTTAAGCAGAAAACAAATGAAACTTATGAGGAGTTTCTCTCTAGACTTACAACAGCAATAAATAGAGTAATCTCTAATGCAGAAGCAGCAGATATCCTTATTAAACAATTGGCTTTTGAGAATGCTAATAGTACTTGCCAAGCTTTGATTAGACTGATTAGAAGAACAGGACAATTAACTGATTATATCAGGCAGTGTGCTGATATTAACCCTACCGTTATGCAGGGTATGGCAATAGCTGCCACCTTGAAGGGAGAAACTTATGCACAATTTGTGCAGGGAATGCAAAATGGTAACAATAGATCAAAAAACAGCTTGGTTTTAACTTGTTATAACTGTGGGCAGCCTGGCCATATTAGTAGGAACTGCCCAGCTAAACAAGGGTTTCAGGAAGCTCTAGTGCAACAGCCTAATGAGAGCTCTCGACCAAAGTCTCTGTGGCCCAGGTGTCAGAAAGGATTTCATTGGGTTAGGGATTGCAAATCCAAATTTCATAAAAATGGCACTCTGTTAACTAAACAACGATCTACGGTGCCGATTCCAGGAAAAGGGCAGAGGGGCCAGCCCCAGCCCCAAGTAACAATAGGGGCAGCTTCCAGCATGAACCCATTTGTTCCCTTTGTCCCATCTCAGAACTCATCAGAGCCACCCGAGGGAGCACAGGACTGGACCTCCATTTCTCCATCACAACAATATTAACTCCAAATGTTCCAGTTACCCCAGTTCCAGCAGGAGTGAAGGGCCCTCTCCTGGACAGAATAGTGGGTATAATATTAGGAAGAAGTTCCTTGTCTCTACAAGGAGTTTCTGTGATTCCTGGAGTGGTGGACTCTGACTACACAGGGGAAATCCAGGTACTTGTTGCTCCCTCTAGCAAAACCGTACAATATTATGAAGGTCAAAGAATAGCTCAGTTACTACTCTTACCCTATCATAAAATGGGCAAGTTTCTAACCAATAAGCCCAGGGGTGACTCTGGATTTGGCTCAAGCAATTTCGCTTTCTGGGTTCAGGAAATAACTAACTCCAGACCTCTAAAAGCTTTATATATTCAGGGAGTTAAAATTAAAGGCCTGCTAGATACAGGGGCTGATGTTTCTTGTATTGCTGGAAAAGACTGGCTGTCTTCCTGGCCAACACAAGTAGCCCCATCAGGACTCACTGGTATTGGTCAAGTGCCCTCTGTAGCCAAAAGTTCTCAAATCTTAAATTGGACAGATAACGAAACTTCAGGAAACTTTTGTCCCTACATCATTCCTTCCATCCCCATTACACTCTGGGGATGCGATATCCTTGCTCAAATGGGCATGCTTCTGTATAGTCCAGTTGACAAGGTGTCAGGGCAAATGCTACAAATAGGATGCGATCCCTTAAAGGGACTTGGAAGGAACAGACAGGGCATAAAAGGACCCGTTCAGGTTGTAGAGAGGAAAGACCGGTCTGGTATTGGCTTTTCAAATTTGCCCTAAGGGCTATTGTTCCTGAGGTTGCTGATCCCATTACCTGGAAAGATGATAAACCAGTTTGGGTGGAACAATGGCCCATGCCCTCAGAGAAACTTAAAGCAGCAAGAGAATTAGTTCAACGGCAGTTGGAGGCTGGCCATATAGAGCCTTCTACCAGTCCTTGGAATACTCCTATATTTGTTATAAAAAAGAAATCTGGAAAATGGCGTCTTTTACAGGATCTAAGAGCCATTAATGCCACCATGGAGGCTATGTGTGCATTGCAGCCCGGGCTGCCATCTCCGGTTGCTCACAGGATGTGTCAACTCCTGTTTGAAATCCTGATCGATTTATTCGAAATGTCCCCGCTAACCTGAAGACAGAGACGGGTGGCATGGACACTGTAGACTCAAAGGAATAGACGTGGAGCAATGCCTACCAACCATTAAGAAGAGGAGCTATTTTCTTTGCGTAGGGAGGAACCATTACATGCTGAACAGGATTTGCAACACTCGGCTAAACAAGAATTGCACCATCCACCCTGCCAGCCAGAGGAAGGAGGAACACTGACACACCAGATGAGAGAACTTTCATTGCAGAACAAAAACTTCCCTCTCAGATTATCCCAAAATCAAGACAACACACTATCAGATGCTGTCTAAAAACTATAGCAACTTTTTCAGCATCTGTCGTTCCCAATTACCAGCATGGGAACAAATAGAATTTCTGGCAGAAGAAGCAGGAGATATGGTAACTTCACAACATGCTAAAAACGTAAACAAAATAAGGGTTTTCACTTCCTTTGTCCTCTCCTATTCCTCCTGTAACACCAATTCCTTCTTTCCCTACTACTCTTGTTTTTTGTAATCTGTTCTGTGAGTCCCTTTGCCTTTATCTGGGAAGGAAGGGCAGGCGTCTACGGCCGTGGCGCCTAGCTCTGACTTTCAGTCTTTCTCTTTAACCTTCGGTGAAGGGGCAGGCGCCAAAGGCCACAGCACCTGTCCCCAGCCTCCAGTTTTTCTCTTTTACCTTCAGAGAAGGGGTGGGTGCCAAAGGCCACGGCACCTAACTCCAGCCTCCAGACTTCTCACCCCCCTTTTTTTCCACCCACATGTCTCTTCTCAAGTGGGTGGCTTGGACAAAGGGCTTATGAAGGAAGCTCTTGTTCACTTCCCATTTGTTTCTAACAACACTGAGAAGGACTGGCTGATCATTTCATGAGATTCTGGATATTCAATATGGAGAGACTGTATTTATGACTCTAAAGTGGACTATTTTTTACCCTGTGTAAAACTTAACCTTATATTTCAAGGTTAGATGGGGAAAATCCCATCTCTACTAGATGGCATATTAATGAATGGGTACCTCCAGTGTTAACATTGACCATAAAACGTCAAAATAATGTTTATAATTTGTCTTGAAAACAAGTGTATTCTATAAGGGATTTGTTGTTCTCAGACAGCCTCTTGTGAATATGGTTTAAAAACACTGTTGGAAAAGATTTTTGGAGTTACAGCCTTGATAGCTACTTTTCAGCTGTAGCATTACCTAAGGAAGTTCATACAGCTATGTTTGCTGATCGGCTATCTAAAAACATTTCTATTGCTGTAGCTATTCAGGAAATCATAGACCAGAAGTTAGAAAGTAAGGTTAATGTTTTAGCAGTAGGGCAAGAACTTGTGACCTTAAAAATAAAATTGGCTCTCCAGTGTCACTCTGAGTTTAAATCTGTCCTTACTTGGCACAAAGTAACTTGGAATTTGGAACCATTCAGACCTGAGTATAGACCTTACTAAATTACATCAAGAAATTCAGGCATCATTTGCTAATCAAAAATCATTAATGTCTATACTCATCAATGTGAAAATTTGCGGAGCAGTGATTCTTTTATTGCTGTGTTTACTCCCAATCATCTTCAGAGTGCTAAAGAAGAGCAACACAGAGTTTCATGGTTTTGTGCTAAAAAACAAAAAAGGAGGAGATGTTGGGAGCCGGCCATGGAGGCCCACTGAGCATTAGGGATCAGGAAGGGCCATTGACCCCAAGACCACCAGGATGTGTTTGGAAGCTATTTCCTCCCCCTTTCTACTCAGCACTAACCAGATTAAGCTCCCGTGAACTCAAAACATAAAAACTCTGAGACCGGGATGAACACAAGCTAACTTTGGAAGCTCATTGCTCCCATTCTTCCACAAACTGCAGTTTTGGCTTTCACACAACTTATAATTCAAACTTGGGTCACATCTAAGAGCCGTAGTATTGGTCACAGGCTTCTGGGTCATGATCTTAGGATTTATTGAAGTTGAATAAATGGATTAAGGTTTCATCGATTAGGTTATGGGATTATACCTGAAAGAACATCCGGTGGGTGGGGAACGCCCCTCACACACCCGACTGTGTATAAAAGACCCATTGTAATTCCCAATAAATGGCTTCTGCACTAGACTGGAGTCCAGTCTCTTTCTTTCTCTCTCTCTCTCTCTTTCTTCTTCCCCCCAATTGCCGATGCTGTCTCCACCTTTGAGGTACCCTGAACCAGGCTGGAGCTGGTCTCCGGCAAAAAATTACCATTACTTTATAGTTTTACTATTTATATGTGCCTATGATGAGAAATTAATAAACATGAATAATCATCAGAGAATAAATAGATATATCTATACTGATATGTGTTATGATTATTACATGTGACTGCTTTGTGATTCAGAAACATTTTTTTTTTGTCAAAACCACAAAAAAAATTCCAAGCCTGGCTATTTTTTTTTTAATTGTAAAGACAAGGTCTTGCCAAGTTGCCCAAGATGGTCTTGAATATGTGGGCTCAGGCAATCCTCTCATCTCTGCTTCCCAAAGTGCTGGGATTACAGGCTTGAGCCACTATGCCTGGCCTGCAAAGTTATCATGACCAAATTTTATCACCACCAATTTGATCTAGCATCCAGGTTTTGGGCATCTTCTCACTTTTCTTGTTTTATCCATTCTCAACTGGCTCTTTAAAGATTGCACCCCTGACAGCACCCACAACTCACCAACACTTTTGTCTCTGACCCAGTCTTGACTTATTTATGCAGTACTGCACGTGGCATATTGTATTTAGAATTAAAGATTTTAATATGAGAAAAGATGTGACATCACAATCACATTCAATTCCTTCAGCAACCGACAAATCCATTACTGGGGTTTAAATCCACAGAAGGTTAAAATGACAACAGATTAAGTAAATCTTAAAGACAAGCAATACTTTTGTCTGGCTCAAATTGAAGAGTCCTTTGTTCACATCTTTTAGTCTACTAATAGTTCAATTAGTCGCAGACAAAGAGTGTACACAAGTCACTGTATATTACAGTTGATTTAAAGGATTCTCTGGGGTAATTTCTCATAGATTTGATTTTGGCCTTATCTCTGACTTTAGAGTTAGTGCCTCCCTCCATATCCCTCTCCCACATTCCCTGCCCCAACACACAGGTTTGCCTGAGCTTTAACTTCAAGTCTTTATGTTAACAAGTCTTAGAAGTGAGTCCCATTCCTGGATCATTCCCCCAAAGCTCTCTTCCCACTTACTATACCTGTGAACCTGGTACCTTCTCCTGCCAGTAAGAACCTTCCTTGCTTCCTTTCATTTTCTTTTCCTCTTAGTCCTACGTCGCAGTTGCCCAAGACCCAAGATGAACCTCCATTAAGTGGGCAGAGTCTGAAGCCAGTTTTGTCTGCTGAGCTTTGATAACCCTACTGCTACGTCTTATCTGAGAATTCAATTCCCTTCTTACTGTTTTGGGCATTCAGAAACAAACAAACAAACAAACAAAACCCTCCAAAACTGTATCACCCAATTCATGGCTAAAATATCACACTCAATGATCTATCACAGAAACAAAGAACTGCGTACCACAAGTTCTTACTCATAAGCGGACCCTGAACACCTATCATAATACTATAAAGAAGGGATTGGCAGTAGCGGAACACTGCCTGGGGTTGGGGATGGGTTCATAACATCAATAAAGGTGCCTGATTCTAATCCAGGTGAGCTCAAATGGGAGGCCCAAAATTCACCTGTCCCTAAACCACTTATGTACCCAATCCTGACTTGTACCCCAAAACTTTAAAATAAAAAAATTAAAAAAGATACTCTTTAAAATGTGTATATATATGTATATATATGTGTGTGTATATATATAAATATATATATATATACATATAATTTAACTATATACATATATAGTTAAATTCTGAATAATGAAAGCCTCTTTGAGTGGTAAAGAAGGCACTAGTTTCAGGTTTAATTGTGACCTCAGATTCTGACTACACCACTGATTGGATTTGTGATTGTGACAAGTAACCTAACTTCTCTCCACCTACGTGTCCTCATCTGGCTGAGGGTTATTTTGCTGATTAAGTTATGATCATGCAAGGAAGGTGCTAGCAGTGCTTATGTTTGTATGGCTTTATTTTCCAGTGTCAATAAATCTTAACTCCTTTTCTCTCAATTCAGGATATGACAAAAGAGGGGGAAAGTAATGTCACTTTCTTCTTGGAATCAGACTTTCCCAAATAAGTATAGATTTTCAACTTGGAGTAGTATACGAACTTTTTAGATCTCAGTTCAATTCAAATTGGGATAACACAAATATCTCTTTTAGACGCTTTCTAGAAGTATTTTCTCCAAATAGCATATTCATCTGACTTTCTAGATGTGAAAAAGGAAAATAAAATTATAGTAACCACAAACAAGAGAAGGAGGGCTTAGCAGATGTAGTTAATAGGGTAGGGAAAAGGCAACGATTTGGGCTGAAAAAAGGTATATATAAGGAGTTCCTTTTAAGATTATGATTTTAACACAAAAAGAGGCGAGAAGAGATATCATTCACAGTTCATTTGAAAACTGAAGTCAGGTTTTAAGATACGTGTAATGGCAGCATGACTTTTATTGACTTTTTCTTTTGACTTTCTTGTAGGAGATTATTATATCTTATTTCTTTGTGCTCTAGTACTCAGTAACTAGTGTCTTGATTTCTCATAAATTAAGCCTACAATCAGTGGTCTAGGTTTACATATTAAATAATATTCTACACATAAGAGGAAAGTTAGAGAAATCATATTGTGCACTAATAATTCTTTTATAATTTTCAAATTAAATCATTAGTTTATCCTCATTCTTGTAAAGTCAGTAACAAATATTATGAGGGAGGTACATAAATAGACATAGAGCAAGTTGCCATTAGTCACACACAAAAGCATAGCAGAGCAGGAATCAAAACAAGCATTTCTTAACGAAGGCAATGTAGGCAGCTGCCTACAGGGTGTAATTTGATGATGAGATTTTCCTTCCCCAAAATATCTCTACTGAAATTCTATCACTTCTTCTGGTTAACAAGCTAATCTTGAAAAATGTAAATATTCTAGAAGAGTTATGACAGCAAGGAAGCTAATGGACCTTTGTTAAAGCAGAATCCTAGAAATACGGTATCTGAGAGTTGGAAGGATTATCTTATGGCATTTAAGTCAGTTCCTTACCTGATTCCTAGAGCCTCTCTGTTATCTCAGGCAGGTGGTCTTCCAGACAAAATGTCTTTAGTACATCTCCATTCCTGGAGAGCAGATCACTTCACTAGCCGTATCTTATGGTGGGAAGACTGTTTCTTACTCTGAAGCACAGTGATGACGTGCAACCTGTGGTGCTTTGGAGTTGGAGAGACATGGTCATTGTTCTCAGTTCTGTCCCATTTTGGGAGTGTAAACTTGAGCACGTACGGCAAATGTTTAAGGCTTCAAATTATACATCTGTGAAAAGGAAGTAAAATACATACATCAAAAGCTGTTGGGGCTGATTGAGATAATGTATATAATTGCCTGGTACAACACCTGGTAAGGAGTCAGAACTTAAATGCTGTCTTTTTCTCTTTTTATTCATTCAATGAGTCCTTCATAGTAACTTTCACGAGTTAGTTTTATGTCTGTTTTTGGAGCCAAAAATGAAAAGGTTAGTTCTTTCTTCCTTCTTTTTCTTGTCTTCTTTGCTTTCCTTCTTTAAAAATGTTTTTTTTCTTACTCTCTGTATTTAACAAAGATATTGCTAATCTCTTTCTTTAATCTACCGATGTCATAACTATGTGAAAAATAATGTGGTTATTTTGATGTAACTTGTTTTTTCTAAGCCTATATTAATACCATAATACAGTTTAAATACCTGCAATCTGATAATCACTGATGTTAGAATCTTGCCGATGTTGATATATTTTTAGAAAAATTTTTTCTTCTTTTTAAAATGAAGATAAAACTTGCTTATATTTTTACATTTGCTTTATTATTCTATTTGACAAAATTACTTAAATATTGCCAGTAAATAAGGTTTGAAATGTAATCGGCCTATTGATACAGATTCATCCAAAATATTTAGATGGTCTTGCCACTTTATTGCTCTGTTTTCTATTCTATTTTGTTTGGTTTACTGTTTCAAGTTGGGAGATTTTTTTCTCTTAGATGGAGAAAAGTAAGATTGTTTTGTCTTCTCTTTATCATCTGTTAGCCTTAGATCATCTGTTCGAAACACTGAGGTTTCTCCTTTTTTATTGTTTTTGCCCAAACATAAGTTAAAATAAAGTTCTTTTAGCTCTTTGCAATTCTTTTCAAGTCTTACTTCATTCTAGATTTTACTGCTTCTCAGAGTGAGCTCAGAGTATTATATTACTCTGTGCCCTCATCTTTGGGTATGGACTTCCCCTTTCCTTCTTTGTACATGTCCTTTAAAACCCAGTCCAGGCTGGATGTGGAGGCTCAAGTCTGTAATCCCAGCACTTCGGGAGGCTGAGGCAAGAGGATTGCTTGAACCCAGGGGTTCGAGACCAGCTTGAGCAACTTGGCCAGACCTCGTCTCTACAATAAATCAAAAAATTTGGGGGGCATAGTAGCGTGCACCTGTAGTTCCAGCTACGTGGAAGGCTGAGGGGGAAGGATCACCAGAGCCCAGCAGGTCGAGGCTACGGTGGCCGGGAGCATGCCATGGCACTCAACCCTGGACGACAGAGTGAGAATCTGACTCAAAAAAAACCAAAAAAAACCCCCAGTCAGTCCACATGAGCAAACGCCCTCTGTGCTACTTTGACCTTCTCAGAGTCCACATCTATTTTTTCATATGCATCTGTATACTCAAAATTATTATTAAAAATTAAATTCAAGTTCTCTTTTTATAATTACAGCATCTTCCTCGGATCTGAACACAGGATCCTATTTATTCTGCTAGCCACCAAGCTGTTTGAATTAAGTTCTAGGTAAATTATACATTTGTGTGGTCATTTGTATGGTCAACTATATTCAAAGATTGTCAAAACATGGTAGAATGAGCTTCCCTCCACAAACATTATATTGGGTAAAAAGCAAACACAATTATACAGTTGAGCTCCAAAAAAATAATATCCTAGAACCCAGGTTAAAAGGGAACTGATGCTTCCATGGCCCAGGTCAAGATGTTCATATCTGGGTGGAAAGTTTAGAGGACCAGTCAGAGACTGGCTTTGGACTCTGCTAGCCAATGAAGGCCACTCTCTGTGTCATACTCTTCTTATGCCTGAATCTTCAGTAAAGTGATTTGAAAAGTCATATACTTATCTTTGCTCTGCCACAGGGAATAGAGAAAGCAGTGCCTCCTCCCTCAAGTGAGGGCAGAGCTTTGGCTGTCTTCAACAGAGAACTGTAAACTCTTGGTGTTGGCAGAGTTGTGTCCCTCTGAGGATACTGAAGACCAAGGTGCAGTCACAAAGTAGAGAGAGTCACAGACAGCCATGAAATAGGAGGTGAGGCACTTTGAAGGGAGGACATATTCTCATAATTTGACCATGTAGAGTTTATGCCATGTTAATAAAGGATAGAAGAAGATGTCTTTATTTTGAAGTTGCAAGCAAGTAAAATTTTTAACTGGGAGTTATATAATGCAGAAAGCTAGACTGGAAAAAACCTTAGCATCCTTTTGCTTTATAGATGGTAAGCCTAAGTCCCACAAAGTTTCCTGTATGTTTATAGAAAAGTGAATGCTGTGACCCAGGATTCCTAGTCTTTTGTACGTGCATTTAGTGTATTTCTCCACGCTATTCATTCTTTGAGGCTAAACATTCACTTGCAGTGATCCTATGGGGACTCAGTATGGCCTATGAAGTTGAGAGATAGAGTTGAGAGCCTGCTACCCTTAGTTTAAATCCAGGCCCTGTCCCTTCCAGAAAGTGACCCTGGGCAAATTACTTAATTCCCTCTTTCTTGATTTCTGCATCTGTAAAGGTTAAATGAACCCATACATGTAAAGTACTTAGGTGTAAATATCATTAAATAATCAGAAAATGCTGACTATTATTACAAGTTAGATATGGCTCCAACCCACCTTTTTTGCTGCATCTCCTACTCCTTCTCCCTATTACCCAGTGTTTTACATGTTGGCATTCTTGCCATTTCTAGAAAACCTAGCTTTTGCATGCCCACATGTCTTAGTGCATGCTATTTTCTCTGCCTGAAGTGACCTGCTGCTCTCTTATGAACATCTTAGTTCTGAAATAAAATCTATCTTTACTTCAAAGCTTTCTTCCAACCTTCTCTCCCATCCCCAATCCCGCGGTTAGGTGCTCTGTCCTGTCTGTTCCCAGTCACCTCGTAAACACTCTAGCACTTTCCATAACAGATTAATATTATGATGTTGTGTCTTTGGTTTTCCACAGGACTGTGATATCCTCAAGGGTAGAAACTATGGTTTAATCATTTTTGTAGCATTAGTAGCTTGTCCTTAATAGTTTCTCAGTAAGTACTTATTTCAGAATGAAAAACATAGCCTGCTAAGGTCAACCTTTCTAGATTGGAAACACTGAACACATGCACACAAGCACTGTCTCATCCTTGCCTTATTTTCTGCTCAGCATTTAACATATTATATATTTTATGTATTCATTTTTATTGTAATAATATATATAAGAACTTAGAACTCTGCATAGCAAGCAATGCCTAGTAAATGCTGCTCATTTTTGTTAGATATTGATATTATTAGTTACTCTGTCATTTTGACTGGTGGTAGTGTTATTTATATCCATTATCTTCATTATTGTTGTAACTACTAATATCATTATTATCATTATCATTGCTCTGTTCCTGTTAGAGAGCTGACTGACTATTGCTTGTATATTATTAAGTTCTCTTCTATGGAAGCACAATTGGGTTTTTTTATGTGTGTGAATATAGTTAACCTATTACTTTTCCCATATAGATTTCTTGTTTTCAACGTGTACAGATTGGAAGAGTGCTAGACTAGGAATCAGAAGACCCGATTTAATCAGCTGTGTGACCGGGGGCTAGCTACTTTCTTATCTTTAGAGTAAGTGGCTGGGAGAATCAAGAGCAGCTTGTATGTGTTGACTTTACTCTCCTGCAGCAAAGACAACCATTGCTATTCCTGCTGAGGCTGGCTGTAGCCCCAGAGTCTTTGCCACACTCTTTTAGAGCAACAAGTTCCCACCATTCAGAGATAGTATGCAAGCTGTGACCTACCAGCCATCCTGGGATAACGCCTGATCCTTTCCAGTTTTATCATTGACTTTCTACAAATTAAGAACACAAAGAAGTTTGTCTCTCTTCCCACTGGATCCACAGGCTTCTACTCATGACTTCTCATTGAATTCTCCTAAAAATATATGTATATATGTTTTCAGGATATGTATATATATTTTTTATCTTAATTCTCTAAGGCTGGCTGTACAGAATTTTCTAGTACGTGTGCTGCATAACTGATGATAAAGTTTACATCTGTCATCACCTCTAGAGGAAAACAAAGTTTTCTGTTCTTGTTTTTTATAAACCCAGAGGCATATCAGTTCTCTCATGGGCCATAGGGTGGTCAAGACAGTTTTCTTTGTGGAAAAGAAATGCTTGTGTTTTATCTCTTTTCATAAAGTCAGAGAAGATATTGATTTCTTTCATCAAACCTGCATCATGGAGGTGTGAAGATTAATGAGCTAATGTTTATGAAATACTATCCTTTGTCTTGAATAAAAAAAAGGAGATCAAAAGAACAGCTCACCAAACCCCTTCACTTTGAGTAAATCTGTTCTGACCCATTCAGTAGATCTCAAGCCCAGCACTGAGAGTCTTGAAATATGGTAAAACAACTTGCAATTTACCATAGGTTTTATTCCATATTTAAAAATATGTTATTATTTTTTATTTTAAATTTGTTCTTTCTTACAAAATTTCTTACTGGTTTCAAGATGGTAAAAGAAAATGGTTATTTTGAGAGGTACGGTATCATCAGCCTGCAGGCCAGGAATCCCTAGCTGCTATCACCACCAAGACAATAAGCAGATATTTTAATTAATTTTTTTCATTAGAGAACTATATTTACCACATGAATCAGGAAAATCACAAAGGAAGCTTATCTTGAAGAAACTTTGGGTAGCTTTGTAGAAATCTCTCATTTAGTCATAAGTTATTTTACTGAGTTCAACGAATTCTCACTCTTCTCTCAAATTAAATTAAGTGGGCACATCTGTTACAAAATGTATTGTGATTACACATGACTGCTAAAATGGTTTATGGAAAGATTTGCACATCTCTTGGAAATATTGCCTCACAGAGAAAGTATGTGAATTAGCTGCAGCTTATAAATGCTACAGGAGAACTAAGTCATGAGTATGATCATCATGGCTCTGGAGTTGGTCACTTGATATCCTGGTAGAAAAACTACCCAGAAGGAGTGCTGGCCTCAGCAAAACCTAATCTAAAACAATCTCTGTCCTGTACTACTTAATTCAGCTGAGTCACATGTAACTTTTTGGTCCCCTTAAACCCTATTTCCCTTTTCCAGTGTAAATAATTACAATGTATAATCACTGGACTGTCAAAAGGCACTGTGTCATTTATAATAGAAGATTCAAGCATTCCTGGATGAAAACATTATTTTATATATATATAAAGGTATCTGTATACATACACACACAGCCACCCATGTTCCTCAATAATGATGTTTTTGGTCATGTATAGGCTGCATATAGAATAGTAGTCCCATAAGATTATGATGTAGCTGAACAATTTCTATTGTCTAGTAGCCATTGTAATATCATAGGTGTTTGTGGTGATGCTGGTATAAACAAGCCTAATCTGCTACCAGTATTATAAGAATATAGCACATATACTTTTGTATAGTACATAATACTTGAGAATGATAATAAATTGTGTTACCTGTTTAGGTAGTTACTATACTAAACTGTTTTTTCACTTTACAGTGTACTCCTTCTACTTACAAAGAACACTCAGCTGTGAAAGAGCTTCAGGAAGGTCCTTTAGGAGGGATTCCCAAAGAAGGCATTGTTATCATAGGAAATGAGACACACATAGGTTATGTGTGTTATTGCCTCTGAAGACCTTATGGTGGGAAAAGATGGGGAGGTGGAAGATAGTGTTATTAATAATCTGGATTCTGTGAGCTAATGTGTGTGTTTGTGTCTCAGTTTCTAACAAAAAATGTTTAAGAAGTAAAGAATTTAAAAAATGTAAAAAATACCAGAAGCTTATGGAATAGGATATAAAGAAAGAACATATTTTGTACAACTGTACAATGTATTTGTATTGTAAGCTAAGTGTTATTACAAAGGAGTCAACAAGTTAAAAAGGTTATAAAATAAAACAAGTTACAGTAAGCTAATGTTAACTTATTAGTGAAGAAAAATAATGTTTTATAAATTTAGTGTAGCTTAAGTGTGTGTAGTGTTTATAAAGTCTGTGGTAGTGCACAGTAATATCCTAGGCCTTCACACTGACTGACTGACTGACTGACTGACTGACTGACTGACTGACTTCACTCTCTCACTGACTTACCCAGAGCAACTTCCAGTCCTCCAAGATTGGAAGATCCATTCAGGGTAAGTGACCTATATAAATGTATCACTTAAAAAATCATTTATACCATATTTTTACTGTACCTTTCTCTATGCTCAAGCATATTTAGATACACAAATACTATTGTGTTAAAATTGCCTGCAGTATTCAGTACAATAACATGCTGCACAGGTTTGTAGCATAAGAAAATAGGCTTTACTTATAGCCTAAGTGTGTAGGTGTGTAGTAGCTATACCATCTACCATCTAGGCTAGTACTATATCTAGTATAAATACACTCTATGATATTAAGACAAAATTGCCTTAACAATGCATTTCTCAGAATGCATATTTATTATTGACAGTGTATATGTACACACATTATACATGCATATTCACACAAAAAACATATATTACTTATCTGTTACATATAATAATTGCATTATATTCATATATATGCTTATCATTGTACATACATAGATAGATCTTACCCACTTTTAAGTGAAATCTAAAAATGTTTCTGAAATAATCATTTGATAAAAACGGTTAGTAAACCATACTTAATCATTATGAAAAGAGTAAAATGACATGATAAATTCAATTTCTTATGATTGCTTACTTTGCCCATTTATTACTGTTGTAACATGAGTGACTTAAAAATTAGAATAATTAAAGTCAGTCCAGTGATTTGTGTAAAGAGAACAAACACATGTGGGCAATTAACAATGCCAAAGGCAACATAGCTGCAAATAGGGAGGAACAAAGTCCTCTGAGTGCATAGGTGAAGGGCAGAGGCTGCTTTCATTTGGAAAAAAAAAAAAAAAAAAAACAGCAGGCAAAATACCATAGAAGAGGGACCATTTGAGCTGGATCTTGTATTGAGGGGTGAAATTTGCTAGTGGAAATGCAATTCAAGGTTCTTTAGGCAAAATAAACAGAAAGGATAAAGTTATGGAGACAGGAAAGCTACACAGTGAAAACTTGTTTGGGTGAGATATAAGGATATTGGAGGACAGGATAGAATTACTATTTTTAAATCTACCTTAGGCTTTCTTACCAGTAAAATGGGCATAAAAAGAATTGAATCTACTTCATGAGATGGTTGTGAGGAGTCAATGAGTTGATGCATATGAATTGTTTAGTACCAGACATGTGGAAGCACTCAACAAATAAACAAAACAAGCAAGTACTCATCTGCTACTGAAATTAAACAAGTTAAATTTAAACTGCTACTGAAATTAAACAATTAAATTTCTTGTTAAACTTGGCAAGAGTGGAACTGAAATCAAGGACATGTGAGTCCAAGTTTATGGGGATACTGTCGTGAAGAAAACGGCAGTGTACAAATGGATTAAACATTTTTCTGAGGGGAGAGAAACCATCACTGATGAAGAGCGATCAGGACAACCAGTAACAAGCGGAACTGATGAAAACATTGCATAAATTTGTTGAATTATGCATCAAAATCATTGACTGTGAGAAGCATAGCAGACCAAATAAACACTAATAGAGAAATAATATGGAAAATATTAACAGAAAATCTTGGCATGAGAAAGTTGTGTGCAAAAATCATTCAGAAGGAGCTATTGCATCATGACAATGCACCAGCTCACACAGCACTGTGAGGAAGTTTTAGCCAGTAAACAAATAACTGTATTGAAACACTCTTCCTAATCACCTGATCTGGTCCCCAATGACTTTTTTCTCTACCCAAAGATAAAAGAAATATTGAAAAAAGACATTTTGATAATATTCAGTACATCAAGGGTAATATGATGACAGTTTTGATGGCCATTCCAGAATAATAATTCCAAAATTGCTCTGATGGATCAACTAGGCGTTAGCATCAGTGCATAGCTTCCTAAGGTGGCTGTAGTGATATTTAGTAATGAGGTATGTAGCACTTTTTCTAGAATGAGTTTGTGAACTTAATTATTGGAACTTTGTATATGGAATTATAGTCAATTTATATCAGATAATTATGACTTGTTAAAAAATCTATACACTTACTTAGTAAATCAAAGTGTAGTCTATAGCAGAAGTTGGCAAACTACAATCAGTAGGTAAACCTATCTGAAACCTATTTTTGTAAATAAAGTTTTATTTGTACACAGACACACCTGTTTATGTAGTATCTCAGATAGAGTTGCATATTTGTGTCAGAGTCTGTATGTTCTTCAAAGTCTAAAATATTTACTATCTGGTCTTTTATACAAAAAGTTTGCTGACCATAGTCTAGAGAGACACAAAATACAGTTTCTTGCTACTATTTTGTTTTAGTGAATTTATAAAAACTTTCAGTATTTATATTTTGTATAGTACTTGATGCTTAAAGATTCATTGTGGCATTCATTTTTTATCATTTAGAAATGATGCTATTGTTCTGATTTATTCATGTTTTGAAATAAGATTTATCCTTGTTTGATAACTATATTATTAACTCTTGATTTCTCTTCGTATCTCTCAAGATATGTCTTTACCTCTACTTTTAGAGCCAACTTGTTATGGCTGCATCCTTTTCCATATATTTTTCAAAGTTTAATGTGATATAAGGTGAATTTTTCTTATTTGACTATATACTATAATTGCTGTGCTTAATCCTAAGCCCCTAACTTGTTTTATATTTTTCTTTGTAGTCACCTTTTGCTCTTTAGGATGCGTGTGTGTGTGTGTGTGTGTGTGTGTGTGTGTGTGTGTATGTGTGTGTGTGTGTGTGTTGTGTGTGTGTGTGTGTGTTGTGTGTGTGAGAGAGAGAGAGAAAGGAAAAGAGAAAAAGAGCGAGAGAGAAGGTTAGAATAACTAGCAGACTGCAGAAACCACTCTAGATAGTTTAAGTAAAAGAGGATTGTTTGTGAAATTGTGACATTGTTAGAAGTACTGGAAGAGAAGGCTTTGGGTAGAGTTCCTTGTTCCTCAGATTGCACTGCCTCAGCCATGATTGTGATTGAAAACCTGGGGTGATGTCTATAGAAAACTACTGAAGCAGAAAGATGTGGCCATGGCATTCACTTTGTCATAATCAGGAAAACTGCCTTTCCCATTTGTGGATGGTTATTTCTCTGGACCACATTGCTTCCGCCATGATTTCTGTAAGAAAAAATGGGTACTTTGCTCTTCATCTCTCTCTTACTTTGTTCGCAGTGAATGCAAATGTCTAGTAGATCCTAAAATACATCTGGAACCCTAGCATATGGAAATCTAGAAAATAAAGATTTTTTAGCTGTCTTCTGCAATCTAGGGAAGCCTTTAAAAATATATAAATGTAGAACAAGGCGATTCACCATATCCATTGCCTTGTATTCTTCCCTATTTAAATAACATGTGTAGCTTTGAATAATATAGTTCATTTAAAATAGTGCACATACATTTCTATTTCTTGACTTATACTTTTTTTTAAATTATAAAAATGTAGGGAACAATTCAGGGTTAGGTATATAAGTGGTCATCATACAGGTAAACTTTGGGCCTTCTTTTGGTCCCCACTTTACCTGGTTTAAGATCAGGGGTACCTCTTATTGATGCTATGTGACTCCCCCTCCCCTGGCAGTGTCCTCCTACACCAATCCCTTTCTTATAGTATTATGATATTAATTAGAGCCTATTGTCTCTCAGATATGAAATGTCGAGTATCAACTCTATTTTCTTCAAAATAGAAAAAATAAAGCAACAAACTCACTTCCACTTCCCTGTTTTCTCCCCATCTTTCTCATATTACTATTTTTAATGACTACTATTTTTAAATGATCAAGGTTTATAGTACCTACATTCTCTCCTATAACTATAAATCATCCAATTATTGGAACTAGTTATACATTTTTATAGATTTAATTATATTGACAATCTTTTCATAGGGTTTGGCAGAATTAACTAACAAATATGTCTAACTGGTAGTATATTTGTAAAATTTGAAATAATGTATATAAAATAACTGGTGCATGATAGGTGTTCAATTAAAGGTCATTTTATAGTTATTTTTATTAATGAAGGAAAATAAATGAAAAGGACAAAATTGAGACCATAAATAAATAGTGGTAGAACACAATTCATAGCACATAATAAATAATGAGCAAATTTGAGACTCAATTTTTTTTTTATCATTAAGATTGCTATATATATGAGTATTTTCTGTGATACTGAACTATACTATGACATTAAACTAGGTAACCTGCCCCAGGTCACAGATGAGTTCTGAAACAAGTTATCTAGTTTAAGGGGCCTCAGTTCAGCCATCTATAAATGGAAACAGCAGTGCTCACAATCCCTCCACCCTCTTACAATTCTATATTGTATTTTCATGACTCTTGGTGGGTTACCTGTAACTATTTTTAGAATCTAAGTTTGCCTTCTTCCAGGTACTCTGAATACTCCTTGACATATTTTCTGTGCTGTCAGTTGATGTGTGTTACAAGGAATGTCAACGAATTCTAATACTAATCTTAAAAGACTATCATTAAAAAAGAAATTTATGTCATGCTTACCAAAATCAAGGAGCAGTGATCTCTGTTTAAGTACAGTTGTAGGCTGGCCATGTCATTGCAGGTCTTTTGCAATATGTAAAATAAAATTCTGACTTTATTTGTATTCAAGTCCAAGGTAGTATTTTGGGAAACTCTGAAGCTATTTCAGATATTTATTTTTAAAAAGTCATAGGACCCAGTTAATATATATATAAACCACTTTTTTCTTATGACTTCCAATAGGCTGAAAGGCTTATTAAAATGAAGATTATTGAAACCAAAAAATAAGAAATAAAGAAAAAACTCATGCATGACAATGGGTTATTTTATAGTAATTGTGCAATGGTTAGAGGCTTCTAAAGTCATGGTCTGGAACATTAAATTGCAAACTCATAACTGGATATCTTGATATTCGTTTTCAAAAATATGACCCAAGAAAACTTAGAACACTTACAAACTAACATGGCAATGCTGAAATTGGAAATAATAAGGGAGCATACCAGTGAAAGTAAAAAATACTAAGATTTGGGGAAAAGATATTTTCTGAGTCTGTAATGTGGAATAGAAATTTGATTAAGAGGTAACTTTGCAGTAGCCAATTATAACCAAGATTATTATGAAAAAGTTAATAATTCTCATTAAGTCCATGTTTAGTGTCTGGAATTTGTGTTAGTTAAGTAATTATAAATAAAAACTAGCTTCCAGGCAGCTCACGCTTTAGAATCCCACAAAAGAAAGTGCTAACAGAAACCCATGTGCAAAATTTGAAAATGAATTGCACCCATATTTCTTGCAGATCGCTGCATTTTGTGAATTGTTTCAGCACAAAGGCACCATTATACACAATCATAACAACCAGCTCAGAAAAGTCTTATTTCTGGGAAACAAACCTCAAAGAATGTTGGATTCTTTTTTTGAGCACCTGTAGTATCAGTATAATATTGAACTTGAAAGAAAAAACTAAATTATTTACCATTTATGTTAGTATTGCAGCAAGCTCTTCTACCTATCAGCTACATGACATGGGAAAATCATTTCATCTCTCTAACCTATTTACTGAGAGTGTTTTGAGGTTTGCAGAAGAAAGTTTATGAGAAACAATAAAACTATGTATGTAACATTGCATTTTGAAAAAAAATGACACTAATAATTATTTAATCATATATCCATTAGTTAGAAAAGAATAAAAACTTTTAAAAGCAACATTTTAAAATCCAGTATTATGCCTTAATATATAAGCATTGATAATTCTTACCACTGTTCTCTTAACTGTAGTGAACTTTTAATTATCAGCAATAAATTGCCTGCATAGCGATTAATCAAAAGTAAAACTTTATACTCTCAACAGAAGCATTGTGCTAAGACACACTTTGATTACTTCATCAGTGGGATTTTAATTGAAATGCAATGTTTAATGCTAGAGGGAAAATTGTTTAGGTATTCTCGTTACACTTCACTAAACCCAGGCAAGGATATGGAAGACATATTTCATTTCTTATCCCCACCTGAACATCGTAAAGATTATGAGAAACAGTGCAGCATCATAGGGAAAATTATTTAATAATCATATCTTGAATAGCTACTGTTTGAAACTTTTAGGATTTTTAAGACATATATTACATTTATATATACAACTATATAATTTCTGGAATTTTTTTTTCCAAAATAAAAAAAGTGGAGAAGGGAAAGTATGTGTGTGGGTATACAGGAATCAAGATTTTCTATGTATTGTTTATTATGGGAATAGATTCATTTTACTATTTGCTCTACTTTAAAAAATTCTATACTGAAATTTTAACAGTATTATATCTAAAAATGAGAAAACAGGAAAATAAGTAGGTGATTTGATGACATAGATCCAATGGAAAAAAGAAAACCTCCAAATTA
This sequence comes from Cephalopachus bancanus, assembly GCA_027257055.1. NCBI lineage: Eukaryota > Metazoa > Chordata > Mammalia > Primates > Tarsiidae > Cephalopachus > Cephalopachus bancanus. Next base: position 1,044,482 of record JAPVLO010000402.1, read on the forward strand.
ATATGAAATATAATTCATTCAAATACATTTCAAAATTATTTCCTTTAGGAAAGTTTCAAAATATTATGTAAACTAAGTATTCATTCAGATTGTAGCATGGACATGTTATGATACCAATCATGGTTTCCTTCTATTATGAGAAAAAGCTAACAGTATGTATTTCATATTAACTTCTCTGTCATTATACCGCTATTTTATATCATCAAGACACTAAAGTTATAAATACAGACTATCATATGTGAAAAGAAAACCTAAAAATATCTTACTATTTAGATGTTTCTAAACATTCTATGGTTTGACAAAATATGTATAAATATATATATATATATTCTTCTACACTTTTAAAAAATCCATCAACCATTTCATAACATGAGAAACAACTAGAAGATTTCAGTATAAATGACTATAGATTGCTTGTTACATTCTCAAAGATAAGTGAAGAATTGACCCTTAAACTTATAATTTGAGAAATTGGGCTTTTCATATAATTTACCTAGATTGGATCTTTACGTTAACTCAATTTCCTAGATAAAACCAGCTCTTCACTTTCTTCTACCTTTGCAAACACTGTCTTCCTTAATTTCATGTGATAGAGATAAAGTGAGCCTCTTCGAGCACTAAGCTTCAGCTTAAAGCAAGCACTGATTTTCAGTGCAAGTGTGGGATAATTTGGGAACATTTCTTCTGCAACCTTACATGTGTGCAGATTGACTACATAATGACAAAACAGTCAGGATGCTTAATTAGATGAGAGTTCTCACTAGAGCAGGACCTGGAGTCTGTTCTTGTCTAAAATACAGTTTTACATTTAGTACAACATCCATACATCCTCTTGAAGTGAACTCATTATTCTTCTGCCCTATACATTAGTATTATTTGAACCAAACACACATTCCACACCCTTACTGGTCACCAAAATTCAGGAAACATAGAAAACTAAAGGAATAGGGAATAATATAATGTGACTTAAGTATCTGACTTTATTACATTCTATTTTAAAACAAAAAAATTCTCCCACTTTAAGGTTTTTGCATTTGCAATTCTGTCACGTTTGATTTTTTTTTTTTTTTAATAAAGATGTGGGGTACGATTCAGGGTTAGGTATACAAACATTGATTATGCAGGTACCCTTGTTGATGAGTTATGCCCCCCCCCAGCAGTTTCCCTCAACTGCTAATTCCACTCCTCTTCCCCTGACAGTTTCCCATTACTGCCAAACATGTTTGATTCTTAATCATCAGGTCTAAGCTCAATACTGCCCTCTATGAGAAGTCTTTCTGGATCATTCATTCTAAAGTAAATTCATCCAGTCCTAATTCAGAGCATTACCCTATGTTGCTTTCCTCATTGCGTTTGTTTGTTAGTTAACATTGTCTTGTTTAATTATTTCTATTTTGTTTTCAATCTCCCTTCACTAGAATATGAGTTCCCTGAGGACACAGACCTTGTTTTCTTTGTTTTTTACCGCAGTGTTCAGAACACTACCTGCACATGACTAATGCAAAAAAGATATTTTTGAGTGAATAAATGACTAAAATGAATGAATGAATAAAGTTGATGTATGTTTTTTTAATGAATCACCGTCAAATATTTATTAAGAATTGCTCATCGATAAAAATTATGACACTTTCATTAGGGCAAGTTACTATATAAGGTCCTAGGTCAAATCAATTAATGAAAACAAGGGAGCCGGGCTCGGTGGCTCAGCCTGTAATCCCAGCGCCTTGGGAGGCTGAGGTGAGTGAATTGCCTGAGCCCGCGGGTTCGAGACCTGCCTGGACAGGTGAGACCTCATCTTCTACAATAAATCAAAATATTAGCCGGGCGTGGTAGCACGCACCTGTAGTTCCAGCTACTGAAAGGTTGAGGCAGAAGGATCGCTGGAGCCCAGCACGTCGAGGCTGCGGTGGCTGGAAGCGGCCACTGCACTCCAGTCTGGGTGACTGAGTAAGACTCCAACTCAAAAAAAAAAAAAAGAAAACAAGGGAAAAATTGTGCAATTTGTCACATATGGTTAAACTATTTGCTACAATAGCAAAAGCACAAATACTTAAGAATACATACCGTACTTAGGAGTCTACTTGGCAGTTTTAGAATGTTATTGAGCATATAGTTCTTCATTTTGGATCCAACAAGATGCAGTGTGAGGAGGTAGCTGGAATTAAAATCTAGCATAGTAATTATGGAAAGTTGACATTCTCAAACAAGATGGACTACATGTGGAGAATGAGGACAATATAACTCCAAGACTCAAATGTAGTAGTTTTAAAGTAGATTGCCCTTCATGCTACAGCAGACCAAACACTACTAGAGAAAACTATAGGCTAAATTGATGAGAACTGCTCTAGTTTATATTATTTTATTGTGGGTTGGCACTAACATAGGATGTGGCCTCTTTCTAGGCACTCTACTGAATACTTCAAAGATTCCTAAACACTGATGGTGAGTGGCCCGAAGGTCCATTGGCAAAGATGAGTGTACCTCATTCAGCCATGCTGTCCAGTCGTCTCCCATCCCCTGAGCATCCTGCATTGCTCCTCCAGCTTTTGACTCCACACAAATATCTTTCTTGTTATTTGGTTCTATCCCTATACATTTTCTGAGAATGTTACCCCCGTCAGGAATGCTGCCCTTGTCTTGTCCACTACCCATTCTTCTGGTGTTCATTCATGTATCAACTCGCTCATAAGTACTTATTGATGTGGATGCCTGGAAAAACAAAAAGAAAGCTCTACAAGTAGTGGAAAGTTTACTAAATCTGGAGGCAGTCCATTGCTTGACTCTGAAATCTAATATAAAAAGTTCTTTATATTAGGCCAAACTCTTTATACTTATAGTTTTTCTGCATTGATTTCTGTTTTCTTTTTGAAATCTCTTTCATGTGAGATGCCTTTGAATACTTTTAGATATTTATTATAGCATCCCAAGTTTTCCCTTCTTCATTAAAGATAAACATACTCAGTTCAAAGAATTTTGATGCTGGCCCACCCAGCTGGGCTACACTCGCCTCACAAGCATCATCAAAACGACTTCGTCTATAGCATTTACACTGTACTACTACTAACAGCATATGTCAAGAGCCCTAGGATCTGTTTAAATATTGATTTGCTGGTTTGCTGGCCTGTTCATCTGAGGTCTAACCCCTGAATATGAAATAGGCTTGACTGGCTACTTCCTAAGATCAGATAATTCTACTCCTGCTATCAGGGACCTACATTAATCAATGATAAGCCCTTCATGCTTCCCAATTCAGCCAAAGTTATGCACCTTTTCCAAGTTATCTTAATTGCACTGCACTGTTCTGGCATCCAAGGACTCAACCTTCCTCCAGCTCCTTCCTTATCAAAATTCCCCACAATTCCTTTAGAGTTCCATTCCATGCTAAATATAACCGTTTACATACTCAAACTCTTTTTTTAAATATTCCATCCACCTTATTGCATAAACTGAAACCTGCTTCTTTTCATTGTCCATATCTCCCTAAAAGCTGAAATGATTGTGTTTTATTGTTCAAACTGGGATATTTTTGAGTAAATCAGTAAACTATTAGTAATTACAATATGAAGGTAAGTGTAAACGGGGCTGTTTCAAATAAAGTAGGATATATGCCGATAATAATTTTCTGAGGATGCCATAACAAATGACCATAAATAATTTTTTATGGTTTAAACAACAGAAATGTATTCACTTACAGATTAGAAGGCTAGAAGTCTGAAATCAAGATGTCAGCCTGATTCTTTCCTTTTGGAGGCTTTGCAGAAGAAATAATCTTGTGCCTGTCTTCTAGCTTCTAGTGCTTTCCAACAATCCTTGATGTTCCTTGTCTTATAGATACATCACTCCATTCTCTGTCCAGATCTTCACATTGCTTACTTATCTGTGTCTTTGTGTCTTCTCCTTCTCTGTTTCTTATAAGGATTTATGCTAAATGTCAGGCTCATCTAATCTTCATTTTTAAATTAATTACATCCGCAAGACTCTTATCCAAATAAGATCACATTCTGAAGTTCACATCAACATGGGTTGTAACTTTTGATCCTATCTTCATGGATTTTTGAGGTATAGTGTTCAATATGCTACAGTGGTCAACTTACCTATAGAATGATGGTTCACCTCTCTTATTCTATAATCTTTGGAGTTTTGAGATAGCGTTAACACATTCTCTACCAGTGCCATTTCCAAGCTATTATTTCTTAATCTTGTAATAAATTATCCTTCTTTTTTTTTTTTTTTTTTGAGTTGGAGTCTTACTGTGTCACCCAGACTGGAATGCAGTGGCCGCTCCCGGCCACCACAGCCTCGACCTGCTGGGCTCCGGCGATCCTTTTGCCTCAGCTTTCTAAGTAGCTGGAACTACAGGCGAGCGCTACCACGCCCAGCTAATTTTTGATTTATTGAAGAGATGAGGTCTCGCCAAGTTGCCCAGGCAGGTCTCGAACCCGCGGGCTCAGGCAATCCACTCACCTCAGCCTCCCGAAGGCACGGGATTACAGGCTGAGCCACCAAGCCCAGCTATAAATTATTCTTCTTGATTGATGCTCATGCCAGTTGGTTAAAATCATCTTCTTCCTTTCTTTTTGTTTCAATCATAGTGGATTCCCTTCATTCATCTATTTAAGTTCAACATTCATGTGAATGAACCTATAATACCCTAAAAACTAATTCACTTGATAGTTACTGCTCTATCAACCTTTACTCCACTCTTTTTCAGCTATCTACTGACTCCTATTATAGGCAGGAAATTATAAAACAATTTCAAATATGGTCAAATATTAGAAATTTTAGATAGCTCAACAAAATAGAATTTGACCTCAAATATCTGCCTTATTGTCCTTCTGTCATACTTTTTCAAAAACATTTCACTCCTGGGTCAAACTGATTTTCTTTTTTTCTTTCATACTTGGTATCTGTGGAAAATCCTACACTAAGGCATATTGTTGTTATTTCATCTTTTTGGTTTCCATAAATTGTTGTGTTAGTGTTGCTGAGAGTACTTCTTAGTCATCAGTTTCCTGGTTCTTTGCAGTGACTATTTCAAACCTTTTCCACTCTGTTCCAAGTTCCTACTTCCCACACCATCCTTCGCTCTTATTGTGCTACCTGTCCTCCTACTTATAAAGGAAAACAAAGCGAACAGATGGAAAATTTCTTCATTTTCTGGCATTCATTTAAAATTTCTGCTACATTTACATCTTTTCTTGTTTCCATCACATTACAATGGTAGAAAATACTTCCATTTCTTATTTAAGAGCAGTTTTGCCACTTGTGTTTTGCATGCCATCTCTTTATCTTCGAGGATGCTCCTTCATGATTCTTTTCTGTGTGTTCCTCTCTTGTAGCTTCTACTGCAAGCAGCAGTCAGACATGAATTAGCTTATCAAATATTTAGTGAGCACTTATTATATTCTAGGTATCATGTAAAACATTGTGAACCTAACAATGAACAGGACATTTACTCTCACTGCCTTCATGAAGCTTAAAATCTATTAAATAAGAAAGTAATTGAATAGACTACAATCTGTATTCATCAAATATTTTCTCCCATGTTGTCATTTTTCTTTTAACTCTGATTACATTTTTTGACATGCAAATCTTCTTAATTTTATATTTTGTTCTATTTTTACGTAGTCAAAATTCTCTCTCTCTAATTGCATGTAGATTTTGAGATGTAGCTAGAAATACTTTTCTAACATCCAGATTATAGAGGAACTCCTCACATTGTTCTAATATTTTATGGCTTCTTTTTTTTATAATTTTAAAAATAATTTTGAGTTTATTCTTCTATATAGTTGAGACAGCAATTTATTTTTGTTTTATTTGCCAAATGGCTATTCAGTTGACATAACACTATTCATTAAAAGGTCTAGCTTTGCAGCTGTAATTTTTGATAGAAATTTTAGAAAATACTAAGTTTAGTCTATAACTATACTTTCTCTTCTATTCCATTGATCAATTTGCCTGTATAGGCACCAGTTACATGCTCTATACTTTTCTTTTTAATTTGTGAAGCTATTCCTTCCTCATAGCATATCTTTTCCAGTGCTTTCTTAGCTATGCACCGGGAAAACCTCTTGTGTTTCCCCATTAAGTAAGACACTGGCTTTAGAACTGAGTTATGTATTTTATAACATTGAGAAAGCCGTACCATCAAATCATAATTTCTTGAGTATTTTTATCATAAATAGATGTTGAATTTTTAGCATCAATGCAGATAATTATATTTGTTTCTTTTTAGATCTATTAATTGAATTAGTTGAATAAAATCAGTTGAATTTTATTATTAAATATTGTATATTGAACCGCACTTGTATGTATGGTATAAATCTCACCTAAACTCTGTACTAGAGTGTGCAGGATGCCATAACAAAATACCATAGACTGGGTGGTTTAAGCAACAGATATATATTTCTTATAGTTCTGGAGCCTGGCAAGTGTAAGAACAAGTTGCCATTAGGATAGGTTTCATTCTGAAATCTGTTTTCTTGGCATGTAGGTGGCCACCGTGTGCTCACTTGGCTTGTTCTTTGTGCTATGTGGAGAAAGAATGAGCTTTCTGGTGTCTCTCTTATAAGGATACTAATCCTATGGGGTCAGGAAATTACCCTTATGACCTTGTGTAATCTTAATTATTTCCATAAGGACCCTATTTTTAAGTACAATCTCATCAGGGGTTAGGGCTTTAACATACAACTTTTAGGAAGTCACAAACTTATTGTCTGTAACATTCTGCCCCTGGCCTCTAAAAACTATGTATTTATTGCCTACGAAAGACATTCATTCCATCTCCCCAGTCTCAAAAGTCTTGATTCATTCCAGCATCAGCGCTAAAGTCCAAAGTCTCATCTAAATATCATCTAAATCAAATATGGAAAAGATTATAGATAAAATTGATCCTGAGGCAAAGTTTCTTTCCAGCTGTAAACCTGTAAACAGACATGGTATGTGCTTCTAAAATATAATAGTGGGGCAGGTTTAAAATAGACATTCCTATTCCAAAAGGAATAAATAAGAAAGAAGGAAAAAGTGATAGTTCCAAGTACAAACTTAGTGAGGTAAATTTCATTGGATCTTTTTAAAAATTAGTATTATAGTTTTTTATTTTAACAAGTAATATTGTTCCAAAATATAGTCTTTTAAAAAACATGCTACTGTTTTCTTTTCTTTTTTTAAAAAACATATTGTTTATTTTAAAATTGTGGGGTACAGATAAGGGTTAGGTATACAAATATACATCATTCAGGCACCCTTGTTGATAAGGGGTGTCCCCCCGTCCCCAGACAGATATTGACTACCATTAATCCCATTGGATATTAAGACTTGAGAATAATTCTCTTTGGTTTGATACTCTGCCTTTCAGGCCCACTGAGCTGGCAGTGTCACCCCCACCATTCTGTGGACTGGCTTCATTCCTTTGGCAAGAAAAGCCATCTCTGTCCTCATATCTCTCTTTGGCTACCCTGCTCTCTGAATCCTAAATAATAATAAAAAAAGTCCAGCCCTGCTTTCGGGGTTTGTAGTGGAAGTGGCATACCTGATGATCTCTGAATCACCTTCAGGCCTTTTATAGCTGCATCTTAAAACTTTTCTAAGCTCTACCTATTATCCATTCCCAAAGTCCCTTCCATATTTTTAAGTATGTGCTTAGCAGCACTTTACTCTCTATACCAAAATCTGTATTAATCTTCTTGGGTTGCCATAGCAAAATTAAAAACTTTTAATTAATAAATTTATTTATTTTAAAAACTTTTTTAAAAACTGTTCTGGAAGCTGGGTAGACCAAGGTCAAGATACCAGCTGATTCACTTTTGGGTGAGGGTTTTCTTCCTGTGGAGAGACAGCAGAAGTGAACTATCTGTTGTCTCTTCAAGACACCAATTCTGTCAGTCCAGGGCTTCACTCTCATGACCTCATCTAACCCTATTTACCTCCCCAAAAAATCCCATCTTGATATATCACCACTTCGAATTAGAGCTTCAACACATAAAAGTTCTGGGAAAATAAACATTTAATTTATAACATACATGGTTTATTATTGAGGGTATTGAAGCCTACTCCCTAACATTTCCTTTAAAAATTTTGTAATATTTTAAATGAATATTAGTCTGTAATTTTCTTTGTTCACTATCTTTATCAGGTTACAATTTATATCATTCTTGTTTTGTAAATTAATTTAAATATTTTAAATCATTTTTCATGTTCTTTCTTGTCCATAAATGTTTTGTGACATTATTTAGTTAGTCATTTATTCCTGGTGCTATTTTTCTGAAGTAGTTACTTTTCAGCTTATATATATGTATGAAAATGCAAGTGATTAATTCTTCTAGCTTTATGAAATTAATTTTGGTAAATTGAATTTTCTTCTAAAGTTATCTATTTGTGTAAAGATTATTTTATCCTCAGGTGTCAGGATGCATACATACCATAATGATATGTTTTTCATTGTCATAACCATTGTTTCTACTCATTTACATCTTAATTATCATTTTTTAAATAAACATATACCTTTACTATTAACCAGTCAGGAGGTTGATGACAGGTTCCTCAAGGTCAGGAACTTGGCTTTTCTATATTCTATACACTGCTATAATATGCAATACAGTGCAATACTCACAATGTTCCACAAATATATATTATTATTAAAAGTAATATGGAGGATAATAGATGTTTGACATTTCATAATAATCTTCTAGCAGCATGTTACCATGCAGTACCCCATACTAAGGATAAAAATTGATTTAAGAAAATATATCTTTATATAAAACTTTTAATGAAAGAGTAGCTATACAATTTTTCTATGCCCTGCAAATAACTCTAAATAATATATTTAAAGTGTAGCAACTGTCAAGAAGTATGAATAAGAAATAATAATTTGACATTTAAAAGAGTGAAAGTTTTACATCATTAACCACCAACAAAGAAAAATGTGAGAATAAAAAAAAAAAGATCTGCCAAAAGAAATATTTATGAACTAGTTGGAGTTCAAGCACAAGTACATTTAACATCTAAAAGAAGTTGACAGTTTTTTGCATGTCCTTGTCAAAGATTGACGTTCACTTACTTTCACTCAATAGATAAGTGGCAGTTTGGCAATTTACAAGGTAGAATTCCAAGTATCTGTTAAACGTTTCAAAATATTAATGATATGATCATACTGGTTTATGAAAGGCAACCATTTTTAGGTGGGTCTTGTAGTGAATTTTCACACTCTCTGTTAGCATTTATTGAATCTGATAACAAAGTCAATGCACTACTATTAGAGTGAGCACCAGCACAACATTTTTTTGAGTTTCTGATCTGCTGTCAGCATTCAGCAGTCTATCAAGGAGAAAGTGACCTTGAGATAAGCTTCACTTTATCAGTAACTTTCATTGATTTTAGGCTTCTTAAAGCAGGAGATAGAAAATGGAGATCCCTTCACTGAAAATCATCATAAATAGTATTATTTCAGAGTGAAAAGTTCATCTGAAAATAGTGAATGAAGTAATCTATTTTTATAAAAAGTAAGAATTAATCAGACTCTTCTAATTTAAATTTGGATGGCCTATTTTCACAGTTTTCTTGCCTGCCATATTTAAATAGTAACCAGACAGTTGAAAATAATGTGCCATTCCATTTCAAAATTTTAGACACATTTTAATGAACAAAAGATGAAATCTGCAAACTAATTCAGATTAACCAAGTCTGACTATTCCAAAAACAATAAATTATGTTGAACAAATTTTTAAAAAAATGTTTATTTCAGCATATTGGATCCCTTGTGCTGAATCACTATACCCTTTAGGCCAAGAAAAAGAAAGTTTTCTGCATAGAATTAACTGTTATATACAGCTATAGAGTTATAGATGTGTCTGAGGAGGGGAACCCCCCCTAAAAACCCGGAATTATCTTTTGGAGGTCAATCCCTTAGTAGTACAGTCTTCCCCTGCTAGGTAAGTGTTCTAGGAAGCTATTGGCATCAGTGTACCAGTTAGAGTCTGTGTTTGGCTACAGTGACTTTTTTTTGAGATTCTTTCAAAGTGCCCATTTCATAATGGGTGATTTACCAGCACACCTGCCCACTCCGTGTTTGATGTTCAGCAGTTCTTGACTCAAAACGACATAACCTGCATACTTCACTCTTCTTATTCACTGGATCTCCCCCCAGTTACCTGTATTTTTGTTTCCTGGATGAAAAAAGTCCTCAAAGGGAAATGTTTTGGAATGTGGAAGAGAGGTGAAACAATAAACAGCAGACACACTAAAAGGCATCAATATCGACTAGCTCAAACACTGTTTTGAGCAGTGGAAAAAGCGTGTTGATAGGTGTTGAAGATGACTAAAGTTTAAACCTGTAAGAACAAATACACAATTTTTTATGAATAAATTTCAGGGTTTTTGTCGTCTTCCCTCATATAGCAGTAGGGATAGCACATGAGTATGTGTTTAGACATACCAATAAAAGTTATTTAATAACCTAAATTTCACATAACTATAAGAATAAAAATTTATCTAGATAATTTACAGATAAATTTAATAGGTATTTAAAGTGTTATCTACTTCTCTATGAACTATGGGAGACAAGAAGAAAATTATAATGACTATTTTTAACTGAAATATTTTATAAATTGGGGCAAGATGTTTAGAGTTTATTTACCTTAGGTTTTTTAATATTTATAATTCTCAATTTTGTTTTCCATTTCTGGACTCAGCCTGAGGCCAATCACAGTCTGACTGTAGCTATGGATAATTAAGCTATGTCTGTAGAGCACTGATTTTATTGAACTGAAACTTTTCATTGGCTCTAGTTATTATATTGAGGATAAGTTTTGTTTATACGTTATCTATATTATTTAGGTAATGTAAATTTCTGATCTTTGACCTTTGTACCAAAATAATTGAGAGAATTTGAGTGTTTATTATTTTTTGCTTGCCTTTTTAAAACTAACAAGTAGTTTATTTGCTCAAATGTACAAATACACTGGAAATTTATGCACTGCTCTTCTCTGAGGTCAAGTCGTAAAAATATTTTAGGTGATATAGTATTATTATTTCTAGCAGTAAAACCTTGGCAATCCATTATGACAAAAATTAAATTCATTTCTCTAATGCTTCACTCCATAATAAAGTATTATTCTCTATCTCAATTCATGAATTCAGCAATGACAGTCTCCCAACTAGAATTCCAGTTGTCATGGTTGACAGCTCCTCTTTTCACAAACTTAATTCTCACTAATTTCAGACAATATCCAAGACAATATCTTCCAAATAATTTGGCTTTATTCTTTCTTCACTTTCACAGATATATTCATCTGCAGGTTTCATGTGCAATTTCTGGGCCTTCATTTGTGATACAATGAAAGAACGTCCTCATGCAGGGGTGGGAAGTGTCATTAGCATGGAAACAACTTTTGCCCTGCTGTAGCTAATTAAAATGAAATGTTTACTAAAATATATCCCAGAATTGATCTTTGTACAGCACTGGGTCTTGGTTAATAGTTGAGAAATAAGACGTTCTAAAATATTCTGAATTCTGTTGCCAGTTATTAAAAGCAATTTTAATCATGTCAGTCACTTCATAACAAACTTTACAAGTTCTGCATTGCCTGGAGAATAAGGTCCAAACTCCTTGGAAATCTGTACAAATCTTAGCAACATAATTCTTTGCACATTGTAGAAAAATGAGTTTTGAATTATTGAAATAACTTTAGATTATATGTATACATACATTGCAAGATACACATATCAGAGAATATTAATATATTGCAATTGATTTCATTTACTATGAACTAGTAATTCTTAGAGGAAACATGGAGCAGACTGCTGTCAGTTTCAGTTAAATTGGCATGTCTTCAAGAGAGGTCAAAACATCATACTTAGTGATCTTTCACAGAATCAGAGAACTGAATGCCAAATGTTCTCACTCATAAGTGGAACCTGAACATTATCCACATTAGCACAAGGGAGGGATCAGCAGACAATAGACACTACCAGGGAAGGTAGGAAAGGAGGGGGCACATAACAACACAAAAGGTACCTGGTCGTCAACCAGAGTGAGGGCCAGTTGGAGGTCCAAACTTCACTTGCACAAAACCTGCATGTATAACTAATCCTGACTCATACCCCACATATCTATAGTAAGAAAATTATACCACCCCCATTCTGGTTTTGTTTTAAATGCACTGTAGGAAGGTGTTTATCTACAAGGTAATTTATGAAACACTTTATTTTCAATCTCAATTTATTATGATCTTTATAAATTCCCAGTTTTTCCTGATAGTTTTTGTATATTTTAGTAATTTTAATGAAATGAGAAAAGTGTGGAGACACCACAAAATAAGGAAGTCAAGTTTGGGGTAGCTAAGAATTTAAGAGACATTATAGAAATACAATTGTCCCTTAGGCAACGTGGGGGTCCCCAATGAGTTACATTTTAATACAACCCTTTCTTTTAGTGCAAACTGTGACTGGTTTCTGACAATATAAGGTGATGTGACTCATTGGGGACCATCTTTGTATATTTCTGCCACAGGACTCAATAATATGAACCATGGCAAGGAATTTAAGTTTATTCTCAATGAAATGGGATTTTGTCTTAAATGAAGGAAGGAGAAAGAAAAAATAGTTAAAGAGGCTCATATCATGTCCAAAGGAATTATGCGGAAAGTTGTCCTTAATTCTGCTTAGTGGCTCAGAGATTTCTTAGAGAAGGTGATTTCTAGTATAATAGGACTGTCAGATAAATACAGAAAGAGATGACATCAGAAGAAGATAATATCTGTGCAAAGACTGCAGGTAGACAAGAGCAGAGTGTGACTGGGGGAGAACAAATAACACACATGCATGGAGTGTTCAAGGTACCTCCATTTAAATATAGACAGAAACCCTATAGATTTAAAAGTAGTAAGCTATTTTTTATGGTCTCAAATGTAATCTATATATCAGATATCCTAGATGGATAAGCATGGTGCTAACAATAAGGAGGCATGAATAAGTTAAACATGGTGCTAACGACAGGGAAAATGACTTTGAGGAAAAACACATCAGACCAGTTAGGGAGATCAATATTCTCAGAAAATTACAAAAAATTAATACATTTTGAAGTTTTTGGACTGCACGTGTCAGAACAATTTTCTTTAAAAAGAAATAGTAAATAAATTATTAGTAAGTAGAATAAAACTTTAGTTTGCTTGCAAAGATTTTTCTGAAGGATTAGAGTTTAATGCCATCTCAGAAGAACTGGGTGCCCTACATTTAATTGGCAAGTGTCAGTTTTATGCAAAAGGAATTAGGGGTAAGGAGCAAGAGTTTGTAATTTATGTATCTGCAAAGCAGAAAATTACTATTTCCATAGGCAATGGAAGCCTGACTTCTCTGTGTGTCTTTGCATCCCCAGTCTCTAACAACATACAAGATCCTTCAAAATTATTTTTAAATGTACAAATAAATGAACAGTTACATCAAATAAATGATAGTCTATTTAAGGCTCAAGAGCACTACCTCTTCACTCTGTCCTGTCATTTTTTTCCTTTCTTATGCTCAAATTTATCACTGAGATTTGAGGGATGTGCTAATCTCAACACTCAATGGATTAATTTTTATCTTATTTTGTGTTAGAATGAAGTTATGAAGATTGCCTTATTTACAGACTCTATGTAATACATGAGATACTCACAATATGTATGACCAGCTTACTCAAATTGTGTGAGAACTAATGATGATTATATAGGGATTTGCACTGTCTTTGAAACTAAAATGAGCTAATTCTTTATCTTAAAATTTCTGTTTAATGTGATTTTGGGTTATAGAAGAATATCCCCTAGGATATTAGTTCTGAGAAAATAAGTGCTGATAGTAAGATAAGATAAAGAAGAAGAGACCAATGTTTATCAGTGCATGACTAAAGATATGTTTGATATTTTCTTCAACACAAATATTTAAATATCCTTTCTGGAGTTTTCTCAATAAATAGCATATTAGCATTCAAAGTTGTTTAGAATAGTTATGTGTACTTCACTGATTTTCATTAATATTAAAACAGAATTATGCTAATTTTATCACTTTAAATAATTCTACCAAATACAATATTTCTTTTCCCTTAGCACTACACTTGATTCCTAAAATTACTAATAGATTTGTTAAATATTTTTAAACTTAAAAATCAAACTAAGCTATATTTATTGGTCACTGTGGATGAGTAAGTTACTCAGAATAAATAACATAGACTACATCGACAACTTTATTCTAAGTAACTTTAATATTTAGCAAATACTTTAAGTACATAAATTAATATGTAATATTTAGTATCTGTTTTGATGAACTACTTCCTTTGTAAAAAAGGATAAGATTATCTGAGGCAAAGAGTATTTTAAAAGGCTTCAGTTAAAATATGGCATAATTGAGATTTTAAAACTCTTGAGAATTTTTCAATATGGTTTAGTGTAATAGGAGGCCTAAGGCCATAAATAATATCTACAGTATGAGTAAACCACAGAGAAATGGAAGCAAACTCAAAGGCTGCCCGTGAAGCAAGGCATAGCTTTAGCAGTTTCTGAATACCTATGTCATGTGTGAAGCATTTTCTACTGAAAATTACCTACTGTGCATAAATGTTTATAATGATAAGCTGTAATTAGGCTGCAATTATTTTTAATAAAAATAATTTTTATTACAAAAATTATGCATTGTAATTATGAGCAATTTGATCAAATCAGAAAAAAAGAATCTAAAAAAACTCCTAATATATATTTATAACCACACTACCCAGAAATAAATACTCTTAACATTCTGTTACCTTTCTTGTATTTCTATGTATTATTTTTTACCGAGTTATATTTGTATATCATATGCACAATATTTTAGTAATTCAGAAGGGAAGATATAACATATAAAAAACAAAGTTATGATAAAGAAGAAAACATCCAGAATTTCATGAACAGAGCTAGCTTCTTAACATTTTCATGTTTTCCAACTTTTTTTTTCCCATGCATATTGACATCATCTTTTTACTTTTTATTTTTGTTTATTCTTCCTTAGGTGGAGACTCTGGATTTGTTCAGTTTTGAGACTAGGCTGGGAGTGGGGGACTGGTCCTGTCCCTTTTCAGTTTTGAGATTTGATTAGGGTGTGATGGTGGGAGCTATGGTCCAGAAGGTAGCTACAGATTCCAGTATCATTTACTGGAATGTGGGCCCCCAGAACTCACTTCCAAACACCACTTTTCAATAAGTGCATGTAGTGCTAGCATATGTATACCCCCTGAAATAAAAATGAGCTAAAAGAAAGGAAGAGAACAGAGAAAGAAAGAAAGGAGTAGAAAAGTAGACTAGTAGAAAGAAGGGGAAGAAGAGAAACAAACAGGCAAGCAAACTAACAGACAAATAAAAACAAACAAAAAAAACCAAAGATGCACTTATCCTCAAAAATACCCATACACAAACAAACAACAACAACAACAAAAGAAAAAAAGGAAAAGGGGCAAATCAAGTCAGAAGACACAGGAAAATAAGTATGAAATGATAGGGAAAAAAAAAAACAACAAAAAAAACCAAGCTCCTTCTGTGGTCATTTCTGGAACTTCAGGTCGCTTTTCTTTCCCTCCTCCCCCCTCTCTTTTCTGACAGTTCTCAAACATCACTGCTTTTCTCAGCCACCACCATGGGGGAGCAGGCTCAGGTCTCCAGCCCCTCTTCTCCACTCTCAGCACAGGTCGATTGGGTTGCTATCAACGTAGATCAGACAACCCATGGACTGCTGAGGGAGGAGGGTGAATCAGATCATAACTCACCCGAACTCTTCTGCTGCTGCTGTTGCTGCCGCGTCTCTCATTTGGATCAGAGGTATTCTTGCCTGGGCCAGTGTAGGGGTGGGGCGTTTGTGTCTGCGGTATCTCCTCCTGAAATTTCCTCTTTGGGCCAGTGATCGTCAATCCCAGAGGGGTGTGGAGATTGCCCCTCAGTTTCAGGTTGGAGGCCATCAGAATTGGGTGGATCAGAGCAGGTTTCTGCCCAGTCACGAGAGATAAAATGGCTGTGGTTCAAGTCCTCCTCTTCAAGTCCTCTTCTGCTGGGCTCAGCTCCAGATTTCCTCCCTGCTCCTTCTACATGGTTTCTGCTACCAGTGCCTGGCCCGCTGCTGCAGGTGGTGGCATGGGCCAGGAGACAGGTGCTAAGGGGCAGCTGATCTCTGCTGCCTTCTGCTAATAGATGCCGTGAGAATGATGGACGATCCTGTGCGCTGGGGCACTGATCTCAGAGCAGTGGTAAGTTGCAGTTGCCTCCAGAGGGCAGCCCCAGGTGCTTGTTTCGAAGTCTCCCCTCAGACGGATATTTTCTCACTCACCTGCACACACCCGCATACAGATTCATCCTTATGGACACTTGCCCATGCAGAGATTCTCACACTTCCACTGGTTATGTGCCATCTTGCCAGAAGTCACTGACATCATCTTTTATATTCTGATTGTGAAAGGCCGTCATCAGAAAAATATGTTTGATGGAGAAAGGTTTACATTAGGATTTGTTGAAAAAGGATATTTTTGTGATTAGGTGATTTATTAGCTTTGTTCAATGACAAAACAAAGGATCAAGTTACTCAACATAAGTTTTAAAATATTGAAAATTATCTCTCAAGTGCCTTAGAAATAAAAATAATTATTTTAAATAGTTATTTAATTAATACACTTTATTATTTAGAAAAGTTTTAGATTCACAGCAAAAAGTACAGAATTCCCACAAACTCACTTTCTCTCCACAGGCACAACCTCCCCCACTACCAACATTGTACTACCATAGTGGGACATTTGTTACAATCAACAAATCAATATTGACACATCATTATCAACCAAATTTATGTTTTATGTTAGAATTCACTTTTGGTGAACATTCTATGGGTTTGGACAAAGGCATAACGACCTATATCTACCATTTTAGTATCTTACAGAATAGTTTCACTACCCTACAAATTATCCGTTTTATACCTATTCATTCCTCCCTCCACCAAATGACTGGAAACAACTAATCTTTTTTACTATCTCCATAGTTATGCTTTTTTTCTTTTATGTCACATCTTGGGAATCATATTGTATACAGCATTTTCTGACTGATTTTTCTCACTTAGTAAAATGTTCCAAATCTTTTCATATCTTTATAGCTCATTTCTTTTAGCATTGAAAAGTATTCTACTATTTTGATGTTCTATGGTTTATTTATTAATTTTTCTCCTGAATGACATCTTCACTTCTTCCAAGTTTTGACAACTACGAATAAAGGTACTGTAAACATCTATGTGTAGGACTCTGCATGGGCAAGCGTTCATAAGGATGAGTCTGCATGCATTGCAATTGTAATAGATGTGTAGTAATATCTCATTGCTGTTTTAATTTGCATTTGACATATGATTTGAGCATCTTTTCTTTTTTTAGATTTTGGCTTCATGGTTACAAGTGTATATTTGTTATGTAGGCATATTTTGCATTGATGAGGATTGAGCTTAAAGTGTCTCCATTCCCCAAATGATGAACATTGTGCCCATATGCAGTTTTTAAAACTCTTCTCTCGTTTTGGTGTCTCTGGTGTCTATTATTTCTCTCTTTCTGTTCATGAGTACTCACTGTTTAGTTCCCACATGTAAGAAAGAACACGCAGTGTTTGGCTTTCTATTTTTGAGTTCGTTCATTTAAGATAATGGCCTCCGGTTCCACCCATATTGCTGGGAAGGACATGACTTTTTTCTCTTTATGGCTGCATAATATACTATGGTGTATATTAGGGAGGCCCCCCAAACCGAGAATTTATTTAAACTTGTGCATTTATTCTTACATGTTTAAACTTCAACCACCTTCAAAGTATTCTCCATTTCATGCAATATACCTAATGAAATACTTTTCCACTGCTTCAAACAGTTTTTGAACTGCCTTTTAGTGCTTCTGTCATTTTTTTGTTTCACCTCTTCCACATCAGCAAAACGTTTCCTTTTGAGGACTTTTTTCATCCAGGGGATCAAAAAATAATATCACTTGGGATGAGATTGTGTGAATACGGTGGGTGGGACATGGGGATCATGTCATTTTGGGACAAAAATTGCTGAACACTCAGTGCAGTGTGAGCAGAAGAGCTCATAAATCGCCTATCATGAAATGGGCAAATATGTTGAAAGAATTAAAAAAAAAAAAAATTCACTGACTCTGAATGCAGCCTTTCACAACAATGGTAGCTGATACACTGATGCTGAAGTGTCCTAGAACACTTACCTATCAAGGGAAGCCTGCACTACAAGGATCTCACCCTCCAAAAGACAATTTTGGGTCCCCCTCATTTATATCACATTTTCTTTACACACTCAAAGTTGATGGAAACATAGGTTGGTCCCATGACTTTGCTGTGTGAATAGTAGGTGCTGTGATGAACATATGATTGCAGATATCTTTTTTATATAATAATTATTTACCATTGGTTGGAGACCCAGTAGTGGGATTGCTGGGTTGAATGGTAGTTCTATTTTTCATTCTTTGAGAAATACCCACATTGTTTATCATGGAAGTTGAACTAGTTTACATTTCCACCAACATTGTGTAAGTGTTCCTTTTTCTCTGTATCCATACCAACATCTGTTGTTGACTTTTTAATAATAACCAGTCTACCTGCTGTAAGATAATATCTCATTGTGGTTTTAATGTGCATTTCTGATGATTAATGATATGGATAATGGATAATTTTTTTCATATGTTTGTTGGCTGCTTGTATGTCTTTTTTTGAGAAGTATCTGTTCATGTCCTTCGCACACTTGTTAACAAGGTTGCTTGCTTTTTTTTCTTGTTGAATTTCTTGTAGATTCTGGATGATAGTCCCTTTGAAAATTTGCAAATATTTTTCTCATTCTGTATGTTTTCTGTTCTCTGTTGATTATTTCTTTTGCTGCGCAGGATCTTTTTAGTTTAATTAAGTCCTATTTGTCTATTTTTACTTTTGCTGCATTTGCTATAAATTATTTGTCTAGGCCAATGTACGGAATGGTTTTTCCTAGGTTTTCTTCTAGGATTTTTACAGTTTGACTTTTTACGTTTAAATCTTTACTTCATCTTGAGTTAATTTCTGTATATGATGAGAGGTAAAGGTCTGGTTTTATTATGCATATGGCTAGCAAATTTTCTCAGCACCATGTAGTGATTATATTGTTCTTTTCCCATTTTGTCAACTTTGTTGAACATCAGTTGGTTGTAGGTATAAGGCTTTATTTCTGGGTTCTCTATTCTGTTTCATTGACTTGACTTAGCTATCTATTTTTGTGCTAGTATCATGCTAGTTTAGCTAATATAGCCTCATAGTATAATTTGAAGTTGGATAGTGTGATTCCTCCACATTTGTTCTTTTTACTTAGGATTGTTTGGTTATTCAAGGATAAGCAAAATTGACAGACTATGAACTAGATTAACCAAGAGAAAAAGAGATGACCCAAATAGGTGGACTAGAAATAGTAAAGGTGACATCACAACTGTACCACAGAACTACAAAAGATCATCAGAGACTACTATGAATACCTGTATAGCAAATAACTAGAAAACCTAAAGAAAATGGATAAATACATAAAAACATACACCTCCCAAAGACTAAGCCAAGAAAACATAGAAATCCTAAACACGTCAATAATAAGCAGAAAATTTGAATCAGTAATACAAATTTTTTCAATAACAACAAAAAAAAACCCAGGATCAGATGGATTCACAGCAGAATTTTATCAAATGTACATAAATCTGGTACAATTTTACTGAAACTGTTCCAAAAAATCGAGGAAGCACTCCTTCCTAAGTCATTACACAAAACCAACATTGTCCTGTTATCAAATTCAGGCAAGGACACAACAGCAAAAATTACAGGCCAATATCTCTGATGGACATAAATGCAAAAATCATCAACAAAATACTAGCAAACTGAATTCAGTAGCACAATAAAAAGATAATTTATCACAATCAAGTAGGTTTTATTCCAGGGACATAAGGATAATTCAGCATCCACAAATCAGTACATGTGATTCACCACATAAGCAGAATTAAAAACAAAAACCATATGATCATCTTAATAGATGCTGAAAAGACATTTGATAAAATCCAACATCATTTCATGTTTAAAAATCTTCAACAAAGTAGATATTGAGGGAACATATCTTACTATTTGTAAGAGCCAAATATAACAAATCCACAACCAACAACATACTTCATGAGAAAATGTTGAAAGAATTACCCCTAAAAGTGGAAAAAAACAAGAATTTCTGTTTTCGCCATTCCTATTCACCAATCGTGGATGTCCTAGCCAGATCAATCAGTCAAGAGAAAGAAATAAAAGGCATCTAAATTGGCAAGGGGGAAGTCAAACTATCTTTGTTCACTTATGACATGATTGTATACCTAGAAACCCTGAAGACTCCTCCAAGAGACTCCTAGACCTGATAAACAACTTCAACAAAATTTCAGGATAAAAAAATCAGTAACATTTGTATACATCAATAACACTCAAGCTGAGATCCAAACCAAGAGCTCGAGCCTATTACAATGGCCATAAAATAAGTAAGATATCTAGGAGTAAGTTTAATTGGAGAGGCAAAAGATCTCTACCAGGAAAATGATCATTATTGTATCTACACAATTCTGATTTTGGAAGAAAATTCCCCCTAGTATCTCAATCATTGTAATTAAAGCAATATTATATACAGGTTAGGATCAAATCCATGCTCTGCCACTTAGAGCCAAATGACAGAGCCAAGTGACCTTGATCCCTCTGTGCTTTGTGTTCTCATTTATAATATGGGGAAAGATGAGTTAATATGTGTATCACTTAAGAAATGCTATATACTGATTAACCATGACCAGCAAGCTCTGGATAACAGTAGCCTTCCTTTTATTGTTTAAAGAGCCAATGTGTTTCAATAGACACTCTATGAATTATGCAGCAAAGGAAAACACTTTCTTAAGGACTAGCTAAGGAATAAAAATAGAAAAGATGCATCAGAAACAAACTTCAAACCTAAAGTACAATTAATTCATCTAAACTTGATATGTTTTCGACCTAGTAAGAAAGGTACTCAGAACACTGATAAAAACTGTGAACTTACATTCAAGTAAGATGTTTATTAGCTTCAGCGATCTTGGAGAAAATGTTTAATTCCTTTAAGCCTCAGTCAGTGTAAGTGATGACAAACGATAGTGTTTAAGTCAAAAGGTAATTGTAAAGAAGAGATAATTCAAATAAAATATTGAGCACAGGATAAGTACCCAATAAATATTAGTTGTTATTATTATCATTAATAGTAATAGTAATAATAATTCTCACTAACTCTAAAGGTTTCTGTATCCTTGAGTTCTCTAAGTCATCTGGAGTAGATATTAAAACTTTGTTGGATTTCGTTTGATTTCTTTCTTTTTTTTTTTTTTGAGTTGGAGTCTCACTCTGTCACCCAGCCTGGAGTGCGGTGGCCACTCCCGGCCACTGCAGCCTCGACCTGCTGAGCTCCGGTGATCCTTCCTCCTCAGCCTTCCAAGTAGCTGGAACTACAGGCGTGCGCTACCACCCCAGCTAATTTTTTGATTTACTGTAGAGATGAGGTCTCATCAAGTTGCCCAGGCGGGTCTTGAACCCACGGGCTCAGGCAATCCACTCACCTCAGCCTCCCAAAGGCGCGGGATTACAGGCTGAGCCACCGAGCCCGGCCTTTGTTTGATTTCAAAGAAAGGTTTATGATGATGTTTGTTGAGCATTTATGTACCTGAAAATTCATCCCAGTTGCTTTCACTAATGGAGATGATTTGAATGAGCAAGGATTACAGCTACATTTCTACTCTCCCCTTTATGATGAAGTAGAAGTCAGAGATTTTTATTTTGTAAGAAATTTGTTTGTCTTCCTGGGGCTTGTAAGATTGTGTGTGTGTGTGTGTGTGTGTGTGTGTGTCCTTCTAAGATATCATGTATTTTTACTTGGAGCATTATGATCCTGTTTTAGATTTCCCTAGATGTTTTTCAATGTAGATTTTTTTAGACTATATATTTTAATATTCCTTCTATTACAAGTGTTCATATTCCTCATTCTTCTCAACACTCCTCAGACTTATGACCTTTTTTGGTTTCTTCCTTTGTCCTTTTCATTTGCCTTTATTAAGTAAGTTTTTCAAGTTATTTTTCTGATTTGTGTATTCAGTTTTCCTTGGTTCCATGGCAAATTTAAATTTAATGTTGTATTATTAGTGCCCCTTTAAAATCTTTACTACTCTTTAAAATCTCTTATTTTCAACTCAAATTTTTTTCTTATAACTTTCTATTCATATTTCATTGAAAATCATGTCTTCTGTTTCTGAATGTAAATGTAAAACTGCACAACTTTTTTCTTCATGAGGCAGTTATTAACTTGAACTTTTTCTAAATATGATAGCTATATTAATTCTGATTCTAAAGGATGGTTTTGCTTTTTCTTTTTTACTGCATTTTTTTACAGGCATAATTTTATACTATCTTAATATGTACATTTAAATAAGTAGATTTATAATTTATATCCAGATTTGGCATTGCCAATAAACAAAAACCACAGATTATTTTGGCCCTACTTTCCATTTACTTAAGGATGATTACATCATGCTGTAAGATAAACTGATGTGCATAGCTCTAAACTAGCTGTCATTGTGAAACAGTTTTGTATGTTTGTATGTGTGTGTTTCCCCAAATGGATATCTGCCAGACATAAGGAGAACTTTCCCTGTCCTCATGGGCTCATTGTAAGTCACTATTAATGAATAAGTTTAGTCTAAAACTCTCTTGCCTTCTTGCCTCTGCCTGCACTTATAGAACTTGACTTCAAAGAGGTATATCTACCAGGATTCATTATTCATTATCTGAACGCAAATAAAAAGAAAATATTAATGGAGACACCAATGAAAGGACCCCAAATACTGGAATCTTAAACAACAGCACTAATGGTAGTGCCAGTGTATTGATTAGCATGAGACTTGAGTAGGTGAAGAATGCAGAATCTATCTATTCACTTTTGAACAGATAGTGTATTATATTTCTGGCAGCATAGAAAAGATAATTCACTACTTGAACATGGCAATCAATTTAAATTGACCTTGTCAGTAGAAATTCCTTTCATATTCTGATGATACATTACATGAAAATCCAACCTAGCAGTGGTTTTGTGTGTGTGTGTGTGTGTGTGTGTGTGTGTGTGTGTTGATGTTATTGTCATTGTTGTCTATATATGTGCATTTTCACTGAAAGATGAGAGAGTCTATGTTGGGGATTGCTAATCAGATACCACATAAAACCAGAAATACAAACTTCCTTTTTTAATGGGATAAATGGATGTGAGTTCTGGGACTGCTAGGGAAAGCCCTGCTCACTACAGACGTTGTTTGCCTGATGTGCATGAATGGAAGGTCTTCATTTCTCCTCTCATTCAGTTCAATTTAACAAATATACGTTTACACTTTTTCAAGTTTTGAGGATAACTAGAGTGAATTCTCCCTGCCTCACGAAGCATATTTACTTATTACTTATGAATCCCTTGTTTCATTAGCAATCATATTAGAATAAAAGACCATGTTAGATAGCAAAAGGGAAAATTTAAAAAGTCTTGCAAGAAGTTATGTTCAGTCCCCTTTGACATGATTTCAGTATCTGATATTCTTGATTTAGCTTTTCATATACAGGAATTTCTAAGTAGTGTGGAAAAATAATAGCATTCCAGTGATGTCTGGCTTGCATTTAACTTACTCGCTTTCCTGCTGAAGAAAACAAATGTGATTTCTAAATACCTTCTACAGCTATTCTGTACTTTTTCTCTGCCTCATTTTCTCTTTCCATTGTTCATCCCATCAGTACAATTTGCCCTATTTTTCTTATTGGAAAAGAAAAAGAAGATGAAAAAGGGGGATGGGGAAATTAATTTTTTTTGTATCCTTTTCATGCTGCAACCTCAACCCCTAAAATAACAGTGATAAGCCACTTATAGACTTAACGTTTAGATCCTACAGATGAATATGTCTTGGTACAAATAAGCCTCTGCATTATAGAATGAGAATCCTATGGTACATTTGAATGGTAAATGAATTTAAAATATATTATTTTTTAATTTATTTTAGATTCAAAGAGAATACAAGTTGTTTTGTGTAATTTGATATTGGTAAAGAAATTTGTTTTTACAAGTTCACAAAGATCCTTCATAGGTCCATATACATACATATACATTGCTTCATTTTCATATTTTTATTTAGTTGTTTCAGAAGCTCACCTTGTCTTAGTACATGGGGACTCTGTCAAGACTCGATATTAGTGATCCATATGATTAAGTTTGACTGGAATAAACTTTGTTTCTGTTCTCTGCTTTGCAACAGTGATTGACTGAAGCCAAACCATGTGCAGATGCTAATTAAGCATTGATATTTTGCAGACTGTGTATCAGATATGATTCACGTGTATATGCTGAGTAATGTATATTGAGAATATTTGTAGAAGTGCATTTTTCAAATGTAAAGAGCTCCAGCTTAGTCAGTAATTTGAATCACAATACATGACAGTTAATACCATGTATATTTTTCTCTTATCCATGGCCACTACATAAAATTTTTTAAATGAGGGGTATATGAATAAGGATATCAGAATTGGATTATACCAGGGAAATTAGGCATTATATTAGAGCTAGTTCAACCTTCACAATTATTTTTCAAACACTTTCTTTGTGCCAGAAATTTTGCCAGACCCAGGGTATTCAAGAAGTTAGCCAAACTGCTTTTTGGGAGAAAAACAGATATAAAACAAATAATCCCATCAAATGTATTTAATTAGTATTGTGATGAACATTATAAAGCAAAACGTAGGATGTCTAGAAAAAATATATCAGAGAAAACTGATCTGGAAAGAACAGGAAAGCCCATCTTTGAGGTAGTACATTAAAAGTGAAAAGGAAAGGAAGAGATAGGAGTGAGTTGGCAAATTAATGAGGAGGTATGATGGTGAGTGTGGGAGGGTTCTGGTGTGGGAAAGAGACCCTCGTATATTTGAATAAAATGCTTGATATGTATATTAGTAAGGATTTTCCAGAGAAATAGAATCAGTAGGATATATAAAGATATATAAAAGATTTATTGTGAGAATTGGCTTATGCAATTACAGAGGCCAATAAGTCCCACCGAATGTTATCTGCAAACTGGAGAACCAGAAATTGAGGTAGTGCAATTCATTCTGAGTTGGAAGGCCTGAGAACTAAGGAAGCCAAAGGTGAACCTCAGTCTGAGGCTGAAAGTGTGAGAACTGGTTAGAAATGGGGGTTGCTGGTCTAAGTCTCAGAGTCTAAAAGCATGAGAACCAGAGCTCTACTGTTTAAAGGCAAGAGAAAAGATGAATGTCCCAGTTCAGGGAGACAGAGCATTTGACCTTCCTCCATCTTTTCTTTCTATCCCAGCCCTTAATGGATTGTATAATATTCACCTACACTGTTGAGAACAGGTCTTCTTTACTCAGTCTATTGATCCAAATACTAATCTCTTCCAGAATACCTTCACAGATACACCCAGAAATAACATTTTACCATCTGGGCATCTTTTAACCCAGTGAAATTGATACATAAAATTAAACACTCCAGTAGTGTGGTTAAAATGAGACATGTCTGTAGGAACCAGCTTATGCTGACTCTTTCTGGTTATGTTAAGGCTTTTGAACTTCAAACCTAAGAGCAGTGAGACTCCTCTGCAGATAAAAAGGAGTTGAAGACAAGTCATAGCTAGACTCATGAAAATACTCGGAGCAGTTAGAAATATATTGAGGCAATTTTACCAAGAGATGATGGTAACTTGGACTTGGTGACAATAAGATAAGAGGAAAGAACATAGATTAAAAGGCTGATAACAGTGAGACATAAGACTTTGTCTTGTCTTATAATAGTTACATTTGGACATATACATGTAAAATTTTTGATACTGCTACAGGTCCTGGTTGTCATCTCAACCTGCCTCCGCATTTTACAGATAAAAACAGTTTCCCAGTTCACACAAGAGTTTGAGGACAGAATTGGGGAAAAAATCTAGAATCTAAGGTATATACTTATTTTTTAATTCTAAAGGCATTCTAATATTTATATTTTAGCCTTATGAAGTACAAAGTAGACATGAGTATTTTCTGATGCACTACAGCAGAAAAGGTAGGATTTTGTATTCTGGTAGTATTTTCACAGTGACAGCCTGCCTCAAATCAGAGATGGAATCTTAAGACTCAGAGTGAATCTCAGGCTTTGGGGAAATCAAGATATCAGTGTTAAAAATGTTCGTCTTCTGTTGCTCACGTTTCCATTACCACAAACAGGTTGAATTTAAGGACTGAAGGAACACACATTTACTAAATTTTCTTCTAATGTAGCTGCCAGAGGGATGACTGGAGGATATTAGGAATCTATTTTGAGACTCACTTTCTTCACCTGCATCCTAAAATTTAATTAGCCAGCATGTCTGCTGAATTAATGTGATGAAATTCAAGAGTTTGGGACCACTTGAGCCTGACTTTTGGAAAAAGTCTCTGGGGTAAGCAGTGTGAGAAACAGATGCTTTTACTTGAATTTCTCACTTACCTCCAGAAACAAGCTTCACTAAATAGAAATAGAATTCATGAAATGTGTTGAATAATGGTATATGTGGTTAAGCTCTCACCTGCTGAGGAAGACCTTGTAATTAAATTAGTAGAAGTGACTGAATTTGTGGTCCTCAAATTTAAGCAATTTCTGTGTGCTCAGTCTGCAAAACTCAGCACTCTGCTCGAATATCTTGCCTACTGGTCTTTGACCTAGAATGGGAGCATAAAAATTACCTCATCATTCAATTTGAAAAATCCGATTGACCTATCTATTTAGGTAGAATGACTCCTGCCTTAGAATTAATCATGGATCTCTCTTCTAAATAAGGTTTTATTGGTATAGTACCTTTAACTCATATATTTTTCATACCACAATTAATTTCAAGGTTTTTGTAGGGGCAAAATGATTCAGAACATTTGCATGACTAAATTTCTATAATGCTAAATATTATCACATGCCTGTAACACTCGAGTTTCAAATGGCAAAACAGAAATTATAGACTCACACTTTAAGTAACTTCTCCAAAAGCCTTGTGTTTTGTAACTGGTCCAGCCCTTGGTGTAATAACTCCTGGTTCCACCTTACCTAGTCTGTATCATCTGTAGTGGCCACCATCAGGCTCAACATTCCCAACAGCTCGCATCCTTGTGGAACACCATGGGAGATACTGCATTGTAACAGGGGCAGCAGTATTCTTTATCTTCTGGTTACCATCATTCATTGTGACTAGACTCAACAGTGAAGATGTAGGCTGGTAAGGCCAAAATGGCAGAAAGAACACAATCTAAGCACCAGGAAAGTAAGTTCATGAGCATTCTACATTCTCCAGTGGCCTATCTTCAAACATGTACGGCAGTCAATGGTAACTATACAACTGATAGAATTTCATACTTTCAGGAAGATCTGTAATTGTTTTCAAATTTGGTTTCTCTTCGGTGAAGAAGTTAGCGTAGTCATAATTACCACTTCCATCTCTTTTGTTGAGTTTTTTGACTTCAGAGACTTAGTCCAAATGTAAAGGAGGAACTAAAATGACTGCTTAGGCTGAGATAAGAAGTCCTGGAATGTATTTTTTTTTTATAGAGATCTTTCAGCATCCTGGGTAGTCTACCTATACAATACAGAAAACACCTTCTAGAGTAGAACTTACAAGAGATAAATCCACAGAGGATACAAGAATATGACCGTCTTCATTGTTCTATTCCTTGTCTAACAATTCAGATAAATATAGTTCTAGTATGGCCACACAGTAGAGCTTCCAAAATTGGGACAGTGCACAAGGGCTTATAAATGTGGTACTAATAATTTTCCTGCACAACAGAAAAAAAAGTAACTTTCCATTTCTGTTGGGAGCCAGCCATGGAGGCCCACTGAGCGTTAGGGATCAGGAAGGGCCGTTGACCCCGAGATCACTAGGATATGTTCGGGAGCTATTGACCCCATTTCCTCCCCCTTTCTACTCAGCACTAACCTGATTAAGCTCCTATAAGCTCAAACATAAAAACTCTAGCAACCGAGATGAACACAAGCTCACTTTAGAAGCTCATTGCTCCCATTCTTCCACAAACTGCAGTTTCAGCTTTCACACAACTTGCAATTCAAACTTGGGTCACATCTAAGAGCCTTAGTATTGGTCATAGGCTTCTGGGTCATGATCTTAGGATTTATTGAAGGTGTAAATTGTAGAATATAGTTTTAGAAGACAGCCATTTTGTTGAAAGAATGCGGCTGGGTTACTTGCAGGTAGCCCACTGTGAACTTTGTACTGGGCCACATTCCAAACATTCTGGGATGGGTCACTTTTGTTTGTAAAGTAAATACTTAAGCTTCTATAGAATTGTTTAACTTGGCATAAATCAATCAGCTTAGGATGAAAAAGGTTTATAGAATATGTCAGTCATGAATTAGGTTATCCTTTGTTATGGGATTTTAAGATTATCATATGAAAAGGGTTTAAAGGCAATCATTGATTATGTTTGCATGGATTAAGGTTTCTGGTGGGTGGGGGACGCCCCTCCCACATCTGACTTTGTGTATAAAAGACCTGTTGTAATTCCCAATAACACACATCGCTTCTGCACTCGACTGGAGTCCAGTCTCTTTCTTTCTCTCTCTCTCTTTCTTCTTCCCCCCAATTGCCAATGCCATCTCCACCTTTGGGGTACCCTGAACCCAGCTGGAGCTGGACTCTGGCACATTTCCCTAATACTGCATATCTCTTTCCACTGAGCAGGATGAAGGAATAAATAAATGTAATCACAGCATTACATTCTTGGAAAGGCTGGGACTTTGTTAGGGTTTGACCATGAAAATATGGTCATTCAATCTCCAAATATTTATGGTTTTGTATATATATTATTTCCCTAACTTTTATAGATCACCATTATCTAGGACCACTGAGAAGTTAGATTTATCAGAGAGGAAAAGGTCTACTTGAATCACCACCACCACCCAGAACAAGGTTATTTACCTTCTGATACCTTAATGCCTTCATATGCTGTAAATACTTTAACTAGGCAATAACAGTAGTTGCTAATGTCTTCAAAACTAATTATATGTTTGTGGTTTTTTTTTAGCCAACTCATTTTCATTTTTGGAGATATTAGTGATGGTTTTAAAAAATTTATTTAATAGAATTTATTGAAAAGTAGCCTTAAGAAAAATATAAAAGAAAGAACAGTGTAGCAACAGTAGATGTTGTGATGTGCCACCCAGGTTCTCCTTCAGCAAGGAAGGGCCTGTTTCCCCAGGTGCTGGGTGTACCACCAGCATCCAGATCCCAGCTATTAGCCCTCTTCAGAATTACTTCTGCTGAGGAAAGCCACCTTACCAAGGTCATATGCCTTTGACATAAGAATGTAAAAAGGCTCAGCCTCCTCACCCTGTTAAGATCCATCTTTGATTCAACCCCCTCCCCCCCGCCATATGGTTGACTAGGACTTTTACTTTGGCTACATCACAATCCAACATCTTCCCTTGTTAATTCCTGCCTTTTTCCTTCCCTCCCACAGATTGATCCAAGAGCACTTCCTAATAACCCTCTTCCATGCTTATCTTCATCTTAGAGTCTGCTTCACTGATTGTCCAACCTACAACAGACCGTGATAATAATTCTCCTTTTTTTAGTGGATCATGGCATTACTCCTATGGTTCTAGGGCAGTGATTATTCTTATTTGCAATAATAAAAAAAAAGTCCTCTGATTTTCTTGGGAGTGTATTTTTCTGATGCTGTGTTTTATGATCTCTTTCTCTTATGCAGCATAAATCCCAGAAAATAGCTTGCCAACATTTTGCAGATTCATTAACGCATTGACTCTTCAAGGAAATTGTTTTTAAAAATTCAATGTTTGAAAATAATTAGAGTTTACCAAAAGGAATTTAACAAATTCTTTACATGGACATCGCATGTTATGAAGAGATGGTATTATTTTATTTTTTTACATGTTTTAGCCATCCTATGAAGTCTCTTTATTCGTGGGAAGAGCATAATTTTAAAACATATATTTTATCGTAAAAAGTGCATTAGCAAATAGAAAACATTCCAGTTTCACTATTTTTAGTTCAAAAAAGATCTAAGATCAAGATAAGAAAAGGATAGTGAAGTTGTTGAATAAAACTGACTTACAATATTTGCCATCAAATGAAAAGCATGTAAACAAGAACTGCAAACAGAAGGACTATTTTCTCACTGAAATTCTCTTAAAAAAAAAACAATACTTCGGGGTAGATTTAACTCAATGGTATCTCGACATGAGAAAACAAAACAAAACAAAATGACCATTGAGACATTCATGGTGGAAAAGGTCAGACAAATATTTCTATAGATAATACTTACTTAGCATTTTAATTGTATATAATAAAATAATTAAAATGTAATATCAATTATTTACACTAGGTGTGGGGTGGTTTTCTTTTAATGTGAGCACTAATATTGAGGCAGCTTGCCTCCCCCAACACTATGTCTGGAATTCTGGTATGGTCTTTTCAGATCAATTTATTTCAGTGGCCAAGGGAATAGGGCAGTTGTACCTACTTAGAAATTGAGTAATGGAGAAAGAGAAAAAGATCCAAAAAGTACAAACAAGACCAAATTCACAGCCCATTTACATTATTTTGTTACAGTAAAGTTTGTCATAGAAAGTATGTTGTCCTGTATTACATCCCTAGACCTCAGGAACTTAAAAAATGTACTATGAACCCAATGAGGAAAGAAATCATTTGAACATGAACAAGAAAAGATAATGGATTGTATTGCCTATCTGTATCTGGCACAGTTCTTGACACTTTTCTCTCAATTAATCGCCATAAAATTAATGAGAGCCTTGAATTATTTAGCACCCCTTACAAAGAAATTAGTAACTTAGCCAACATCATACAGTAAGAAATGGAGGAGTTGGGATTCAAAGCAATGTCAATGAGGCTCTGAAACCCATACAGGTTCTTACAATTTAACAAGTAGGAACGATCATTTGCACCTGTGCACCATCCTAGGCACTCATGCCCTTATTCACCTTCTTCTTCCCTTCCTCATCCGTCTTCTCCTCATCTTGTGAATTTGATTTGTTTGTTTATTTAATAAGTTCTTGGAAACTTAGCTATGAATAACAAGCATGTGTGAGGCAAGAAAGTTAAGTGCTGTCGATTGCAGAATAATACAGGTTGAATGTCACTTATCTGGAATACCTGGTATCAGATTTAGATTTTTTTTATTTTGAAAAATTTGCATATATGTAATGAGATATCTTGGGGAGGAGACCCAAGTCTACGTACATAATTCATTTATGTTTTATATACACCCTGTGCACATAGCCTGAAGGCAATCTTATACAATATTTTAAGTAATTTTGTGCATAAAATAAAGTTTTGACTGTGACCTATTACATGAGTTCAGAAATGGTGCATTTTGGATTTCAAATTTTTGGATTTGGATTGCCTAACCTGTAGCACTATGAAAAATGTACTCACCTGATCCCCTTTGTCCTTTTCAAGCAGCAAATAATCAGGTTATAGAGGAGTATTTTTATTACAATAAGCAAAAGATGAACTCATCACATAGGCTTGGTATGCTTGTTCAAATAACCTATCACTAATAAAGTAATTTACCACACTTCTGGAATGAATGTGTTATGAAAAATTGTGCAATTTTAAAGGAACTTGAAATTATTTTTAACAATAAAAAAGTGTTGCATCTATCTAGGTCAGTGGTTTTCAATCAGGATGACTTTGTTTCCTAGGGGACAGCTGGCAATGTCTGGAGATATTTTTGGTTGCCACAATTGGAGGGAGTGGTATTAGCATCCAAAGAATAGCACCTAGGGATGCTGCTAAACAACTTACAATGTAGATGACAGCACTCTTTTCCCCACAACAATTATGCAGCCCAAAATGTCAATAGTGATGCTATTGAGAAAACCTGTTCTAGGTGATATGTGAATTATTTAAATTAGGACCAATTTTTTTCTTGTCAAATGTTATAAAATTGAAAGTCGTAGGACACTATTTTACTGCCTCCATCCTTTAATCTTTATTTAAAATTTTGACATTTTGCTCATCATGGACTTTTGCATTAATATTTATTTCAAAAAATGTTTTATTAATATATTATTCATCTTGACTCCTAAATTTTGGGGACCGTCTTAAATTTTTGTGACTAGGGCATAAGTCTTACCCATCCCACCCTAGTCCTGGATCTGGTAGAGATATATATATATTATAGCATGATGATGAAGAATGAGATCCTGGGGTCTAAATATCTGGGCCCAAGTCATGGCTTCACCACTTCTAACTCCATGTCCTTGAAAGTATATTTCCTTCTCCATCTGTAACTTAGAGAATGTAGTACCTACATGAAGTGGTTGGTTCTAGAAGTAAATTTAACAGTTACTAAAGAACCTAGTGTGAAGTTAACTCACCATAAATACTATTAAAACACAGCACAAAAATGGGTGCACTTTCTGGTGTCATGAGGATGGGTGATGGAGAATGACTCTTTGTTCTTTGCTTGGCCAGCATTTAAAAAAAAATTTGTTTTAAAAATGTGGGATACAATTCAGGGTTAGGTATACGAATGTAGATTATTCAGGTACCCTTGTTAATGAGGTGTGCCCCTCCTTCCCCTAGCAGTTTCCCTCAATTCTACAAAATGTTCAAGGAGGAGCTGATTCCAATCCTATTGAAAGTATTCCAGACAATTGAGAAAGATGGAATTCTCCCAAAATCATTTTGCAAAGCTAACATCACACTGATACCCAAACCAGGTAAAGATCCAACAGAAAAAGCGAACTACAGGCCAAGATTCCTTATGAACATAGATACAAAAATCCTCAACAAGATTCTAGCAAATTGGATCCAAAAACACATCTCAAAAATCATTCACCATGACCAAGTAGGCTTCATCCTCAGGAAGCAGGGTTGATTCAACATTCGCAAGGCCATAAATGTAATTAAATACAGCAACAAATGTAAAAACAAGAACCATATGATTATATCATTAGATGCAGAAAAAACTTTTAATAAAATCCAGCATCCCTTCTTGATAAAAACCCTCAAACACCTGGTCAACATTTTTAAGGCATGGCATTGTCCAGCTTATTCTACTTTCTTCATCTATTTCTAAGCCAAAAGCTACTTCTAAGCCCTCTCTCTTTAGTGGTCTTACCACTATGTGGTTGTGTAAAATAAACTGCTAGTTACCTGGAATAAGAACCAATTGTCCCATTCTACAACAATAACAGAACTTTGAATTTCATCTGGGTTATTGCCACCTGGAATTATGAAACAAAAGGCAAATACAAACAAACAAAAAAAGACATTTTCCAAACTCCCTTGTAGATACCTGTAGCCATGTAATAAATAGTGCTGAGCACAGCAGAAACATACAAAAATGTGTGAAATTCTAGGAATGCTACATGTATTTAAATTACTTAAAAGGGAAATACTTTTTGCTATATCTTTTGTTCTTCATCTGGCCTACAACGCCAATAAGATGCCTGGAGCTCTAGCAGTCACTTTGAAACACGAGAAAACCTTGGAAACAGCAGACACTTT
The DNA here is from genome assembly GCA_027257055.1 of Cephalopachus bancanus. Taxonomy (NCBI): domain Eukaryota; kingdom Metazoa; phylum Chordata; class Mammalia; order Primates; family Tarsiidae; genus Cephalopachus; species Cephalopachus bancanus. Next base: position 1,078,107 of record JAPVLO010000402.1, read on the forward strand.
ATATTAAAAAGTAAAGTAGATTTATTCCTGATTACTTTATTTTTTGTAGTCATTAAAATGGGATTGCCTTCTTGTTTCTTTTTCAGCTAGTTCGTTGTTTGTGTATAGAATAACTACTGATTTTTGCGTGTTGGTTTTCTATTCTGCAAGTTTACTGAATTCATATATTAGATTTTAGAGTCTTTTGGTAGACTCTTTAGGTTTTGTAAATATACAACATCATGTCATCTGCAAACAGAGACAATTTAACTTCCTCTTTTTCAATTTGCATATGTTTTATTTCTTTTTCTTGCCTGAACGTTTTTGATAGGACTTACAGTACTATGTTGAATAAATCAAAATGAATCAAAGACATAATGTAAGACCCCAAATTATAAAACTACTAGAAGAAAAAAGGGAAACGCTCAGGACATTGGGAAAAGATTTTATGAATAGGACTCTAAACCACAGGTACAATTTAAAAAGGGATTATATCAAATTAAAAAACTTCTGTACAGCAAAAAAAAAAAAAGAGTGAAAGACAGTATACAAAATAGGAGAAAGTATTTGCAAACTGTTTATCTAACAGAGGATTAATATCCAAAATAGATAAGGAACTCAAACATCTCAACAGATAAAAACAGTTGTATCAAAAAACAAGCAAAGAATCTGAACAGACATTTCTCAAAATATACATGCAAATGGCTAACATGTACATGAAAAACTTCTCAGCATCACTAGTCATCAGAGAACTGCAAATCAAAGCTACAGTGAGGTATTATTTCACGGCAGTTAGAATGGTAATTACAAAAAAGACAAAATAATACACTGGCAAGCCTGATGAGAAAGGAGGACCCTTGTACACTGTTATGGGAATATAAGTTAGTACAGCCACTATGGAAAAAGTATGGAGATTCCTCAAAAAACTAAAAGTAGAATTAGTATATGATCTAGTAATCCAACCACTGGGGATTCATCCAAATGAAAGCAAACCAGAATATCAAAGCGATATCTGTACCTCCATGTTTATTGCAGTACTATTCCCAATAGCTAAGTGTTCCTCAACAGGTGAATGGATAAAGGAAATGTGGTATATATATATACATACAGTGAAATATTATTTGGCTATAAAAAAGAATGTAATCCTATCTTTCACAGCAACATAGATGGAACTGAAGGATATTGCGTTAAGTTAAATAAGACAGGAACAGAAAGTAAAATACTGTGTGTTGTTGCTCATGTTTGGAAGCTAAAAATAAAAGTTGATCTCATGAAGTAAAAATTAGAATAGAAGATACTAGAGGCTGAGGAGGGTAGGGAGAATAGGAAGAGATTTGTTAAAGCATACAAAATCACAGGTAGTTAAGAGGAACAAGTTCTAGTGTTTTATAGCACTGTAGGATGACTATAGTTAACAATAATATGTTGTATGGTTTCAAATAGCTAGAAGGAACATGTTGAATGTCCCTAGCACAAATAAGTGATAAATGTTTGAGATGATGGGTATTCTAATGATGCTGATCTAATCATATACATTATGTGTATCACAATATTACAATGCATGCCATAAATATGTATAATTATTATGTGTATATTAAAAATAGCAAAATAGAAAGATAGGCATCAGGGTCCCTGATGAATAGGAAGTTACCATATCAGCCCTAACCTTCCCACCACTGGACCCTTTTTAAATGACAGAGAAAAATAGCAATCTTTTATTTTCTCTCTGCAATATTTGTGTCTCTTACAGCCAAACCTAATATTAACCGATACAATCACCTTTTCATGTGTCATTTGGGAACCTCTGAGAGCTAACTAGCTTTCCTCAATCATACTCATCTAACCAGTATGTATGCCAGACTTGCTTGATTCATAGTAGTTTTTTAGAAACTATTAATTTTCATTTTTTCTTATTTTCCACTTATATTTAAAGTTATTGACTTGGTTTCCAGTTGTAATATTCTAAAGTTCAAATGTTGCTAATTGTATGTGCAGATAAGTTGCCCACACTTTTGTGGACTCACTCCCGATAGAGAATGTTTGCTTAACCATAAGACACATTTTGTTTTCACATGTAACTTCTCTCACCATAACCGGAAAGCTGGATGTCCTTACTTTTACAAGCTGCTTGGTAACCATTATTCTGAACTTATTTAATTGAGACTATTTTTGGATGCAGGAAAACACATATATATGGTCCAAAGCTTGCAAAAAACTGTTCTTGGCTACAATTGCCAGAGTAAATCATGGACAATTTCCATCGAGAGAGGAAAGCTGTTCTTAATATTAGTACTAACAATCTAGAAATATTGGGAAAGGGGTGGGTGAAATCAATATGCCACTCAAGGGACTGAAAATCTTTTGCTTTGGGGCTTCATGAACCTGCACTGAGGAATACTTAATAGGTAGCGAAGAGAACAAAAACAATAAATAAATATTATAAATACATAGTTTTGTCTACTTTCCTTTTAAGATTTATTCCCGATGCTACAAAAAGTCTAATGAGGGAGTTATCAAATTCTATCATTTAAAAAATACACTGTCTCCTTAAACATATGTATGTTATAGTAGCAGATATTGTCAAATCCCCCTCTCTTCTCATATTCCTTATCAATTCAGAAAACTTTATCTGACCATCAGAGCCTTCTCTCTCCTCAAATACGATAGGCTAGAAATGCTAAGGAACTTTCTTCTAGGAACAGGCCTCAATCAGTGAGTTACTGATAGAAGTTGGTGTATAAATACCCCAGTTCCTTCTTCTGTCATGGGGAAAATTCTGAAGTGTGTCTTTATACCTGCTCCCAGTTTGTTCCTCAATGTGATTAAGCTGGATTATTCGTGCTGTTTTAATGAAAGATGATCAATGCTTTATAAGTCAAGCATTATCTGATTTCAGGCAATGTACCTATAGTCACCAGCCTGATTGGAAAGGAGCTCAGAGGAGTCGAACACTGGTTTTAATTATGTAGATCCCTCAGGATCTATCACATACATTATCTGCCCTTTAGGGATTTGCCAGGGAGAAAATAATGAAATTCTTGAGTGAGATGAACAACATTTGTTGAAATTCCTGAAGATTATGCATTCATTAAATGTGGAAAGTGTTTCCACACCTATTACGTGTCAAATACGTTGCTAGGAGGTGGGGACACAGTGGTGTTTTTGTTCTCATTAAGCTTACAGTTTAGAATTATATGAAAGGGTCAGTAATAAAATATGTTAAATTCTAAGGGGAAAAAGTGGCCATGAAAAATATACTTATTGCCTGTGCATTCCTCTTGCAATAAAATCTACCTCTGAATTAAGCCAAACTCTCAGAGAGACCTATGTATGGACTGTAATATACTATCCCTGTATGAAATGGTTTTTACTGAAGTGTGCTTTGTTGTAATGTCATCAGCTTACATACAATTACACATATTACTGTGTTTGAAGGATGATAACGAGGAGTGTTTTAAAAATAGATCTTAGAGTATTTTTATAAGGATATAGAAAGCGATTTCTCTACTGTCTCATTATAAGGGATATTTGTGCTTGTCTTAATCAATTGGTTTGCTTTCAACTCAAGGATACTATGATTCTTTCTGTTTTCCTGTCTCTGTTACCTTCTAGGAAGCAAGGAACATAGATCAATGTCCTGGTCTCTCTCTCATAAATTTGTAGCATTTCACTGCCTGTAATATTTGTGGCTCTCACTCTGGGATTCATTTTATTTGTCTGCTCTTATTTTCCCCAAATTATGTTTCTTATGCTTTTCAATATAAATTTATCTTTCTGTAGTACCTACATCTCTTAATCTGCTTCAAATCTTTCCAGCATAAGATTGTATATAAATAAACTAAAATATAAAATGATTAAAATATCACAAAGCAAAATTTATTCAACTTTAATAATTGACAATAATATCATTTCATTATTTAATTTGTTTTTCTTGTTTCTTATATTAGCAGTGATTAGAAAACCCATACCTTAAGTAATAGACATGTTGTTAAATTTGAATAATCTTACATTTATTCCAAGTTTAAAAGTGCTCTTATATGATGTGGATATGAAGGAATTAAATAAATATCATTTTTCTGTGTCCTTCAGTCAACCTCCCATAATTTTCAGGGAAAATTTTTTTAGAACTCAGGGAAAGTTTTTAATACTTTAATTTTAATACTTTAATTTTAATTGATGCTCAGAGTTTAATATTTACTGCTGCAATAACATCTGTACTCACTTTAAGGAAAATAATCATCTAGCAATTGAGAGACCATGCAGAGGATAACCAAGATTCTCAGAGTGGCAGCATATTCTGTGTTTCTAAAAGAGAGGGATATTTCATCTTTTACAGTAACTAAATAAAGTCTTGAGTTTTACCAGCCTTGGGAATTTTTTATTTATAAAATTATAAAGCTTTTTTTTTGTGGAAAGATGGGCACTCTCAGCTTTAAGTCCTTTGCTTGTAAATCATTTATACTGTAACAATTTTTTGAGTTATTCAGTCTTTGAAGTATTAACCTAACTCTATGATTCAAATTAGTCAGATATATTGGATAGATTTTTTTTCTAAAAAAAAAAAAAATTATTTCTTATCTAATCTAATTAAATTTTCAAAGAGCACTACTGGCAGAATTGTTTGACCTATTTATCTCGCCAGAAGAAAACAACAGCTTTATTCTTTTAAAAATAAAAAAGCTACAGACAATATCAAAGATTTCAGGCATATTATTTTCCTAAATATTTTAATTTTATTTGATGCTTCACAGGTACATGATTTTCATATAAATGTACCTGGAAATTATTTAAACTGTTTTCTTTATTATTCCTGTTCTTCACCTATCAAGGAACTTCTTTTTCTAAATAAGACTCTTGGTGAGATCTGAGTCATTTTAACTCACTTAAAATGCCATCCTGGTTCTAGGTTATATGACCACTCCCTTACTTCTCTCGGAACATGAGAAATAATCTTATACTTAAAATAATAACTGCAATAGAAATACTGTGTCTTTCCTATACCATAGGAGTTCAAATAGACAAAAATTTATAAATAATACTTAATAATAAATTAGACTAAAAATCCTGTCTACACGGGGGTGGTAGTGATGAGTTTGTAGAAGACATTATTTGTTCACTGTGAAAGTGTTTGATCCAAATTGGAAAATAGAATTTCCCAGGAATTAAGTTTCTTGGTGGGCTTTTGTGGTAACAAGCATGTCTGGCCCTTTTTTCTGTACTTTGAAATGATGTGGAATTTTATTCTCCAAGGCTGTCATTCCAGTACTTTCCAAAGACAAGTAATTGAATATCCAAAAGCCTAGTACTGGAAGAGCCAAGCTCAACATCCTCTCTTGGCTTCCATTCTATGGTTTTTTTCTGCTGAATAAGGCCCACTGAGAATGACTAGATTGTAGTTTATTATGTTGTCCTGATTATGAATCAGTGCAATTTACAAATGTTTTGCATTTGAAACCTGGAGTTGTTTTAGGCTCATTTGCTGACATATGTGAATTTGCTAGAAAGGGCCAGGATCAAATGACATTCACCATCTGTGGAGGGTATTATGTCCAGAACTAAGAAATGAAAACATGAAAGAGGTTTGCAAAGTGAATTGAACCTCTTTGAAAACAAAAGCAAACATGTATTCTTGCAAAATATGTTCAAAATCATTCCATTTTGAATTGTATATACCCTGGGATTTAAAAGATTATTATAATGCTAATGTCAACTTTTAAATTATGAAGGATATTAAGAACAAAGTTAGGCTTTCAGGGTACATTTCTGTATAAGAGAAATTATTAGAAATTGTAAAATAAACAAACAAAAAATCTCAACATGCCTTTTTTTCTCAAAGTAACATACACACACACACACAAACACAAACATATATGCATAGAGAGAATGTTAAGTTCAAGTTTCATATTTTTATCAAAATATTACCTTCAAATATAATCTCCAGTCATACTCCTTTTTGTAAATATATGTTATAGTGCATAACTTTCCCAAGGTTGTCTTGTTTTTTGTTTTAGAATTAGAAGATTTATTTCCTTTATCTTAATAGGATTGGAAAAGACAGTGGAAGATGGGAGAGAGAAAATATGATTATTTGAAATGACTTCTCATAGTGACTATAGATCAGGCACTATTACAGAACTTGGGTCTAAAACAATGAGCAATCAATAAGACAAACAAAGTCCTTAGTATAACGACAATTACATTCTTATAGAAGAAACAGAAAAAAGACAAATATATATGTATATATCTATTATATATGATATCTTTCTACTGCGTATGTATATCTATCTGATAGATATCTGATCTATATCTGTCTGATCTATAGCTATCTGATATATATGTATATATATCAGGTGGTAGAATATGCCACAAAGAAAAACAAACCAGGGAAATAGAAAGTGATTTAGACTGCATACAAGGTGATCAAGAAAGGACATTCTAAGGAGGTAACATTTGACCAGGACTTGAAGTAGGGAGTAATTAAAACAAGCAAATTAAGAAGAACAGAACACCCAGTGCACAGGCCTTAAGGCACGAGTGTACTGGGCGTATTGTGTATTTAAAGAGTAACAAAGATGCTAGAGTAGTTATAGTGTAGCAGGAAAAATAGAGAGATCATGACACCAAGACTATTATACGAAGTGGCACTTTATTATGCTGGCTAGCACAGCAGGCCCGAGAATTTCATGCATCCAAATCGAGCACCCCAGAACAGGAGACGTGGGGTCTTATACCCTTGTTTAGGTAAGGGAGGGGGTCGTGTTGAGTGACTACATACTTCCTTTGGAATCCTACAAGGTTGTGCTTAGCAAAATCAGACTTTTTTAAAAGAACAAATGGTTTCCAGGAACTGCAGGCTTGTAAACCATCAACTTCAGAAGGGGGGTTTTAGATAAGACTCTTCCATTTCCGTGAAATAGCCAGTCTCTGGGCCATTTGGTCTTTCTTAAACAAAACCTGTCAGCCCCTGGCGGATCTTTAAAGTTGCAACTTGCCTTTCAAAAGGAAATACCTTTAACAGCTTAACCCCTCCTTCTTGCTGCTGGGCTGAGTGGCAGCCCAGGTAAGGCCAACTGCTGATACCGAATCAGCTACATGTGTTTCTGTGTTTATTCACTCAATCATACAAGAAATATATTTGAGCATTTGCCACATCCTGCCACAACAGAGGATGCAAGAATGATAGACTGGCAAGAAAGGATATCACATTGGTAGATAGCACTGGGCCTTTTGAACAAAAGTAAGGATTTGGGGTTTCTCTGAGGTATGTAGTTTAAAAAATATAAAATAAAATTTACATCTCAACCATTTTAAGTATACAATCCGTTGTTTCTAGTATTTCACATTGCTGTTGAACCGATCTCCAGAAATTTTTTATCTTGCCAAACTGGAATTTTATACCCACTATACAACATCTCCCCTTTCCCCACTCTCTCCAGATCCTGGTAATCATCACTCTGCTTTCTGTTTTTAGGAACTTGACTACTTTATACACATAGAAGTGGAATACTATGTGTCTATTTATGACTGGCTTAACTCAATCACAACACATCCACATTGCAGCAGCATGTGACAGGATTTCCTTCTTTAAGGATGAATGATATACTATCGTGTGTATATACAACATTCTGTGTAATCAATTCATTTGTCAATGAACATAAACTCTTAGAACTTTCGACTCCTCTTTTTTTGCATCACATCTTAAACCATTTCTGTTTTTTCAGGCATTTCAAAACATTTTATTTTGTAAATATTACTTTCTTTGGAAATTTCCTTTTTTTCATACAAAACTTTACTGTCTTCTACTCTCTTCTAAAACAACTTCTTTCTGTTCTAATCTTGCTTCTATCTCTGTTGCTGCCAAAGCATCTTCATTATATTCATTCTCATTAGTGGCATTCTTCACAGGTGAAAGGAATTAGTATTTGTAAGGCTACTTATTTTGTACCTTTCTCATTCACTGGCATTCAGCACAAAATAGATCTTAGAACACACACACACACACACACACACACACACACACAAAACTGCTGGGAATCTATGTCCTTTTCTTTTACAGTTTTCCATAATTTATTATCATCTTTCTGAGTAATAGGACAAATTCTTTTCCTCTTATAAAAATTCAATAATCTAAAGAAAGAGAAAAAATGCTTTTTAGGGCAAAAACAATATCACTAGGAATACCAATTAAAATGCAAATTAGCAACAGAGAATAGAATATACATAATTTTACATATAAGATAATATACAAGGCAAACCTGTAAGAAGCAAATAACTGTGCCAGTATACTAAATTAATGATAGTGCTATAATGGAGATACATATGATTGTTAAAAACAAACAAAATAATTTTAGGACAGAGGATTAAAAACATCAGCTGAATGAGGCAATATTGAGCATGATTTAACTTTTGATGGAAGAAGGGAGTGGCTGAGAGTTTTAGGTATAGGAACAGCCTAAGCAAAGACACAAAGGCAATACATTGAAGACAGAAAGGCAGAATCAATTTCTAATACAGATAAATCTATATTAGAGTCACATTAATTATGTAACAAATAAACAACATATATAATAAATATATTGACTTAATGCATATTTTAAGTGTTCTGTAGGGAAATAGTGAACAATAAAACCAGAAAAGAAAATAGAATTCGTGTTGTCCAATTTAGCAGTAATTAGGTCTAGGCTTTTTGTATGATTCAGTAGACAAGCAGTAGGAAGATGTGGAAGAATTTTGAGAAGCTGAATGATACAATCCAAAGTTTCTTCCATGTAGAGTGATCTTGTAACAGTGACAGATTTGAGGGAGAAAAATGCCTACGTATTGTGAAACCAGTCAGGTGGTTATTTCAGTAATTCCATCAGCAGGTAACTAATTGTAAGAGGTGGCAAGTAACAGTGAGGATGAGCAGTGAAGGGTTGAAAGGGAGATATATTTTAGAAGTACATTTAACCACATTGGGTGATTGGGTGGCTCTGAGGAATTTGGGAGAAAAGAGGATGTTAGAAGATGCTAAGAGCTGGAGAGCATGACCGAGACACACCATTAGGAATTGGGAGAAATAGGGAAGGAGGCACAACCATTTGGGTAGGAAATAGCATGAATTTGATTTTGAACTTAAAATGATAACCTATGGGTCTACAAGAGTCATAGTGGACAAGGAAAGACTGTGGGAAATCATTACAGTGGATTGACAAAGATGTGCTTATTACTAATGGTCAGGTAAAGGTGGGATTTTGGTATATTCAGTAGTAGCTACAGAAACTATAAAATAATAAGAATGCATGAAGCATCAGCTAAGTATCAGGAACTAGTCTAAACTCCTCTATGCAAATTTAAATAAACATTCTTTACAACAGTTTCATGAGGTTTAGAGCACTATTGTCTCAATATTCTTGAAGAAGAAACAGACATATTAAACAACTTACCCAAAGACACATAGTTGGTAGGTGGCAGAACCAGTGTTCAGAGCCTGGTTTCTCTGACTGCGGAAGTCACTTGAATTAGAGGCAAATCTCCTGCTTTCTGTTTAGCAGTATTTTTTTCTATTCTTGTCGTTTTTGTAATAATGTAGTTTTGAAATTATATTATTTATGATGGTGAAAAACAACTTGGGATATGCATGGCTGTAAACACCCAGAACTAATAAAATTACATTTTATCTGTAGCCCATCAAAATCACGGTCCAAAGCAATTCCAGATACTTTTTCCAATTTAGCAGTAATTAGGTCTAGGGAGGCTCAGGAGTTCTGTGTTCCCACTATCTCTAGAAGATTATGCTTCACTGCCATGCTTCCAATTATACTTCGAAGATTGTTTTCATTACCATCCCAGGAAGGAGACTATATAACCTTCCCCTGCTCCCATTATTCTAACCAGAATAAATCTGGATTTATTTAAGGAAATCAAATGAAACACTACCAAAGTATGTCATTTCAGAATATTTTACTCTTGTTTTTGGGCATAAAAATAATGGTTGCTAGAGATCAGAGGGGTAAAAGGCAAAATGAGATGCAGGAAATTGAAAAAATATTTGTCTGAAGACTCAGAACAATATGCAGATACTTTTGCTTTCTTCTTCTTCTCTTCTTCCCCCTTTGTAATAAACTGGTAAAATTTTCTAAACTTATGAATGAATATAAATATCATCATTGTGCTACTAACCTATTTATGTTCTCTGGATATTTCTAACTAATCAAGGCACTCAAAATGTATTAAATATTAAACCTTTCTTGTATCAATGAGAAGAAACTGTCTTACTTTATTTTTTGAGATCCAAAACTGTCACTTGGATAAAGTACTTTGGTGTTACTATTAGAAACTTCTCCATAGGAATATCTGATGAAAGCAAATGATGAAACTGCTAAAAACTATGATTCTAGTTTGAGAATTTGGGCATGTTGGGTGTAATATTTGCAGAATTAACCTGCAACCAAATACAGGATTTAGTTATTTTGGTTTAATGAGATAATAAAAATGTGTTAATAGATATGTTTGGGAAAAACTGTAGAGGGCTTCTTTTGAATGCATACTCTCTTTAAGGTCTCATATGCAAATCTAATGGAAACATCTGAGGGTCTCGACTATTGTTCTGTCTTAGTATCATTCAGTTTAAATTTTTTAGCTATTTACAAACAAGTGATTAGGTCAACCAATACTTTTTATCAAAAAAAATAAAAATCAAAAATTTGTCCAAGATATCATTGGATCAAGATTTTCTTAAAACCAAAAGAAGAGTTACCATTTTATTTTCTTGTTGGAGACCAAAGTGTAAAAAATATTTTTGTGACCTTTAAAAGTAGTATTTAGAATTTACAAGCCAAATGTTCCCTGTCCAGCTTCTTACAGAATATTAGTCTTATAATGTAGTCATTTGGTAGTGTCAGATAGTTCTACAATTTTGCTTTTGAATGGAATTTCACATACTGCACATTTAGGAAAAGAACATTGTTCACTGGTGACCAGCTAAATGAATTATTTGTTTTTAATTATAAGAAAAAAAGATTGATTACTTGATGGTTGTCTTAAAGATATCCTACAAATTGGCAGAATTTAAGATGAGAATTAAATTTCAAAACACCAAGAATTCCAAAAGAAAAACAACTATTCATTAACAAGCATTATGACATCTGAACTCTCCAAAGCATAGGGAGAGTGTTGGTAATTCAGGGGACATACAGAGTGGAAGAGACAGATGCTTGCTGACCATCAGGAAGTGTACATAATGGTGAATACTTTCCCTGGGTACAGCCTGGAAGATGATAGAGATTTCTTTCCCTTCAAATCCTAGTGTGCTTAGGAATCTGTGTACACTTGTGTAGAATTTTCTCATAACAATTTCCAATAGCGCAGTAAAATAGTGAAATACCACAAATTTTATGTAAATGTTTAATGTAAGGGAAGAGTATGGGATTTTGAATTAAGGATATCTGGGTTTCAATTCTGACACTATTACCTATTCTGACTTAGCAGAATATATTTGTTTTTTTAGTCTTCTGAGAAAGAGTATCATAATTCGAAGTCGTTGTCTGTGAAGAGGATTAATTGAGATATAGCTTCGTAAGGCTGAAATGTGTGTGGTTGTCACATACACACTGTTTCATCTCTATGCTTTCATTTCTCTTATCTCTTCTGCCTAAAACACAAGCTTGCATGTGAATGGGAAGGAATCCATGGAGAGGGAAAAACTAAGTGCTCCAAACAATAGGGGTAACCTGGTCTCAAGATCCTGAAGAGGCAGAAAGGCATGAGACCTAGAACCGAGTGGGAGACATAGTGACGACTCAGGACAGGCTTCAGTACTGGAGTCATGCTCATCTGGATTCACTTTCCTGGTCTGTCACTTATTAGCCATGTGACCTAGGCCAAGTTCCTTTTCTTCCTGTGGTGTTGATTTTGCTATTTGAAAAATGGGGAAAATAAGAGATCATTTAAGACAATTCCTACTTCTAAGGTACTTGGCACAATTTGGCAGCCAATGTTCCCTTACTCTTGTTATTCATTTTTACTAGGATCTTCTTAATAGAAATGCTCTGAAAGAAGAAAGATATCTGTGGTCGTAAATAAATGTGCAAAATTTTGATGGCATTTATTTTATTTTAGGAGATAATGCCATCTACTTTGCTTTGAAGGGAGAGATTAAACAAAAAAGGCAGAAGGGTAGATCCTTACCAAAACAATGAGAGTAAAAATTATTGATTGAGCTATAAACAATATGAGTGATCTTTGATTCTGTTTATCAGCCTCTCCCTTCAAATAGTGCTGGGTGTTTGTTTCTTTTTATTGTTGAGTTTCTTTTTTTTATTTTGGTTCAACTATTTGATCAAGTCAATCATTCTTTTGCTACTAAAGTTTGACTCTTTTTTTTTTTAATTTGGAATCTCACTCTGTCGCCCAGACTGGAGTGCAGTGGCCGCTCCTGGTCACTGCAGCCTCGACTGGCTGGGCTCCGGCGATCCTTCCGCCTCAGTCTTCCAGTAGCCGGAATTACAGGCTACAGTACAGGCTACTGGGTGCACTACCACACCCAGCTGATTTTTTGATTTATTGTAGAGATGAGGTCTCACTGCCCAGGTGGGTCTCGAACCCGCAGGCTCAGGCAATCCACTCACCTCAGCCTCCCAAAGGCGCGGGATTACAGGCTGAGCCACCGAGCCCGGCAAGTTTGACTCTTATATAGAAAAAACAATTTATAAATTAGCATTGGCAACTATCCTGAAATACAGAAAACATAGATTGCCATAACTTAAGATACTTTTTATTCATAGTAAATGTCTAAATTCTTTTTTTGTTTGTTTTTGAGTTGTAGTCTCACTCTATCACTCAGGCTGGAGTGCAGTGGCCGCTCCTGGGCTGGGCTCCTGTGATCCTTTCGCCTCAGCCTTCCAAGTAGATGGAACTACAGGCGCACACTACCAAGCCCAGCTAATTTTTGATTTATTGTAGAGATGAGGTCTCGCCAAGTTGCCCAGGCGGGTCTCAAACCCACGGGCTCAGGCAATCCACTCACCTCAGTCTCCCAAAGCGCTGGGATTACAGGCTGAGCCACTGAGCCCGGCTTCAATGTCTAAATTCTTAAACAATAATCAGAAAAACAAACTTTTATATAATAGAAAGTTAATGTTATTAGAACTTAATTATTCTCCTTCTACACCAGCCTCCTGTGCTTCAACCATAGTGCTTCTTCAAGAGTTTAAGATTTCTATATATTTACTTACTCTGATCCTTACCAATGGTCTTGGTAATTGATTAATGTGATATAGTCAGAAAATGACCTAAAAATTCACTAAAGTAAGCATCAATATTTAGGTTGCCCTGAGTACAACAAAGTGTAAGTTCTTTGAGTGCCAAAATTGTTTTATTTATAATTAGGTTTCTAGTTTCTAATACACGCCACACATAGGCACACAACACATATTGGTGAATGAACGAATAATTTTTAGAAAGTTCTTGTATCTTCCTCTTCCTTACATACATCTTATTAGCAAACCTAATTAAAATTTGAATCATCTTGGGCTTCTCTCTTCATCGCAAGGGCCCATCTGGGCTCATCAATCTTATCCTCTTCACCAAACAACTTCGAGTCACACAGCATATGTTTAGTAATTTATCACCTTTACAAAAAAAAAAACTGTGCAAAGAAATAATTGCAGCCTAGAGAATCTCATTAATATAGTACAGCAAATCCAATCCTCCCACCCATCTTTTCAGTACTGCAAAAGAACAAATGCATGATCAAGTTCAAGAAATGATAGTATTTATATAATCTGGTTGTACTGATGCACTGTTTACTATGGTGTGGCTTTGAAATAGTTCAGTTTACATATCTATGCAAATTGCTCAATATATTATAGAATCATTCAGACTAAGACTAAATTGCTCAATGCTGAATTTCCAGATGTAAAATACGGGAATTGTGAGTGTCAAAGATAAGAAGTTTTAAAAGATGTATTCACAGAACCAATAATTCTGCCACATCAAATGTTTGAATATAAGATGGTTTCAGGGAGCCTTGAGCTCCAAACATGGTTGAAAAATCTATTTATGAGCAATAACCTAAAATGCTGAATGACAATATTTTTAATATTTTACCCAATAACTTCTGACAATGTGGTTATCATTTTTTTCCTAACACGTGGAGTAGAATATATTGGTATACTACTCAAGTGTGCATGTCAATGACCTCCCATGGAATGTGGTGTAGTTCTGCCAGGAGGCATCTGCAGTGGTGACAGCACAGAGGCAACAACAGATCAGGCATGGCCAAGGCCCATGGGAAGCGGTGGAGTCACAAGTGATCAGTGTTCAAGGGTCAGACTGCCCACTTTTGAATCCTAACTTAGCTAACTCTGTAGTTTAGCATAAGTCTCAGTTTCCATCCACAACATAGGAATAGAAGGTCTCTCAGAGAATTCTTATAGGATTAGTTGACAGGACTTCTGAAAAGCACTTATGCATAGTTGGGCACATCTTGCAAGCAATAAATCTCATCGACCATCACCCTACCACACACTTTCTGTTTGAACAAGGCCGAGTACCATTAACCTTCTGGCAACATATTCTCATCTATAAAAATGGATAGAAATTATACCTGTCTGTATAGTTGTGAAGATCAGATGCTACAAGAGAAATCTCTGTTAAACCATGGCTAATATTTTATAGTTACACTTATAATTAGTTCTTGAATGTCCAGCAATCAAGCATAGTTCATTTACCTTAACAGTCATGTGTTTAGTTCACAGATGTTAGCCTTGATGTGTGTCAGAAAGAGGTTCTTTCTGATACTCTATTTCAGTAAATGAATGAATGATACTATAAGATTCACTGAATATATATTTTATATGATCATATGTGAACTTATTTATTAAAACTGAATTTCTACTCTGAGTCAAGCACATTTCTAGGCTTTAGGGATATAGTAATGAATAATGTAGATGAATTTTATACTCTTATAGAGATTACTTAGAAGAAAGGCAGATAAGAAAAAAAGTAATGGGCCAAGTGGTGAACAGATGGGACCAAAGATAGGATAAGAGACCTAGAGAATGATGGGAGATGTCAGTAGAAAAGGCCCTTCTGAGAAGGTGGCATTTGCTCGAAGATCTGGAGGAAATAAGAAAGTCATGCAGAGAGACCAGCAAGTGCGAAGGCCCTCAGACAGGAGCCAGTCTGGTGTGTGAAATCAACAGTAAGGAAGCCATTGTGACTGTAGAAGTGAGAGTGAGGAGGAGAATAGTAGTGATGAGATAAAAGAAAAACAAACAAACCCATTCCAAGGAGCTAGATCACAGAAGGCCAAAGGCAATGATTAAATGATTAAATCTTTGGGTTACACTCTGAGTGAGAGGGGAGCCCTTTAGAAGGCTTCAGTAGAGAAATGGGGTGATCTAACATATTTTATTTTATTATTTATTTATTTATTTATTTATTTTTTGAGTTGGAGTCTCACTCTGTCACCCAGACTGGAGTGCAGTGGCCGCTCCCGGCCACCGCAGCCTCGCCTGCTGGGCTCCGGGGATCCTTCCGCCTCAGCCTTCCGAGTAGCTGGAATTACAGGCATGCGCTACCACGCCCGGCTGATTTTTTGATTTATTGTAGAGATGAGGTCTCGCTGCCCAGGCGGGTCTCGAACCCGCGGGCTCAGGCAATGCACTCACCTCAGCCTCCCAAAGGCGTGGGATTACAGGCTGGGCCACCGAGCCTGGCGATCTAACATATTTTAAATGACTCACTCTGGGTGCTGGCTTCCTGGGGGCTTTCTAAAATCTGAGTGAATCAATATGTTGGTGCACTTATAATCAATTTTGAGTCAAATGAGGGTGCTGTGGACACAATTTAGTCTGTCACACAAAAATTAACCTTTCACAAAACTATGGATATTTTTATTCATGTAACCCAATGAATTTGGGGGTTATTAAAGTCACTTAATCAGAAATTGACCAATATCTTGTTTAAAATATCTGTTTCACTCACAAAGGAAAATATAACTAAAATAGTATAAGATATAGGAATTCCTATATCTTATGAAATTCCTAACATCCACAGGAATTTCATAGCCTAGAAATTTGTGGTATAGAATTTTAGAAAAATAATTTTTTTAGATTAGAAAATATAGTTTATTTAGAAAGTAAACTAGAGAGAGAAAGAGGTGATTCGCCTCCCCAAGGTAGGGGAGGGGGCCAAAGCTTAAGAAAACATGGCCTTGCCATAGCTCAAAGAGCACACAGTCATACCGTAGCTCAACAAGGCAATGGCCAAAAAAATTTTTTTAGGTTTATTTGATTTCTGTATCACTAACGAGCTCCTTTTCTTATTTTTCTCACACAGGACTTTGAGGAATAAAGGTTTTGCTTAACAGCTGTTTTTATGTAGTTAAGCCTAAGGTAATATTAAGGTAACATTTCCTAAAATCTGTAAAATATTAATGATTCCATGGTTAAGTTCATTTGGGACCTGCTGTACTTCCTTGGTTGTTAACAATTCATACAATGCCATCAAAGAAAAGACTTAAAAAAGAAAAACAAACAAGACAAGCCAAAAAACCCAGAAACCAGAAAACAAAACACACACAAACTTCACCTGCACAAATACTTGTGTAGTTAATCCTTACTTGCACCCCATATCTCTAAAATAAAATAAAATTTATTTTTTAAAAAAGTAATTAGACTGTGATAATCAGTACACACTGTATATAAGTATCAAACCATTATGTTGTACACCTTGAACACATACAGTTTTTATTTGTAAATTAAAACATAATTTGCTATTGCTAACTCCCATATAACCTAGATATATTTGATCAAAGCAACTTTTGTTTTTTGAAAAATTACTAATGCCCTAAAGGTCAATACTGTTCCGCAGAACCCAGTATAAGACACACTGGCCGAGAAAATTGTTACAATGTGACATGTAAACAACACAAAATAGTTTAGTATTCTGCACATTGAATAACTAATTGAAGAGAATGTGATAATGAAAGAAATAACTAAAGAGACTCTCAGGAGTGGGTAAATCTTCCCAGTTATGATGGTAGAAAGGAAATGGTAGGGCAGAAAGGAGAATAGAAATAGGGAAGAAGAATGTGTGTCTAGACTCTGGAAATTACAGTGTAAAGAAATTTTTTAGAAAAAAAATGACTCAGAGGCTTAAATTTAGGTTTAGAAATTAAGGTATGTATTTGTACACACACATATATATGTATAATAAAAATACTTATTTAATTAAAAGACATGAAAACAAAATTTCTATTCAGTTTAAAGGTTACAGATATATGGATGAGAGAAAACAGATTCTGAGAGATTTGGGCTCTGGTCTTAGATCTACCACTAAGGGACACAGAGAAAGCTGCTTAAGACTTTCAAGTTCCAGTTTCTATACATGTCATGGGGGAGAACAAAGGAAACTGGTTTCCAGGACTCTTAAATTCCCTTCAGTACTGACATTCTTGTTTCTGATGATCTAAGTCTTATTTGGATGTCATGTGCCAATTAGCTACACTATCAGGTACCTTAACTATTACAGTGAATATGATAGAAATTTGTCCTTAGAAAAGTGTTTATGGAAAAAGTGAATGCTGAGAAAAAATGTATAGGAAGAAAGGTGATTTTTACACACACACATAAACAAGGGAGCTCCTCCAAAAAAACAGAATTATTTTTTGGAGGGCAGGGCCCTTGTAGTACAGGCTTCCCTTGCTAGGTAAGTGCACTAGAAATCCATGGGCATCAGTATACCAGTTCGTGTTATTGTGAGAGGCTTTCCAATGTGTTTGCCTGTTTCATGATGGGTGATTAAATTATGGTAGCAATATGTAGTATGACATTGCTCAACCATGCTTCCACCATTTTCTTTGACTGATCTACCTGTTACATGGTGACACTAGGATTCATTTGATTAATGTCATCTTTTGAGTGAACATCATACTTAAAATGTGTATACAGCTTTAGAATCCCCTGAATAAATAGATAGATAGATGTAGATATATGTGTGTGTGTGTGTGTGTGTGTGTGTGTGTGTGTGTGTGTGTGTATAATATCTGCAACTAAGTTTGTATATATTTATGTGTATATACATATATATATATCCCAAAAGTGTTGAGACAGGTTATTTATCAAGGTGATACTAGTTACTAGCATTAAATATGAGAAACCTGTGAGAGGGCTATTTCAGGAGAATAATGTAACAATTAGCTATTGTTACATAACAAGCCACCCTAAAACTCAGAGGTTTAAAACAACAGCCATTTAATTAGATCATGATTCTGTGGGTAGGGAATTTGGGCCAGATAATTCTACCAGTTTGGTTAGATTTATCATGTACCTACAGTCAGCTTCTGGTCATCTAGATGGCTCTACTTCTGAGTTTTTTTTTTTTTTTTTTTTTTTTTAGTTGGAGTCTCACTCTGTCGCCCAGACTGGAGTGCAGTGGCCGCTCCCGGCCACCGCAGCCTCAACCTGCTGGGCTCTGGCTATCCTTCCCCCTCAGCCTTCCAAGTAGCTGGAATTACTGGCATGCACTACCACGCCCGGCTGATTTTTTTATTTATTGTAGAGATGAGGTCTCGCTGCCCAGGCGGGTCTCAAACCCGTGGGCTCAGGCAAACCGCCCACCTCAGCCTCCCAAAGGCGCGGGATTACAGGCTGAGCCACCGAGCCCGGCTTCCTTCTGAATTTTTACCAGCTATCTGCAGGGGCAGAGAAGGGTCACTGGTTGCCTATCTCCTACCACCCAGAAGGCTGGCCTGGGCCCAGTCAAGTTTTTCTTGGTGTTTCATTAGCAGCAAGAGAGGAAAGTCTTTTGAAGCATAGGCAATGAACTTGTACAACGTCACTGCCACCGTATGCTATTGGTCAAAATAAGCTCAAGACCAGTCACGATGTAAAGGATGCAGAAGTAGTCTTCAGCTCTTCATGGAGGAAGCTAAAATGCATTGTGTTCTTTTGTGCAAGCTACCACAGCAGGTGATACAGACTGCATTGTGGAAATACCACGTGAAACGGAAAAGACAGAAAACCAAGATCCTGTGGAAGGGACACAGGTAAAAAGAAATAAAGCAATGTAAAGTCATATAGACTGACAAGATTTGGTTTTTGTGACCCTGCAGCTTTCTCTGAAATCCAACCTTCGTAGATGGTGAAGTAATTATTAATACTCTGCTGAGTTTACTGAATAGTGGTAACTCCAGAGTCGGATAAAACCTGTATTCATAAGTTTCATGGATTCAACTTAGTTACATACCTGGCGTTTCACAAAATTTGTATATGTAGCTTTTGTTAATACGAAGCAACATGTTCCAAGTATTTTAAATGTAATGTTAATGGTATTCTAGAGCTTAAACTGCAGATACTTTCAATAAATCCTGGAAAGTGACAGGAAAGGGAATAGATGGTTATAAATAAGCTTAAAGTCTTATATGATTTTCAGAGAAATTTATAGACAGATCTGTCTTCTTAAAATATTTCAAGAAGTAATACATGTACAACATGCAAAATTAAAATTTCAAATAATTATATGATGGAAAGTATCACTCTCATTCCAGTTTCCTGGTTTACTATCCTCTTGCATATTTTTACAGAACTATATATAAATATTTTTTTCTGTTTCAATATTCATCATTTTTTGTTACATAAGAGGTAATCTACTACATCTACTGTTCTACACTTTACTTTTTTCTAATTCACAAGTTATCTTGTGCATCTATGTAAAGCAATCTGTTAATAAATACCAAGCTGCTTCATTTTTTAAACCGCTGTATTTTCTTCCAATGACATACCAAAACTTGATCAGTTATTTTTTTTTTAAGGACTGCTGTACTCTCTAATATTTTATATTGATAAACCATGCTGAAATGAATGTTCTTTTAAATGTGTTGTTCTTATGCATGCCTGTATGTTCGTTGGAAGAATACTAGTACAAGAATTGCTGATGTAAAAAAGAATGTATGCATTTGTCATTTTGACCAAGATTGCCTAATTACTGTTAATCAAGATTTTGGTTTGCCCAATTAAAATTATTTTGTTATAATTAAATTTACAAGACTGTTTTCTTTATGACCTTTGAGTGTTGTGTCATACCTAGGTTTTATTTCCATTTAGACCATGTGAGGTGTCTTAAGCATGTAATCCCAGTTTTTGGGAAGCCAAAGCAGGAGGATGGCTTGAGGCCAGGCGTTTGAGACCAGCCTGGGCAACATAATGATACTCTATCTCTAATTTTTTTTCAATTACCTAGCTGTAGTGTCATGTGCCTATAGTCCTAGCTACTTGGGAGGTTGAAGCAAGAGGCTTGCTTGAATCCTGGATTTTGAGATTATAGTAAACTTTGAGCATGCCACTGTATTCTAGCCTGAGAGACAGAGCAAAGACTTGCCTCTAAAGAGTCAGACTAATAGATTAAAAAGGCCAAGTGTGGCTCAAGCCTGTAATCCCAGCACTTTGGGAGGCAGAGGTGAGAGGATTGCCTGAACTCAGGAGTTCGAGATCAGTCTGAACAACATGGTGAGACCTCATCTCTATAATAAATAAAAAAATTAGTCAGGCATGGAGACATATGTTCTGGCTATTTGGAAGGCTGAGGTGGAAGAATCACCTGAGACTAGTGGGTCAAGGCTGCGGTGGCTGTGGGTGAGTCATTGCATTCTAACCTGGGTGACAGAGTGAGACTCTGTCTCAAAAAAATGGATTAAAAAGAACTTTTCAAATTTGTTTCCATACAGGTGTACATCTCTGATAATTTTTTGTACTTCTTCAGGGTCCGTTGTTATTTAATCTTTTGCATTTCTGATAGCATTTACTTGGGTTTTTTTCTCTCTTTTTTTGGTCAGTCTGGCTAGGGGTTCGTCAATTTTGTCTATCTTTTCAAAGAACCAATTTTTTGATTTTTTTTTCTATGATATTTTTGTCTTCTAAGTCCTGTATTGGGCTTTTACTTTGGTGATCTGGATTCTTCTGCTGTAGTAAGGATTGTGGTTGTCTTGTCTTTCCAACTCTCTTAGGTGATTTGTTAGTTTGTTAACTTGTGATCTTTCCATTTTCTTGATGTGTGTTCATAAAGAAATTAATTCCCCTCTCAGTACTGTTTTCAGGGTATCCCATTGGTTTTAGTAAGATGTGTCCTTATTTTCATTTGTTTCCAGAAATCTTTTAATGTCTGCTTTGATTTCTATGTTGATCCAGAAGTTGTTCAGCATCATGTTGTCTAGTGTTCATGTCTTTGTGGGTTTTGGGGTAGCTTTGTTGGTGTTGGTATTAATTTTTATTCCGCTGTGGTCTGAGAAGGTGCATGGCAGTATTTCAACCTTATGAAATTTGTTTATGCTTGATTTATGGCTGAGAATGTGGTCAATCTTGGAGTACATCCCGTGTGGTGATGATTATATACCTAACCCTGAATTGTACCCCACATCTTTAAAATAATAACAAATTTTTTTTCGATTCAAAATTATAAATTTCTAATTTAATTCTATACCATTAAATGTTTATTTATTTATATTCCATATATTATTTAATTTGTTGCTGTTTTAATTGCTTAATCTACCTGGCATTTATTTTGCATCAAGTATAATGTATATACAGTATGTTTTTTCAGATGTCTACTCAGCTTTCCAAGTCCATTTATTGACTAATATATATCTTTGTTCATGATTTGAAATGGTATCATCTTAATTAATTTTTGATGTTGTTTTCTTTCTTTTTATTTACATTAGTAAATATCAGATGGCAAACACTAGTTCTTCACAGGAGTCAAAAGTAGAGGAAGCAGGTGTGATAGCTCGGCAAGGCTGATAAGGAATGACCTTGGTATAGAGTTGCCACTTTAAAAAAAAAAGAGGATGTAGAGACTTCCGGCAAGATGGCGACAGAGCAGCCTGGTCAATGAGACCCTCCGCAAAGGAGAATGCAGAGGGTCTCTGGCTCTCTCCCTGGGGGTTGTGGATCCCAGCATCGGCAGCCTGCTCTTCACACGGAGCTCAGCCATCACCACCGCTGGGGCATCGCGGTGGTCTGGACAACCACTGCAGCTTCAGACACAGCAGCCACCAGCTCTGCCACAGCCTCCGTGGCAGCCATAGTGCATCGCGCCACCCATGCCTGAGGCGATCCACGACTTCAGTCCTTGGATCTGAAGGCAAGATCTGCTGGGATCACTGCCACCTCTGCTGCCACCGTGATATCCTACCGGCCATGGGTCTCTTCCCATGTGCTCTGAGGCAGGCTCCCATCTCTGGCCTCTGCCAGGCTCCTGTCCAACTCCACCCCCTCTGGGGATGCAAGATAGCACCACCTGCTGGTGACTCAAGGTAACAACACCAAAACGGGACAAACAAGCTTGAAAAACAGACACAGGCCAGATTTGAGTGGTGAACTGAGTGGTGATCTGAACTGTCCTTCACAGCAGGCCAGGGGCAACTGACGCTGTGAACAAATTTACCAGGTTGAGAAGACAGTTAAAAATCAGAGCTGAAAGGACATTGGACTTAAACAAAAAGTCTGAGTGTGCTCGATTGGTTATGTTAGTTTAATGACTTGATTCTATTCCTACTGTTTTGTTCTCTTTTTTTCTTCTTCTTTTTCTTCTCTTTAAACCATATCTTTGTATAGAGGAACAGCACACCAATAAGGTGGTTGGTTAGCTTGTATGTTAGCATCATTGTATGTTTTAGTTTTTTTTGTATGGGAGTTGGTTAGTCTGTAGCCGTGGTCTATTGTTTTTATCTGTTTCAGTTTAGGTCTCTCTCTCCATTTGTTGGTACACTCGTCTGTTTCCCTCCTTACTCCTCTCTCTCTCCATCCCCCTCTTCCTCCCACTGTCTGCCCCATTCTCTTCCCTCTGCTAACCTCATTTTATTTCAGGGAGTAAAGGTACAGCCCCACTGAATGGACAGATTCCAAAGCAGTGGGAAGTGAGCTTCAGATTATCCATACACCTGTTGGCGGATACCAGGACCTGCAGATAGATTTTGAATCACAGCTCCCCCCTTAAGTAAATCTCAAAACTGCAAAAAGGACCACCCCCAACCTACAGTGCAACTCCAGAATTGAACAAAGTAAGAGGAAATACATAAAGAAGAATAGGAGATTGAACAAACAGAAGTAAAAGCAACCCCTCTACCCCTGAATAACAGAATTAAAGAAGATGGTGACGTGGAGGGAAGGAAAAAGTAGGGAGGGAAAAAACTGCACAGATGAAGAAAAACCAAAAGAAGAATATAGGTCTCACACAGACCTCTGGGAGATCAGACACTGAGAAAACAGACTCCAGATAACAAACAATGAATAGCTCGCAGAATGACTGGTCACATGCAACAAATGCAGACATCAAGATATTAATAGAGAGAATTTAAAAATTGAGGAGAGACAAGAGGAAAATAGGAAGGAGCTGATGTCAGAAATAACAGCAGTAAAGAATACTGTGATGGAAATAAATAACAAACTAATAAGCCTGGAAAGCAGAATTAGCCAAGCAGAAGAAAGAATCTCAGAGCTCAAAGACCAAAACATAGAACTAACCCATACTTGTCAAAAACATAGAAAAGAAGCTTAAAAAGACAGAATGAAACCTTCAAGAGATGAATGATCACTTCAAGAGATCAAACCTAGGAGTAATCGGCCTTCCTGAGGCAGAGAGAAACAGAGGCCACGCTGGAACAAACATTGCATGAAATCATTCAAGAAAACTTTCCTCATCTCATCAATGATGAAAAAATTCAAACACAAGAGATTCAGAGAAACCCTGCAAGATAACAAATGAGAAGACTAACTCCCAGACACATAATAATTCGCCTAAACAAAGTAGGTATAAAAGAAAAAATCCTAAAGGCTGCAAGAGAAAAAGGTCAGACTGCCTACCAGGGAAGACCAATTAGAATAGCAGCAGATTTATCTACAGAAACCCTCCAGGCTAGGAGAGCTTGGAGCCCTATCTTCAAAGTTCTAAAATATAAACAATTTCAACTGAGAATAACCTACCCAGCCAAGTTAAGCTTCATCAGTGAGGGAGAATTGAAATCTTTCTCAGATATCCAATCCCTAAGAACCTGCACTGCCACCAGACCACCTCTACAAGAAACACTTAAGAAAGTATTGAACACCCGGGCTCGGTGGCTCAGCCTGTAATCCCGTGCCTTTGGGAGGCTGAGGTGAGTGGATTGCCTGAGCCCATGGGTTCGAGACCCGCCTGGGCAGGCGAGAACTTATCTCTACAATAAATCAAAAAATTAGCCAGGCATGGTAGAGCGTGCCTGTAATCCAGCTACACAGAAGGATGAGGTGGAAGGATCACCAGAGCCCAGCAGATCGAGGCTGCAGTGGCCAGGAGCGGCCACTGCACTCCAGTCTGGGCGACAGAGTGAGACTCCAACTCAAAAAAAAAAGAAAAAGAAAAAGAAAAAAGAAAGTATTGAACACAGAAGAAAAGGAAAAAAGACTAACAGCGTTCTACACAAGAGTACAGGTAAAAGATTAAAAACACAAATGTGTCCAACACTGAAACCAAAAAAGGACAACACACAAACAGGAAGAACAACAACTCTGTAAGAACATTATGATAGGGATCAACTCTAACATTTCAATAATTAGTTTGAATGTGAACAGACTAAATGCACTACCGAAAAGACATAGAATGGCAAAATGGATAAAATATCACCAGGCAACAATCTATTGCTTTCAAGAGACTCATCTCACTAGAAAGGACACTCACAGACTCAAAGTAAGAGGATGGGAAACAAATTTTCAGGTGAATGAAACACAAAACAAAGGAGGAGTCATGATCTTAATCGCAGACAAAATACCCTTTAAGATATCAAAAATTAAAAGAGATACAGAAGGCCACGACATAATGCTAAAAGGTTCAATTCATCAACAAGAAATATGCATCCTAAACATATATACACCCAACATAAGAGCACCAACTTTCATAAAGCAGCTCCTGGGTAAACTAAAAAAAGATATTGACTCCAATACCATCATAGCTGGGGACTTTAATACCCCACTCACAACCCTAGACAGATCATCAGGACAAAAAATCAGCAACAATATCTGAAACTTCAATGTGACTCTTAATCAAATGGACTTAATTGATATCTACAGAACCCTCCATCCAAACAAAACAGAATACATATTCTACTCATCAACACATGGAACATACTCTAAGATTGACCACATACTTGGCCATAAATCAAGCATATGCAAATTTAAAAGGGCCGAAATTTTACCATGCACCTTCTTGGACCACAGTGGAATAAAAATAAACATTAACACCAACAAGGTTCCCTCAAAACCCACAAAGACATGGACACTAAACAGCATGATGCTAAGCAACTACTGGGTAAATGATGAAATCAAAATAGAGATTAAAAGATACCTGAAAACAAATGAAAATGAAGAAACATCTTACCAAAATGTCTGGGACGCCATGAAAGCTGTAGTAAGAGGGGAATCTATATCCCTACAAACACACATGAAGAAAATGGAAGGATCACAAATTAACAGCCTAACAAGCCACCTAAGGAAGCTGGAAAAGCAAGACCACAAAAACCCTAATTTCGTCAGACGAATCCAGATCACCAAAATTAAAGCCTAAATCCAGGACATAGAAGACAAAAAGATAATACAAAAAAATCAATCAAACAAAAAGCTGGTTCTTCGAAAGAATAAACAAGATCGATGGTCCCCTAACTAGACTGACCAAGAAAAAGAGAGAAAAAACCCAAATAAACACAATCAGAAACACAAAAGTTGAAGTCACATCTGATCCTGAAGAAATACAAAAGATCATTAGAGACTACTATATACATTTGTATGGAAACAAACTTGAAAACCTTAAGGAAATGGAGGACTTTCCGTCATCACACAACCTGCCTAGGTTGAAACAAGAAGAAATTGAGACCCTAAATAGACCAATAACAATCAAGGAAATTGACTATGTAATAAGAAAACTACCTACCAAAGCAAAGCCCTGGATCAGATGGCTTTCCAGCAGAATTCTACAAGACATTTAAAGAGGAGTTGATACCAATCCTACTGAAGGTACTTGAGGCGACTGAGAAAGATGGAACTCACCCCAAATCATTTTACGAAGCTAACATCACATTGATACCCAAGCCAGGTAAAGACCTAACAAAGAAAGAGAACTACAGGCCAATATCTTTGATGAACATAGATGCTAAAATTCTCAAAAAGATTCTAGCAAACCAGATTCAACAACACATCTCAAAAATCATCCATCATGACCAAGTAGGCTTCATCCCTGGGATGCAAGGCTGGTTCAACATTCGTAAAACCATAAATGTAATTAAATACATCAACAGATGTCAAAACAAAAACTAATGATTATATCATTAGAAAAAGCTTTTGATAAAATCCAGCACCTCTTCTTGATTAAAACCCTCGATCATCTAGGCATACAGGGAACATACCTCAAAATAGTAAAAGCCATCTACAAGAAAACCACAGCCAGCATACTTCTAAATGGACAAAAATTGGAACCATTTCCCCTGAAAACCGGACAAGATGAGGATGCCCACTCTCACCCCTCCTGTTCAATATAATACTGGAAGTCCTGGCTAGAGCAAGCAGAGAAGAGAAGGCAATCAGGGGTATCCAAATAGGAAAAGAGGAATCCAAGTTATCTCGCTTTGTAGATGACATGTTCGTGTACCTTGGAAACCCAAGAGAATCTGTCAAAAACCTCCTTACACTGATAAAGGACTTTGGCAAAGTCTCAGGATATAAAATAAATGCTCAAAAGACAATTGCATTTCTTTACACCAATAATAAACAAACACAACCCCAGATAAAACCCACAATTCCATTCAATAGCCACACAATAATGAAATACCTTGGCACCTTCCTAACCAGAAATGTGAAAGACCTTTACAATGAAAACTACAAAACACTGCTCAAAGAAATCAAAGATGACACAAAACAAGTGGAAAAATATCCCATGCTCATGGATTGGAACAATCAACATTGTAAAGATGTCCATCCTACCTAAGGCAATCTACAGATTTAATGTAATACCCATCAAATTACCAGCAACATTCTTCTCAGACCTAGAAAAAACAACACAGAAATTCATATGGAAACACAAACGACCAAGAATAGCCAGAACAATCCTCAGCAAAAAAAACAAAACAAAACAAAACAAAAAAACAAAGCAGGTGGTATCACATTACCAGACTTCAAACTTTACTGTAAAGCTACAATCATCAAAACAGCTTGGTATTGATGGAGGAACAGGCATATAGACCAATGGAACAGAATTGAGATTCCAGAAGCAAAACCTCAACTTCTCAACCAACTCATCTTTGACAAAGCCTCCACCACCTACCACTGGGGAGAGGAGAACCTATCCAATAAATGGTGCTGGGAAAACTGGCTGACCACATGCAGAAGATTGAAACAGGACCCCTACCTATCACCATACACAAAAATTAACTCTAAATGGATCAGAGACCTAAATGTAAAACCTCAAACCATAAGAATCTTAGAAAATGAAGGACATACCCTCATGGAAATTGGAACTGGCATCCAATTCCTGAACAAAACCTGAAACCCACAGGCCATAAGAGAAAAGATAGACAAGTGGGACCTCATTAAACTGACAAGCTTCTGCAAAGCCAAAAAAACCATCAAGAGAGCAGGGAGACAGGCTACAGACTGGGAAAAAGTATTTGCCAACTCCAGGTCTGACAAAGGCTTAACATCTTGGATCTACAGGGAACTCAAACGTGCTGAAAAGAAAAACACAAACAACCCCATTATTAAATGGGCAAAAGATATGAACAGACACTTCTCAAAGGAAGACATCTGAGCAGCCAACAGACACATGAAGAAATGTTCAATCTCACTAATCATCAGGGAGGTGCAAATCAAAACCACATTGAGATACCACCTAACTCCAGTCAGAAAGACAATTATCAATAACTCAAAAAATAACAGCTGCTGGAGAGGGTGTGGCAAAAAGGGAACACTTCTACACTGTTGGTGGGAGTGTAAACTAGTGCAACCTCTGTGGAAAGCAGTGTGGCGATTCCTAAAAGCTCTAAATATCAACCTCCCGTATGACCCCACAATTCCCCTACTGGGAATATACCCTGAAGAACTCAAATCACTCTATCAAAAAGATTTCTGCACATGTATGTTTATCGCAGCATTGTTCACAATAGCAAGAACCTGGAGGCAACCATGCTGTCCCTCAAAAGAGGACTGGATTAAAAAAATGTGGTACATACACATGATGGAATACTATGCAGCCATAAAAAAGAACAAAATCATGAATTTCACAGCAACCTGGATGGAACTAGAGTCTATAATACTGAGTGACCTTTCACAGAAACAAAGATCTGAGTATCACATGATCTCACTCATATAGTGGACCTTAAACATCCAACGTAATACCATAAGAATATGACTGACAGTGGTGGGAAACTATGGGGTGGGGAGGGGAAGGGAGATGGGATTAACGGTAGTAAATATCTGTCTAGAGCCGGAGACACCTCTTATCAACAAGGTAACTAAATGAAACATATTTGTATACCTAACCCTTAACTGTGACCCACAATATCATAATAAAAAATATTGATTATAAAAATAAAAAAATAAAAAGCCAAATAAAAAATAAAGAAAGAAAACATGAAGAAAGGCAGTATCCAAGGGGAGCTACACAAAGAAAGTTATATGTGTACATCTACAAAAGATATCACAGCATAGGTATCTACACATACACACACATATAGTGGAGAAGGAAAACAAAAGAAATCATGAAGCCATAACCTTTGTGGGAAGGGAAAGATAGAGGGGGATTTATAAATAATATAAAATCCATGAGGGCTCAGAGAGATGGAACATTATGGTGAGGTTTACACTTGGTATTGCAGTCTGCAGTGGACACAACAAATAGCATCTCCCTTTCCTACTCAGGTTACAGAGCCAAATATCTCCCTTATTACTGATAGAGGCAAGATTAGAAAACTTGGCTCTAGGACTGTTAACAAAAAGGGCTAGCTAATCCTGAGCTCCAGAATTCTTTGGATTTGACCACCTAATCAAAGCAGTACAAGACTTGCAAGCTTCCCAGAGAAGAGTCACTTTATCCTGGAGTAGCAGCAAAACTGACACTGTAGGTCTCTTGCTCCCTGGAGGAATAGGGATAGAACAGAACTGAGCTGACCCAGATGTTTCTGAACAGAAACATGGCTCCAGGAAACTCAAGCAGATGTGGAATGACTCAAAGCAAGAAGGGTGAAAGGGTGTCAAAACCCCTCCTCTAGGAAATCAGGAGGAGGAAGAAGTGTTTCCTTCAACATTAGGCTTCTAGGCCTAATGAATGATGAGAGAAATGATCCCTGAAATAGAACAAGAAAGCATCAGTTTCATGCATGCTTAACAATGAAATGTCTGATCCTGTGGGTAAAGGAATGAAGGGTAATCAGGTAGATACTGTTGGGAATTGAATAATGAGGCAAGGTTTTGCTGTTATGATATTGGGAAAGCACTTACTGGAAATTTTTAGGAAAAACAGATAAAAACACAAAGTCACTGGTTTAATGTCACTGGTCACAAAGAGAAAAAAATGATAATAATTACTATTGTTATGCAATTATATCCAAAAAGAAATCTATAATGAGTATGTTTATAACACCTCTGAGATAAAATGATTGCCCTGGTTGCTTGTGGCTAGTTGCACGCCCACACATGTGTGCTCATAATGCACACACATGCACACATACATGGGCACACACCCACACACGCACACACATGCACACATACATGGGCACACACACACACACACACACACACACACACACACACATATGACTTAAGTGAGGGAGAAGGAAAACCAACTACACTCTAGTCAGTTACTGAACAACATGTGCCCCTTGATCACTCCAACAGTCCCATGGGAGCATTAGCCGGACTAGTTCTTTCCTTGTGTATTTTCATTTTTTTCCTTAGTGTTTGAGTTTTGCTATAAAAAGTTTTCTTGTTCATTTAAGGAGCAGCATTGCAGAAATCTGATCTTTGAAAAGGTCGAGATTTTTTTTTTTTTTTGAGTTGGAGTCTCACTGTGTCACCCAGGCAGGAGTGCCTGGCACGCTTACCGCCACCCTAGGGTAGACCTGCCGGACTCCAGTGATCCTTCCGCCTCAGATTTCCAAGTAGCCGGAACTACAGGCGCGCTACGATGCCCAGCTAATTTTTTTGATTTATTGTAGAGACGAGGTCTAGCCAAGTTGCTG
Organism: Cephalopachus bancanus; assembly: GCA_027257055.1. Lineage (NCBI taxonomy): Eukaryota > Metazoa > Chordata > Mammalia > Primates > Tarsiidae > Cephalopachus > Cephalopachus bancanus. Next base: position 1,108,321 of record JAPVLO010000402.1, read on the forward strand.
TGGCTAGTCTCCATCCCGCGGGCTCAGGCAATCCACTCTCCTCAGCCTCCCAAAGTGCTGAGATTAAAGGTTGAGCCACGGAACCCGCCCTGAAAAAGTTGAGATTTTACTAGCCAAACTCAATACCCTGCAAGGTAATCAATCAGTAACTATTATCCACAATACTAACAAAGAAATGGAAATTCTAGAATTTACTAAGCTCCAAATATGAAACTGACTGCTTGCAATACTGTTTGAATGGTTGATTCCAGAAGTTAAATGAAAAGAAAATGATGGCAACCACATGGAGACAGAATCCTGGTGCTCGAAGTACATCCAGTGGTCTACAGGGGCATCATTTTCCACTTTTCTAGCTTTGCTACCTATGCAAATTCTGTGCTGTCTCTGAGTCTCCATTTTATATAATCACAAAATGTATTTATATAAAACACACTTCCCATCACTAGCTGAAATCCACCCCATACCCCACCTCTTCTGAACTCCCTACTTAATATACAGTTTAATAAAAGATGTATATTTAATCTTAATAATTTTCAAATTATGACCTAAGAAGTAACAAGAGATTTATCAGTTAATTTCATAAAAATATTTAATAATACTGAACTGAAGGATCAATTGACTTCCCTACAATCCTAAGTTAAATAAATTACTTCTTTATCCTATTCTAAACTTTGAAATTTGGGTGTTCATTAATTAAAAGTATAAAATCTGCAAAAACTATAGAAGAAAGGTAATTCTCAGTTATGTCACATTACGTTTCTATTACCATATCATACATCAATAGATTTGTACTTGTATGAGTTATGTAAAAAATGTGCTTCTTGGAGGTCTGTCTTAACAATATGTGTGTACAGACTGGAAATATTAGGAAGAATATGTGAGTTCTGACTTTATTGCTGATTCTCTAAGGTCTCAGAGTGTGATACCCAGATAGGTAGTATAAGCATCACATGGAAATTTGTTAAAAGTGCAAATTCAAGCCATACCCCAAACCTGCTGAATTAGAAATTCTGAGGGATGAGACACAAAATATTTGTTCTGACAAGTCCTCCAGGTGATTCAGATGCATGCTAATGTTTGAGAACCAGGATTCTATGTGAATCCAAAAACTCAATTGATGCATTTCAGAGATTCGTATGGAAGTGGCAGTGGAAAATTTTAGTGTCACATTGAATGTCTCTTTGGGGTAAATAAATGTATTATTTACATACATTTAAATAGTAGAAACTATTGCCTTTTTCTTGATCTGAAGAAGAAAGTTTTAGGACTGAAGTGCATATATAATGCAGAATGAAAGAATGCTACACTTTGGAGTGAGACTTTAGTTTTCACTTTAAAAGTGCGTAGTCAGACCTATTGGCACTGACTGAATGATTCTTACATATTATTCCTTTAATAAAGATACTTCTAATTCCCCAAAGATGAATTGGTTCCCCAGTACTTTTTGGATGAATATTTGCAAGATTATCTTGTCTTGGGCCCTTGGGCAGTCAAAGAAGCAAGGTTGGAAATTCACACACAGATGCGCACACACACACACACACACACACACACACACACACACACACACACACAACTTTAAGCTCTGTCCAAAGCATCTTGCCTTGAAACAGCCATCAGTTATTTCTTTTGGTGTAGAAAGATAAAACAGCACCAAAATTGGTCCCCAGAGATTCTGCCAACTAATGAGGCTTATTTGAGGATTAGCTCAGCCCCTTTTGTAGAACTAATATAATTTCGTCTATGAGAATGCTAATTCATTAATGATGTTAAAATACTCTGCAAATATTTCTCCAAGTTATTTTTTGTTTCAACCTTATTTACAGTGTTTTCATATTTACATAGAAAACATAATCAATATTTTCTTATATGTGTCTATTTATGTGACAAGCTTAAACAAATGTTTTCCATCCCCAAATTATTTAGTCATATGTCTTCTTTTCCAGTAGTTTTCTTTTTTTTTTTTAACTTAAATTTGTAATCTAGCTGGCATTTGTTCTGCTGCAAGCATAAGTTAGGAGCTCATCTTTTCTTCTAAATATCTTTCCATCCCGAGATAATATAAAGTAGGAAAACTTAGCTGTCCTGGGGAGAATTTCTAAATACTAAGACTATTTGAAAACTTGGGGAAAATTCTGTTATCATATCTTATTTCCTATAACCCATTTAATTGCATTTTGTCATTGTGTTTCTTCAGTGAATTGACTCAAAATTTACTGGTTTTTATGAAGCAGAAAAGCAAATGGTTCATCAGTTCTGAGCATTCTTCAAGTTAACAAGTCCCTTCTCAGATTTTACCTGGGTTTAAAAAAATTACGCTGATTGTTTTCTTCTGATGATGATCCTAGTGAGCTATTCATTTCAAAGTATAGCTGTAAGTACATTGAAAAGATGCAATTCAAAATATAAAAACCTTTGTTCTCTGGATCCTTGTCTATTATTCTTTGCTGTAAGTTGTTATAATATAGATTCCCTTACTAAGATCAATTGCTTATTTTCTTTAGAATGTGTCTCCTTTCAAGGGAAACTGAACTGTGTCCTTCTCTCCATGAAGCTCTGAGGCAAAGATAGCATCTGCTGCCTTCATAGACTTACACATTCCATTTAGCTTTCCAAGTTGTGTTGAGCTGATCTTTTCTTATCAGACTTGAGTGTTCCTCAGGGTGCTCTTCTGTAATCATAGAGTGGTATTTTGGCTACACTACAGAGACTCTGGCCTCGTGGACTCCGAATAGAATTGCCCAACAGAGACTCAATTCTAATTTTTACTGTGCCATTCATTGGTTTTCAACTCTTTCTAAAGCCCCTTAATCTTACAGTATTTTCAAGTTTTGCTGCAGCAAGCGATAATCATACTGATGTGTTCTACTGGGAGGCTGTTAGGATTAACTAATTAATGGTCACAAGGAGCCTTTTAAATAGAAAGTATCAAATATCTTTCCTGGTATAAAGTAAAATCATTGTGCTTGTCTTTTTATCCGGCTTTTGTTGTCAAACTGTCTTCTATCATCTGCTTTCAGAGTGCTGAGGCCATCTACTCTTAAATTCAACACCTTCAGAAAGATTTTTAGCTATAATCAAAACTACTTTAGTCCTAATTATGAATGGAACCCCACTTTTATAACTCAGTGCCTGAAGGACCTAAGTCATACAGTGTTTCTAATTCACCTTCACTCTAATGTTTAAACTATCTTTAAAAAGGGGATATATATACACATATATATGTATATATATATGCATATACATATATACAGATATAGCCATATAGCTATGTATCTATGCATGCATATATATTAAATATAATGTCATAAGCATATTTTAAAGGATCATTTAATTTACCAAAATTTCAGTTAACTAAAAACCATTTTTTTGACAATTAAGATTTCATAAATCAAAGAGATCATACATTTAATTTTTAAATTAGATATTAAAAAATTAAATATTTTATTTTATTTTAAAGATGTGGGGTACAATTCAGGACTAGATATACAAATGGTCATTATACAGGTAAAGTTTGGACCTCACTTTGGTCCCCACTTTGCTTTGTTTGAGGTCAGGTACCCTTATTGATGAAATGTGCTATCTCTCCTCCCCTGGCAGTTTCTCACTACTGCCAGTCTCTTTTTTATAGTATTATGATAATTGTTCAGAGTCCACTTATGAGTGAGAACATGCGGTACTCATTTATTTTTTTCTATGATGAATCATTGAGTATTATAGACTCTAAACCATCCAAGTTGCTGCAAAGTTCATAATTTTATCCTTCTTTATGACTGCATAATATTACATCTTGTATGTGTACCACATTTTTTTCTATCCAGTTTTGATGAGCAGCACGGTTGGTTCCATTGCAGCATTATTCACAATAGCAAATACATTTGAATTTAAGATCAAGAACATATACACAAATTCAAGATTGTGTCATACTCCACTAAATCTTATATAGAGATATATATAGAAATTAGATAACCACATAAAACCAGGACACTTCTGAGAGTGAAAGAAGGTGTGGATAGAGACACAGTTTATAGCTGATCACTGAATACTAAGTCAGAAGATCAGGCTTATATCAAGATCAAGCTAACTGGGATGTATGGTCACCATATCCGTGCCTCTAATAAATGATAATCATTGGCATTCAGTTTGATACTATTGATGACTTAGGCAAAATTTTTGGTTTCTCTTTTACTGACAAAATGAAAGATAAAAAGATTTTCTGTTTAAACTGGAGTTAATTAGTTAATTTAGTTAAAAATTTCTGTTTATTAATTATTCTAGCAGCACTGAGTCTTCATGATTCAGAGAGACACCAGGGCGTAATTAAATAATCATCAGTTTTCAGAGCATCGATTTCATACCTTCTGTTTTGTAGTGATCCCTTCTTGTGCATGCCCATTCCAAAATCCTGCCTTCAGGGACATGTGGTGGAAGGGAGTTTGGCCTCAATTCGTTTTTAACCTTGACAAGGATGGCATTATCTTAGCAAAGAATCACCCACTGTAGAAGGAGTTGTACCGTATAGTGCTGTCTTCCCACTGGGACGCTATGGCGCTAACCAATCACAGCTTTGAGCTCAAGGGCAAAGAAATAAACCTTTTCCTCTGATGCTAGTGTGGGTAAAAATCACTGGTTTGTCTAAAATAGATATTCCTGAGACCTTCGCTAAGAGATGCTAATGTAGTTGGCTTGACAAGAGGCCTAGGATCTCACATTGTCGAAGACATCCCAGGTTGTTCTGAAGCAGATGGTTATGGACCTCTTTTTTAAGAATTTTTTTTCTTTCACATTTTAAACCCCAAAGTTTGGACTATAGCCTAGCCATAAATATGGTTGTACCTGTATTTACATTGAAACTGCATGGACAATAATGACTACAACTTGAAGGGTTAAACAAATCAAATATTTTTCAGTATAATAAGAAAAAGCAAGTAGAAACTTCTTTTCCTATGAATAATTTTAAATGTTAAATCATTTAAAACTAAAGCTTAATTTAATAACTTATTCACCAAACTGTGCTTTTTAGCATGCCTCAAGTGATTCTGAAGAAGTGGTTGATGGACCTCAGATACACTGAGAAACACTATTAAATTTAAAACCTAAGATCAAATTTGTTGACCATAACATGTCTTTATTTCATAACAATGATTGTGTAGCTTTATACAATGAATCCTCCACATTTAAGGTATGATTTTTATCCAACTATAAGCAAGCATGATAACAACATATCTTAGAATGTTTTGCAGTTTAATGGGATAAATGGAACAAATGTGCAAAACACATAGTTATGCAAATTACATCTTACTTTCCTGATTATTTAGAAAATATCTGCTATATATACATGCAAAAATATTACTCATTCTTGAAAATAAAGGAACTACTGTCATTTTTTATAACATAGATGAACCTAGAAGACACTATGTCAAGTGAAATAAGTCAGGCACAAAATGACAAATACTGCCCGATCTTACTTACGTGTAGAATCTAAAGAAGTCCAACTCATAGAGGCAGAAAGTAGAAAGGAGGGAGGGGGTAATTGGGAGATGTTGGTCAAAGGGTATAAGTTTCATTTATGCAAGATACATGAACTCTGAAGAGCTAACACACAGCATGGTGAGTATAGTTAATAATAACATTGTATGCTGGAAATTTGCTAAGAGAGTAGGTCTTTAGTGTTCTCACCACATAGACACATAAATGATAACTATATGAGGTGATGGATATGTTAATTAGCTTGATTGTGGTAATCATTTCACGGTAAATATGTATATCAAAGCATCAAGTTGTATATCTTAAATATATATAATTTTTATTTATTTGTCTAAAAATAGTGGAGAAAAAAGAGTGTTTGAGCAACTATATGTTTCTTAACTTATCCATCCTTCCATGTTAGATTTTAAAACATTCCAAGATATGCTGTTATTATGTTGATTTATAATAACAGCCAACAGTTATATGCTAGGTATATGCTAAGTGGTATGCATGTAAGTCATTTAGTAAGAGTTGATTCATTCTTATTAGTTTCATAACTATGGATTTGATTTTTATGAAATGGAGCATATTACACAAGCTGCTGATAATGGTGATGAACAGAATAGATTGTAATATAACTCAGACTTGAAACCTCAATATTGGTTTTTAAAGGACAACTTTCTAAGAGTTGCAAATTGATCAAATTCGATGTGCTAATATTGATTGGAAAGAAACATGCCATAACTCAATGTCTTGTTCATAAGGTGATTTTTCTAGCTGAATCCTTATAGAATATATTTAAAACAAGAGAAGAAATATATGTAATAAATGTTTCACAAGGATGAGAATAAAGACTTAAAATTTTTTTTTTAATTAGAGGGACACTGAGCTGCTTTTGTGTTCAGTAATCAGAATTCTGCAAGTCCCAATGTGACAGTCATTTCAAATTCTAGCACTAAGTCAACAACAGAGGTATATTTTAGAACATTAAGACAAAAATATAAGAAAATAGCTGCTAAGCTAAATAGGTATTGTCTTTAGGTTGCAAAATCCCTGAGATAAATTTTGTTTAACTAAAATTAGAGAACTAATTAGTCAGGCATGGCATCATGTACCTGTAATGCCAGCTATTCAGGAGGTTGAGGCAGGAGGATCCCCGAGTCCAGGAGGTTGAGGCTTCTGTGAGCCATGGTCATGGCTTTGCACTCCAGCCTGGGTCACAGAGTGAGACCTCTCAAAAAAGAAAAAAAAATTTAAACAACTATAGTCATGGAAAATGTCATGATAAAACCTTAATTCAAATGAAAGAGCTTCCTATTTGCTAGTTATGGGCTATCATAAATTAGTTACTGAATTATGCTCCACTTATTTAATCTATAATATGAAGAAAATTAACACTGATTTCACATGGTTCTTTTGAGTATTAAAAAGGGCAATATATATAAAGTACTTAGCACTGTGTGTGGCACAGTGTAAATGCTCAAGAAATATTAGCATCTGGGGACAAATCTTTTTTTTTTTTGAGTTAAATCTCACACTATCGCCCACAGCCACCCCAGCATCTCACTGTTGACCTGCTGGGCTACAGTGATCCTTCCACCTCAGCCTTCCAAGTAACCAGAATGACAGACATGCTCTACCATGCCCGACTAATTTTTAATTTATTGTAGAGACGCGATCTCACCAAGTTGCGGGGTCTGGTCTCAAACCAGGCAATCCACTCGCCTCAGCCTCCCAAAGTGCTGGGGTTACAGACTGAGCCACTGAGTCTGGCCACAAATCTTTTTAAAAAGTAGTATCAGTTATTGTTTTACTGTAAGCCAAATAATTTAATTCATTATTTCTTCATTCCATTTCTGTAATATGGGAGTGCAATACTGTATTGTGCAATATAAATGTTGTGATGGTTTCATGAATATTTACACATTATAAGATGTCTGTTATCAGGCAACCCCTTCGGGTCCCCTCCCACTATGGGAGCTTTTCTGTCCTCTCAATCAATCCTGCTTTCTTTTTTTTTTTTAAAAAAAAGGTGTCTATTATCTTTATGTTTTAAGAACAAAGGTTATATAGTGAAAGCATTCTTCATAATATAAGCAAAAGACCACAGAATTTGTTCCTTAAAAATTTCACCCCTAACTATGCCTGTTATGGTAGAGTGGAAGATGTGGCTCATTTCTTTTATACTGATCTGGGGTTGCCTATTAAGCTTTATTTTACTCAAATTCTGTTCTTTACTGGAGTATAATTGAGAGACCTTCAATTTCAGAGGAGAAAAGAGCTGATGAATTGTTAAGCCATTCCCCTTGTGGGAATAATACCTCTGACTCAATATAAACACAAATCAAGTTCGGAGAACAAGCTTGACAACTTTTTCTGTGTTCCATTATACATATCAGCTTATGTACCTGTTCTTCACTCTCCCACCCACCCCACCCACCATATCCTTTATTTTTTGTCTTTATTGTCTTACTCTTTTATTACATTTTATAAGACCTTTCAAAAATTATTTTGAGAACTCAAAGGAAAGTTTGAAGCGCTTTTGGTAGATTAGTTTGGAATTTTCAAAGGCACATATTTCAGTAAGCGAGAAATTTAGATTGTAGAACAAATTTTAGAGTAATGTCTGCCCTCTGAGGCTACTCCCTAATGAGACTCCTTACCGCTGCTCACCAAAGCTGCTTCTTCCATCTTCAGGGTGACTCCTGAGGACCATCTGACCAACCAGAACAAGCTGGGTTCCCCAGTATAGCCTGTGGGAACCCATGGCCAAAGAACAGGCACCTAGCCCTTGGATTTTTTTTTAAATCATGAAAATGCTTGATTATTCTCATTCTCATTGTTTGGCCACATGTGTCCTAAACAGCATTTTTGTTGTTGTTGTTTTCTACTAAAGTCTCTAAAGGAAGGACTTGTATTTAGTCACTCACTATTTAGATAGAAAATATTTGCTGATATAATGCTTCATCACTTGCTATCATTAGAATAACCAGTACACAGATGACAGTCCTTTCAAATTTATCCTCAATAATTGATTTGGAGAAGAAAAGTATTGATTCTGTTATGAAACAGGCAGCAGAGTAAATGGAATGGTTCGTGATTATCTTCATTTGGTTTTTCCCCTTTGTGAGCATATAAAACTAAAATTCCATATTTTCTGCTCTAGTCCAATGACAAGACAGTCATACTCAATAAACAGTAACCGGTTCTTAGAGACAAATATGTCAAGTGCAAAAATGATTGTTTTGATTGTTTTTGAGAGCTGATGTTCTCAATATATTTGAATTCATACAACTACACCAGGGGTAAAATAAGGATATGTTTAAAAGGAGATTGTATATGTGAAGAAGCAGTGTAGTTGTTATTGTCGTTAACTTTTTCAAATATGTATGAATAGTATTACATTCCTCTGTTTTGGAGTTTTATTTTTAAGTCCAAGATTGACTTTTTTTTTTTTTTGAGTCGGAGTCTCACTCGGTCACCCAGACTGGAGTACAGTGGCCACTCCCAGCCACCGCAGCCTCGCCTGCTGGGCTCCGGCGATCCTTCTGCCTCAGCCTTCCAAGTAGCCAGAATTACAGGCATGCGCTACCACGCCCGGCTAATTTTTTTATTTTATTATAGAGATGAGGTCTTGCCTGCCCAGGCGGGTCTCGAACCTGCGGGCTCAGGCAATCCACTCACCTCAGCCTCCCAAAGGCGCGGGATTGCAGGCTGAGCCACTGAGCCTGGCTCAAGATTGACTTTTTTAAGCTATGAAATTGGCATGATGTTTTGAAATAGTTCCTAGTACTGGTAAGCATAAAGTGAAAAGTGGCATTCTCATGAATAAATGATTAAAACATATAGTGGACACCATTAGGAAAAGCAATTTGACAGTAATCTCAAAAGCATTAAAAATATGCATAATGTATGATTTAGTAACTACAATTCTAGGCATCCATGCTAATAAAATAATCAAGCATGTACATATTGAGCAATGGTGCTTATTATTAACAATGTTAGACTATATGAAATTTCTCAAGGATCCAAAGATTAGAAAATTAGTCAATAAATTAATGATAATTATAATATTATGTATCATTAAAATCGTATTTATTTTTAAAAATGCTTTGTGTGTATGTTTCCAAAAGATTTTTTAAATGTCCATAAGATAATACTAAATAAGACTACAAATAAATATTATAATTCTGAAACCAAGTATATAATAGTAGAACACACCAAACTTCTGATGTTCTACTCAATTATTTCTACTTGGTAACATTGTTAGAGGTTTTAATTCCTCATAGATTTTTCTGTATTATTTACAATGAGCATTATAATTCTTTGAATCTGGAAAAAATGACTTTCCAACTGTTCACTGCTCACAATACACTAATTCTTACTGCTATTAGTAGTGCTGTTTCTTAAATATTTCTTTTCTAAACTACACACCTTTAGGTTTCCCAAATGTTTCCTTCAAATGTTTTACATTATCTTCAAACAATGTAAAACTACAAAATAGAAAACATTTACTTAGATGCATTCGGTGTAAAAGATGACCTCATTTTCATTGTCAAGAATAGAATACAATTATTAAATAACATGACCCAAAGAAATTAAGAATCTTAAATTCACTTGAACCTTATTAAACAAGATGTTACCAATGTTAGCACTCAAGGAATCACTAAAAATTAGTGAGATCTTATTATCAGTCTTCCAGCTCTTGGTCTGAAAGATTCACAGGAATCTTCTAATGTCATGGTCTCTACATTGTGTCTTATGAAGAGAAATTCATTCTTTATTTTATGAGATTTGATCAAGATTTTACAAATTGCACTTAATCTTTTCGGAATGTTGTGTGCAAGTGCATTATATCAACCTAATTTCAAAATGTTTTGTTCAAAACATTCAGTTTAATGCTCCAAATATATTTTTACCCCGAGTAATTTTTATTATTTATATATTATAATCATGCATAAGTGGTCATGCAATACTGGCATGCTGTTATAACTTTTAAAATGTAATAAATATTTCAGTTATTTTCCTCAAAAACCAAGCATCAGGAATAGCTTTCTTTTAAACTAGGTTCTAATGGTATCCCAAGTAAGGAATGAATATAGGAAAACAGAGAAAATGTCAGTAGGAAAAGATTCATAATATGCAAATATTTAAGGCAAAAGAGAAAGGTTCCTGAAGATAGTTCAGTAGAGCAGAAGCACATGGGAAAGGGCAGTGGAAGAAAGAAAGTTGCAAGGAGCGCTACAGTCAGGGGAAATAGAAACATCTAACAGAGCAGGCTTTGGAGTTTGGACATTATCCTGAGGACTGTGAAAAGGACATCAAAGATAGCAACAGAGACACATGGATCTGAAGTCTTCTCAAGAATGATTATTTCAGCTTCCAGGTAGAAATTTATTACTTGGCTGAATTAAGTCAACAAATGTTTGTTAATCATATACTCAGGTGCTAAGCACATGGTGGCACTGGGAGTTATTGATGAACTAGATAAAGGGTGAGGCTGGGGATGGAGAGAAAAAAAGTTAAACAAATATGAAAGTGTTGAGTGCTATTGGACAGGACACCTCAAGTTACGCCAGAAGGCCCCACCCAGACTGGAAAAAGAGGGAAAACTAGACTTTGAACTGAGATCACAGCCAGCTTGGCAGACTCAGAGCAGAATGTCTGGGAAGACATATTAGAATGTGGGAGAGCATGAGGCAGGAGAGAACTTAGCAGGGTCAAGAAACTTAACGAAGTCATTTATAGCTGAGTTTAGAGAGCTTAGTGAAGATGGGACTTGGGGATGGATAAGAAGGGGAGAAAAGGGGCAAAACTTAAACATGAAGAACACTGCAAGTCAGGGATTGTGATCTTTATTTTAAGAGCTATGGGAAACTTTAACTATACACACAGGGGAGTAACAAATTCATATTTGCATTTTTGAAATATTTCTCAGAAGCCCTGTAAAAAAAAAAGTTGGTGAGTAAAGGGAGACTAGTTAAGTGGATAACTTAAAACAAACAGTTAGATAGAAGAAATAAGTTTTAATACTGATAACAGAGTAGGTTGACTATAGTTAACAGCAATGTATTGTATATTTCAGAAGTTGGAAGTGAAAACTTTGAAATGTTCCCAACACATGGAAATAATAAATGCTTGAGGTAATAAACACCCCAAGTACCCTGACTTGATCATTACACAGTTCATGCATGCAACAAAATATCACACATATCCCCCAAATATGTCCAAATATGATGTATCGATAAATCATGCATACATATATATCTCCACACACACATATATCCACACAAACCAGGTAACAGTGCGTTGAGTGGCAGTTGTAGTAACAGGAACAGGAAGAAGTGAACTAGGGCATTTTTTTCTCCAGCACCTCCTCACCTAATGACAGACTCTAGATAGTCACCCAACCCTGCTCATTATGAAATGTAAGCCTCATAATTCCCACTGGTCATACTGAGAGTCAAACTGACTATCGTTTGTTTTCAAGATGGTCACTGAGCCAGACATTATTATGTCTTTTAAGAAGATTCATTTAATAATGTCTATTTCACACATTGTTACAAGGTTTAAATATGATAAATTATTTGAAAGTGCTTTGGAATCTATGATCATTTTATTATGCCCATGAAATGGTGAAATGCAAATGCCCTAAACAGATATCTGTACATCAGTATTTATTCATCAAGCACTTCTTATGTGCTTGACATTGTACTAGGTATCATGGGAAAAATAGAAGAATTTATGGATATATTGGATTGTGAATTAAAGAGATGCTTAGTTGCAAAATAAAATTAAAGGAAGGAACACAGAATAATAAGGTGGACCCAGAACTTAGGCTCCAAATATAGATCATGTTTCTGTTTTAAATCTGTGAGAACTATACTGAGTCAACCTTGTAAAACAATTCATTTTTTTCTTGATTTGTTATTCAGAAGTGTTGATTGCCCTGGGGAGAGAATTATCATCTTGTGAGTGAACTTGGGAAGTTTCTGGTGGAGATTTTCCCAGCAGTTAGAACTCAGCTGATTACTCCATCTGCCCAATATCATGGCCAGACCCTCATTGTTTATGTTTCATTATAATCCAATTAGGTAAACAGGACCTTATAGATAACAGAGATTACAAATGTTTTAATTTCTCTGGTATTTTTATTCTTATAATTGAAGATTCTGCTCATAGGAAAAAACCACTAAATAGATTATGTTCTTGGTTAAGTCATTTTAATTTCATCTAAACTGTCTCTGGTTCCTTTCTTATTTCTGCCACAGTCTTCCTAACTTAGACTAGGTTATATCTGAGATTTCTTTCACTCATCCTTTATGGAAACATTTATAATTTAGCCTATTGCTATCCTTAAGTATAAGTTGCAAAGAATATAATGGTCAGAACTGCATGAAGAAAATAGATTTCAGGCAAAAAACTAAAGTGAAGTTTTAGGTTTTTAGCTTGTGAAATATTAGCCAATTTGTGAAAATAGTTGATTATGCACACTCATCTTTACTTAACTTAAATACAGTTAATTATTGGTAGAATATGTTTTATGGGTGTATATTTGTGCAATTATTTTATATGAAGAAAAATGTTAGAATATTGTGTGTGTGTGTGTGTGTGTGTGTGTGTGTGTGTGTGTCTATATATACATATATATTAGTTTTTGGAAAATTCCAAAACATCTCAAAGTAACAATTTCCTTACTAAAGGAATAATAGTAGCAATGGAATACATTCTGAGGATCAAACAGGATAGCATTTGGAGAATAGTACTTTATAATATATAATGCACCATGTAAATTTGTCATTGACAAGTAGCTTTTATCTAGATGGCCTTTATTCAAGAGAAGGATTATAGAAGATGCCTCACAGGTTTTATTGGAACTAAGTGTTGTTGTATTGGCCTCCTCAACCCTGCCAAATTTTGCATATTGAAGTTCTAACCCCCTAGTACCTTGAAATGTGACTTCCTTTGGAGACAGGTACTTTACATAGGTGATCAAGTTAAAATGAGGTCATTATGGAGGGCTCTAATCCAATAAGACTAGTGTCCTTATACAAAGGGAAATTGGAACACAGACACCCACAAAGGGAGAATGTCATGTGAAAATGAAGATAGAGATCAGAGTGATGCTTCTATATGCCAAAGAATGCCATAGATGCCAGCAAACCACCAGAAGCCAGGTGATGGGCATGGAAGAGATTCTTCCTCACAGTCCTCAAAATGAACCAACTTGGCAACTTGATCTCACACTTCTGTCCTCCAGAACCACAAGGCAATGCATTTCTGTTGTTTAAGCCACTTGGTTTCTAGTACTTTGTTTTGACAGCCCAACAAATTAATAAACTGAATTAAAAAAAAAAGAATTCCTCAGTACTAAAAAATAAGGAAGCATGGGGAAGGGTGTTCAAGACCAGGGGGACTATGCAAAGAAAGAATGGAATAAAGATACAGGGGCCAATTATAAAACTATAAGTTGTTCAGTATGGCAGAATGTGGGATTTGGGAAAAATGCCAGCAGGAGAAAACCTTGGAAGGATAGTTGGAAGTCACCCTATAGAAGCATCTAGTACCATGCCATGAGATTTAGATGTAATTATAAAAGCAACTATGAACCACTGAGGGCTACTGTAAAAGTAAGGGGAACACCTGATGACAGGAATGTTTCAGAAAAGCCACTTATTTTTTTAGCTCTCTGAAGGATAGTTTGAAGGGATGATATGAGAATCCAGGAGTCATACAGGAAGATAACTGTGATAGTAAGATGAGAAATGGCAGTTACTCAACTATAGCAATGTGGAGTAAGATGAAGGAGTAGATTCAGAAGATAGAGGAAATCAAAATTCAGCCAGTGTCCAGCAAGCAGGGAGCTGGCGAGAGGGGTGAATTGTGATTTTAGTCGTCACAATGGAAAAGAAACAGAGAAGAGAGATATTTTAAAAGAAGAGCTAAAAGACTTTTCTTTCTCCCAAAAAGGAAACATACATGACCTCAGCAAAATTATGAATTCCCTTGGCTACTGATTTGCTTACTTTGGGGCCATGTGAGAAGGCATTTTATTGTGTTGTAATTCAGAAAGCACTTGGTGGGCACTGTTGCCTATTCAAGTGCCATGAATTATACACCAGCAATTCCATAAACCATCATATTTTCATTATATTTTATTGTATATATCAGACAGATGCATATTCAGTTTGATGACAAGCAAATGTTTCTACATGAAAAAGCAATTTTACAAACTGTATTGCAGTTTTAGTATAAAAGATAAAATTCCTCTGGTAGCTAAATTGCAAAAACTTCTGCTATAAAACATTAATGTTTGCATTTTTCAAGTAAAACAAAAGAAATACAAATCTTCAGTCACCCTAATGGAAAGCAACTTTATTATAAACTAGTCATTCAATTTATTTTTTTAACTTTCAAAATGTGTCTGTCATTTGAATGTTAAAAAGAAAAGAGGGGCCATATGGCTATTTTAGAAAGAAATTAAGAATTTTTCCATTGTGGAAAATCATGAGGTACCCGAAGGGTACTTTTGATGTTTTTGACATTTTTTGCTACTAGATATTATAGCTTGACAAACCAAGTATCTTCTTTTTTCCATAAAGTCAATCAGCCCCAGTAGTTAGTATTTCCAGTAAGTGATTTGTTGGGACTCTGATTGTTTCACAGAGGCTCCACAGTGAAATTCTTCCTTTATGTCTTCCTATTGTTAAAATTTTCTTCTCTAACATGCCCCCATTCTGCTTCCCTAACCCTACACAGGTTAGCCTGGACTCTGCCCTTGCCTAACTTTCACTAGAGCCTTTGTTCTTTTACCTGTTCTTGCTTATTTCTTCTGCATTTGGCTGCTAGTTTTATTTGGAAACTATCGTCTCCAGGCACCAGTGCCTAGGCCAAATGACTCTTGCTTTTTGTGCCCCTGTGAATGACTCTGTCATTTCACTTTACTCTATTTCACTGACATTATCTAAACAGAAATTTCCACCATGAAATATGAAATTCTTAAAGGGCAAGCTGCCATATAGAACCTGATGCCAACTGTATTTTGTATCATAGCACTGGCCCTCTGTCCAATCATTAAGATGTCTGCTACTGACAAATCCTTTTCATTTTTCCTTTGTCTTTATAACTTTTGTCTTTATAATCTTTTCAATCCTGGAAGATAGTTTTACTGGATATGGAATTTGCTGTTGAATTTCTTTCAGCACTTAAAATATTGTGTTACTTACTTTCTGTGGCCGCCATGGATTCAGGTAGCGTGTCATTTCTTTACTGCTTCTTTCAAGATCCTTTCTCTGTCTTTAGTTTTGAAAGTTTAATTATAATATGTCTTGGTGTGAATTTCATCACCTTTGTGGATCTGAGGTTTGTGTCTTTTGCCAAATTTGAGAAAGTTCAGCCTTTATTTTTTTCGAATCCTCTGTTTTTCTCCTCTCATTGGGATTCCAAAGACATTAATGTTTCCTGTTTTGTTGTTGTCTCACAGGTCCCCAAGGATTTGTTCATTTTTTTCTATCTATATTCTCTATTATTTAAATTGAGTTAATTTTATTTTCTTATCCTCAAGTTCAGAGCCTTGCTGTTATCGTCTTGCTCTCCTACCGAGTCCATACACTGAATTTTTTAAAATGTTGTATAACTCATTTTTAGTTCCCTGATTTCCATTTGTTTCCTTATTCTAACTTCTGTTGCTTTCTTGAAATTTCCCATATTTCTTCTCTCTTTAGGAAAACTCATATTTATTTGTTAAAGCATTTTTATGATTACTGCTTTAAAAATCCTTGTAAAATAATTTCAATGTCTTGTTTATCTCGGTGTTAATGTCAGTTGATTGTCTTTTCTCATGCAATCTGTGATTTCCCTGATTATTGGTATGATGATAATTTCTGTTGCATCCTGAAAATTTTGGCTATTATATTAGGAAACTCTGAGTCCTATTAAAATTATTTTCTTTTAGCAGGAAGTTGTCCTGTTTAGATTAGGTCCTGGCCTACTTTTGTGATTTCAATTATAGTCTGATTTTCATAGACAATGTGATGTTATATTGGTCTGCTCGGTTTAACTCATGACACAGGGGCCCCTACTGTAGCTTTTTGCTGATACTACCTTAGGGATCTGAAGGAGCTTACCAAAGTTAAGCTGCCTTGTCCCTCTGGATGGGTGAAGGAATTCTTAGGCCTATGGGACAGAGTTTTTTCTCACCCAGGAATTTGTGGTGGTAAGTTTTTCTCTACCTATGAGGGATACAGAACATTTCTCAGGCAGGTTACTTGATTCATGCTTGGGGCATGATTCCGTATGTTTATTCCCCATAACATTATAGTGTCTTCAGGTGGGAAGGATAATCTCAGGACTGGCGGGAGAGGTGAGCACTTCTTGGTGTCCTTGTAATGAAATCCACACTGCCAGTATTCCTAGATATATGATATTTATGGGCAAAAGAAGGGAATCGTGGGACTTGTAGAAAAAGAGAATACTTCCCATAGCTGCTTATGATTAGTGGGACATCTGGCTGATATGTTTTGTTGACCCTGCTGGATTCACTTGGTATTATCAGGGGATTCCAGTTTGATCTGTGGGAGTATTAGTCATTCATTTATTCAATAAATTTTTAATTGCACACTATATACTAGTACTGTGTATAATACTAATATACTAGTATTGTCTACTGAATAAAATCCAAACACACTGACCAACTAATATCACCTGATCCCTATGTTCTCCAGATTCCATTTCTTCTATCTCTTCTTGGTCTTTGTTCCACTGGTTCTCCTTAACTCTAATTTCCAAGGATTTCTACTTACAAATGAACATATCTTCTCATCCAAAAATAGCCTTTATACACACACACACACACACACACACCACACACACACACACACACACACAGATACACACACACTCACACACATTTTCCCAGGTTTATCACTGCCTATCTTCTTGAAAAATTTTAATTTTCTAGTTTCTATTTTTGCCATATAACTGACCACTTTTCAAACCCCTTAGCCAAGTATAGGTTTTTCGATGGTGATGTAACATAATCAGATTTTCATTTTATAAAATATATAGCTGTACCATGAGAAACAGATTAAATAATAAAAGAAGGGATCTAGAGAGTCAACTTTAACAGCTATTACAATTGGCAAGTTTCATCTCCAGGCAAGAGATTATGATGATGTGAATTTGGGTAGTTGCTTGGGAGATGGACAGAGTGAATGGAATAAAAAGATCTGTCAAAGACACAATTTAAGGAAGCTGGTATTTTTCCTTTTGGCACATTTGAGTTCCTTGTAAATTCTGGATGTTAGGTCTTTGTCAGATATATAGTTGGCAAATATTTTTCACATTCTGTGGGCTGTCTCCCCACTCTCTTTTTTTTTTTTGAGTTGGAGTCTCACTTTGTCGCCCAGACTGGAGTGCAGTGGCCACTCCCGGTGCAGCCTCGACCTGCTGGACTCCGGCGATCCTTCCGCCTCAGCCTTCTGAGTAGCTGGAACTACAGGCGCGTGCTACCACGCCCGGCTGATTTTTGTTTGATTTATTGTGGAGATGAGGTCTCGTCAAGTTGTCCAGGCAGGTCTCGAACCCACGGGCTCAGGCAAGCCACTCACCTCAGCCTCCCAAAGTGCAGGATTACAGGCTGAGCCACCGAGCCCGGCTTCCCCACTCTCTTAATGGTTTGTTTTGCTTTTAGTTTGATCATGTCCCACTTGTCTATCTTATCTCTTATGGTATGGACATCTGGGATTTTGATCAGAAATTGGTTGCCTATTCCAATTTCTGTCTCCCATATTTAAAGTTTCAAGTCTGGGAGTGTGATACCTCCTGCTTTGTCTCTTTTGCTGAAGATTTTTTTGACTATCTGTGGTTGTTGACTATCTGTGGTTGTTTTTTGTTTCCATATGAATTTCTGTATTGTTGTTTACAGGTCAAAGAAGAATGATGATGGTAATTTATTGTATATTGTGTTGAATTCGTGGATTTCCTTGCCCCTCCAGAGCCTACCCTCCACCAGAATGTTATCAGTACAACAGCCAGCCAGGTCTTCACAGTGGCTGCTGCAGCATACATGATACCTGTGATGCACTTTGAAATGCCACACTAGCATCCCAGAGGACAGTGAACAGACTGCTTGACCCAACAAGATGGCAGGAACATCAAGGGACTTCATGACTGCACCAGAGGGTTTAAAACTTGAGAAAGAGAAAAATATCCAAGTATAGGAAGGCCAGACAACACCAAACAGAGTCACTCAAAGAAGATTACCTCGAGGCATATAATAATCTATCTCTTAAAGGTCAAGGATAGCTGGGAGTGGTGGCTCATATCTGTAATCCCAGCACCTTGAGAGGTCAAAGCAGGAGAATCTCTTAAACCCAGGAGTTCGAGACCAGCCTAAGAAGCATAGTGAGAGCCTGTCTTTACAAAATAAATAAATTAAAAAAAATAGCTAGGCATGGTGGTGTGAGTGTGGTGTCCCAGCTGCTCAGAAAACTGAGGTGAAAGGCTCCTTTGAACCCAGGAATTTGAGGCTGCAGTGAGCCATGATCATGCCACTGTACTCCAGCCTGGGTAACAAGCTTCAGACCCCAATGTACAAATAAAAAATAAAATAAAAGTCAAAGAGAAAATTCTAAAAGCAGCAAGAGAAAAGAAGCAAATATTATATAAAGGACATCCAATTCATCTGGCAACAGACTTCTCCATGGAAACCATACAGGTTAGGAAAGAGTGGAATGGCATTTTCAAGGTACTGAAAGGAAAAGAAAAGAAAAACAAAACAAAACAAAACTTCCATCTAGGAATACTGTATCCAGCAAACTTCCTTCCACTATGAAGAGACAGGTCTTTCCCAACAAAAGTTATTAGAATTCACCACCAAATGCCAAAGGAATTTCTTCACTCTGAAAACAAATAAAACACTAATCCAAATGTTTCTAGTATCAGGAAAAAAATATTTAAGGTGATGGATGTCCCAATTACACTGACTTGATCTGAACCAACTATATGAATGTATTAAATGATCACATGTGCCCCCAAAATATGTACATCTATTATATAACAATTTTAAAAATAAAATTAAACCAAAATTTTAAAAAGAAGCTGGTAACTGAATGGATGGTGAGGAAAGGAAAAGGAATAGTCAGAAATGATTTCCAGAATTCTGTCACAAGCAACTCATTGGAAAATAGTTTCAATTGACAAGCTTTAAAACCATAGAAAATGAGCAGATTCTATTTTAGATATTATGTATTAAGTTGTGGTATGAAGCATCTTGAAGGTGGCTCTGCATATTTAATTTAGGCTAGTATCGATTTGATCAGTGGGACATTACCAAGCCCAAGGCCAGTGGAAATTTGAAAAGCACATGCACAATGAGTCCAGCCTTCTTGCTACGCTTGGGAACCTTATAATTGACCACCATATTCATGATGAAGCCCAGGCCAACTTGCTAAATGATGAACTACTGGTCTAATCATCTTCACTGCCCTGACCCACTACAGCCTGTCAGACATAATGAAGTGATCCTAGGTCATCCAGGCCCATTGGTTTTTCTGTTAACAGGCACAAGACTCGTAGAATCAGCTTAACTGACACATATAAAAACCATCACCCAGTAGGTCTTCAAAATCCTACACTGATTAAATGGAAATTATTTTAAGCCACTATATTTGATGGTGATTTTTTTTAACAACACAAGGTAACCAACCTAACTTAGTGGGGATATAATAATAATAATAGCAGACAAGAAATAAAGATCTCATTCTGTGTTTGCACAGTGTAAGATACTTTATATAGGTAAACAACATAAGTGAAACTTTTACATAAATAAAAGTTTAAGAATGTGAAGATGTAAAGATGAAGAGTTAAGTTATATGACTTATAAAGTTTAAAGACATTAGTGTTAAAAGAAGAGTTAAAATATTTGCAGCATGCTACTCAACTATTACTTGGCAGAAATGGAAGAAACTTGAAGATAGTTAAGTTATAAACTTCCTAAGTTTACAAATGTTCCATTACAGGAATGTACAGTTTTGGGCTTACTGGATACTCAAAACCTATTTGTTAATGTCAAAATGCTACCTTCGTTTCATTATTTTAGACCTTTAGTTATTTGTGTTAAATCTTTTTCCATCTCTGTCAAGGTATATTTTGTACCTTGATCTTCTTCTAAATACAAATTATATGCTTTATGCATGCATCATGGACAGCAGGAAAAAATTTATAGCCTTCAAATAAAATTATAGGTGTGAAATCTTCCACAAACAGCAATAATTTACTGTATCATTTGACATTTTTATGAAACATAATATTCATAGAATTTTAGAGTTGCCAAATCAATAATTTCTTTCAGTGTGGAAAACTATTTTACATTTATCTTTTAGAAGTTTTTTTTAAGTAAAATGAGTAAAATACAAACCTACAAAATGGAGGCAATAATGGTTGTATAGTGCTATGTCTTTAACTGCATAGTACTATGTTGGAAATTAATGACCATATAGCGCTCCTTTTGATGCATTTCTGATTTGAGGTCTACATGAATGCTCCAATTATAGTGTGTTTTAGATAAATTAATTAAAAGATGAGTTAACAAATAGTGTGTCTTGCTGCCAATCTATGTGGTTGCTGCCATCACTAAAAATTCAATGATAGGGAATGCATTAGTTTCCCATTGCTGCTTTAACAAAGTATGTATTTAGCGCATAAACAGGACACATGTATTGTCTTACAGTTCTGAGGGTCTGAAGTCCAACGTGGGTTTGACTAAGTATTTTAGTCTACTGGGGCTGTCATAATAAAATACCACAGACTGTGTGGCTTAAACAACAGGAATTTATTTTCTTACAACTCCAGAGTCTGGAAAGTCCAAAATCAAGGTTCTGGCCAATTTGCTTTCTCACGAAGGCTTTCTTCTTGGCCTGCAGATGGCAATCTTATCATTGTATCTTCAAATGGTAAGGAGAAAAAGAAAGAGCGAGAGCATACAAGCTTTTTTATTCCTCTTATGAGGGAACTAGCTCTACTAAATTAGAATCTCATACTTAGGATCTCATTTAAACTTTATCACCTTCTCACAGCCTTGTTTCCAAATATAGTCACATTAGGGGTTAGGACATCAACATATGAATTTTGGAAGAACACAAACAAACATTTAATCTGGAATCCAAGGCTAAAAACCAAAGATCATGAGTGTTGCATTTCTTTCTGCATTCTATAGGAAGAAACGATTTTCCTGCTTTTTCCAGCTTCTAGAGGCTGCCCACATTTACTTCCACATTCATAACTTCCTTCCATGTTGAAAGCCAGTACATTAGTTTCCTAGAATTTCTTTAACAAAGTACCACAAAATGAGTGGCTTAAAAATAACAGAAATTTATTTTACCATAGTCCTGTAGGCCAGAAGTCTGAAGTCAAGGTGTTGACAGGGTTAGTTCTTTCTGAGGACAATGAGAGATAATCTGATCATGATTCTCTCTTAGTTTCTGGTGGTTTGTAGGCATTCATTGATGATTGCTGGCTTCCTTTAAAAAAAAGACTTTAAATGTGTTTATTTTAAAGATGAGAAGTACAATTCAGGATTAGGTAAATAAATGGCCATTTTAGAGGTAAACTTTGGATCTTCCTTTGGTCCCCTCTTCATCAGGTACCCTTATTGAGATTATGTGCCCCTCCCAGCCCAGCTGTTTCTCACTCCTGCCAATCCCTTTCTTATAGTATTATGATAACTTTTCAGGGTCCACCTATGAGTGACTACATGTGACACTCAATTCTTTGTTTCTGTGATAAATGACTGAGTATTATAAACTCTAAATACATATAAGTTGCTGCAAAGCCCATAATTGTATCCTTCTTTATGACTGCATAGTATTCAATTGTGTATACGTACCACATTTTTTTTTTACAACTCCATTTTTGACAGTTAGCATGGTTGGTTCCATGTTTTTGTTATTGTGAATAGTGCTGCAATAAACATGCACGTACAAGTATTATTTTTTAAATAAAATTATTTGAGCTCCTCTGGGTATATTCCCAGAAGGGGGATTGCTGGGTAGTATGAAAGGTCAATTTTTAGATGATTGTTGGCTTTCATATGCACCACTCCAATTCTCCATCTTCAGTTGGCATTCTCCCTGGATCTGTTCAAATCATCTTTCCTCTGTGCATGTCTCTCTGTGTTGAAATTTCACCTTTTTATAAGAACACCAGTCCTATTGATTGAGATCCCACCTTGATGACCTAATTTTAACTAAATTACCTTTTAAAATATCTAATTTCCAAATAAGGTATATTTGGAGGCAGTGGGAATAAGAACTGCAGTATTTGGGGTGGGGGGGCTGCGGAGAGGGACACAAGTAATCCACAGTAGCAATAGCCAGCCAAGTCCTTCTCATATTGCAATACATCAGCCTTACTTCCTCTTTTGCCTCCCTCTTCCACTTTTAAGAAGTCTTGTAATTACTTTAGGCCTTCACAATCCATAATGAAAAATAATCTTCCTATTTTAGCAACATAAATCCTGTCAGCTACCTTAATTCTCCCTTGCCATGTTAGGTAACATATTAGCAGGTTCCAGGAATCAGGATTTAGACATGTTGGAAAGGTCTTTATTCTTCCTACCACAGAGAGAAACTGGAATTTATCAAAAGAATCAGAGACAGTCCAGATGTGGTTTGAAGAAAGTGTTAGAAATCCTACGTATGTTAGGAAATGTACAGATAGGGGCTCCCTTGGAGAAGATGGTGGCTGAGCAAGTTGAACTATGCAAGTACTGGTGTGAGTGAGTGAGTGTATGGAAAATTTTGTGTATGTGCTGGTGAGTGAGTGGGCATGTGAATGGCTGACTGAGTGAGGGCTAGGGAGCTAGTGGCCAGGGTTATCCTGGTGCAGTGGCTGGTGCTGCAGTTGCTGGGCTTGGCCCCTAGTGAGTCCGTGGACACAGAAGTGAAATACCATTTTTTTTTAAATCAACAAAACCCCTCCTGGGAAGAAAATGCTGGGAAAGACTAACTAAGTTGGGGCTTGTGAGGAAGTGGCCAGGGCCCTGGTGCAACAACTGGTGCTGTAGCTTATCTGTTTGGTCCCTGTTTCTTCCCAGTTTGCAGAAGCTGAGTGCCATTTTTTTTAAATGGACAAAATTTTTCCTGTGAAGAAATGGAAGGGAGAGACTACCACCCCAGGCTCTGTTTCACCTCTGCAGCAGGAAAGACTGCTGGCTCCAGGCTTTGCCTCACCACTTCAGTGCCTGGCAGAGCATTGGCAGCAGGGACTGCAGAAGGAGTTCAGAGGTAAGTCCCACAGAAGAGGACAAGAGAGGCATCCTACCACCATCTGGAAGGTGGGGCAGGAAAGTACTCCGACTTGCTCACCATGGAGCAACAGACCCGATCTCTGTGAAGGGTGGATCAACTACTCAGGGATTGATCATGACCCAGAGGGAATATCCTGAAAGCACAAACTCCCGAGGGACCTGATGAATGCTGAGTCCCAGTTGTCCCACCCCTTATCTTGATGCAGCTGTAGGACAAAGGGTATGACCACAAAAGGATGAGAAAGGACTCCAAAGAGATCAGTGGTGAATCTGGGGCTGACCCAAACTCCCTTCTCCCCAGCAATCCTCTGAATGTCAGCACACACAGCTGGACCATGACTGAGAGGGACAAACCCAGGTGGAGCTTGGACATCAGTCACAATAGGAGAACTCCATTCCAAGATAGGCCTGCCTGGGCCACACCCATCAGTACGTACCTGGGGAAGCAAGAATCCCACACTGCCCCACTGGACAAGATAACCCTGGCCATACAAGAGTGAAAGGGGAGGACTACAGCCCCACCCACCTTCACCAACCCTCCTCCTTCCCTGCTCTGGACACTGAGGAGAGAGTGAAAGAGGTGGCTCTGCAGGAGAGACCTGATTAGAGGAAAAATTATAGGTCGTGCCCCAAAAGGGCAGATTTTTTATTTATTTTTAATTTTTAAAAAAATTTTTTAAAAATTTATGCCTGTTTGTCTGTTAGTCCATCTATTTAAAAAATATTTTTCCTTTTTGCATACATGTGTATGTGAGGGTTTGAGCCACATTTCTTCAAAATTTTTTTCTTTATTCTTTTCTTTTTCTGTTTCTTTTTCTCTTATTTGTTGTTTTCTGTTTATGTGTGTGTGTGACTGATTGATTGTTCATCTTTCAACTTGGTTGTTGGTTAGTTTTTGCTCTTTTGTTCTTCTGTTTTTTTTATTTTGATTTATTATAGTTCAAGGTGTGTGTCAATATATGTATGAGGGCTCAATCTGAATTCCTTTTTTCTCTTTTCTTTTTTCTGGTCTTTCAGTTTTTCTTCTCCATTCACTTTGTTCTAGGCGTGTGTGTGTGTGTGTGTGTGTGTGTGTGTGTGGGTGTGTGTGTGTGTTCAGTTTTCTTGGAGTCTTTGTTTGCTTGTTTGTTTTCATTTTGTTGTTATTCAAGTTTGTTTTGGGGTATGTGTGTATGTCTGTGTGTGTGTTCAATTGTTTTTTTCATTGGTTTCTACATTACATCACCATATAGAGTTGTGGTGGGGAGTGGGCCTCAGGGAACACATACCACAAAACAAGAACATTGCAATTTTCAAGTCGTTTCTGAATCCTAGTGTCCTATCCCCTACTTTATTCGAATTTTAAAAACTACAAGAGACAGCAAAGCTTCCCATCCACCATCCTAATTCAAAATAGAGCAAATCCAGAGAACAGATAAGGGAAGAATAGAGGACTGAGCAAACATCAGAAGGGAAAGCCTCTCCAATTGACACTGAATAACAGAACTAAAGAGAAAAACAAGAGATCAGTCACAGATGAGGAAAAACCAAAGGAGGACGTCAGGCAATTTCAAGTGTATCGAAGACAAAACTGCTGAAAAATCAGACCTTGGTGCCCAAATAATGGAAGTCACCAACGACTGTCCCCAGAATACCACAGGGATTAGAGAATGTATGGAAAGAGTGAATAAGACTCAAGAAAGGCAAGATGCAAAACTGAAAGAACTTGTAACAGAGATTTTGGAAATGAAAAATTTAATCCAGGAAATAAATAACAAGATGACAAGTGTGGGAAGCAGAATTAATCTACTGAAAAATCTCAGAATTTGAAGACCAGAACATGGAATTAAACCAATCTGTAAAAAACATAGAAAGACGACTCAGAAAGAATCCACAAGAGATATGTAATTATATCAAGATGCCGAACCTACACCTGATTGGTTTTCCAAAAGAAGAAAGGGAAATGGAGAACACTTGAAGTGAGTATTCCAGGAGGTAATCCAAGAAAACTTTCCTCATCTCACCAGATATGTGACTAGCCAAGGACAAAAGATACAGAGAATCCCCGCAAGACATCAAATGAGAAGACCAACCCCTATTAGACACATAGTAATTCACCTACAAAAAGTAGGCACAAAGAAAAAATCCTAAAGGCAGTAAGAGAGAAGGGTCAGACTTCCTACCAGGAAAAACAAATCAGAAAAGCAGCAGACCTAATGGCAGAAACACTAAAAGCAAGAAAAGGATGGAGTCCTATATTCAAAGTCATCAAAGATAAACAATTTCAACCAAGAATTTCCTATCTCACCAAGCTCAGATTCATCAGTGATGGAGAATTAAATTGTTCCCAGATATACAACCCCTAAGAGATTATGCAGTTTCCAGACCAGCTCTACAGGAGACACTTAAAATGGTATTCAGCAGAGAAGAAAGAAAAAAAAGAATGACCATATACTTTCCAAGAGAATAGCAGAACACAGAACCAACAGGTAATACAGTGCAACAAAAAATTGAAAACCTACACATACATCAACCCCAAAGCCAAAAGAAAACAAGCAAAGAAAAAAGTTTATAAGAACCTCATGATAGGGATAAACAATCACATTTCAATAATCAGCCTAAGTGTGAATGGACTAAATGCACCACTGAAAAGACACAGAATAGCAAACTGGATAAGAAACCATGACCCAATTATTTGCTGCATCCAGGAAACTCAACATAAGGGACACACAAAGACACAAAGTTAAAGGATTGAAAATGAATTCTCAGGCAAATGGATCATAAAAGAAGGCAGGAGTTGCAACCTTAACATCAGACAAAACAACTTTTAAGTTATCAAATATTTTTAAAAGATGCAAAAGGACACGACATAATGATAAAAGGTTCAATCCATCAATAAGAAATATCCAACTAAACATATATGCACTCAACACAGGAGCACCAGCATTTATAAAGCAACTGCTAAGTAAACTCAAAAAAGTTATTGGCTCTAACACTATAATAGCAGGGAATTTGAATACGATGCTAACAGCCCTAGATAGATCATCAAGGCAAAAATTCAACAAGGAGATTAAGAATCTAAACTTGA
This sequence comes from Cephalopachus bancanus, assembly GCA_027257055.1. Lineage (NCBI taxonomy): Eukaryota > Metazoa > Chordata > Mammalia > Primates > Tarsiidae > Cephalopachus > Cephalopachus bancanus. The sequence continues at coordinate 1,135,164 of JAPVLO010000402.1, forward strand.
CACTTGACCAAATGGACTTAATAGATACCTACAGATTATTCTACCCAACAACCACAGAATATACATTCTACTCATCACCTCATGTAACATACTCCAAGATCGATCACATTCTTGGCCATAAATCAAGCATAAACAAATTCCATAAGGTTGAAATCTTGCCATGCACATTCTCAGATAATTGTGGAATAAAAATAAATATCAACACCAACAAAATTCCCCCAAAGCCCACAAAGACGTGGACACTAAACAGCATGATGCTGAACAACTACTGGATCCACACTGAAATCAAAGCAGAAACTAAAAGATACCTGGAAACAAATGAAAATGAAGAAACATCTTACCAAAACCTCTGGATGCCATGAGAGCAGTTCTCAGAGAGGAATTTATATTTCTACGAACCCATATCAAGAAAACAGAAAGATCACAAGTTGAGAGGCTAACTAATAATCTAATGGAGTGGGAAAGAGAAGACAACTAAAACCCCAACTTTAGCAGGGGAATCCAAATCACCAACATAAGAGCCCAAATACCGAACATAGAAGACAAATTTATCATAGAAAACATCAACAACAACAAGAAAAACTGGTTCTTTGAAAGAATTAACAAGATTGATGAACCCCTAGCCAGAATGACCAAGAAAAAGAGAGAAAAAGTCCAAATAAACACAATCAGAATTGCAAAAAAATTAAATGACAACAACCCTGAAGAAATGCAAAATACTATCGGAGTTTACTATGTACACCTATATGGAAACAATCTTGATGACCAAAATGAAATGGAGGACTTTCTGACATCACACAACTTCCTTAGGTTGAAACAAGAAGACATTGAGACACTATATCAGAGGTCCTCAAACTTTTAAAACAGGGGCCAGTTCACTGTCCCTCAGACCGTTGGAGGGGCGGACTATAGTTAAAAAAAAAAACTATGAACAAATTCCTTTTCTTTTTTTTTTTTAGTGACTAAATAGACCAATAACAACCCAGGATATTGACTCTGTTATATGAAAACTACCTAAAAAAAAAAAAAAAAAAAAAAAAAAGCCATGGACTAGATGGCTTAGCAGAATTCTACAAAACGTACAAGGAGGAGCTGATACCAATCCTACTGAAAGTATTTCAGGCAATTGAGATAGATGGAATTCTCCCCAAATCATTTAACAAAGCTAACATGACACTGATACTCAAACTGGGTAAAGATTCAACAAAAAAGAGAACTATAGGCCAATATCCCTTATGAAGTAGATGCAAAAATCCTCAGCAAGATTCTAGCAAATTGGATCCAAAAACACATCTCAAAAATCATCCACCATGACCAAGTAGACTTCATCTTTAGGATGCAGGGCTGGTTTAACACTCGCAAGTCCATAAATGTAATTAAATATATCAACAGATGTAAAAACAAGAACCACATGATTATATTATTAGTTACAGAAGAAGCTTTTGATAAAAACCAGCATCCCTTCTTGATAAAAACACTCAAACACCTAGGTATAGAAGGAACATACCTGTTAATGGTAAGTGTCATTTATGATAAACCCACAGCTAACATATTGCTAAATGGACAGAAACTGGAAACATTTCCCCTGAAAACTGGAACAAGACAAGGCTGCCCACTCTCATTCCTCTTGTTCAACACTGTGTTGGAAGTCCTAGCTAGAGAAATTAGACAAGAGAAGGAAATCAGGGGTATCCAAATAGGAAAAGAAGTAGTCTAGTTATCCTCTTCGCTGGTGATATAATCCTATACCTTGAAAATCCAAGGGAATCTGTCAAAAACCTGTTTGCACTGATAAAGAACTTACGCCAAGTCTCAAGATACAAAATAAATGTGCAAAAGACAGTTGCATTCCTATACATCAACAACAAGCAGACAAAGACCCAAATTAAAGACCCAAATCACATTCATAATAGCCACCACAAAAAAGTAAAATTCCTCGGTGGCATCTTCCTAACTAGAGAAGTGAAAGACCTTTACAATGAGAACTACAGAACACTGCTCAAAGACATCCAAGAAGACACAAACAAATGGAAAAATATTCCATGCCCATGGATAGGAAGAATCAACATTGTTAAAATGTTCATCCTACCAAAGGCAATCTACAGTTTCAATGCAATACCCATTAAGCTATCTACATCATTCTTCACAGACCTGGAAATTACAATACAGAAATTTATATGGAACCATAAATGACCACAAATAGCCAAAACAATCCTTAGCAAAATAAGCATTGCAGGAGGTATCACACTTCTGGACTTCAAACTTTGCTATAAGACTATAGTAATCAAATCCGCTTGGTATTGGTACAAGAACAAGCATACAGACTAATGGAACAGGATAGAGATTCCAGAAGCAAAGCTTCAATTTCTCAACCAACTCTTTTTTGACAAAGCCTCTAACAACAACCAATGGGGAAAGGAGAACCTATTCAGTAAATGGTGCTAGGAAAACTGGTTGATCACACGCAGAGGATTAAAGCAGTACCCCTACCTATCACCATACACAAAAATTAACTCTAAATGGATCAAAGACCTAAATGTAAAACCTCAAACTATAAGAGTCTTAGAAAACACAGGAGATACCCTTATGGAGATTGGAACTGGCAACCAATTACTAGTTAAGAAATAAGAAATATTTAAGAAATAAGATAGATTTGTAGGACCTTATCAAACTAACGAGTTTCTGCAAAGCAAAAGAAACCATCAAGAGAGCAGGCAGACAGTTCACAGAATGGGAAAAAAAATATTTGCCAATTCTATCTGACAAAGGCCTAACATCGAAGATATACAGGGAACTTAATCGCACAGATAGGAAAAATACAAACAGCCCCATTTAAAAGTGGGCAGTCCCACTTGTCTATCTTATTTCTTAAGGTATGGGCATTTAGGGTTCTGATATGGAATTGGTTGCCAGTTCCAACTTCCATAAGGTTGTCCCCTCCGTTTTCTAAGATTCTTATAGTTTGAGATTTTACTTTTAGGTCTTTGATCCATTTAGAGTTAATTTTTGTGTATGGTGATAGGTAGGGGTCCTGTTTCAACCTTCTGCATGTGATCAGCCAGTTTTCCCAGCACCATTTACTGAATAGGTTCTCCTCTCTCCAGTGGTTGTTGTTGGAGGCTTTGTCAAAGATGAGTTGGTTGAGAAACTGAGACTTTGCTTCTGTAGTCTCTATCCTGTCCCAGTGGTCTATATACCTTCTCTTGTGTCAATACCAGACTGTTTTGATTACTGTAGCCTTATAGTAAAGTGTGAAGTCTGGAAATGTGATACCTCCAGCTTTGTATCTCTTGCTAAGAATTGTTTTGGCTATTCGTGGTCGTTTATGTTTCCATATGAATTTTTATATTGTCATTTGGGAAACTGCTAGGGGAGGGAGGGGCATATCTCATCAATGGTACCTGCATAATCAACATTTGTATACCTAACCCTTAATTGTACCCCACATCTTTTTAATTAAAAATAAATATATAATTAAAAAATGAAATTCAAAACAGTGGGCAAAAGATATGAATAGGCAATTCTTAAAAGAAGATACACAGGCAGCCAACAGACACTTGAAAAAGCACTCAGCCTCACTCATTATCAGAGAAATGCAAATCAAAAACACATTGAAATACCACCTAACCCCAGTAAGAATGGCCAACATTAATCAAACAAACAATAACAGATGCTGGCAAGAATGCAGAGAGAAAGGAATGCTTCTACACTGCTAGTGGGAATGCAAACTAGTGCAACCTGTTTGGAAGACAGTGTGGCAATTTCTAAAAGAACTAGAAATTGACCTTCTGTATGACCCAGCAATTCCCCTACTGGAAATATACCTGGAGCAACTCAAATCATTCTACAAAAAAGATACCTGCATATGTATGTTTCATGCAGCTATATTCGCAACAGCAGAAACATGGAAGCAACTATGCTGTCCATCGAAGCTGGACTGTATAAAAAAAATGTGGTACATATACATAATGGAATATTATGCAGCCATGAAAAAGACAAACATATGAACTTTGCAGCAACTTGGATGAATTTAGAATCAATCATACTCAGTGATCTATCACAGAAACAAATAACAGAGTACTATATATTCCCACTCATAAGTGGACCTTGAACAATTATAGTACTATAAGAAAGGGATTGGCAGTAGTGGGAAACTGTCAGGGGAGGGAGCTGGGATTGGCAGTTGAGGGAAACTGCTGGGAGAGGGAGCAGTACATCTCATCAGCAAGGGCACCACTCAATCAGTGTTTTTATACCTAACCCTGAATTGGATCCCACATCTTTATAATAAAAAAAAATTAAAAAAGGAAATGTATGGAAAATATGACTCTGTAGTGGGCATGGTTTCTAAGCTGCCTTCTAAAGAGGAAGGTTTTTGAGTTTTTGAATGAGCTAAGTACATTTAGTGTCAGTGTTAAAATATTCTGAATATAGGGGTAATTGTGCATTTTCACAACATTCTTGCATAGTACATCTCCCAATCCTCCATAAAACGTCAACTTCTCCTCTAAATGAATACTCTAAATAAATGCTTAATATCTTAAGATTGAGTTTGAGTTAATTAGCATGCTATTTTTTACATAACTGTTGTCTAAAATGCTAAAGAGTTCAATTTCAAGGAACACATTTTTTGTTTTAGGATAGAGTCCTTGAAGAATCAGACCTCTGTGCCCTACCCTATCCCTGAAAACACACATATGCACTTACGAATGCACACACACAGGTACACACATATGCATACACACAGAATTCATTGCTGTTTCATTGGTGAAACAAAGGAGATAGAAGAGCGCTTTTGTGTACTCATTTAAAATGAATTCCTTTCTTCATGTCTGGTAAATATGTAGAATTTTGATAAGGTTTTCTTTGTACTCAAGCCCATTCTTGCCTTCACTGAATATTTAGATTTTACTTCATGGTTTTTAAATAATTTATATAGTTAATATTTATTTTATATTATCATAAGTTTACTGAGACCTCTTACATTCAATATGCAAATGCATTAAGGAAAGTGTACAATCTAATTTCCTGGACTAAAAACCTGAATTGAGTATCCCATTTAGTGTATGTGTCAAAGAAGAGGAATTAGGTAAGAACATTCTGAATTATTTCCAAAATCTTCTTCAGGATCACGGTCAATTGCTACAGAGATTGGGAATTTCTTTGGAAGTGTAAAACAGAGGGGAGGGATAAAACAGAGGGAAAGAGAAAGTGCAAGTATTTGAAAGAATGTAAATAGGAAAGAATGAAGAATGATGGAAATAAATGAAAGATGAGAAATCTCTGGAGGCTGAGAAATTAAGAGCGACCACAAAACAGGGGACAACTCAGAATTCTAAGGAATAGAAATAATATTCTCTGGACAGAGAATACAGAGAGACATGAAGAAATAAGTAATTATAAAAAGAGAGAATTGTTGATATAAAAATAAAGAGGAAGTGAAAGAGAAATGAAAATATGAACAAGGAGAGAAGGGAGGAAAGTATAACCTGGAGACTAAGATATTTTTTATTATTTGTGGAGTACATTTTCTTTCTATCCTAAGGGAAGAAAATAGGGAATGTATGATTAGACTATGATAAAAAGTGAAGAGATGATGGCAGCCAGAAGACCAGAAACTTCTCAGACCACTTGGAGGACGCTGTATTCTGACTTTGAACGCTGGTTGGAATTCATTCTTGCACATGAATCCAGGAATGATGAATCTCTGGGTGCTGCACCACGGTCCCAGATTCATAAATCACCCATAGACTCTGTACATAGGAGTTTTATAAATGATCCTCCAGTCATAGTAATCACAGGCTGTGGGAAAAGAAAATGACCCTTTCCTTTTGGGCAATTTTCCTCTGTGAAGTTACAGTCCTACGACCAAAATACCATTCCCTAAAGGAGCTATCTACGTGTACGCCACAAGCTTGCAAGGTTGTTGGATCCTTAAGTGACTTCCAAGGTCTTCCCTATGTCCTTTTCAGAGAATGCTGGGAGAATTCAAAGATTAATAATTCAACACTGGTTAAAAATGGAATGATATATGTATTTAGGAGCTGGACCAAAATAATGAAATAAAATAAAAACCTAAGCTCTGCATGTGAAAAATTTCAATCAAATGCCACAAGGGTTCCCATCTAAATTTCATGTTCCTCCTTGTAGACTTTGGCTCCTTAGATATATGCTCAATATGTGTGTACACACATACAGTTGAATGCTGATTGGCATTACAGAATCTTCTTGTTTTCTTAGGCAGAATTTGTGTGTGTGTGTGTGTGTGTGTGCGCGCGCGTGTGCGTGTGTGTGTGCGTTCACGTGCACGTGGATACAATCAAAATACTGGCTAGATTCAGGGTTGTTTTAAAAATTATTCCTGATTTGCTTACCACTAGGAAAGAAAGACTCATGTTGCAAGACACGTGCATTTCTAAAGTTCTCTCCTTTTCAAATAAATATCTTCTCATTAAAATTTATAAGTAATGACAAACATTGCTCTTTCATCGTACAGGTAACTCAGATTGATGCAAAATGAAAAGAAAGTGAGAAATTGCTATGCTAAGCACTCTAGGATCATCTATCATAAAATCTTTTTAGCATAAATCTTTTTATCTTTATTTTTTAGATAAATTAAAATGGTAAGAAATGTGCAGTCTTATGAAATTAGTCAAGATGCATGTTTGTGTTACACCAATGTGTCGTCATTTTTGTTTGCTATGTAGTTATTATCAGTGGCAGTTGTCTGATTGTTTAGGTTTCTTCAGGAGTAACAGAAAAGTTTAAAAACTAAGAACTCAATTTAAAACATTTTGAATTCTATTTTACCATTAGGTACCATTCTCATAACTGTGAGGCAAGGCATTGCATTTTCTGAGTCTAAGCCAACATAAAAGTAAACTCTGAATCACACAGCTGGGAGTCTCTTTAGAAGACCTTCAAACATTGGTTCATGGAGGAGAAAGTACTGTGGAAAAAAAAGATTATGAGAGAAGGAGAGAAGAAACAAGACTCAAAGTGCCTTAAGATCCAAATAGTCATACTGTATATCTTTTGTGTGGTTATGAATTTGGAAAAAAGGAATAATAAAAAGCTCAATCACTTGCCTATCTTAATTCTGTTTTTAAATATGCTTCTTATTGGATTGTAAACAAACTGCTTTTGACAGCTACCTCTAGACATGTCTTTAAGTGTTTTCCTTTCTATTTCTTAATGAAATGTTTTACTCACTACAAGAGTGATGCTGCAAACAGACATTTCCTCATTCAGATACATATAAAAAATTAAATCTGTAGCAAAGCTCACAAGTGTTACCCTAATCTTTCCTTTCCTCCTCTCCCCTCCCTCCTCTTTTCTTCCTGCTTTCTTTCCTTTTTTTCCTCTAACCATCTGATGAATCTGTAATCATGTAGTGGGAGTAGTAAAATATTAATCTGTCCTGTCATTCATAATATTTCAGAAATCTTGAAACACTTCAAACAATTTTAAAGCTGAGTGTGTTTTTTCTTTAGTGTTTTTACTAATAGAATTTAGTTTTAAACAAATATCTAGCAGAAAGTATACAGAATTGCCTTATAAAGTTCCTAGAACCAACCCTGTTTTATGTATCATTAACATCATGTGGTACATTTGTCATAATTGATAAGCCTATATTAGTACATTATTATCATTAGTTAAAGTTCATAATTTATAGTAGGGCTCACACGGTGTAGTGCTATTTTTATTATTAAAAATATATAGCAGGGGTGAATCCTGATATTTCCAGGGCCTCTAGTTAATGGAAGCAATGCAGTTGTAGTAATGCTACTACCATGTGCCTTAGAGGGTGGTTCTTGTAGCAGAAGACTTGAAGAAGAAAAAAGGGCAGGAAAGCAGAAGAAAACAAGGACAAACAAAGCTACTGAGCTCATCATGGGGTCTTTGAGAAATGCTGTTCATTAGTTACTCTGTATCCTAATGCATGAGGCCAAGAGCAGCAACATGTTATGTAGTGGATATAATCCAACCTAGCACTTTTTCTTGATCACATATGCCTTGTAGAGATTTTTACTCTACTTATGCTCTGAGGATGTTTATGAGGGAGAATATCAGTATCTGGTGAATATTTTCAGCATTTCAAATGAAGTGATATACAGATTATACAATGACTAAAGCTCTGCATTTAGGATTTAGCATTTCAGCATTTTGTTTTGTTACTTTGGAGAGTTAATCTAGTTTGTTTTTATTCAACAGTTTTTTCAGCTATTAAAAACCTTGATACCCAAATATACTGCATTCTCTCCATATGTACCATCTTCTGGTAACCCAATAACTGCTATTATTGTTTAACTTTTATTGAGTGCTGTGGGTGCAGTGGATGCAGGAAAGTATATATAAATAAGCCCTCAGTGTGATGTCTTTCATTTTGGGGCAAATTTTAAAGATATGTCATTAGTGCATTTATTATCATTATGGGTTGACTTATATCCCACTTTCCTCCCCAAAAATGATATGTTGAGATCCTAAATCCCTGTACCTCAGAATGTGACTTTATTTAAAGATAGGGTCTTTACAGAGGTAATTAAGATAATTAAATAAAGTGAATTTACTGTGAAAGGGGATAACCCAATATGACTGGTGCCTTTACTAAAAGGGAAAATTTGGACACAGAAACATTGTGTCTAGAGAAAACAATGTAAAGACACAGGGAGAGACAGCCATCTACAAGCCAGGGAAGAATCCTGGAACAAATCTTCCTCTCACAACCCTCAGAAGGAACCAACCCTGTCAACACCTTGATCTCAAACTTCCAGCCTATAGAAGTGTGAGACAATACATTGTTGTTTGTTTAAGCCAATCAGTTTGTGGTGCCTCATTATAGCAGTCTTAGTGAACTACTGTAATTATATCTTCAAAAGACACTTTCTGTTTTTGTGCATATATAGAATGCCAATGTTCAACTTTTTGAACTGGTCAGTACCACAGTCAGTGGTCTCAGTTTTAAAGAATTATAACTGTAATTTCCAGTCAAAACTGTAATTTCCAGTCAAATACGATGTATTGCCATATACACCTGAGGTGCTGAATTTTATTCTAGGTGTATTAAAAGAAGGTTTTACATACCCCCTACAGGATTGCATGAACAAAAATGAAATAATGCCTATAAAATGTTTGACACATATAAATGCTCTGCAAAGCTTAGGCATTATTATTTTTTAAAGTGTTGTGCACAAAAGTCTTTTAAGTGTTATATATGGTTTTAAAAAGACTATAAAAGAACAGACTATAATACAGATGGCACCAAAGGGGAAGCTAACATATTCCTAAAGCTCTGTACTCTTCCTTGAAAATACAGTGTATCTTGAATAATTTATTCAAATGAAAGCAACGTGTGGCTTTAAAAAGGCTTTGAGTATCAACTTGTTAATGTAAAGACACATATAGGGGAAAATATTCACAAAGGACTAACATTGCAGCCTGTGATTAAGGACTTTTTTCCCTCATCATTTCTAAAGCAGCAAGGTTCTGTTCACTTCCAGTTATGGAGCCATATATTTATGTGTTTTATGCCTACTTAGATACCAAACATTCTTGCCCCTGCCTTAGGTTAATGATGACATACATTGCCCAGAACAATGTAACGCAATAGTGCTTTTAGAAGTAGTTGAATCTTTTGGATGAAGAAAGAAGTCATTCTCGCTCTCTTAATGACTACAGTTGTCACTTTTGGGTATTCTTCATTATCTAGATGAACAAAACTTAATCAGCTCCAGTCAGTAAGTCAATATGAAAACACAGGCATAAGGAGGCAGCCCCCTCACCTCACGTGCTGGACAGCTGGGATTGAGTTATCTTAATGTAAAAAGGATGCTTGAAAACCCCAACCAAAAACATCCACCAGATCAAGTCTATTTCTTTCTTTTTTTCCCTGGGGTATTGAATTTCAGAACTTTAACAAAGTGATGGTTTAAACTTTTGAAAGAATCCCAAGTTGTTTGCTAAAGAATGTTTTGACCTTGTCTGCTGGTAGATATTTTTAATATGTTACCTCCGTCTTCTCAGAGAGAACTTTACATTTAAATAATAAAGTGTAAGCTTGGCATCTGTTTAGCTGGCTTATAGATACAATGCTCTCCTTTCAGTGTATTAAACCAAATTCCTAGATGTCAGTCAGTTGCTATCAATGTATACTCAAAATATTTACTATTTTACTCTGATTAAAATCCCAGCTCAAATAATTTTTATTCAAAAGGCAGATTCTAATTTAGTGGTTCTCAAACCAGCCTCTGAGTTAGATAACACCAGTAGAGTTTGTTTAAAAAAGAAAAAGGATTCTCAGCCTTTCAAATCTTTTTGGGTCAGACTTTCAGGTTAGGTTATATATTTTTAAATAATCTCACGAATGAGTCTGTGCACTCAGCCTGGCACAAGAACCACAGATCATATGCAATAAATTCTAGCATTGGTGAAACCAAAAGTAGTTTCTATAATAGCTGCTAATGAAATTATTGCAAATTTTATGATGTAAAAATTTGTTATAAATGATGGATATCTAAAAAGCAGTTGAATTTAGTGAACATAAATGGCCTTCAGGGTCAAATAAACCGTGACCAAGTAACCTAACTCCTCTAAGTTTCCTTGTATTTTAAATGTGGAACAAAATAATCATCATGCAAGTGGAGTGAAGAGGCTGTACTGTAAATACCATCACAGTGCCAGGCATATACAGAATACTCTATAGAATATAGAACAAAGAAGATCAATTACTCTAGAGGACAAATAAAACCACTTCCTTAGGGGAAGAGCGTAAACTTTGAATTTTATTATTGCTTCCTGTATTAACTAGAAGCAGCAGAAATTTAGGTATCTAAACTTCATTGTTTTCTATCTCTATATAAATAGCTTCATAGAATTATCGTATAACAAAATGCTCTTGATATTCATCAAGGAATACTAAAAGAAAGCCATACAATTACTTCTGCATCTTTGGCTAAACTGCTGAAAACATTGTTGACAATGTATAAAAGTTTACCTCTTGATGTTAAATACTAGGAAATAGATCTCTCTTCTAACATATTAATATTCTCTGAATTGCAGATCATTGCTATATAATTTATTTATTTGTTTTTTGAGCCATCACTGACAAGAAGATAAATTCTGACCTAAATCTGAAGTTTAACTAAAATAATTGTTAGACTATTTGCATTAGGTTCCTTCTTTGTCCTTATCCCCCAGCCCTTTTTATTCTCTCCATATAATTCTTTCCTAGTTTTTTCTTTTATTTTTAAATTATCTCAAATAATGTAAGAAGTATGTGGGTATAAACAAATCAACTATTCAACTAAATTTCTTAGCCAACTATTGCAGTAATAATGCTACATAACAATCTTCCTAAAACTCAAATCGCTACAATACAAACATTTATTCTGTCAAAACTAAACTTGCCCTTGGCAAAGTAAAACAGGCAAGGAAGACTGTTTAAGACGATTTCAATAAAGAAAAGAGATGAATACTGAATGTGAAATTAACCTCTGAAACAAAGGGCTGGAGAGTTTTTAAAGCAGGAGCTTGGGGAGGAAGTGAATAGCAGGCTATCTGTATTTACTAATTGTCATAATCAAATAAAATTTAAACCTTCTTCAAGACAGGAGGTTGTTTTACAATCTGGAGCAAGTGCCTGCTGAAGTTAGGCTTCTTCTATTCTACTATAGAAACTGAGGTTAGAATGCTATCTTTATTGATGATTATATTTCAAAGAGATGGTTCCTAGATCTCGAGAAGGACCTTCCTGATCTATAAAACTGGCTAGATGCTTTTTTAGGGATTTACATGTCAAAGAGGCAGAGAAAGAATTTACAATGACAAGTTTTCTAAAGTAAATGCTCTAAGAAAAGGGAGGCCAGAGGTGGGGCGTTGAGAAAGTCTGTCATAAGTTTAGAAAAGCTGAGAGGAAGGGTAAGGCTAAAATTTTGGTCAGTTCTCATACTCACAAGTCTGTGGTTGACTGGTTTTACTGCTTAAGGCTGGGCCCACTCAGGCAGCTCTGTTTCAGGCTGCAAGTTAGCTAGGCTTGGCTCCAGGCTGTGGCTTGCATGTTGTTTCACCTGGGGTATACAAAGTGCAAGAGCCAATGTATGCCACACAATAAATTTAAATTCATTAATTACATAACATTTGGTAATACCTTTAACCAAAGCCAGTAGGCTTGGTCAATGTGTATTGGCACTAAGTAACAAAGGATTAGGGAAGTATTTTCTGTCTACACTAATAGCAAAAGAGTGTGAATATTTGCTGAGCAATAATCCAAACTATCTCAGCAACGAATCGTCCTATAAAAACGAATACTTAACTGCAGAAGCAGATAATTGACTTCTAATCAATTATTTTTCCAGAGTAGAAAACTTCAAAGAATTTACAAAAATATTGCTTACATAGCCCAACCTCTTTTCCATTCTCACTTCCATCTTAAGATATGGATAGGAAAAACAGACAAAAATACAATAGGAAAATATTATGGGAGAAAAAAAAAAGGAGGATCTCCAGTGGTTTAAACTCCCGACATACTGCTTAAAATCATTAGGTATGATGGAAAAAATATCATATAAAATAATTGAATAGTCATACACACATGGACTTCAGCAAACCACAGTTCAAGAAATGCAAAGAAAAGAAAAAATATGACCTTGATGAAAGAAAACATGAATCATTATCATCTGGTGAAGTATATAGATATGAAAATAGAAAACAGATTACAACATTGCAGTTTAATGAGAGGATACCAGACTTGACACTCCATGAAGATAATCAGGGGGACATAGGAGGAAACTTTTATAAGTTTGGTTTTCAAAAAAGCAGGTATGACAAGTTTTAAAAGCCCTAGGGCACAAAAAGAAGAATGTATGAATAAGTACTTTTTAAACTTTTTAGCTCAGAGTATAAATCTTAAGAGTATAAATTTTGAATTTAAATCTTAAAAATTATTGAGAAAGCCAAAGAGCTTTTGCTTATGTGCATTATAAAACTGATATTTCATATATTACATTATAAACAAAATATTTTTTAATGTGTATTTATTAATTTATTTACTAATAAACTTACATATCAACATGAATTCCAAAAGCTAGTAGATAGAGAAATGGCCAGGCTCACACCTCAAACAGACCATTTCATATTTTTAGACTGAGTGCAAGACTTTAAAAAGGGAAACTTGGTATGGGAAACATATGGGAGTGGGATAGAGTGCCAGTGTCTTGCTCTGATGGCTTATCTTGAGTAGTGGTCCTCCTGGAGGTCTGCTTGATGTTATCTCAGCTGCAGTCAGGTTAAGAATCAATCACCTCATGATTCATGACTCTTTCCCAAGCAGGGGGGTCCCGCAGTCAGGCTGTTTTAAGATTAACCTCTGGAATCTCTAAGCAAGAATACCATTAGATAAGAGCATGGTACAAGAGAGTGTCTGGTAGATAAAGGGAAAAAAGAAGTTTTTAAAATATGTTTCAATGCTACATCTTAAGATTAAGAATGAGAGAGAAAAAACTTTAAAATACATTTTAAGTCTGAGATACTTAGTTACAATCCTATTCCTTTCCTCTCACAAAATGATTCAAATGTATAGATAGATTACAGCAGAAAAAATCTGATAAATTGAGCTCTACAATCAACAATACCCTAAAAAATGTATTACCAGCTAAATGCTAGCTCCATGACACTTGAAAGAAGAGTGGATTGGATTTCAGCCTTGATATTAATTAGTTCCACATTTTAGACTGATGTTTTGAAGAATTATTTAAAAGTGAATTAAATTGAACAAATGAAAGAGGCTTTTTGTGACTAATATAGCTGTTTGTTCTTACATTTTCTTTCCATTGGCCCTACTTTCTCTGCACTTGTCAAATTTCTTTCCCTATAATTAATTTACTTTAGGACCTGGTAGGTATTATTCTTCTTAAATGCTGCAAAGATACTTAATAACTCCAAATAGTGTGACTATTCAGACCAATGACACAAATTTCAAGAAATCTACATTTCACTTTTTATCAGGAATAAATTTTATAATGAAAGATTTGGGTTCATAATTGTCTGCAAGGTGTGTTGAGTGCTTTTATTTATTAATCATTTTGCTTATATACAGATTAAGGGTTTTTTTGTTTTTGTTTTTTTAAGAATAGCATACCACACAATTATAATTAGAACACTAAGTGGCAAGAATACCTGCCTGGCAGAAAGCAAATGACCTTTTAGAGAATATGAGTTTAGAGAATTTTGCAGCACAGAAAAGAGAAAAATAATATTTCCAAGGGAGTCCTTATATCCAGTACCATATTTTCTTAATTTAGGGATTGTGTACTTAGGCTATTATTACCAACTACGAGGTTACTTCTGAATGTAAGATATTATGTAGGAGTTAGAACTGGTCTAGGACCAAAATCCACATTCTAATCCTACTTCTCTCATGGGGCCTTGACCACAAATCTAACCATTCCAAGCCTCATTATTTGTCAACTGAAATCTTTGAGGACTCTACTACATGATCTGTAGCTGTTACTTTCCACTCTGTTGTTACATGATTTTAAGAGGAAGCATCTCCTATAGACCAAAATGGAAAAAAGTAGGCTGACAGTGACCATAGAATGACAGAAACAATCAAAGAGAATGAGGACATGAATAAAGAGAATATGAGAATAAGAAAGCATGATTGTATAATTGGAAAGTATTTTATAAAACCATGAACGACCACTGAGAAATTTTTAGCAAGAAATAGAAATAGAACAGTTTTATATATGGCTATTATGGTTTTTGCTCCTATATGCTACTGTAACACCCTATACTTATGCACATTATAGAATTGATCACGTTCTATATTGTAATTTCGTTTACCTGTTAATCTCCTCTCTTGAATAAGCTACTTGGGCAGGTGGGAGGTGGGGCTGGGAACACAGCAAGTAACTGCTGCTTATTCATCATCAATTCCCCAACACTTAGTACTGTGCTTGACATACAGCGAGCACTCTGTAAACATTTGTTGAGTGAAAGTGGTTTCTCTCTTATTTTCTGTGTTAAAGCCATTTAAACTTAAAAAAAATTTTGCATCAGATGTCACTGAACCTAGTATTTATAAAGTCACCTCAATTACAAAGTCAGATCAGAGATGATCAAACTTTAGCTGGTAGTCCAAACATCCCCCAAATCTGTTTTTGTAAATAAACAAATTTTTTTATTGTCACATAGTCACATTCATTTGTTTGCATACTGTCTAGGAATATTTTGCCTTACGATGACAGAGTTGATTAGTAGTGAGTAAGCCTGGTTAGCCTGCAGAGCCAAAAATATTTTATTTTACTTTTCTTTATTTTAAAGATGTGGGGTACAATTCAGGGTTAGGGATACAAATATTCATTATGCCGGTACCCTTGGTCATTCTGGCTAGGGTCCATCAATCTTGTTAATTCTTTCAAAGAACTAGTTTTTGTTTTGTTGATGTTTTCTATGATATTTTGGTCTTCTATGTCCTGTATTTGGGCTCTTATTTTGGTGATCTGTATTCTTCTGCTAAAGTTAGGGTTCTGGTGTTCTTCTTTTTTCAGCTTCCTCAGGTGATTTGTTAGGCTGTCAACCTATGATCTTTCCATTTTCCTTATGTTTTTTTGTAGAGATATAAATTCCCCTCTTAGAACTGTTTTTATGGCATCCAGAGGTTTTGGTGAGAAGTTTCTTTATTTTCATTTGTTTCTGAGAATCTTTTAATTTCCGCTTGATTTCAGGTTGACCTAATAGTTGTTCAACATCATGCTGTTTTGTGTCCATGTCTTTGTGGGCTTTGGGGGAATTTTGTTGGTGTTGATATTTATTTTTATTCTACTGTTGTCTGAGAATGTGCATGGCTATATTTCAACCTTATGGAATTTGTTTATGATGGATTTATGACCTAGGAAGTGATAGATCTTGGAGTACGTACCATGTGATGATGAGTAGAATGTATATTCTGTGGTTGTTTGGTAAAATATTCTGTAGGTGTCCATTAAGTCCATTTGGTCAAGTGTCAAGTTTAGGTTCTGGATCTCCTTGTTGATTTTTTTGCCTTGATGATCTATCTGGGGTGGTTAGTGGAGAATTGTAGCCCCCCTGCTATAATAGTGTTGAGTCAATATCTTTTTTTAGTTTACTTAGTAGTTTCTTTATAAATGCTGATGCTCCTATGTTGGGTGTGTATATGTTTAGGATGGATATTTCTTGCTGATGGATTGAAACTTTTATCATTAGGTAGTGTCCTTTCATTTCTTTTTAAATTTTTGATAGCTGAAAGGTTGTTTTATCTGATATTAAGATCACGACTCTTGCCTTCTTTTGTGATCCATTTGCCTGGAAACTCATTTCCCATTCTTTAACTTTGAGTCTGTGTGCATTCCTTGTGGTGAGATAAGTTTCCTGGATGCAGCAAATAATTGGGTCATGGTTTCTTATCCAGTTTGGCATTCTGTGCCTTTTCAGTGGTGAATGTAGTCCATTCACATTCATGCTGATTATTGAAAAGTGACTGTTTATCTTTGTCATGAGGCACTTGTAAAGTTTTTTTGTTTGCTTGTTTTCTTTTAGCTTTGGGCTTGAAGTATGTGTGCTTTTTCAAGTTTGTTTTTTCAATGTATTCTCTGTTGATTTTGTGCTCGCTGTTCTCTTGGGAAGTATGTGGTCATTCTTTTTTTTTTCCTTTCTTCTGTGCTCAATACCTTTTTAAATGTCTCCTGTAGAGCTGGTCTAGAAGATGCATAATATCTTAGAGATTGGACGTCTGGTAAGGATTTTAATTCTCCATTGCTGGTGAAGATGAGTTTGGCTGGTAGGAAATTCTTGGTTGAAATTGTTTATCTTTGAGGACTTTGAATATTGGACTCCAGTCCCTTCTGGCTTGTAGTGTTTCCGTCAATATGTTTGCTGCTATTCTGATTGGTTTTCCCCAGCATGTAGTCTGAACTTTCTCTCTTGCTACCTTTAGGATTTTTTCTTTTGTGCTTACTTTGTGTAGGCAAATTACTATATATCTAGTAGTTGGACTTCTCATTTGATGCCTTGTGTGGGTTCTCTGTATCTCTTGTATTTGGCTGGTCACATCTCTGGTGAGATGGGGAAAGTTTTCTGTGTTAACCTCTGGGAATACTTGCTCCAAGGTGTTCTCCACTGTCTTCCTTCTTCTGGGTACCAATTAGGTGTAGGTTCAACCTCTTGATATAATCACACATCTCTTGTAGACTTTGTTCTTTTTTTCTGAGTTTTCATCTATTTTTTTACAGTTTGGGTTAATTCCATGTTCTCTTCTTCGAGTTCTAAGATTCCTTTTTCTGCTAGATTAATTCTGCTTTCCATGCTTGTCATCTTGCTATTTATTTCCTGGATGAAATTTTTTATTGCCAAAATCTCTGTTACAAGTTCTTTCAGTGTTGCATTATGTCTTTTGAGTCTTATTCATTCTTTCCATCCATCCCCTAATCCTTGTCAAATTCTTGAGCCTGTCATTGGTGACTTCCATTGTTTGAGCTCTGAGATGTGATTTTTTAGGAATTTTCCTTTTGTTACATTTAAAGTTACCTGTGGTCTTCTGATGACTTTTCCTCATTTGTGACAGATCTCTTGCTTTTCTTTTTAGTTCCATTATTAAGTGGCAGTGTGAGAGGCTTTCACTTCTGATGTTTGCTCAGTTCTCTATTCCTCCTTGATCCTGGCTCTGGATTTGTTCTATTTTGAAACAGGACTTTGGGTGGGAAACTCTCTTATAGTTTTGGAAGTCAAATAAGTAGGGTATGGGAAGGTAGGATTCAGAAACTACTTGTAAATCAGAATGTTCACTGACTGTGGTATGAGTTCCCTGTGACCCACTCCCCACTACCACTCTATATGATGAAGCATGTGTATGTGTGTATACCTACTGAATCCAGGATACTGTAGCAGCAATGAGGAGAACAGAGAAAAATAGAATGAAATAAGATGGACACAAATAAAATAAAATAAATGAAAAAAAAACACAGAACAATGAAAGCTGAAACCCAAGCAAAAACAATTGAACACACACACACACACACACACACACACACACACACACACACACAAACACACACACCCCAAAACAAACTGGAATAGCAACAAGGTGAAATACACAAAAAAACAAATACTGAGGAAACTGAATACACACATACCTAGCACAGAATGAATGGAGAAGACAAAGAGAACGACCAGAAAAAAAGAAAAAAGAAAAAAAAGGAATTCTGATTGAACCCTCACACATATATTCACACCCACCTTAAACTATAAAAAATGAGAACAAAAGAGCAAAAACAAAAGAACAAAAATGACAAAAATCAAAATATACTGAAACATGAACACTCAATCATTCACACACACACACATAAACTGAAGGGGATGCAGATCAAATCCTCACATACACATTCATGCCCAAAGGAAAAATATGTTAAAAAATCGAAAAACTAAACAAAGGCAAAAAATTTTCAAAAACAAAAAAATTAAAAAAAAAACAACCCTGCCCTCTTGAGTCAGGTTCTGTAATTGTTCCTCTCTTCTGCTTCTTGGCTCTCTTCTGCAGAGCTCCCGCATCTTTCACTCTCTACCCAGTGTTCTGACCAGGGAAGGAGGAGGGGCAGTGGTGGTGAGTGGGGCTGTACTCCCCACCTCCCACTCTCATATGGTCAGGTGGGTCCCCACTGGTGGAGAGGTGGGGGATTGTCTCTTCCCCAGTTATGTACTCACAGGTGGTGGCCTGACCTATCTTGGAATGGAGTTCTATTGAGGCTGATGTCCAGGCTCCACCTGGGTTTGTCCCTCTCAGTCATGCCCCACCCTTATGGGTCTCAGTTCAGAGGATTGTTGGGGAGAAGGAGAATTGGGTCAGCCCCAGACTCACCACTGATCTCTTTGGAGGTCTTTCTCATCTTTTTCTGGCCACATCATTTTTCCTGTGGCTGAATCAGGGTAGGGGTGGGGCACCTGAGACTCAGCACTTGTCCTGTCCCTCTGAAGTTTGTGCTTTCAGGATATTCCCTCTGGGTCACGATCAACCCCGAGTAGTTGATCTGTCAGTCGCAGAGATCTGGTCTGTTACTCCATGGGGAGCAAGTCAGAGCACTTTCCTGCCTTGTTTTCAAGATGAGGGCATGGCGCTTCTTTTATCTTCTCCAGTGGGACTCTGCCTTTGGTATCCCTCCACAGCTCATGCTGCCAGTGTCTGGCCAGGCACTGAAGTGGTGAGGCAGAGCTTGGAGCTGGTAGTCTTTCTCTGGTGCTTCTTTGCAGAAAAACATTTGTCAGTTAAAAAAAAAATGAGGCTTGGCTTCTGTGACCCAGGAAGCGCTAAGGACAAAGCAGAGCAGCTACAGCACCTGCTGCTTCACCCGGAGGGGCTGTCCACTTGCTCACAAGCGACCACTTAGTCAGTATCTCCCAGCATTTTCTTCCCAGGCAAGGTTTTGTAGATTTTTTTAAAAATGGAGCTAGGTTTCTGCATCCTGGGAATAACTCGGGCCCAAGCCAAGCAGCTACATCACCAGTTACTGTACCAGGAGAACCCTGGCTGCTTGCTCCTGAGCCCTCACTTAGTCAGCCACTCACACACCCACTCACTCACTGACACGTACACAAAATTTTTCATACACTCACGACGTGTACACAAAATTTTCCATACACTCACTCACTCATACCAGTACTTGTGTAGTCTGACTGACTCAGTCACTATCTTCCTGACTTTCTTCACCAGAAATATTTTAAAGACCAGAGGAAATTTTAAGAAAATGTTGCTGATTCTTGGTCTGGGGTTATAAAAAAAATCATAACTAATGAAAACAAGACAACTTTAGTTAACAATAAAAGCTTATTATCCTCTGAATTTAGTTTTGTAAATATCACAATAAATGTCCATAGTTAACAAACAGGTTCGCTTTTCATTATTTGCATGTAAAAACTTTAGCTTTTTTTGTCTCTGTATATAACCACACAAATGTTATGTTAAAAAGAACATAGCCGCGCCTTTGGGAGGCTGAAGTGAGTGGATTGCCTGAGCCCGCGGGTTCGAGATCCGCCTGGGCAGCGAGACCTCATCTCTACAATAAATCAAAAAGTCAGCCGCGCATGGTAGTGCATGCCTGTAATTCCGGCTACTTGAAAGGCTGAGGCAGAAGGATCGCTGGAGTCCAGCAGGTCAAGGCGGCCACTGCACTCCAGTCTGGGCGACAGAGTGAGACTCCAACTCAAAAAAAAAAAGAACATAGCAATCATTTTACCTACAAACATCCATATCTCCCACACAAGTGATGCTTTTTATTTATCATTTAAAGAAATTTATTCTCTCTGGTTTCAGCAAATTGTGGGCTGATATCTGGCTTAAACACCAGGATACCCAGCAAGCTTTACATGGTCAGCATTCTCATATTCAGTTTCCTATTGCTTTTTTCTCAAGTATGGTATATTTCCAGGATGACAGAAGCTTAACAGAAATAACAAAGAAAATTGTCATAGCAAATAGACTAAAATTCACACAGATATAATTTGATATGTTCTTGGTTGAAAACTACTAAGCCGGTGATAGGAACAACAAACAACAATAGAATTATGACACTTTTCTTTTCATATTCTGGGAGCATGCTAAAGTCAGTCCAAATTTTGTTGCCACAATTTTCTTCCTTGATTGAGTAACTTAGATAATGGCATTAAGAAAGGCCAATAAAGTCCATCTGCTAAATATGAAATGAGAGAATGACATTCAGAGTTTCTGGACATTAGCCAGGACACCAGGCTGAACAGCGCTTGCTCTTCAGCTCTGTATAAGCTCCTTACATAGAAAGTAATGTGTGCAAAACAAATTTTGTGGACTCACTATGGAAGCAAGGGTGAACATGTGGGAATAAAAGATTGCAAAAACAAACAAACTAGACAAAACAAAGTGTAGTCTTTTGCTTATGATTCAGACAAAAAAAATACAAAATAACTTTATATTGAAAATTTTTACAGTAGAAAAAAATTATAAAATGGCTCTCTAAGTGCACATTTATGAATAGCTTAGTAGGCCTTCTGCTGAACCACTCTGGATAAAATTTTAAACTTCAACTTATGGCTTATTTGTGAGCATCTGAAAAAACTAAATTATTTTAAAAACAGAAAGGAGAAAAGCAGTCTTTGTTTTTCTTTATTTCAATATCTTTAGGGGGTACAGACAATTTTTGGTTACATGGTTGCACTGTACAGTAATGAAGGAAGTCTAGGTTTAAGTGTCCCCACCACATCCACTTGTGCACACTGTACCAATAGCTGATTTTTTATTCCTTCATCCCTTTCTCTCCTCCCACTTCTGAATCTCCAGTGTTCATGATATAATTCTCTATGCCTTTGTAGGTACCTTAGTTTAGCTCCCACTTATAGGTGAGAACATGCTGTGTTTGGTTTGTCTGTTTCTGAGTTAATTTAGGATGATATTCTCCAATTCCATCCAAGTTGCTGCAAAAGACATTATTTCATTCTTTTTGACAGCTGATAGTATTCCATCGTGTATACAAGAGGAGACTTCCCCCAAATTAGAATTTATTTATAGAAAATTGTGCACTTATTCTTACGTGTTTAAACTTCAGTGACTTCTTTCTTATTATATTAAAGATGTGGGGTGCAATTTAGGGTTAGGAATACAAATGTTCATTATGCAGGTACCCTTGTTAATGAGATGGCCCCCCCTTCCCCAGGCAGATTCCCACAACTGCCAAGCCCACTTCCCCGTCCCCCTCCTGGCAGTTTCCCACTACTGCCAATCATTCTCTTATAGTATTATGATAATTGTTCAAGGTCCATTTATGAGTGAGAACATGTGATACTCAGTTCTTTGTTTCTGTGAAAGATCACTCAGTATTATAGACTCTAAGTTCATCCAGGTTGCTGTGAAGTTCATGATTTTGTTCTTTTTTATGACTGTGTAATAGTCCATCGTGCATATGTACCACATTTTTTTCATCCAGTCCTCTTTTGATGGGCAGCACAGTTGGTTCCATGTTCTTGCTACTGTGAACAACACTGCGATAAACAAACGTGTGCAGATATCTTTTTTATAGAGTGATCTGAGTTCTTCTGGGTATATTCCCAGTAGGAGGTTTGCGGGGTCATATGGAAGGTCAATTTTTAGATATTTTAGTAATCGCCACATTGTTTTTCACAGAAGCTGTACTAGTTTACACTCCCACCAACAGGGTAGAAGTGATCACTTTTTGCTGCATCCTCTCCAGCATCTGTTGTTTTTTGAGTTATTGATGATGGCCATCCTGACTGGAGCTAGGTGGTATCTCAGTGCGTTTTTAATTTGCATTTCTTTGATGACTAATGAGAGTGAACATTTTTTCATGTATCTGTTGGCTGCTCATACATCTTCTTTTGAGAACTGTCTATTCATATCTTTGTCCACTTTGTAATGGGGCTGTTTGTCTTTTTCTTTTCAGCATTTTTGAGTTCCTTGTAGATCCTAGATGTTAGGCCTTTGTCAGAAATACTGTTGGCAAATATTTTTTCCCAGTCTGTGGACTGTCTCCCCGTTCTCTTGATGGTTTCTTTGCTTTGCAGAAGCTTGTCAGTTTGATGAGGTCCCACTTGTCTATCTTATCCCTTATGGGACTTGGGGTTTTGATCAGAAATTGGTTGTCAGTTCCAATTTCCATAAGGGTATCTCCTGCATTTTCTAAGGTTCTTATGAGTTTGAGGTTTTACATTTAGGTCTTTGATCCATTTAGAGTTGATTTTTGTGCATGGTGATAGGTAGGGATTTTGTTTTAATCTTCTGTACATGGTCAGCCAGTTTTCCCAGCACCATTTACTGAATAGGTTCTCCCCTCCCCAGTCTGTGGTGGAGGCTTTGTCAAAAAACGAGTTGGTTGAGAAATTAAGGTTTTGATTCTGGAATCTCTATCCTGTTCTTTTGGTCTATATGCCTGTTCTTGTACCAATACCAGCCTGTTTTTATTATTGTAGTTTTATAATAAAGTTTAGAGTTTAAAGTCTGGGAGTGTGATACCTCCTGCTTTTTTTTTTTGCTAAGGATTGTTTCAGCTATTCATCGTCATTTATGTTTGCAATACACCTATTGAGATACTTTTTCCATTGCTCAAAACAGTTTTTGAACTCAATTTTGATGCCTTGTAGTGCTTCTGCTGTTTTTTTGTTTCACCCCTTCCACATTGGCAAAACATTCCCCTTTGAGGACCTTTTTCATCCTGGGGGAAAAAAAAAGTTGCCTGGGGTGAGATCAGGTGAATAGGGAGGGTGGGGCATGGGGGTCATGGCATTTTTGCTCAAAAACTTCTGAACACTCAGCATGGCATGGGCAGTTGCGTTCATAAATTACTCATCATGAAACAGGCAAACACACTAAAAGAATTTCCAAAAAAATTCACTAATCTGAATGCAGCCTCTAACAATAACACTAGCTAGCTGGTGCACTGATGCTGATGGGTTCTTATAACATATAGCCTGTGAGGGAAGACTAGTAAAAGGGAATCCACTCTCCAAAAGATAATCCTGAATTTTTGAGTCCTCCCTCTTATGTATCACATTATCATTATCCATGATCATTAGATGAACATTTAGGTTGGTTTCACATCTTTGCAATTGTGAATTGTGCTGTGATGAACATGTGGGTGTAGATGTCTTTTTAACATAACAACCTGTTTCTTTGTGTAGATAGTTAGTGGGATTGCTGAATCAAATGGTGAATCTACTTTTAGTTCTTTGAGAAATATCTATACTGATTTCCATAGAGGTTGTACTAATTTACACTCCCACCAACAGAGTATGAGCATCCCCTTTTCTCTGCATCTGCTCTAGGATCTATATATATTTTTTGATATTTTAATAATGGCCATTCTGAATGGTGTAAGGTAGTCTCTTACTGTGGTCTTAATTTGCATTTCCTGATGATGAGTGATGTTGAGTATTTTTTCATGTTTGTTTGCCAGATGTATACCTTCTTTTAAGAGGTAACTGTTCATGTCATTTGCTCACTTTTTAATGGGCTATTTGTTTTTATCTTGCTGATTGAGTTCTTTGTAGATTCTGGATATTAATCCTTTTCAGATGTATAATTTGTGAATTTCGTCTCCCCTTCTGTAGCTTGCCTATTTGCTCTGTTGATCATTTCTTTTGCTGTGCAGAAAATTTTTAGCTTAAGTCCAGCATTTATTTTTATATTTGTTGCATTTTCTTTTGGGGATTTAGTCATAAATTATTTGCCTAAGCTGATGCCCTGAAGCTTTTCCTAGTTTTTTCTAGGTTTATGGTTTCAGGTCTGACATTTAAGTCTTTAATCCATCTTGAGTTAATTTTTGAATATGAGGAGAGACAGAGATTAAGTTTTATTTTTCTGCATGTAGCTATCCAGTTTTCCCAGCACCAATTGTTAAATAGGATGTTCTTTCCCCAGTGTATATTTTTGTCTGTTTTGTCAAGATCTGGTTGCAGGTATGTGGGGTTATTTCTGGATTTTCTATTCTGTTTAATTGGTCCATGTGTCTGCTCTTGTACCAGCACCATGTTGTTTTGGTCACTAGAACCTTGTAGTATAATTTGAAGTCAGGTAATGTAATGCCTCCAACTTTCTTCTTTTTGCTCAGGATTGCCTTGGCTAAACTGGCACTTTTTTGGTTTCATATAAATTTTAGATTGTTTTTTCTAATTCTGTGAAAAATGATGCTGATAATTTGATAGCAATTGGGTTGAATCTATAGCTTACTTTGAATAATATGGTCATTTGATAATGTTGATTCTTCGAATCCATGAGAACCACTTTTTGTTACTTTGATTTTTTAATTTTTTTAAATTCAATTTTATTTAGTTCTCATCTGATTTTTGTTATTTCTTTTCTTCTGCTAGCTTTGAGTTGGTTTTTTGGGTTTTTCTAGTTTCTTGAGGTGTGATGTTAGGTTGGTGATATGCAGTCTTTCGGTCTTATTAATGTAGGCCTTAAGTGCTATAAATTTTCCTGTGAGCACAGCTTTGGCTGTGTCCTAGAGGTTTTTGATAACTTGTTTCATTGTTTTTGCTTATTTTGAAGAATGCCTTAATTTCTGTCTTGATTTCCTTGTTGATACAAGGATCACTCAGGAGTAGATTATTTAACTTCCATGTGTTTGTTTGATTTCACAAGTTCTTCTTGTTTTATTCCACTGTGGTTTGAGAAGGTGATTGATAAAATTCTGATTTTTAAAAAATTTATTGAGACTTAATTTGTGGTCTCTCCTGGAGAATGTTCCATGTGTTCATAAAAAAAAAATATCCTCTAGTTCTGGGATGAAATGTTCTATAGATGTCTGTTAGTTCTATTGACACTAGGGTCTGGTTTAACTCCAATGTTTCTTTGTTGACTTCCTCCCTTAGTAATATGTCTATTGCTGTCACTGGAGTGTTGAAGTCTTGCATTATTATTGTGTTGCTATCTTTTTTTTAAGTCGAGCAGAATTTGTTTTATAAAGCTGTGGACTTTGGTGTTAGACGCATATATATTTAAAATTGTTATGTTTTCTTGTTGAATTGATTCCTTTATTATTATATAATAGCCATCTTTGTCTATTTTTACTGTTGCTAATTTAAAGTTTGTTTTTCTAGCCAGGCTCGGTGGCTCAGCCTGTAATCCTGTGCCTTTGGGAGGCTGACGTGAGTGGATTGCCTGAGCCTGCGGGTTCGAGACCCGCCTGGGCAGGCGAGACCTCAACTCTACAATAAATAAAAAAAAATAGCCGGGCGTGGTAGTGTGAGCCTGTAGTTCCAGCTACTTGGAAGGCTGAGGTGGAAGGATCACCAGAGCCCAGCAGGTCAAGGCTGCGGTGGCCGGGAGCGGCCACTGCACTCCAGTCTGGGCAACAGTGAGACTCCAACTCAAAATAAATAAATAAATAAATAAATAAAAATAAAGTTTGTTTTTCTGATATGAGAATTGGTACTACTGCTCATTTTCGGTTTCCATTTACATGGAATATTTTTCTCCATCTCTTTATGTTGAGTCTACAGAAGTCTTTGTGTATTTAATGAGCTTTCTGAAGACAGGAGATATTTGGGTTGTGTTTTTTTATTCATTCTGACAGTTTATATATTTTTAGTAAAGTGTTGATACAATTTACATTAAGAGTTAATAATGCTATGTAGTGTACTATTTTATTCATCATACTGATTTTTTTCTCATAGCTTTATTTTTTTTTAAAGATGTGGGGTACAATTCAGGGTTAGGTATACAAATGTGCATTATGCAGGTACTCTTGTTGATGAAGTGTACCCCCCTTCCCTAGGCAGATTCCCACTACTGCTGTCCCGCTTCCCCGCTCCCATCCCAGCAGTTTCCCGCTACTGCCAATTTTTTCTTATAGTATTATGACAATTGTTCAAGGTCCGCTTATGAGTGAGAACATGTGATACTCAGTTCTTTGTTTCTGTGAAAGATCACTCAGTATTATAGACTCTAAGTCCATCCAGGTTGCTCTGAAGTTCATGATTTTGTTCATCTTTATAATTGTGTAATATTCCATCATGTATATGTACTACATTTTTTCAATCTAGCTTTTTTGTTTGTTTCCTAGGATGGCAAAGTCCTCAAAGGGAAACGTTTTGCTGACATGGAAGAGGTGAAACAAAAAATACAGCACTAAAAGGCATCAAAATTGAGTTCAAAAACTGTTTTGAGCAGTGGAAAAAGCATTTAAATAGGTGTATTGCATCAAATGGAGAGTTTGTTGAAGGTGACTGAAATTCAAACATATAAGAATACACAATTTTTAATAAATAAATTTCGGATTTTTGGGCTCCCCCTCATATGTTTTCGGTACCTCTTAAATACTTCCTCATATGATACAAAATTGCTTTCTTAAATCCAAAAAAAATCTCAGAAAATCTGCTTATGTAACTATTTAATTTTGTTCTTTTTCCTCTTCAGTGTGAGCTAATTTGAGTCCACTGAGTTTGCAAATTTTTGACCTCTAAATGACCCATATTTTGACTTTTTCCTTTCCATAAAGATCCTACATTAATTAATTTTTGTATTACAATTATACCCCCAAACTTCTAGCATTATAAAATTATTTATGATTTAAAAAAATTTACAAAAGATAGACTGCCTTCTCTGATAATGTAGGCTTGGCCTGTTACTTAATTTTTATGTACCTCAGTTTTCTACTCTATGAGACAGAAAATATTTAGGATTTCTGCTAAGACCAACTAAAATTCTACGTGTGAATGTTCATGTATAGTTTCCTTTCTCGCTTTATGCCCCCAAACAATCTTATTGAACTTAAGAAAAGGACCTGATCTTTGTAGTTCAAAATCAAGTAGCTTAAGATCCCTGTTAAGAACACTGTTTATTGTACTGTGTCATAATAGTGATTCCTCTTCTCTTTTGGGACTTGTAGGGTTGTCCATTGTTGAATTAAATGTTTCTGAATTCTCTGGATTTATGTTAAAATATCTTTTATCTGTTTTTAAATTTTTCTTCTATTGCTCGTGCCATATCAGTTTACCAACTGTCATTTTTTATTAAGATCAGTGAAACTTCTTCTATCAGCCTCTCCCACTTTAATTTGCTGTTTCAAATAACCTGTGAGCTGGAAAATCGGATGATCAAGGCTCTTGGAATATGGGGAGATGTGGGGGAGTAGGAGTTATCAAGACCAAGCCCAGGATTCAGTGCACTGCTGAATGACTTTTATGTCTTAATCCTCACAACGACTCACGGAGGAGGTACTATTATTACTTTTATTTTGAAGATAAAGACATTGAGACTTCAGGAAGTATTCTGCTCCAAGACAAATATGTAGGGAGGAATAGAATCAGCACCTGAAATCAAATGTTCCAACTCCAGTTTCAATACCACTACACCACATACCATGTAATGAGATATTCCTGTAGTAGATTACTGAGGATTTCAAACTTATTGCCCCATATTAATTTAGTTATGATTCTGTATTGTAAAACTTTTCTCAAATATCATAAGTATTTTTATGACATTAAATTAAACATCATGACACTAGTTTTCTCTCTAATATTTTAGAATAAAATTTAATCATGAGGCAAAAAAAGCTCAAGGAAGTGTTTTTCAACAATAATCATAGAAACAGCTGATATACATTGAGTAATGTCAGTCTCCATTCCATATTCTTTATGCCTACATGTATTACCACATTTAATCTCCATGATCGACTGTGAGGTAAATGCTATTACTATACTTAGTTTATAGGTGAGGAAACTGAGGTTTTGGGTAGTTAAGTAATTTTACACCCAGGCAGTAACCAATAGAACTGGGATTCAAACAGACAGCTGAAGCTAGTAGGAGAACCATAAGCTAGTAGGAGAACCATAAACAGAAGAGTTTATTTACTACTCAACACTGAAAAGACAGAAGAGCATTTCAAAAATGTTACTTATTATTTATTAATGGTTTAGGTTCATTGAGCAGAAAATATCTTGCCTTGATGGAGTTTAGTCTCAGGAACCCAAAAGTAATGACGAGGCTGTGGGTCAAACTAGAAGACTGGGAAATAGAACTTACATATTTGCTTGAATTTTATCAGTAAGTAACCCAAATGAATAGCTTTCTACTGCTAACTCCAGCATTGTTTGTAAGGTCTAAATTTAATCCCTGTACTTTCTTTGTGGATGAAGGCTTGAGGATCAGTCTGTTTTTTGCATTCTGTTGTTGCTTGCTTCACTAACTCAACACTTTTGTAGACTGGGGTGGGAGGGGTGTTCTTCTCCATAGCTTCTC
Organism: Cephalopachus bancanus; assembly: GCA_027257055.1. Classification (NCBI taxonomy): domain Eukaryota; kingdom Metazoa; phylum Chordata; class Mammalia; order Primates; family Tarsiidae; genus Cephalopachus; species Cephalopachus bancanus. The sequence goes on from JAPVLO010000402.1 coordinate 1,163,893, forward strand.
TCTCATCTCCATAGCTTCTCCACTTCTTTCTCCTTTTCTTTTTGCTTTTGAGATTATCACACATTTGACATTTGGTTCACGAAAGAGTCATTTTCCTTTATGCACTTTTGCCCATATTCTGGAGGACTAAAGTTTTCATCTGTAGTCAAACAGAACGATCAACAAAGTTCTTCAATATTTTCCATTTTCCATTTTAGCCATCCTACCCTTCATTCAAATCTGAACTTGGAACTTCCTTACTTCCAAATCTGTAACCATATCTTACTACTTTCCAATGCTATTATCACCTTGTCACTATTACATTGGCTCCCCTAAACCATAAAACCCAGCTCCTTAATTTTTGCTTTTTCTCCATGGTTATTTCCAATTCCCCAGTCATTTCCTTTCAACTCATATCCTCAACGCATTCGTTTTCTTCTCTATCCAGTCTAAACTCCACGGGCCAACCTTCCATTCTTTAAATACCTCTGTTCTCACTACCCTAACTTCCTTACCTTCAGGTCCCATCACTGAAATTTGCTTTACAAAATTCCTCCTCTGGTATAAGACCAACATCTGGTTTTTCCTTTCCTATCTCTTGATTTATGTTTGTTTGAGTCAGGGTCTCACTCTTGCCCACGCTGAAGTACAATGGTGCTATCATGGCTCACCACATTTTAACTTCCTGGGCTCAGGTGATCCTCCCACATCAGCCTCTCAAGTAGCTGAGATTACAGACATGCACCACCACACCCAACTAATTTTTAAAAAATTATTTTGATAGAGAAAAGGTCTCACTTTGTTGTCCAGGTTGTTCTCAAACTCCTGGACTCAAGTAATTCTCCTGCCTCAGCCTCCCAAAGTGTTGAGATTACAAGCATGTGCTACTGTGCACAGTCCTTTGTTATCTCTTGCTGCTGACAGAGAAAAGTTGAAAACAGCATAGCTGAGTACAATAACAAATAGCAAATGCACCCTCTTCATTCTCAGCCTTATTTATTCTCTTCTATTGTGATAGAATTTCCAGCATTTTTCTACTGATGTATTTCAATTTTTTGTTTCAGAATTTAGACTTCTTTGAGTATTTCTTGTAGAGCTGGTCTAGTGGCAACTAATTCCCTCAGCATTTGCCTGTTTAAGAAAGACTTCATTTCTCTTTCATTTATTAAACTTAGTCTTGTGGGATACAAAATCCTTGGCTAACTGTTATTTTGCTTGAGGAGATAGAAGATGAGTCCCCAAATCCTTCTCATTTGTAGGATTTCTTCTGAGAAATCTACTGTTTAGTCTGATAGGCTTACCTTTGTAAGTTATTTGTTGCTTTTGTCTCAGTGTTCTTAAAATTCTTTATTTCTCATTAACTTTGCATACCCAGATGATTATATGCCTTGGAAATGACTGTTTTGCAATGAATGTGCTGATGTCTTCTTATCTGAGGTTGGCAGGGATGACATAGTCACTTTAGGGTTCCCTTGGTTATATATATATATATATATATACCCTTGGTGTGGTGAGTTTCTCAATTGCCACCTGTGGCAGTCCTGTTTTGGTCACCTGCACTGGGTAATGGTGTTCTGAGTAGCCATTGTGGCTTGTAAAGTCTGTTAGCTGGGATCTGGGATCAGGCCTTTCCCAAAGCTGAGGTATTACATGAGTTGTGGTGAGCTGACTAGTAGGTAACACTTGTGAGAGAAAGCCAGCTGTGATGGTGGCTGTAGGGTTTCTTTTTGGCAAGTGTTGCTCCAAAAAAGTATTGAGCCAACCTAGGCAGAGGACAGGGCTATGGAGACTACCCAAGTTCCTTATTTTGAGCCTTTAAGGGGAGCTGGGGGGAACTCAAGCACCCCAAAGTGTGCACTCTTGGCCTCCCCAGTGGGGATTAGGAGGGAGTCTCTGGCCACTGGATAATTTTTTGTTTTTGTTTGTTTGTTTGTGTTTTGCAGAGTAGGCCAAAAAGAGTTTACACAGTGAGAGGTTGCTATGGCAACGAGGAGTCTCACCAGATTCTCACCTTGGCCTCAGGAATTTTGCTTTCCGAATTTCAAATTGCAGTCAACCTCAGGTCTTCAGGTGTTATCAAGACAGCTCATCCTAGCCAAGAACTATCTGCTGCCCTGGAGTTTGCCCTTGGGCCAACCAGAAAGCAGCCACCCATAATGATTGATTTCCTGGGATACAGTGATTGGAGCTGCTAAGGCTATTTCTTTTTTCTTTTTTTTTATTGCACTACTCCATGTTGGTTTCGGCAGAGCAAGGCTGTGGGTAAGGTAGTTTCCTGTGAGGGACTGGAGTCCTGCAAGTCTATGACATGAGCATAGAACTACTGAATTTTCTTCACTCACCTTCCCCACTGCATCTAGAGAATGCTAATCGTCTTTGGTGTTCCAGGTAGCTAGTTCTGGCCCAGGTTGATGAATTTTTCTCTTCTTTGCACTATGTGGTTTTTATCACCTCTTTGATGAGTCATGGGTCATTTTGCTGGTCCTATTATTCTCTGAGTGCTGAGGAAATGCTTTCTATCTTGATTTACTCATAGGAGAAACACACTCTAGATGCCTCATACTAGCCACTTTAATCTTCAATAAAGAAAAGAGTAGTCTTAATGTTTGTAACAAGAAAGTAAAACTATCAAGTTTATTTGCAACAGGAAATTTCTTGTCTTATGGGTGGGAGTCAGACATTTGAGAATAGTTTTGAGGAGAATTCTTCCTCCTTCTTCTCCTCTTTCTTCTCTTTTTCTTCTTCTCCTTCTCCTTTTCCTTCTTGTCGGAATCACACTCTATCATCCAGGCTGGAGGGCAGTGGCAACATAATGGCTCACCCCAGTCTTAACCTTCTGGGCTTAGTCGATCCTTCTGCCTCAGGCTCTTGAGTAGATGAGACTACAGGCATGGGCCATCATGTCTGGCTACTTTTTGAATTTTTGTAGACAAGGTCTCATTATGTTGCCTAGGCTGGTCTTGAACTCAGGAACTCAAGCAATCCTTTTGCTGTGGCTTTCAAAGTGCTAGAATTACAAGCATGAGCCATTGTGTCTGGCCAAAATTCTTAGTGTTAAAGATCTACCTGAAAACAAATTTACTCACTAAAATCTCTATTCTTAAAAGTGTTTATGTTTCTGATCTTATATTTCTCTCTCCCTCCTTCCCTTTCTTCCTTCCTTCCTTCCTTCCTTCCTTCCTTCCTTCCTTCCTTCCTTCCTTTCTCTCTCTCTCTTTCTTTCTTTTCTTTCAAGTTGAGTCAGAGTCTCACTTTGTTGCCCAGGCTAGCATGCAGTGGAATGACCACAGCTACCACGTCCTTGACTAGCTGGGTTCAGGTGATCTTTCCGTGTCAACCTTTCAAGTAGCTGGGACTACAGGTGTGTACCACACACCTGCCTAATTTTTAAATTTTATTGTAGAGACAAAGGTCTTGCCATGTTGCCCAGCTGGTCTCAAACTCCTGGGCTCATGCAATCCTCTCACTTTGGACTCTCAAAGTGCTGAGATTACAGGCATGAGTCACTGTGTCTGACCTTGATCTTATTTTTTTCTAATGAAGGGTTTCTATGCTTTTCCTCTACAAAATCTCGGTACATTTTCTTTGTAGATAAAAATTACACAAGATATGTAAAAATGTAAGAAATATTTATATGCATTCATTTTTGTGTTAGCCATAAAAAATATCTGTGAGAACATTGACCATTATATCTCCCAGATCTGTCTATATAATTCCCAGTGAGAGATATTTACTTTGAGTTTTGGATAAAAATAAATTTGTCTTTACTGAGAAACATAATTTTCCTCCTGTTGTCTTATAAGGTTTGAATAACTTTTTATGTTTCTCTCTTTTCTATGTCTCTTGGGAAATTCAAGGTTAAATATTATGGTCAAATGTAATAGCTGTATTTTTTCCTTCGGTTTGTCAAGTTAGCTTTTATCTCTTTTCTCAATGTGATTTCTCCCTTGTTCTCCTTCCTTCAATTTTTTTAAACTTAATTTTATTTTTCTGGTTTTATATATGATTTAAATATCTTTTCTCTATTAAGGAAGTCAATGAGTATTGAACCTAGGCAAGCATTGATCAAATACCTTGCCTGTGTGTATTATTTGTCAAGGAATTACTGTTTCCCACTCTGAGATCCCCTTCTCCTTATGAGCCAGATAAATGCTTGCTTATCTTTTAAGACCGAGCTCAAGAATCTCCCCTTCTGTACTCCCTTCTCTCATGGAAAACGCAGTTGATCACTTTGCAACAACTGCACCTGCCTCTGTGGATTCACTCATCACACAACATCTTGTGTTTGCATCTGTCTCTGCTTATACATTTCAGCTTCTTTGAGCAATGGCTGCACCTCTTTCATGTTCCTCCACCCAACATCAGTGTCTTGTAGCCCAATATTAGGCAAACAGCAGGCATTAACCAATGTGTGTTGGATGGGACAAATAAATTAATAAATTTTAAAATTGTGAAAAATACAATATTTTGCAAGTGCTTATGATGGTAAATATGCTGATTGGCAAGCATTCATTATGCTCCATCAAAATACCTAACATCATACCATGTGCTATTAGAGGACAGGAAGAAGATATCATAGTACCTGCTTGACCAGGGACACAAACTTCATTTTCTGAAACATTCTAGGAGTTAGTTTTACTGAAAACGGTAAAATTAACACAAGATTTGAGTAGCTGTCATTTTTGAGATCTGGAATGGTCTTAGCAATATGCATTCTGGATAGGATGGTGGAACAAAATAAGCAATGACATGAACACAAAGCAACAAAGTGGTTTGTTAAAGAAATGGTAAGACTCGTTTAAGAACTTTGAAAGGTGAGTGGTGATTAAATATTAGTGGACAATATTGTAAAGCAGTTTTGCAGATGGATAGATGATAGAGGTCAGGTTATGAGAGTATAATAAGACTCAGGTAGAGTAAGTCATATTTGATATGAGTAAAAAGCTATTGTTCACTTTTGAACAAGAGGGTAACTTGATTAAAAAGTCTATTAGTTGGCAACAGCATAACTAATAAATTAGAGCAATATAAACTAGAAAGAGGGAGATAAAATAGGCAACACTAGAGATCCAGGTATGGGAAGGGAAAGCCTAGATTAGAACGCTTATAACCTGAATAGGAGCACAAATTTCTGTCTGGAAAATGTTTCAGGGCAAGAATGAAGAGCTGTGTTAGATGATATGCTGTGGAACAATAATGAGCCACATTCCTACTTAGAAGTCAAAACCTCACCATACAAATATTGAAAGGTAATGATTTTGATATATACTATACTAGTGTTTATCTTTAAAATAATAAATCAGTTGAGAGAACGTAATTCCCAGATGTACGATGATGTTAGACATTGATCTTTTCCTGTAATAGTTTAACATGGAGGATAATTCACACTCATTATTTTAATATTGATTATTTGTAAAGCTGTAGTTTATAGACTTTGCAAGTGATTATAACAGGATTGTTCATCTATGCGTAATGTAGTCACCCAAGAAACCCAAGAAAGTTTTTTTATTGGTTTACTAGAGTTACCATAACAAAATATTAAATACTGCAAGTTTTAAACGAGATAAATTTTTTTTCTTACAGTTCTGGAGGGAGGGCCCAAGTCCAATTTCAAGGTGTTGACAGGTTTGTATTCTTCTGAGATCTCTCTCCTTTGTTTACACATATCTCTTCCTTTCTTATGAGGGCAACTGTCCTGCTGGATTCTCATTTTAACTTAATCTCTTTAAATAACTTATCTCCAAATCTGGTTATACTATTAGGTTGGAACTTCAATATATGAATTTTGAAGGGACAAAACTCAGCTAATAAAAGTATTTGTAGGAGATATTTTAACATGATAGCCTACATTTGATTTCTTCTTTTATGAAGGGGGGGCCCCAAAAAGGCTGAATATATTTTGGAGGGCAGTTCCTTTGTAGTACAGGCTTCCCCCGCTAGGTAAGTGTTCTAGGAACCCATCAGCATCTGTGTACCAGCTAGCATTGTTGTGAGAGGCTGTGTTCAGCGTCAATGAATTATTTTTCAGAGATTCTTTCAACACGTTTGCACATTTCACAATGGGTAATTTACGAGTGCATTTGCCCACAAGGTACTGAGTGTTTAGCAGTTTTTCACCAAAAACTGCATGACCCTTGTGCCTAACCCTCCCTATTTACCCAATCTTGCCTGGGTGACTTTTTTTCCCCCTGCTTCACTGAGTACAATAACAGATGTATGCTCTTCATTCTCAGCCTTTGCTAAATGACTTCTTCTATGCTTCACAATGGCTATTTTATTTCTTTCTTTCTGTTTTTTGCTTTTTTTTTGAGTTGGAATCACACTCTGTAGCCCAGGCTGGAGTGCATGAACATGCATGGCCACCCAGCGATGACTTGCTAGGCTCAGGCTATCCCTCTGCCTCAGCCTTCCAAGTAGCCGGAACTACTTTATTGTTGCCAAAGTGGATAAAACCTTACTCATGGTGCCAAACACACATGTGTGTATGTAACACACGTTTGTGTATTTGTGTGTGGGGGGGTGTGTAAAAGAGGGAAGGAAAGGGGAGAAAAGTGAAGGTCACATCTAAGTTTTCAGCTTTTTTTCTTTTATCTCCAAAGATAATGCACTATCACGCCCAGCTAATTTTTTGATTTATTGTAGAGATGAGGTCTCGCCAAATTGCCTGGGCTGATCTCGAACCCATGGGCTCAGGCAATCCCCTTACCTTGGCCTCCCAAAGTGCTGGGATTACAGGCTTGAGTCACTGAGTCGGGTCACAATGATTATTTTCAAATCTTCATTACTCTCTCCAAGCCTCCATCTCTACCTTTGCCGTATTCACTTTCAGCAATCATACTTTTTTCTTTTCCCAGAAAAAAATGTAATTTTTTCTATATCATACACACACACACACACACACACACATATATATACATATATATATATATAGAGAGAGAGAGAGAGAGAGAATACTCTAGAATCATAGTGGGATAGTGAGAGGTAGCCTTCCAGTAATGAGGTTTGAAAGGGGATACAGCTTGAAAAACAATAAACAGAACTGGACATTCCCTAGTATATAAATTTTTAAAAAAATAAGGTTTGCCCCACAAGCATGTTGTGAGTCCATTTCATTTCTGCCACTTGCAAAACATTTCTTGTCACCTCCCTGCTTTTCAGCCCAAGTTTTATTTATAAAACTTGTGTGTGTGTGTGTGTGTGTGTGTGTGTGTGTGTGTGTGTGTGTGTGTGTGTGTGTGTGTGTGTGTGTGTGTGTTACCAGGCACAAACAACTCATCCATGCTATTTTTTTTTCATTATGTCTAAGAGAGATAAACCTACTCATAACCAGTCAGTTCTTCTTCCTATGTTGAGATTTACTTTCCATCTCCAGGAATCTTTTTCTATCAATAATCTGTCAACTGCATCTTCTACCTCTATAGAACTGAAGATCTATACCAACTATGATCTCCTACCAACCACCCACCACTGTCTCCACCAGCATTTTTCTCCAGATGAGTGCTGTCGCCATTGTTGCCAAAGTGGATAAAACCTTACTCATGGTGCCAAACACACATGTGTGTATGTAACACACATGTTTGTGTATTTGTGTGTGGGGGGGTGTGTAAAAGAGGGAAGGAAAGGGGAGAAAAGTGAAGGGCACATCTAAGTTTTCTGCTTTTTTTCTTTTATCTCCAAAGATGATTATGAACTAAAGACCAAACCCTTTGAGTCCAAAGATCTAATTTACATCAGAAGTAAATAAACAGTAAAATTGCCATCAAGAAATGGGTCCTAAATGTGCAAAACAGACCTAATAATTTTGGGTCCTAAATGTGCAAAACAGACCTAATAAATAGACCTAATAATTTTGCCACCAATAATCCTTGTAAACAACCTAATGCATGTTTCAAATGATACCATTTTCTAAATTAAAGTCTAAAGGACTCAAAATATTTACATATTTTGTCTTTAATCATAAAAATGCATTTATAAAGTAGATCTATAACATAATACCAAGTGTATTAAAATGAATGGGATAAAGGGGTAATAATTTTAAAAATCTGGTTATATGTTACCATAAACAAATCCACTCATTAGCACATGTCATATTTTACTAATATAAATGTGTTTAGAGCAGTAGGGAATATACATAGTATGACTAGAAATCTGAAAATCACTTTAGTTGAAGAAGGAATGAAAAGGACAGGAAGAACTAGCTATCAGGTTTAGAAAGTGTGTAAAGCATAGACAAGGAGATCTGTTTACAGGGTTGTGAGGAAAGAACTCTAGAAATTCAGACTGATTAAGGACATGCTCCACCTTACCCCCTTGCCATATGCATCCCTAGCAGCAAAGAGAAGGTAGTGGGACAATACAGTTGGCTCAAGAAATGGATGGGCACAAGGAAAGTTTACCAATATGGTCAAATATGCACTTGGCCATTTGATCAGATGACACTAGCAAATCCTATAACCTCTCCTCTCTAGTATCTGCTCAAAAAGAAATGCTAGACTCCCTTCCCACCAAATGAAATTGAGAGAATGAATGACAATGTGTTTTTCATTACTATAATTAAATTCTGAGAAAGTTTCCATATAAATAGAATTTACGATTATTACAATTCTGGTTGCCCAGGTTTCTTAATAAAGTTCAGAAAATTTGCTAGGAGCACTGGGGTAAGACAGTTATAAAACACATTATGAATATTTCAGATGTCCCGTGGAACAACCTCTGTATTTTATTCATTTTCCTGACACTAAAATGAACTTTGAAAATGATGCCATCTGCTGTCTACTCACCAAAGGATTGGGCCTCAGACTGTCCGTATGACTCTTTGTTAAAATAAGGAGATTTAATTTTAAAACATCTGACTGAATGTATATAATTTTTTTAAAAATCCCCTGAAAAGGTTAAAACCATAGTAAGGGACAGTCTTGTGGCTAAAATTAGGCTTGTTCCTATTAGCAAAGGCCAAGGCCTGCAGTGGAGAAAATGTGGAGCCATCTTTGTTGAAAACAATCTGACCTTTTCATCATTGCTGGATTTCTGTGGAGCAACAGGCATAATATTCCTGCTTTCAATGATACTGTCTCATCTTCTTTGCCATCTTGATTTAATAATTGCAAGACCATTAAAAAAACTATTAAAATGTCATTCCCTTATTAATTATATCATTTTATGAGATTTTAAAATAAAAAATATAATCCCTGATAATATATTAGTGTTGTTTTCTTCCTGTCATAGCTAGAAATAAAAGTTTGGCAGCTTCTTTAAACCATTCCCTCTGAGTAACTTAAATCACGAGACAAATAATTTCAGCTCTTTCTTACCTACTTTATACCTCTTCTTCTCAAGGTTTAGGAACCTGCAAAAGCTGGAAAACCAAGACTTTAGAAATAAGCCCCTTGTGCACTTTTAAAAATCATTTTTATTTGGTGAGGAGCCTCTAGTCAGGATTGAAAAAAACCCAGTTTCTGAATTTTCCTCAATTTGTTCATATGTTCAAAATAGAGAAAAGTGAATAAAAATCGCAGAAATAGCATCATATGAAGACAAGGTTAGTAAGAGTAGCATAAAACCCTCTAGTGAAAGACTTTCAGTTTCATCCTTAAAAGTGTGGTAGTCTTTGACAAGAATAATTTTCATCATATTATAATGAATAGACAACAAAAATAAACATACTGGTAGCATACCTGTGAAAGAAGAAAATATCTCGAGGGAAGCAATCAATCTGTTGCCCTGTTACAGGAGGAAGACCAATGACATGTATTTCATCAAGGCGTCTTCAAAAAGGTGGAGAAATTCAGTTTGTGAATCAGAGAAGCCTCTCCCAAATAATCAAAATATTCCATGAGGCTGTGATTTATCCAGAGAGTTGCTGATAAAACATCTATTTCATTTTCAAGTTCTAAATTGGGAATGTTAATGAGGTTCAACCACCTGAATTGCTTTTCTAAGTATCTTAGCAGTGTTCTCTTTTTTGTTTTTTGAACATATAAATTATGATTGCTTACATAGTCTCCTTGTGGTTATAAAATCAGCTCTGGTTTGATGATTACTATGGTAATAATATTAACCTATTTAATTTTGGACGTATATAAATTATTTTACAGATCATGACATGGAAATTTTTTTTAACTTAAATTTTTTTATTTTGAAATTGTGGGGTACAATTCAGGGTTGGGTACACAAATATTCATCGTGCAGGTAACAAAGTGAATTAGAAAATTTTATTTTTATAAAATGGTGGACTCATGTTTCCATTACTTTCTGCTCTCTAAAATAACAAGGAACAGTCTGGGCAACATAGAAAGAGCTTGTTTCTATAAAAAAAAAAAAAGCAAATAAATAAGTAAAAATCTCTCAGGCGTGGTGGCACATGCCTGTAGTCCTAGCTACTCGAAAGACTGAGGTAGGAAAACTGCTTGTGCCCAGGAGTTCAAAGTTGCAGTGAGCCATAACCATGCCACTGCACTAGCCTGGGCAACAGAACAAGACCTTGTCTCAAAAATTAAAATAATAAAGAGAACAAGAAACAGAAACTCACATTTCAGTAGAACTGGAAATATTAGTAACGAGAATTACATTGTACGTAGAAAGACTGCCAAATGTAGTGAAGGTCAAGAGGAGTTGAGAGAAAATGCTGAGAAAGCACACCTGATGCTAGCGTTTTAAGCAATGAGCCAGCACACAGTTCTTCAAAGCAGGTTGTTTGAATCTAACTAAGTGATCAGTGTCAATGTCACCAGTAATGGAAAAAACTTATGTCATGGGCTTCCTTAGAAAGGTACAACACCATTTTTTCTTACCCCTTAAAACAGCACATGAGTCATGAGGTAAAATTAGACGGTATAAATTAAAGGTCATGCGAGCATTCAGCATAAGTGAAATGAACCACCATCTAAAGTCTGGTTTGAATGTTCAGATTGATGATGCCAAATACATATGCCTATTACTCACATGATGAGACTTTCTAGGTAAAATGGAGTGGCTCCCATGACTATGCAAAAATAGCTTTAGAGAGAGGAACAGGAGATGATGTGGGGTTTTTATTGTGTTTAGGAGGGCGGGCCAGGGTGAGGGTTCCCATACACAGACAGGAGTACATGGTTCTGTCAACTAAAATAACAGAGAACTTGTATTATGTACAAATATAATGTATATTTGTACATATTTTGTATTATGAACAAATATAATGCATATTTGTACATAAAATATATAAAAAGGAAAATATATATATTTGGGAATAAAGCATTGCAAATTATGCATGCCATAATAAACAATGTGTATATTCAAGGAAGTAAAGGAAGTGAAGATTTTTAAAGTAAAAAATGAGGAGGATTATATAATTGTTTTAAAATTATTATTCTTGGCTAGAAGGATCAATAACAAGGGTGACGCCATTCTGAAGTTGGACAGGCAGTTGTTGAGCAGATGTCCTTGCAGAAGTAATTTTCGTGGAAGGCTGTGGTAGTCTTTGTACAAGGTTGTGGTTTTTGTAGTCTTTTTTGTTATCAGAAAAAAAAGTATAAGAACTCTTTTTTCATGGCCTTTTCTGGTCAGGGTTTTCTTAACACAAATGACTCCATTTTGATTCTGAAAACTTCCAGTTGGAAACTCCAACTGTGCTGTAAAGGAAACATTTGGGCTTTCTTGTCCAAGTGTGGGGCAGAAGTGGAAAAGGCAAGGTGAGTCTGAAAAGTCAAACATTAAAAAGTGGAGTCAGACTCTTCATTACAAAAAGGCATTCTACAGAAACATTGCCTTATGTTGCCTTATGTTCTTTTAAATTGTCAATATGAAGATGCAAAATCATATGGAATTGTCCCATATTAAAGATGATGAAGGGCACTTGACAGATAAATTCAAGATGTAACCTTAGATTGGAACGTGGATTTAAAAAAAGTTATAAAATAGGTAAACTTTGAATATAAATGATATAGTTATTTTATATCAAGTTTAAATTTCTTCAATTTAAAATTATTAAATTGTACAATTATACTGTGGTTATTTCACAAAATGCTTTTCTATTTAGACATATATAAGTATTTCTGAGTGTAAATTGTGAAGTCTTTACAACTGGTTCTGTAAATGATATTTTTATATTTGTACATAATAAGTGTATACACACTTTTAATGAAGAGATAGTGACAGGTTATCTTAAATAGTAAACTACGTGAAAAATATACACAAGTTTACTTTCTTGCAAATTTTTTGCACCTCAAAATTGTTTTTACAAAAAAAGATAAAATAAAAAATATAGTGTGAAGTCTCTTTATTGAAAATAAAAGAGCAGGATTCGTGAACTGAATTCTGATAAAAGTTTCTTGAGCCTTCTGTGCCACTAAGGATAACAGAGAACACACACAAGAGACTACCTTTGCAGGATGGAGAAGAGAGACTAAGTTCAGAGCTGCTATGTTTTATTGAATGTGGAAAAGACAAAAACAACTCATGTACTCAAACAAAGCCCGAGTAATACTAAAGAGTTTCATTCCATACAAGAAAGAAAATCTACTAACCCAGATGATGTATTTGACCAATCAATCTAAACACAAACCTCTGCCAATAGCAATCCAGGACAAAGTGATGTCATGCAAACAATATAAAGAAACCAGCTTTCTACATTCCAAGTTATGTACAACATACAAAGATTGAATCAAGAAGAAATAGAAAGCCTTAGCAGTACAACAATAAAAGAAACTGAATCAATAATCAAAAATCTCCCAAGAAATAGCCCAGGATCTGATAACTCCACAGCTGAATTCTACCAACCATTCAAAGAGAAATTAATAATAGTATTAAGATTTTCAAAAAAATAAAAAAGGAGGGAACATATTTAAATTCATTTTTTGAAGCCAGCATTACTGTTATATCAAAGCCAGACAAAGACAGCCACAACAAAAACTACAAGTCAATATCCTTCAAGAACATAGATGCAAACATCTCCAAAAAAATATTAGCAAACCTAATTTAAAATCACATTAAAAGGGATTTAAATAATGACAAATTGTACTTATCCCAGGGAAGCAAAAATGGTTCCGAATATGCAAATTAATAAAAGTGATATACTACATTAACAAAGTGAAAGACAAAAACCACAGAACCATTTCAATAGTTTCAAAAAATTTTGGAAAAATTCAACATTATTTCATGATGAAAATCTCAACAAATTAGGTATAGAAGTAATGTACCTCAACACACGGAAAGCCATATATCATAAACCCACAGCTAATATCATGATCAATTTATAAAATGTGAAAGCTTTTTTTCTATAAAAAAATTTGCAAGACAGTAAATTTGTGTTTACTTTTCACTTAGTTTACTATTTGAGAGCAACACAAGGATGCCCACTCTCACCACTAATATTCAGCATAGTAATGGAAGTCTTAGCTAAGGAATTAGGCAAGAAATATAAATAAAAGACATCGAAATAGGAAATGAAGAAGTACAATTATCTCTGCAGACAATATGATCTTATATAGAGAAAACACTAAAGATTTACCAAAACATTTTTTAGAACTAATAAACAAATTTAGCGAAGTTGCAAGTTGCAAAATTAACATGCAAAACTCAATGGCATTTCTATTCACTAACAATTAATTCTCCACAAAGAAAAAAAGTCTCATTTACAATAGCAGCGAAAAGGAGATATAGATAAATGAAAAGATACTCCATGTTCATGAATTAAAAGAATTCATATTGTTAAAATGTCCATACTACTCAAAATTTTCTATAGATTCAATGAAATCTCTATAAAAATTCTATTGGAATTATTTATGGAAATAGAAAAAAATATCCTAAAATTCATATGGAACCACAAAGGACTCCAAGTAGCCAAAGCCATTTTGAGGAAGAAGAGCAAAGCTGGAGGCATTACTGATTTCAAAATGTATCACAAAGTCACAAAAATCAAAATAGTGTGTTACTTGCATAAAAACAAACATATAGATCAATGGAAAAAAATACAGATGTCAGCCGGGCTCAGTGGCTCAGCCTGTAATCGCGCGCCTTTGGGAGGCTGAGGTGAGTGGATAGCCTGAGCCCGCGGGTTCGAGACCTGCCTGGGCAGGCGAGACCTCATCTATACAATAAATAAAAAAATTAGCCAGGCATGGTAGCGCGCGCCTGTAATTCCAGCCACTAGGAAGGCTGAGGTGGAAGGATCGCCAGAGCCCAGCAGGTAGAGGCTGCGGTGGCCAGGAGCGGCCACTGCACTCCAGTCTGGGCGACAGAGTGAGACTCCAACTCAAAAAAAAAAAAAAAAAAATACAGATGTCACAAATATATCCACACATTGGTCAACTGATCTACAAGGGTGCCAAGAAAACACAATGGGGAAAGGACAATCTCATCAATAAATGGTGCTAGGAAAACTGGATACCTACATGCAGAAGAATAAAAATTGGACTTTTATTTCACATCATATACAAAAACAAACTCAAAATGGATTAAAGACTTAAATGTAAGAGATAAAACTTTAAAACTACTATAAAAATAAGAAAACGGTTTTTTGACATTGATTTGATAAATATTTTTTGGCTATACCAGCAACAGCACAGGAAACAAAAGTAAATTAACAAGTGAAGTTTCAACAAACTAAAAAGCTTCTGCACAGCAAAGGTAACAATCAACTGAGTGAAAAAGTGACCTAAGAAATGGAGAATAATGTTTTCAAACAATGAAAATGTTAACAATATTCAAAATATATAAGGATCTCAATAGGAAAACACAAGTAACTCAGTTTAAAAATGGGCAAAAGACCTGAACAGCCATTTCCTTAAACGAGATAGGCAAATGGCCAGCAAATATATAAAAAAAGGTGCTCGGCATCACTAGCCATCAGGAAACTGCTAATCAAAATCACAATGAGATATCATCTCACCCCTGTTACAATGCCTATTTTAAGAAAGACAAGAGATATGTGTTACAAGGGTGTGGAGGAAAAGGAGCACTTATACACTGTTGATGGGACTGTAAATTGGCACAGCAATTATGGAAAACAGAAAATTAAAAATAGAACTTTCATATTATCCAGCAATCCCACTTCTGGGTATATATCAAAAGGAAATAAAATATGCATTTCAAAACAATATCTCCACTCTGATGTTCGTTGCAGTATTACTCACAATAGCTGATATATGGAAAATCTTAAATGCCCATTAACAGATAAATGGATAAGGCAAATGTTTTACACACACACACACATATTGTTGTTACTTGTTACAAATGGTGGGGTTTTTTTAAGGCTCAGTAATATTTCATTGTATATGCAGTATATATTATATATACAATGAAATATTTATATATTATATATACAAATATACTATATATATGGTGCCAAAAATGTATACACATTTTAAGAAAGAAAAAAAGTGTATTAAAATTATAATAATATGGATTGCCTGAGTCTGCGGGTTCAGCCGGGCGTGGTAGCGCATGCCTGTAGTTCCGGCTACTCGGAGGCTGAGGCGGAAGGATCGCCGGAGCCCAGCAGGTCGAGGCTGCGGTGGCCGGGAGCAGCCACTGCACTCCAGTCTGGGCGACAGAGTGAGACTCCAACTCAAAAAAAAAAAAAAATTATATTAATATATACCAATAACAAGTCATACTTGGTCGATGGTTGCACTGGTCGATTCTACTGTTGATCACATGGTGGTGCTAGCATTCATTTGATTAACTCCATCTTTTGAGTGAATATGTATACATTTTAAGAGATGTTACCTATGTATTACTTTTAGTTTTCCATAGTCGGAAGTGTCTGGACGCTGATGGTAACCACTTTGAACACCTCTTGTAAATGCAGAAGTAAAAGTGACTAGTAATCATCTTTTGTTATTGGTATATATTGTGTTACAATTCTAATACAGTTTTTTCCTTTCTTAAAATGTGGATATGTTTTTTGGCACCCTCTGTGTGTGTATATATATAGTATATATAATATATAAATATTTCATTGTATATACACACACATATATACTATATATACAATGAAATTTCACCAAACTTTTAAAAAATAAGAAAGAAAATCTTGTCATTTGTAACAACATGGATGAATCTTGAGAAAATTATGCTAAGTAAAATAAGCTAGACATAGAAAGATAAATACTGCATGTCATCACTTATATGTGGAATCTAAAATAAACTCATAGAAGAAGAAAATAGAATGGTGCTTGCCAGGGGCCAGAAGAGAGGAAATGGTGAGATGTTGGTCAAAGGATAAAAATTTTCAGCTATGCAAGAGGCATGAGTTCTTATCTAATGTACAGCATGGTTATTACAATTAATCAGCATAGTACTATAATTAATGACACTTTTATATACTTGAAATTTTTTAGGAAGGTATATTTTGAATATTCTCACACACACACAAAGAAGAAAATGATAAGTATGTGGGATGATGGTTATGTTGATGAGCTTGATTGTAGTAATCATTTTACAATGTGTGTGTGTCTGTGTGTGTGTGTGTATAAACATCAAGTTGTACACCTTAAAGATACACAATTCTTATATGTCAATTAGAGCTTATTTTAGCTGAAATTTTTTAAAATTAAAAACTAGCACATTATCCATGGCAAAAACCAAATAACCAGTATTTTGAGAAATCTATGGTATGCAAAACTGAAACATTTTTATTTTTCTTGATTCAATGCCTTCAGGCACACTATGCCAAATTCCCTTTCCAGTTCCTTAAGAACACCTTGGGGAAATTCCATTAGTTTTTAGTCACTTTTAGTTATATTACTCCAATGTTAACATTTTAATCAGACACTCTAAGGCTCTTTGTCCCACCCACTCAGCATAGACCAGACCTGAGATAAAGGAACCCAACATGAGAACAGGAAGTGTAAAGAACATTCCTCCACTCCCCCTTCTTTTCCTCTCCTTTCTGGATCCAACTACTCTAGCACTGGGGGTAGACAGAAAGGAGTAGAGGGAAAGACCCATCCATTATTTACTGGAGGACTCACTTCTTTGTTGATAGAATGTAAGCCTCAAGTCTTTGTTGCAAGTCGTTTCTGATTTGTAATGAGTAGCTATAGATATCTCTGGGCCTCCAGAGCCTAAATGCTAGCTCACCCCTAATGAACTATACATGAAGCTCTGGAAAATCGACCCTGTATTCAAATCTGGCTTTGGATCAACTTCTACAACTTCCTCCATAGTATATTTAACAGCACCTTGCCCTCTAAGATCCTCTCAACCAGAAGGTGTCTTACTTGGACAGCTATTAGCCAATCAGCTTAAGCCCAGTTATGCTACAAGTGTCCCGGACACACAGGATAAGTTGTTTTCTTACCACACCAAATAAGGAGAGAGCAGACTGCTCTCTCACACAACCTTCCTATTATACCATCTTTCTTCAATCTTCCTATCCCTATTTAAATAGAAGGAGTAGATTGGCAGTATTTCTGGTGCTTAAGCAAATGACCAACTAGGAAAAAAAAATCAGACTTCCTTTCTTATAAGCACTCCCTATCATAAAATGCCCTTCTAGTATTTTCTTAAAATTTGGCTTTCAGTTGGGTTAGGAAATAGTCTACCTTAAGCTGGAGACTGTCTATGGTGATTTTTCTTTTCAGCTCTGTATCTTCCCCATCCCTATACAGAGAGACCGCAAGTGACAAGAACTGTGTATAACTAAAATTGGGGAAGAATAGGGAAAAGAATGTGGGACACGAGTATTATGTCTTCTTCATTGTGAAGAATCAGAGAACAAAAAATAGGGGTTCAATTTGTTATTCAGGAATAGAGATGTGAGTATACATAAAAGTAAAAAATTAAAAAATAACAAAAATGTAATATTAAAAAAATGATGTTAAATAGTGAAAAGAGGAAGGAAAAGAGAATGCAATAAAATGCACTTATTTGGTCAGTATTCATACCGGCTACAGAAATAGAAGTCTAAATACATATGTGCGTGTATATATTATGTATATATGCACACAGGTATGTACACATATGCATATATATATATGTATGTGTGTGTGTGTATGTGTGTGTGTGTGTGTGTGTGTGTTTGTGTGTGTATGTGTGTATACACACACACACATATATATATTTTTTGAGTCAGAGTGTCATTCTGTCACCCAGGCCGAAGTGCAGTGGCACTATCACAGCTCACTGCAGGCTGGAACTCTTGGGCTCAAATAATCCTTCCTCCCTAGTCTCTTGAGTAGCTGGAACTACAGACAGGTACCACCAAGCCTGACTATTTTTTTTTCACCATGGTTAGCCCATAAAGTTATTGATATGAAAATAATATCTAAGGTATAACAAAAAATAAACATCCTGGATTAAAAACAGAAATATAGCAGGTAAAGGAAACCATACCATATAACAAAAGGCAAAAAACCAACTAACTGAAACAAAGCAAGTGTGTCATGTTAGTTAATGCAGGTGAGCCAAAACTTCCTCTTTTATTTTTTTTTAATTTTAATTTTAATTTTTTAGTTGGAGTCTCACTCTGTCGCCCAGACTGGAGTGCCGTGGCCGCTCCCGGCCACCGCAGCCTCGACCTGCTGGGCTCCGGTGATCCTTCTGCTTCAGCCTTCCAAGTAGCCGGAATTACAGGCGCGCGCTACCACGCCCAGCTAATTTTTTGATTTTATTGTAGAGATGAGGTCTCGCCTGCCCAGGTGGGTCTCGAACCCGCGGGCTCAGGCAATCCACTCACTTCAGCCTCCCAAAGGCACGGGATTACAGGCTGAGCCACCGAGCCTGGCTAAAACTTTTTTGAATAGCAAAGCTCAGCCACATCATTTCTGTTTAAAACAAATCACCAGCTTTCAATTTTAAAAGACCTCCAAGAAGATGAAAATTAAAAGATTAATAAGAACCCCAAAACAAAGAAACAAAAGCAGGTAAGTAGCACAAATAAAGCAAAAATTACAATCTTATCAGAAAGATTGATAAATAAACTAATTTTATAATAAGGGATACAGTTCATAGCAAAAATTAAATAATTATAATTTTTAGCCTCAAATAACATTAGTATAAAAACAGATTCAGTCACAATTATAAAAATACCACATAAGATGTAAAAATATGAGCAATAGTAAAATTTAATTCGTGTCCCTCAAGCCATTAAAGTTCAAGTGCAAAAAGCACCTCAAAGATGACAGACCAAAATAAAAACATATATTCTGATAATTATGTATTTAACTCTACATCCTAAAACAGAAAAATACCTGCTGTGTCCACGAAATATTTACAAAACTTTACCACATATAGTAACAATATGAGCATCATTAATTCCAAAACAGAAAAAAAAACCCTCACAAAACTGAATGTGAAAATAAAGAATAGTTAGAAAGTAAGAATAGTAAAAATACTCCATATCCAAAGATTTGTGATCAATCAAAATTAATGTTAATAGAAAACTAGAAAAATTCTTAATTTTTGTCATAAAAACACAATTCATCCAAAAGAATAAAAATAAATTAGTTAGTCATGGAACTAAATAAGTGGGGTTTTTGTTTTTGAGTTGGAGTCTCACTCTGTTCCCCAGGCTAGAGTGCAGTGGCATGCCTCTTGGTCACCACAGCCTCAACCTGCTGGGCTCTGGAGATCCTTCCACCTCAACCTTCCAAAGGAACTACAGGTGCACGCTACCATGCCCAGCTAAGTTTTGATTTATTGTAGAGACAAGGTCTCTCCAAGTTGCCCGGGCTGGTCTCGAACCTGTGGGTTCAGGCAATCCACTCACCTCGGCCTCCCAAAGTGCTGAGATTACAGGCTGAGCCACCAAGCCCAGCTCTGAATAAGTTTTTAAAAGACATAGAAAAGTATTTTTTTAAAAAACTAAGAAAAGTAGAAAGAAAATTAATAAAAACAACAAGGAAAAACATATCAATAACAAAATAGAAGACAGTAGGACTAGTGAATAAACTCAAAGACATGAATATTAAAAGTCAACACAAAAAACAAATAAAGATTTACCAAAAAAGTCTCAGGGAAAAGGTTAGAGAACATAATACAAAAGAAATGAGAATGGGAAAATAACCACATAGGAACAGAATATTAAAATATCTTTGTGAAATGATTTTGTTCAACTATGCACAAATAAACATGAAAATATACGTGAAATATATGTTCTTCCAGGAAATTATAACTTTCCAAACTGGCCAAATATGTTATAGACTATCTCAAAGAATAACACTATCTGAGAATTAGAAGACTACCAGAGTTTTCTTCTCAAAATGACAGCCATGAGGAGATACTAATGCTATTTAAAATTGTTCTTTTTAATGTTGTTTAAATTGTTTTGGTGCATATAAAAAAAACAGAACCTTCTAATTGTTATTTAATAGAATGAGCATACAAGTGATAGTATCAAAACCTGAAAAAATAGTCCCCTAAAGAATATTATTTATGAATCTCAAATATAAAAAAAAATTAGAAACAAATGGCAACAAATTGAAAGGCATCATTCAAAAGAAGTTACACCATGACCAGATGTGGATTGCGAAATAAGCATAAGATTATTTTAATAGGAAATTTATTAGTACAATTTCATCATGCTTATAATGCAAATACTAATTTTTTAAAAACCTTCCTTATATAATTTAGGAAAATTTAGCAATTTTAAAAACAAAAAGTCTCAATAAAATAGAACTGCCTTGGTACTTCCTAAACACATTATATCTGCCTCCCTCCCTCCTATATCTAAATCTCTCTTTTGCCCTCTCTTATTCTCTTTCTTTCCCCTATTTCCTCTTTCTAAAGGGAGACACAAGAAGCCTCCAGAGACTCTCAGATATGTGACCTAAGAAGGAAATATAAGAAATTAATGAAGCCAGGCTCGGTGGCTCAGCCTGTAATCCCACAATTTGGGAGGCTGAGGTGAGTGGATTGCCTTAGCCCGGGCGTTCGAGACCTGCCCGGGCAACTTGGCGAAACCTCATCTCTACAATAAACCAAAAAATTAGCCAGGCATGGTAGTGCGCGCCTGTAGCTACTTGGAAGGCTGAGGCGGAAGGATCACCGGAGCCCAGCAGTTCGAGGCTGCGGTGACCGGGACCAGCCACTGCACTCCAGTCTGGGTGACAGAGTGAAACTCCAACTCAAAAGAAAAAGAAAAAAGAAAAGAATTTAATGAGGGAAATTGACTTATATGTGTATATAACATCAACTCCAACTCCAATAATGCAAGATAATTAGATTCATCATGTCTTATTTAATTCATAGGGTTGGCACAAGGGACACTTAATTAGGAAAGATGCCTGATAGAAACACATTATTTGAAAAAAATTATGAAACAAACACAAAAGGTTATTTGTTACTGGTAGAACTCACTCTCTTATATGCAGTCTGAGGGAAATGGTATAGCATGAAATTGCTTTACACATCTGTCAAAATGTGTAAGCAAACTAAAATGATTATATCCTATTTCATGCTGTTTTGAACATCAAGGTTATTTTTTCTAAATTCTAGAATCATAATCTTATTGTTGTGACACCATGATACCAGTTCCACCTTAGTAATGTAAAAAAAAAAAGAAGAATAATTTAAATGAGTTATCAAAAACTATATATTTTAGTAAAGAAATCAAATGAATTGGACAAGAATGAAAAGAGCAAGACATTAAATAGTAAACATATTATAAATGATGCCCACATACTGGTATCATACATACACATGCAGTCAGTATGCGAAAATTCTTAGTATTTTACATCCCATTAGAAAGATGTCCTCTCTGAGTAATATATAAAGCATGTTAATATCCTGGTTACAGCTTAATAGTTTAATTTGACTGTACATACTGTTAGAAATATAGAACTCCTTTAAAATTTCTGTGACACTAACTAATCCTTGCTTAGGCAAAGCTCTGATTCTAAAATATTCTTATCTAGAATTTATAAACCTAAAACAATGGGAAATTACTATGGAATGGAAATAAAAATAAATGTGCTGGATTGTTAGAGATGCAGATGTGGTGCCATATAGAGTGCTGAGGTGAGAAAGGAAGACTTCATAGCCCAGAGAATGATAGATTTTAATCTTCAAAGGGGAGTCAAGCCTCTTTCAATAAGAGTCATCCATGCGTCAATCAGAGAGAAACAGAAAGGCATTATCAGAAAAGTGCTCAGAAGCACAGAGGTGTGAAATAGGCTGACTTGTCAGGGGCACTGCAGGTAGTTTGGAATGAGGAGAATAAAGGGTCCAAGCAATGATGCAGTGAAAGACTAGACTAAGGAGTCGATAAAGGTAAGAGGGTCTTTGGTGCCATACCAAGAATTATGAACTCCACTCAGAGTAAAATGTGTAATAAATGATTTTAACTGGGACAGGATGTAATATTAGGGTTTAGAAGGTCAATTTGGTGATAGTACAGAGGATGGATAGGAGGAGTGTGAAATTAAAGAAAAAAATAGCCTGTCAGGAAATCATTCCAAGAAATGATGAATACTTGAACTAAGGCAATAGAAGTAAAAATGCAGAGGAATACTTGGGTTTAAACATTGCTCTGGGTATGGAATCTGTAGAATATGGCAGTTGATGAATATTAGGAGAATATTCTAAGGTCTGAGGGAATGATGTAGATTTCTGTCTTGGACAACTGAGTGGATCTTAGTCCAATTTAGAGATTTATTTATTTCAGAACATATGTGGGATTCACACAGAATTTATTGATAAGGTTTTTAATAAATGATAAATGTGAGAGAACAACATTATTGCTCTGAATGTTTAGAGTGCTGTGATTGTACTTGTTTAAATGCAAACACTTTTTTGTTTCCATAAGGTCTGAATCATTTGTCCCCTGTGTTTCCAACTTTACTTCTCCCAACTTCTCTTTTCTTGTTCTGCTCCAGTCAGACTGGCATTCTTTCAGCTTCTCAAGCAATGTTTGCTGATTACAAAAATCTGCCCATTTCTTCTGTCTGCATTTCTCTATCTTCCCCAACTTCCATCCACTAAACCAAACCAAACCAAAACAAAACTCTTAATATGTTGACCCTTTAACATCATCTAGGTTGAAGATGCCTCACAATATTTCAATCTAATTTAGGTTCCACCACCCTGCGATTTCAATTTCTTAATTATACATTTATAATCTATGTCAGTGTATAAGTATCTGCTTTAATACAATTTCTCCCTTTTATTAGACCAGACAATAACCTTCGCTTAGGCAGGAGCCTGCTCTGCATTGGACACTGTTTTATCTTGAAGACTCAGAGTAGTGCTGAGAATAGGAAAACAATTTAGTAAATATTATTGAATGAAGGAATAAAAAAGTAATCATGAGTTTAATCATCATAGAGGAGAAAAAGGTACCGATCACAACATTTTCTTGGCTTAATTTATGTGTCTCTAACAAATACCTAAACTCCCCATTAAGATATCTTTAGTGTTCCCTGTGGCATAGACCCAACATGTCCCCTCGAGTGAGTCTGGGAAAAAGCCACAAACTTTTCCAGATTAAAAGTCTAAATCTTAATTAGAATTAGATTTGAGTTGTATAACTTTAAACTAATTGCTCGCTTCTCAAAGTTTCAACTTACTCATTATCATTTGGGGCAAATAACACTTATCTCATTGGTTTATGGTACAGATTAAATGAGAAAATGATTTAATTCCTATTTCAGATCCTGACTCTAATTTCTTGGAGCAATTGGCATTCTGCTCACACATCTGAAGCAAACAAACTGTAACCTTCTATAATGGATGACAGTGACTATTTTATTTCTAACTTTAACTATACAAACTTTCACATAGTGGAAAAATTAGAGATAATATATGATTAACACTATGTATCTACCAAGAAGCTTCAACAAATATCAGCTCACAGTTATTTGATTTATAGATCAGTTACTTAACCTCTTCTATATCATTTGAAGCAAATCCAGATATGAAAGCATTTTATACAAGTTTCAGACATATGCATAAAGCATGTTATATTTTAAAGTCTATCAACAATATAATTTTACATTAAAAAATAATTTCTTAACATTATCAAACGGGGGGTCAGTATTCAAATATTCCCAGTTGTTATACAGACCCATACATGTATAACTAATTGCTATTCTGTGTAGAACAATAAAGGCTTTTTTCTCAACTTTATTGAGGTATAATTGATAGAAAAAATTATATTCAAAATATACAACATATGCGTTGTGAGATGATTATGGTAATTGAATTAATGCATTCATTACTACACATACCATTTGTGTATCAGAGGGTGAGGACACTGAAAATATACTCTCTTATCAAATTGCAAGTAAACAATAGAGTATTAATAAGTATTGTCACTATGCTGTATGATAGATATCCAGAACTTACTTCTCTAGCTAAAAATTAGCATACTGTGACCAACCAACACCTCCCCATTCTTCCATGCCCTTGGCCCCTGAATGTCACCATTCTACTCTCTTCCTATACGAATTGAATTATTTTTATTATTTTTCCTCTTTATTTTATTTTAAATATGTGGGGTACAAATCAGGTTTAGGGCTATTTTAAAAATTTTTATTGGTAATTATTATGGATACACACTGGGTATACATATTTATGCGATACATGTGATATCTTGATACAAGCAGACAAATGTGTAATGATCAAATCAGGGTAATTGGGCCATCCATTAACTCCAGCACTTATCATTTCTTTGTGTTAAGACCATTTCAATTCTACTCTTTTAACTAGTTATTTTAAAGTATACAATAAATTATTTTGAACTATAGTCTCATTGTGTTTCCAAACACTATATCTTATTCCTTCTATCTAACTGTATTTTTGTACCCATTAACCCTCCCCACTACTCTTTCCAGCCTCTGGTAACATTATTCTACTTTCTATCTCAATGAGCTCATTTTTTTTTAACTCCCACATATGAGGAGTGAGAACACGCAATATTTTTCTTTCTATGCCTGACTTACTTCACTTAGCATAGTGTCCTCTGGGTTCATCTATGTTGTCACAAATGATAGTGTTTACTTATTTTTATGGCAGAATAATATTCCATTGTATATATGTATAGCACAATTTCTTTATTCATTTATTTGTCGACAGATATGTACTTAAGTTGCATCTATATCTTGGTTGTGGTGAATAATGCAATGAATATGGAAATGAAAATATACCTTTCAGATACTGAATTTTATTTTGGATATAAACTCAAAAGTAGGAGTGCTGGATCATATGATAGTTCACATTCTTACCAACACTTATCTCTTGTCTTTTTGATAATACCTATTTTAACAGGTGTGAGGTATAGCTCAGTGTGGTCTGGTGGTTTTGCTTTGCTTTTTCCTGATGATCAGTAATGTTGAGCATTTTATTAATATAACTATTGGCCATCTGTGTATCTTCTTTAATTTCTTTTAGGCTAAAGAGACAGTGACCTTCAATTAAGGCACAAATAATCTTGATGCATCCTCAAAGAGAAGGAACTTGGAGCTTAAATAAATAACAGGCTCACTATTTATCCATATTCTGATCACCTGTTGAGGCTCTTTGTTGCCTGAAACCAGTTGGAGTCCCCAGATAGCCTGTTAATATATTGATTATATGAGGGATTCTTTTCTGGAAGATAGGCCCCTCATAGTACAGGCTTATTCCACTAGGTAAGTGTTCCAGTAACCCATTGGCATCAGTGTGCCAGCTAGCATTGTTGTCAAAGGTTGCATTCAGCTTCAGTGAATTTTTTTTTTTTTTAGATTCTTTCAGTGTGTTTACCCATTTCATGGTGGGCGATTTACAAGCATACCTGCTCACACTGTGCTGAGTGTTCAGCAGCTTTTGACCAAAAATGCCATGACCCCTGTGTCCGACCCTCCCTGTTCACCTGATCTTGGTCTGAGCAACTTTTTTTGTTTGTTTCCCAGATGAAAAAGTCCTCAAAGGGAAGCGTTTTGTTGGTGAAACAAAAAACAGCAAAAGCACTAAAAGGCATCAAAACTGATAAGTATAAAAGTTGTTTTGAGCATCTTTTTTTTTTGGAGTTGAAGTCTTACTCTGCTGCCTAGGTTGGAGTGAAGTGGCATGGTCACAGCCACTGCAGCTTCAAGCTGCTGGGTTCAGGTGGTTCTTTCACATCAGTCTTCCAAGTAGCTGGAACCACAGGTTAATTTTTTGATTTACTGTAGAGATGAGGTTGATTTTTTGATTTATTGTAGAGATGTGGTCTCACCAAGTTGCCCAGGCTGGTCTCGAACACTTGGGCTCAGGCAATCCTCTTGCCTCTGCCTACAAAAGTGCTGGGATTACAGACATGAGCACTGCGCTCAGCTGAAAGTGCATTTTGACAGGCATATTGCATCAAACAGAGAGTTTTTTGAAGGTGAGTGAAGTTTCAACATATAAGAATAAATATGTAATTTTTTATAAATAAATTCTATTTTGGGAGGGTCCCCCCTCATAGGTCAATTTCCCAGAGTAGAGTACCAGGTTGAAATGATGAAAAATAGATTTGTAGAGGCAAACACACATATCAGCATCCCAGCAATCTAAGCAACTCTTCCAGAACTTACATACACACATGCGAAGATAGGCAAATACATAGACATATATCATTCTCTTTACTAAAATATTACTCATACATCACAAACACTGTTCTGAATCTGTGATGAAGTACTCAAGAGCACATGGATAAAAGTGTATCATAAGAATCTTTGGAAAGATTAAAAGTCAGAGCTTTTAAAAATATAGAAAATAAACCATTTATAATTTCAATAAAACATGATTACTAGCTACAAAACGCTAAGAAGATTGGCTTCCTCAAAAAATCCACGATTTCATTATTATTTTTTTTCTTTCTCTACTATAGATTCTGGAAAGCCCACAACACTCACCCAGATGCTTTTGCAGCTAGGTCTGGTCATGTGACATGAGATTAGTTAGTGTGATGTAAGTAGCAAAAACTGGATAAGGACTGTAAAAATTTTTAAAATAGAACAGACAACACTCACATCACATTATTTGACTCATTTTCTTTTTTCCTTCCTCTTGCCTGGCAGGCCAATTCGATGTCAAGAGAGACAACAAGCATACTGCAAAAATTAGGATGAAAGCCACCCACCGAGGGTTAGTGGAGCAGGAAGAATGGAAGAGCCTGTGTTCTGAATGACATCCTTGAGCAATTTTACCACACCTAGGCTGCCACCTCTTATTTTGAGTAAATAAAAACCCTTATCTATATAAGCTAGTGGTAGATCTACATTCTGTCACTTAAGTAAAAAAAAATACTAAAAACCTTTCTAGTTGATATGCTTGCTGATTTTCTCACTTTTAATAAGAAATGTCCATCAAAAAGCTAGGTTGTTAGCAGGTAGCCAGAGGACACTGAGATGCCTCCCAGATTTTTTTTTATTCCCTTGAGAGTCTGTTGGTGCTCATTCTAGTCACCTGTATTTTAATAGTATAGAAATTGTGAGGGAAAATAGTATAGAAAGGGAATATGGTTATTCACTGAAATAAAATCTGGACTAGGAACCAGATGGCTCTGCTTCTTACAGCAACTTTAACTATAGTAGTGATGACTAAATTAGGTATCTGAGTTATCTACCAAAGCTAGAAAACTAGTCCTTCAAAGAAAATGCATCAGTATAGTGTTATATCATTTAAAGAAGTTGGGTTTCATATGTGAAATCGGAGCATCTTTCTTTTAAGATGAGTTTTCAGAAGTCTTTTTGCCATCTCCTTTATGCCTTCATCTTATGATTCCTTTTTTTTTTTTTTTGAGCTGGAGTCTCACTCTGTCACCCAGACTGGAGTGCAGTGGCCACTCCTGGCCACCGCAGCCTTGACCTGCTGGGCTCCGGCGATCCTTCCGCCCTAGCCTTCAAGTAGCTGGAACTACAGACGCACGCTACCATGCCCGGCTAATTTTTTGATTTATTGTAGAGATGAGGTCTCGCCAAGTTGCCCAGGTGGGTCTCAAACCCACAGGCTCAGGCAATTCACTCACCTTGGCCTCCCGAAGCGTGGGATTACAGGCTGAGCCATCGAGCCCGGCCTCATGATTCCTTTTAAAATTAAAGGTGCAGTTCAGTAATCAGGCTCAATAGGTAGCAATTCTAAATCTTTCAAATCTAGTGCTTGTTGCCCAGAGTTATCTGGGATCTGGTTAAAGATGGATTCTGAAGAAGTGTGATGCATTTTATGGTTAATTTTTCTAGTCATTTAAAAATATTTTAAAAAATACATGCTTTAGAGGTGCTCAATTCCCAAAACTGGAAATTTTCTATTATCCTTTCATTTTTATTTACATATGTTAAAATTAATTTTCATACCTATAAATCTTTTTTACCTATCACTTAAGCAAAATAAAGTGTCACAGGAGGGAAACTGTACATACAGAGGCAAAATGCTTGCTTTTTAGTCCCAGGTCTGCAATGATCACCTTGGCCACAGAATGTGTGGCCTTGACATGGGATCTCCAGGACTCCTATCTAAGTGAGGCATAGCGCCAACAGTCTAGTTGGCAAGGGAAGATTGAAGACATTGTGTTTATGTTGGAGATTGAGGAAAGAGATAAACCTCTCCCCATTTCCACTTTGCCTGCCACTGACCTTCTGCATGTTCACTTTATCATTTATAAAATATGGAGGCTGACTGAAACATGAGCATTAAAATATTGTTTTTTTCAAAGGTGGTGGATTAGAGGCTTTCCGCATGCTTCACCTGTCTGAGCAGTGAAATAGTGTTGAAAGAGCAACACAGTGAACCCTACTTAAGAAAAAAATGAATATCAGAATGTCTAAGGACACCCCAGATCTCAAGAAGAAGATGGCTGGCAAACAGAGAAAAGGAACTGTGACCCAGAACACAGAATGGCACTAAAACCTCCTCTCTGAGACATACCTTTGAATCAGGGGTCTGCTTAACTCAGGCTATGGGAGGGCACCCTGTTTCTCCTGGGCTCTGGAACTGTCTCAGGGGGAGGCCGAGAGTTGGTGAGCAGGAATGACACCCACAGGTGTTCTCTCAAAACTGGGTCAACATTTTTGACCTGGAACCAGTGCCTCAGCAACAGCAACCTCTGCAGGCGTATCAGTTTCTGCTGGGAGACAAGACAGCTTGCTCTGGAAAGGGGGACAGGTTTCCTACAACTGGAGCAGGTTAAGGAGGGTGGAGATCATTCCAGGGTTTGGATCCAGAATTGGAATCGCCCCACCCTCGGGTTGGGAGTGCAGAGGACCCTCCAACAAAACTGTGTTTCCCTCCTGAGAAGAGATACCAAGGCCTAGGGTCAGATTTGTAACCTGGAATTAGGCTTTGTGTGTCACTGCCTGGGCACATTACCCTGTCCCACTCACCTGGGCAGTAAAGTGTCCCAGCAACCCGAGGAACACCCAGAATAGCAGCCTAAAAGTCAGAAGTCTAGCAGGAGGTCTCCACTCCCACGTTCTGGAAGCTGCAGTTGGGAGCAGGAGGAAAGTTGCTGTGGCTGTGGTCTCTCATAAGCAGCAGGTCCCATGGCCATCATCAGTTTTGCAAACTGCAACTTTTCAGCGAGCACCACTGCTAAGAGCCTGCCGTCCAGATCATTTGGGTAGTGTGCTCCAGCAACACGGAGGAAAAGTTCTACACAACTTGGAAGACAGTCTAAGTGGCAGGAGACCTGTAGGAGGGACCTCACCCCTTTTCACTTGAATCAGCAGCCTGAACAGCTGAAGAGTTCTTTAGCCCATGGTTTCATGCCCAGATAGCAGGGCATGAAGCCAGGGTCACCTATGTAACCTAGAAGTGGGCTTTAGGTGTCACTGTGCAGCCTACCCTATAGCTTGTTGGGAAAGTGTGTCCCCCTGGTACCAAGGATCAAGTGGCCCCCATTTCTATACACCTGGATTCGTAGCCTAAGCAACCCCACCCTCCCTATGTAGTGAAGCTTGTGCAATGAGGCTCCCTATGCTCTGTACTCTAGCACACCCAATCACCTGGAGTAAGAGGTTGAACTATGCCTCCTGCCAAGAATAGAGTCCTTGGTGCTGTGCTGCTCTCTCTGCTCAATGCACAGAAATGCTCCCAGGTACCTAGAGTTTCCACTATTCAAAATTAGGAATTTAGACTGTCTTCTCCTTCCTGGACAGAGAACTCGAGGCAACAAAGTTCCCCTAATACCTCACTGAAGCACACCTCTGGATACTCGAGGCTGCATACCAGACCCTGACTTGAGCTGGTGCCAGTGCCTGACATTGGTAGACCATAGGTAGGCCTGCTTGGTTCAGTCCCACCCATTCTGGTGCTCCCCTCCCTGGAGCTAAACTGGGAGCTCAGGCCACAGTGCATTCTGCAGATGAGCTTACAGCTGAGACAACAGAAAACCTCTTTCAATAAACAGGAATCAAGTAAATAATCATCCATGTCTGCAATAGCCAGCTCTTATACATAGACATCCCCTGCTGGCCTGGAGGTTGAAAGATGCAGCACAGCAGATAATTTATTAATATAAACTCACACCACTGAGAAGCAAGATAAACCACCTTAGACCCTCATCACTCTGGCCCCATAGGAGGCAGCAAGGTGACCCACACCCAAACTACATCCACTACATTGCTATTACAACCAATACTATGAAAACCAACATACATAGGCTATCTATATAAGAGGAACTCATACAAATTAGCCACCAGAGTTCATCCAAATGGAAAGAATCAGAGAAACAACTCTGAAAGTTTTAAAAAAACTGAGCCTTACCCCTCCAAAGGAGTCCAACAAATTTCAACAACAGATCCTAAACAAAATGAAATACCTGGAATGTCAGATAAGGAATACAGAATATTGATAATAAAGATTAATGAGATGCAAGAGAAAGCTTATAACCAACAAAAAGATATTAGTAGAACAATTCAGGAGGTGAAAAGAGAGATTGACAGCAGGATAAAAAAAGAACTAAAAACAAACCTCAATGTTGGAAATACAAAACACAGTACAAAACTTCAGCAGAAGGCTAGACTAAGTGGAAGAAAGAATCTCAGATTTGGAATAAAGGTCCTTCAAATTAACCTAATCAGTCAAAAATAAAGAAAAGAGTTAAGAAGAATCAGCAAAGCCTACAAGAAATATGAAATTACATAAAGTGATCAAATCTACAAATCATAGGCACTCTAGAGAAAGAAAACGTTAAAGTATGGAAAGCATATTTGAGGATATAATTTAAGAAAGCATCCTTGGTCTTTAGGGAGGTCTAGACATCCAGATACAAGAAGTCAAAAGAACTCCTTCAAGATACATCACAAGATGAACCTCACCAAGGCATATTGTTGTCAGATTCTCCAAAGTTAACATGAAAGACAATATCCTAAAAGCAGCAAGAGAGAAGTGTCTAGTCACTTACAAAGGAAAGGACATTAGACTAACAACAGACTTCTCAACGGAAATCCTATAAACCAGAAGATACTGGGGACTTATTTTCAATCTTCTTAAAGAAAAAAAAAGTCAGCCAATAATTTTATAGCCAGCCAAACTAAGATATATAAACAAAGGAGAAACAAAGTCTTTCCCTGACAAACACTAAGGAAATTTGCCACCATCAAACCGGTTCTACAAGAGATGTTCAAAGATATTCTAAGCTTGGAAATGAAATGACTCTTGGTATCATAAGATATCATATAAGTACAAAGCTCACAGAGGCTGTAAAGCAACTATACATTTGAATCCCCAAAGCAGCTAGTTTACAATACTATGGCAGAAACAAAACTGCAATATTAACCCTGAACATTAATAGTATAAATGTCCCATTTAAAGGAATCTAAGTGGCAACCTGGATTAAATTTTAAAATAACTACATAAAGACAAGACTCAATCATATGCTATCTACAAGAATATCCAGAATCTACAGGGAATTCAGACAACTCAACAAAAATAAAAAAATAAAAAATAGCCGGGCTCGGTGGCTCAGCCTGTAATCCCACGCCTTTGGGAGGCTGAGGTGAGTGGATTGCCTGAGCCCGCGGGTTCGAGACACCCCTGGGCAGCGAGACCTCATCTCTACAATAAATAAAAAAATCAGCTGGGCGTGGTAGCCCATGCCTGTAATTCCGGCTACTTGGAAGGCTGAGGCGGAAGGATCGCCGGAGCCCAGCAGGCGAGGCTGCGGTGGCTGGGAGTGGCCACTGCACTCCAGTCTGGGCGACAGAGTGAGACTCCAACTCAAAAAAATTAAAAAATTAAAAAATAAATAAAAATTAAAAATAAAAAAAGAAATAAGAGAAAAAAATGGACAAAGGACAAGAAGAAACACTTCTCAAAAGAAGACACACAAGCTGCCAACAAACATTTTTTAAAATGCTCAGTATCACTAACCATTAGAGAAATAAATTTAAGCCACAATGAGATATCACCTTATACCAGTCAAAAATGGCTATTATTAGAAAGTCAAAGAACAACAGATGTTTGTGTGGTTGCAGAGAAAAGGGAATGCTCATTCACTGTTAGTGAGGTTGTAAACTAGTTCAACCGCTATGGAAAACCGTCTGCAGATTTCTCAAAGAGCTAAAAACTGAATTACTACTTGACCCAGCAATTTTACTACTTGACATTTACTCAAAGGGAAATAAATCAATATATAAAAAAGATACCTGGACTTGTACATTCATTGCAGCACTATTCACAATAGCGAAATTATGGAACTAACCGAAGTGCCCACCAATGATCGACCAGATAAAGGAAATGTTGTATATACACACCATGAAATCCTATGCAGCATAAAAAAGAATAAAATCATGTCCTTTGCGGCAACATAGATGGAGCTGGAGATTAGCATCTTAAGTGAACTGACTCAGAAACAGAAAACCAAGTACCTCATGTCCTCACTTATATGTAGAAGCTAAATGGCCACAAAGATGGAAGTAATAGATATGAGGACACCAGTGAGGGAGAAGGCAGGGAGTGGAGTTAGGGTTCAGAAACTATCTGTTGGGTACAATATTCACTGTGTGGAAAATGGGCCACCTGAGTCCCCATCCCCACCACTACACAGTATGTCCATGTAACAAGCATGCATATGTACCTCCACATCTAAAATAGGAATGGAAAAAAATCAATTCTTGGCTGTTATTTTATTTCCTAACTTTAATCATATTTCCACCATTTACATACTTTTGATTCTAGCATTTTTCTCTATTTGAGCCACTGCCCTGCTTGCCCTTCTATACAGTCTCTATCGTATCATTGCTATGCTGAAGTTGCACCTTCCTTAAAGCTCATTTTATCTCGTGCAATTACTCTAGACATTCATATTTTTTATAATGTTGATAAGTTTCAGAGGAATGTTTCTACATTAATGTGTTGTGCAAGGGTGCTAACATATGAAGTTTCCCTGATTTTCAAGGATAAAAAGTAGTTTGAAACTTACACATTATTAAATAATAAAACAACCATTTGTTTGGCTGTTTTTATATACCAGTGGTTTTTACACATATTCTGTTATTTAATATCTTCATTATAAGAATTCCTAGTTAGCAATGTTATTTCTTTCTTTTTCTTTTTTTTTTTTTTTTTTGCAGGTAAAAAATCTGACATTTAGATTGGTTGAATAACTAATTCAAAATCATATGGGTAATGAATAAAATCATTCTAATTAAAATCCAGATCTCTTTGACATCAAAGTTTACCTCTTTAAACACAGGGTCTGCTGCCTACTAGGCTGCACCACATTTTGATGCATGTGTCAGCTGGTGTCCTTATGAATATGATAACTGTGGACACAGGGACATGTACACACAGAGAGTGCAAGGTGGAGGTAAAGGCAGTCATAAGGTGATGCCTCTGCAAGCCAGAAAGGCCAAAGATTGCCAACAATCCTCCATAAGCTAAGAAGAGCATGGAGCAGGCTATGTCTCAGAGCCCTCAGACTGAGCCACCTTGCCAACACCTTGATCTTGGGGGTCTAGTTTCCAGAACTGAGACAACAGATTTTTTTTTCTGATCCAAGTCTACAATTATTGATAACGGGTTTCTATTGTTTAAGTCACCTAGTTTGACGCATTTTTCACAGCTGCCCTAACAGTTAGTATAGGAAGTAGGTGTGTCTCTATAGATGAAATATGTACCACATGTTGTCCCTGACTATGGTTTAATGAAAAGTCCCTAAAACATCCCTTAGCTCTAAATGCTTGTCCCTTTCTCCCAAGACATCTCTGTTTTTGTTTTTGTTTTGAGAAAGCAGGATTTATTGAGAGTACAGAAAAGCTCCCACAGCGGGAGGGGACCAGAAGGGGTTGCCCTGTTTTGTTTTTGTTTGTTTGTTTGTTTAATCAGTATTATTGCATTTTTAAGCTTTTGTTTGGGTTATGCAGCCATCTGTTCTTTCCAACTTGAATAGACCTACTGTTATGACTTTCTGGGCCTCAAGAGAAAAAAGGTTGAAGAAAATTAATTTATCTCCCCACTGTTAGTTTCCCCAAGATTTTCAAACTTATAAAGAGCTCATTAATTTTTTTAGTTCTCTAGATACATACATGGATATCTAATAAAGCCTAAGGGTAACTCCTCCTCTGGCCAGAGTGGAAAAAAATACTTTTGTATCTGTCACTACCATTTAAATACTCTCAGTTTCTTTGCTACTTCTAGGCAGTTATATGGTATAATGTCTAGCTACGACCAGTGGAACTAAAGCTGACTATCAGCAGGCCTTTTGTAATATACAGTTAGGATACTTATTACCCTTTTAGATACATGACACATATTATGATTTACTATTCTCTCAGAAAGAGACAACAAGACTAACAGAAGGTCTATTTTTATTTTTATTAGAAAATAGATGAAACTATAATAGAGGACTGACTTTTACTGTAAAAAGCACAGTACCCTGTGTCTTAAAGTAAAAACTGAACTGAACAAAGTTCAACAGTCAAGGAAGATTATATCCAAGGCTATTGCAACAGAAGAAGAATTCAGTCTAGGCTCAACTCTGCTGAAAGGAAGGGTTGGAGTATTTTAAGAGTTGGATAGACCACCTTTGCTTGATAACTGACCTCACCTAAAGGAAATATTTGTTTCTTATATGTCATCACAGGAGGTAGTTTTACAACTTGGAGTAGGATGCTCTCTGAAGTTAGGCTCCTATGCTCCCACAGAAAGGGAAAGATGAGGGACACTAACTTATCTGATAATTACATTTCAAAGGAATGACTTCCGAATTCTTGAGAAAGATAGTTTAGAGGCAGTTCAGGATTGTAACAATGGTGAGAAGATTTCTACAATATTTAAAGGAGTAGAGAAAGAATTTACAATGGCAAGTTTTCTATTGTAAATGCTTTAAGGAAAGGGAGCTCAGGGGATTAGAGGCAGGAAGAAGTATGTCCAAAGTTTAGTCAAGCTGAAGGAAATAATTAAAGCCCTCTCGGTCACCTGATATGCATGTGCGCAGAAGATTTTTAGCACAAAGTTTTAATTATAAAGTTGGCGATGCTAGGAGGCATTGGTGACCACAAATGTAGTTCATACTGTGTTCTTGAAATCAAGTCTAGATATATTTATTTCAAATGTTTCAACACCTCTCTGGGCCTCATAATGTTAATACAGAAAATAAATACTTGCACTAATTTTCTTGACACCTTGGAGTTGTAACTCTTCCTCTTCCCAGTGTGATCAATTCTTTGGATATAAATTGAATATGTGTTCACAAGAAAAAAATTTAGGTACCTTAGAATCAGCTGAAGGCTTTTTGCTATGAAACATCCAGTAGCAGATTGCTATGGTGCAATTAACCAGGTGATTGACAAATCTCCTGTGTGGATCAGTGATTCCCAAATGGATTTAATCACCAAAAACACTTGAGGATTTTTGAAAATACAAATTCCAAGACCCTGTCCCTGAGTATTTTAGATATTCTGATTTCATAAATTTGAGGTACCTCCAGAGAATTGAAGTTGTTTGCGAAACATCTCAAATTACAGATAATCAGATATGTTTGGGAACTCGTGGATGAAGTTAATATTGTGGTTACAATATGTCACATGAGATAGTTGCGAGATATGATGCAGAATTTTTTTGCCCTCTATTCCAGATTCCATAGTGATTTAAAAAATCTCTAGTATTAATTGAATTCATTGATTTAACTAGTTAGTACACTGGAGAAAAGCAATGACACTACATTAAAAAATTCACCATTTATAATTACTCTTATACTTTCAGGTTCACAACCAAATATTCCCCAAACAGAAAATAACAAGGAAACAAGATAACTGACCTATTGGATCTGTTACAAATTCACTGATATCTTTTTAAGGGGGAGGAATATGTGAATGGCTTTGACTCACCTTTCCAGGTCACCTAGCCTGAGGCCTTAGGTTTGGTGAACAAACCAAAAAATAGCAGTTTCAGAGAAAGACAAGGCTTCCAGCTTCTTCCCACAGCCTGAATTCCATTAGCATGAAACTTCTAAACCACGTCTGCTTTTCCTTATGAAATTCAAACGATTGTGTAACCTCTTGGCTCTTAAGTAAAATGTTCAAGGACTCACATGACAGCACTTTGTTGTATATAACAAATTTGTTAAATTTAAACTGTTTTGGCAAAAGGAGGAAAAAGAGGGAATAAATAAATAGCTTTAACACATCTGGACAGGATCTGCAGGTTTCATTTTTTTCCATGTCTCCAAAGGTTTGTTATATCTGTCACCCAATGCTTCATTTGAGTTCCTACAGGCAGCAATATCATGGAGAAATTCTGTGTATAGAAATACAGTGTCTGGAGCCTAGTGTGACTTCCTGTTTGGCTGGAGCTGAGCTAGTCCATGGATAAGCAGAAAGCAGGAGTAAAACATCTGTGTTTAGAATAGGGCTGCTTGGTAGACACAAAGGCGACTCACAGGGACCTGTAATGTATCTCTATTGAAATATGTTTCGATGTGTGAATTTGTTTGTCTAAGATTTAATCTAGCTATTTAGTTGGGTTGCATAAACAACACAGAGACAGGAGCAATAAGATGAGAAGATTCATGGGGAAAAATCAGTGCTTTATAGTTTTGATCGTATATATCAAATTATGTGTCAGAATGATTGAATCTATCTTGCTTTAATTTGGGGTGTGTGTGTGTGTGTGTGTGTGTGTGTGTGTGTGTGTGTGTACAGACACAGCAAAGGTGAAGGGAGGAATTTATAGGATGGAAAACCTCAAGGACTTAAAACTGAGAAACTCAGATATTTGAAGTGTTACGCTTTTTGAATTAATTACATAAAAATAAATATTAATTGGTTTCATCTTACATTTGTCATATAAATCTGAACACTAACAGACAAGGGAAAATGTATAATTAAGATAGTTTAAAATACCCAATATAGTGCAAAACTTCAAAGCACACACAGTGATAGTCATGGCTTCCTTTCAAAGGTCATAACCTGCAGAAATGTAAGTTATATAAGCCTATCTGATCTTAACTAATATTTATTGAACATTTGGCATATGTCAGGCAATATTCTAGATGCTTTATATAGATTAATTTAATCATTTCATTGCATTCATAATGACATTATAACAGTCATTTTACAGGTGAGGAAGTCAAGGTTCAGAGTGATCAATACCTTGAACAAAGTCAAAAGCTTGTAAGTGACAGAGCTGGGATTCACTTTCCAGGATCTTAAACTCTGTCCCTAACCTGATTCAAGAGTCTGAATTATGTATGTGTGAATTATGCAAATTTAAAACTTCAGTTTAAGTATTTAAACTCATCTAATCCACCCAGAGGCAAATAAAAGTACTTGTTTTTACTTCATGCTTGTAGCAAACCAACATTGTTTTGACCTATATTCTGGCTTCCTTTTATCTATTAATGTTTGTGGGAAGTGGCTGTGATTTTTAAAAAAACATATTTTTGTACAACAAAAATATTCTATGAAAAATTGTCAGGGAATGAATTTAATTACTTAGCAAGTGAATGAGTCAGGTGGGGGTTATATAAATCATTGCATCCTAGATTAAAACACAAACGGACATTAATGCCTAGCGTGCCTAAAGTACAAAAAGAGGAAAGGAAATTTTTTTCCATCAGATAGACATTTCATTCAGTTAATTGAATTGCTTGACTTTTTTCATTGAATTGCCTTGCTGATTTACTATTTGTGCTGGTGTGATATAAACACAGGTTGAATGTTAGTATATAATCATAGCTAGAATATTATGTAGCTCTAAACGTGTTGAACCACAACATTGTAAAGACAGAAGGATCCATCTCAGCCAGGCCCAGTGACTCAACCTGTTATCCCAGCACTTTGAGAGGCCAAGGCGAGTGGATTGCCTGAGCCCGCAGGTTTGAGACCAGCCCAGGAAACTTGGCGGGACCTTGTCTCTACAATAAATCAAAAATTCAACTGTTAGGGGAGGGAGGGATATACCTCATCAACAAGGGTACCTGCATAATCGATGTTTGTATACTTAACCCTGAATTGTAACCCACATCTTTATAATTAAAAAAAGAAAGAAAGAAAACAAAAACAAAAGCAAAAATTAGCCGGGTGTAATAGCGCGCACCTGTAATTCCAGCTACTTGGAAGACTGAGGTGGAAGGATCGCCTGAGCCCAGCAGGTCAAATCTGCGGTGGCCATGAGTATGCCATGGCACTCCAGCCTGGGCAACAGAGTAAGACTCCAACTCAAAAAAAGAAGGATCCTTCACAGTCACTGAACTTCACTCAATACAGGATAATGATGCATAGTCTAATATTCTCACTAAACATGCAAGAAAACTGAGGCTGAACTCATTTAAATGATTTAAGGTTAGAAAAGTGTTAGCCTCAGACTTCCCAATTTTTTATTTTAATCATGTTCTTCATAGTAGCCTCTATTTTACTATTAGTGAATTATATAATCAACTACCAAATAGCAACAAAATGTGAAAGGTAAAATTATCTGTATGTCAAGAATGACAAGGTGCCATTAAAAGGACATAAGTTTGAGAGTACTTAGCTTAAGTCCTGAATTTCCTATGATTTTATGAGAGTTCCCCCTCCTGTCAAGCAACACGCATATCTTGCATGCACACAAACACACAAATCACACAACTTTGCTCCCACTCTGTATTCAACCTGCTTATGACCTCCCAATTTCCTTATGAAGTCCCGTTGCTTCTTTCACAAGCATAGCGGTGGCATTTCCAGGATACTTTGAAATTATATTTTCTTCTCAGGGGAAGAAAGGAAACCTCATCATAAGGAATAGACGCTAGCAAGTTAAGGACAACAAGCAGTCCCATGATAGGAAATACTAGGGTTGGCCAGGGGTACAGTCTGTATGGGATGTGTCCCTGGAGCTGTGTGAATATCAAGGACATGCTTTCATACATAAAAGCTCAGAACTTCTCAGAAATTCTTTTCTTTCTTTTTTTTAAGTTTTCAAACAAAGCTTATTAGAGAAAGAAGCGAGAAAAGACAGGGTGACATGCCAGAGCTAGCACAGGTGAAAGAAACTGCCTCAAAAACTGAATCCCTCATTACTGTCCTCCAAATTCCATCTACTGAAGCTGTTAGCAATTTGCTAAAACATTATTTTTATTAAAGACGTTAAGTGATAAAAGTGATTTAGTAAAGAGATCTAAGCTCTCATATCAAAGACTCTATCATTATTAGATTCTCCTTCAAGTTGATGGCTCTGCTCATTGGTGATGCAGAACTACTGATGTGGGCGTGAAGGCTTACATTGAGCTCGGTGTCATGTAGTTATTCTTTGTAGTCAAAGATGCTGCTGATGCTGGCATTGTCTCTTGCACTTTGCTTCTTACCGTTAGCTGTATTTAACATGACCTGATTTTTTAGCAGAATTGAATACAATTTCCAGCATTGTTTGCATTAGCTTGTTACATTGGGAATTAATGACAACATGAGTAATTGTCAGTCACTGGAGAAAGGCATTTTATGGCAGTCACAGTTTCTAAAACTATGCGTATATTTTCCCGAGGGTCTGTGCTGCAGTTCGGGTATCATAATAGGCATCATTTCTATGCACAGGGAAGCTCATTAGCAATATTAGGGCTTTAAGATATTGTTGGGTGCCTTCTTGTTCCCTGAGTACTCATCCTCTTTGGGGACGAAGTCTGCTACAAAGTCAACGAGACTGTTCGTTTCGCTCTGTCCTCAGCTACCGTGGAAGCAAAGTATTGTCTGTCTCAAGGTATATTTTGTATCTGGCTTATATTTGCTTTCTCTCCATTCGTCCTTTAGCTGTATATTTAAGAGTATCTCCTCCCCCCCTCCCCCCACAGAATACTATGGACAATTTAGTGGTTTCCCCACTTCTGACAATTTCTGAAAGTTTGAGGTTGTAAATTCCTCCCCAAGTGGATCATTTCCTCACCAAGAGATTTATTTAGAATGCCTGAAATGGGTTTCCCATACTTCTCCACTCATTCTACAACTGACATAGCTGGGAGTGTGTCAGAGTGTGTGGAGGAAGCCTGGGCATGGAGACCAACCAGAATTGTCCAATCTCTGCACTGATGCTCTGTATCCCTGAGTTCCTTCTTTTATCCATCCAAGCTTCAGTTTCTCCACCAATTAAACCTATGTATCAAACACCAACTTTATAGAACAATTATGAAGATAAAATTGAAAGGTGTATGTGAAAGTACCCAGTACCTAGAAAGTATCTGAGAATTATTTCTAAAAGAATAATGATAGACAATATTTAACAATGCTTTCATAAGTTATAGCTACATTTTCATACACTGTATTGATCCTCTGTATTCTTTGGGATAGGTAGGTATCATTATGCTTTCAACATTAGAGTGGTAAAATTAAGGCTAAATGGATTTTGCTTAAATTCATAAGCATTCAAAACCAGGTCTTCTTATTTCCACTTTCATGATGTTTTAAGGTCTAGTTCTAAGAAGCAGCTAATAAGCATTGATTGAATAGTTACATCTTTTTTAAAAATAAAAGTTCATTATGGAAATTTTAAAATAAATTCTAAAGCAGACAAAATAATATAATATCCCTCGCATACCTATAATCCCACAATTTTTGATATTTTCCCAATCATTTCCAGGTATCACCTCATCTCTTTTTAACTTGGCTATTTTAAAGATCTTCGCAGTCATAATTCATTTCACTTATAAATACTTTAGCATGTATCATAACATATAAGGGACTTTGTAGTATAGCCACTAATACTTAATCATAGTTTTTAAAAAATGCCTTACTTGTTTTCCTGATTTATTTCAACACTATTCAATTGATTTGTTTGCACTGAGATTCAAACAAACCTCACACATTGCATTTATTTTTATATCTCTTACTGCTCTTTTATTCTCTAACAGTCCTCCTTCCTTTTGATTTCATGTCATTGATTATTTGAGACGTTAAAAAAATTTTAAGTCATAGGAAATTGCCCCCATTCTGAATTTAGCTGATTGCTACCTCATAGTACCATTTAACTTGCTCTTCTATTGATTCGCAGTTTCCATTAACCAGTGTTTAGATGTAATTCTTGATTAGAGTCTGATCTAAATTTTTAGGCTAGAAAATAAATCATAGGTGATTTTTAGGCTAGAACAGATACTATAGGTGAGCAACATTCCCTTATACTTCAGCTTGGATTTTCTGCACTCCTCACCCAACAACCATATACTACTTTTGTCATCTTCCATTTCTTATTTCATCCTGAATTCATCTGGTGGCTTCATTCTTTGTTGGGATATGACATCTCTTCCTTATTCTCCAGTACTGATCCTTATGTCATCAATCCCCACTGCAGTTTTGGTTTTTCTTTGAATCTTGTAGCATGTTGCAAACTTTGCTTTACTAAGCATCTTATTGGGCTTTCCTGAGGTTTTCATCCAGGACTTAATTATACTGGAACACACACAGTTGTCCAAGTGTTCAGGCTATATATTATATTTAGAACCTTTTGCTCAGGTAGGCATATGGATTTCACTGGAAGTCGTCTTTTACTTTAGTTCTAGAGGATTTCACAAATTGAGGACAAATTCCAGAATAATCCATAAAAGAAAATCTAGATCTAATAAATCATAGTCCCCACCCGTGGGATAGGAATCTCTACTCTAAAAATATTCTGTAGTGTAGTCTTGAGGTACTCAAGATCAAAAAATCACCAGAGTGAATTGTTTACTATGGATGACATGTTTTAGAAAATCATATTTTTTGCTAGCTTTTTGGATTAAGAATGGATAATGGGCATATCAGAGTGAGAAAGCAGCAATTTATCCAATATTTTTTCAGTTTCTACTACAGCTTATAGCATTATGACTTTTGTACATTGAAAGGGCTCTGAATAAAAATTGCCAGCTTGTTTTTATATCTTTGGAAGAAGAGTAGAATATTATAATGTGTCTTGGTAAATAACCAAGACATTTAGATTAGTTTAGCTAAGTCACTTGTAGTAGTATTCATTGGAATTGTTTTTAACTATTTTTCATGTTCTTAAACAGCTTAATTGAGATATTTGACTTGAAATAAACTATATGTATATGGTTTATATATATTATACATTTAGATTAGTCTAACCAAGTCATGCGTGGGGACTATGATTTATTAGATCTAGATTTTCTTTTATGGATTATTCTGGAATTTGCCCTCAATTTGTGAAATCCTCTAGAACTAAAGTAAAAGATGATTTACAGTGAAATCCATATGCCTACCTGAGCAAAAGTTTCTAAATATAATATATAGCCTGAGCATTTGGACAACTGTGTGTGTTTCAACTGAGTTGCACTTTACATATATATAATACATATTTAAATATATGTAAAGTGAAGTTTGATAGGTTTGTGCATATATATATCTCTGTGAAATTTTAACCATAATAAAAAATAAATATATTGTTATTCCCAAGCAAGCGAGTAAACATATACAACACTCTCTAAATTTCCCTTGAATTTTTGTAATCCTTTTACCCAAGGATTCTACAAAGACACCCAACCTGTCCTCCCCACTCCACCAGCTTTACTCAGGCAAAAACTGATTTGTCCTTTGTTTTCTATACCTATGGATGAGTTTTGCTTTTCTGAAATTTCATATAAATAGAAGCATACAGTATTGACTCATTTTTGTCTGGCTTCATTTACTCAGCATAATTGTGCTGTAGTATGTGTGAATAGTTTTTTATTGCTAAGTAGTATTCTATTGAAAAGACATACCACAATTTGATTATTCATTTACTTTCTGATGGATGTTTAGGTTTTTTTTCAGGTTGGGACTATGAAAAAGAAAGTTGCTATGAATACGCATATGCGCATCTTTGAATGGACTTATGTTTTTCTTACTCTGAGTGAATGCTTTTCTTACTCTGAGTGAATGCCGGTGCAAGCACTTCTGTGTATTCTACCCAGTGTCCTGTGAATCACGAAGTTTCCCAATCTGGCTTGTGAGAACAAGCACAATTCCTGTGAGTTATGGGTGTTGCTACCTTCCTAGGCAGTTCTTTCCTTACCTCAAGATTTTTCGTAAACACATGCACTGATTAGTACTGCACTAAAGAAATTTTGGGTCCCTCTGCAAACCTCCACAAGTTTCTCTGTGCAAAGCTTTTCTTGTAGTGCAAACTTCATCTGTTTTTTGTCTCCTGTTTCCTCAGTTATATATCTTCCATTGAGGGTGTCCACCAGGTTCTGCCTGGACTTCCCTCTCTGCCCTGTGTCTTGGGAACTTTTTCCAGGCAGCAAGCAGGTGCAATTATGAATTCATATCTTTCCTTGTCACTGGTATTCAGTGGCTTGAAAAATAGTTTTCTTCTTTTTGGCTGTATCTTGGTTATTTCAGGTGGTGATAAATATGGTCCTTGTTACTTCACATTGAAAGCAGAAATCTCTAGTCTATTACTGGATTTTAAAATCAAATGTTGGGAGTATTTCATTGATGACTATTGTTTTGTTTTATTTTACACAATGGAAACAGGAAGAGAAATGGCAGAGATAAGACTATAAAACTGAGTAGAGAGCACTAGAATTTCCCTTCTAGTACAGATAAGTTTATAAG
Source organism: Cephalopachus bancanus (assembly GCA_027257055.1). NCBI lineage: Eukaryota > Metazoa > Chordata > Mammalia > Primates > Tarsiidae > Cephalopachus > Cephalopachus bancanus. The sequence continues at coordinate 1,207,725 of JAPVLO010000402.1, forward strand.
TATTTTCCTGTGTATCATATGTTTCAGTTGAATGGTGGAATTTAAGTTGTAGAAGACTTAACATCTGGTAAAGCTCTAACTATTTGAAAACAGACAACGCTAATAAGGACCTGGGAGAAACTGAAGATTTGGGAAGGTAGCTAACTTCCAGTATCACACCACAGAGGCTTTGGGGTCTTTAGAATAGGGTCTCCATGCCTTGTCACCAAACAAACAAAGAAGTACCATTCAAAGTCATAACTGTGTTCTCATCTGAAGCCCAATATTTGCTGCTGTTTCTCTCTACCAGGCAAGAAAAAATATATAAATTAATAGTTATATAAACTGTGAAACATAGCAATGATTTTGTTTTTTTCTGTGACAGTGTAAAAAAGGGCAATTTTGGTCAAGATATAAAATAAATCATAAAAAAGAAAAGGACAATAACACAACTATCAATTATATTTTTAATTGTATCACTGCATTCACATGAATATTACACATCTTACAAACTTAGAAAATTTGTTTCCTTTTCTCTTTCAATATTTAGACTTTTGTCTCACTGGTTTGTAGTGGTGATATCTTTTTCTAGGCATCTATAATTATTTGGAAATAAAACTAGAAACATCTGATGGAAAAAAATTGTAGAAAATTAGGAACCATGAAAAAGTAGTATGCATTTGAAACCATTGTTTGTGAAATGAAAATGGATTTTGCAATGGAACTCTTGCAGATAAATGATCTTTTCACACAAAACATATTGAAGTAAGAGAGAAACCTGAATTTCAAAGTTGACAATATTTATTTGTTGAGTAATAGTGTTTACTCTTAAAGGTAGGATGACTCTATTTCATTTGTAAAGAAAAGTGGTTTTTTTTCAGTTGTTGAAAATCAGAAATATAAAAAGAGATGCTTTCATCTATGAGTTTACAGATTGATTTAAACAATTGTATAGGCAGAAAAATAAAATCATGTAGATAATGACGTCTGAAATGATGCGGAAAGTGTGAATACATTGTTTCCATTAACTCAACAAGACGTGATGCAATAGTCAACAATTGCAGCAATAGTGGCCTGGCTGTCAATTTGAGTAAAATGTCTTCAGAAAGCAACAAACGCTGTCTTAGAGAGTGCTGATTTTCACTATATCGGAGAGATGACGGAGGCTAACCTAAACAGAGTGATAAAAATTTACCTGCAGAAAATTAGAGTAAATTTTAATATAATTGAGTGGTCAGAAATATGAAAATGTTGACAATATAGTAGGTGCTTAATCATTTTTCCAGTGTTTAGGAAGGCAGAGAAAAGACCTGTATACATATAAAATATCATGGTTATCAACTAGAGGTAATTTGAATGAGGTTGTGTCAAAAAATATAAAAGTTCCAAAATTCCGTGAATAATGATAATTCTTTGTCCAATAACATTCAGGCATCTGCGAAATGATTGGCAATATTCCACCGCATTTATAAACAAGACAAATATATGATGTTATAAAAACTACATAGTGCCGGGCTCGGTGGCTCAGCCTGTAATCCCGCGCCTTTGGGAGGCTGAGGTGAGTGGATTGCCTGAACCTGAGGGTTCAAGACCCGCCTGGGCAGTGAGACCTCATCTCTACAATATAACAAAAAATCAGCCGGGCATGGTAGCGCATGCCTGTAATTCCGGCTTCTCGGAAGGCTGAGGCGGAAGGATCGCCGGAGCCCAGCAGGTCGAGGTTGCGGTGGCTGGGAGTGGCCACTGCACTCCAGTCTGGGTGACAGAGTGAGACTCCAACTCAAAAACAAAAAAAACAAAAAAAACAAAAAAAACACACTACATAGTTCATGAAACAATAGGTTGAACTTCATGTTCGCATAGACTTTGTCAGCCTTGTCTAAGAAATTTTAGATGATGCTAAAATATTGAAAGTAGTATCAAATGAATATTTCAGATAGAGGTGATTGCTAAATGCAATGGTTTGCTGAATTTAGTTTTCAAATTGAAAATTATTATGTCTCTAAAAAATCTTAGCACAAGTTCAGTATTAGAAGATTTTTTTTCTGAGAAACTGCAAAGTAAGACTATATGTTTTTCTTTAAAATGAAAATAATTTTGTACTGTTTGACATCTTCTAAAATGGTGACTACTTCAAAACTTGACAGGCATAAGAATAATACTTCCCTAAATCCCCTTTCTAAATCTAAATAGTTTGAGATTTAATAAAGAAAAGCTTGTATATAATACATGGAATATAATTGAACCTTAAAAGAGAAGTAAAACTTGCCATTTGTGACAACATGGAGAAACCCAGAGGATATTATACTAAATTAAACAAGCCAAACACAGAAGGACAAATACTACATGATTCCACTTATATAAGGAATCTAAATAGTCAAAATTATTTAAGTAGAGAAAAGAATGGTGGCTACTAGGGGTTGGGAGAGGGGAAAATAGGAGGTGTTAGTCAAAGTGTACAAAGTTTTGGTTATGCAAAATAGATTAAATCATAAAGATCTATTATACAATATGGTAACTGTAATTCACGATACTGTGTTGTATACTTGAAAATTTCCTAAAAGGGAAAGTGTCAATACAAAAAATAATAAAGAGAAAACTTTTGAAGGTGATAAGATAGGTTTATGGCATAGATTATAATGATGGTTTCATGAGTATATACTTACGTCCAAATTCATCAAGTTGTGTACATCATATATGTACAGCTTTTCATTCCAATAATACCTCAATAAGGATTTTTTAAAAGAAACTTCAAAAGGAAAAATATTCCTTTTTTGAAAACAGCTCCAAACATGTTTTCCTACTTCATCAGAACATTATATAAGATCATACTTAATAATACTTATCGCTTCTGAGAGTATCACACATTGTATTGTTTTCGCCAGTCTCTACACTAACACAGAATGCTCATTTTCTACTTTCTGACACTGAAAAGTGTTCCTTACTACCAAGGAAGAAGAGGGATTCGTGTTTTGGAGTTGAGGATTGTTGGGTAGAAATTAGTAAACAATTTATTTAACCTGAAAGGCTCTCTATTCCCAGAGAAGTCTGTAACATTTGTTTAGACAAAGAAAATATGGTACTTGTCAAAATTCAACCAAAAAAAATTACATTACATTCACTTGATATATTACCCTATGTAAATGTCCAATTTTTATTTTTTATTTTATTTTTTTTAGGAAAGCAGGATCTATTGAGAAGACAGAAAAGCTCCCAGAGCAAGAGGGGATGCTAAGGAGTTGCCCAGACTTTTAATAATAAATTAAAAACCCTCTAGTCTACTTTTGGTTTTATGTAGTGCTCTTTGGGGGACTACTGGATTTAATAGGTTATTTTATGAAAATGTTACTTTATTGTCAAAATAATCTGTTTGAGAAAGGTTAACATGAAATTGTTCACAAAGTTACTTGCTTATTAGTGATCAATCATTAGCAAATATTTCATTACTTGCTATATAGATAACCCATAATCTGCTATAATTTATTTTTAAATTTAGTTTTTATTTTTAATTGACAAATAGTTATAGATATTTATGGAATACAATGCGATGTTTAAATGTATGTGTAAATAGTATAATGATCAGGGTAATTTACCATAGCCATCACTTTAACATTATCATTTATTTGCGGTGACAAGATTCAAAATATTCTCCTTAAGCTATGTTGAAATATATATATTATATTGTTATTTGCTATAGTCACCTTAGTGTATAATAGAACACCAAAACCTATTCTTTCTGTCTAACTTTAACTTCGTACCCATTAACCAGTCTCTCAGTCTCTCTCTCTCTCTCCACTACCCTCCCCAGCCTTTGGTAACTAATATTTTAATTTCTATGAAATCAACTTTTTTAGATTACACATGTGGATGCGATCATGCAGTGTTTGTCTCTCTATGCCTGGCTTTTTCACTTAACATAATGTCCTCCAGGTCATCCATGTTTCTCCTAATGGTAAGATTTCATTCTGTTTTATGACTGAATACTATTCCATTGCTATATTACAATTTCTTTATTCATTTGTAGATGGGCATTTTAGTTGATTCCGGATCTTGGCTAATGCAAATAGCGCTGCAATAAACATGAGTGTGCAGATGTCTCTTTGGCATACTGATTTCAATAATGCCAACCTTTTGGTCCGATATAGGAATTTTGGTGGCCCAAGGAATTTTCATGTTCCATATGCCACTTTCCCTAATGACTGCTATTTTATTTCTTGTTAAGTATCCAACCAGTTATTATATATCTAATTTGTATAAGTAAAGTACATGTGGGGGGAAGTGTTTTTATTCATAATAATAGATATTCTCAAGTGTGAAATGAGAAGGCATAGACCAAGAAAAATTACATAATTATAAGCATAATAATTAGATATTTTTGTCTCAATTTGGGAAATTTATAATTGGTTTTAAATTGATGAACAACATTTCTTATTTTCTACAGATTCAAAATTGATTTACCATACCTACATTTTCCCATGTACAGACAGGGTTCACTAAATGTCTTGAACTTATCATACATAAAAATTATCAATAGTGGTCCTAAGACTTGGTTTTTTCTTATGGCTTTATCATGGGGCTATAATTTCAAACATATTTCCCTCAATATTTCTATTTAGAAGAAGATGTGACTTTGTATAATACGCTTAAGAAAAAACTCTTGTTTCAAAATAATTTTCTACCCTTTTTAGTTCTATTAGGTTGGAATTTCTATGCCTGCTACTAAGTTCTAGATTTTTTTGAGTCTTTATTTTTCACTTTTTTAAAGTATTGAGCAGTAGAGAAGGATTAATAATCTCAATGCTTTCTTCTTCCAAGTCTCCATTCTCACGAAAAAGACATTCTTCACTAATATAATAACTGATGGATTTAACCAAGCAAAGAGGCCACTTCTATTGTAATTTGCCTTGAAGATTATGAGTACCGCAGAAGGATTTTTGTTAGCCAGATAAAGGAATTTTCACATTTCTCTGTAATCTGCACATATAGTTTCATTTTAAAACACAAAGAATTGTTAATAAGGTAAAGTATTTTCCTTAAAATATAGTATATAAGGAAGGAAAGTACAGAAATGACTTTTTCCTGCTCCTATTGTTACCCCGAATTCCATCTACCCATATGTAGTCTCAAAGTAGGCTAATTTTATGTGAATGGCATTCTCCATCTTAAGATGGAAATTATCCATAATAGGCTTTTTCTAAAAAATGAGTATTCCTTTTGTATTGTGACCTGGCTATATTTCACCCTCAATTATGACTTTTGTTCTATAGCAAGGATTGGCAAACAACAATATGCAGGTCATAGGTAGCTTGCTACCTATTTTTGAATAGAAGTTTTATGGGAACATAGGCATGATTTTTGTATATGGCTGCTTTCTCATTACAACAGCATAGTTAAATAGTTGCAACAAAGACTTGGACTCATAAAGCTGAAAATACATACTGTATGTTTCTTAAAATAAAAATTTGCCAGTCCCTGTTCCAGAATAATAATGGGGATGGGAAAGGTGTTTGAAGAATAGAATTGGTTTTCAGAGCATCACTCCAAGAGAGTGTATGTAATACCCAGGCATAGAGCCAATACCTGGAGCAACATCCACACAACTCCGCTGGATCACATGTGAGCATGCAGGGCTTGCATCCTATTGGCCACTTCACACAAAGATTTCCATATTATGGTAGAGGTTCATTTCTTCTGGATGTGTAGTCCACAGAGAAGAAGTTTAATTATTATTGGCTTAAGGACTTTGTCTCATTACAGAGTAAGAGTTTCACTAAAAACTTGAAATTAAAACACTTTGAGCTTTTGATGAAAGTGCTTTTTAACTCAAATATGAACCTAAGCACAGTCTGAGACTCTGAACTTAACATATAAATAGGATTTCTATTTCTTTCTTTCTTTCTTTCTTTCTTTCTTTCTTTCTTTCTTTCTTTCTTTCTTTTTTAGTGAGGTTAGAGAATCATAAAAATATACTTTTAAAAACTCACCTTAACTAGGCTAACATTTGTTCCCTCTCTCTAACCTTCTAAGGAACCCAATCTCAAAAAAGTTTTAGGAAGCTTGAAGCCTGTAGAATAAACTGACAATATAAGAGCAGCCAGAATTCATGGAAGAAGCCAAGACTTTTGGGTGGTAGAAATTAAGCCACATTTGATTTATATGCATTTTTTTTTTTTGAGTTGAAGTCTCACTCTATCCCCCAGACTGGAGTGCAGTGGCCGCTCCCGGCCACCGCAGCCTCACCTGCTGGGCTCCCACGATCCTTCTGCCTCAGCCTTCCAAGTAGCCGGAATTACAGGCATGCGCTACCACGCCCGGCTGATTTTTTGAGTTATTGTAGAGATGAGGTCTCGCTGCCCAGGCGGGTCTCGAACCCGCGGGCTCAGGCAATCCACTCACCTCAGCCTCCCAAAGGCACGGGATTACAGGCTGAGCCACCGAGCCCGGCCTAGAGTTATATGCATTTTGCCCTACCACTTGCAATTTTAACTTCCTTTTATGCCTGAAGTATCAATCTGGAAATCCATAGAATTTAGAAACAAAAATCTTCATGAAACTAAGAATGTTGCACATTAAGTCATGTAATAGTCTGAAAATCTTCTGGCTTTTTCAAGTCACAAACCAAGCAGTTCATAAATCTATTACATTCCTGCATAGCAAATCAATGAGATCCAATTCTGATTTATCACAATTCTGATTTATCTTTCCCCCTGAAATTAGGGAGAAAAACCTCACCCAATTTGACAATTAACAAAGTCAAATATTACTGTTATATCTTATTTAAAACTGAGGAACACATCTTGGATCTACAAGGAACTCAAACGTGTTGAAAAGAAAAAAACAAACAACCCCATTACAAAGTGAGCAAAAGATAGGAACAGACACTTCTCAAAAAAAGACATATGAGTGGCCAACAGACACATAAAGAAATGTTCAACCTCACTAATCATCAAGGAGATGCAAATTAAAACCACACTGAGATACCACCTGACTCCAGTCAGAATGGCCATTATCAATAACTCAAAAAGTAACAGATGCTGGAGAGGATGTGGTAAAAAGGGAACACTTCTTCACGGTTGGTGGGAGTGTAAACTAGTGCAACCTCTGTGGAAAGCAGTGTGGAGATTCCTAAAAGCTCTCAATATCAACCTCCCATATGACCCTGCAATCCCCCTACTGGGAATATACCCTGAAGAACTCAAATCACTCTATAAAAAAGATACCTGCACACGTCTGTTTATCACAGCATTGTTCACAATAGCAAGAACCTGGAACCAACCATGCTGTCCATCAAAAGAGGACTGGAGTAAAAAAATGTGGCACATATACATGATGGAATACTACGCAGCCATAAAAAAGAACAAAATCATGAATTTCGCAGCAACCTGGATGGAACTAGAGTCTATAATACTGAGTGATCTTTCACAGCAACAAAGATTTGAATATCACATGTTCTCACTCATAAGTGGACCTTGAACATCTATCGTCATACTATAAGAAAAGGATCGACAGTGGTGGGAATCTATGGGGGGGGACAGGGAGGGCAAGGGTGGTGGGATTAATGGTAGTCAATATGTCTGGGGACAGGGGGAACACCCCTTATCAACAAAGGTGCCTGAACGATGCATATTTGTATACCTAACCTTTAACTGCACCCCACAATTTTGAAATAAAAAATATGTTTAAAAATAAATAAATAAAGACAGAAAAAAAATTACCTGAGGAACAAAATAGCCAATCCAAAAAAATAAAGCCAATCTGAAAAGAATATTATTAAACAGGTAAAAAGAGTAACCAAATATTTCATGAAGAATTAAGAAAGTTTTAAAAAACATATAATCAATGAGAAAACAGCATCGACTAGAAACAACACTCAGAAATGAAGTCAACAGAGTAAAAAAGGACAACACCCTAGAAACAGAGCAGGAGATGAAAATTTGGGTATACGTGATTAATTGAGAACATGTTCCTCGGAAAAAAAAAATTGTGAGGGAGTGAGAAAAGCTGGGTAGGAAAGGAGACAGTATGAGTGAGGATGTGGCCTCAGGTCAAGTTTAAGTTTAATCCTGTTCAAGGTGTGGAGGAGGAAGTGCACCTCAGAGGAGATGCACACTGCAGAGTTATCTCTACAATTAGGCAAGCAGTCTAGTCTTCTGTATTCTATATTAGAGAGTCAAACTCTTGGTAATACTCTGAGCAAGATGGTCACCATTGTCAAAGAGCAACTCTGAAGAAAAAGGGAAGTTGTATCTTTAGCAACCAATACTCACATCAGCTGGGGGATGGGTGTACCCTCTTCTTAAAAGGCATCTCGTGGTCAATATAATGTTAAGTTAGCTATGAAAATAATACAAAGTTGATTTGACTTTTAGACAGCAACACTTTATGCCAGAAGACAATAAAGTAACACATTAAAAATACTAAAAAAATTTGAGAAGATTTTTTATCCAGCCAAAATGTTCTTCAAGTTTAAAAGTTCCAAACAAACTGTTATAAAGATGGAGAAATTTAAAGACTATTTTTCCAATGAGCATTTTCTAGGATATCAACTTGAGTGTGAATTTCCTAAAACCATAGTGACAGGGGGATATCAACAATATATTTATGCAGGCAAGATAAAAAATAGTTGAAAGAGAAACATAATTATAGATAATGGTTATATATTCTGACAATGTAGACACAGTAAAACTATCTGTGGAATAGCGAGAATGTATGCAAAGAAGAATAAGCTCACCAACTAGGATTTCCCAACATAATATTTCAAATTGCACTGTAGGAAGGAGGAAGGTAGAGAAAAAAACATTACTAATTAATATCAATATTGTATAAAGTAAAAAGCAAGATCCTATAAAAGAGGAGTCTAGAGGTAAATTTAGGTAAACAAGCTAAAATGCAAGTATATACCAATATCCAGCTAACTAGCTAGCTAGACAGGTATGCAGAAGATAGATATTATAGATTTATACATGCTTCAGTGTGTTTATGAATACATACAGATACAAATGTATACATTAGTATGAGTTTATCTCTATATAAAATGCTGTCATAGACATTTTGATAGTATCAATATATGTAAATTAACCTTATTAAACTAATAAGTAAACACATTTCAGATAGGCTGTCGGACAAAATGCAACACTGCACTCCAAACAAGAGATATATCTAAGGCAAAGAGATTCAGAATGGTTAAAAGTATGCCAGGCCAGAGGAAACAGGGTTTCAATCTTGATGTCTGACAAGAAAAAATTCAGATCAAAAAGCATGAAAAGAAACAAAAAAAAAACCAAAATGACATTTAAAATGCTAAAGTCTACAATTAAAAATGAATATATTGAAGAGATATTTGTATTTATATAACTTATAATAGAGCAACGATATACATTACAACAGAAAATATCATTGACGCAAGGAAACACATTTACACACCTCTTAGCCAAGAAATCAAGTGGGAAAAAATTAGTGAGTAGACAGGAGATTTAAACAACATATTACAAAGAAATATATTAGATTGTGAACCTTAAAGACAAACTATGGAATTTTTAAAAGTGGAACATTTTAAAGTACATGGAACATTTGTGAATACTAATCTTTTTTTAGCTTTTACAAATAAGATCTAATAAATTCCAAAGAAAAGAAATGATACAAACAAAATCAAACAAGATCTACCTAAAAGAAAAGAAATCATTATCTAAAAAGATCCAAACCTGTATGTTTATCACAGCACTATTCATAATAGCAAAGATATGGAATCCACTTGTATCCACCGATAGATAATTGGATAAGGAAAATATGGTACACACACACACACACAATGGGATACAACTTAGCCATAAAAAAAAGAATGAAATCATGCCTTCTGCAGCAACACATTTGAAAATGGAGACCATTATTTTAAGTGAAATAATGCAGAAACAGAAAGTCAGACACCACATGTTCTTATAAGTGGGAACTAAATAATGTGTAAATATGCACATACAGTGTGGAATAATAGACACTGGGTCGGGGAGTGAGGGATGAGAAATTACTTAATAGGCACAATATACATTATTCAGGTGATGATTACACTAAAAACCCAGACTTCACCACTTTGTAATATATTCATGTAAAGTACTCCTTAGAGTTACACAAATAGGCCCTGCACAGTGGTTCAAGCCTGTAATCCCAGCACATTGGGAAGCCAAGGCTAGAGGATTGCCTGAACCTGCAGGCTTGAGACCAGCCTGGGCAACATGGTAAGACCTTGTCTCTACCATAAATCAAAAAATTAGCCGGGTGTGATAGCACACTCCTGTAGTTCTGGCTACTTGGAAGGCTGAGGCAGAAGGATTGCCAGAGCCCAGTAGGTTTGCCACCACCAGCAGGTGGTGAGCATGGGTGACACAGTAAGACTCCAACTTAAAAAAAAAAAAAAAATTTACACAAATAAAAGATAAAATGAACTAAAAAATGTTAAAAAAATCAAATAGGCCTGCCATAGTAGGATGTCTGTATATCCCCAAAATGTATATTTTGCAACCTAACCCCCAATGTGGTAGTATTAGAAGGTGGAATCTTAGAGAGGCGACTATGTCAGGAGGGCTGTGCCATCATGCAAGAATGAATGCCCTCACAAAAGAAACCCAGAGAACTAGCTAACCTCCTTTTGCCACGTGAGGACATATAGAAGGCACCATCTGTGAGGAACAAGCTCTCACCAGACACTGAAACTTCCAACACCTTCATTTTTACCTTCGCAGCCCATGGAACCATAAGAAATAATCCCGCGGCTTGGGAGGCTGAGGTGAGTGGATTGCCTGAGCCCGCGGGTTCGGGACCCACCTGGGCAAGAGGTCGGTGAGACCTCATCTCTACAATAAATCAAAAAATTAGCCGGGCGTGGTAGCGCCCGCCTGTAATTCCAGCTACTTGGAAGGCTGAGGCGGAACGATCGCCGGAGCCCAGCAGGTTGAGGCTGCAGTGACCGAAAGCGGCCACTGCACTCCAGTCTGGGTGACAGAATGAGAATCCAACTCAAAAAAAAAAAAGAAAAAAGAAATAAGTTTCTGATGTTTATAAGCCACATAGTGTATGTGGCTTATAAAGTAGATTTTTGTTATACTAGCTTGACTGGACAAGGACAAGGTCTTTCCACAACAAAAATTTAAGGCAATCTACTAAAAAACTGTGGAGTAAAAAAAAAATCTAAATTGCAGAAACACGTGAAAATAAAAATAGTATCAGAATACATGGACTATAATTTAGTTGTTTGAGGAAATTGGATACCTATATCAAGGAAAATAAAAATTATAAATTAAACTCTCAACTCAAAAACCTAGAAAAAGAACACATAATAAACCAAAAGAAAGTGTTGATCATGAAATATTAGGGAAAGCTGCAGAGGTTAATAAATTAGAAAATGGAAACAGTAGAAATAATAAACATAAAATTTAGATATTGAAAAAACATATCATAACATATGAATAACTAGTTGTATGAATAACTCTATGCAAATAAATTAGAACATTTCAATGAGTTAACAGTTTTCTATAGAAATTCGAGACCCACCTGGGCAACTTGGCAAGACCTCATCTCTATAGTAAATCAAAAAATCAGCTGGGTGTGGTAGCGCATGCCTTAATTCCGGCTACTCGGAAGGCTGAGGAGGAAGGATTGCCGATGTCCAGCAGGTCAAGGCTTCAGTGGCCAGGAGCGGCCACTGCACTCCAGTCTGGTTGACAGAGTGAGACTCCAACTCAAAAAAAAAAAAAAAGAAAGAAAGAAATTCACATCTGATCATAGTGGAGACAGAGATTCTTTTTTTATTCCTCATATTTTTTATTTTAAAATTGTGAGGTACAGTTAGGTGTTAGGTATACAAATATGCATTGTGCAGGTACCCTTGTTGATGACGTGTGCCCCCCGTCCCCAGACTGATGTCGACTACTGTTAATCCCACTTCCCTTCCCCCCCATAGTTTCCTGCTACTGTAAATTGTTTTCTTATAGTATTATGATAGTTATTCAAGGACCACTTATGAGTGAGAACATGTGATGCTCAGATCTTTGTTTCCATGAGAGATCACTCAGTATTATAAATTCCAGTTCCATCCAGGTTGCTGCGAAATTCATGATTTTTTTTTTCTGGCTACGTAATATTCCATTGTGTATATGTACCATATTTTAAAAATCTAGTCCTCTTTTGATGGACAGCATGGTTGGTTCCATGATCTTGCTATTGTGAACAATACTGCGATAAACATACGTGTGCAGGTATCTTTTTTATAGAGTGATTTGAGTTCTTCAGGGTATATTCCCAGTAGGGGAATAGCGGAGTCATATGGAAGGTCGATTTTTAGAGCTTTTAGGAATAGCCACACTGATATCCACAGAGGCTATACTGGTTTACCCTCCCACCAACAGTGTAGAAGTGTTCCCTTTTCACCACATCCTCTCCAGCATCTGTTATTTTTTGAGTTATTGATAATGGCCATTCTGACTGGAGTTAGATGGTGTCTCAGTGTGGTTTTGATTTGCATCTTCTTGATGATTAGTGAGGTTGAACATTTCTTTTTTTTTTTTTGAGTTGGAGTCTCACTCTGTCACCCAGACTGTAGTCAGTGGCCGCTCCCGGCCACCGCAGTCTCGACCTGCTGGGCTCCAGTGATCCTTCTGCCTCAGCCTTCCAAGTAAGCGGAATTACAGGTATGCGCTACCACGCCCGGCTGATTTTTTGATTTATTATAGAGACGAGGTCTCGAACCCGCGGGCTCAGACAATCCACTCACCTCAGCCTCCCAAAGGTGCGGGATTACAGGCTGAGCTACCGAGCCCAGCGTGAGGTTGAACAGTTCTTCATGTGTCTGTTGGCTGCTCGAATGTCTTCCTTTGAGAAGTGTCTGTTCATATCTTTTGTCCACTTTATTTATTTATTTATTTATTAGTTGGAGTCTCACTCTGTTGCCCAGACTGGAGTGCAGTGGCCACTTCTGGCCACCGCAGCCTCGACCTGCTAGACTCTGGCGATCCTTCCACCTCAGCCTTCCGAGTAGCCAGAATTACAGGCATGCGCTACCATGCCCAACTGATTTTTTGATTTACTATAGAGATGAGGTCTCGCCAATTTGCCCAGGTGAGTCTCGAACACACGGGCTCAGGCAATCCACTCACCTCGGCCTCCCAAAGCATGGGATTACGGGCTGAGCCACCGAGCCCAGCTCTTTTGCCCACTTTATAATAGGGCTGTTTGTTTTTTTCTTTTCAGGACATTTGAGTTCCTTGTAGATCCAAGATGTTATGCCTTTGTCAGATCTGGAGTTGGCAAATACTTTTTCCCAGTCTGTGGGCTGTCTCCCTCCTCTCTTGATGGTTTCTTTGGCTTTGCAGAAGCTTGTCAGTTTAATGAGGTCCCACTTGTCTATCTTATCTCTTATGGACCTTGCGTTTTGGATTTTGTTCAGGAATTGGATCCCGGTTCCAATTTCCATAAGGGTGTGTCCAAATTTTCTAAGGTTCCTATGGCTTCAGGTTTTATATTTAGGTCTCTGATCCATTTAGAGATAATTTTTGTGTATGGGGATAGATAGGGATCTTGTTTGAGTCTTCTGCTTGTGGTCAGCCAGTATTCCCAGCACCATTTACTGAATAGGTTCTCCTCTCCCCAGTGGTAGGTGGTGGAGGCTTTGTCAAAGATGAGTTGGTTGAGAAATTGAGGTTTTGCTTCTGGAATCTCAATTCTATTCCATTGCTCTATATGCCTGTTCCTGTACCAATACCAAGCTGTTTTGATTATTGTAGCTTTATAGTAAAGTTTGAAGACTGATAATATGATACCACCTACTTTGTTTATTTTGCTGAGGATTGTTCTGACTATTCTTGGTCATTTGTGTTTCCATATGAATTTCTGTATTGTTTTTTCTAGGTCTGAGAAGAATGTTGCTGGTAATTTGATGGGTATTGCATTATAATCTATAGATTGCCTTAGGTAATATGGACATCTTCACAATGTTGAGTCTTCCAATCCATGAGCATGGGATATTTTTCCATTTGTTTGTGTCATCTTTGATTTCTTTGAGCAGAGTTTTGTAGTTTTCATTGTAAAGGTCTTTCACGTGTCTGTTTAGGAAGATGCCAAGGTATTTCATTCTTTTCTCCTGGCTATTGTGAATGGAATTGTGCTTTTTATTTTGGTTTCTGTTTGTTTATTATTGGTGTAAAGAAATACAATTGTCTTTTGCACCTTTATTTTATACCTGAGTCTTTGCCAAATTCCTTTATCAGTGCAAGAAAGTTTTTGACAGATTCTCTTGGATCTTCAAGGTACGCAATCATGTCATCTGTAAAGAGAGATAACTTGACTTCCTCTTTTCCTATTTGGATACCCCTGATTACCTTCTCTTCTCTGATTGCTCTAGCCAGGACTTACAATATTATATTGAACAGGAGGGGTGAGAGTGGGCATCCTTATCTTGTTCCAGTTTTCAAGGGAAACAGTTCCAATCTTTGGCTGTTTAGGAGTATGCTGGCTGTGGGTTTCTCATAGATGGCTTTTACTATTTTGAGGTATGTTCCACGTATGCCTAGATATTCAAAGATTTTTATCAGGAAGGGGTGCTGGATTTTATCAAAGGCCTTTTCTGTCCTGATATAATCACGTGCTTTTGGTTTTAACATCTGTTGATATATTTAATTGCATTTATGGTTTTACGAATGTAAAACCAGCCTTGGGTCGCAGGGATGAAGCCTACTTGGTTATAATGGATGATTTTTGAGAAGTGTTGTTGAATCCGGTTTGCTAGGGTCTTGTTGAGAATTTTAGCATCTATGATCATCAAAGATATTGGCCTGCAGTTCTCTTTCTTTGTTCGGTCTGTATCTGGCTTGGGTATCAATGTGATGTTGGCTTCATAAAATGATTTGGGGAGAGTTCCATCTTTCTCAATTGTCTGGAATACTTTCAGTAGGAATAGTATCAACTCTCCTTAAATATCTTGTAGAATTCTGCTGGGAAGCCATCTGGTCCAGGGCTTTTTTTTGTAGGTAGTTTTCTTATTACATAGTCAATTTCCTTGATTGTTTTTGGTCTATTTAGCATCTCAATTTCTTCTTGTTTCAACCTAGGCAGGTTGTGTGATGTCAGAAAGTCTTCCATTTCCTTAAGGTTTTCAAGTTTGTTTCCATACAAGTGTACAAAATAATCTCTCATGATCTTTTGTATTTTTCAGGATCAGATGTGATTTCATCTTTTGTGCTTCTGAGTGTGTTTACTTGGGCTTTTTCTCTCTTTTTCCTGTCAGTCTAGCTAGGGGACCATTGATCTTGTCTATCCTTTCAAAGAACCAGCCTTTTGTTTCATTGATTTTTGTATTATCTTTTTGTCCTCTATGTCCTGGATTTGGACTTTTATTTTGGTGATCTGGATTCTTCTGCTGAAGTTAAGGTTTTGGTGGTCTTGCTTTTCCAGCTTCCTTAGGTGACTTGTTAGGCTCTTAATTTGTGATCCTTCCATTTTCTTCATGTGCGTTTGTAGAGATATGAATTCCCCTCTTACTACAGCTTTCATGGCATCTCAAGATATTTTGGTAAGCTGTTTATTCATTTTCATTTGTTTCCAGATATCTTTTAATCTCTGTTTTGATCTCATCATTGACCCAGGAGTTGTTTAGCATCATGATATTTAGTGTCCATGTCTTTGTGGGTTTTGGGGGACTCTTGTTGGTGTTAATGTTTATTTTTATTCCACTGTGGTCTGAGAAGGTGCATGGCAAACTTTCAATCTTTTAAAATTTGCTTATGCTTGATTTGTTGCCAAGTATGTGGTCGATCTTAGAGTACATTCCATGCAGTGATGAGTAGAATGTATATTCTGTGGTCATTGGATGGATTGTTCTGTAGGTATCAATTAAGTCCATTTGGTCAAGAGTCATGTTGAGGTTCCAGATCTCGTTGCTGATTTTTTGTCCTGATGATCTGTCTAGGGTTTTGATTGGGGTATTGAAGACCTCAGCTATGATAGTGTTAGAGTCAATTTTTTTTAAGTTTACCTAGAAGCTGCTTTATGAAATTTGGTGCACCTATGTTGGGTACATATATGTTTAGGATGGATATTTCTTGTTGATGGATTGAACCTTTTATCATCATGTAGTGGCCTTCTGTATCTTTTTTAATTTTTGATAGCTTAAAGGGTATTTTGTCTGAAATTAAGATCATGGCTCCTCCTTTCTTTTGTGTTCCGTTCGCCTGAAAATTTGTTTGTCATACTCCTACTTTGAGTCTGTGAGTGTCCTTTCTAGTGAGGTGAGTCTCTTGAAGGCAATAAATTGTTGCTTTGTGATATTTTATCCATTTTGCCATTCTGTGTCTTTTCAGTGATGCATTTAGTCCATTCACATTTAAGCTAATTATTAAAATGTCAGAGTTTGATCTGGATCATAAGGTTCTTACAGAGTTGTTGCTGTTCCTGTTTGTTTGTTGTCTTTCTTTTGGTTTTAGAGTTGGTTCATGTGTGTATTTAATCTTTTGCCTGTACTCTTGTGAAGAACGTTGTTGTTCTTTTTTCCTTTTCTTCTGTGTTCAGTACTTTCTTAAGTGTTTCTTATAGAAGTGGTCTGGTGCCAGTATAGGTTCTTAGGGGTTGGATATCTGGGAAAGATTTCAATTCTCCCTCACTGATGAAGCTCACCTTGGCTGGGTAGGTTATTCTTGGTTGAAATTGTTTATCTTTTAGAACTTTGAAGATAGGGCTCCAGGCTCTCCTAGCCTGGAGGGTTTCTGTAGATAAATCTGCTGCTATTCTAATTGGTCTTCCCTGGTAGGTAGTCTGAACTTTTTCTCTTGCTCCCTTTAGGATTTTTTCTTTTATATCTACTTTGTTTAGGTGAATTATTGTGTCTGGGAGTTAGTCTTCTCATTTTTTGTCTTGCAGGGGTTCTCTGAATCTCTTGTGTTTGAATTTTTCCATCACTGATGAGATGAGGGAAGCTTTCTTGAATGATTTCATGAAATGTTTGTTCCAGTGTGACCTCTGACTCTCTCTCTGCCTCAGGAAGATGAATTACTCTTAGGTCAGGTCTCTTGAAATAATCATTCATCTCTTCAAGGTTTTGTTCTGTCTTTTTAATCTTCTTTTCTATGTTTTTGACAGTTTCGGTTTGTTCTGTATTTTCGTCTTCAAGCTCTGAGATTCTTTCTTCTGCTTGGCTAATTCTGCTTTCCATGCTTATTAGTTTGTTATTTATTTCCATCACAGTATTTTTTACTGCTTTTATTTCTGTCATCAGCTCCTTCCTATCTTCCTCTTGTCTCTCCTCAATTTTTTTATTCTCTCTATTAATGTCTTGATGTCTGGGTTTATTGCATGTGACCAGTCATTCTGGGGGCTCTTCATTGTTTGTGTTCCAAAGTCTGTTTTCTCAGAGTCTGACCTCCCAGGGTCTCTGTGAGACCTATATTCTTCTTTTGGTTTTCTTCTTTTGTGCAGATTTTTCCTCCCTACTTTTTCCTTCTCTTCACTTCCTCATCTTCTTTAATTCTTATTCAGGGGTGGAGGGGTTTCTTTTACTTCTGTTTGTTCAATCTCCTATTCTTCCTTATGTATTTTCTCTTGCTTTGTTCAATTTTGGAGTTGGACTGTAGGTTAGGGGTGGTCCTTTTTGCAGTTTGAGACAGAGATTCTATAATGAAAAGTTGCTGCCGAAAAGAAAAAGCAGGAAAGAAAATTTTACTGCATCTTTTAAAAATCACAATCTTAAGGCTTCTTAAATTATTCCAGAGCACAAAAAATAAAGGAAATCTCCCTGTTTTTTTAATAAGGAGAGAGCCTGAAAATAATTGAAGAAAAAAAATTTTTTATTACAAAGATGTGGTGTACATTTCAGGGTTAGGTATATAAACGTTGATCATGTGGGTACCCTTGCTGATGAGTTATGCCCCTCCTTCCCATAGCAGTTTCCCTCAACTCTCAATCCCACCCCCACCCTAACAGTTTCCCACTACTGCCAATTGCTTTTTTATAGCATTGTAATTGTTCATGGTCAACTTATGAGTGAGAACATATGGAGCTCCGTTCTATGTTTCTGTTATAAATCACTGAGTATGATTGACTCCAAATCCATCCAAGTTGCTGCAAAATCTATATATTTGTCCTTCTTTAAGGCTGCATAATATTCTGTTGTTTGTTTGTTTGTTTTGAGTTGGAGTCTCACTCTGTCACCCAGACTGGAGTGCAGTCGCTGCTCCCAGCCACTGCAGCCTCAGCCTACTGTGCTCCAGTGATCCTTCCACCTCAGCCTTCTGAGTAGCCTGAATTACAGGCACATGCTACCATGCCCTGTTGATTTTTTGATATATTGTAGAGATGAGATCTCGCCAAGTTGCCCAGGCAGGTCTCGAACCTGTGGGCTCAGGCAATCCACTCACCTCAGCCTCCCAAAGTGTGGGATTACAGGTTGAGCCACCGAACCTGGCTTCCATTGTGTATTTTTACCACATTTTAAAAATCCAGTCCAGCTTCAATGGACAACGTGGTTGGTTCCATGTTTTTGCTATTGTAAACAGAGCTGCAACAAACATACATGTGCAGATATCTTTTTTGTAGAATATTTTGAATTCCTTCAGGTATATTCCCAATAGGAGAATTGCTGGGTCATATGGAAGGTCAAATACTAGTTCTTTCAGAAATCACCACACTGTCTTCCAAAGAGGCTGTACTAGTCTGCATTCCCACCAGCAGTATAGAAGCATTCCTTTTTCTCCATATCCTCATCAGCATCTGTTGTTGTTTGTTTTATTAATGATGACCATTCTTACAGGGTTTAGGTGGTATCTCAATGTGGTTTTGATTTGCATTCTCTGATGATGAGTAAGGCTGAACACTTTTCCATGTGTCTGTTGGCTGCCTGTATATCTTCTTTTGAGAAGTGTCTATTCATGTCTTTTGCCCACTTTTTAAAGGGGCTGTTTGTTTTTCTTCTTTTGGAGCATTTGATTTCCTTGTAGATCTTAGATCCTAGATCCTTTGTCAGATACACAGTTGGTAAATATTTTTTCCATTCTGTGGGCTGTCTCCCTGCTCTCTTGATGATTTCTTTTGCTTTGCAGAAGCTCATTAATTTGATGAGTTCCCATGAAGAAAAAAATTTTAATCCAAACTCACTTATGAACATTAGTGCAAAATATTAAATTAAAAATTAATAAACATTCCATTTTTAAATGATATATTATGATCAAATGAGTTTTATGAATTACAAGGAAAATATTGCATAAGGAAACTTATTAAGACTAATTATCACAGTTATAAGGAAAAAACATTAAATATTACCATAAAATCTGACATGACAGAAAAAATTCAACTAATTTCTGTTGAAAATACTCATTAAAGTAGTAACTGGTGAATACTTCATTAACTCTAGCATATATACACATCATACATTAATATTTGTGTACATCTGTGCATATATTATCTCAAAAGCCAACTCTGGGAACAAGCTAAAAAAGTCAGGAAGAATAAAAGGAAGGATGTTCATAGTATCTAAAATGACTTAATATTGTATTGACAATATCAGCCAGTGTAACTGACAAGAATATCGACTGCATTAAAATTGGAAAATAATAGATAAAACTACCTCAGTTTTCCAAAGATGTAATTAATATCTGGGAACCTAAATAATCAATGGTAAAATAGCTATGGTTATATAAAATTTTAAATAAAATAGCACATTATAACAGACAGAAATGAATAAAATAACAGCCTTTTATATAGAAACCAAAACTGATTGGAAAATAAAATATCATTTTAAAGAGTTAATAAAATACCTAGCAGAAAATAATTAAAACCAATATGAATTGCTTTTTTTTTTTTAATAACCAGGGAAGAAGTCTTTTTATTTGAGTGATATCAACCAAGGAGAATTGGAGATTCATTCTAAAATCCATATCCCTGTCCAGCCAGGTGTTTATAGAGTGGGACAGAGGTGTAGAAAACAGGAATTAGGGAGGGGTAAGGTTGGGGAGTTAGTAAACAAGAAGGGTCTGGCATCTCATTTTCTGGATGTGGTGATGTAGGGATTTCAGTTTTTTAGTACTATAGGCCTGAGAGTCAATTTCCTGAGAAAGGTAATCAGATAAGACAAATATGTGTTTCAAGCTTTAAGGTTCGGAGGGTCAATTTCTATGTTTATTTATAAAACAAAAGACAAAAGCTAACTGTAACCATTAGTTTTATGGGGAAGTTGGGCTGGTTTCAAAAGTAAAAAAAAAAAATTCTTAAATCAAACCATTATAAATCAGAGGCCTTCTGTATATTGTTGTTGATTTTCTGCCTTTCACTGATGTTATGCTCTAAGTGTGTCTCCTGTAAGAAGAATACACCTAGATTATTATTTTGTCTATTTTTAATCCAGAGAGGCTCTGTCTCTTGATAGGTGGTTAATCCTATAAATTTTGTATGATTTCTTACATAATATATTGTATGATCTCTTCATTTTTTTCTGCAAATGAAATTATTTCTAATGTATAGATCTGACTGTAAATGATACTTAGAATATACTACATGTTTAATTTTAAAATATATTTTATGTTTTTGCTTCCTCGCCTCTCCTTTCTTTGATTGAATTAATCAAATTTTCTTTAGTTTTACATTTATACTGCTTTAGAAGTTTTACTGCATTTTTTTCACATTCTATTTCTATTTTTAAAAAGTGATTACTAGTACATTTTTGACACACACACTTGACTTACATAGTCTGAAGTTAATCCTTTAAAACAAGAAAAAGACCTTAGTATATTTTTACCTTAAAAAATTAATAATTTTTACAACTGACATTTCAGATTTAACTTATTTTAAACTCTCCAAATGAAATATTATTTTTTTTTACATTTAATGCTTATTTGGATTTATACACATATTTACCAACTTCTTATTGCCATTTTCTCTTCAGTTTAATTTTCTCTTATTCTGTTGAGGGCCTGTGTGTGATATTTCTCACTCTTTGTTGATCTGAACATTTATTTTTATTTTACTTTCATCCTTGAATGATAGCTTAGTTTGGTAAAAAAATTTTAGGTTGAAACTTGTTTTTCCTTAGCACTTTGAAGATATATTTTTTTTCTGGTCCTTGTCATTAATATTGAGAAGTCTGCTATAAGTTCAATTATGTCTGAAATAAACTTTTTAAAATTTAATTTATTTTAAAGATATGGGGTACAATTCAGGATTCGGTATGCAAGTGGTCATTATAAAGGGAAAGTTTAGGCTTCCCTTTGGTCCCCACTTTGCCTGGTTTGAGATCAGTTACCCTTATTGATGTTGTGTTCCCATCCCCACTCCATGCAGTATCCCACTACTGCCAATTCTTTTCTTGTAGTATTATGTAAGTGTTCAGGGTCCACTTATGAGTGAAAACACGTGGTACTCTTTTCTTTGTTTCTGTGATAGATCATTGAGTATGATAGACTCTAAATCCATTCTAGTTGCTGCAAAGTTAGTATGTTTGTCCTTCTTTATGACTGTGTAATATTCCATCGTGTATATGTACCAAATCTTTTTGATCCAGTCCAGTTTCAATGGGCAGCACAGTTGGTTCCATGTTTTTCCTATTGTGGATAGTGCTACAATAAGCATGCACATGCAGGTATCTTTTTTATAGAATGATTTGAGTTCCTCCAGATATGTTTCCAGTAGGGGGATTGCTGGGTCATTTGGAAGGTCAACGTCTAGTTCTTTTAGAAAACACCACACTGTTTTCGAAAGAGGTTGCACTAGTTTGTATTCCCACAAGCAGTGTAGAAGCATTTCTTTTTCTCTGCTTCCTCCTAGCATCTGTTCTTTGGTTAATGATAACCATTCTTACTGGGGTTAGAGGGTATCTCATTGTGGTTTTGATTTGCATTTCTGATGATTAGTGAGGCTGAACACTTTTTTATGTTTTCTTGTGAATTTCTTTGAGCAGTGTTTTGTAGTTTTCATTGCAAAGGTCTTTCACTTCTCTGGTTAGGAAGATGCTGAAATATTTCAATGTGTGTGTGTGTGTGTGTGTGTGTGTGTGTGTGTGTGTGTGTGTGTCTATTGTTAATGGGATTGTGCTTTTTATTTTGTTCTCTGCCTGCTTGTTGCTGGTGTTTAGGAATGCCACTATCTTTTGCACATTTATTTTGTATTGTGAGACTTTGCCAAAGTCTTTTATTACTGAAAGTAGGTTTTTGACAAATTCTCTAGGGTTTTGGAGGTATAGGATCATATTATCAACACAGAGGAATAACTTAACTTCCTCTTTTCCTATTTGGATACCCCTGATTTCGTTCTCTTGTCTAATTGTTCTAGCTAGGACTTCCAACACAATGTTTAACAAGAGTGGGTAGCCTTATCTTATTTCCGTTTTCAGGAGAAATGTTTCCAGTTTCTGTCCATTTAGCAATTTGCTGACTATGGGTTTAAAATAGATGATGCTTATTATTTTGAAGTATACTCCTTCTAATTCTAGGTGTTTGAGAGTTTTTATCAAGAAAGGATGCTGGATTTTATCAAAAGTTTTTTCTGCTTCTAATGATATAATCATGTGGTTCTTGTTTTTACATCTGTTGATGTACTTAATTACATTTATGGTCTTGCAGATGTTGAACCAGCCCTGCATCCTGGTCATGCCTACTTGGTCATGGTGAATAATTTTTGAGATGTGTTTTTGGATCCAATTTTCTATAATCTTATTGAGAATTTTTGCATCTATGTTCATTAGGGATATTGACCTCTAATTCTCTTTTTTTGTTGGATCTTTACCTTATTTGGGTATCAGTGTGATGTTAGCTTCACAAAATGATTTGGGGAGAATTTCATCTTTCTCAATTGACTGGAATACTTTCAATAGCATTGGTATCAGCTCTTCCTTGCATGCTTTGTAGAATTCTGCTGGAAAGTCATCTAGTCCAGGGCTTTTATTTGTAGGTAGTTTTCTTAGGATGGTGTCAATTTCCTGGGTTGTTATTTGTCTATTTAGTGTCTCAATGTCTTCTTTTTTCAATCTTGGGAGATTGTGTGAAGTCAGAAAATCCTCCACTTCATTCAGGTTATCAAGTTGTTTCCATACAGGTGTGCATAGTAATCTCCGATAATTTTTTGTATGTTCAGGCTCATTTGTGATTTGATCTTTTATATTTCTAATTGTGTTTATTGGGACTTTTTCTCTCCTTTTCTTGGTCATTCTGGTTAGAGGTTCATCATTCTTGTTTATTCTTTCAAAGAACCAGCTTTTTTTGTTGTTGATTTTTTCTAAGTTATTTTTTTCTTCTATGTCCCATATTTGGGCTTTTACCTTGGGTATCTGGATTCTTCTGCTGAAGTTAAGATTTTGGTGGTCTTGTCTTTCCAGTTTCCTTAAGTGATTTGTTTGGCTATTAACTTGTGATCTTTCCATTTTTTAAAATGTGTTTTTGTAGAAATATAAATTCTCCTCTTAGAACTAATTTCTTGGCATCTCAAAGATTTTGGTAAGATGTTTCTTCATTTTCATTTGTTTCCAGGAATCTTTTAATTTCTGTTTTGATTTTGGTGTTGACCCAGTAGTCATTCAGCATTATACTGCTAAGTGTCTATGTCTTTATGGGTCTGGGAGGAATTTTGTTGGTGTTGATATTTATTTTTATTCCACTGTGGTCTGAGAATGTGCATGGCAGTATTGCAATTTTAGGACATTAGTTTATGCTTGCTTTATGGCTAAGGATGTGATCAATCTTGGAGTGAATTCCTTGGTGATGAGTAGAATGTATATTCTGTGGTTGTTGGGTGGAGTGTTCTGTTGTATCTATTAAGTCCATTTGGTCAAGTATCATGCTGAGATTCTTGATCTCTTTGTTGATGTTTTTGCCTCAATGATATATCTAGGGTTGTTAGTGGGCTATTCAAGTCCCTAGCTATAATAGTGTCAGAGTCAGCTGGGCTCGTTGGCTCAGCCTGTAATCCCGCTCTTTGGGAGGCTGAGGTAAGTGGATTGCCTGAGCCTGCAGGTTCGAGACCCGCCTGGGCAACTTGGCAAGACCTCATCTCTACAATATATCCAAAAAAAAAAAAAAATTAGCCAGGTGTGGTAGTGCATGCCTGTAGTTCCAGCTACTTGGGAGGCTGAGGCGGAAGGATTGCTGGAGCCCAGCAGGTCAAGGCTGGGGTGGCGGGGAGCGGCCACTGCACTCCAGTCTGGGTGACAGAGTGAGACTCCAACTCAAAAAAAAAAAAAAGTGCCAGAGTCAATATCTTTTTTCAATTTACTTAGTAAACAGCTTTATAAATGCTAGTGTTCCTATATTGGGTGCATCTATGTTTAGGATGAATGTTTCTTGTTGATGAATTTAACCTTTTATCATTGTGTAGTGTCCTTCTGTATCTTTAAACTTTTGATAGCTTAAAGGTTGTTTTGTCTGATATTAAGATTGCAATTTCTGCTTTCTTTTGTGACCCATTCATCTGGAATGGGTCCTCTAACTTTGCATCCTCTAACTTTGAGTCTATATGAGTCCCTTGTGGTGAGATGAGTTAACTGGATGCAGCAAATTATTGGGTGATTTTTTTTTTTTTCATCCAGTTTGCCATTCTGTGTCTTTTCAGTGGTACATTTAGTTCTTTCACATTCAATCCGATTATTAAAATGTGACTTTTTTATTCTTATCATGAGCTTATTATAATGAATGACTTTTTAAAGAATCAAAAAATTGACCAAAAGAAAATTTAAAAACCTAACAGGAGAATGCTAGGAAACAAACTCATTATTTTGAAACTTATTTTAAAAATGAAATTGGTGATGGGGGAGGGGGAGTTATTCATTCTGTAGTCTGTCTTTTCTGTAAGCTAGCCCATTGGATAACCAAAAAGTTGACAGAAAGTATTTTGTCTTTTTAGAATATGCCACCTTAAGGATGAATAAAGTTGTTGTCTAGTACATAAGTCATTTTTCTCTTACTGCTGTTCAGATTTTGTATTTATCTTTGATTTTTAGAAGATCGCCTCTGATAAATATATGTGTACATCTCAGTGTTTATTCTTCTTGAAATATGTTGAGTTTTAGATGTACATATTGATATTCTTTATCAAATGTGAAAAGGTTTTTTTGGCATTATTTTTATCCTTTCTCTGTCTTTTCTTTTAGGGCCTTGACTGTCCATATGTTGGTATGCTGATTTCTCACAAGATTATGATACTTTTTTGGTAATCTTTCATCTTTTTTAATTTGTCCTCTGAATTAGATAAATTCTACAGCTCTGTTTTCAGATTTTTTTTCTTCTCTTATCGATTCTTTTCTTTTTGTATCTCAAAACTGCTGCAGAGATCAATTATCAAAATTTTCTTTTCAGTAATTGCAATTTCCAACTTTAAAATTTCTGTTTGATTCTTTTTTATAGCTTATATTTCTCCACTAAGATTTCCTATTTGTTCATCCATTGTCATCATAGTTTCCCTTAATTTTTAAAATATATTTAAATGCCTACTTAGTAGTACTTGCTAAATCTATCTTCTAGGTCCAGAGTTAGTTTTTATTGGCTGCTTTATTTTCTGTTCTTTTGTACATCTCATAATGTTTCATTAAAAACTAAATACTTTAGATAATACATTGCAGCAATCCTGGATTCTGTTTTTATTTTTCTAAATGTTGATATTTATTTTCCTTTTTTATTCTTGTTTCTTAATAACTTGCCTGGATTTAATACTGGGAATATTTTTCCCTTGCCATATTTGCCCACTGATGTCTTTGCACAATTCTTATTAATAGTTTTTAGCCTGACTTCTTATTGTCCACTCTTCTGTCTATATAACCAAGTAGTCAGTCAACAGGTAGAGTTTATGTTTAAGTACTTCATACCCTTAAGGCCCTGTAGATAAATCTGTGTGGAGTCTTGTAAGTGCATTAAACTTTTCCATCAGTTCTAAGCCTGACTTAACTTTTACTTTTTCTCTGGGCTCGCTGGGAACTCCCCTATGTATGTGTGCAGTTTCCCAGTCTGTCGAAAATGTGCAAAAGACTTATTTCAGCTTTTTCATGGCTCTCTTATTTTCTAAATCTCCTATGCAATCTCATCTAACAAAGCTATGAGTTTTCCCCATTTCATTTCCTACCAAGTTCACTACAGTTAACTGACAAAGCTTGGCCAAATCTAGCTCTCCTCTCCCTTGCAGCAAATTTGCTACTGTTTATGGCCAGACCCATTCACAGAGGGGAAACTACAGTTTTCTATAACCAAGTTTCAAGAAATATGTGAGAAGCCCCAGGCAAAGACATAGAGCCTTGCTGTTCTTATTTAAAGTTCTAGCAGGTTTTTCTTTTTTTAAATACTGGTTCTCAATTTGTTGCCTACACAGTTGATTTCTAAAGGGTAAAATTGTTGCTTTGACAATTTTGTTCAGTTTTGTACTTTTTTTTGCAAAATAAAGAATTTGCTAATTTCTTTATGCTGCCATATCAGAATTCACTAGTGTTTTTGTTTTTTGGTTTTTTTTTTTTTTTTTTTGAGTTGGAGTCTCACTCTGTCGCCCAGACTGGAGTGCAGTGGCCGTTCACGGCCACTGCAGCCTCGACCTGCTGGGCTCCGGCGATCCTTCCGCCTCAGCCTTCCAAGGAGCTGGAACTACAGGCGCGCGCTACCACGCCCGGCTCATTTTTTGATTTACTGTAGAGATGAGGTCTCACCAAGTTGCCCAGGCGGGTTTCGAACCCTCGGGCTCAGGCAATTCACTCACCTCAGCCTCCCAAGGCGCGGGATTACAGGCTGAGCCACCGAGCCCAGCTGGTCATTGTTTTTGTTGTTGTTGTTGTTGTTGTTGTTTCGAGTTGGAGTCTCACTCTGTCGCCCAGACTGGAGTGCAGTGGCCGCTCCCGGCCACCGCAGCCTGGACCTGCTGGGCTCCAGCGATCCTTCCGCCTCAGCCTTCCGAGTAGCCAGAATTACAGGCGCGCGCTACCACGCCCGGCTAATTTTTTGATTTTTTTAATGTAGAGATGAGGTCTCGCCTGCCCAGGCGGGTCTCGAACCCGCGGACTCAGGCAATCCACTCACCTCAGCCTCCCAAAGGCGCGGGATTACAGGCTGAGCCACCGAGCCCGGCTAGTTTTTTTTTTTTTCTATATTGATTTTTAGGTGTGATAACAATATTGTGGTTTTGGGTTTAAAGAGTATCAGTATGAGATACATTTCACAATATTATGATAAAATTATTCAAAGTTGATGCTTGCTTTAAAATAATTTGTTCTCAATTGTATGGAAGGTCAATTTCTAGTTCCTTTAGAAATTTCCACCCTGTTTTCCATAGAGGTTGGACTAGTTTGCACTCCCACCAACAGTGTAGAAGTGTCCCCTTTTCTCTGCATCCTCACCAGCATCTGCTGTTTTTTATTTATTAATGATGGCCATCTATACTGACATTAGGTGGTATCTCCATGCTATTTTTATTTGCATTTCTCTGATTATTAGTGAGGCTGAGCATTTTTTCATGTATCTGTTAGCTGCTTGTATGTCTTCTTTTGAGAGATGTTTACTCATGTCCTCTGCTTATTTTTAATAGGGCTGTTTATAACAAAATGAAGTAAAATAAAATAAAAAAAATCTGTCTTGAAGAGCGGGTGGAAATATGGATGAAGCAAGCCTGGGTATGAGTTAATAATTGTTGTATCATGGTAATGAGTGCCTGGAAATTAATCACACTTTTCTCTGGTTTTGTATATGTTTGAAATTATTCACAGGAAAATGTTAAATAAGATAAATAATTAAATACTGTAATTCTGTTAGTTATACGTGGCATCAGGAACAGAACTAGACTATTACTCATTCCAACACAGTATGTCATAGCAATTACTACATAGGTAACTCAACACTCCTCAATATATTAATTTAAACTCCTCCAAAAAGCAAACCATTAGCTTACTGAGATTGCAATAGTGATGCTTATCATCTTCTTTTTTGCTCTACTCCTTTATCAAAAACTATCATATTGTTAATATGACAGCTTTGCATTTATTGAGTGCTTACTTGTGCCAAGTACTGAATTTAGCATTTGAGATATATTGCCAAGGAACAATGCTTGGGCCTCAAAGTTTCTGATAAATCTGTTGCTATTTTCTGCTCTTTTTTTTTTTTCTTGAAGTTTGGAGGGGGAAAAAGTAGCTGGAGATAACACACACACACACACACACACACACACACACACACAATAAATTACATTAATAATCATCTACTAAATCTTTTTTTATTTTTAATTTTTATTTTATTTTATTTTATTTTTTTGAGTTGGAGTCTCACTCTGTCACCCAGACTGGAGTGCAGTGGCCGCTCCCGGCCACTGCAGCCTTGACCTGCTGGGCTCCAGCAATCCTTCTGCCTCAGCCTTCCAAGTAGCCGGAATTACAGGCATGCACTACCACGCCCAGCTGATGTTTTTATTTATTGTAGAGATGAGGTCTCGCTGCCCAGGCGGGTCTCGAACCCGCAGGCTCAGGCAATCCACTCACCTCAGACTCCCAAAGGCGCAGGATTACAGGCTGAGCCACCGAGCCCGGCTTACTAAATCTTTTTTTATCAGTTAAGAATATTCTTGGATGCTGGGGGCCAGCCCCTGCAGGATTTGAAGGTTCCTGGAAAGATGTGGTGGCGTCGGCGATTATTCTGGAGAAATAAAGAGAAAGAAAGAGAAGGGGGAGGAAAGAAAGAGACTGGACTCTGTCTAGTGAAGAAGCCGTTTACTGAGAAATACAGAGGATTTTTATCCCCTAATTTTGCACAGTCAGACTCATATGTCTTCTATGTGAACACAAAGCCAGGTGCATGGGGACGTCCCCCACCCACCAGATGTTTCTTCAAGCATGAGGAAGAACAAACCCCAAATTGTCTTTCTTTTCCTTATGCTTGGTTAATGTCCCTCAGAAGTATTAATACAATTTCTAAAAATATTATACTGTTTTATCAATGGTAATCTATATATTTTATTCTACACATTTTACCTATGACTAACTTTCCTAATGATTAACAATCTATTCCTATACTTTATCCTAACACACACAATGGAACTTAAACAAAATGACTAAAACCAGTTTTGCATAATGTGACCCAGTCCAAAGGTCATGCTGGGCTCTCAGCACTAGGACTCTTTGATGTGGTCCTGGCTTGAACCAGGACCTGTCTGGAAGTCTAAACCGCAGTCAAAGGGAAATGGGAACAATGAGTTTCTAATGTTAACTTGTGTTCATCCCAGTCTCGGAGTTTTCATGCTTGAGCTAACAGGAGGCTTTATTGCCAAGAAAAGGGAGAGGCAATGGGGTCAACAGCTCCCAAACACACTCTAGTGGTCTCGAGGTCAACGGCCCTCCCTGATCCCTAACGCTCAGTGGGCCTCCGTGGCCGGCTCCCAACACTTGGAAACTTTGCAGTGTTATATACTAAGACAGGTGAATAATATAGAAAAAATGTTTTGATATTACTCAAGTAGAGGTCCAGTGATTGGTGCAACTCCCTGAAAGACATCTGGATTTAGAGATCTCTCCCAAAACTAAATCAAGTTCCCACCCCAAAAATCTTCTAAAAGGAACAGATCCTCAAGGCTTACTCTACATGACCAGTTGATTCCTGGGAAACTCCTAGGTCTGCAATGTAAGCTGTGGTATCCTGGTAAAGACAGACACTGCATACCAAGAAAACCATTAGCTGTTAGCTGACCTTAGGACATCTGGGTGTTTTTAGCACCCACAGTGGGTTGGTAGGGAGACAATTCTCCTGACAATGAATTTATGAGCTGGTTTAATTTTCATCTCTCTCAAAAAAGTTTCTGCTTTCTACCAAAATTTTAAATCTTTTACAGCTGACTTTGAAACAGTCATTTTTGAACATCTTTCTCTGCTGACACATGATGATTTATTGGTTTATAAAAGAAGCATGTTGTTGGTGTCTTCATGTGAATACTTTGACTTCCAATTTGACAGCTCACATTTCGTGGTGCCATTTCAACATTATCACCTCTGTTCATATAGGCCTGGGAACTTGTCTGTGATGAAGTACTCAGTTGAATAGGAATATGTCTTTGAGCACCTGGCAAGTTCCTTGTAAAGGATTGTGCCTGAAAGTATAATGTGAATGGAAAAGTAAGGAAGGGAATAGGCTAGCTTCATCTGATCAGAGAAACCATAAACCAAATCTTCCTATAAGATAACTGACTTGTTATATATCATAGAATGAACAAATACTTTTCAATGACATTGAAGATTGATAATGTGAATTCTGGATTTCAGATAAAAGAAAAGAGTAAAGTAAATGAAAGTTTGATCAGCTAGAATTCCTAAATATTTGTATAATCTGTCAGTAATTTACCTGACATACTAAACTCTGATTATCCTTTAAAAACATTTTTTTAGTGGTAGAATAGTATTTATCTTTGAAATTGCTTTAATGAGATATTATTGTCCTTATAATTATGCTCTGGAGTTAAGATTTAATAATTTTCACTCTCTGGAAGTTTATTTTGTTTTTATTTGTATAACCATCCCCACTTCCACATCTTGACCAAGACCCATCTGAAAAAGTTTAGTGCTGGTTCATAGTTTTTGATGACACACTTTGGGTTAGCAGATGCTGTCCAAGAGAAGTAAGAAGACATTATGTCACACCATTTTAGTTGCACACTGCTGAACAGTCATTAAGCTTCAAAAAAGATGGATGATGAAAATGATTTACTTTGCTTCATAAGCTATTCTATTTTCATAACAGCAGGATAAGAATTACAGTTTAGAATAGTAGGATCTACTGGTTCAAGCACACTGCAATTTATCTTTAGTTTACTTTAAGCTATTTGAATTTAAAGCATCAAACTCTCTTCAATTCTTTGCTCAAACAACACCTCAATGAGGCTACATTGTAAATGTGATTACCTTTACTCTGTTCTCATTTTTCTTTTTCTATAACATTCATCACCTTCTAAAAGATACATATGTAGTTTGTGTCCATTTTAGCTTTTTTGTCATTTATTATCTGCTGTCCTGCTAGCATGCAAACTTCATATGGGCAAGGACATTTACCTGTTTTGCTTTCTGACATAACACCATAAAAGAATAAATAAAATATTTATTTAATGCATATATTAAGCATTACATAAATATTTTTAAAATCAGTTATAGTACCCTTCAAGCAAACAACACAAAAGTGATTTTCTATTATTCCACAGAATTAGAAATACAGTTGGTTTTACAAAATAAATATTAAAAAGTTACCAAATTTCAAAGTCTACCTAATCTACCTCCTAAGATTTTCTTAGTCCTTCTGAAGCATGTTAACTTATTCAGAGCACATGTAATTTATATGGCTCATATACCAAATAATTTACTCTATGAGATCTCTTGGCTAGTCCTTTCCTTGGTGAACTTAATTATTTTTAATCCTTTTCAAGTTATGTTTAAATAAAATCTCTAAGTGTGAATCTTTTTCTCTTTTTAT
The DNA here is from genome assembly GCA_027257055.1 of Cephalopachus bancanus. Classification (NCBI taxonomy): domain Eukaryota; kingdom Metazoa; phylum Chordata; class Mammalia; order Primates; family Tarsiidae; genus Cephalopachus; species Cephalopachus bancanus. The sequence continues at coordinate 1,239,122 of JAPVLO010000402.1, forward strand.
TTTATTTAATTTTATTTTTGAGTTGGAGTCTCACTCTGTCGCCCAGACTGGAGTGCAGTGGCCGCTCCCGGCCACCACAGCCTCGACCTGCTGGGCTCCGGCAATCCTTCTGCCTCAGCCTTCCAAGGAGCTGGAACTACAGGCGCGCGCTACCACACCCGGCTAATTTTTTGATTTATTGTAGAGATGAGGTCTCGCCTGCCCAGGCGGGTCTCGAACCCACGGGCTCAGGCAATCCACTCACCTCAGCCTCCCAAAGGCGCGTGATTACAGGCTGAGCCACCGAGCCCGGTTTTCTTTTTCTCTTTTTAAATCCTATCACATCTGAGAAATTTACAAGAATATTTTGTATGTATTTTACAATATGCCACCTGACGAGTTTCTTATTGAAAGGAATATTTGATGTTTTGATAATAAGTACATGAACACTGTATCATTCTACTTCCTAGTAAGATCAGGCTGTCTTTCTCATTCACTTTGGAGACTGACTCATGAAAATGGGACACAAGTTGTAGCTTTGAATTGTTCTGTTATCTCATCCTTCTTTTTTTTTTTTTTTTTTTTTTATAATCAGTATTTTTTATTATCGTTTTGTAGGGTACAGTTAAGGGTTAGGTGTACAATTACGTTTCATTCAGGCACCCTATTGATAAGAGGTGTTTTTCCCCGTCCCAGATAGATATTAGCTACTGTTAATCCCATTCCCCCCCCCCATAATTTCCCAGTACCATCAGTCATTTTCTTATAGTATTACATTGGATGTTCAAGGTCCATTATATGAGTGAAAACATGTGATATTCTGATCTTTGTTTCTGTGAGAGGTCACTCAGTATTATAGACTCTAGTTCCATCCAGGTAGCTGCGAAATCCATGATTTTGTTCTTTTTCATGGCTGCGTAGTATTCCATCGTGTATATGTACCACATTTTTTTAATCCAGTCCTCTTTTGATGGGCAGCATGGTTGTTTCCAGGTTCTTGCTATTGTGAATAACGCTGCAATAAACATACGTGTACAGGTATCTTTTTTATAGAGTGATTTGTGTTCTTCAGGGTATATTCCCAGTAGGGGGATTGCAGAGTCATAAGGAAGGTCAATATTTAGAGCTTTCAGGAATCGCCACACTGCTTTCCACAGAGGTTGCACTAGCTTACACTCCCACCAACAGTGTAGAAGTGTTCCCCTTTTTTCACCACAGCCTCTCCAGCAGCTGTTATTTTTTGAGTTGTTGATAATTGCCATTCTGACTGGAGTTAGGTGATATCTCAGTGTGGTTTTGATTTGCATCTCCCTGATGATTAGTGAGGTTGAGCATTTCTTCATGTGTTTGTTGGCTGCTCGAATGTCTTCTTTTGTGAAGTGTCTGTTCATATCTTTTGCCCATTTTATAATGGGGTTGCTTGTTTTCTTCTTTTCAGTATGTTTCAGTTCCTTGTAGATCCAGGATGTTAAGCCTTTGTCAGACCTAGAGTTTGCAAATACTTTTTCCCAGTCTGTAGGCTGTCTCCCTACTCTTTTGATGGTTTCTTTGGCTTTGCAGAAGCTTGTCAGTTTAATAAGGTCCCATTTGTCTATCTTCTCTCTTAAGTCCTGTGGGTTTCGGGTTTTGTACAGGAATTGGATGCCCGTTCCGATTTCCATGAGAGTATTTCCTTCCTTTTCTAATGTTCTTATGGTTTGAGGTTTTACATTTAGGTCTCTGATCCATTTGGAGTTAATCTTTGTGCATGGGGATAGATAGGGGTCCTGTTTAAATCTTCTACATGTGGTCAACCAGTTTTCCCAGCCCCATTTACTGAATAGGTTCTCCTCACCCCATTGGTAGGTGGTGGGGGCTTTGTCGAAGATGAGTTGGTTGAGGAATTGAGGTTTTGCTTCTGGAATCTCAATTCTGTTCCATTGATCTATATGCCTGTTCTTGTACCAATACCAAGCTGTTTTGATGATTGTAGCTTTATAGTAAAGTTTGAAGTCTGGTATTGTGATACCACCTGCTTTTTTTTTTTTTGCTGAGGATTGTTCTGGCTATTCTTGGACGTTTGTGTTTCCATATGAATTCCTGTGTTGTTTTTTCTAGGTCAGAGAAGAATGTTATTGGTAATTTAATGGGTATTGCATTGAATTTGTAGATTGCCTTAGGTAAGATGGACATCTTCACAATGTTGATTCTTCCGATCCATGAGCATGGGATATTTTTCCACTTGTTCATGTCAGCTTTGATTTCTTTGAGCAGTGTTTTGTAATTTGCATTGTAAAGGTCTTTCACGTCTCTGGTTAGGAAGATGCCAAGGTATTTCATTTTTTTTGTGGCTATTGTGAATGGAATTGTGTTTTTTATTTGGGTTTCTGTTTGTTTATTATTGGTGTAGAGAAATGCGATTGTCTTTTGTACATTTATTTTGTATCCTGAGACTTTGCCAAAGGCCTTTATCAATGTAAGGAGGCCTTTAACAGATTCTCTTGGGTTTTCAAGGTACACCATCATATCATCTGCATAGAGAGATAACTTGACTTCCTCTTTTCCTATTTGAATACCTCTGATTGCCTCGTCTTCTCTGATTGCTCTAGCCAGGACTTCCAATACTATGTTGAACAGGAGGGGAGAGAGTGGGCATCCTTGTCTAGTTCCAGTTTTCGGGGGAATTGGTTCCAATTTTTGTCCATTTAGGAGTATGCAGGCTGTAGGTTTCTCGTAGATGGCTTTTATTATTTTGAGGTATGTTCCCCGTATGCCTAGATGTTCAAGGGTTTTTATCAAGAAGGGGTGCTGGATTTTATCAAAAGCTTTTTCTGCATCTAATGATATGATCATGGGGTTTTTTGTTTTGACATCTGTTGATGTATTTAATTACATTTATGGTTTTACGAATGTTGAACCAGCCTTGCATGCCAGGAATGAAGCCTACTTGGTCATGGTGAATGATTTTTGAGATGTATTGTTAAATCCTGTTTGCTAGGATTTTGTTGAGAATTTTAGCATCTATGTTCATCAAAGATATTGGCCTGTAGTTCTCTTTCTTTGTTGGATCTTTACCTGGCTTGGGTATCAGTGTGATGTTGGCTTCATAAAATGATTTGGGGAGAGTTCCATCTTTTTCTATCGCCTGGAATACCTTCAGTAGGATTGGTATCAGCTCCTCCTTGAATGTCTTGTAGAATTCTGCTGGAAAGCCATCTGGACCAGGGTTTTTTTTTGTAGGAAGTTTTCTTATTACGTAGTCGATTTCCTTGATTGTAATTGGTCTATTTAGGGACTCAATTTCTTCTTGTTCCAACCTAGGTAGATTGTGTGATGTCAGAAAGTCCTCCATTTCCTTGTGGTTTTCAAGTTTGTTTCCATACAAGTGTACATAGTAGTCTCTAATGATCTTTTGTATTTCTTCAGGGTCAGATGTGACTTCATCTTTTGTGTTTCTGATTATGCTTATTTGTTTTTTTTCTCGTTTTTTCTTGGTCAGTCTAGCTAGGGGACCATCGATCTTGTTTATTCTTTCGAAGAACCAGCTTTTTGTTTCATTGATTTTTTCAATTATCTTTTTATCTTCTATGTCCTGGATTTGGGCTTTTATTTTGGTGATCTGGATTCTTCTGCTGAAATTAGGGTTTTTGTGGTCTTGCTTTTCCAGCTTCTTTAGGTGGCTTGTTAGATTGTGAATTTCTGTTCCTTCCATTTTCTTCATGTGTGTTTGTAGGGATATAAATTCCCCTCTTACTACAGCTTTCAGGGCATCCCAGAGATTTTGGTAAGATATTTCTTCATTTTTATTTGTTTCCAGGTATCTTTTGATCCCTGTTTTGATTTCGTCATTGACCCAGGAGTTGTTTAGCATCATGCTGTTTAGTGTCCATATCTTTGTGGGTTTTGGGGGGACTTTGTTGGTGTCAATATTTATTTTTATTCCACTGTGGTCCGAGAAGGTGTTTGGTAGAATTTCGGTCCTTTTAAATTTGCTTATACTTGATTTATGGCCGAGTATGTGGTCGATCTTAGAATATGTTCCATGTGGTGATGAGTAAAATGTGTATTCTGTGGTCTTTGGATGGAGTGTTCTGTAAGTATCAATTAAGTCCATTTGGTCCAAGGTCACATTGAGGTTCCGGATCTCCTTGCTGATTTTTTGTCCTGTTGATCTGTCTAGGGTTGTGAGTGGGGTATTAAAGTCCCCAGTTATGATAGTGGTAGAGTCAATATCTTTCTTTAGTTTTCCAAGAAGTTGCTTTAAGAAGGTTGGTGCACCTATGTTGGGTGCATATATGTTTAGGATAGATATTTCTTGTTGATGGATTGAACCTTTTATCATTATGTAGTGACCTTCTGTATCTTTTTTGATTTTTAATAGTTTGAAGGATATTTTGTCTGAAATTAAGATGGCTACTCCTCCTTTCTTTTGGATTCCGTTCGCCTGAAAGACTGTTTCCCATCCTCTTACCTTGAGTCTGTGGGTGTCCTTTCTACTGAGGTGAGTCTCTTGAAGGCAATAGATTGTTGCCTGATGATATTTTATCCATTTTGCCAATCTATGTCTTTTCAGTGGTGCATTTAGTCCATTCACATTTAGGCTAATAATTGAAATGCAAGAGTTGATCCCTGTCATAAGGTTCTTATAGAGTTGTTACTGTTTATTTGTTGTCTTTCTTTGGGTTTTGGAGTTGGTTCAGGTGTGTTTTTAATCTTTTGCCTGTACTCTTGTGAAGAATGCTGATGTTCTTTTTTCTTTTTCTTCTGTGTTCAGCACTTTCTTGAGTGTTTCTTGTAGCGGTGGTCTGGTGGCAGCGTAGGTTCTTAGGGATTGGATGTCTGGAAAAGATTTTAATTCTCCCTCACTAATGAAGCTTAGTTTAGCTGGGTAGGTTATTCTTGGTTGAAATTGTTTCTCTTTTAGTACTTTGAAGATAGGGCTCCAGGCTCTCCTGGCCTGAAGGGTTTCTGTGGATAAATCTGCTGCTATTCGGATTGGTTTTCCCTGGTAGGTAGTCTGGCCTTTTTCTCTTGCTGCCTTTAGGATTTTTCCTTTCATAGCTACTTTGTTTAGGCGAATTATTATGTGTCTGGGAGTTGGTCTTCTCGTTTGTTGTCTTGCAGGGGTTCTCTGAATCTCTTGTGTTTGAATTTTTTCATCTTTACTGAGATGAGGGGAAATTTTCTTGAATGATTTCATGGAATGTTTGTTCCAGTGTGGCTTCTGTTTCTCTTTCTGCCTCAGGAAGCCCAATTATTCTTAGGTTTGGTCTCTTGAAGTGATCATTCATCTCTTGCAGGTTTTGTTCTGTCTTTTTGAGCTTCTTTTCTATGCTTTTGACAGTTTGGGTTAGTTCTGTGTTTTGGTCTTCGAGCTCTGATATTCTTTCTTCTGCTTGGCTGATTCTGCTTTCCATGCTTATTAGTCTGTTGTTCATTTCCATCACAGTATTCTTTACTGCTGTCATTTCTGACAACAGCTCCTTCCTATTTTCCTCTTGTCTCTCCTCAATTTTTTTAATTCTCTCCATTAATGTTTTGATGTCTGGGTTTGTTGCATGTAGCCAGTCATTCTGGGGAGTCTTCATTGTCTGTGTTCCAGAATCTGTTTTCTCATTGTCTGATCTCCCAGGGGTCTGTGTAAGCCCTATATTCTTCTTTTGGTTTTTCTTCATTTGTGCGGTTTTTCCACTTCCCTACTTCTTCCTTCCCTCCACGTCACCGTCTTCTTTAATTTTGTTTTTCAGGGGTAAAGGGACTGGTTTTACTTCTGTTCATTCAATCTCCCATTCTTTATGTATGTCGTCTTACTTTGTTCAATTTTGAAGTTGCACTGTAGGTTGGAGGTGGTCCTTTTTGCAGTTTTGAGATGTATTTAAGGGGAGAGCTGTGATTCAAAATCTGTCTGCAGGTCCTGCTGTTTGCTGACAGGCGTGTGGATAATGTGGAACCCACTTCCCACTGCCCTGGAGTCTGTCCGTGCAGTGGGGCTGTAGGTTTACTCCCTGTAATAAAATGTGGTTAGCAGGGGGGAGAGAATGGAGCAGATAGTGGGTTGAAGAGGGGAGTGGAGAGATAGAGAAATAAGGGAGGAAACTAACGAGTGTGCCAACAAATAGAGAGAGAGGTCTATACTAAAACAGCTAAAAATGATGGACCACAGCTACGGTCAAACCAACTCTCATACAACCACAAATAAAACATATTGTGATGCTAACATACCGGCTATCCAACCACCTTATTGGTGTGTTGTTCCTCTATACAAAGACATGTTTTACAGACAGAAGAAAAGAGAAGAAAAGGAAAAGGAAAAGAGAAAAAAGGGGAACAATACTGTAGGAATAGAATTAAGTCATTAAACTAATAGAATCAATGAAGCACACTCTGAGACCTTTCGTTTAAGTCCAATGTCCTTTCAGGTCTGATTTGTAGTTTTCTTTTCAAGCCGGTGAATTAGTTTGCAGTTAGAGTCAATTGCCCCTGATATGTTGTGAAGGACAGCTCAGGTCAGCTTTCCTTCAGCAGTTTGGTCTATGTCTTTATCAGGCTTATTTCTCCCGTTTCGGTGTTGTTACCTTGAGTCGCCAGCAGGTGGTGCTATCTCATCTGCTCGCCCCAGAGGGGGTGGGGCCGGACAGGAACAAGATGGCTGCCTGCCTCCGAACAGGCAACAGAAGCCCCACGCGAGCCAGCAGCACAATCTCAGACACAGGAGATTTGGCAGAAATCCCTGCAGATCTTCCTTGAAGCCGATTTGTGTGGATCTCCTCTCAGGCCAGGTTGTGATGAGCTGCACGGGCCGAGCGCCGGGGCGCCGGGAGCGCCGGGCGCGGGAGGCGGGAGCGCCGGGAGGCGGGAGCGCCGGGAGGCGGGAGCGCCGGGAGGCGGGAGCGCCGGGGTGGGAGGCGGGAGCGCCGGGGCGGGAGGCCTATCTCATCCTTCTTAATTCAAGCCTTCGGCCTTTGATATCACTGTTGAATGACTAGTTTATCCTTACAGGTCTTTAGCCTCCACCCTCAACCTTGTCTTGGTGCCGTTTGGATATCCACAGAGTCAGGGGACACCTTCACTAAGGAACGAACCTACACCTATCCTCTGACTCTGGCCCACTAAGGAAGATGTCTTACCACCACTCTATGCAACCTACTAAAGAAGCTTGTTATTGCAGCCTGCTCTGGGTCCCTAAGTTGTGTCATGAATGTTAGAAGGAAAGTGTTAATGGACCCCTTTAAATATAAGGTGGTATTTTACTCTTTGGGCTCCAGAGGTATGCCATTTAGGACCAAAGTCTTCATAAACCTTCGTGAATATGGTTTAAAGTCAACCCATTTTGTCAGGTTGAGAATGTGGGGTGGCAGCAAGTTTCAATGAATCTCCTCCTTTCTTATCTATCTTTAGTACTCTCCTTATATACCTCAAATTGCTAAACAATTGTTTAGCAGTGCAAAAATAACCATTTACCTTGAGCTTAGTTGGGACACCTGAAACTCTAGGACGGGCACCCCGCCTTCTCTGGTATGAAGACGAAGGAGTTCAGTTTAGTTGCAGAAAATAATTTACATAGAATATAGAGATATCAACCTACCATCATACTGGAGAGGCAGAGACAAAGGCTTTAAACCATCTTTTATTCTTTCAGTTATTTATTTCGTAGTAGAAATTAAAACTTAGGAGTATTCCAAGCAATAATACCTTTTAGCAAAAAGTTAGTCATGAGTATGCAACCATAGGAATGCAATGAAATACTAATAAGAAACTCAAAATAACAAAAACCTATGACTAAATTCTGGCATTCATTTATTTAGTACACACTCAATGAGTGCTTAATATGTGGCCAAGTACCAAATGATTAAGAAATGTTGTGTTTTTGCTTTCACAGAGCTCTTTCTGGAAGCAACTATGTGGCAAGTATTTAGTAGGAGAAGATCACTCTACTAGGGACATGAACAGGTAATACAAACAACAATAGTTTCTAACACCAAGAAATAGTTGCTTGACTTATTATTTGACACACACTGTACCAGATCTTCTGGTGTACAAAAAGCGAATTAGCTATGGTCCCTGCCCATGAAGATGGCATAATATAAAATAGGAAGACATACTTTTAAGGCTGGAGTGGGTGTCAGGTTTTTTGACTGAACCCAAGCATAGTTAATAGGTCTTTTACAACAAAATAAAAATAAATCGGAAGTCTAAAATCTATTATTGTATAAACTTAAACACTTTCTCAAATTTTTTTCCTGTGAGTGGTTTTGAAGCAAAAACAAATGCACCAAAGTAAGGTAGAAAATGTCAGGTTGATAAGTGACAGTCTGAAAAAGGCCCTCAATGCTTCTTTTATAATCAATCACTGACAACATGAAACAAGCATAGGGCTGTCTTTTAAAGTAGCAATAATTTAACTGAAAATGATCACTTAAGGAAGACAAAGTTTACTGGGCCCCAAAGTGGCTATCCATGCTAGATGAACTATCTCCGAATGAAATCTATAATGGCAAAAGATAAAATAGAATTGATATATAAAATCCACAGTCACATGAATCTTCATCTGATCCAAAGACAAAGAACAGACACTTTTACAGCACTCTAAATCATTTAAATATCACCTCGGAAGGATGTAAAGGACCAACAATTCTTTACAACTGTGAAAACAGGGTTATTTAAGAAAAAATGTTTAAAAGAGGTTGTGTACTTAATATTAGCCATTAAAGCATTAAGTTGAAATGTCACTAAAAGTTAATAAAAACCGTATGAAAGGAGTATAAAATTAATATAAAGAACTACATATGTAAAGATGGCATTATTCTTATGATTATCATTTATTTTGTCAGAAATATAGAAAATTTAAAAATGCCTTCAATGTATTAGCTTAAGCTGTTTTTAAAACTTAAAGGAAGAAGCACAGAATTATTCAATATTATTGTAAAAATAAAAGTAATTCAATCCAATTATTTTTTAAACCATTAAACAGTCAGTATTGGTAGACTAATAGGAAGTTTATAATGATGTTAGTAAAGTCAGATACCCAGTCAATTTATATTGACTTCATAAGGCACAAACTCTGCTCATGTCTCTTCAGCATTTCTCAGATATATCACAAAAAGAAGCTTTTATGGGTAGCGTGGGCTTCAAGTCAAGAACTGAGATAAATATGCTCAAGACTATTACTAGTATTTCCCAATCAAATAATATTTCTATGAAAAATGTAAAGATTATTTGATGGGTGAAAACTCAAATATATAAAAGCAGTGTAAGAGGCATATGTCTAAGTCTAAATCTCTAAGTATGTTTGAAAATGTATAATTCATAATATTTAAGTCTATTTTTTCATAATAGATATTTATAATTCTAAAACAAAGTCATGTTTCAGATTACTTTGTCACAGTTGCAAAGCCACCTCTGCAGTGCACTGGGGACTAATTATAGAGATGTGCACAAAAGTATCAGGGTTCTATGTGGTCCCATGAAAGGCCCTATTATCCTTGGGTCTTGCCCTACCACATGAAACAAAGGCGATGGTGAAGCACTGGCCAGCGCATGATGCGAAGCGTCCTATGGGTCAGTTGGGAAAACATGCCTGAGCAGTACCACTCACCAACCTTAAAAAATGCATATGGCAGCATAGATAGATAGATAAGTGCTATACCTACTTCATCATCAAACCATGAAAGGCACATACATCTTCAATGCAAAGGGTTAGACAGTAAACGTTTGCTACCCCTATGAACACACTATGCTAACTACTTCATATGCATAATTTCATTTATTTAAATTAAATTAAATTAATAAGCCTTGTCTCTTCCTAACTCTGCTTTATCAAATAATCTCTATCCTTTTACGTTCTACAATGGCAAATGCCTGATTCATGGTTAGATATCACATTGTTGAATATTTTCTAAAAATAACTTATGACTTGTTTAGAAGGATGGTTCAGACAGCACCCAACTGTCTCTTTGGACAGCTTAAGGGTTTTATATAGTGTATGAAAAACAAGATGTACCCTTTTAACAAAAGAGAGCCTTAAAAACTCAAAATCAGTCAGAATCCTAGAACAGCCTCAGTGACATGAAAAACCCTCCGAATCATAATAATGCCTCCCTCATTAGCTGTCAGAACATCACCAAGTGTCATATGAGAGAATTTAAAAAAAAAAAAGAATGATGTGGAAGCACAGCATCATTACAAAGTATTTTAATAAAATTACTTATTCTGATTTTTTTTTAATCATGCAAAAGTCAAAATTTCTTTCACTTCACACAAAGAAAAAAACAATCAAGATTCTTTTTTAAGTTTTCTTTTTTTTTTTTTTTTTTTTGCCTTGCTGAGATCTGTAGAGGAAATGTCTTGGGAGAGAGAGAGAGAAGGAAGGAAGTGAAGAGAAGAGAGGGAGATGGAAAGGGACAGGAGGAAGAGGGAAAGTGGGAGGAGGAGGGGGAAGAGAAGCGGGAAGAGACAAGGGGGAGGAAAACGAGCATTCCTGTCTGACTTCATATCCTGTATGAAAAAGCACAGGAATTCTTGGTCAAAGGGAACAGAAAGCTTTACCTGGTAGCTCCTAACATTTCTGCCAACAAATTTCCCCACGACAAATGGAAAACAGAAAATAAAATATAACTGAAAAGTACTGCTCAATCAAGATTTGTATATATAACATTTGTATATGTAACATTTCTTAATAGAACTGCACTACCATTTAGAGTTTTACAATAAGGGAAGGTTTTCCAAACCTGCTTCTTGCTGATATGGAATGTATTATAAACTTTTCAGGATGTTTGTCTTATTCATGGAGAACATGTCAGTTTCAGTCTATAACACAGGGATCATCATAGTTAGTTGCCAGCCCAAGATTGCTAATGGCTGTCTACAGCAGTGGGGAAAGTCATCTTAGTGGGAGGAAAAGAAACTCACCCAATTCTGTTTTGAAGCTGAGTTTTAAACATTTAAGAACTGAAGACAGAGGTCACAGTTAAAAATGAAGATGTGCTTGTGGAGTTGCAAAGTTGGCTCGTGGGGTTTTTTAAACCTTCCTTGCTGTGACATGAAAATAGAATAGGGCTGATGAAAATGTATATCAGGCTTGTCTTAAGTGCATCTTAAAGAACTCCTGGGCCCATTTAAAAACTGTATTTGAATAATTTCTTCATATTTTAATACACAGCTATGACAAATTTCATTAGATTCTTCATATTTTTTGTATGCATTCATTATTCATGCACAATAATATCGTTTTGAAAGTCTGTCAGTTCTAAAGAAAGGTTATACTTCCTTTTATTGAAAAAATGCATATAAATGTGTATATATATTTATTCACATTATTTTTTATTGTCTGTTCAGTTTACTATTGATCTCAATAAAGACATAATTTAATAATTTAGCATTATTTTATCCATTGTTACCAAATACAATTTATAAGTTCTCTTTTAATTTTAGTGGTCTAATTAAATATGACGACAGTTATGAGGTATCTCAACTTATTTTCAGAAATTAAAACAATTTAGCTAGTTGTTTTTTTTTTTGATCATGAAAATTCAGAATATTTGCCCTGTACTCATCCACCCAAATTTACTGAAGAGAAATCACTGGCATTCTACATATACCTTCCAATAAATGTTAGACTCTATGTTAAATTTTTTCTAAGGCATTTAGGCATGTCTATATTCGTTCTCAGGGGAAGAAAATGCTGAAGAAAAGAAAGAAAGAAAGAAAGAAAAACATAAAAAGTAAGAATTTTGAAAGACATAGAATCCAGCATAGATATTTCTCTCCTTTGTTGGTTTGAAAGTAATGCTTTCTTAGTGGTCTCTTTAGTTACAATTACAATGTGCATGCTTAATCTACTAGTGTAATCTACACAACAATATTTTTATCTTCCTTCTTCTAAATACAAAAACATTTGAAAATTTAACTCCTTGTGGCAGTCATAGAAATATGTTTCTCAGATACCCCGCATTGGAAAGCATAACCCCAACTACTACCTTTCTGGATTCTCCACCAATTCCGTATCAAGCATACATTTCTCCTAGGCCATTCCCACACTGTCTCCAGACCAACCACAATGAGGGTTGTAGTGCCAGTCACTCCTGCCCAATGTAAGATTTCCTAGAAGACAACTTTTGTGTGAGAACTTCCCATAGACCTGGTTGAGCCCATTCTTAGCAGCAGTCTGATATTCTTCTTACTCAGCATTCCGTCTTCCTCTTTTCTTTCACATGTGTCAGAACTGTTGGAATCTGAAGGTTCTCCCCACCTGCTCTGATCACTCTACTTGATCCTTCACGAAAATTTATCTCAGTCAATTTCTTGCACATCTAATTCCACTTGATATCTGTGCCCTGAGGTCCTAAACTACTACAATTCACTTATTTACTTTATGACATATGATGTTGTTGTTCAAGATACTATTTCTCTCTTTATTCAATCCATGAGACATTGCTACTCCTTTATACAACCAAGATACATCTGGACAAAACCAATATTTACTGTTGTTTTTTTTTTTTACTTCATTTATTTTGCATCTCAGTTCTTCTATCTGAAATAATTGTTTTTCTGGAAGGATTTTCTTGTGGGATTCATTAGAATGTTTTAGTTTTGTACTGAAATTATGAATTGTTTTAAAACTCATTATATTTGGATTAAACCCTATATCTTGTAAACTTTTTATATTTTATATTGCCTCACTAGGTAATTCTGATAAATTTCTTCTGATTTACCTTCCAGCTTATAAATTTTCTTTTTAGGTATACCAAAATGACTGATATATTTAACCATTTTGTTGTTAATGTTAGCTTTATTTTGTATTTCTAAAGTTTTACTTTTAACAGATCTAACTTTTTCTTGTTAGTATTTCCAAGTTTTTTAAAATATAGTGAAAATATTTGTTGTATCTTTTTTCTCACTGATATTTCCAAATTTGTTTTTAGTTGTTTTTAATGTAGTGATAATATTTATCTGTTTTTGATACTTCCAAAATTTGAAGTCTTTTGGGTCTACTCTAATTTTTTGCTCCTATTATTTCTCACACAGTTATTTGCTTCCTTGGGAATTAACAGCATAAGGGATTATATAAACAAAGAGATATAAATTTGGGTTGTATATTCATAGAAATTATTTCTAGTGACTACAGTTTCCCAGTGATAATACCTCTCACCTTGCACTCCAATCAGTTATGATTAGTGTGGAAGAATCTATCTTTTCTTCTCACAAGACCACCAAAACCTAAGTTCAAGATCACAGGTTTTAGTAACATGTCATCAGCACAAAAGTCATCTCAGAACCATGCTCAGAATTCTAGGTTCCCACTTTCATTTACATTTTGGGTTGATAATTCCTTACTCTATTTTCAGTTCTTCAATACTTTAAAAAGTATTTTAAATATATACCTCATGAAACATATACAATTGTTTTTACATGTGCCTTTTTTCTTGGTGCCTTAAAATGTTTGGTATAGACCATGTTGAGATTATTAAACAAAAGTAATTTGTTATTTTAAGTTGTTTTACCAAACAAATTACCGTTATGAGCACATAATTGATAATTTAGATGTTAAGCATATAATAGCTCCTGCATCATTGCTTGCCTCAGATGGACAGAGCCATAATGTAAATAGAGAGGGGAATGCGTTTTTCATATTGTAGTAGATATTCCCATTGTTTAAACAGGTATAATTGAGTAATAAAAAATATCTCAGTTATTTCACAAAAATAATACTAACAAACACAAAATTAAACTCTGAACCCACCAAACAATGCTCTCAGATGAGCACATCTTTAAGCAAAATTTAACAAATTTATGTGGACCCTCTCATAACAATAATTATTACATAGTGCAAAAAGGCATTAGTAGATAAAAGTTTACTATAGCCAGATCCTGATGTTAAAGAGTTACCCCAAGTTAGCATGAGCCGAGAAAACAAATGTTCATTGGATAAATTATGCTTATTAGATAGTAAATGAGGTAGCAATGAGTCTTGTCCTGCCTTGGGACATTCATAATCATTATTTGGCATGTGATTGGGATTTATCCAGAAAATGAGTCTCAACAGAATAAGCTCACTAGGAAGGAAAACATAATATATTGAGAGGAATTAATATAGGAGAGATCATCCTATAGGAAGCACAAGACAGACTGTTTGATTTAGTTGCAGGCCTATTTATTTTAGCTTTACAATGCATTTACATTGCCTTAGAAAAACATAGCTTCATCTTTCCTAAGTGTATCTTGTCAGTCCTCTTTCCTTTCTTGCTCAAGATTTTTCTTCCTGGACATGTTGGTTTTATTTAAATACTAACCTCTACCTACATAGTAGTCATTGTTCTTTCATTTATTTAATAATTTATACATTCAAAATATTTATTGAGCAAATAGTATATGTTCAGCAATGTCTAAGAGTTAGGAATCTAGTGTTTAAGAAAGACCTAAACCTTATTTGACAAGCTAATTTTCTAATGTGAGAAAAGGGAAAATAAAATTATGAAGTAGTAAGAAAGATAATATCAGAAAGAAAAAAAATGCTATAAAGAAAACAAAATAGAGCCTTGGCAAGAGAGTTATAGAGATAGGGTGGCAGAAAAAGGGTTTGGCATTTAGCTACTGGAATCACAGAGTATATCTGAAGAGAACATCTGAGACTTAGAACTGAAAGATAACATATGAGTCTGTGGTGATGTGGAGACAACCATGCAAAAAATAAAACTTAGATATTAAATGAAAATCACTAGGCCCAGAAACTGGCACACAGTATATAAAATCCTACTTTCTCTTCTCTCTGGTCCAATGCCATATGTCTCTCTCTCCTCTTCATTCAAAGGAAAAAAATTACATCTAAAGAAATCAATGGAAAGCAGAGCCAGCCGGGCTCAGTGGCTCAGCCTGTAATCCTGCGCCTTTGGGAGGCTGAGGTGAGTGAATTGCCTGAGCCCGCGGGTTCGAGACCCGCCTGGGCAGCGAGACCTCATCTCTACAAAAAATCAGCTGGGCGTGGTGGCACATGCCTATAATTCCGGCTACTCGGAAGGCTGAGGCGGAAGGATCACCGGAGCCCAGCAGGCCGAGGCTGCGGTGGCCGGGAGTGGCCACTGCACTCCAGTCTGGGCGACAGAGTGAGACTCCAACTCAAAAAAAAAAAAAAGAAAGAAAGAAAGCAGAGCCTGGGAAAAAGAAAAAAAAATCCATTTTGCACATTTAAATGCCAGTAGAAATATTAAACTATTTTAGAAGAACACAGATATAGAAAGGGGGTCTAGTTAAAATTTTAAGAACAGATACAAATAGTTCTATTTATTTATTTATTTTTGTGGTTTTATTTTTAAAAGTACTGTGTGGAGAGTAAAGGAACTAGAAGTGTTAAACTTATCTACAGAAAGCTGAAGTGTACCATGAGGCATATATGAAGCTATGAGACAGAAGGTAATGACCAACTATTCTCTTTACCTCCAAAGATATTATGTTTGCAGTAGTATATGAGGAATAAACAGGGGAGAAATGTGCTAACTAGAGTTGCCTAGACTTTTACAAACAAAAACAGTTTTATCTCTACTTTAGATTTTACCAGATTTCCTTTTCACCTCTTGCAACCATGAAGTAGAATGAATAAACCTTGGGTTTGTGTCAAAACATAAAGTTTGCTGTGACCTTTCTGAGACCAAGCACAGAGGTCTTCTCAGAGGGCACAACTATGAAATGGTGCTTTCAGATTCATTTCTAAAGGGTTCACATTGCATTTACTAATGACCTAAACAGAACCAACTTCAAATGGGAGTTACATCAATTTCTATCTTGGTGACTTTAGACAAATTACTTAACCTCCCTGGACATCATTTCATTAGCTGACAATGTGACTAGTAATACTTATCTCAAATGGCTTTCTGAAGGAGAAATAAAGTTATACACACACACACACACACACACACACACACACACACACACACACACAAACACCTGCTGTGAGGGTATGCTACCCTCAGTAAGATATAAATTATACTTCCAAGGAGAGACAAGATCATAAAAGAGGATACCACATTTTAATAAGCTCAAATACTTTCAATTAAAGCAGACAGAGCAGCTAGCAGAATAAAGAAATACCTATGGACAACATTTTCAACAAAATTAGATTAAAAAGTACCCTCCAATCTCAGAGTACAAATTGGTGACAGCGAATTACTTGAGTGGGTATAGAATCCACCACAGTAGGAAAAAGGGTTTTTTTGTTTGTTTTAAATCTCAAGAGCTCAGAAATCCAGAAAGCGCAGACATGTGTTCCAAAAGAAGAGGGGTCATTATGATTGGAACTTTCAGCAAGTAGATGAAATGAGAAAGTGAGAAACAGAGGAAAGTATAGAAGCTTTGAAAGAATAATATAAATCAAAACCAAAAAGCTGAAACATGATATTATTAAATAACATGATATGAAGGAGAGGTGACAAAATTCATGAAGGACTTTGGATGAAAAAGAAGAAAAAGGAGAATGGGGGGAGGAGGAAAAGACAGAAAAAAATGCATTTAGTAGTGAGTATAAAATAAAGCAAAACAAAATAAAACAAAAAACCTTAGAAGTTTGATTTCCTTCCAGTGGAAAGTCTAGAGGGAGGGAATATAGAGCTGCTGTGACCCTTCATATTATTAGAAATCTAGGTCCAGTTTATTGTTATGCTCCACTAGGCTTATTCGGAATTGTCATCCCCATGGTCACTCAAAGTCACATGACTATGATGCTTCAACCTCTGCATCTTCATTTCTGGCTAAAGAGAGTGGGCGAAGTGACAACGAAGTCCATATTAACAGAATCATTCTCATTTTTGAAAGTTTTTCTTGAAGGACAAGCTAACTTCTACTTTCCATTGGCCAGCTCTTGGTCATTGAATCACACTATTTTCAAGAAGATCTGAGAATGTCATTTTCTAACTGGTCATATTGCTATCATCTCCCAACAAATCTGAGTTCTATCAGTAAAGAGGGAAATAATGAATAGGCAATCAATGCCTCAATAGGTAATCATTCTCAAGTGCCTCAAATCCTCAATAAATGTCAGGAGCCCTCTGAGGTGAGGCTTACAGGTTAATGCATGACAGAACAGCAGGCCAAATCCATAAATCCACTTATTTTTTGAACATGTACCGGAAACCACAAGCGTATCATAAAGTTTTCAACCTGGTAAAGTAGCCCTTGAGTAGTGGGAAAATAAATGTACACTGAGTTTGGACTTGACTGCTGAACTGGGGAAAGTTTGTTACTCAATCCCTGCCGATGCTCATTTTATCTCGTTCTTGGCTTTCTCAGAGAAACAAAGCAAGCACAATTGACCCTAGATCCTATTATTAATAAGTTCTTCATTTGTAAATTCACCTAATTGTCAAAACCAATACATGCAGGGTTTTCATATCATTAGTAGACATGTACAGGGCTGTGGGAAATTAAGGCTGCCTGATGTGCATAAACCCAGCTAATGTCAAACAAAGTGACACTCTGCTTTTCTGTTTTAGCTCTCATATAATAAACAAGTATTCTTTTCCTGGTCTAGTTACTGCCACATTTTTCATATCATTTGAGTTTGTATGGGGGAGGTGGGTGATTCTGTGTTTTAAAATGGCTCTAAGCACAGTACTAAGGTGCTATTTGGTGGTCTAAGCACAAGAAGGCTGTGAGGTGTCTCATGGAGAAAATAAATACATTAAATAAGATTTACTAAGGCATAAGTTATAGTGCTGCTGGTTATGAGTGCAATGTTAATGAATCAACAATTCATATTAAATACATTGTCCTTAAACAGAAACACACACAACAGTGTTACATACTGATCAACTGATGAAAATGTTACCATTAAGGCTCAGAGGACTTAACCTTGTATTTCCCCTTAGAACAATAGTTCAGAATTCACTTATTCAGTGTTTGCAGCAACTTTATAAAAAATAAATACTACAAAAAATAAGAATCAGTGTATATCTGTGCTTGTCTATGCTTGAACATTACAATAGTCAGTAGACACAGCAGTGATGCATTGTGCAAAATGCAATTCAGTATCCCATTTAAACTCAAGGGACTGTGGAGAACACAAAAATGACCAAGATCCACCACTTGCCCTTTAATAACTTCTAGTTTACTGAGTGAGGCAAAAATATATATTGTAATGTAGACTCTGATAAGCGCTATAATTTGAATGCAGGAAACTTCTGCTTGCTTAACCAATGGATAAAAGTGGGATATTTCTTTTAAAATTCAAATTTAAAAGCTAGGGCAGGTACAGTGGCTCATGCTTGCAAACCCAGCACTGTGGGAGGCCAAGGCAGAAGGACTGCTTGAGTCCAGGAGTTTGAGACCAGCTGAGCAACATAGTCAGGTTTAGTTTCTAGAAAATATATTTTTTAATCAGCTGTGTGTGGCGGCACCCACCTATAGTCCCAGCTACTCAAAAGTCTGAGGTAGGAAGATCAGCCGCGCCCAGGAGGTCAAGACTGCAGTGAGCCATGGGTGACAGAGTAAGACCAATAAAGAAAGGAAGGAAGGAAGGGAGGGAGGGAGGGAGGAAGGAAGGTAAAGAGAGAGAGAAGGAAGGGGAGGAGAGGGGAGGGAAGGGGAAGGGAGGGAGGGAATAAAATAATTTATTTTTAAAAACAATTTAAAACAATGTCTTTGGATGCCTTTAACAAAAAGTGATCTTTCTACAAGATTTATATTACCAACATTTATCTCTAAAAGTAACAATAGGGTTCATTGTTTAGGAAAAATAACTCAAGTGACATATTTTGGTTTTTGGAACATTTCTCTGAATACATTTCAACAAAAGAGCTGTCCTTTTGTTAAATTAACCTTGGGTTCTGGTATTATGCCCTTGATTGTTCAAAATCTTCTCTTTTATACCTTTGCAGTATCTCTTACTCCTCCCTATTTTCCCTTTTACAGTAATTTAATTATTATTTATGATTTCCATTTGTTCCTGCCTCTTTCTTATCTTTCCTGAGTATATCTTCTCCAACACCAGGGTGTGCATATCCTCATAATATGAACACAGCTGTTCTAGTTATCTTTCAATTATTTCAGACATTGTTGCCCTTGGCAACTTAATCTTTTACCTAAACCAGGAAAATGTCATAAGAAGTCTTTGAATATGTGTCATAGTGAAGCACCTTAAATAAGATCTGCAAATAATGATTGGAACGAATCTCAATCCATTTACTCTTCAACTTTTAGCTGAACAACTGAATTTAAATGTTTCCCCATATTTCTTCAGTGTTATTAAGAATTTAAATGAATCATTTTACTTTGTAGGTGATTTTTACATTATAATTGAAAGAAAATCTCTAAAAAAGGAGATAATACAGTATGACTGGGTTTCAAAGGTTAATTGTACTGGGATAAAAATTATATTTGAAGAATAAGTTTTTGTTTTCTGAGATATGTACTTGTTTATGTCTTCTAACCACATGGATGTCTACCTAGTGAAGATATTTATCTGCCATTAACAGTGCCTTTTATTTTACCTAAAAACACAGTTGCCACTAAATCAAAAGTGACATCAATACAGTGAAGATGTAAATTGTGACCAAATTAGATGTCCTATTTTCCCTTAACTATTAGAGACTTGAACCATATGGCCTCCACTCAAATGTCTACACTGGTAAAAATAGAAGACTGCAGTTTCTTCAGACTGTGTCTCATTGACACTTGCATGTATGAAAGAGTTCTTAGAGCTTACAGCAGAAACACAAGACAAAAGATTCTAACATTGAGCTAACAGGCACTAGCATTGAATGATGAGAGTAGACTGGACATTCTTCTAATTGAATCTTAACAACTGGATCATTGTTTTTTAAAGAGTACAAAATAACTTCTACTACTCATTATCTGAATCACATTTTTCCATCTCTGCCTCTTCTTTAGTGTTTAAGTTGCTAGCCAATGTTTCTAACCATTTTTTTCTATGCCTCTTCAATGGACTAGTTCACATAACTAAACTCTCTAAATAGTGTATTCACCCTTTTTTGCTACAAAGAATAAAAATACTATATTTTTCACTATTTTCTTAAACAGACATGAGGAATATCCTTGGGCTTTATGAATATGTTGATTATGTCATGCTGAAAGGCAAAGATACACTTATTAACGTGTTAGTGTATCTGCCCTTCTTCTCCAGTGTTGAGTCTGGGAGAGGTAACCTGTACAGAGAAACTGCAGAACATCAAACAGAACTCACTGAAAATTCATCTTAACATTATGCACTCTGAACGTCTATCAATTAGCCCATATATTTGAAAAGCACTTTTCTAGGCACTCATATATGTAAAGTAGGGGCAAAGAGGGTAGGTTATAAAGAAGAAAAATAGTCCTTTTTCTTAGAGAAATTAAATACATAAAGAACTAAATATGTACAAGATGTGAAAAAAGTTAGGAAAAAAACATAATAGAATTTATATACAGAATTGTGAGAGGAAGTATAAATTTTAAATCCTTTCCCTTTGTATTGTCAATACTAGTATTTTCCGAACATAGACTAGGTGGGTCCTGAGTTGAGGCTTGTGCATTCTTCCCTAGAGATAAATTAAAAAAAAAAATTTATTATAAAGATGTGGGGTACAATTCAGGGTTAGGTGTACAAACATCGATTATGCAAGTATCCTTGTTGATGAGGTGTGCCCCTCTCTCCCTTAGCAGTTTCCCTCAACTGCCTCTCCCATCCCCCCTCCCACTACTGCCAATTCCTTTCTTATAGTATTATGATAATTGTTCAAGGTCTGCTTATGAGGGAAAACATGTGGTACTCTGTTGTTTCTGTGACAGATCGACTTTAAATCTATCCAAGTTGCTGCGAAGTCCATGTTTGTCCTTTTTTGTGGCTGCATAATATTCCATTGTGTATATGTACCACATTTTTTTAATCCAGTCCAGCTTTGATGGGCAGCATGGTTGGTTCCATGCTTTTGCTACTGTGACTAGAGCTGCAACAAACATACCTGTGCAGGTATCCTTTTTGTAGAATGATTTGAGTTCCTTCGGGTATATTCCCAATAGGGGAATTGCTGGGTCATATGGAAGGTCAATTTCTAGTCCTTTCAGAAATCACCACACTGTCTTCCAAAGAGGTTGCACTAGTTCGTATTCCCACCGGCAGTGTAGAAGCATTCCTTTTTCTCCACATCCTCTCCAGCATCTGTTGTTGGTTGTTTTATTAATGATGGCCATTCTAACTGGCATTAGGTGGCATCTCAATGTGATTTTGATTTGCATTTCCCTAGAGATAAACTTGACCACAGAGCCTACTGAACCTTAATTTGCAAATGCAGACCAGATGGCTCCCAATTCTGCTGCTGTGGCTTTCAGGGAAGAAGGGTAGAGAAAGATAGAAGAGACAGCAACCAGGCAGTAAGTCAGCCATGGGATTCCTGCTTCTCTATTTCTTCTTCACTTGCCTGAATTTCTAGCTACTGTTGTCTCTTTATTGCCTCCTCTTCCTTTTTTTCCATTTTTTCCCTCCTTTTAATTCTATTTTCCATCTGACTAGTGAGTCTTCTCTAATTTATCTTCTTTTTTCTTGTAAGTCTGCCTTCACAATGAGAGTCTTAATTTTTCAGTCCTTGAAATCCAAAAGAGAGTCTCTTTCATTTCATCAAATACCATCAGGCATAATCTTAAACATACTGAGAACTGGTTCATCTCCATTCATACCCAGAGGTTGTTTTTTTTTTTCTATGCCTAATACAAAAATGTCTAGTTTCAGCACTCTGTTTAACTTTGCAGGGAGGCTGTCTTTTGGAAAATCATATTGCTATTGACTGTAATTTAAAACAAGAGACGAGAAAGGAAGGTATACAGTATGGTATTTTAAACTTGAGAGAATAGTTCTACTTTAAACCTCAAAGAAAAGTTAGTTCACTTGGCTTTTGTTAAACCTATAAAAATATTTTTAAAATTTCCTTTTCCTGAAGATTAAAATACACGTCATTTCAAATATTTTAATAATAAAGTAATGAAGAAAAAAATGTACTCATGATGCCATTATTAAAAATCAAGCATTTTTTACTTCAGTATTTTAATGATCTTTGTGAATAACTATGTATGCATTTTTATATAATTGAAATAAAACTACCAACATTTTGCAGTTTGCATTTCAAACTGCTTTATTAATGTATAATAGACATACAATAAACTTCATATGTTACAGGTATACAATTTGAAATGTTTTAACGGATAAATACATTGCTAAACTATTACAACAATCAAGATGATGAGTATATACATCACTTTCCAAGACTCATTATACTTTTTGTTATGCTTCCTATCTGATTCTCCATCCAAAGGTAACAATTAATCTGCTTTCTGTCACCATAGAGTATCTTAAATTTTCTAGAATTTGATATAAATAGAATTATTCAGTATGTAATTTTTTTGCTCAGACATTCTGGTATCTATGTGGCACTAACTTACTGTAATTTTCACTTTCCCTAATGGCTAAAGATATTGAGCATGTATTTTTTGACAATTAACTTTTTAAGACATAGTATTGATGCAATTGTTTGTCCATTTTAAAATGAGTTGTTTTCTTATGATTGAGCTTTGAAAGTTTTTTTTAATATTCTAGCTACAAGTCCTTTCATAGGCATGAATTTTGTGAAATATTTTCTCCCAGTCGGAAGCTTGTTTTTTATTCTCTAAACAGTCCTGAATGGAGAAGTTTTTGATTTTGATGAAGTTCAGCTTATATATAATATATATTGGGCTTTTGGTGTTATATTTAAGAAATCTTTGCTTCTGCCAAGGTCAACATTTTTCTAATATTTTCTTCTAAAAGTCTCAAAAATTTTTTTGTTATATGATTCATTGGTGTCAATTGTATCATATGATACATGATATGAACTGAATTTCCTCCTTCTTTCTATATGAATATACAGTTGTTCTATTACCTCTTGTTAAAAGATTGTCCTCTCTCACACTGAATTTTCTTTGTACCCTTGTTCAAAATCTGTCTATAAATGTGACTCCATCTCTCAATTTTCTATTCTATTTTATTTATTTATTTATTTGTTTTGATACTACTACCATTTTGTTCTGTTTGTTGCAAGTATATATTAATAATATGCTTTGAGATCATGAACTTTTAGCCCTCCAACTTTGCACTTCTTTTTCCAAATTATTGTTAGGTGTTCTACACCCCTTGTATTTCACAAATTTATCAATTTATACAAATAAGAGGAAGGAAGGGAGGAGGAAGGAGGGAGGGGAGAGAAAGAGAGGGAGGGAGGGAAGGAGGGAGGAAGATTTTTATTGGCATTACATTAAATCCATAGATCAATTTGGGAGGAATTGAAATTTTAACAATGTTGAATTGTTTTTCCTCTCACCAATGTTGTGAGTTTTCAGTGCCCAGGTCTTGAACATCTTCTGTTACGTGTATTCCTAAAAAGCTCATGCTCTGTTACTGTTTAAATGCTATGTTTAATTTCTATTTCTGGTTCTTCATTGGCAATATATGGAAAAAAATTAAATTTTGTGCATTGATCTCATTCTGAAAACTTGATCAACTCACTTTTTTGTAAATTTCTTAAGCTTTTCTGCAAAGATGACTATATTGCCTCCAAATAAAGAGTGATTTACTTTTTCTACTCAAGATGCATTTTCTTTCCTTTTCTTCCCTTATTGCACCACCTAGCACCTCTAATACAATGTTGAAAGTAAGTGGAAAGTGAAAATGATTATACTCTGTGCATTTCTTTCTTGTTTATATGAGAAATTACATTGATTGATTATAGAATGTTAATGCAACCTTAAATTTCTGGATTACATTCAATTAATTTTGATATATTTTTTTTTACTATATATAATTGGATTTGCCTCCTGCATTTTCTGGAAATATTTGTGTGAAATTAACATTTTTTTCATCCTTAGCTATTGCATAGAATTCTCCAGTAAATTTGTCTGGCCTGCATTTTGTATGGGAAGAGGAGGGAGAATGATGGCAAGATTTTAAATATATAACTCAATTATTTTAATAAACAGCTGGTTACATTATACATTCCTTCTTGAGTGAGCTTTGGAAGTTTGTTTCTTTCAAAGAATTTGCCCATTTAATCTATGTTAAACTTATTGGCACAAAGTTCTTCATAATATCACTTAATTGCTCTTTTATTCTTATTCTTCTTATTATTTTTTGAGTTGGAGTCTCACTCTGTTGCCCCGACTGGAGTGCAGTGGCCGCTCCCGGCCACCGCAGCCTCGACCTGCTGGGCTCCAGCGATCCTTCTGCCTCAGCCTTCTGAGTAGCCGGGATTACAGGCATGCGCTACCACGCCCGGCTGATTTTTTGATTTATTGTAGAGATGAGGTCTCCCTGCCCAGGCGGGTCTCGAACTCACGGGCTCAGGCAATCCACTCACCTCAGCCTCCCAAAGGCGTGGGATTATAGGCTGAGCCACCAAGCCGGGCTTTATTATTTTTAATATCTTTACTAATAATGCCTCTCTAACCTTGATATTAGTAATTTGGTTACCTTTCTCTTTTGATAAGCTTAGTAAGATTTTTTTAAAAGTTGGCATTCTCAAAAAAAAACAGCTCTTATTTTGATGTATTTTTCTTTATTGTTTTTCTATTTCTTTAAATTTTAGATTTAAGAGGTACCTGTGCAGACTTGTTACATGGGTATGTTGCATGATTGGGAGGTTTGGGCTTCCATTGAAACCATCACCCAAATAGTGAACATGGTAACCAATAGGTAGTTTTGACCCTTGCCCCTTCCATCCTTTCCTGCATTACGAGTTCCCAATGTCTGTTGTTCCCATCCTAATGCCCATGTCTGCTCAGTGTTTAGCTCCCACTTGTAAGTGAAAACATGTAGTATTTGTTTTTCTATTTCTGTGTTAGTTTGCTTAAAATAATTTATTACTGCTGCATCCACATTGCTTCAAGGAACATGATTTTGGTTTTTTTTATGGCTATGTAGTATTCCATGGTATATATGTACCACATTTTCTTTTTCCAGTCCACTGTTGCTGGGCACTTAAGTTGTCCATGTCTTTGCTATTGTGAATAGTGCTGTCATAAACACATGAGTCCAGGTGTTCTTTGGGTAGAACAATTTATGCTTTTTTTGGGTATACATCCAGTAATAGAATTGCTGGGCCAAATGGTAAATCTATTTTCAGTTCTTTGAGAAATCTCCAAACTGCTCTACACAGGGACTGAACTAACTTACACTCCCACCAACAGGGTATGAGCATTTCCTCTTCTCTAACCTCATCGCCATCTGTTGATTTTTTACTTATTAATGATAGCTATTCTGAATGGTGTGAGATGGTATCTCATTGTGGTTTGATTTGCACTTCTCTGATGGTTAGTGATGTTGAACATATTTATATGTTTGTTGGCCACTTGTATGTCTTCTTTTGAGAAGTGTTGGTTCATATTCTTTGCCCACTTTTTAATAAAGTTATTGTTTTTTTCTGTAAATTGTTCAAGTTCCTTATAGATACTAGCTATTAGGTCATTGCAGGATGCATAGCTTATAGATATTTTCTCCAATTCTGTAGGTTGTCTATTTACTCCGTTGATAGTTTTTTTTTAAGTGTTATTTTAATAGCTTTAGGGGGTACAAATAACTTTTGGTCTAGACTGTAAGTGTACTCTCCACCCCCATCTGTGTATATCATACCCAATAGGTGATTTTTTCTCCCTCAGCCCTTCACCCCTTCAGAGTCTCTAGTGTCCTTTATTCCATTCTCTATGACTTTGTGGATCCTTGATTTAGCACTCACTTGTAGTGAGAACATGCAGTGTTCGGTTTTCTGTTTCTGTGTTAATTCCCTTCAAATGATGTTCTCCTATACCATGCAAATTGCTGCAAAAGACATCATTTCATCGTTTTGATGACTGAATAGTATTCTATAATATATATATGCTACATTTTCATTATCCACTGATTGACTGATGGACATTTAAGTTGATTACACATCTGTGCAATTGTGGATTTTGCTGTGATAAACATGCAAGTGCAAGTGTCTTTTTCATTTAACGACCTCTGTTCCTTTGGGTAGATACCTATTAGTGGGATTGTTGGATCTACATTTAGTTCTTTGAGAAATCTTCATACCGATTTACAAAGAGATTGTACTGATTTACACCGCCACCAACAGTGTATAAATGTATCCTTTTCTCCACATTGGCGTTAGCATCTTTTTTCTTTTTTTTAAATGATGGCCATTCTGACTGGTATAAGGTGGTGGTATCTCACTGTGGTTTTAATTTGCATTTTCCTGACAATTAGTGACACTGAGCATTTTTTCATATGCTTGTTGGCCATTTGTATATTTTCTTTTGAGAGATGTCTGTTCGTGTTGTTGACCCACTTTTTAATGGGGTTATTTGCTTTTTTCTTGTTAATTTGCTTGAGTTCTTTGTAGATTCTGGAT
The DNA here is from genome assembly GCA_027257055.1 of Cephalopachus bancanus. Taxonomy (NCBI): domain Eukaryota; kingdom Metazoa; phylum Chordata; class Mammalia; order Primates; family Tarsiidae; genus Cephalopachus; species Cephalopachus bancanus. The sequence continues at coordinate 1,265,467 of JAPVLO010000402.1, forward strand.
ATTAGTTCTTTGTCAGATATGTAGTTTGGGAATATCTTCCTCCATTCCATGGATTGTCTATTTGATAATTTCTTTTGCTGTGCAGATGATTTTTATTTTAAGTCTCACTTTTTATTTATTTATTTTGCATTTGTTTGGGGGGGTTAGCTATAAATTATTTGCCAAGACCAATGTCTAGAAGAGTTTCTTCTAGGTTTTATTCTAGAATTTGTAGGGTTTTAAGTCTGACATTTAAGTCTTTGACCCTGAATTAATTTTTGTATATGGAGAAAGATAGGGATTGAGTTTCATTTTTCTGCATGTAGGTATCCAATTTTTCCAGTATCAGTTTTTGAATAGGTTGTCCTTTTCCCAGTGTATGTTTTTGCCTGTTTTATCAAAGATCAATTGTTGGAAGTATTTGGGTTTATTTCTGGTTTTTCTATTCTATTCCATTGGTCTATGTGCCACTTCTGTACCAGTACCATGCTGTTTGGGTCACTACAGCCTTGTAGTATAAATTGGAAGTCAAGTGATATGATCCCTCCAGCTTTGTTCTTTTTCTTAGGATCGCTTTGGCTATTCTGACACTTTTTTGGTCTGTATGAATTTCAGGATTTTTTTTCTAATTCTGTAAAAAATGATGTCAATAGTGCTAATAGTTTATTTTGCTTTGCAGAAGCCCTTTATTTAATTAGGTCCCACTTGTCAATTTGGGTTTTTGCTGCAACTGCTTTTTAGGGCTTAGTCATAAATTTAGTGCCTAGGCCAGTATCCAGAAGCTATTTCTAGCTTTTCTTCTAGAATTTTTATAGTTTGAAGTCTTACATTCAAGTCTTTAATTCAGCTTGAGTTAATTTTTGTATGTAGTGAAAGAACATGGTCTGGCTTCATTCTTTTGCATAAGGTTAGCCATTTTTTCCAGCATCATTTATTGAATGGGATGCCCTTCCTCATTGTTTCTTTATGTCAACTTTGTTGAAGATTATCTGATTGTAGTTGAATAGCTTTATTTCTGTTCCACTGGTTTGTGTATCTGTTTTTACACAAGTACCATGCTATTTTGGTTAATATTGCCTTGTAGTAAACTTTGAAGTTGGATAATGGGATGCCTCTGGTTTTGTTCTTTTTAGCTTAGGATAGGTTGGCTATTCGGGCACTTTTGGCTTCCATAAGACTTTAAGAATTGTTTTTTCCTTTTCTAGATATGTGAAAAATAATGCTGGAGTTTGATAGGGATTGAGTTGACTCTGTAGATTGCTTTGGGCACTATGAACATTTTAACAATATTGGTTCTTTCAATCCATAAGCATGGAATATTCTTCCATTTGCTCATGTCATCTTTGATTTGCTTCAGCAGTGTTTTGTAATTCTCATTGTAGAGAGTTTTCACTTCCTTGGTTGTATGGATTTTTCAGGTATCTTCTTTTTTTGTGACCACTGTAAATGAGATTGTGTTCTTGATTTGCTTCTCAACTTGAACATTATTGGTGTATAGAAATGCTGCAAAAGGCTTGTCATTCCCAGAGGGAAATTGAGCCTCCTTCCTTGGAGGGGCAGTGATGCCAAGCTGCATAGGGATCAGTGACCTGTGGGCTCCACATAGACTTGGGCAATGCCTCTATGTAGTCACCAGGTAGGTCTTTATGTTCATCTGGTGGACTGAGGGAGTCATAGAAGCTCTCCTGAGACTCGGATTGTAAGGATTCGTGACAGTGGTGTGAATGCCTGGGAGTTTCTCACCCACTCACCTCTTCACTGCATTGGAGGACCTCCCGCCGTGCCGCACCAGGTTCAGCTCAGCAGGTTGTATGGTTTCAATCCTCTCTGCTTACTGTGTCCCCTCATTTCTCTGGTGAATCTCATCATGCTCTTAGACAATCTGCTTGGAGTGTTGAAATTCACTCACTGTTTTGGTTCCCTTTTGCAAGAGACGTACACACTGGCTGCTTTTCTAATTGGTCATCTTGAATCCACCCCTTGTTCTAATTTGTATTGGATTTTCATTGACCTCTATTATGCTGTTTACTTTAAGTTTATTTTTCACGTATGTTTCTAGTATTTTAAGGTGGAAACTGAGGTCCTTGATTTGATACCTTTCCTCTTTTCTAGTATATTCAATAACAGATTTTCCTTCAAGTACTATTCTAGATGTATCCTACAAAGTTCAATTTATTTTGCTTTCATTTTCATTTAATTTCAAATGCACTCTAATTTCCCTATTGATTACTTCATTGGCTCACATATTATTTAGAAGAATGCCATTTAGTGTCTAAATACTTGGGGATATTAAAGATAGCTTTGGCTAATGGGCTTCTCATTTAATTCCATTTTGGTCAGAGAACATACTTCGTATAATGTAGTGCTTTCAAATTTATTGTGATTTGTTTTCTGGTCCTGAACAGAGTGATAAATAATCTGAGCATATGAGAATGTCTATTCCACTGTCATTAGGTGAAGTTGTTTTCAACTGCCAATTAGACAATTAATTATTTTTTCAGTCTTTATTATTTCTATCAATTACTGAGACAGAAGGTAGGAAATCTATGGCTATATTGTAAATTTGTCTATTTCTTGTAGTTATTATCTGTTTTGCTTTTTTATTTTTATTTCTTATTATTGTTTTTAACATTTATAGTTCATACATAATTATACATATCTATGGGGTACAATGTGATTTTCAATGGATTGTACACATTGTATAATGATCAAGTAAGGGCAATTATTACCATCACTTTAAACATTTATCATTTTTTTGTGGTGAAAGCATCCAAAATCTTCTCTTTTCGTTATCTTGAAATATACACTACATTGTTACATGTTATACTTACTATAGTCATCCTACTATGTAGCAGAACACCAAAACTCATTCTTTTATTCTTTTTGTCTAACTTATTTGTGTAATTTAAAGCTCTATTATTAGGTACATGAAAGTTTAGAGTTGCCATGCTTTTGGGATGACTTGATACTTTCATTGTCATAGAATAATGGGTTGTTTTTATTCCTTGTAACCTTTCCTATTAAATTTACTTTTATATATAACCTATCTATCAGACATTTTAAGATTAGTATTGGTATGGTACATTTTTATACATCTCTTTACTTCCAGTCTTTTTGTGTTTTTATTTGTTAAGTGGTTTTCATGTAGACAGCATATAGTTGGGTTTTGTTTTTTCATCAAACTTGGCAATATGTGTATTTTAATTTATATCTCATGTACTTAAAAAGATTGTTGATATTTGGGGGTTAAATCTATAATCTTAATATTTGTACTTCAAAAAAATTTTCCCTGCATTATTTTTTTTTCACTTTTTGCCTTCTCTTAGATAAGTTGACCATGTTTTATAATTTCATTTTGTCACCTTTGATGGCTTATTAGATACAAATTTTAGTGATTTATACATATTAGTTATACATTTATACATTATCTATATGTAATGCTATTTGAGTGGTTAATTACCTTATTGTTTACAGCATACATATTTAACTTTCCACTGTCTACCTTCAAATAATATTACACCACTTCATATATAATACAAGAACCCTACAATAGCATACTTTTTCTCCCCTTTCAGCCTATATGATATTATTGTTAGACATTTTATTTCTACATATGCAAAAACCCCATAATATATTATTACTTTTGCTTTAAACGTCAACAATAATTTTTAAAGATTGAAATAAGAAGAAAAAGTAGTTATATTCATAGTAATTACCAAATTACCATTTTTACTGCTCTTTGTTCCTTTATGTAGATTCATATTTCTATCTTGTATAATTTTTCTTCTTCATGGATGATTCTTTAACATTTCTTATAGTATAATTCTACTGCTGATGAGTTCTTTCTGCTTTTGTGTGTTTGATAAGTATTTTGCCTTTGTCTCTGAATGGTATTTTGTTAGCTGTCAAGTTCTAGGTTTACAAGATTTTTATTGTTTTTATACATTAAAGACCTCTCTCTCTCTCTCTCTCTATTTCTTCCTCTCCCCCCGCTTTCTCTTTCTCTCACTCTGTCTCAAACTGTTTCCAATAGAAATCTGTTCTCAAAGTACTTTTCCCACTATACCTAATCTAATGCTTCTTTTCTCTGACAGTTTTTAAGATATTTTTCTTTTTCACTGATCTTAAGCAATTTGTTAATTATGTACTTTGGTGTCTTTTCCCCATCTTTCTTGTGCTTTGGTTCATAAAGATTCTTGTATCTATGAGTTTACAGCTTTCATTGAACTTGAAAAATATTCAGTCTTTCTTTCTTTGACTATATTTTCTCCCCCCTGCCATTTCTCCTCTTCTTTTTTTGACTCTAATTTTATGTATTCTTAACTGCTTGAATTTATTCCACAATTCATTGATTCTCTGTTCATGTTTTTCAGTATTTTTTTTCTCTGTGTTTCATTTTGGATAGTTTCTATGTCTTTAAGTTCATGAACATTATCTTCCACAGAGTCTAATCTGCCATTTATCCTAGCTCATGTATTTTTTTTTATTCCAGACATCATAGTTATCATCTCTAGAAGTTTAACTTGGGTTATATTTCAAAATATAGACAGTACCCAACTTACAATAGTTAGACTTATGATTTTCTGAATTTCATTGTAATTTCATTGTAAGTTGAGGAGCATCTGACTTTGAAATTTGACTTATGATTTTTTGACTTTATGATAAGTTTATCAGTATGCAATTCTATCATAAGTCAAGGAGCATCTGAGCTTACAATGATTCAACTTACAATTTTTTGACATCATGATGGGTTAATTAAGGTAGTAAATGCATTTTCAACTTGTGATATTTTTGACTCATGATAGGTTTATTAGGACAACATAACCCAAACATAAGTAGAAGAGTACCTATATTTTAGCTTAAGTGTTTCTATGTATCAATTTCAATCTTTGTTTTAGCTTCTTGAGCTTATAGAATAAAGTCATAACTATCTCGATGTTCCTGTTTACTAATTCTGTTATCAGTATCATTTCTGGGTCAGTTTTAGCTGATTAAATTTTTCTTTCAATAAGACTTTCATTTTCTACTTATCTGGTTGTCCATTAGTGTCTGCTTAGTAACCACTGTGATTTTGGGTGTTTTGTTTGTTTGTTTTGTGTTTTGTTCTGGGATATCATTGGGTTACTTGAACACGGTTTGATCCTCTCACATCTTCCTTTTAGACTTTGTTAAATACAAGTCAATTTTGCATTAGGCCCAGTGTTTCCCCCCTCCCCCACTACTAAAGTAAGATACCTCCTTAGCACTCCAACTGATGAGCCATAAATTAAAAATTTCTCAAGTCTTACTGGAAGTGATACTTATCTTGGTCCTTTCAAGTCAATTCTCTCTCATCTTTTAAATGGTTCTTTCCTCCAGCTATTAGTAGTTTCTTCACATGCAAGAGTTAATCAGCATCCAACTGAATATCGAAGGGGACATCTGTAAGTCTCTAGAGTTGACTCTCTGTGCTGCTTTCTCCTTTATGGTATACTGGCTTAGGAATTCTACCTGCCTTGGCTTCTGGAAACTCCAAGTTTGTTTGCTTCAACTTAAAGAAATCTCTAGATTCTGCCTGGTTTTTCCTTCCATACACCATGGAAACTTTCTCCTGCAGTAAGTTGAGGAAGTAATAAGGTTCATCTACTTTACTTTCAATCTCTCAAGGATCTATGATCCTGTATCTTGAAAGTCACTTTTTCATAGACTTTCTTGGGTGTCAGTTGTTTTGGTTAAGGAGGTAAATCCAGTCCATGTTGCTCCATGTTAATCAAAACTGAAAGTCTCTTGATAACCTAAATGAAATGAAATCACAAAACCTCCCCAGGTTGAAAAAAGAAGACATTGAGACTCTAAATAGACCAATAACAACCCCAGAAATTGACTCTGTGATATAAAAATGTCCAACAAAAAAGATCCCTGGACCGGATGGCTTTCCAGCAGAATTCTACAAAACGTACAAGGAGTAGCTGATACCAATCCTATTGAAAGTATTCCAGGCAATTGAGAAAGATTAAATTCTCCCCAAATATTTTTATGAAGCTAATATCACATTGATACCCAAACTGGGTAAAGATCCAACAACAAAGAGAACTACAGGCCAATAACCCTTATGAATATAGATGCCAAAATCCTCAACAAGATTCTAGCAAATTGGATCCAACAACACACCTCAAAAATCATCCACCATGACCAAGTAGGCTTCATCCACAGGATACACAGGTTCAACATTCAAAAGATCATAAATGTAATTAAATATATCAACAGATGTAAAAACAAGAACCAAATGATAATCTCATTAGGTGAAGAAAAAGCTTTTGATAAAATCCAGCCTCCCTTCTTGACAAAAACCCTCAAAAACCTAGGTAGAGAAGGAACATATCTCAAAATAGTAAGTGCCATCTACGGTAAACCTATAGCCAACACATTGCTAAATGGACAGAAACTGGAAACATTTCCTCTGAAAACCAGAACAAGAGAAGGCTGCCCATTCTCACTCCTCTTGTTCAACATTGTGTTGGAAGTTCTAGCTAGGCAATTAGACAAGAGAAGGAAATCAAGGGTATCCAAATAGGAAAAGATGAAGTTAAGTTATCCCTCTTTGCTGATGTTTTCATCCTATGTACCAAAAACCCAAGAGAATCTGTCAAAAACCTGCTTGCATTGATAAAGGACTCTGGCAAAGTCTCAGTGTACAACATAAATGTGCAAAAGACAGTTTCATTCCTCTACACCAACAGCAAACAAGCAGAGACCCAAATAAAAAGCACAATCCCATTCTCAATAGCCACACACACACACACACACACACACACACACACACACACACAAATGAAATACCTTGGCATCTTACTAACCAGAGCAGTGAAAAAACTTTACAATGAGAACTTCAAAACACTGCTCAAAGAAATCCAAGAAGACACAAACAAATGGAAAAATGTTCCACGCTCATGGATAGGAAGAATCAACATTGTTAAAATGTCCATCCTACCAAAGGCAATCTACAGATTCAACGCAATACCCGTTAAGTTACCTGCATTATTCTTCTCAGACCTGGAGATGACAATACAGAAATTCATATGGAAACATAAATGACCACGAATAACCAAAATAATCTTTAGCAAAAGAAACAAAGCAGGAGATATTACACTTGCAGACTTCAAACTTTACAATAAGGCTACAGTAATCAAAACAACCTGGTATTGGGACAAGAACAGGCACATAGACCAATGGAAGATGATAGAGATTTTGGAAGCAAAGTCTCAATTTCCCAACCAGCTCATCTTTGACAAGGCCTCCAACAACAACCACTGGGGAGAGGAGAACCTATTCAATAAATGGTGCTGGAAAAACTGGCTGACCACATTCAGACTATTTAAACATGATCCCTACCTATCACCATACACAAAAGTTAACTCTAAATGGATCAAGGTCCTAAACATAAGACCTCAAACTATAAGAATCTTAGAAAACACAGGAGACACCATTATGGAAATTGGAACTGGCAACCAATTCCTATTCAGAACCCTAAATGCCCATACCTTAAGAAATAAGATAGACAAGTGGGACCTCATCAAACTAATGAGCTTCTGTAAAGCAAAAGACACCATCAAGAGAGCAGGGAGATAGCCCACAGAATGGGAAAAGTATTTGCCAACTGTATATCTGACAAAGGCCTAACATCTAGGATCTACAAGGAACTCAAATGAGCCAAAAGGAAAAAAAACAAACAGCTCCATTAAAAAGTGGGCAAAAGACATGAATAGACACTTCTCAAAAGAAGATATACAGGCAGCCAACAGACACATGAAAAAGTACTCAACCTCACTCATCATCAGAGAAATGCAAATCAAAACCACATTGAGATGCCACCTAACCCCTCTAAGAATGGCCATCATTTACAAGCAAACAATACCATAGATGCTGGCAAGGATGCAGAGAAAAAGGAATGCTTCTACATTGTTGGTGGGAATGCAAACTAGTGCAACCTCTTTGGAATATAGTGTGGTGATTTCTGAAAGTACTAGAAATTGACCTTCCATATGACCCAACAATTCCTCTATTGGGAATATACCTGGAGGAACTCAAATCGTTCTACAAAAAAGATACCTTCACACATATTTTTGTTGTGGCTTTATCTGCAATAGCAAAAACATGGAACCAACCATGTTGCCCATCGAAGTGGACTGGATAAAAAAAATGTGGTACATATACACAAAGGAATATTATGCAGTCATAAAGGAGGACAAACATATGGATTTCATAACAACTTGGATAGATTTAGAATCGATCATACTCAGTGATCTATCACAGAAACACAGTACAGAGTACCGTATGTTCTCACTCATAAATGGACCTTGTTCAATTATAATACTATAAGAAAGGGATTGTCAGTAGTGGGAAACTGTCAGGGAAGGGGTGGTGGAATTGGCAGTTGAGGGAAACTGATAGTGGAGGGAAGGTCATACCTCATCAACAAGGGTATTCACATAATCAACGTTTATATACCTAACCCTGAATTGTACCCCACATCTTTATAATAAAAAAGTCATTAATAAAAAAGTGAAAGTCTTGCTTTCACTTTTAAACTTAATAATATTGCTTAAAACATATGGACTTATAATATTTTACCATGCAGATGCCTTATAAATTTTTGTTTTACCAATGTGAATAATGCTTTCATGAACATTTGTTACTATACCTTTGTTGGTATGGGACTTTTGAACTAGCATATATTCCTATTAAATGAAATAACTGAGTCAAAAGGGTTAAATGTTGTATTAGTTTGCTAGGACTACCTTAACAAAATACCACAAGCTGAGTGTCTCAAATAACAAAAAAATATTGTTTCATAGTTCTGGAAGCAAGAAGTCTGAAAGTAAGGTGTCAGCAGGTTTGGATCTTTCTGAAGACTGTGAGGGAAAATAGATTCTGTGTCTCTTTCCTTGTCCTGACTTCAAGTGGTTTGCTACCAATCTTCGGCATTCTTTGGTTGATCTCTTCCTCTGTCTTAATGTTAAGAGAACAGGCATCTTCCCTGTATGTATGTCTGTGTTCAAATTTTTTATTTCATATAGACATTAGTCATATTGGAATAGAGGTCCACTCTTTTTCTATATGACCTCATCTTAACTAATTACAGCTGCAATTACACTGTTTTCAAATGAGTTCACATTCTGAGGTACTGGGGAGTAGGACTTCAATGTATGAATTTCAGAAGGATACAATGTAACTAATATAAACATATTTAAACTCCTTTATACATACTTCCCAATTGATTCTAGAAGGGTTATAATAACAGACAAATTATATATTTAACTATGCTTTATTTGCATAAATTTAAAGATTTGGGAATAAAACAAAGTTTAAAGAATTTAGAAAAGCAGTATGTTTTTCACCATAATAAAGTATTGTAAATCACCAGCTTACTGCTATATACACTCATTCTTCCATGAGTATCTTAGAAGCTTTAAAATATATTATAGCATTTTGCCACTTTACTCATCTGAACTCCTTAGACTCACTCTGGTCCTACTTTGGATTAGATATATGTTTTGTTTTTCAATTGTCTGTTAATCTTACTTTAGTTTATTTAATCTGTTTCTGTTTTTCAAACTGCTTTTACGTGTAAGTGTTTTAAAACTTGTATGCCTTTCTTACAAGAAATTGAATTTAAAAGGAAATCAGCAAATGTAGTATGTGGGCCTTTCTTAAACTTAGGTAAATTCCGTCAGCAAATGCTAGTTTAGATGCATTGTCCTAATGTCTCTGGCAAACAAAGGAAGTCACATTAGTTCAAGTAACTGCATAGTCACTGACTAGTCCCACTCACATTTCTGTTGGTATATCCTGGTCTAGGTATAACCTAAAACTGCAATATAGAAACTCCTCCAAATTTTCTGCTGAGAATAGCACCAAAGACTGATTTACATAAGGATTTGTAATATTTGTGAAAATATTCATCATTTTGGGGGTGGAAAGATAAGAGATGAAAGTGACATAATGGTATGTTTCTCAGATATACTCCTTCCTTGTACTTCAACCCCTACAGCAATTGCCATTGTACTAGTGCTAATGTCATCCTACTACTCTTAAGTTACCAAGATAACAAAAAATAATTCAGATCATTTATTCAACAATATTTAATAATTACTCTGTTCTCAGATTGTGACAAGAAAAGGACCTGGATTGCCTTGAAACTTAAAATCTAGTAAAAGGCAAACACTAGAAAAAATACATAAATATGATACCAATTACTAATAAAAATAATAGTGGTATCTATGGAAGAAATAAAAGCAGAAGCTACTTGATTCAGACTGTGGAGTAGAGTAAAGGTTGTCTCAAGAAGTGACTTTAAGCTAGCAGCTAAAGAATGGGTGGACATATGCCACGATCATGAGGAAGAAAGAGCTGTGCCAGGTAAAGAAAAAGAAGTGATGAAGACACTAATGTAAGAAAGAGCTTGATACATTCAAATAATTAAAGAATAGCGTGACTGGGATATAATAGCCATAAGAGACAAGAGAGGGTTCAAGAGGAAGGTAGAGGTATGATAATATAGGACATCATTAGGTCATGTTTACAAATTGGGATTTTATTTTAACTCAGTGAATAGTATAAGAGGATATGAAAATATAGCCATCTGTATAACAACATTTCCAGCAATGACAGACAGACAATGTATATTATGGTAGTCCCATAAGATTCAAATGGAGCTAAAAGATATATATTGCCTAGTGATACTATAGCCATCATAATTTTATAGTACAATGTAATACATTTTCTATATTTATGTGTGTTTAGATACATCCTTAACATTGTGTTATAGTTGCCTACAGTAATCAATACAGTAACAAACCAGATAAGTTTGTAGCCCCAGATCAATAGTTAGACTATAAAGCATTGGTGTGTAGTAGGCTATACCATTTATGTTTGTCTAAGTATACTCTATGATATGTGCACAAGGATGAAGTCACCTAATGAAGTATTTTTCAGATGGTATCATTGTTAATCGATACCTGACTGTATGCAAAATAAGTATGGGGCATTGCAACTTGATTGTTTTAAGGTGAGTAGATGATAAGGAACAAAACAAGAAGAAGGCAAGTCAAGGTGAAGGGGTGACTTAGTATAAAGAGGAAGCAGTTGAAGTGGAACACAGTATGTAGATTCCTGATATAAGTTTGAGAAAGCAGTGGCAGGAACCATGTTTTAATGTGGCAAATGAAGAAAGGCAAAGGGAGATCTCAAAGATCACTTCTACTTCTCTGATCAAGTAATTATAAGTACTTGACAATTATTTATTATAGAAGGACTAAACTCAGCTTGGGTCTGACTTAAAGATTGAGAGTTTAGTTTTGGATATGTTAAGGACTTTAAGTTTCCTGTTTGATATCCATTGGTTGTCAGTGAGAAGTTGACTATAAAAAGTCTATAAATCACAAGAGTAGCTATAGTTGGGAACACAAATTCAAAAGTCACAGATTTGAGGAAATAGATACCATCATCATCTAGTGAGAAAGTCTAGAATGAAAACTGAAGACAGTCTGAGGCCAGACTGCAGAACTCCAACATTTAGAAATAGTTTAGAGCAGAAAGCAAATGCTATGGAACTGGGGAAAGCATTTCAGAGGTCAGAAAACTACACTTGACAAGAAAGTGTAGTGTCTGGGCAACAGGAAAAAAAAGGAGAAAGTATAGTAGGCTAACAACTTAAAGTTTCTTTGCATTTCGACTACATTTCTGTGACATTAGCAAGACTTTTCTTTGGAAAAGTAGGAGGAGAATCCCAGTTGATATATGTTAAAGAGGGAGAGGTATGTAAGAAATTACAAACAGTATAGCAAAAAGTAGAAACACTGTAGCAGTATAGCAGATGAAGAGAATTTTGGCTATGCAAAGAAAGAGAAACCACATAGGGCTAGAAAGAAATGTGGAACAAGGGCAGTTTTGTTTTTTAAAAAAAGATATGAATTATTGGGTCTGATTGGTAAGCTGTGAGGGAAGATCCTGTGGGATGAGCTAGAGCAAATACACAGACAGAGAGACAATACCTGGAGAATAAGTGTCATAAAAAGAGCTGCATTGACATTTGATAGGACAAAGGATCTCTGTTGGCCATAAGGAATAGACTAAGATGATCCAGAGAGATGGAGATTTGGTAAAAGAAAGATGAGACTAGTATGGGAAAGAATGAAAGTCAATGATTTTATAATCATATTTTAGCAAATTAGATATGATTTTACCAATTACAAAATAAGCTGTATTTATATAAGTTTATATAAATTTATACATGAAAATTTAAATTTTGATTTTAAAATAAACAATAAATATAGTTAAATGTACAGAAAACTGAACAATGGAATTATCCCCTTGTACATTTTGTCTTATAAAACAATTGATGGCTTTTGCTGTATCATCAGACCTAGATGGCAAGCCTGACTTAGATTTTAAGGACAGAAATAAATGCCAAATGTGTATGAATGTCTGAGAGTGAATTTGATGAGATATAGTGCTAGAAACCACCAAAAGTTGAAGGGCTTAAGGCTCTAATATAAAGCCAGCTTTATTCCACTTGTAGAAATCTGGTAATACATGCAATAAAACATAACAGCCCAATAAAGAATGTTGTTTTCAAATGTTTTCCTCTCTACAATCTTATGCTTGCAGAAGATTTTTGTTTAGTCTCTCCTCTGTTTAGTGAAACACACTGGGCAGAAACTATTAATACAATATTTGTTTATTATAATAGGCCAGAAAGTGTTTTTTCTACATTGTTTACTGGTTCGTTCTCTTCTTCTTATCTTAGATTCTTACTGAAAAATTCTAAAATTCAGTTTTAACTCCTTTGAGATGAAATGGCATTAGAATTAGATGCTGTGGTAAAAGATTTCTCCTCCTTCTTTCTTTCCTTTCTTCCCCCTCTCCTTTCCTTTTTCCCTTTATTATTATTTTTTTTCAACCTGCCTGCCAACCTGCCTGAAGATATTTGAAGATGAAAAGAAGAGAGCCATCTGGTCACAATGGCTCAACCTGTAATTCCAGTACTTTGGGAGGCCGAGGCAAGAGGACAGCCTGAGCCTGGGAGTTTGAGAACAGCCTGGGCAACCTCATCTCTATAATAAATTACAAAAACTAGCTGGGCATGGTGGCGTGCATCTGTAGTTCCAGCTACTTAGAAGGCTAAGACAGAAGGATCGCCTGAACCCATCAGGTTGAGGCTGCGGTAGCTGTGAGCATGCCCCTGCACTCCAGCCTGGACAACAAAGAGTGAGACTTCAATGCAAAAAAAGAAGAGAGTCATGAATATCTTCCAAGGTTGTATTGTAAAATGATCAATATTCTCATAAATAAGCTTGGAACTAGGAAAAACAAAATCGAAACCTTGTCAGCAACCTTGTGAATAATCCAATTAGCCAAGGTAGCTCTCTTACCTTATGCTGGGGTTTAGTGGCTGGCATTTGTTCAGAATGCCCATAATCTAGCTTTATTTTGGAGTAGCATTTGAAAAACTGCCCAGAGTAGAAATCCTAATTATAGGTCTAGTGGTACTGGTAATATCAGGAAATGCCAAGATAGTTTTCAGAACATGGGGAGAATGAGGCTTGTTCTAATTTTGATCATTTGGGACTTTATTTTGAAATGAAATTTTGGGAAAAATTTTAACAAGAAATAACCTTTGAATTGTAGAAACAGAAACTAATATTTTTTTCTAACTCATATGATCAAAATTTACTCAGTACCAAAAGGAATTTCAAAAATCTGTATAATCTGTTCTATTTTAAATACATTTATTGAACTATATCATCCTGTGCAAATGACAATTATATTCTTAAATTGCTATCAATATTCTTAGACATCTTCATAAGTGGTCATCAGGCAATTTCCTTTATTTGCTGCTCCAAAATTTCAGAATCTATAGTTACCTTCTTATACTTAGCTAAGCATTATATGTTACCACTTAGACTGACTTTTTGCTTTGACTTTAATAATGATAATCTTTCTTAAAAGTGATAGCCCATTTTACAGACTCTCATCAAAACAAGCTCAAGGCCGAACCAAATTAGAACAGTCAATGTATTTTTATAGAGGTGCAGAGAACATTTTGTAATACTTTTCTCAGCTTTAATAAGAAATGCACCTTAGTTGAATTTTCAATAACTGTCAACATTGGCCAGGAAAAATTATTATAACCTGACATTTATTTTATTATTTTTCTGAAATGAAGTAATCTCAGACTTTAATAGTATTCTTGTCAATGAACAACTTGGTATAAGGATTAAATATTGGAATGAATCATACTTTTGGAAAATTTCCAGTTTCAGAAAGTAAAGGACACTTGAGCTAGACTTTTAAACATGAGAAAAGTTCAGAAGGCAGAAATTCTGAATGTTGCTCCCATCTGGGAGTACCATAATGATGTAGGATCATGATGAATATATTTTTAAAATCTATTATTTTCTGTTGCTTCTGTCTCTGAATTATTATCTCTTGTTCTCCTGCTTCTGTTACATTTCCCTTGTTCTCAATGTCAGACTGCCTGCTTTCTCTCTTTTATTTATCATGGTTCTTGAAATCAAAAATATAATTTTGTTGCAGTAGGTTTTGGGATTTTACCATTTGACAATAGTACACGGCTGTGTAAGGATATGCATGGTATAAAAACAGGTATTTTTTGTTAAGAGTAACTCACATCATAATTGTACTGAAAGGAGGAAAAGTAAAGACCAAAGGAGATATGAAACTTCTGGAAATGTTTTCATGAAGACAGAAAACTTACTTGCATTAAGCGTTTTAACAAACATCTTCACATGCTTTATCTCAAATATCATCTTTCTAGTAACACGGAATTTTTATCAATAGAGATAAATAGTGCTAAATAGAATGTGTGACAAGGAAGAAAAAAACTTCATAATACAACAATGATATTCAGCACAGTATAATATTTAATATAATTGACTTCACACGAAGAACTGTAGGTAGTGTGTGAGTTCACACATACATAGGTATTTAAAATGATAACCTAAGCAATTATTTATATAATCCCCTTTTTCAAAACACAAATACATTACTTTCTTTTCTTACATTAACCACAACGAATAAAATTTTCTTTCTCACTGTAAGCAGAAAACATGATATATACAACTTCCCAGGTGTGAGTCTCAAAAATGACAACACAAATATAAGCTCACAACATATGATAGGGTTGTCAGCATCTGACTTTTGACCATTCATGTCATATTGTAAATGAAACGACTGCTTGACTGATTCTCTGAGATGGCAACCAGCTGTGCAATGGTTGGTTTACTCATCGCATTTTAATTAAGAAAGGATTAAAATTGTTACAAATGTTTGCTAATAAACTAAAGAAGATGGAAAGCATTTTATTTTTGGAAGCAGTTTTGATACAGACATGCTGACATCAGAGAAAATAATCAAAAGTCTCATATGACAACGCCCTTGTGCTATATCTATTAAACCTCAATTTACAAGTTTAAATTGATATGTATTAGTACTAAAAAGATACTGTAATTTTAAGTTATTGGATTTTTAAAAATTATTTACAACCTGTTCTTGATGTTTGCAACTGATGCACATTCTGGGAGAAAACACTTAATTGTTTAAACCAGTCAACCAAGGAAGTAAAGTTAGGTTAGGTTTTTGTGCATAGAAAGCGACTAAATGGAAATTTTAAAAAATCTGAGATTTACATTAAAAAGCAGTGATGAATTACATTATGCATGTGTTTGCACATCAGAAACTAAGGAGCAGCCAGGATCTATTTTTACTTTATTTATCAGAACCATCACATAGCAACTCCATAGTTCCAAACAATTAACCATTAGATCCATTGAAGGATCTTTTTTTCTCTCTTATCTTTAAATGTGAACTGAATACCTTTTCAAAAGAAAACTGAGTGTAAAAGAACCAAATTAAAGTTCAGGAATAATGAATATACTTCTCAGCCTCTCCCTGACTTTGCCGTGGGTCTTAAGGAAAAACCTTTCAATTTGCATTTAGATGTGATTCCTCAGTGAAAATCCAGATACGCAGTGTCCTAGTTTGGAGAAATAATTTAGGTCCTTAGATCTGGGATGAATAAGCCTTTTTCTGTGTAGATATACCATAAAAGTTAAGTTCTCAATGCATATACATATGCTTTTTATTTTGATTATTCATATAGAAGTGCTTTTATATTTCCTTTACTATCAGGTTTCTTTGCAAATCTTCTTTAATGTGAAATGGTTCTAATATTTTCCTCCTGTTTTTTATGCTATCATCTATGTGGTATCAAGTATAGATGTGCATATGTGGCTGGCCCAAGGCTATATTAGCCAGAACAAAACTTGGTGTCTTGTTTATTCTTGTTTTGCTTTATCAAATCATAGAAAGTTTGGACTCAAGGGTTATTAATAAGTACATCATCCACTTTCTTATATTACAAATGAGAAAATACATTTAGAATGTTTGATTGGCTTGTTCAAAGAGATGCATGAAGATAGTGAGTAGCTAACAAATAACTGACAATATATTCTAATGGGTTTTCCACTATTCTATAGTATCATTCTCCTGAAAGTTATTTGCTAATAGGAGTGACAACTGGCTCTACCATTTTTCAATCAAATTATGTACTGAAGCTTTCAAATTCTATGAAAGTTCTGGTACATGAATATTTGGACACATCTTTCTACAAAGTTTCATTTTATAAGATGACGGCCATCTGAAATCAGCCCAAAGGCGGCTGAAACAATGGTTCTCATTATAATTCTTGTGATGTTACTTCATAAAGCCACTGGTTCAGATAAGAGTCTATAAATGACTAGGATACAATGTCACACCTCTGAGGCGCGAGACATTTACTTAATCACTGTCAGCTCTTATCACAAAGAATAAAACCTGAACCTATAGATTTGTGAAGTATAGACTTTGATCTAGGCCAAATTTTATATTGCCATTGATGTATTAGAAGTTCAATTACATGAGATTTTAGTAAATCGGTTCAACACTAGGCATTATCATTCAATAAACATGTTCAAGTTCTAGCAAAATATAGAGTATCTAGAAGTACATTAGAAAATAAAAAATGTCGTTCTGGGTGAATTTTTTGAAAATTAACTTTTAAGCTCCTCAGAGAATTGAAAATAGTAGTAATAAATTTATGCCCTTTAATAATTGGCTGTGTGTAATGATTTCTTAAGGATTTATATTTAATTTAATTTAATTTATATTATTTTAGAGTTGGGTACATGTGAAGACTTGCTACATGAGTAAATTGTGTGCGGTGAGGTTTGGGTTTCTAGCAAGCCCTCTTTCCCCTGGTAGTGGGCTGTAATGATTTTAGTATGCAAGAACACTCTATCTTCCTATTTGTTTATCAAAAAACCATATTCATGAAAACAATGCTGTTATGCCATTCAATTCTCATGAAGAGATTTGATAATTTAATTTCCATTTAATAACTTACACTTTAAATTATAACTAACAATACAGTACTTATAGAATAAGCAAATTTATCTGATTATAACTTGAGTTTAAAAATACTGTTGTTGCCAGGCTCGGTGGCTCAGCCTGTAATCCCAGCACTTTGGGAAGCCAAGGCAAGTGGATTGCCTGAACCCGCGGGTTCGAGACCCACCCGGGCAACTTGGTGAGACCTCATCTCTACAATAAATAAAAAAGTAGCCAGGCGTGATAGCACATGCTGCCAGTTACTTGGAAGGCTGAGATGGAAGGATCGCTGGTGTCCAGCAGGTCGAGGCTGCGGTGGCTGGGAGTGTGCCACTTGCACTCCAGTCTGGACAACAGAGTGAAACTCTAACTCAAAAAACAAAAAAATACTGTTGTTTCTTTTTCAGGTGATAAAATGATGCATGCAAGCTATCATGTCTTCCTTCATTTTTCTTTAGAACCATTGAAATTATTAAAATTTTAATAATTAATAGTGAATTATGTCTATCCGACATTTAAGGTAATGACTTAGATCTGGGGTTCCATACATGGCATTCATATAAATTATTTAAATCTCTTTTACCCAAATGACCACTCCATAAGAGATAAGATAGACAAATGGGACCTCATCAAACTAAAAAGCTTCTGCAAAGCAAAAGAAGCCGTCAGTCAAGACAGCGGGCAGACAGAGAGTGGGAAAAAGTGTCTGCCAACTGTGTAGCTAACAAAGGTCTATCATCCAGGATCTGCAAGGAACTTAATCATGCCGAAAGAAAAAAAACCAAACAGCCTTATTAAAAAGTGGGTAAAAGATATGAGTAGACACTTCTCAAAAGAAAACAGAGTTTGGGAGGCTGAGGTGAGTGGATTGCCTGAGTCCGCGGGTTCGAGACCCGCCTGGGCAGCGAGACCTCATCTCTACAATAAATCAAAAAATCAGCCGGGCGTGGTAGCGCGCGCCTGTAATTCCGGCTACTCGGAAGGCTGAGGTGGAAGGATCGCCGGAGCCTAGCAGGTCGAGGCTACGGTGGCCGGGAGCGTCCACTGCACTCCAGTCTGGGTGACAGAGTGAGACTCCAACTCAAAAAAAGAAAAAAAAAAAAAGAAAACATAGGAACAGCCAACAGATACATGAAAAAATGCTCAACCTCACTTATCATCAAGGAAATGCAAATCAAAATCACACTGAAATATCATCTAACTCCAGTCAGGAGGGTCATCATTGATAAAAAAACAACAGATGCTGGAGGGTATGCAGAGAAAAGGGAATGCTTCTACACTGTTGATGGGAGTGTAAATTAGTACCACCTCTGTGGAAAACAGTGTGGCAATTCCTAATAAAATCTAAAAATCAATGTTCCGCATCACCCAACAATCCTCCTTCTGGGAATATACCCAGAGGAACTCAAATCATTCTATAAAGAATATACCTGCACACGCATATTTATTGCAGCATTATTCACAATAACAAAAACATGGACCCACCATGCTGCCCATTGAAAGTCCACTGGATTAAAAAAATGTGCATATACATGATGGAATATTGCACAACCATAAAGAAGAACAAAATTATGGATTTAGCAGCAACTTAGATGGATTTAGTGATCCATCACAGAAGCAACTGAGTACCACATATTCTCACTCTTAAGTGGACCCTGAACATTTATCATAATACTATAAGAAAGGGATTGGCAGTAGTGAGAAACTACTGGGGGGGGGGGGGTAAGGAGGAGCACAACATCAATAAGGGTAACTAGTCTCAATCTAGGTGAAGCGGGGACCAAAGGGAGGCCCAGACCTTACCTGTATGATGATCACTTGTATACCTAATCCTGAATTGCACCCCACATCTTTAAAATAATAAATAAATACATGGCTCATGTTAATTTAAACCTTAAGCTAATTTTATGCCATTTAATATTTATTAATTTATTTATAATCGAAGACCCAACATACTTCCAAAAATGATGGAGCACACATCACAATAAAAGACATAAATAACAAATAACTATTAAATTTTTAAAAAGTAATAAATGTAAGAAGGAAAAGGTAAAATACTAAACACAAATTCAGAAAATGAAAGTGTCCAGAAAGCTATTCCAATGAATACAGTCATTTGCCACATAACAACATTTTGGTCCACGACAAACACATATATGACAATGTTGCCACAAGATTATAAGGGAGCTGAAAAATTTCTAACACCTCATGATGTTGTTGCTGTTTTAGTGTCATAAATGAATTACTTATGTGTTTGTGATGTTGCTGGTGTAAACAAACCTTCTGCAATGCCAATCATATCAAAGTCTAGTATATACAATTATTAACAGCATATATGGAGTAAGCCTTCATATCTGTGAGTTGTGCATCCCAGAATTCAGTCCACCATGAATCAAAAAGGGGAGGGCAGCACACTTCATCAATAAGGGTACCTGATCTCTAATCAGGTGAAATGTGGACCAAAGTGAGGCCTAAACTTTATCTGTACAATGACCATGTGTATGCCTAACCATGAATTGTACCATACATCTTTAAAATAAAATTTTAAAAAATATATATTTTAAAAATATTTTATCTGCACTAAATATGTATTTTTTTATTATTCCCTGAAAAATGCAATATACCAATTATTTACATACCATTTGCATTGTATTAAGGATTATATGTAATTTAGAGAGGATTTAAAGTGTATGGGACAATGTGCATAGATTTTATACAAATACTATGCCATTTTATATCAGGGGCTTAAGCATACATGGATTTTAGTATCTTTGAGAGGTTCTGGGAACAAGCACCCATAGATACTAAGGGGCTACTTGATTATGATAATATATAACTATATTACTGGCTTATGTATTTATTATACTATACTTTTTATCATTATTTTGGGCAATGCTTTGTCTACTTAAAAAATTAAAAGTTTACTGCAAAACAGCCTCAGGCAAGTCCTTCAGGAGATATTCCAGAAGAAAGCATTGCTATCACAGGCAATGACAGCTTCCTGAGTGTTATTGCTTCTGAAGATCTTCCAGTGGGACAAGATGTGGAAATAGAAGATAGTGATGTTAATTATCCTGATTCTGTGTCGGCCTAAACTAATGTGACTGTGTGTGTGTGTGTGTGTGTGTGTGTCTGTGTGTGTGTGTGTGTGTGTGTGTCTTAGTTTTTTTTTTTTGAGTTGGAGTCCCACTCTGTCGCCCATACTGGAGTGCAGTGGCCGATCCTGGCCACCGCAGCCTCGCCTGCTGGGCTCCAGTGATCCTTCTGCCTCAGCCTTCCGAGTAGCTGGAATTACAGGTATGCGCTACCACGCCTGGCTGATTTTTTGATTTATTGTAGAGATGAGGTCTCGCCAAGTTGCCCAGGCGGGACTCGAACCCGTGGGCTCAGTCAATCCACTCACCTCAGACTCCCAAAGGCGCGGGATTACAGGCTGAGCCACCAAGCCTGGCTTGTGTCTTAGTTTTTAACAAAAAATTTTTAAAAAATCTTATAGAATTAGATTATAAAGCAAATATTATATAGTCATATGAATGTGTTCATGTTGTAACTGTTATTACAAGGGTCAAAAAGTTTAAAAAATTGATACAGCAAGAAGAGTTACAGTAAGCTAAGTAAACTTATTGGAGAAAAAATTTAAAATAATTTTAATGTAGCCTAAGTGTGTAGTGCTTACAAAGTCTATAGTAGTGTACAGTAATGTCCTAGGCTTCACATTCACTCACTCACTGACTCACCCAGAGTAACTTCCAGTCTTGCAAGCTTCGTTCATGGTAAGTGCCTTATTCAGGTGTACTATTTTAAATCTTTTATATCATATTTTTACTATACCTTTTCTATGTTTAGATATATTAGATATACACATACTTAGCATTGTGCTAAAACTGCCTACAGTATTCAGCACATGTTTTTCAGGTTTACAGCCTAGGAGCAATAAGCTATACCATATACAGGTTTGTTTAAGCATAATCTATGATGTTTACACTGCAACAAATTTGCCCAGTGACACATTTCTTAGAACATGTCCCTGTTGTTAAAGGATGCATGACAGTACTAAGTTTAATTTTTACTTTTGCTATAGACAAGGTGAAAGGATATTTAAAGTAATTCCATTGTGAGCGTTCTCTCACCAGTATCCTTAAAAATCTACACAAATGGACACTCTTTTAAACAACTATAGGCAAGAACCAATCACTGGAGGCACATTAATTCAGACACAGCCCAGACTGAACATCCAGGGGCAGGTTTTCCTGTCTGAATAGGGACTTGGGGATCATAAAAAGATAACTTGGGAATGAGTTACAATCAAAAGGAAGCATGATTATGAGGACAGAGAAATTCCATGGTACACTTCAGTTAGCTGGAGACCCAGGAGCTGATGATGCAATTCAGTCTGAGTCTACAGGCCTGAAAGCCAGGAAAATCAATGGCTTTACTCCCAGTCTCTGAATGGCTAAGGCCTGAAAACCAGAGTTGATGTCCAAGCACAGGAAAAGATGGATGTCCCAGCTCAAGGAGAGAAAGACTTTGTCGTCCATCTTTTTGTTCTATGTGGGCTCACAACGAATTGGATAATGTTCACCCACATTGATGAGGACAGATCTTCTTTATCCATTCTAATGATTCAAAAATTAATAACTTCCAGAAACGCTCTCACAAACGTAACTAGAAATAATACTTTACCAACTATCTGGGCATCTTTTAGCCCAGTCAAGTTGACACATAAACTAACCATCACACATACTCGCTCAGAAGTCTGTATGTGCTGGAAGGACTATTCACTCTGTCTGCCTTTGTGATTCCTTCTCATCTTTCTAGATACCATTTAAACCTTCCTCCTCCAACAAGTTTACATTCTTATCTCAAGTGGAGTTGTGACTTGTGTCTCAGATGCATACCTCTAGATTAGCGTTTTCTATCCTGTGTTTTTGCTA
Source organism: Cephalopachus bancanus (assembly GCA_027257055.1). Taxonomy (NCBI): domain Eukaryota; kingdom Metazoa; phylum Chordata; class Mammalia; order Primates; family Tarsiidae; genus Cephalopachus; species Cephalopachus bancanus. The sequence continues at coordinate 1,287,807 of JAPVLO010000402.1, forward strand.
TTTATTTATATCATTATCTTCTCCATCACAGGCTGTATCTATAATTCCTGTATGTCTGGCATGTAATGGACAATAGATATTTGTCAGATATAAACTGAATATATAAATGAATGAAAAGACACTTTGGCTAAATACTGAAGACTAAGAATAAGAATAAGAGGAGAAAATGCAAAGAAAAGACAAGTGAAAGCAGCAGCATGAATGAAAGTCTGAAAGCGTAAAAGAGCACGGGGTACAGAGGAGAAAAAAACACTTCCATATGGAAGTTCTTAATGCTCACTTCATCACACATCTACTAAACACAGAACCATATGGTCATGGGATTTGCTAGGAAGTGGCAGACAAAGAGGTGAGAAAGCTGAGGACTATGACAGACACTATTGGTTGCCTGACCAGTAGCCATTCCTCCGTTCTTCCTGCTAACAAAATTCTGGATTCAGAAATTCACTTGAATTCATTTAGCCATGTGCTTTCAGGAACTGTTTATCTCCAGGTGCAGGAGGAAAGAAGCAGGAGTCCTGTTGTTCTAAAGTAGTTCAGGTAGATAACTTCCCCTGCCCAGACTCGTCTAGATATGAGTATGTGATGCAACATACCCTCACAAGAAGATAAAAGTCCAGCCACATTCTTGGTTGTAGATACTTCACTCATTTGTATTGATTAGTCACTATCCATTAATCAAAATAATCTCAGGCTATGATTATTACCATTAATAATTGTCATCTATTGATTATACTCGGTTCCAAAAATATAGCAAGTGCTTTATACATGTCATGTATAAAAGAACATTATGAGCAAGGTCTTTGATGTAGTGAGGAATTCAGGACTTAATTTCTAGTCAACCTATTTCAATTTTTGTTACTTATTCCATTTTGTCCAACAGAATCCAGCACCCTTATTTACCTCAGTGAGTAGAAAAGGAAAAAGATCTAATGCAACATGTAGTAGTAAAATTAGAGACAGACAGAGAGAGAGAGAGAGAGAGAGAGAGAGATTGAGAAGAAATGAGAAATGGTATTAAACAGTTCCCTTCTCCATCTTGACCCTGGTTGCAGGAAGAGCAATTCTTTATGATCTGGTGTTCTCCAAGTAAATGTGATATTGATTTTAAAAGTCCACCATGGTGAAGACTTAGCTTTCCAGGACGTCTATTTCAGTTACAAGTTATCATTTGTTGGTTAGCCACCAGGGTGGAGGTGAGTCTCAGAGCATGAGCTAAATCCTCAAGATGAGGAATATAGAATACCCTCATCCTGATGGGAACCAGCCCTCTTAGATTGCTCTCCCTCCAATTTCTGCCCACAGAAATTCCTTCTAACAGATTCTTCTTCCTGAAACAGGAGAATAAGACTTGCTTTACAACAACCTTCATTCAGATATCTACCCAGTTTCTTTCTTTTTTTCCTTTTTTTTTTTTTTTTTGAGTTGGAGTCTCACTCTGTCGCCCAGACTGGAGTGCAGTGGCCACTCCCGGCCACCACAGCCTCGACCTGCTGGGCTCCAGCGATCCTTCCACCTCTTCCTCCCAAGTAGCTGGAACTACAGGCGTGCGCTACCACGCCCGGATAATTTTTGATTTGTTGTAGAGATGAGGTCTCGCCAAGTTGCCCAGGCGAGTCTCGAACCCGCGGGCTCAGGCAATCCACTCACCTCAGCCTCCCAAAGCGCGGGATTACAGGCTGAGTCACGGAGCCCGGCTTAACCCAGTTTCTTAAAAGCATGAATCCCTTCCTGGGGGTGGATCTCTCATGATTAAGATGCCTTTTGCAAAGGTCTGCCACCCCTCAATACCATTACATGTGCGATTAAATTTCAACAATTGTTTTGTTGGGAACAAGTCACATACAAGCCAGAGCAATCGTGCAAAGCGATTCAGATTTCCCTGACTCCTGAACCCTCAATTGCACACACAGAACCAACATTTCTCAGCACAACAAAGGCTATTTGTATAAAAAGGATCCATTTTCAAAAGAAAGCAGTCATGTTAATAAATACCAAAGTTAGCCGGGCTCAGTGGCTCAGCCTGTAATCCCCCGCCTTTGGGAGGCTGAGGTGAGTGGATTGCCTGAGCCCGCGGGTTCGAGACCCGCCTGGGCAGGCAAGACCTCATCTCTACAATAAATCAAAAATTAGCAGGGCATGGTAGCGCACACCTGTAATTCCGGTTACTGGGAGCCTGAGGCGGAAGGATCGCCGGAGCCCAGCAGGTCGAGGCTGCGGTGGCCGGGAGAGGCCACTGCACTCCTGCCTGGGTGACAGAGTGAGACTCCAACTCAAAAAAAATAATAATAAAATAAATAAATAAATACCAAAGTTTCTTTCTTGCATAAATGTATAGGTATATGTTTATGTCTATTTATACTAGCAGAAAGTAGTATATGTCATTTTACTTTGCATTTCAATTTGAGTAATACTAAAATTCAAAAAATCTTAAAGTTGCCCACAAGGTCCTCACTGTAAACATTATGCACATGTTTTTGAACGTGGATACACACACATACATGTTATAGGAAGTAAATGACTATCTCAGATTCCACTGTTTCTTAGCTATGAGCACTTTAGCAACTTAGTATGCTGCCAAGTTTTTCCACACTAATGAATATATTTGCATAGGTGTTTATAAATGCAGATGCAGTTTTTACAAATATAACCTTGTGAAACACACTGGTGAAACAGTTTTTTTCCCCATTTACAACATATCGATGACATATCACCAACATGTGTCTGGGCAGTACACCTCATTTTCTTGTGGCTGTCGAGTATTTCTTTTCATGAATGTGGCAAATTTGGAAAAAATATATTTGTTTAAAAGGTGCAATGCCACCCTACTCCCCACAATAGTGTTCCCAGGCTTTGGTAGCATCTAATCTGTGATGATGCATCTTTTTCAGAATGTTTTGGCTATGTTGTCCTTATTTTTCCACATGAACTTTAGAATAATTATTGAAAGGTCAAAGAAAAACAAACGTACCACTTAAATTTGCATTATAGAAAATACAGATATCACTATGAGATGACTTAGTAAGTTAAAATATTGTTTTTCCATCCAGAAACACAGCATGTTTTTGCATTCATTCCCACTCAGATTGCTTGTTGGACTGACTTATATCCCGCAATAATATTTTGCAGTTTTTAATCTTAAATGTCAGATATGAATAATGATAAATGGATGATAGCGTGTCCATGGAAGTTCTGCAGTTCAGCCCACAGCCTAATTTATAGATAAAAGATCAAATGAGTGGATTTTGTATTCCTATTTCTCAGATCATTTCCGTTGCTATTATTTTAATAGGTCAGGCTCAGTGGCTCAGCCTATAATCCTAGCACTTGGGGAGGCTGAGGCCAGTGGATTGCCTGAGCCCGAAGGTTCACGACCAACCCGGGCAACTTGCCGAGATCTCGTCTCTACAATAAATTTTAAAAATTAGCTGGGCATGGTAGTGTATGCCTGTAGTTCTGGCTACTTGGAAGACTGAGGCAGAAGGATCGCCGGAGCCACTGCACTCCAGCCTGAGTGACGGAGTGAGACTCCAACTCAAAAAAATATATGTATAGGCCGGGCTTGGTGGCTCAGCCTGTAATCCCGCGCCTTTGGGAGGCTGAGGTGAGTGGATTGCCTGAGCCCGCGGGTTCAAGACCCGCCTGGGCAGCGAGACCTCATCTCTACAATAAATCAAAAAATCAGCCAGGCGTGGTAGCGCATGCCTGTAATTCCGGCTACTCGGAAGGCTGAGGTGGAAGTAGCGCAGGAGCCCAACAGGCGAGGCTGCGGTGGCCGGGAGCGGCCACTGCACTCCAGTCTGGGCGACTGAGTGAGACTCCAACTCAAACAAAAACATAAACAAAAACAACAACAACAACAAATATATATATATATATACATATATATGTGTATATGTGTAACTGCAAAGTGGCACCAGTTTTTCTCATTGCTAATATTTTATTTAATGATGCAAGCAATCTATGTTTTAAGAATGTACCTTTTCCACCTGGAAGATTAAAAAATCTATTAAAGTTTTGAATGAAATGTATTGCTTAAAATAGGTACAGTTTTCTTTTTTTTTTTTTCCTAAATTGATTCTCTGCAACAGAGTTTGCCTGTCAGGGTTAGACGACCTAAACTTTTTTTTAAAAATTAAGTCTTCTTAATGAAGTGTTAATGAAGTATCGACCAAAGCACTGATAAAAATTGCTCTTTTAAAAAAAATTATCAGTATTCTCTATTATTGTTTACAGGTAATACTTATTTGGAGGGAGAAGCTGGCCATTCATCTCCTCACTTTGTGGCAGGATTCTTTTGTCTTCCTTTTTTTTTTTTTTTTTTTTTTGAGTTGGAGTCTCCCTCTATTGCCCAGACTGGAGTGCACAGGCACGCTCCCAGTCACCATAGCCTTGACCTGCCGGGCTCTGGCGATCCTTGCTCCTCAGCCTTCCAAGTAGCTGGAACTACAGGCCCACGCTACAACACCCAGCTAATTTTTTAAATTTATTGTAGAGACGAGGTCTCACCAAGTTGCCCAGGCGGGTCTCGAACTCACGGGCTCAGGCAATTCACTCGCTCTGCCTCCCAAAGTGCTGGGATTACAGGCTGAGCCACCGAGCCTGGCCTTTTTTGTTTTCTTAATGAATCTTTTTCTGACCTCTCGATTGCTACTATAAGAAATTTCCTGAAATGATCTTGGCTGGGGCTAAAGGATCTTGAGGGAACTACAAGGTCTAAATTAAGTTTCTTCTCCTTTCTTCCACCCCTAGAAAATCCAGATAATCTGGATAATTATGCCAAATAATTATCTGAAATAATCAAATAGTTTAGATAATTTGATCACAATATTTTGTCTTTATGTGGAATGTATTTCTCTAATACTACTACTAAAATATTGTGTTAAGGAACAGCTAGAACCATGCCACTGTTCATGCTTCTTGTCAGCCATCAATACATGAAACTAAGTTATAGAAAATGTTTAATTTATATATGGAATTTTAAGTGTGTATACCATATGCATCTAAGAATTCTGTGTGGGTAATCTTATCATTTAAATGTTCTGTCATACATTGGCAGGAAAACAAAAACCACTCTGCTTGTTTCAGCAGGAAGGATTTAATAGAGAGAATTGGATACTTGAAAAGCTGTTCATAGGGTTGGTGAAATAAAGGTCAGAGAATGCCACTGCTGACTTTCAGAAAATGAAAATGTGTGGAAATGAAGGAAACTGTCCTTGAAGCTCTCTCTGAGTTGCCTACAGCTCTGAAGTGAATGATTCACAGTTTCTCACCCACAAGATGCTGCAAACCTTATGTCTGCAGTTTGCAGAACATCTCACCTCTTGCTGCCAGAACAAAAACAATGACATCAATTCTATCATTCAGATATCTCATGGCTAATCCTGTTGTTGGAATTAACTTAAATCCTTCAGGAAAGGATTCTGGGAAGTGTAGTTTTCAGGCTTCAGACCAAGAGAGACTGGGAGGATCTTAAATGACTGGGAATATGCTCAATATCAACCGACAGTTTCTCACCCAAAAGTTCACAAGCATGATTCCTAAGACTGTAGTTTTCCACTGAAGAATATGCATATTTATTTCAGGTTTGAGTGTTTAGGTCACCACTCAATAATCTTTAGCTTATCAAAACCCATCTGAATGCCCCATTCCCTAATTACAAAATTCAAAATGCTTTCTCACCTAGCAGACTATTTTGGCATACATTCTCAGAAAATGGTGTTAAAATTCTTCTTATAAGTGGCCCAAAAGAACTGACTTATACCCTCTTTACTTCATTTTCTTTTACTGTGGAAATGGGAAAATTATTTATAAAACTTGGTTAGCATTTTCCTGAGCACCAAACCAAATTAATACAGCCTCATTTCTCCTGGGTCACATTTTTATACAAGAAGATTAACGTATTTTCCAGTCTTTCTAAGTGGTTTTGGATGGCTGAAATGCTGTCAGCTTTATTGAATCATTCATAGAATTGATTTGAATCTTGCAGAAAGTTCTCTTCATCTTCAAAGGCTTAATTTGGTTATTCGTGGATGGGTTTCATGCAGTTTTCAAAATATATTATCTGTCTCCATTTCAATGAGCCTGAAAGTTTTTATAACATTGGATAGGTTCCAGCAATGTTATTCTGGGTGACTTCAGAAATCAAGATCCAAGAACTTTAAGCAAAACATTTTATTTTATACCTCCTAATTTTCAGTTCCAGTCTCATTATAAAATTACTTCATTTCAAATTATAAATATTAGTTGATATCAAAATCTCCACTGCAATAAAAATTTGTCACAAAATTATTTTTCTTTACTGTATCTAAAAAACAGTAACAATTTCTGTGTTACACTTAAATAAACTGCTAGCGTAGAAACACTAAAAATGCCAACATAGACTAAAAGAAAAACAATTACAAGTTAATGTTATTCTACTTTAAATAATTTGAAGAAAACTTTCAGTTTAATCATCAGTTATTCAGTTTTTGGGTTTTTTTTTGAGTTGGAGTCTCACTCTGTTGCCCAGACTAGAGTGCAGTGGCCGCTCCCGACCACCGCAACCTCGACCTGCTGGGCTCTGGCAATCCTTCCACCTCAGCCTTCCAAGTAGCTGGAACCACGGGTGCGCGCTACCACGCCCTGCTAATTTTTGATTTATTGTAGAGATGAAGTCTTACCAAGTTGCCCAGGTGGGTCTTGAACCCACGGGCCCAGGCAATCCACTCACCTCAGCCTTCCAAAGGAGCGGGATTACAGGCTGAGCCACCGAGCCCGACTTATTCAGTTTTAAATTTCTTAAAATATTAATTTTCTGAGCTTGATTGATCTGTAAGAATACACTCTGTATGTATCTGAATTTTGTGGACACACCTATGGTTTCATTAAAAATGACATTATATGGCTGGATATGGTGGCTCACGCCTGTAAACCCAGTACTTTGAAAGGCTGAGGTGGGAGGATTGCTTGAGCCCAGAAGTTTGAGACCAACCTGGGCAACATAGTGATTTTCCATCACTACAAATTTTTTTAAAACTAGCCAGGTGAGATAGTGCATGCTAGTAGTCACAGCTACTCAGGAGGCTGAGGTGAAAGGATCTCTTAAGCCCAGAAGTTTGAGGCTGTGGTGAGCTTTGATCATGCCACTGCACCTCAGCTTGAGTAATAGAGTGAGACTCCAACTCAGAAAAATTACATTATAGAAGATATTAATAATATCAAAAATTATTTGTGATATAATGACATGCTAAGCAGATTTCAAAAGGAAACATATTTGATTCCATTTTTATTAAAAAGGTAAAAGGATAAATTGTATACTTAGAAAACTGTTATCTCTGGCTAGTGACATTATAGTTGATGTTAATCTTCCTGTGTGTTTTCTGCATTTTCCTATATAAATTTTATTACTAAATATACATATTTTCTAATAAAAGAGCCACTCTTTATTTGGAAATTTTTTTCCAGATGAGTTAATAATCTTCTTCCCTTTAATTTATATACTATAATAATTTTTTTGACAAAGATATATCATATTTCTGTGGAAAAGAATCATACTTCATCAAATTATTCTGTTACAATTTTACCAGGTGTGCTACAAAAATTATACACATCTTAAGAGATATTATAAGATGTGAACTGTAATCAGAAGTTCTGGACGCTGATGGTAAACACTCTGAGCACCTCTTGTAACTTCAAAAGTCAGTTGTGACTTGTATTCATCTTATTGAGTGTTACAATTTTAATACAATATTTTCCTTTCTTAAAATGTATATACATTTTTTGGCATTCTCTGTATACATGTAGTCCAAGAAAATTAACTTTGATAAATGCTTTACACTATATAGAAAAATCAACTCAAAGTAGACTTTATATGCTAATTCTAAAATTATAAAACTTCTATAAGACACCATTGGGAAAAAAAAATCTCTGTGACCTAGGGTTAGGAAAAACTTTCTTAGATATGATAACAAAAGCATAATCTATTAAAACATCCAATTAATAAGTTGGACTTCAGGAAAATTACAAACATCTGCTTGACGAAGACACTAATATAGGAATGAAAAGAGAAATAACAAAAATTTGCAAGCCATTTATCTGATAATGAATATATAGTTTTCAAAACTATATTGCACAATACAAAATTGAGCATAAGATTGAACACACACTTCACAAAAAAAATGTACAGCAACTAAGTCCATGAAAAGTTGTTCGATTTCATTAGTTATAAGGAAAACATAAATTAGAAGATGGTAAATTAGAGGTTTTCAGGGTGCCTCACATGACTGAACATTACGAAATAGTTTGGAAAGACCAACGCAGCGAACCTCAATTCAAGAAGGAAAACAGAAATACATCAGAATGGCACAAGATACCCAGATTTCAAGGAGGAGAAAGTGGGCAAACAGCCCTACAATTTTACTCTGAAGAGTGAGTATGACCCTGGAACACAGGATGAGGCTGACAACTCCAAGACATACCTTCCAATCAGGAATCTGCTTAACCCAGGCTACAGAGAACACTCCGTTTCTCCAGGGCCCCAGAGCTGCCTCAGGGAGAGACTGAGAGTTGGTGAGAGGGAAAGACACCCAGTAAAGCCATAGGTGTTTTCCGAAATCCAGGTCAGTCAGAAAGGTACCATTTTTGATAGGGTTTATTGTTACAGCAACAGCTACCGCTGCAGGCATTTTAGTTTCTGTCTAGAGACAAGGCTGTTCGCTCTAAATTGGGGTAAAGACTTCCCACTGCTGAAACAGGGTGGATAGCATGGGGGTGGTCCCAAGGTTTGGAATTGGAACTAGGCTCATCCCAGCCACAAACTGAGAGAAACAATGTATCCACCAAAGCTGTATTTCCTTCCTGGGAAGAAATATTGGCAGCCAGGGTCAGACCTGTGACCCAGAATTGGTCTCCGTGTGGCACTGCCAGGGCACTCCACCCCACTCTGCCCTTCTGGCATTTGTGGCAAGGGGCCCAGTAACAGTGAGTAACACCCAGATTAGAAGCCTAAATGACAAGCCTAAATGAGCAGGGGCCCCACTCTCATGCTCCAGAACCTGCATTTTGAGCAGAAAGAGTGTTGCTTTAATTGAGGTCTCTTATGAATAGTGGGTCCCACAGCCAGCATTCGTTCTGCAACCTGGAACTCTTCAGCCAACATCACTGTAAAGAACCCCACGCTCTCACAGAATAATGTGCCCAAGCAATACTGAGGAAAAAGAGAGTCCCCACTCCTCCTCATCTGATAAAGCAGTCTAAATGGCAGGGAACCAGCAAAGGGACCTCAATTCTCTGCACTTGAATCAGCAGCTAGAGTAGTAGGGGAATTCCTGACCCTATGATTTCTCTCCAGGTAGTGAGTCCTGAAGCTAAGGTCAGCAGCGACCCAGAATTGAACTGCAGATTTTGTTGCGGGGGATCACAGACTTTTAGGAAAGTAGGCCCCTCTAGTACAAAGGATCAGGCAGTACCCATTTCTACACACTCAGATTAGTAGCCTAAGCTGTCCCACTCTTGTTGGACAGTGGTCCTTATGCCATGAGGCCCTATATATTCTATGCCTTAACATACTCAGTCACCTGGAGTAGGAGCCACCTACTCACCTGAGCCAACCTCCGGGAGTAGAATCCTTGGTGCTGTGATATTCTCTTCACTCAGTGTCCAAACATATCTGCAGGTATCTAGGTCAAGTTTCTTGTTGTGCTGTATTCTCTGTTGATTCTGTACTCTGCTGTTTTCTTGGGAAGTGTGTGGTCCTTCATTTTTTTCTTTCTTCTGTGCTTAATACTTTTTTAAGTGTCTCCTATATAGCTGGTCTGGAAGCTGCATAGTCTCTTAGGGATTGGATGTCTGGGAAGGATTTTTCTATCACTGTTGAAACTGAGCTTGACTAGATAGGAAATTCTTGGTTGAACTTGTTTGTCTTTGAGGACTTTTGAATATAGGGCTCCAGTCCCTTCTTGCTTGTAGTGTTTCTGCTGATAGGTCTGCTGCTGTTCTGATTGGTTTTCCCCAGTAGATAGTCTGACTTTTCTCTTTTGCCGCCTTTAGGAATTTTTCTTTTGTGCCTACTTTGTGTAGGCAAATTACTATGTGTCTAGGGGCTGGTCTTCTCATGTGATGTCATGTGGGGGTTCTCTGTATCTCTTGTGCTTGGCTGGTCACATCTATGGTGAGATGGGGAAAGTTTTCTTGGATTACCTCCTGGAATACTTGCTCCAAGGTGTTTTCCATTTCCCTTTCTTTTTCTGGGATACCAATCAGGCATAGGTTTGGCCTCTTGATATAATTGCATATATCTTATAGGCTTTGTTCTTCTTTCTTAGTCTTTTTTCTATATTTTTTCCAGATAAGGTTAATTTCATGTTCTGGTCTTCAAGTTCATTTTGTTATTTATTTCCTGGATGAAATTTTTGATTGCCAAAATCTCTGTTCCAAATTCTCTCAGTATTCCATCTTGTCTTTCTTGAGTCTTATTCACTCTTTTCATTCATTCCCTAATCCCTGTCATATTCTGGGGCCAGTTGTTGGTGACTTCCATTGTTTGGGCACCAAGGTCTGATTTTTCAGGAGTTTTGTCTTTGGTACACTTGAATTGCCTGAGATCTTCCTTTGGTTTTTCCTCATTTGTGACAGATCTCTTGTTTTTCTCTTTAGGTCTGTTATTCATGTCAGTGGGAGAGGCTTTACCTTCTGATATTTGCTTGATCCTCTATTCTTCCCTGATCTGGGCTCTGGATTTGTTTTGTTTTGAAAATAGGACAATGGATGGGAAGCCTTGCTGTCTCTTGTAGTTTTTGAAATTCAAATAAAGTAAGGGATGCAGCACTAAGATTCAGAAGTTATTTGCAAATTGCAATGTTCACTTCTTGTGGTATGTGTTCCCTGAGAACCATTCCTCACCACCACTCTACATAATGATGCAAGGCAGATACAGATGCAAAGAACAATTGAACACACACACAGACATACACACACCCCCCAAAACAAACTGGAGTAACAACAATGTGAAACAAAGCAAGCAAGCAACAACAACAAAAAAACCCCAACAAAACTAAACACACACATACATGATTAGCACAAAGTGAATAGAGAAGAAAAACAGAAAGACTGAGGGGGATAAAAAAGGAATTGAGATCAAACCCTCACACATATATTGACACACACCTGAAACTATAAAAAATGAAAATATAAGATCCCAGAAGAACAAAAGAGGAAAAAAACCCACCCACAACAACAAAATTGAAAGATGAACACAGTCATTCACATACACCATAAACAGAAAACAACAAATAAAAGAAGAAACAGAAAAATAAAAGAAAAAAAATTAGGGAGATGCAGATCAAACCCTCACATACACCTTCACGGACAAAGAAAAAATACTTTAAAAATAGTTGAACTAACATACAGGCAAAACATTTTTAAAATTTTTTAAAAATTAAAATAATAAAAATAAAATCCTGCCCTCTTGTGGCAGGCTCTATAATTGTCCCTCTACTCTGGTCTCCTGTAAAGCCACCTCTTTCACTCTCTCCTCAGTGTCGGGAGCAGGGAAGGAGGAGGGGCAGTGGCAGTGGGTGGGACTGCTGTCTTCCCATTCCACTCTCCTATGGTCAGGGAGATCGCCTCCAGTGGGGAGGTGCGGGATTGTCTCTTCCCCAGGTATGTACTCATGGGGGGGTGACCCAGTCAGGCCTATCCTGGAACGGAGTTCTCCTATTGCGACTGACATCCAGGCTTCCCCTGGTTTTGTCCCTTTCAGTCGTGGTCCACTTATGTGGGTCTGACTTTCAGAGGGTTGCTGGGGAGGAGGGTGTTTGGGTCAGCCCTGGACTCACCGCTGATCTCTTTGGAGTCCTTCCTCACCCTTTTCTGCCCAATACCCTTTGTCCTGAGGCTGGATCAGGGTAGGGAGTAGGGCGCCTGGAACTCAGCACTCATAAGGTCCCTTTGAAGTTTGTGCTTTCAGGATATTCCTTCTAGGTCATGATCAATCCCTGAGTAGTTGATCCACCAGTCACAGAAATCGGGTCTGTTGCTCTGTGAGCAAGTCGAAGCACTTTCCTGCCCAGCCTTCAAGATGGTGGTGGGGTGCCTCTCTAGTCCTCTTCCAGGGGACTTGGCCTCTGGACTCCCTCTGCAGCCCCTGCTGTCAGTGCCCTACCAGGCACTGGAGTGGTGAGGCAAAGCCTGGAGCTGGCAGTCTCTCCTGCTGCAATGATGAGGGAGAGCCAGGGGCAATAATCTCTCCCCAACGCTTTTTCACAGAAAAACTTGTTCATGTAAAAAAAAATGGTGCTCGGCTTCTGCTACCTGGGAAGAGCCAGGGACCAAGCAGAGAAGCTGCAGCACCAGCTGTTCACCAGGGCCTTGGCCACTTGCCCATGACCCCCACTTAGTCTCTCCCAGCATTTTCTTCACAGAAAGGGTTTTGTTGATTAATAAAAAAAGGAAGAAAGAAAGAAAATGGCACTTGACTTCTGTGTCCCAGGAATCACTAGGGTCCAAGTCCAACAGCTGTGGCACCAGCTGCTGCACCAGGAGAGCCCTGGCTGCTAGCTCCCTAGCCCTCACTCAGTCAGCCACTCACAAGCCCACTTGCTCACCATACGTACACAAAATTTCCATACATTCACTCACTCACACCAGGACTCACATAGTCCAACTGGCTCAGCTGCCATCTTCCTGACCTCAAAAGTATTTAATAAAATTCAATATCTCTTCATAATAAAAAACTTTCAACAAACTGAATACAGGAGGGACATACCTCAAAATAATAAAGGCCATATATGACAAACCCACAGTTAGCATCATATTGAATGGGGAAAAAGTGAAATCCATTCTTCTAAGATATGGTGGGAAAAAAAGCAAGAGTGCCTACTTTCACCACTTTCATTCTACATGGTCCTGGAAGTCTTAGCCATGGCAATTAGACAAGAGAAAGAAATCAAGTGCATACCAGACTGGAAAGGTAGAAGTCAAATTGTACTTGTTTGCAGACAATATGATCTTATACTTAGAAAAACCTAAAAACTTTGCAAAAAAGAAATGTATAACTGACTTTAAAATTCAGTGAAGTTGCAGCATACAAAATCATTATACATAAATTAGTAGCATTTCTATATGCCAACAGTGAATAATCTGAAAAAGAAATAAAAAAAGCAATCCCAGTTACAGTGGCTATAAAATATGAAAATAAAATACCTGGGAATAAACTCAACCAAAAAAATAAAATCTTCTCAGCAAAGAAAATTATAAAATTCTGATGAAAGATACTGAAGACAAAATAAATGGTAAGTGATCCCATATCACTGTTTGAAATAATTAATATTGTTACAATGTCCATATTACCCAAGCAATCTACAGAGTCAATGATATCCTTATCAAAATACCAATGACATTTTTCACAGAAATAGAATAAATAATCCTAAAATATGTATAAAAACACAACAGACTCAAAAATAGCCAAAGCAATCCTGGGTTTAAAAAAAAAAGGAAGAAAGAAAGGGGTAAAAAAAAAAAGAAAAGTGAAAAGCTAGAGGCATCACACTATCAAACTTTAAAATATACCACAGGAACCAAAACAGAATGTACTGGCATGAAAACACACACATAGATCAATGGAACAGAATAGGAAACACAGAAATAAATCCACACATTTTCAACCAACTCATTTTTACAAATGTATCCAGATTATACATTGGGAAAAGAACAATCTTTTCAATAAATGGTGCCAGCAAAACTGGATATCCTTATGCAGAAGATTAAAACTAGACCCTTATCTCTCACCATATACAAAAATCAATTAAAAATGAATTAAATACTAAAATGTAAAATATGAAACTCTAAAACTACCAGAATAAAACTTTGGAGAAATGCAATATTTTCTTCATGCCATGAGTCTAGAAAAAGATATCTTGAGTAAAGTCTCAAAAGCACAGGCAACCAAAGTAAAATTGACAAATGAGATTGCATCAAGCTAAAAAATTTCTGTACCACAGACAAAGCAATCAACAAAGTGAAGAAATGACCAAAAGAATAGGAGAAAATTTTTGCAAACTATTCATTCAACAAGGGATTAATGACAAGATTATATAAGGAATTCAAAATATCATATGCATTCCATAACTTGGTAACAAAAGAAAATGATCTGATTAAAAATTGGGCAAAAGCTCTGAATAGATCTTTCTCAAAAGAAGACATACAAATAGCCAGCAACTACATGAAAAAAAACTCAAAATCACTAATCATTAAGGAAATGCAAATTAAAACCACAATTAAAATTGCTATAATTTTAAAAAAGAAAATAACAAATGATGGTGTGACAAAGGGGGATTCCTCTTATACTGTTAATGAAAATGTAAATTAGTAGAGCTACTGTGGAAAACAGTATGGAGGTCTGCAAAAAACTAAACATAGCACTACTATATGATTCACCAATCCCACTGACGTATATATATCCAAAAGAAAGACACTCAATATTTTGAAGAGATATCTGCCCTTCCATGTTTATTGCAGCGCTATTTACAATAGCCACGACATGGAATCAACCTAAGTGCCCATCAACAGACAAATTAATACAGAAAATGTAGTGTATATATACACAATGAAATACCTCAGCCATTTTAAAAAAGAATGAAATTCCGTCATTTGCAACAACATGGATGAAATTGGAAGACATTATATTAAGTGAAAAATACAGGAACAGAAAGACAAATATCATATGTTCACACCCATATGAGGGGGCTTATAAAAACGTGGACCTCATTGATGTAATAAATAGAATGTTGGTTACTATAGGCAGCGAAGGATAGTGGGGAAGTGGGAGATGAAGAGAGGTTTGCTAATGGGTACAGCAATAAAATTAGATAGAAAGAATAAGCTCAGCTGGGCTCAGTGGCTCAGCCTGTAATCCCGCGCCTTTGGGAGGCTGAGGTGAGTGGATTGCCTGAGTTCGTGGGTTCGAGACCCACCTGGGCAATTTGGGGAGACCTCATCTCAACAAAAAAATTAAAAAAAAAAATAGCCGGGAGTGGTAGCGCACGCCTGTAATTCTGGCTACTTGGAAGGCTGAGGTGGAAGGATCGCTGGAGCCCAGCAGATCGAGGCTGCGGTGGCCCGGAGCAGCTACTGCACTCCAGTCTGGGCGACAGAGTGAGACTCCAACTCAAAAAAAAAAAAAAAAAAGAAAGAAAGAAAGAATAAGCTCTAGAATTTGGTAGCACAATAGGGTGACTATAGTTAACAATATTTTTTGGATATTTCAAAATAGCTTGAAGAGAAAATTTGGAATGTTCCCAACACAAAACAATGAAGTGTTTGAGGTGGTGGCCATCCCATGTCGCAGGTACTACACATTGTTTGCTTGTCTCAAAATATCACATGCATTCCATAAATATGTACAACTATTATATATCCGTAAAAGTTAAAAGGAAATACCAAGTGTATCTATTAGTCACTTTATGGCATTTTTTTTTTTTTACTGGAAACAAAAACTCTAAGATGCCTATATGATTTTGGAGAAGCTTGAAGAAAATTGCTTTGCTGTATAGTTTCTCTATCCCAGACACAATCCCCAAGATGGCATTCTCAACTGGACTTGATTAAAACTACATTTTCACTATTTTGTGTTGTTTGTTTATCTTGAACAAACCACACAGGCACACTTAGGCGGTGCTTGTAGGCGGTGTCTGTGCAATAACACCCTTCGATACACAGCCTCTACTACCAATTGTGACCATATGAAAGAGAAAAGTCTGTGAGACCAATGCTTGTTTTCATAAAACCAAAGTGGGTCAGTGATCATTTTTGAATTACTATGGTTTCTGCTTTGATTAATTTAGGGTAAAATTGTATTTTTTTAAGGCCTGTATGTTTTGAGTATGTAAGTGCTAAATATTGTAAATTAGGTTTATAAAGTAGGATAAAAGTATATGCCTAGTTTTTTTAAAGCATTGCCTGAAAGGCAAAAGAGATGAAAGAATTCAGATCATGTTTTACTGAGAGAAGTATCATTCCTCAAACACAATCTAAAAATCATTTCAGAAAAATTTTTGTCAGGGTTGTTTAGGCAGAAGAAAAACTTGGAGTTATCTAATAACTACCTTCAAGTATATGAAGGGTTTCTATGAAATTTAAACTTACAACTTTTTTCCTTTCCATGGTGAGTTGAATAAAGTAAAATAGCACTGAATTAAATCAGAGGCAATTTAGGTTGGACATAATGAAGATCTTCTTGGCTATCAGAATTGTAACAAAGCAGAATTCCTCCAAGGGAAGGCTGGGAACACTTTGTTCTTCATGACAAGGAGAAGAATAAGGAGGAGGAGGAGGAAGAAGAAAGAATAGACTTTTTCCAGTTCTCTGGGCTGAAATGTTTGTATCTGTTCCACAAGTAAATGGTGTTGCTTTCATTGCATTGATTATTACTCCTACTCTTTGTCTCATTCAATTTTCTTTGACAAGGGAGACCCTGCTTTAACCTAGACCACACAATTTCTAAATGACTGCCAAGAAGAGACTAAAAAGAAAATTAATGGAGCTTGGCACAGTACATGCGGGGCTGCTGGTGTCTCACATGTGGTGTAACTTAATACAAAATAACTCAAAATCCAGGGCATGTGGTGAAGCAGACAGACAATTGTATAACATTGGGACCACATGGCAGCATCATGTCCTCCTGTGGAGTGAAAGTAATAGCTAGACAGGAAATGAGGATGTGGGGGAAGAAAGCATGGTCCTCCTGTTTTCTCGGTTTGGAATCAGTATTGCCTGAATATCAAGGCATGGAGGTGGTAGGATATTCCTGATTTTAGGATTGTGAGGAAGCAGCTTCACCAAGGAAGGAAGTAGCTCAGGAGAACCTCTCCAGGTTTCTCCAGAACTTTCCATCCTGTTGTAAGACATTCCACTAAAAGTATAACCTGGGAATATGTACAAACATGACCGAAGTCTCAAACATCCTGAGATGACATTAGAATGAGACTAAAGTAATAAAGTTATAAATACACAAGGACAATGAGGGAGTTGACATAGTAATTGGAGCTAGCAATCCATTTTCAAAAATGCAAAGCAGACCAGTAGATGGTAAGTTACTTAACAGAGAGAAGAAAACTGAAATATAATGTCTGAAAACAAGAAGTGCTGTGCAAAAAACAAGCCAATTCACACCCCGCCCTCGGAACCCGGGAAGGCTGAGGACTGCAGGCAGAAGCTGAGATGCAAAGTGGAGTGAGGAATGAGAGACTGAAGAGAGCTGAAACATATGAGGCTGATACTTTATATATGGAACTATCAGAGGAACTTGTCCCCATTTCATCCTACTCAACCATGATGATCACCCCCTGTGTACTCCTGCAAGAAGTGAGAGGTGAATTCCCCACATAAATTGTGCCAGATTTGTCTTGCCTCAGGGACAGACCCAGAAGGTAGGGGTAAGGTAGAGCACTCATGCCAAAGTGAGACCTTCTTACCCATCCATCATGGCTGACATTTCACCTAGCAATGCAGAAGACTGAGGCAACTTCTCTATAGAAAAAGAACATAGTGTATTTGGGGACCCCTCAATATTATTGCTAGTCTATTGATGATTTACTGCCTCAAAAGTCAGAAATTATCAGACATTTGTGGAACCCTTCCAGCTCCAAAAAAAAGACCAAAAGACATTACCATCCTTACCAAATAACTGAGAGAGAGAGAGAGAGAGAGAGAGAGAGAGAGAGAGAGAATGCATAAAGCAGGAAAAAAAACTTAAAAACTAACCTTAAAATTTAAAGATGTAAATTATTAAAATTAAGATTATTAAAAGCTAAAAGTATCCTTAAAAATTCATGAAGTAAGCCGGGCCCGGTGGCTCAGCCTGTAATCCCGCGCCTTTGGGAGGCTGAGGTGAGTGGATTGCCTGAGCCCGCGGGTTCGAGACCCGCCTGGGCAGGCGAGACCTCATCTCTACAATAAATCAAAAAATCTGCCGGGCGTGGTAGCACATGCCTGTAATTACGGCTACCTGAAAGGCTGAGGCGGAAGGATCACCTGAGCCCAGCAGGTCGAGGCTGCGGTGGCCGGGAGTGGCCACTGCACTCCAGTCTGGGCGACAGAGTGAGACTCGAACTCAAAAAAAAAAAAAAAAAAAAAATTTATGAAGTAAAAAACATGATAGGATCTTTTAAAAAATAGTTGAGTTACATAGGGAAATTACATATAATAGTCTTTAAAATTTCAAAGGAAGAGTAAGAAGATAAAGTTAAGGAACCCATATAATAGGATAAAAAGACAAAAAGAAAATTCCCTCCTCCTCAATTTTTTGTGACAGTTTCAATAGGATTGCTATCAGTTCTTCTTTGTATGTCTGGTAAAATTCAACTGTGAATCAGTCTGCTCTGGGTTTTTTATTTTGGGGGAGCTTTCTTGTTACTGATTTAATTTCACTACTTGTTATTGGGGCATTCAGGATTGCTACTTCTTTCTCGTGCAATCTTGGGAAGTTGTATGTTTCTTCTGGGTTGCCTAGTTTGTGTGTGCGTAGAGATGCCCATAGTAGTCTCTGATGGTTTTTTGTATTTCTGTGGTATCATTTATAACGTCTTTTTAAATCATTTCTGATTATGCATATGAGGATCTTCTAACTTTTTCTTGTTTTTTTCCAAGTGCATTACATTTATTGTGTACTTAATTCCTATTATTATTGCACTGTGATATATAATAAAATAATTATACAACTCAACATAATGCAGAATCAGTGCGAGCCCTGAGCTTGTTTTTCTGCAACTAGATGGTCCCATTTGGGGGTGATGGGAGACAGTGACACCCAAAGTGTTTTCTTATGTCCAGTCTACTCTGTAATCTCATTTTCATGACTGTCACTGCAGAAAAACCTGCTTCACACAGATAGAATGCTAGGAATGGAATCAGGCTTTCGAGTGCTGAGCTGACAAGAGGCGGAGCTCAGACAGTGATGCAAGTGATGGAGAGTGACTGTAAACAAAGATGACGCTTCTCTCATTTGCTGGCTGCTCACCTCCTACTGTGAGGCCTGGCTCCTAACAGGCCAGGTCTGGTGTCATTCATGACCTGGGGGTTGGGGACCCTGCTCTAGAAGGACAATAAAACAGTGTGGAAAGAGGATATTATGGAATGAGAGAGAATTAGTCTGACTGGGACATTTAGCATGACCTTTGAGAAGTAGACTTTAACTTTTGAAGGAGTGGTAGGTCTTCCATGAGCGTTTTAGTAGGCAGCTTTTAAGATGGCTCACAGTGACTTTTTTCTTTTGTTTAATCTAGTTAGTGTTCTATCAGTTTTGTTTATCTTTTAAAAGAAACAACTTTTTGTTTTGCTGATCCTTTTTTTAAATCTCAAACTCATTTAGTTCTGCTCTGACATTTGTTATTTTCTCCTACTAACTTTGGATTTGTTCATTTTTGTTTTTTCTGTTTCCTCTAGGTTTGACATTAAATTGTTAATTCAAGATCTATCTTTTTGATGAAGGGATTAAAAATTATCTATTTGGTACAATGAACATTACATGTGAGATGGTTATACTAGAGACCCAAATTCACCACTAGGCAATATGTCCATGTTATAAAATTGCACTTGTACCCCCTACATATTTTAAAAGAAAATAAATGCAATTAAAATTAAAAATAAAATGAAATATTCTAAATGTTAAAAAAAAGCAAAGAAATAAATGGTAAGAGAAAATAGAAACAAAATTACATTAAATGTTGATTGAATTTACCAACCCAGAGTGGTACCATTTTCAATATCCTACTTTTTACATCTTTGAAGTCCTACCTAATGTAAATATATATATATATATTATATATAACTGGCAGCATCTTGAGACCATTGTGTCACACGTGAGACAGGATTCTCAAAAAGCTACATTTTGACTTAACACAGATCTCAAGAAGCCCATCTATGTGCTAGAATTACTGATTTTTCCTATAGGGAGCCCCTTCAAAACAAAATGTAATCACCACTCATAGCCAGAGAACATTGTCTGGAGAACTGAGTTGTATCAACTTGCCACTGATATAACCTCTGGTCCTCTGCTTTCCATCCCATTTTCATGAGCTCTTGGAGGATTTTCATTGTCTTCCCTGAAAGGATCAGACAAATATTCTAGTACTTGAGTATCTCTCTATGACTGTGTTAGAAGCGGAATTATATAGATACTACATTTCAACCAGCAAAAGAGTGAAAAATAAGAGAGGTAGAAGTTACCTACGAGGTGGTTCTGTTTTTATGAATAAGGAAAGTGCAGGTGGTAGGCTGTAACATTTCTTATTTATGAAGCAGTTAGACT